>CM060945.1:789371775-791871775 GCA_030765085.1 Allium cepa | reverse complement strand
ATTTTTCCTAGTCATTACCCTCAAATCCAAACTCCTCAAACTTCTTCAAATCTGAACTTCAAATCCGATGTAGCGGGTGCTAGTCCTTCTCAATGAAAGCACCAAAGTGTTTGCGCCAAAATTGGTCACAAACCCCAAATACCGTGAAAGCACCAGTGTATGAACACAAAACAATGATATTCAAACACAAATATCAGATCTCAACAAACAACAAGCAGCAATTCAGAAATAATGAACAAAGACACAAGATTTATAGTGGTTCGGCTATCTTCGGCCTACGTCCACTCCAAAGTTTTATCCTTTTATTGATTATCCTTGCTGGTTACAGATGATTACATCAATAATAATGAAGAATTTCGAGTACAACAGTTGTATTGAAGTATAGAAATGAATCCTACAGAGTCTGGACGTCCAATAGCCAAGGGGCCTTTTTTCTATAGGCTTCAGAGTGCTATTTATAGGCGTAGGAGGCTGAGATCGTGCTCAAACTTCGAGAGACTCCTTCTGGCACGTGAGTGGGCCCACGCGACCGACCCCACCAGTTTCGACTCGATCTGTGATGGTACGAAGTGATTTCATATCCATCAGAAAATGATCCAATCGAGCTGAAACTTGGCAGGAACATTCCTTACCTTGCATGCAAGCTGCTGTGAAAATTTCGTTGCAATTGGGTCAGTGGATCTTGAGTTATGATCGATTCGAAATTGGGTTCTCCATTGGCTGTCGTCTTCGAATCCATCTGCTCGAATCCATCACCTTTGACTCGATTCAATGCGCGTGCGCGCAATGACGTGGCCCTACCTTCCCGGATCGATTCGAATATCGCGGCGTGTTGACTCCACTTGATGCGTCGAGTTGAACGCTTCCTTCCTAGAGACACGCACGTATCCACGCGTCACGCTTGCACGTGTCCATCACTCCTTCATGTACCCAACTGTTTGCTCTCGCATCGATCACAGGGGAGTATTTCGTATCGATCTGATCGATACGAAAATGTTGAATGCTATCGATTCAAATGGAAGGCCAACAGATGGGTACGAAACCATACTCGATGATGGATACGAACGAAGCCTTACCTGATGGATACGAGAATGCCAAAGTCCATCTGCTATCGATACTGGAGTATCGATTCGAAGCACGCCGCGCCTTCCCTTCTGACCAATACGAAGCCATCTAGTCGTGTCCATGCTAATCGATGCGAACAACATCGATTCGAAGTCCTTCACCCTGCTTTGCCTTTGATCGATACGAACACTATCGAGCCAAACCAACACCCGACTGATGCGAACTTCACTGAGCCGAATCCATACTGATCGATACGAGGTGTATCGATTCGAACCATCATCTGATTTGTGCGGATCCGATCGATACGAACTCCTAAGTGCCTGATCGATACGAACTGTATCGATTCGAACCATCCTTGCGTGCCGATGGGTTCGAACAGTATGTTCTTCCTACCTTGCATCGATCATATCTCCTTCATACGAACTCCGATTAACCTGAAATTTGAAACATAGCCTTTCCTAGTCCTTATCATCATCTCCAATCAATTTCGTCCTGATCGGAGCTCAACCAAGCATTAACGTCATCGATTGTAGCCTTGTTTCCAATCGATCTCCAATCCCGATATCCATCATTCCTTAACTATTTGTTGATATTCCAGTTTTGACCAAAAAGTGGGATAGCAATTTGGGGGATTTGATTTTTCCTAGCTGTCACGACCATAAAAGAATATTCTAACAATGATTAACAGAGTCTTCATGAATTTGCAATCGATGCAATCATTTAATAATTCGTTTATAGACTATTTACCCTGTAGTGTAAATGAAAGCTCCCCGATTATTATGTCATTAGTGGAGCAAAGGGAGAATATGATGAGACCATTCAAATGAATGAATCACTGGCCCCTATTTGAAGATTATGTAGAATTTTTTTATCAAGAGTGGGGATAGGAGGTGTAAGTAAGATCTTTATACCATTTCACTTGTAAATAGAAAGCAATAAAGACTATCTTAAGTAAGATCTTTATACTATTTCACTTGTTGATAGAAAGCAACAAAGACTATCTTATAACAATGGTCCAAAGAAGAAAAAGATATTAGAAAAGAAGTGGAATATTATCGAAATATGCCAATTGCAAAGTGAATGAGAGACGAACAATAATGTGACCCCACAAGATGAGTTCCATCACATGAAAGTTCATTTGGAAAGGGGAATCCAGTAGGAAATGATCGATCTAAAGCAGAACTATAAATGCGACTGGCTACTCTTAGGGGATGAGGCGGCTGTCTTTTTTTATGGAAAAATGTCTCATAAGAGATGCTTGAAGAATTAGGGAAATAATATTTCAAATAATGGTGAGTTGTGCAATGACAGGCTGAACTTGCTATCAAAATCTTGGATTTTAGGCTGAATCATTTAATCAGAAGTGTCAAAAAACAAGACCAAAGTTGTTTTCAAATCAGTTATAACTAATTGTGGATAAGATTTTCTGAATGATCAAATTGAAAACTAGGAGATAAAAGATGCTATTTTTCACGGTAAAGAGGATGCTACCCTCGATCTTAACGGTTTCAATTCTAAATTTTACAAGGTGCACTAGGTCAATAAAAAAAATTACATGTTCAACGATACTTCCCAGCAAGGTAATTTTTTTAAAGGAAATCAATCGAACTTTTGTCACCTAATTCCTAAAAGCAAGGATGCTTTAGTGATTCAGCACTTCCCACCCATTGCTTATTATAATATGATTTACAAGATCATGGTGAAGGTTCTTTGTTATAGGATAAAAATAACTATGAACTCCTAAATATTAGTGAATCAATGTGATTCAATTTATTAATAATAGAAGTATTGGAGATAGTATTTGTTAATGAATTTCTTCGTTAACCCCAAAAAGTGTAAGGAAAGTGAATCTTGGTTGAGTAGAGTCTTTAATAATCCTAGGCTAGTTTGTTAGGAAGGCACATACTCCATGTTGGATCCATATTAATCTCGAAATCATAAGTGTTTAGGAATTCGAAACAAGTTATGATTAAATCACAAGTGTTTGAGAATTCAAAACAAGTTACAACTTAGAAATCTTCCTTAACATGCTATGAAATTTGTCGACCCGGGAATTAGCTTAGGAAACCTTATATCAAGTTGTTGGACATGTTCAATGGTGAAGTCAAAGTCACATCGAAATCATAAGTGCATGAGAATCATAAGTTGAAAGAATCATGTCCTTTATTCAATATGATATGCAATTGTACATGTACAAACCTTTATTTGTAAAACGGGTTGCAAGCTTACAGTTGGCACTAAAAATCCTCAAATTGTTTCAGGGTTACAAAGTTTAAAAAGTAAGAAATGAGAAAAGAATTAATCGTCCACTCCTCCGTGCCCCTAAATTCGCATTTATAGGAGTTGAGAGGTGCGATATGGTTTCCATGTCTCACTTCTGGCATGCTTGGTTTTTGGTATCACATCTCGGTGGCATTCGGCTTCATTTTTTGCTTTGAAGGCCTTCAGCAATCCTTTGTGTATTAATGGTTTATGACATCCTCTTTTAAATTTATAATCTATAGTCGGCTTTATAGCTTTCGACACCACCCCAAGAAGTGAAGGCATACGACATCCATTGTCACGTTGTTGGGCTATGAGAAATATTAAGGGTCACGACATCACTTGTGCAGCATTCCTCCACTCATTGTTGCTTTTCAGTGACTTCCATTGTTCTATTGATATGCAACATCATGTTGGGTTATTGATTGATGACACCTTCTATTGCATTGATGATGTGCAACATCGATAACACACGACAGTTCTTGTAGACTTTGATGATCATCGACATCAATGCTGCTTTGCGGCATTCTCTAAAGGCTGATAACTTGAGATATCAAAGGGAGGTGGCATTACTTAGAATTCTACATCAATCCTTGTCTTACTTAAATGTAGCGTTGGCTTCCTACAACATCATTCATAGGTGATATGGACAGGATGCGACATTGATGATATACGTCATCTGTAAGAACATTGATGGCATTCGACATCCCTAAGGCACTACTTCAACATCTTTTAAGGGCTAGCGATCCATGTCAATCACATGAAATCCGATATCTTTTGTCTAATTGATGGAATGCGACATGCCTCTGTGTACTGTTGGCATGCGGCAAACTTCTTTACTTATATTGATGGGATGCAACATTCTTTAATATATTGGTGAAGTGCGGAGTAGATTATATGCAACATCATTGTAGGTTTTCGATATCCTTCTCTTCATTTCCATCATTCGAAATCCTTTCACTTGCTAATTTTCTTCATCGACCTTCATATCGATAGAGATCTCCTTTTAATGCCAAAATGTTAACTACAAATCTTGTCAACATCCCAAAGCTAAGTTGTTAACAAGAAAGGTTGCTGATACGTCAAAGGAAAATTTTAAAAGTGATCAATCTCTTCGAAACCCCTTTCGAATGAGTTGATTGGGAAAAAATGTCTTCAGAGGGTGGCCTTATGAAAGTGTCAATTGTAGATAAAAAGACAAATCAACTCTTTGAAATGAAAGTTGGGAAGAGAACAACTCATTCATGATCCCTTTTGAGTGGGTCGAAAGGGTGATTTGCATCTCCTTTTTAGTGGATCGAAAGGATCATTCATATCTCCTTTCGAATGACTGAAAAAGTCATTCTACTTTAAAAGGAGAACTCACTTTCGAAATTATAGTTTATGCTGCCATGGAAGGAATTTCTTCGAAGGGATTATATGTGTTGAAATATCTAAGTTTCTTTCGAAGATGTCCAACCAGCAAGCACAACTTAATGTTCATACAGTGATTCCCTTTTGAAACCCCCTTTCGACTAGGTAATGAGGGTATTTACTCTTTTGAAAGGGGCTCAATGTACAGTATATAAGATATAAATCTAATACGCCATGGAATAACATCTCAGGAAAACAATATAAGTTCAATGAACTTATATTAATAGTTGAAATATCATCATAACGTCAATTTAACATTTGACATCACGAAACATGATGATAATATGATTCGTATTCATAATGTCTAAGTTAATCCCATAGCATAGCATAAGTCAAATAGGGGTTAAGAAAACAAGCGAGCATCATGTGTGATTGGTCATTAGTCAAGCCAATGGCTAAATTGATCTTCCCCATATTCAAAATCGATATTGGATCCATGTGTCCCCTCTTTTGCATTTATCTGAATTGAATTATAAGTAAGAGAATTTTTTCCCAATTTGATTTAGGGTTACAAAAGTTTGGCTTTATTATGAAGTAAGGAAGAGAATTCAGAATTCAAATTCGGTCCCCAAACTTGGACCCCTAGGGTCGTATTTATAGATGCAAGTTGACCCCCCTTCCGCATCCATCCTTACGAAGCGGTTGAAAGGCCTTTCTCCCAACCTTTCACATTCATCCTTTCGCTTTCATCCTTTCGCCTTCATCCTTTCACTTCCATAGCTTTGAAGGTGACCACTTGGGTCTTCTTATTTGGCTTGGGTTAACCCTCTCGCCTTTATCAATAGCATACTAGCAGTGGATGTTGTTTTAAAATTCCCCATATTGTTTTCGCGTTTCTCTGAGACCTTTCGACACCTTCAAAGGGTATGTAGCGAGAGGATCAAGGTTTTCTATCACATTGTTTAGATGTAAGCGGAAGCGCCCCTAACTCCTTCTTCTCCTTTGAAACACCCTTGGTTTCTTTGGCCTGGTGTTAATTATAATGAATGATTATTTGAGCAGGTAAGGAGTGCTTTTGCATAGTTTCGAGAGGACCAATAGATGACGACTAGATCACGGCGAAAGGTCGCTTGGCTTCACGTGGAGTTTTCTTTATGCTTTCGAAAGGTTCCAACCATTTCGAAAGACTTTTTCTTGCTTTCGAAAGGTGCGCACTAGAAAAATATCATCAAGTTGAAGATTGATAATTGTGAAACAAACTATTTCGAATGATTTGGTTCTTGTATGCGAGTCTGTTGTCCAATACCTTCGAAAGGTTTTTCAAACCCATACTAGGCTCTCTCATATATGTGAATTCAACCACTTCGAAAGGTCTAGATAAGGTGGAAGGGTAGCTTTGCTTTCTTTTCTACTCCTTCGAAAGCTCTTATCTTGCTTAACACATGTTGGTGCATCAAGCGCCTGCGACTCTATCCTAACCTCTTCAAAAGCGATCTCAATAATTTTGAAACACCGTTTTTGAACTATGGTGAAACCCAAGACTTCAATTCTTGTGGAGCCCAACGCTTTTTATGAGCCTTCTTTTATACCTTTATTCTTAAGTGAATTTTATGAGCATCCGCTGCCTTATTTCCCTTTCTGGTTGTATACTCTATACCAAAATCATAAGCGACTAAAAACTTTAACCATCTCTGCTATCTCATATTCAACTCCTTTTGAGAGAATAAATACCTTAAGGCTTTTGATCTGTGTATGACTCAAATCTCTCCCCTAAGAGACACTGCCTCCATACCTTCAATGTGAAGACCACTACTGCCAACTCTAAATCATGAGTACAATATCTCACTTCATGCGGTCTAAGCTGTCATGAAGCGTATGTAATAACTATACCTTTTTGCATCAACACAGCCCCTAATCTGATTCCACATGCATCGGTATACACTACTAGTCCTTGGTTTCCACCTGGAACTACTAACGTCGGTGCATTGGTTAACAAATGCCTTAAGGAATGCTACCTCACATTTGAAAACCCAAATAAACTTCACATTCTTCCTAGCTAGCTTAGTCAAAGGTGCTGCTATCTGCAAGGAATCCTTAACGAATCTCCGATAATAGCCAGCGAGTCCAAGAGATCTTCTAATCTCTATCACTGTCTCTGGTCTCTTCCATTTGTTAACAGCTTTGGTCTTATCTGGATTAATTGACAGACCCATCTGTGAAACCACATGATCAAGAAACTTAACTTCTTTCTCCTAGAAATGACACATAGAAAACTTCGCGTTCAGCTAATGCCGCCTTAGCGTCTCAAGCACTATTCTAAGATGATCTTTATGCTCTTTTTCATCTATAGAGTATATTAAAATGTCATTTATGAATACTAATACGAACCTATCCATTTGCTCTTAGAAAATTCAGTTCATCAAATCCACAAAGAAAGCTGGCGCATTCGTTAACCTGAATGGCATTACTAACCACTCATACAAACCATACCTAGTCCAAAACGCCGTCAGCGGAATACTATCCTCTGCCACTCTTAGCTGATGGGAACCTGTTGCCTAATCCAATTGGGAAAATACTCTGGCTCCATTCAACTGATCAAATAAATCATCGGTTCTTGGCAAAGGATACTTATTCTTGATTGTCTTCTCGTTCAACTTACAATAGTCGATTCACATCTTTAACGACCCATCTGGTTTCCTTACGAACACTGCAGCCGCTCCCTAAGGTAAACTGCTTGGTTTAGTGAAATTCTTCCCTTCTAAATCTACTAGTTGTACCTTCAATTCTTTCATCTTGGTTGGTGTCATCTTGCTAGGTGGTCTACTTACAGGTTCTTCTCCTAGCACAAGATCTATCCGAAACTCAATAGCTCGCTTCAGTGGTGGCCCTGTGACTAGCTCAAAAACATCTGCAAACTCTCTTGCTACCAAAACTTGATTTAACCCTTTTTCTAGTTCCATAGCAACTAATAAAGCTAAGCACTCTGATCTGAATTCTCCACTGAGAATATAATTCAGTTATGACTATTGGGGTACCTTAGCGATATTTCCCTATCTTGGAAAAATATCCTAGCATCATACTTATCTAACCAATCCATACCCAAAATGATTCTGAAACCTACAAAATCAAAAACATACAAACTGCATGCAAACTAATGACCTAATAAATCAAGTTCTAGCCGGTCACATCTCATTCCTAGAGTTACATACCCTCCTATCGGATTCACAACCCTTAAGGAAGTAACAATGTATGAAGGTTTTAAACATAACTTATCTACCAAACACCGAGATATAAATGAATGCGATGCATCGATATCAAATAGTACACTAATTGGTATACTATCAATCAAAAGCGTACCTTCCATCATAGTCTTTCCTTTCTCAACAGCAGTTGGTCTAGCAGACAACGATCCTAAAGCGAAGACTTTCCCCTATCCGCTCTGACCGGTTCTGGACACTTATTCTCATAATGCCTAATCTGGCCACAATTAAAGCACTTCACTCCTTTCTTGTCTGCAGCCTTCCTCCCTTTTCTAGTTCGGGATTTATGATTATAATGTCCCTTCTTATCACAACGAAAGCAAACTAGATTAGCCTTCGCCTTCTTGGTAGCTTCTCCATTCTGGGTCCCTTTATTCTTAAATAATTTCCTCTTCTTTCCCTGAAAACCATGGGTTCCAACCTACTTCTCCCTCCCATAAGTATAAAGCATCTCTTCATTCTGGATTTCCATCTCCACTAAAACATTACTTCAATCACGGAGATGTGGCATTGTTTCCCTACCAATTTCGGGTCTTAACCCTCAAATAAACTTCTCATTTCTTTTGATGACGGTGTTAATGGTAGCATATCTGTATCTAGACAGCTCATCAAACTTCATAGCATACTCTATCGCCAACATCTCACTATGCACTAAGCCCATAACTTTCTCAGCAATACTGACTTGGCAACTTCAAACAAAAACCGCTCTTCGAATCTCCTTCAAAATTCATCCCAAGTCAACTCCTCCTCGGGAACTCCCGTGGTAACACAATTCCACCAATAAAGTGCTGCTTTCCACAACCGTCTAGAGGCAAGCCTCCTCTTATGCTCATCGTTTAATCCCAAGTCAGCAAAGATCTGCCAACTGGGGCCACTAGATTAGCTCCTCTAACATTCACAGCATTACCCCCAACTACTCCTGCAACTACTCTAGCTTGCATTAGATTGGCGAAGAACTGATACATCATCCCTATCTGGCAGGATTCCAACCCCTACATTGTCATTTGCATTTGGATTGGCATTTTCATATCGACTAGAGTTCCTCCTAGTATTGGGTCAAGCATTTCCATTGGTTGTGGTACTTCCTCCACCTAGATTTCCTCTTCCAATTCCTACCTCCATATCTTCTTTCTTGTAAATCTACATATGAGCCTTAGTAAGATACATAATAAATACAAGTACGTTACTGTAGCATTAACCAAACGCCGATCCATTTTCAAATTCATTAGATTATGCTTTGAAAATCTTTTAGGTTTATATTTCTTTTTAAGTTTACATAAACATATGCTTAGATAAAGAAGAACGATCTAAGAGATAAGGGAGTGCATACTTGTAGATATATACATAATAAATACAAGTACATTACTGTAGCATTAACCAAACGCCGATCCATTTTCAAATTCATTACATTATGATTTGAAAATCTTTTAGGTTTAGATTTCTTTTTAAGTTTACATAAACATATGCTCAGATACCAACTTGTAACATCCTCCACTTAGAGGCCCAAAATTAACTACTGTGGATGCTGCAGTCATCCATAGTTATTAATTACCGATGACCAAATGCGGTAATGTTAGATATATTGATATAACAAAAACACATGAATATGAAAAAATTTCAAAATCATAAAATAGATTTCTCATTCGAATTGAATTCATGTTTCAAATTCATTACATAATCCCAATTCATAAACCATGTTCAGAGAAATATTATATTATAAAATACACCAAGAGCGACCTATAAAGATGCCTCCTTGGATGATTAGAGTCTAAACATAGGCAAATTAACAACTTTTCCATTACAACCAAAATATAGTGGAATTAAATATAAATGAACTCGTAATAGCTAGCTTACCTTCTGCATGTCTCTAGAAGCTTATTCGTATAAAGAAGAACCTTAAAACCTTAACTCTCAAACTACCCAAAATCAATTAAGAATCCGAGAGTTTAAGGGGAAAACATAAACTTCGAGTCAGATAGAAAGTCTGGTATGAAAAATAACCTATCACATAAATCCATATAGATATCTAGTAAGACCACGCAGCTTAGCGGAACGGAGTTTTCCCTCACTAGTATCCTAACTCAATTACTCCTGCATTCACAATGGTTAAGACATAACATAATAAAAATATCATGATGATATGCAAACTTGCAATATACGCTGGATTCCCCATCCCATTCATTTGACAATTTGCCTCGGTTATAGTTCTAGGGTCATTATTAACTTATTAGTTTTTATGGGCTAACTAAGAACTGTTCAAAGCTTACGGACTATCTGCCCGATTTCGTAGTGTTTCATGGGTTTACTAAGAATCTACTGGTAGCTACCAATAATTTCATCCAATTATAGTTTTCATGGGTTCACTATGAAACTATTGGGTTCTCTAATAACTACCCTCATATCATAGTTTTCATGGGTTAACTATGAACCTATTGATCTCTATCAGTAACTTAATCCAGATATAGTTTCCATAGAATCACTAAGAACCTATTGGCCCCTACCAATAACTTTTTCCATATATAGTTTTCATGGGGTTTACTATGAACTTGTCTAAACTAAAAACTCTTTCACCGATCTTTAGGCATCCTAAGTTATAGTCTACTTGACCTCCTGGATACAGTCTATGAATTTATATTCATTACCACGTCAACCAAGCTGGTTATTCTGCTCCTAATACCCCAAAGAAGTTATGGGTTGATTATAAAGTGAATAAGTTTACAAAAGAAGAACACATGATAAATGATCATAACATAATAAAATAAACATCTTTGGTTTAACTTCCTTGTAATCATTTTCTAATTGAAACATGGTTAACATGGTTAACATCTTTAACCTATTATCTTAGGAAATCTTTTTACAAAAACACCAAATTTAGATGCCATTTCAAAACTCTTTCATATTGCCATGTGTTTTTCTTTAAAATTGAGATTTGATTGCTTATTTCAAAACTAAGGCTTTTGAAACCTTAGGCCATATCTTTAGAAACCATTTAATTATATCCTTCGAAAGTATGCAAGCCTTCTTTTCAAACAACTTAAACATGCCTTTCAAAACACTCAAAACGACCCTTTACAAAGCATCAAAACCTTTCTTTTGAAATCATTAAAACATTCCTTTTGAAAGTATTAAAGCTTATCTTTTAAAACCACTTAGTTCAAGTAGGATTTATAGAAGCATAGCTTTGAATCTATATGAAATTATCTCTTTCAAAATCATTGGGTTTAACCTTAAGTATAACTTCTAGTTCAAAGTGAACATAAGCGAAAGTAACCCTTTCGAAAACTTTAGTCTCCAAGTAAAAGAATTTGGGGGAACATATGGTTTTGAAAGCACCCTTTCGAAAGCAATGGTCTTTAAGAAAAAACAAATAGGAAAATGATAGCTTAAAAATGACCTTTTGAAACCTTACCTTCGAAACCTTTAACATAAGTGATTACATGGACCTTTTTGAAAGCATAGGGTTGTGGCTTCTATATTAATAAAACAAAAGGTTCCCTTTCGAACTCATTGTCATAAGGCTATAAAGAAAAGCGGTCTTTAACCAATTCGAAAGGCATGAAGACGACAAGTAGGTTTCGACTGGGTTCAAAAGCAATAACCCTTTCGAAAGGTCCTTTTCAAAACTTTACATGCTGCAACTCAATTGAAAGTTTCTTAAAACCAAGGCAAGCGACAATTCATTGAAAAACTATTTAAAGGTAACTTCAATCCTTTCGAAAGCTTCTTAGAAAATAAGCAACAACTCTTTCAAATGCTTCCTTAACTGCTCTTTCAAAAGCTTCTTAAAAACAAAGTAAGCGGCATCTTCTTTGAAAGTAAAACGAAGGCAAGTGGGTTGATTTGAAAGCTATTAAAAATGGCATCAACCCCTTCGAAAGCAAGCTTTAGACACCATCCCCTTTCACCTTTCTCCAGTATGCTACATACCAACTATTTGATATCATGTGTATTGGTTTCGAATGGGTTCGAATGGCCAAGTAGGATGATTTCAGTAGCAAACAGATGGTAGTGGAAAGTTTGTAATTCGAAGCAAAAACTGATTTTATACCTTTAAAAGAAATTGCTTTATACCTAACTTGCCTTACTTGTCAAAATATGATTGGTTTCCAATCCTTTATCAAAATCTTTTTTCTAAAAATGTTGTCAAATTCATTAATTAATAATTAAAATTATTTTAACAATGAAGCTCTTCCCTCTGACAAAACAATTAAGACACCTAAGTCCTCAAACTTAGTTAATTTAATTTCCATAGTTAATCACTTAGAAAAAACCCCCAAAAATCCTCTTAATTTAATTTTAGTATGTTTTCTAACATATACAAATTTTGGACCCAAAATACTTTATATAATTAATTTTTAAACACAAATTATCTATTTCTTCCTTTCAAAATTCATAATAAATTATCCATAGCTTGGATTATTATGAAAATTTAAACCCATCTCCAAAATAATATTTTACATAACATATTAAATCCTCATAGCATTCGAAACCCATTTTACATGATTTTAGCCTTAAAGTCAAATTAACCTTTTACAATCATACTTGTTCAAATCAAACATGGCATATAATCAAAGCATATCATCACCCGATTCATCCCAACAATTTTTACAGTCTTAAATCAAAAATTAAGATGTTCATTAAAACATATATGAGATGGTTTAGATTATTATTCACCTTTTTTGATAAGAACTTGAGATTTGATCTTGCATAATTCTTCCTTGCTTGAATTCCAAGCTTCTAGTTGATTTTGATCCCCTTTTCTCCTAGGGTTATGGCCGACCTTGGTCTCTTTTATATTTGTTTTTATGAAAGTATGGAAATGAGACCGAGGTAAGGGTTTAGGAGTTATGGGGGTTATATACGGCTATTCCCATAATACCCTTGCCTTATTCCCTTAAGTAGTTAACTTGCAAATCCATTCTTATAATTTCATTTGGTTAAGGCATGACCTCTATTTAGTTTTCATATCTCAATCCCCTTATTACTCTAGTCTTTTCATTATTCTGTTTAATTTATCTAACTAAATCTACTGAATAATGTTACTTAAAACTAAGGGTGTTACATGTGTTTCCCCCGAAGAAGCCAAAAAGATCCTTACGGATGTTTATGAAGGAGCCTGTGGTGATCACATTACGGGGCAAACATTAGCGAAGACGGCTCTTCGCTGCGGATACTTCTTGCTGATTGTCAAAAGAGATGCAGCTGGTTATACAAGGAGGTGCATTCAATGCTAGAGATTCGCGAAGATTTCTAGAGTCCAGCCTATGGAAATTATACAGATGGTTAGCCTATAGATATTTACAGTATAGGGAATTGCTATTATTAGAGTGTTGCCGACATTGAAGGGTGGGCGAAGTACACCATTGTAGTGGTTGATTATCTTATAAAGTTGGCCGAGGCGGAACCTCTTGCCACGATCACCATGGAGAAGGCAATGAACTTCATAGTATAGAACATTATCCGTCGATTTAGGATCCCATAAATGATTATTTCCATCAATGAAACTCGATTTAACAGCATAGAATTCAAGAAATTCTACAGGAAGTATCAGACTAAGATAATATTTTCTATGGCGGCGATTTTACAAGAAAATGGACAAGTGGAAGCCATAAATGAAATCATTAATTCTATTTTGAAAAAGAGATTGACAATAGCCAAGGTAAGTGGATATATGAATTACCGCTGGCATTTTGGGGCCTATCGAACGACTCGCAAATCCACGACTGGTCACACTCCATTCACCCTGGCCTAAGGATCGGAGGCCATGATTCGAGTTGAATTGGAAGTGCAATCTCATCGAGAGATCCACTATGTTACCAAAAGGAACTCTTGTGGGAGTCACTCGATATGATCGATGAGAAGCATGATGAAGCCATGCTGAGAGCTGCTACTCATCAACGTGAGTAGCTCGGCATTACAATACAAAAGTCGGGAACCGTATCTTCAAGATCCACAATCTCATTCTTAAAGATCATCCCTAGTCCAGTGAACATGAACCTGACTTTGGAAGGTCTATGTGCTATCGACCATAAGCTTGGAGATGGCAGATTCAAGCTAGAGACTACAGATGGAATTTCACTTCCAAGGGCATGCAATAGTGAACATTTGTGATGCTATTTCGTTGAGAACTATCTTCGTACATATTTTGTTAATCTCAATGTAAAGGGGCATAATTTTCCATTCTTGTGAATATGAAATGAATTGGCTTTAGGGATCGATGAATTTACATTCTCATTAGCTACGTTTTGCGTTTTGAACGACAACATGATTGAATGCTGTGTATTTGTATAATACATTATTATATGTGCATAGAGACATGTCCAGTCAAACTTTACGGTCCGTAATTATACCTATGGAATGCAGCTGTTCTGGGCATCCGGTGTATATGCAAAATAACTCCTTTGACCCATGACTTAGGCATTAGAGTATAAACATATAAGGAGTCCAACAAGATAGTTCACTCTAAGAACTGTTGCTCGGAGTTGGTGGTTAAGCAATCTACGCTCTAACAAAGATCTCTCCCGTAGTTTAGCGGAGCTTAAACTCCTCAACCAAAGGATGGTGAGACCAAATATCGATGCCTAGAGTTAGGTGGGATCTCCCGTAAGTATTAGAGAAATGGACACTTAACCACCGTTTCAGGTGATCAACCCCGGACAATGCCGGGAGTCAGGCAAGGTCGGGTAAAAACATCTGTGAAATGGATGTTCAAACTACTGCTTTAAGCGACCAATTCCAGTCAAGACTCGGAATAAGGCTTGGCCGAGTAGGGATGCTCGAAGATAGGCACTTAGCCACTACATCTTCAGGACCGGGAATAATGAAACTTCAAACATCATCATTGGTTGAACAAACTTTAACCAAAAGAATAACGAAGCAAGATATTAATTAAATTGTGTAAACATATAAACACAAGGCGTGAAAAGAAAATGTCTAATTCTTATTAACATATTGCTTAAGCAAAACGCCAGGGCTATACTCGCATAACTTTAGCCTATTTACATAGTTATTCAAATAATACAAATGATGACAAAAAAAGGAAGGAAGCAACTAACTCTTCTTTCTCCTCTTCCATTCCTTCTTCTTCTCCCTAGAAGAATGCATTCCAGACTCACCCGGCTTCCTCATACTTCTATCTTTGTCTTTATAACCCATCAGAAGGTCGCTCTCTGAGAACTCAAGAGGCACATCTTGAACACCTCCACAAAAAAGAATATTAATAGGAGCAAAGATAGGCTGACCGGTAAATGAGATGGAAAAAAGAGGGGTATATCAATATCTTTCACTTTCTTGATCTCCTTAGCTAGCAGGTCTTGAGTTTGAAGCATCTCTTCTGTAGTGGGTCTTGTGGAAGGATAAAAAGCCTTAATTGTGGTATGTCCTCCTTTTATTAAGACTCATGGGCGTCACTCCTACTTTATTCATTCAAAGCATGAATCATTTCAGCTATAGGGCCAGGGGTAGTGCTCACATGGAAGCTGGGATCGGCATTGGGGCAGACACAATGACCCACTCAGTCAAAGTGGCATGCAAGCCCAATGTTAATCTCTCTTAAGGCAGAGGGACAATCAAATGCTAAATTGAAACTTAAGAAACATAAATGTAGAGATTAGTGACCTCTATCGGTGTTATATGGGTCATCTCAAACACATGCAAGGTTAATGTATACCTCCAGGAGATATAGATTCAATACGAGCTAGGATGCCACTAGAGCCTCCCTCTAGAATGGGAGATAGGATGAATGACTTAGGAAGGAAGGGTATATCAGAGCTGTATTGGTCTCCCAACAAGGGTTCCAAAACTTTTGTAATTTCAAAACCGCCCTGGTGGTAGAAATAGCAGTAAAGTTGGGAAGAGAAGCGATCTTTTTAGTAGACAATGACTCAGAGGTTAGAGGAGCAGTATTGTTCACATGGAGTCATGGAGAGAAGACCCAGAGCTCTCACCTTGATCCTTTATGGTCTAGATCGCCAATTTTGGGTATAATATAAGCTCACAATTCTTGAATGCTTCTAGGATCCCCTTGTATAAAGGTTGAGTTTAAGCTGTTCTACATTAATCTCGTCCCCGCCAAAGAGCTCTCTTTCCTAATTATCAATTTCCTCCAATGCTTGGGCTGAAGTCTCAGGATACCCTTAATCAAGCCATTTTAAGTTTCCAAACTTAATCATATTTGCATTATAGCTCAAGCTCATCCTTAAACCACTTCTCTGTGCCTTTAACTTACTTCTCGATATCTTTCGCCTAGGCTTCTATGTCGTCCCTCGCTTGGTGAGCATCTAACAGCTCCTTGCAGTAGCCCTGGGCCTGGACAAGAGCATAATCTTTCTCTTTTTTCTTGATCTCCAACTGCTTTTTTTAGCTTCTCTATCTCTTTTTCTCCAACAATAGATTTTTGCTCCTATGGAGAGTTGCCTCGATATTTTTTGATGATTTTGATGGCCCAACTCAGTGAACTTGGTTAGGTTCTCTACTTGCTTCTTAGCACTAGTCAATGACGCATTGAGCTCTTCAAATTCTTTATCAAAATAGGAGATGTTGCATTTATCTTGTTCTTGCAATAATTTCACCCCATTGAGCTCTATTTTTTCCTAAGCGCCTTTAGAAATAACCTCAGCTAATCATCTCTATTTAAAATAATGATCATGCACGTTATCAATATAAATCGTGATGTTGGTTCTGGCATGCTGAGGAATGTCTATCAGTTTAGGGATGGACATGATGTCATCAAAAACGATTTTTAGGAAAGTGCATTTTGAGGTATCCATATGAGGATTGGAAACAATCTCCTTCTCTGTTTGAACCAACCTCTTGTCTCACCTTGAATGAGGAATATCAAAAGTGGTCGAATCTTATAATTGCTCAAAGCGATGTGGCACATGAGAGGATGCCATCAGCTGTGTCGATAAATGAAATAAAGTAGGAGCTTTGGTATCTCTATAGATGGAGCATTATCAGGTTTCATTGAGTACGTATCCAGATTAGGAGGCAAGGTGACTGACCCCTATGTCATTGGGACAAATCGCGAGATGTATAACCCTTCTTTCAACTTCTATGGTCTAGGCCTGAATGCCTTATTTGATCATAATCATAATAAGAGCCATGAGGATGATTAGATGGCCCATGTTTACTTTACTTACTCCCTTGGCTTTAGATAGTATCGTACATACCTCTATGCTCCATTGAATCTGTAAGTGAAACATAAACGCATTAGCACTAACATGATAAGAACATGATGCAAACTAATTAAGGTGTAGTGTCATGTAAATGTATGTATGTGACCTAGTTCCCCTACCCATAGATCGCAGACATGTAGTTTGCCAATAGGGGTGATTTCTCTCACACAAGTGGAGGTCACTTTATCTAAGAGGAGGATAAGAGATTCTGTATCCCTGATGCTAATATAGCCTAAACTAAAAGGACCAAATTCATAAAGGATCGATCTGAAAAGTTCATAGATGTCCCTGGATAGTGGAACAGGAGTTTCTTCTATCATGGTGGCTAGTGGAAGTTGTATGGATACCCGAGCCGAGATGATTTTTATCTTCCATCGATGAGTTATTAGAGATGCTTGATCATAGTTAACTCCATCACTAGATGACTCACGACAAGTATTTGCATCATTATTGTCTCCACCTTCACACCCTCCTTCCTTAGTAAGTTCACTCCTCAATCCGCTGTATTCTGTAGCCCTTTGACCTGCTTCAGGATCAACAATAGGGCTTGGAACTAGGGGAACCTCTTAGCCTTCATTGGCTTCTACGGCGGTGTTGTTTTCTTGCGAGGAGTCATTGTCATCGTCATTGTCATCCTCCATAACTTTGGGAATGTGACCAACGGTATGGACTTCATCTAACATGTGGTAGGCACGCATATTCTCATCCATAAGGAGATTTTTCATTTCCCTCTCTTCAAGTGAGTCTCGATGTAGATCAGCTAGGGTTCTCACTAAAGTAGCACTGCTATGCATCCTTGAATTATCTACAATCACAGAGAGAAACAATGTGAATGGTTAAGGCTACGACATTCGCATTACGAGAAGAAAGTAAGAATAAAACTTACGTCAAAATTACCATCTTTCTGCAAAGCCAAGAGAACAACCAACAAAGAAAAGTTTGTCCTTGAAGTAGCTTAGTTTGTTCCAAAGGTCCATCACTATTCGATAACCCCTCTAAACCTATTGATAGCTAAGTGAAGGGGATCCTTTTTGGTGTTTAAATTTATATGAATAATGGATCTCCTAAGTGCTAGACTTGCAGTTCAGATGGTAGGCAGAAATAATATACGTGCTATTCAAGAAAGCATAACTATTAGGATAAAATTAGGCCAGAGCTAATTTCATGAATCGTAAAATTGTGCAAATGAAGTTGCTAAATGGTCGGACAATATCCGCCATATACACTTATCGGTTACAAGCCGCATGTCCTACTGGCGAGAGATGCACTCAATGATGGCATAACGAAACCAACATGTCCTCATGAGGGATACCATGCCTCTCACATATTCTTTAGAGGGATGTCTTATCAACTTTCGATGTTGGGGAATCTAGCGGATCATCTAAAATAATGGCATTGCTCATATCAATATCAGGAGAAGCCCCAATTATAGGCCCCTCGAATGGCACAAAAAAGATTATTTATAAAGCCTGTGCTATTTGGTGATCGATGACGATGGAGTTTGTCTTGATATGGAAGTATGGTAGAGCTATATTCTATATCAGACTTGACATATGCAGGTGTTGAGGGACTTGCGACCTTGGTGGAGTGAGGCTTGGAACATCTACATTCCATAACTAACAAAGCTTTACACATAATTGATATTAGGAAAATTAAAAGCTATAATCTTCATGCTTAAAAAAGCCCTGAAGAGTCGATGTACCAAACCGTCAAATGCAGACGTGTGTCGATCGATCGGATCTTGTACATCGACAGAGGCAACAATGTGCAGTTAAAAGTGTTATGCAGTGCAAGCATTTAGAATTGTGTAGTGTGTGCATCTGACGTCATGTAAGTTTAATCGATCTACAACCAAAGTGATTATTATCAGAAACCGTCCTAGTGGATAACGATTACCAGCTATTGTTCGACCAAGACCGCCTTATAGACTTATTGATTTATATGATTTTCTTCTTTGACTTGGAAAATCTTTAAAATGGAAAGTTTTGAAGTTTCACAAGTTAAAGGAAAACCCAAGTCAAACCAAGAGTGCCATAAGTGCAACATCCCCCAGTTGAAGTTTTCGCATATGAAAATCCCAAGTCTAGGATCGATGCCAAATCGTACGAGCGAAGGGATGAGGCTTTCATGCATTGTTGGAGGCAAATGATGGCCAGATAACGATGATGTAGGTGAGGCAGTGCCATCACCAACCTGATCAAATTGCCTTGGTCGAGCTGGAATTGTTCAATTTTCGATTCTTAGGTGGTGAAGGCATTTCAGTGTATGTAGAATGCACGTAAAAGCTGAAAGAATCGCGTTAGTGTATATGGAGGAGCAAGGCTTGATCGATGGTGGCAGCAGTGTTTCAAAGTTGAAGCTGGTCGAGATTTGAGGCTTGGCGATGAAGGCATTGATGGTGATATAACATCCCCTATCTTGAGGCCCGAAGCTTACAGATGCTGTAGTCAATCATAGTATTAACTTCCAGTGATAAAATACGGTAATGTTGATGGTATCCATAATATCAGAAGCACATGAATATGAGATAAAATTGTCTTAGATTTAAAGCAACTTTTTTGATTACATTTTAAATCAATATTTCGTATTCAAATACATAATCCCAAATGATTCTCGGGTTTTGATCAAATAGAAATATTACAAATTACGCTAAGAGTGACATATGAAGATGCCCCCTTGGATAATCAGAGTACTAAATAGTCATATTATTCTTAATAGGCCACAGCAGAAATAAAACTAAATAGCTCCTACAAAGCTAGCTCTTCCTTCTTTACGTTTTCAAAAGCTTTATTCGTCCAACCTACTAAACCTGAAAAACCTTAACTCTCAATCTACTCAAATTGAATTTTAAACATCCGAGAGGTTAAGGGGGAAAACATAAACTTCGAGTTAAACATAAAGCCTGGTGTGAATAATACTATTACATCTCGGTTTACTAATATGAAGTAAGACCAAGCCGCTAAGTGGAACGTGTTTCCCTCAATAATATCCCTTTAAAACACATCTTTTTGTAAATCGGAATCCTGCAATCAAATTGACTAAAACAATAATAGCAATATCATATATACTCATAAATTAGGTAATAAATGGACTATCTATCCGAACAATATAGTTTTGTTTGGCTCACTACTGGCCATTGGTTTACTCGGGCCTACGAGGCAAAATAAATAATCTAACATCTATTAGACATACTTCTGGATGGTCTATCCTTGACTTACTTCTCCCAAGGTCAAGTGATCCTAATGGTTTTGCAGGCTCATAAATAACCTATCCTCTTTCTCTATATATTCCTTTATGTGTGTAACATCCTACCTATGGCTAAGGCCTAACACTGGAATTTTAGACTAATTAGCTAGGGGCTATAGCTAAGGTATATGGCGCGACCCTATACCAATCCCATCTGGTAATCAAATATCCGAGTTATTTACTTATTGTTAACTACTCTTCAAATTTTCATTAAAAACATTTCTTTCAAATTGATTTAACCCTTTAAATCATATTTAACAACAAAAACATACTTTTGCTTTACTTAAATCTCTTTACCATGTTATATGCTTTACATAATACATTGTTGATGGAAACCTTCGAAACCCTTGTTTAAAACCTTTAAATGATCTCTTTCGAAACTATTGAAAGTACCCCTTTCGAAACAAGCTAACTACTTTACCTTGTAACACTAGGCCAAAATGCCAAAACATACCTTTCAAAATCATTTATAATAAAACTTTCGAAAACATTGGGAAATCACCTCTTTGAAACCTTTATTAGTTACCTTTTGAAAGCTTTATAGTCCTTTACTTAAAAAAATTATTCGAAAGCATTAGGTTCAAGCAAAAATTTGTGGAGCATAGTTTCGAAACCAATTAAAATAATTCCTTTCAAAACCTTTAGGTTTAACTTTCAATATATCAAAGAGTCTTAAAAGGACTGGGACAAAAGCATCTCTTCTGAAAGCATTTTTCCTAAATAAAAGAAAGTGGATGGTGTCAAAACCAACCCCCTTCGAAAGCATGGAGAAGCAGCTTCAGGGTTTAAAACAAAAGGACCCTTTCAAAAGCATTGCTTTGAAAGGTAGAAAGTGGCAGCAGGGGTTTCGACCCATTCAAAGCTTATTCTTTAAAAAAAGGCAGAAACCTCTTTCAAAGCTCTTTTCTTTTAAACATTTGACCATGTCGAAAGCTGTTTCCTTTGAAAGCCTCATTTATAACCAAAATAGTTCTAAGTTTACCAACTCTACTTTAACCCCTTCGAAATCTTGTTTCGATTCTATACCTTTCGCCTACTTCAATCCACTATGTACTAAGGATGATACCATATGTATTGGTTTCGACTTAGATGGAGGCGGCGATATGAGGTCGAAAGGTGGCTGTTATAAATGACGAAGCAGTAAAACTTATAAAACCGAATTTTAACTTTTTAAAGCAATTTCTTTCCAACTAACTTTCTTTATTTGTCAACATATGATTGGTTGCCAATTCTTTTTCAAAATCTTTTCTAAAAGTGCTGCCGAGTTTTAGAAATTAACTTAAAACATTTACAAATAGCCCCTTCTCCTTTTATAACAATACAAAATATTTAAGTCTTATACCTTAAATAATTTCATAACATTAATAAAATGCTAAGGAAAATTCTACAAAAATTCCTATAAAATACTTTTGATATGTTTTCTAACATATTTAAATTTCTAACCCATAACTAACATATGATAGCCGTAATCAATTTTAGACCTAATTTAACCATTTTCTTCACTAGAAAATCCATAATAAATTCATATTAGTTTAGAAAATTATGAAACTTGAAATCCGTATATAAAATAATATTTTTGACCTTACATTAAATTCATAAGGCATTTGGATGTCATTTGGTAAGTTTTTCAATCCATAACTTATCATAAAATCTATATAAACCAACAAAATTCATCAACAAGCATATATACCTATTTAATATTCAAAACATGACATAATACTTTGCAAAAACATACTCAGATCTAATCTAGAACTGAAAATAAGTGATATGAGATGTAATCTATTATTCACCTTAGCTTGATGTTAAGGAGTTTGATATTTTCTCTTGAGTTGATTTGATTAAGCTCCCTTCCTTAATTATTGCTTATCCTTCCCTTTATCTTCTTCTAATGGTGGCTGGCCTTATTTGGTTTAATTTTGTTTATGAACGTGGAAAATGAAAGTGGCATGGGTTTAGGGTATAAGAATATAACATATTCCTAATTTTCCCTTATCTTATTACTCTTATCTACTTCATTTTAATTCTCTTTTATTCATTATTTTATTAAGCATGACTACCCTCTAATTAGAAAAACCTCAATTCCCTTAACCATTTACATCATTTCATTTAATTTATCTAATTAAATGTCCTAAATAATGTTAATCAAAATTAGGGTCGCTACAAGTGATATTCTTAAGTGCTGGCTCGGTGTTTATAAATTCACGAACCCATAAAATTAGATGCTTAAGTCGCCTAAGTTTAGGGAACTGCGGATTGGTATAGATCCATGGTATATGGATCGATGCCGAACTTTGTAATTTAAAAAAATGAATGAATAATGTTGATGATGAACCTGCATATGTATGTGTGTATACATATGTATGCATGGCACTAAGCAGTTGGAGTTCCAAGGAAACGAGCTTGAACCTATAGAATCCAGAAAACGAAATCATTGAAAATTTTCTAAGCTTGGAATGACAAACATGAAGAGCATACTTCAACTTTATAC
Source organism: Allium cepa (assembly GCA_030765085.1). Classification (NCBI taxonomy): domain Eukaryota; kingdom Viridiplantae; phylum Streptophyta; class Magnoliopsida; order Asparagales; family Amaryllidaceae; genus Allium; species Allium cepa. The sequence goes on along the minus strand of CM060945.1, from coordinate 791,848,925 downwards.
TACATGGTAGTTACAAGTTCAAAGCTGCTCAAAGCGTTACAACACTTAGCAAAAGACACTGCACTTCATGAAAATAGTTCAAAAGAAAGATAACATGTATTTGAAGTAAAGCTTGAATCTTAACGTGGAATCTTCAAATTTATTTTGTTCCAAAGAATGTCTTGTTAAAACAAGATACATTTTAGAAGGGAAATGTTATCCAGCCTCGTGGCCATCCGTATCTGAATGAATCAAATTGTTCAAGCTAAAAATCCATTAAGCATAAATTTGAAGCGATAACCGCCAAACTCGAATATCAAACAGAATCAAGAGGTGGAACCATCAACTTGCTAAGAAAACGACAAAACATCAACTCACTTTAATCACAAGACTAAAATTCAAGATTCCTACAAAGGCATGGAATGGTACCGATCCCTGTATATGGATCATACCGATCCGTAATACTTGCCCCAATCGGCTAAAGTTTCACGCCATATGAAGTTAGAGTGTTTGTAAGCTAGTACATCATTGTAACTTAGCCAAAAGGTTTTTTTATTGAAACTGGGTACTTAGGTTGTAGTACATAATTGCATTATATGTCTTAGGTAGTGTACAACATACTACCAATCAATATATATCTTGCAGTTCAAGTCACATGCTACACAGAATTCGAACCTGTGACATCTTGGACCAAAGCCAAAGCGTCAAACCACTGGGATAGTGGTGCTGGAAAACTTAGCAGAAAATTTAGCTAAGTTATTTTATAGCTTTATGCATCGATCATCTACTTGAATTCTATTACATTCTCCATCCAGTCTTCTATTTTGCATTGATACATCTTTTACCTTTTTGTAACCGATCGTTTTGAGTTTGTTTCATCGATTTGGACCTCTCATTGTTTTTGCAATCATCCTTGGATGATCCATCATCTTGGCCAACCATTTACATAGAAAGATTTAAAAGATTAAATCAATTTAATCTATTTAATTTTTTCATAAATTATTATAAATCTAAATCAGTTCAAAAATCATGTTTATATGTTTATAAGTAATTAAAAACACAGTTTTTTAACATATATAATAGTTTAGAAAGGTTACGAGATGATATAACACTCAATTATCAATGTGGAACCGATTATATCACCAAGAATAAGCGTAGATCTAACGTAGACAACAATTGTACATTTCCCAAAGCACCTAATTTAGAAATCCAAGATCTAGCTAATTTCTATGTTAATTCCCTTTTAATTTCCTAGTTAAACTAGTTTATATGAAGGTTAGAGACGATTTTGACAATAGAAGGCCAAATGTAGGTTAAGAGATGTTTTTAGGAAGAAAAGAAGTGATTATTGGTTGTTGGAGGTACTGTAATTAACCCTAATACCAAATTCATTATCAGGCCTAATTACGGGTTTGGATCAATTACCTACTAATATGCCTAAAAACTATAAAAATTAAACAACCATGCCTCCTAAACCATAAGGCCAAAATTTTACTACAATCATTCCATAAAGTTAAAAACCTTCATATCTCTCATTTGGAAGTATTTTCAGAACTCAACTCGGATTTTAACAAAAGTTATAGATCTTACTGATTTTCAAGGTTAAAACTATTAACGGTTAATTTAAAGGGTCAAAAGTGTTAATACTCAACATTACCTAAAGTTATAGTTCATTTGGACCAAATTTGGTTGTGAAAATAACATTTTTACGATTCGTCGATATGTAAAATTGTAGGTCGTTAAATTCTTCCCCTATTTAGGAATTTCTTCCCCAAATTTCCAATCAAATAACATAGCCAAACAATATAGATTCCAAGCTTGTTTGACAATCAAATAAGCATAGTAACCATCAATCATGCATACATAATCAAGAAATAAACCAATGTAAGTACCCTAGCATGCAAGGTACCAAACTAAGAAAAACAAAACACTAGAGGTGAAAGCTAAGGATAAAATGGAATCTTACCAAGTAAAGAACTTAGAATAAGAGGCCCGCATGCTCTTCTCGGCCTTCTAAATACTATTTCCCTCGCTTTCACTCCACTGAAACTTTACCAACTTTACCATCTTCCTCTCAAATTGTAGTATACTCTGCTCTACTATACGAATAGGCTTTCGATGTCTCAATTCTTCAAGTTCAACTTCAATATCATCTAGTTGATCCGGTGCCACGACTATGCTTAAATCATGCACAAACTTTCTAGATGCGAAACATGGAACACGTTGTGCACACCTACATCTTCTAAGGTAAGTCGACTTGATATTCTAACTTACCAATCCTCACGAGTATTGAAAAATGTAACGAGCCGCTATTTTGGACCATTCAAATCGACAATAAAACCATACATGTCAGACTTGAATTGCTCAAAATACCGAATTGTTAATTTAAATTTGGCAAACTCAGCATAAATAGTAAATAAATAATCACAGATCACAGACACAGAGTAATAAAAATGCAGCGGAATAAATAAAAAAATAGTAGTTCATGAAGCTACTATATACATCAGAGTTTAGAATAAAATACATCAGAATATCCCAGATGCAGTGAAGTCTCCAGTACGAGCAGATGACTTCTCTGAACCAATCAACTGGATGACTGAAGGGATAGATAGCTGGATCTCCAAGCAAAGCTCCAACTTCGACGGTGAGTCTCAAATGCTGTATCACTCAGTCTGACCCGAGCGTAAAGCAAAACACAAAATACTCGAGTCAGGATTAACATTCTTATATAAATAAATCCAACTCAAGTGAAATCTCAACTGAAATACAGATAACTTAAAGGATGTTTGGGATAACCATCCTCTAAGGGTCCATAGAACTATCTACAAGGTAGAAATATAGTCAAGTGCTACGAATATTTATCATTTCAATCCGTACACTAAATATATACAGGAGGATATCATTTCAACCCGTAATCCCAAATTCAGTTAAATGAAAATCGCTTGGATTAATCATTTCAACCCATAACGATTTTCTCCTATTCTAAAGTCCGTTCGGGTATGTATAATTTCAACCCATAGTGAAATACTAAACTAACAGGGAACTTGCAGAGTGATAGAAGATAATAAAATAATAACAGGCAGATATCATCAATAATAAAATATAAACAATAGGATATGGTGTCATATCCCACAGGTGAACAATTACAGATAATGGCATAAATATAACAAATTAAATAACTACAGCAGCATATTTCAATCGTCGTTTCAATTGAAATCAAATTTAATGAATAAAAGAACGTTAATCGTGAGTGATTGCCCACCTTTCGAGGCTAGAGAAATCCGACAAGAAAACGAGCAACGAATTTCAAAGCTACACTAGATGGGCACGAATTCGATGGATAGAGCTGACAACAGAATTTGATGAGAACAAATCCAAATCAGATGGACATAAATTGGAAATATAACATTATTATTTTATTATTAAATTAATACTTCTTTTTAAGTCAAATATCAAAACAAAATACGTATGTAAGAAAAATCATTGGTTTGTATTAAACAAATGTATTAAAATCAAATATAATAAAATTTGAAATAAATGCTGTAACTCTTATATTGAAATATACATAAACATATACAAGTTTAAAGAAAAATGATGAGACAACTTTTCAAAATAACTTTATACATTACTGTAACAAAGAAAGCTACAACGCTAACATAACAGTTTTATTACTTTATATAAAACAATATAACATATGTAACATAACTGTTAAATCCCAAGACTTTGTAAACCACGTACGTATATATTTTATAAGAATCAATACTATAAATCACTACAAACCAATGTATATATACTTAGAAATTTTATGGCTAAAGTATATAATTACACGTATACACAGTTGTAAACTTATGCATGAATGAATAATATAAAATCATACGTATACTATTAAAATCTGTAAGTAAGTAGGATATAAACAATTGAATCTCAAATAAACAGTACTTTATCCCTATATATATTACAGCAAATGAAATACAGTAATCTATATAATACTTAAAACAACATATAATATCAACTTATATACTATTATAATACAAAACATGTACATATATATTCTCTGTCCCATATGAAATCTATATATATATATATATATATATATACAACAAAAAAATCAGTTTAAAACATACAAAGAAAATATATCTTTGAACATAGAAAATTATATAATACTTTCATATAGATATGCCTTGTATTAATTGTAAACAGTTGAAAAAAAAGAACCGTTGCCAAATAAAGATAAGAAACGTATACCATTAATATAAAGTGATTTGAATAGTAACGGTCCCTCAGATTGATCTGAATAATTAAAGCAATAAAATTTTGTTTATATATTACTGTATATATTACCGTAAATCCCAAGACAAAGAAAGCTACAAACGCTAACATAACAGATTTATTATTTTATATAAAACAATATAACATATGTAACAAAACTGTTAAATCCCAAGACTTTGTAAACCACGTACGTATATATTTTATAAGAATCAATACTATAAATCACTACAAACCAATGTATATATACGTAGAAATTTTATGGCTAAAGTATATAATTACACGTATACACAGTTGTAAACTTATGCATAAACGAATAATATAAAATCATACGTATACTATTAAAATTTTATTATTAATAATTTCTCAAAAATCCAATTCAATACGTTATAAACCAATTACAAATTGCTAAAATTTTATGGGTCGTTATACTCTCCCCCACTCAAAATTTTTCGTCCCCGAAAAGGAATCAAGTAGGAGAATAGAAACAACCAGATGAAAAATTTAGACTTTGAAAAACAAATTAAACAATTTATTTAAAAACATATACTTTTTTATTATTATTTAAATTAATTAATATTTAATAGATTACTCATTTTATTAAATCCGTTCAATTAATTATGAGATCCATTATTTATAAAAACTAATTTTTTTTTACTATTAAACCAGGTAAAATATAAATAAACAATATTTTAAAGGATATATTCAAAAGAAGGAAAGAAGGAAAGAAGATAGATTCGAAAAAGAGAATATAGGTGAATAAATAAAGCAAGGCAGATAAGGTAGATTCAAAAGAATAGTATCGGGCTCGAATAATTAATCTAGAACCATAAGAATTTAAATTTCAAATATTAATTCAAAATTTCTTTGTTGGGAAAAATACTTTTATAATAAATACCTTTATAATAATACTTTTATAATAAGATACTATTATATAGAAATAAATTTTCCTTTCGAAAATACTTTTATAACTCGATGTTTCAACAAGTTTATCCTCGTTCTTGCAGACTCTGGCCATGCGTTGATCAGGCGCAAAGCTAGAATTATTCAAGTACTTAGTAGACCCGTTTCAACACTTAGTGAAAATACTTGAAAAACACTTTTAAAAACAGATATGGAAAGTACAATCCAAAAAAATCAGCCAAACCAAAACCTTTGTCCAACCATGGTTCGCAGATACACAATGGTTATGCCTGGATCCCCTAGGAAACAATCTGTATCCTTAAGCTTTCTCAACCCTGCGAGTTATGCCATGATGACTAGTAGAGTGAAGGATACACAATGGTTACGCCTGGGTCCCCCAGGAAACAATCCGTGCCCCTAGGCTGTCTCAGCCAGGCAGTTTCGCTACTATTCGCGACCTACACAGATTGCAGGATACACAATGGTTACGCCTGGATCCCCCAGGAAACAATCCGTACCCCTAGGCCAGACTCAGCCAGGCAATTGCGCTATGCAGTCGCAAGAGAAAAAAACCATGGGTTACGCCACGGTGGGAACACTCGAGTATTACATCCGGAAAACCAAAAATCAGAGAGAATAATATCGATAGAATGAATCCACGAAGTGGCCACAAAGCGGATATCAAGCAGAAGGCACTTTCCATATCTTTACTTTGAAAATATATATCATATAGTACCTTTTCAAATCACTTTCAAATATCGTACTTATATAAAGTCCATATATATAGGATTCCATTTTTCCCAAATCGAATACTTTCCAAATCAATAGTAGATCAAATCATACTTATATAGACTTCGATTATATAAAATCTCTTTCCAAATTGAGTACCTTTCAAATCAATAGATTTCAAATCAACTTCATACTTATACAATCCATTTTATATAAGTTCGACCACTCCCAAATCAAGTACTTAATAATATAAGGTTCTAAATTTTCAAATCATTTCAATATCAATTCAGTTTCAAAATCATATATGATTTCACCAAATTTTCCCCCAAATTAAATATCTAAATTTCAAAGTTCCCAAAATAATAGGTTTAGAAAATTATCCCAGTTTCCAAATTAAAATAATTCAAGTCAAACAAATTCATTTCCAAAATCACCATATAAGTACTGGTTTTTAATTTCAATTTAGTTTCAAAACCAAATATTTTCTAAAAATCAATTATACTCAAAATGGGTTCCAAATTTATAATTATCCGTTTAAAACTTTTAAACTATCTATTTCTATTTGAAATATCCAATTTACCTTTTTGAAAACCATTATTCAAAATTATTTTTTTTCAAAACATTTCAAAACTAAATTTATATTCTTTATCAAACATTTTATACTCTTCGAAATTTCTTAGCTTTGAAAATTTAATCTCGATTTGGAATTGTTAGAACATTCAAAATAGTTAGGCAAATCAAATTTCCAAATTCAAGAGTTGAAAATCAACATAAATCAAATAATCAATTTCAATAGATAGGATTATACTAAATAAAATCCGAAACTCAAGGACTGAATACCGGTCTCACTTTATATTGTTTCAAATATATACATATGTCTTTCGAAAATATCAAATTATACTTCGGAATTTGAAATCAAAAATGGTTTTACAAAATCACTCGCATAGCGAAGCTATTAAAGTGGCTTCTCCCCTACTTTGAAACTCGAAAATCAATATCGATGATGCGTGCACTCATCACCGAAATTATTTTCCAGTGACATAAGTGAGTTCTGGACTTCTATTTTCTTGAAAACTTCTTTGAAATTTCTTCAAAATTATTGGAATTCTTTTGAACTCATTTGAAACATTTCTTATTTGGAGAATACTTTTAAATCGTATTACTATTATATATTTTCCAAAATCTTAAAACCAATTTCAAAATACCAGAATTCAATTCTCGAATTTCAAATTTAACCCTTCAGTTATAAATCATTTTTATATAAATCAATTACTTAAATTTTTTCAAAATTTCAAATCCTTTCAAAACCCTTTTATATAGAATAACATTTCTTATTTGTTTTATATATAGGTATATAATCCTTATCGAAAACATTTTCACTTTTATATTCAGAATAAAATCATAGTTATCAAAATAATAATTTCGATATATAAAACAATTTCAAAAATGCAAACATACCCGATTTTCAAAGGATAATTTTAAGAATGGATTTTAAAACAAGGATAGAGATTTGAATTAGAGGAACTCAAATCAATAGAATTCTGATTCGAAGATAGACTCGATCGAAGATGAGATAATTAAATTACAAAATAGAAGATGGATATACTTCTATAAATCGCGGGCTCCAAGCAAAGCTTCAACTTCGACGGTGAGTCTCAAATGTTGTATCACTCAGTCTGACTCAAGTGTTTTGTATTTTGCTTTACGCTCGGGTCAGACTGAGTAATACAACATTTGAGACTCACCGTCGAAGTTGGAGCTTTGCTTGGAGATCCAGCTATCTATCCCTTCAGTCATCCAGTTGATTGGTTCAGAGAAGCCATCTGCTCGTACTGGAGACTTCACTGCAACTAGAATATTTTGATGTATTTTATTCTAAACTCTGATGTATATAGTAGCTTCATGAACTACTATTTTTTTATCTATTCCGCTGCATTTTTATTACTCTGTGTCTGTGATCTGTGATTATTTATTTACTGTTTATGCTGAGTTTTCCAAATTTAAATTAACAATTCGGTATTTTGAGCAATTCAAGTCCGACATGTATGGTTTTATTGTCGATTTGAATGGTCCAAAACAGCGGGTCGTTACAGTTGGTATTAGAGCCAGGTTTCGATCCTAGGACCTGTGGGTTATGGGCCCATAGAACTCAAGTGAAATCTCAACTGAAATACAGATAACTTAAAGGATGTTTGGGATAACCATCCTCTAAGGGTCCATAGAACTATCTACAAGGTAGAAATATAGTCAAGTGCTACAGATATTTATCATTTCAATCCGTACATTAAATATATACGGGTGGATATCATTTCAACCCGTAATCCCAAATTTAGTTAAATGAAAATCGCTTGGATTTATCATTTCAACCCATAAGCATTTTCTCCTATTGTAAAGTCTGTTCGAGTATGTATCATTTCAACCCATAGTGAAATACTAAACTAACAGGGAACTTGCAGAGTGATAGCAGATAATAAAATAATAACAGGCAGATATCATCAATAATTAAATATAAACAATATGATATGGTGTCATATCCCACAGGTGAACAATTACAGATAATGGCATAAATATAACAAATTAAATAACTACAGCAGCATATTTCAATCATCGTTTCAATTGAAATCAAATTTAATGAATAAAAGAACGTTAATCGTGAGTGATTGCTCACCTTTCGAGGCTAGAGAAATCCGATAAGAAAACGAGCAACGAATTTCAAAGCAACACTAGATGGGCACGAATTCGATGGATAGAGCTGACAACAGAATTTGACAAGAACAAATCCAAATCAGATTGACATAAATTGAAAATATAACATTATTATTTTATTATTAAATTAATACTTCTTTTTAAGTCAAATATCAAAACAAAATACGTATGTAAGAAAAATCATTGGTTTGTATTAAACACATGTGTTAAAATCAAATATAATAAAATTTGAAATAAATGTTGTAACTCTTATATTGAAATATACATAAACATATACAAGTTTAAAGAAAAATGATGAGACAACTTTTCAAAATAACTTTATATATTACTGTAACAAAGAAAGCTACAACGCTAACATAACAGTTTTATTACTTTATATAAAACAATATAACATATGTAACATAACTGTTAAATCCCAAGACTTTGTAAACCATGTACGTATATATTTTATAAGAATCAATACTATAAATCACTACAAACCAATGTATATATACTTAGAAATTTTATGGCTAAAGTATATAATTACACGTATACAGTTGTAAACTTATGCATAAATGAATAATATAAAATCATACGTATACTATTAAAATTTGTAAGTAAGTAGGATATAAACAATTGAATCTCAAATAAACAGTACTTTATCCCTATATATATTACTGCAAATGAAATACAGCAATCTATATAATACTTAAAACAACATATAATATCAACTTATATACTACTATAATACAAAACATGTACATATATATTCTCTGTCCCATATGAAATATATATATACAACAAAAAAATCAGTTTAAAACATACAAAGAAAATATATCTTTGAACATAGAAAATTATATAATTCTTTCATATAGATATGCCTTGTATTAATTGTAAAAAGTTGAAAAAAAAGAACCGTTGCAAATAAAGATAAGAAACATATACCATAAATATAAAGTGATTTGAATAGTAACGGTCCCTCAGATTGAGCTGAATAATTAAAGCAATAAATTTTTGTTTATATATTACTGTATATATTACTGTAAATCCCAAGACAAAGAAAGCTACAAACGCTAACATAACAGTTTTATTATTTTATATAAAACAATATAACATATGTAACAAAACTGTTAAATCCCAAGACTTTGTAAACCACGTACGTATATATTTTATAAGAATCAATACTATAAATCACTATAAACCGATGTATATATACATAGAAATTTTATGGCTAAAGTATATAATTACACGTATACACAGTTGTAAACTTATGCATAAACGAATAATATAAAATCATACGTATACTATTAAAATTTATTATTAATAATTTCTCAAAAATCCAATTCGATACGTTATAAACCAATTAAAAATTGCTAAAATTTTATGGGTCGTTACAGAAAATGACCTATAAATCTTCATGCTAACTTCCCCTTATTATCAAATCGAATTGTATCCTTCAGTGGAGAAATCTTGACAAGCACTATATTGCTGCTGGAGAACTCTTGACATGATATCTCTTATTAGTGTAACACCTTACCTCTATACCCATACCACCAAAAAGTATTGCTAGGTAACGTTGTTTGATAATATGGAGAATAAGGCCATATTGGGCTATCACACATGAATTTTCCCTTAGGCCCACACCAGTAGTATTTCAAAATCACATACTACTTTCACCGTAATGCAATAAATATGTGCCTTTCCAAGATAGAACAATAGACAATAAAAAACAAAAAATAAAGGACATAGAGTCGTAACGCAACAATATAATATAATACATCACATAAGTCTCAATGGGTCTATAAAAGGTTGAATGCCCGCTAGCTATCAAATAAATACGTTGTATATGTCCAATATATAACACCCAACTGTTTGCACCAAAATTGGTCACAATCCCCAAATATCATGAAATCACTAGTGTATAAACACAGGTCAGCAATAAATGATCACAAATCACAGATTTAAGTAATGTAAAGGATAAAAAATGAAGAATAATAAACTTAAAATGGGAAGCAATAGGCAGAGACACAAGATTTATAGTGGTTCGGCTATCTCCGGCTTATGTCCAATTCAAAAGTTAATCTTTTATTGACTTTCCTCGCTGGTAACAACTGATTACAGTGGTTTACAGTGATGAAATTCGAGTACAACAGTAGCCTTGCAGTGCCAAGATGTTTTCGGTAGAGTCTGGACGTCGGATCGCCAAAAGTTCCCTTTTCTGTAGGCTCTGAGGTGCTATTTATAGGCGTAGGCTGCAAATATCTCGTTCAGATCTCGAGAGACCTCTTTTGGCATGTGATTAGCCCCCGCAATCGATCCTAAGTGATTTACACTCGGTCCGTGATCGATACGAACCAATTTCATATCGATCAAAATTTGGCTCAATCGAGCCGAAACTTGGCAAGAACATTCCTTAGGTCGTACGTACGCTCTTATGAAAATTTCATAGCATTTGGACTTGTAAATAGCAAGATATGATCGATATGAATTTTAGTTTATGTGGAGGCCAAAGCGTTCGTCTCCATCTTTTCGCCTCTATCCCTTCATATCAGCTGCATCGATGGCGTGGCTCTCAAGGGAGATCCACTTCCGACGCCGAGTTGACTGCTCCCTTCGTATCAATCGATACGAACATGATCGACACGAACACGACTCCTTTGCATTGATCGAATGATATGCCATTCGTATCCATTACCACTCGCAATTCGTATCCATGTGCTACAATCCATTTGTTAACGTTTTCGGTCTTCTTCATATCCTCCAACTATGCCTCTGTTCGTATCCATCGATCAACCGTTCTTCGCATCGACTCGAAGTACCCAATGCTGATCGATACGAACAGTATCGATTCGAAACAGTCATGCTGATCGATACGAACAGTATCGATTCAAAGTGTGATGCTATGCTCCATCCTGATCAACATGAAATTATCGAGTCGAACAAACCATCATGTGTCTACCTATTCGATCCAAATCCACAGCCATCGAGTCGAAAACACTTTACCTTCCTCACTGATCGATGCAAACATCTTATTTGTATCTATAGGCATCGATACGAATAAGACCTCCTTAAGCATGAATCCATCAATATCTTGAGCAAACAAACTCCGTTTGACCTGAAATTTGAAACATAGCCTTTTCTAGCCTTGCTTTTCACTTTCTAGCAATTTCACCTCGATCGGAGCTCGGTCAAGCATGATCGACATCCATCATAACCTCGTTTTCAATCGATCTCTCATCCTGATATCCATCCTTTCTAGTTAATTTGTTGATATTCCAGCCTTGACCAAAAGGTGGGATAACATTTGCCCCCTAAAACATGCCTTGTAATAAGAATGTGAATTTTGAATAGTTCCGAATCTGACATCTGAAGTCCATATTCCATCTATAGCTATACCATCCAATTCATAATCCAATCCGTTACCAAGCCATCCCATCCGAGTGCATCATTCTTGATTGCTCCAAGTCGATGTCCGAATCCAAATCCAGTAACCGAAGCCTTAGCCAATTTCATATCCATCCGAACCCGATAAACGAGTCTTAACCCATCCTTATCCAATAACCAGTAATCCAATAAAGGGCCTCTCCGGATCGATATCCAAATCCTTTGCCTTTCATAGCTGATATTCATATCGTAACTTCTCCGGGTTCTTGCCAAGCGTAATCCACACTCAGCGACTTGTGCCAAGCAATTCCTTGGTATCCATGGTCTAGTGTTCCTAAACGTTGAGTAATGCCATGGCTTAATTCCCAAGCCGAATCCTAGGTGCTCCCGACCCTTACCGAGCATAATCCATACTTGACGACCTGAAATAGTAATCGATAGATATTGTAGGCCCTAAGTCCTAGGCCGAATCCTGGTCTCTTCGGACCCTTACCGAGCATGGTCCACGCTCGACGACCTGAATAAGTCAATTTTCTATGCTCGGACAAAGCAACTTACCCTTTGCAAGGTATAATATGTTGAATATGCGACTATATGATTTTTGTTTGATGATAATAAACATATATATATATATTCATTTAAATGTATTTGTTAATGTACTATTTTATTTTCACAGATTAAATAAATATTTGCTCAATAAAATAAACAACACAGAATTTAAATTCAAATGAATATTTTATTCAAACAAATATTTATTACAATTTTGAATAGTACAAATTCGAGCTCTCACTATATATATACAATTTCAATCATAATACAAAATTGATTACATCACAATTTCTAATTTACAAATGCACCTCACTACAATTCACTCATCCACTCGTGTTTTATCTTCAACTTGAATCCAGCATCTGAGCAATCTGCAAAAATAAATACTGACACAGTAAAATTGAAAATAAAATATTTTTGCAGTGTAAAATAAAATATAATTTTGAAAATAATATTTGCCTCAGTTATTTGGGTTGTTCGTCATCATTTAAATTTGAATTCATCATACACAAACAGCTTGTGACATGCACAGTGTATCACTGTACATGCCACATGGCCGTGCACACAGATATATACACTTGATAAATCTACAGGGACAGGTGAGCACAGGTCAAACCCAAAATGCCGGGTTCAACTCAAGTGCAATAAAAATAATGTCACAATATTAGCACAAGGTCAAACCCGAGCTTTAAGCTGGATTCAATTCAGGTGTGCTACAAAACATCATAAAACTATCGAGCATAAAATTCAAATACAACCAAACAGTGCAGTGATGGTTATGCAAGCAAATGCAGCAACATGTACACAGTATCACACCTCAAACGATCAATGAGAAAGGCTTCACAGTGAAAACTATATGCAAACCAAATGCCACCAAGTGAATATGATAACACAACACATCAAATGAAACAGTACCAGCATAAGTAAGTGAGACAAGACTACAAGTACAAAGCATGCACATCGAACTCACCACAATGCATCACTGTGACTTCAACATCAAAACATCAACAAAGTGAAATTGCATATATACATGAATCAGTGCCAACAGATCAGAGACTAATGTACACATGAATGCAACAGTGGATTAAATGATGTGGATAGTACAACCCAATTCAACATGCTTAGTTCAAATGGTCAAGATAGCTACAAAACAAATGCAAACTGCCTTGATGCATACATATGCCCAAGCAATACATGAACAACAAGTAGTCGAGCATCATCAAAGACCAGACCCAAAAGATCTGAAATATACACAAGCCTGGCAACATGATTATCAAAGTGCATACATGATGAAGTCAGTGCCAACAGTACAATGTGAACTAGCTCGAAACAATATGGATGTCGAATGGCCAAGCATGTGCACACACTAAACCAACAAGAGGCCAAAGGGATTAATATGGCAACACAACAATCACATGAATGCATAGTGCAAACTATAACACCAAGCAATACAACTGAAATTCAAACTGTCTCAAAAAGTGATACCAGAAACTACATGAATGATCAAACACCAATGAACCAAATAAGTGTACAGGTCTGTGACAATATCAAGTGAAGGCCACAACAACTCCAATAAGCAATCTCAAACATGATACAGTGAACTACATGATGAACATGTATGCAGTGAAAATACACAAAGAAAATGCAAAGTCAAAGTCATTGTTTTCTCACAGTAGGTAATATGAGAAACACGATTTAACAAAAATCAATATCAAGTTTGAAAGTCACCTGCATTTCAAATTGAAGTGACCAAAGTCAGAGACATAATGGCTGAAGCCAATATACAAAGTCAATGAAGATTCAGTCAAGTCAGAAATTCACATAGCAGCATCAAGTGGCCGAAATCAACAAATGGAAGAGATTCAAATGTAACAGCGGTTTTGAACAAAGCATCAGGTAGCAGTTTCAAATAATGTCAACGAAAGTGTCAAAGCCGATATTGAGCAAGTCAATGCTAAATTCAAACCAGCAAAATCAAAACCGTGATAAGCAAGGCAATTCAAAGCCGTGAGTATCACGTAAATAAAAAATATACGATTATGTACAAGTCAAAAAAAATCACCATCATCCATACAAAAATCAATGGCCGAGCTATATCAATTGACAAATTGAAATAACTCCAGACGAACGAAAAAATAGGGATTTGAACCCTATATAAGCAATCAACATCATCAGAAAAAAGTCATCGAGTTCAAGCAAGCAAATCAGAAGAAGCGAAAGCAAAGATCACATATCGGATCTACGAATTGAACTTGTTGAAGCAGCCAAAGTGAGCAACAAGGAAACGATCGATCAAAGCTACACGCGAATATCCACTTAATCGATCAACAAAGTCGGCGGTTTCACAAAATTTCACAAGCCCTAGTTCCAGATTAAGGAACGAACGAACGAAACAAGAGCCGGCATTTTCACCAAATAAGGACGACCGATTAGAGTTAGAAGAAAAGCGGGCCGACATAAACAAAGAGGAGATATTTTAACACTTATTAATTTGGGCCAAATTAGGAATTATAATCTAAATTAGGGCTTTATTATTTAAATTTGTTTTAAATTTAAATTCTTCTTTTAAACGTTGTAATTTTTAGTCGTGTGACTAGGGGACAAACTACGTGGCGCAGTCTGAGAATTCACAACTCAATGGCTGAGTTGTGGCAGGTTTTTGAGCGTAGAGTTAAGGCTAGTCGATAGCGTGTGTCGCGAGTTTACGTGTGTAAGCGTCTGACTGCTTAATTTCTAGTAGAAACCTTGGGGCCAGCACGTAGGCAGGGTTTTGCCAAAGCTATGTAAATTCTGTGTCGTTCTATTTCTGCATTTATTATTCTGCTATTATCTGTGCTGCTATTATTTTGATATATCTATGTTGAAATAATTTTATAAGCTTTTGCAATAATTTTTATAATTAATAGCATCACCCTATTCACCCCCCCTCTAGGGTGAAATCGATCGTACAAGTGGTATCAGAGCTAGGAACAAAATCCATTTTTGTTTTAAAAAGTTTGATTTTTCAAAAACCAATTTTTTTAAAAAATTTTGAATTTTTAAAATGGCTTCTTTTAATACTACTTTTGCTGAGGGTCAATCCATAGTTAGACCACCTATGTTCAATGGTGAATATGCTTACTGGAAAAATAGGATGGAAATTTTTCTGAAAACCATTGACGCTTGGGATATTGTTGAGACACGGTATAGAGCACCAGCTATAATTGTAAATAATCAGGAAATAAATAAACCAAAGGATCAATAGACAGATCTAGAAAATAAGTTACAGAATACTAATGCCAAAGCTATGAATTCGATTATTTGTTCATTAGATTAGTCTGAATTTAATCGTGTCTCACATTGTCTAACTGCACAGGAAATATGGCACACACTCGAAGTGACTCACGAAGGAACATCTCAAGTCAAATAATCTCGCCTTGCCATGCTGAGTAGCGAATACGAGAATTTTACAATGGCCGAGGAAGAAAATGTTAAAGAGATGTATGGACGGCTTTCCAACATCATATACAAATCAAAAGCTCTCGGAAAATCATACACAGAATTGGAAATAGTCCGAAAATTCCTCAGAGTCCTTCCATGAAATTTTGAAGCAAAAGTGACTGCCATTCAAGAATTGAAAGATTTAACACAAATCAAAGTTGAAGAACTCATCGGAAATCTCACCACTTATAAGCTAGAAATGAAATTCAAGGAAGAGCGTGAAGGAGGAGATATTCAAAAGAAATCAATAGCTCTCAAAGGAACAACTGATAGTGATGACGACGACGATGATGATGGAGCAGCAGAGTTGGAAATGGTAATAAAGAAATTAAAAAGGTGGAACCACAAATACGGAAATCCAGCTCTAAATCAAAAATTAAAAAGTAGAATAATCAAAGTTTTAGATAACACAGAACTGTGAAAAATAATCTGTCATAAGTGCAACCAACCCGGACACATCAAGCCCAACTGTCATCAAAATAGACGCGACTTTGAAAAGAAATCAAAAAGGAGAAATTTTGTAGCCACGTGGATTACAAGTGATGAAGATAATCAAAGTACTAGCAGTGAGAGTGAGAAAGCAGATATGTGCCTTCAAGGTAATATAACTGATAGCGATGATGACGAGCCAAGTGAGGTATCAAAACTCACTCACTTAGAATTACTTATATATTTCCACGAAGTAAATGGTTGTTTTGAACGACTTAGGGAGAAATATGCTAAAATTGAATCACAAAGAGACAGTTTGATAGAAGTAAATGAACAGCTTGAACAATTAGTTAAAAACTATCAAAACAAGTGCCCTAAGTACGATAAGTGTCCAACATACGAAGAAGAGATTAAAAAATCAAAAATCAAAATTAAATCGCTTGAAAATGAAATTCTGTTTTTGAAAGAGAGTGAAAATACAAGAAGAGAAAATTCTATTAAAAGGTGCACACAATTGTTAAACGAAAATGAATCTCGCAAAACACAAGTCCAACAACTGTCAACGACTTTAGATAAATTTTCAAAAAGTGAAAAATCATTTAATACGCTCTTAGGGAAACAAACTGTTAATACAGTCAGACAAGGACTTGGATATAATCAATCTGAACCTATTAAAAAAATTAATCAAGTCAATTCAATGTGCACAATTTGTAGAAAATTTGGACACAATCAAAACAATTGTTGGTATAGACCCAAATACGTGAAAACTATACCAATTTGGGTTCCAAAAGGCGCAAATATAAAATCCCTCAAAGTTAAACAAATCTAGGTGTCGAAGGAACATATATAAATAGTTTTGGGTCTCCACAAAATTATTTTTCAAAATATTCTGCCACTAACAATCATGGACATATAAAAACAAATAGGTCACAAAAATATTTTATCGTGTAGGAGTGGTGGCGGGCTAAGGAATAACAACAGTGCTATCTGGATTCCGGCTGTTCCAGAAACACAACGGGCAACAAAGAAAAGTTCCTTAGCCCAGTACAAAGATGAAAAAATCACAATGGATAACAACGAAGAATTATCGTAAAGGTAAAACAGGTAATGGTATATTTTGAACGATATATAAATGTGATAATCTATACCGTAGTCTGAATTAAATCAGCCCGTAATGTGATGATGAAATAAATGATGATTTTGTTTCTGACTTATTCAAAATTGTTGGCCAATTATATTCTTATGCCATGAACACTATAAAAATATCTAGAATCTTTGAACTACTTCATATGTAATAGTTTGGACTAATGATAGTGTTTTATTGGTAAATGATAATACATTTGGTTAATTTACGGCTGACTTTATATTCACGGTTTTTGATTATTTACACGGTTTCAATTCAGATTCAAGAGAATGTCATTTAAAAAGCTATTAAAATTGATTTTAAGATATTTTAATGCACACTTCATGATCTGGTCTATCAAATTCAATTAATGAGAATTTTGAGTGAAAGAAAAAATCAGATGCAGATTACACTGGTAATCTAGTTGATAGAAAAATTACTAGTGGAACGTGATTTATGTTGAGACATTTAGTAACTGCATCGTTTTTTCAAAGAAAACATCTGCATATTTTTCATTTCAAATAATTTTCAAAAAGCAGACATTTTTCTTATAAAGACCCTTCTAGAAAATCATTTTTTGACCTTGTTCAGATTAGTCATTTTGGAAAATTTGTTTTATAATTATTTTTGAATATGATTTTAAATGATTACATTGACTAATCTGACTCCCTAATGATATCGAAAAGATAAATAGTGATTGAAAAAGTGATGAGCGTTAATATTAATCATATATTATAACTTGAGACGGTATATTTAGTAAATTTCTTTAGAAATTTGAACAAGAGTTATAAAAACATTTTGTTGGTAAAAATTCCATGACCATCTCTGTTTCTATCATATTTCTAACGACCATCACTCATCAAAATCCTATATAGTTTGTCGATATGTGGTACTTTAAACAGGAATCATTCGTTTTTCATTTTATATTTTTAATAAAAAAATAAGATAAGATAAGATAAAATAAAATCCAAAGTATTCACTCTCATTTAAATGTCCTCACGGTTATGCATGGGTGAATTACTTGGAATTTGATTGTGCTTCCATGCTCATTTAAATGTCCTCACGGTTATGCATGTATGGAACGCATATCAAAATTGATTTATTAAATAAACAAGTTGATGCTAATCCCATTTAAAAGTCCTCACGGTTATGCGTGGTTAGAAGATACTTGAATTCATTTTTTTGAAATAAAATTGGAATACTACTAATCTCATTTAAAAGACCTAATGGTTATGCATGGTTAGTAGATATTCAAATTCCTGAAATAAATATACCACAGGTAGATACAACTGTATGGTTTTATATGATGACATTATCCACATCATTCTAAAAGTGGAATATGCGCCTAACAGAGTATTTAAGATTTTTGTTTGCTTTTTTACTGAAATTTAATATTTATATTCGATTGAGTTTTAATGTTGTATTAATATCTATCACTTTATCTCTATTTTTTCTAACACTATTACTCTTTTGCTAATAACAAAAGGGGGAGAGAAAAGTTAAGATTTTGACAAATAAAGGTCTATATTTTCTATTAGCATCTAGGCTCATTTGCATATTTTTAATTATATGCATATATGAAAGGGGAGCTTTGGGTAGAGAGGAAGCATTCAAATAGGGGGAGCAAATTGAATGATCAAATACACTTAACAAATTCAAAATCTTAAATATATGTTTGTTATCATCAAAAGGGGGAGATTGTTGAATATGCGACTATATGATTTTTGCTTAATGATAATAAACATATATATATTCGTTTAAATGTACTTGTTAGTGCACTATTTTATTTTCATAGATTAAATAAATATTTGCTAAATAAAATAAATAACACAGAATTTAAATTGAAATGAATATTTTATTCAAACTAATATTTATTACAATTTTAAATAGTACAAATTCGAGCTCTCACTATATATATACAATTTCAATTATAATACAAACTAGATTACATCACAATTTCTAATTTACAAATGCACCTCACTACAATTCACTCATTCACTCGTGTTTTGTCTTCAACTTGAATCCAGCATCTGAGCAATCTGCAAAAATAAATACTGACATAGTAAAATTGAAAATAAAATATTTTTGCAGTATAAAATAAAATTTAATTTTGAAAATAATATTTGCCTCAGTTATTTGGGTTGTTGGTCATCATTTAAATTTGAATTCATCATACATGAACAGCTTGTGACATGCACAGTGTATCATTGTACATGCCACAAGACCGTGCACACCGATATATACACTTTATAAATCTACAGGGACAGGTGAGAACAGGTCAAACCCAAAATGCCGGGTTCAACTCAAGTGCAAAAAAATAATGTCATAATATCAGCACAAGGTCAAACCCGAGCTTTAAGTTGGATTCAACTCAGGTGCGCTACAAAACTACATAAAACTGTCGAGCATAAAATTCAAATACAGCCAAACAGTGCAGTGATGGTTATGCAAGCAAATGCAGCAACATGTACACAATATCACACCTCAAATGATCAATGAGCAAAGCTGCACAGTGAAAACTGTATGCAAACCAAAAGCCACCAAGTGAATATGATAACACAACACATCAAATGAAACAGTACCAGCATAAGTAAGTGAGACAAGACTACAAGTACAAAGCATGCACATGCACATCAAACTCACCACAATGCATCAATGTGACTTCAACATCAAAACATCAACAAAGTGAAACTGCACATATACACAAACCAATGCCAACAGATCAGAGACTAATGTAAACATGAATGCAACAGTGGATCAAATGAAGTGGATAGTACAACCTAATTCAACGTGCTTAGTTCAAATGGTCAAGATAGCTACAACACAAATGCAAACTGCCTTGATGCATACATATGCCCAAGCAATACATGAAAAATAAGTAGTCAAGCATCATCAAAGACCAGACCCAAAAGATCTAAAATATGCACAAGCGTGGCAACATGATTATCAAAGTGCAGACATGATGAAGTCAGTGCCAACAGTACAATATGAACTAGCTCGAAACAATATGGATGTCGAATGGCCAAGCAAGTGCACACACTAAACCAACAAGAGGCCAGAGGGATTAATATGGCAACACAGCAAGCATATGAATTCACTGTGCAAACTACAACACCAAGCAATACAACTGAAATGCAAACTGTCTCAAAAAGTGATACCAGAAACTACATGAATGATCAAACAACCAATGAACCAAACAAGTGTATAGGTCTGTGACAATATCAAGTGAAGGCCACAGCAGCTCAAATGAGCAATCTCAAACATGATACAGTGAAATACATGATGAACATGTATGCAGTGACAATACACAAAGAAAATGCAAAGTCAAAGTCATTGTTTTCTCATAGTAGGTAATATGAGAAACACGAGTTAACAAAAATCAATATCAAGTTTGAAAGTCACCTGCAGTTCAAATTGAAGTGACCAAAGTCAGAGACATAACGGCCGAAGCCAATATACAAAGTCAACGAAGATTCGGTCAAGTCAGAAATTCACATAGCAGCATCTAGTGACCGAAATCAACAAATGACAGATATTCAAATGTAATAGCGGTTTTGAACAAAACAGCAAGTAGCAGTTTCAAATAATGTCAACAAAAGTGTCAAAACCGATATTGAACAAGTCAATGCCAAAGTCGAACCAGCAAAATCGAAACCGTGATGAGCAAGGCAATTCAAAGCTGTGAGTATCAAGTAAATCCGAAATATACGATTATGAACAAGTCAGAAAAAATCACCATCATCCATACAAAAATCAGTGGCCGAGCTATATCAATTGAAAAATTCAAATAACTCCAAATGAACGGAAAAAAAGGGATTCGAACCCTATATAAGCAATCAACATCATCGGCAAAAAGTCATCGAGTTCAAGCAAGCAAATCAGAAGAAGCAAAAGCAAAGATCACATACCAGATTTACGAATTGAACTCGTCGAAGCAGCCGAAGTGGGCAACGAGGAAACGATCGATAAAAGCTACGCGCGAATATCCACTTAATCGATCAACAAAGTCGGTCGCTTCACAAAATTTCACAAGCCCTAATTCCACATTGAGGAACAAACGAACGAAACAAGAGCCGCCATTTTCACCAAATAAGGATGGGTCGATTAGAGATAAAAGAAAAGCGGGCCGGCATAAACAAAGAGGAGATATTTTAACACTGATTAATTTAGTCCAAATTAGGAATTATAATTTAAAATTAGGGCTTTATTATTTAACTTTGTTTTAAATTTAAATTCTTCTTTTAAACGTTGTAATTTCTAGTCGTGTGACTAGGGGACAAACTACGTGGCGCAGTTTGAGAAGTCGAAACTCAATAGCTGAGTTGTGGCAGGGTTTTGAGCGTAGAGTTAAGGCTAGTAGATAGAGGGTGTCGCGAGTTTACGTGTGTAAGCGTCTAACTGCTTAATTTCCAGTAGAAACCTTGGGGGCAGCACGTAGGCAGGGTTTTGCCGAAGCTGGGTAAATTCTGTGTCGTTTTATTTCTGCATTTATTATTCTGCTATTATCTGTGCTGCTACTACTTTGATATATCTGTGTTGAAATAATTTTATACGCTTCCGCAATAATTTTTATAATTAATAGCATCACCCTATTCACCCCCCTCTAGGGTGAAATCGATCCTACATAATCCATACCCGACGACCATTTACCAAAAGCCAGGTAAAAATCCAATCAAAATCCAATCCAAATCAAATTGGAAAACCAAAAATCGACATCATAAATCCAAACCAATATCCAAACATGAAAATAATCATCCAAACAAAAGTCCAAACCATAAAACAAACAAAATCAGGAGTTCAAACCAAATTCCAAAACCAAACCAGAAAAAGCCAGTGTCCAAAGCAGAAAGAAAAAACAGATTTCACAAACTATAGCATCGCGATTTATCATCATCTCAGAGCATGCCTAGGGACTATCTCCGTCCCCATACATGAGTAAGTGAGTTGGCCGCTTGCCCAAAGTTTGCTACTTATTCCATATTATCCTTGTCAGTTGATAACCAATCGACCACCATTTCTAGGCCTCGCGCCATCGTTATTTGAGGTAGACGGTGGCTGCTCCTGTTCCACCGTGGCATTCCGAGCTCTAACATATTGTCGCAACTGTCCATTCCTTACGTGCTCCTCAATTATATCATTTATATGCCTACATTTGTTGGTATCATGTCCATCCAAATCGTGAAAGAGACAGTGCCTTCCTGATGATCTTTCACATTCCGAGGGTTCTCTCCTAGCTGGCCTTTGATAGGGAAGGCGATTCCGAGTCTCTATGAATATTTGCTCTAACGTCTTGTTCAATCCTATGTAAGTGGAAAATTTTGATTATCTCCACCATTTCCTAGCTTTTCTCAATTCGCCATCCAACTTCCTCTTTCCTTTATCTTTATCTTTATCCGAGCTTCTGTTGAATGGCCGTCAATCCTCAGCAGCGTTCACCTCCTTTAGTTTCATATCTGAACATGCATCTTCCTGCCGTAAGAATCTCTCAGCTTCATGAAAGAATTCCCCGAGATCCATTGGCGGTCCCATATTAGGGACACTTTGAAATCTAAATTCTCTCTGACTCTTGACACTACTGCCATTAAAACCATCGATGGATCCAGCCGATCCACCAAAGCAACCACTGCATTGAACCGAGTTAAGAAAGCTCCGAGCAATACCTCTATCCTTTGCTTTACCAAGTTAGTGTCATTACGTTCTTTGGCCTTTTGATATGAACCCGAAATTGCTTAAGAAACCTATCCACCAACTGTGTCCATGTCCTGATAGATCTCTCTTCCAGCTGTCTGAACCACATAGCAGCTATACCCGTCATGTACAGAGGGAAACATCGGGCAATCACTTCCTCTGATGCCCCCAGCACTTCCATATGTCTTGTGTACCTCATCAAGTGATCGGTAGGGTCAGCGCCATTATATACGTCTAGCGTAGGTAGCTTGAATTCTGGTGGATTCCAAGCCATTCTGATATCATGAGTAAACAGACTCCTGTTTACTCCTTCCAGATCTCTGTTTGTCAAACCTTCGTGCACAATTTGCCTGATAATCTCAACCAATCTAGCGTTGTCCGTTAAGGGTTTCCCGCGGGGTCTCCGAGGGAATTCTGGTACATACTCTTCATCACGTGCTCCTCCATTCCTACCAGCATCTTGTTGTGTGGTGTCACCTAGAATTCCTCCATGAACCGGTCCGTCATTGCCAGGTGGTGTGCCTTCGAGTCTAATCCATCTAGATTAGTAGTCATGTGCTGATTAGGGGCCGC
Source organism: Allium cepa (assembly GCA_030765085.1). NCBI lineage: Eukaryota > Viridiplantae > Streptophyta > Magnoliopsida > Asparagales > Amaryllidaceae > Allium > Allium cepa. The sequence continues at coordinate 791,825,137 of CM060945.1, read as the reverse complement.
GTCCTGTTGAGCTGCTCCGTCTGATTGCCTGTTGTGTCCTTCCACTCTAGCTCCGTAGATCTGAACTCCTGAAGCTCCAGCTGTTCCCGCCTGTCCAAACTATCTGAGAAGATTTTGCATCATTTCCTCCTGCCTCTTCAGAAACTCTTCATGCATAGCTCCCATCATCATCTCCATCTCCACTCTGGTGATGAAGGATGAAGTCTGATTAGCTCCTAAAGATGCTTCCTGGCTTCCTTCATGCTGACTTCTCTTTGCTCTTTACCTCCTTGTTGTTTTCTTTGTCATGGTTCCTTTTAGATTTGATCCTTTAGCCTTTCAAATCTGAACTCCATATCCGGTATAGCTGGTGCTAGTCTTTATCCGTGGTAGCACCAAAGTGTTTGCGCCAAAATTGGTCACAAACCCCAAATATCGTGAAAGCACTAGTTTATGAACACAGATCAGCAATAAATGATCACAAATCACAAATCTAAGTAATGTAGGGGTTAAAAAAATGAAGAATAATAAACTTAAAACTGGAAGAAATAGGCAGAGACACAAGATTTATAGTGGTTCGGCTATCTCCGGCCTACGTCCACTTCAAAAGTTAATCTTTTATTGACTTTCCTTGCTGGTTACAACTGATTACTACAGCCTTATAGTGCAAAGATGTTTTCTGTAGAGTCTGGATGTTGGATCACCAAAAGATCCCTTTTCTGTAGGCTCCAAGGGGCTATTTATAGGCGTAGGAAGCAAATATCTCGCTTAGATCTCCAGAGACCTCTTTTGGCACGTGAGTGACCCCACGCGATCGATCCCAGGTGATTTACACTCGGTCCGTGATCGATACGAACCAATTTCCTATCGATCAAGATTTGGCCCAATCGAGCCAAACCTGGTAAGAACATTCCTAAGGTCGCATGTAAGCTCCTATGTAAATTTCATAGCATTTGGACTTATAAATCGCTAGATATGACCGATACGAATTGTAGTTTACGTGGAGGCCGAAGTGTTCGCCTCCATCTATTCACCTCCATCCCTTCATATGAGTTGCATCGATGATGTGGCTCGGAAGTCCAGGGGAGATCCACTTCTAACGCCGAGTTGACCACTTCCGGCGTATCGATCGATACGAACATGATCGATACGAACATGGCTCCTTCCCATTGATCGATTTCTAAGCCCTTCGTATCCATTACCACTCGCAGTTCGTATCCATGTGCTACCATCCATTTGTTAACGTTTTCGGTCTTCTTCGTATCCACCAACTATGCCTCTGTTTGTATCCATCGACCAACCCGGCTTCGCATCAACTCGAAGTACCCAGTATTGATCGATATGAATAGTATCGATTCGAAGTAGTCATGCTGATCGATATGAACAACATTGATTCGAAGTGTGCTGCTACGCTCCATCCTGATCGACGCGAAATCATCGAGTCAAACAAACCATCATGCGCCTGCCTATTCGATCCAAATCCACAACCATCGAGTCGAAAACCACTTTACCTTCCTCACTGATCGATGTGAACATCTTGCTCGTATCCATAGGCATCGATACGAATAAGACCTCCTTAAGCATGAATCCATCAATATCTCGAGCAAACAAACTCCACTTGACCTGAAATTTGAAACATAGCTTTTTCTAGCCTGATTTTCATTTTCTAGCAATTTCACCTCGATCGGAGCTCGGTCAAACTTGGTCGACATCCATCTTAACCTTATTTTCGATCGATCTCCTATCCAGATATCCATTCTTTCTAGCCAATTTGTTGATATTCCAGCCTTGACCAAAAGGTGGGATAACGCCAACATTATACACACACATGACAAAGTGCACAATAATACATCAATCTACGAATCGCTAGCCTCCTTTTACTCCTAATACTAGCAAACTGGTCACTTTGTCCCTGAACTAGAAATGTTTCGGACTGACTCAAATATTATGTAAATAACACATGGATCTGACTATGTCTAGAATGTAGACTTCGATATCAATTGGCATGGTGTAAATATTGATATCTTAAATGCCATAAATATCTCAAATATATCAACTTCATCCTAACAATATATATATATATATATATATATATATATATATATATATAATACCACCATTGATAAAGCATAATCGGTCATCTCATCTAACAATACAAGAAATACGTGGGTGAAATATCATCTAAACAACCAAACTACCATTCAAATACAACACACAATAATGTATATCTCGACCATCGGCCGTAATGAAAGATAATCACCCTGGCTGCATGACCCTAAGGGATATATAAATTGTAGGATATGCGGACTCCTGATATAAATTATAAACATTATACACACAATAAGAATGGTGATATGTCTCAACCAACAGCTTTACTAAGATAAAACGCTCAAAGCTGAATGGCCCTAAGAGATAGACACATATAACATAATAATTTTTCTCTTAGTCAATAGACTCTAAGAGAGAGTTATAGACAAGCATGCACCTAGTCTCCAATGTTATATGGAAAGACAACACACATCTGGTCTAGGGTTAGGTTACCTCAAATTACAGACAGCGTGTAGCCAGTCTCTAATTTCAAACAGTCATCATCTCTAATGAGGTGATACATCCAATAACTCCTCAAAAGTGGATCTACCTAAATCATCCATATGAGAGACTGATGTAACGCAACATTTCTCTAAAAGAAGATAATGATAGCAGCCTGTTTCCTATATTCCCTTAGTTGCTCCCAAAATTATAACACTCATATACATCGTTTCCTCTAAACATGTTGCAAGTCTACACTGTGCATTGGTCACTACTCCTACTTTCCCTTAGTAACAAACTATTGGTACTTAAGTGACGTCTGCGTAATGGATTTAAGGAGTATAACTCTATGCTTTTATCACATCATCCTCATCTATGTGACATCATGGATTCGATGCCTGACCCGATAATCAGGACTGCTAGGATGGATGCCTATCTGGCAAGTGCTGATCATGTACTCTCCATAGTGGCATGAACCCAATGAGGTAGGTTCCCAATAAATATGCTCTACTGAAGTCCTAGTGAAAGAATCTCAACATAATAAATCCTTGACTACTAGCCTTAAGAGTAAACAATAGTATTCGACTAGTTAGTCCTCAGAGGATAAATTTGTAAATTCTAACATAACACCAACTTGTAGCCCTTGGAGAGTAATAGACTCTCGACTACTAATCTCTATAAAAGAGTCACCTCTAAACGACGATATAAATTCCTAACCCACGATACAAATGAAAGTGACATTTACTTAAAGAAGTAATCGAACAAATACCAACCAAGATGTCCCGTACGACTTGATGTTACTTGCTCATTCACTCAATTCTCATATACTACACTTGATAATATTCTACACAATAAGTTCAAAGAATAACCAAAGAGATATTACCAAAAGTCTCATGCTAAATGGTATTATAACTCCATTTATTCAGATTTTCATCACATAGAAAATATAGTCAATAAAGCATACCAATCATTTATAAAAGGAAATATTTTAAACTTCAAAAGCTTTTATATTCTTTAAAAATTAAAATTCCATTTCCTTTATTTATTAAAGCTCAAAAATAAGGATTTCAACCCTTTTTAATTAATTCACCACTAATCTTCTTTTATATATTTGAAATCCTATATAACACCTTTTTAACCTACCAGCATTTATAAAATCATCCCAAAAATTTGTATAATTAAATATGATTTAAAAATGCACCTACAAACCTCAAAAGTTAAATTTTTTTACTTTAAACTATAGAAACATTTTTGAATATATTCTCTATACTCAAAAATCATTGAATACTCTTTTAAATTCAACTAATATATTAACGAATCACTTCATAGTTTTCTAGAATCTAATAGGATTTCTAAATAATTATTTAAGGCCCGAAACAATTTCTAACAAATTATAAAACACAAGTAATTCCATAATCATTGGTTGATTAAAACAAAAAATTTCCATAAAAATAATATCATATTTGAAAAGCTCAAATCTCTACTTTCAAAATAATTTTTTTTCCAAGAATATTTCAAAAAAATGCATGCACATGCCTAGACTACCTCTAGGCCTCATCCTGGTGTACCGGTCACCATGACCGCTCCATCGGTTGTGGCTCAGAATGGTGATGTTTCAGGTCGTGCTACCATATTTTTGCCAACTCCTCCCACCTTACGCCCCTCTACTTGAACCCTATTTCGACACCATACCCTATACTACATTCCAACAATTCAAAGCAAGTCCATAACACTCAAATCCAATGAAGACAAATGCAAAGCAATTGGTTCAAGAGTAGTAAGCAACACACAATTCCAATACATTAACAATCAGCTTGAAACAAATACATTTAGACAAAGATTATTATTAGAGAATACTCACCTTAGCTAAGAGAAGCTCCATTCTTTCCATTGTACTTAATAGCGTGTCCAAAAACCCAATCTCCCTTTTTACTAAAAGTGCAATATGATACAAAACTTGCTCAAAATTCAACTTTGATTACTCCTAGAGGAGTAGATCTTTGTTGAGAAGCTTAATTTTGAATTTCATGATTTTTGGAAATTTATTTGATTTGTTACGAATTTCTAAAGATGTGGATTAAGATTCTAATTATTTTCCTTTTTGAAAATTTTAGTGCAAATGAGTATGCGAGAAATGATTTTATGAATGAAAATGAGAATTATAGAATTATAAAAATCCATATAGTTGAGGCATGGATTTGGGCTTCAAGTTTTGGCTTTAGATAATTATTTTCCTTTTCCATATCTTCATTTTCCACTAACTTTTACTTAGCCCAAATTAACTTAAACTTCCATTTAAAAATTATTTCTGCCTTAAATTTATATTACTTAGCCACTGTATAATTTTTATAAAAAATATTATTTCCCATATTTTGACTCATTTTAATTAATTATTCCTTAATTACATTTTTATGCCCATTTATTTAATAAATCACAAACTCCTTTCAAAGGCGAAATAATATTTCTTTCTTTTTAAAATAAATTTCTAATTTTATTTACTTTCAACATTTAACTTTATATTATTTAGTCATTATTTATATATTTTTAAAAATCATTTCAAATTTAAAAAATCAATATTATGTCAAAATCATTATGTATTAATTATTCATAAATTCGAAAATATTCAACACCAAAATAATTCTCTTAATAGTTATTTTAACAAATAATTTATTCTAATATAATTATGTATCACCAAATAAATCATACCTTTTCTAAATCTCACCGATAAATAATTTCTCAACTAGATTCATATCTTCATAGAATAGATCATTAAATCCGAAATAAAGCATATATTTCCAAATCATCGTAAATTCCAAATTATTCACATTTTATCGTTAACACTCATTTAATTATTTATAACTTCATTATTAAATTTAATTAATTGCTTCTCAATATCGGGGTGTTACAATTAACATATCTCTTCTCTCTGTCTTATGCCGGTTTCATTCATTGCTGAATGATCTCAATCCCCTATAAAGTCTCCATAATCATATCTAGCCCAAGTATCAGTTTTTCATCCGCTTCCCATCAACATGAAGGGGTATTGCACGATTAGATGTATAATTCCTCAAACAATGCCATAACAATGCTTGATTGATAACTACTGTTGTTTGCAAACTCTACTAAAAGCAAGTGACCATCACTCGAGCCCCTAAAATCAATAATGTAAGCTCTTTCAAAATCTATTTGTAATGGGCCTTGATCATTTATAATGCTCTTTGACATACCATGGAATTGTACTACCCACTTCACATATAACTCAAACAACATTTATGACGTTCTATTAGCTTTTATGGGTATGAATCGATCATTCCTCATCAATCCTCAAGTCCTTGAAAATCCATCATTATATGTTCCTATTTCCATTAGGTAACTTCGAGCGGTTTCTACAGCCCACTCAGATTCTTTTACTTAGCTTTCACTAGTTGATAATTCATAAACTTCTATATAAGTGCCCCCAATGCCTTTTTTCATTACTTCCTTAAAAAATGTGTGCTTCATATCTTAATACATTTTATTTCCACCAGGTTGTGTAGTCAATCTCGAATGATGGTACTCTCATAGCACCTCATCCCTAAGTCCATCAACATCAGGTATAAAGAATCTACCATCCTTACGAATCCAGCCATCTTGATCAATTCCGTACTATTTTATCTCCTTAGACTCTACTATACTCTCTATCTTAGAAATAATCTCACTTAGGCTAGCATCACGCCTCAAACTACTACTTATACGCTCTAGTAGAGTAGGTCTTATGGTTAAGCTTGCCAACACTTTTGGCTCTACCTCGCATCCAGGTTGGAAATCATAACCAACAATATACTCTAACCATGTCTACTCTAGGAACATTGCTCCTAGGCAGGCATGTCTTATACTCAACACATTTGCAGTTGCATCTCCCTTACCATGAGCATAGGAAATGCCAAAGTCATAGGAGGCCAAGAACTCTAACAATCTCTGCTGTCAAAGGTTAAGGTCAGTCAGTAAGAAAAGGCAATTCATTGATTTATGATTTACGAACAACTCAAACGCATTGGTTAATCCACATGCATAATCAACCACTTATAAAATCTAAATAGCATATGGAATACAGTAATCGGCACACTCTCCCTTGCCACTCTCAGTTGGTGGAACTCTATAGCTATATCCAAATGAGAAAACAGCTTTGCACGACGAAGTTGATTGAACATGTCATTAATACATGAGAATGGTACTTATTCTTCCATGTCACCTTTTTTAGCTCATGGTAATCCGCAAAAAGACTCAAAAAGTCGTTCACCTTAGTGGCAAATACTACTGGTGCTCCTCACTGGATATACTCATACGAATTGACCCTCTTCTCAATAGATCATTCACTTGCACCTCTAGTTCCTTCTACTCTTTGGGTGTCACACATCTCAATGGCGTAACTTTTGGTCTAACATCCTTCTCTAAATCAATACAAAATTCTATCTCCTTATGTGGCGGTAGTCTGATCACCTTTTCGGATACATCTGAATACTCTCTCGCTATAATTACTGATAACAACTCATCGTGTGAGATCTTGAGTAAATACAAAAATTTAACCATTACCTCAACATTTGATAGGCACTATAGCTCTAGCCAACGCTCATGATCTATCCTTATCATCACCAACAACCTATGCAATCCACTAAGACTCTCTACCTTTAAATCTAGTCCATCCCTAGTATTCTAATAAACCCAACAAAACCAAAAACAAACAATCACAAGTGAACATGCATTCATGACTTGAAAAGACTACATCATGACAAACCATACTCAAACTGGGCAAGCCTCCCATAGGATTTAACACAATTAAAGGATTTAACAAAATCATGGCATTTGGACTTGTAGTTCTTAAGTTATGATCGATCCAAGATTGAGTTTTCAAGTTGGTTGATGGATGCGTATCGATGCTTGTGTATTGATGGATTTCGTATCGATGATGTGGACCGAGAATCCTGGGGAGATCCACATTTCATGCAGAGAGGGCGATTTCTTTTGGTTAGACCACGTCTTTCGTATCCATTTGGCACATTGTCCTTCGTATCGATGCTTCATCTTTGCCTTCGTATCGATGCTTGGTTTGTGGCTACATATCGATGCTTGGCTCCTTGCTTCATATCGATCGATTGGCTGATCCATACGAAACATGCTGAAGTGGGATTGATCTGACATGGGTGAGTATCAAATGATGGATACGAAGTACATGGATATGAAAGGAATGGATTTGAAGTAGATGGATACAAACTAGACACGTTTCACATTAATCTTAATTGATCCATAACTTAGCATACGAACTCCGATTGACCTGAAATTTGGAATGTTGCCTCACCGAGCCTTGTTTATCATTCCTTAACGATCCCACCCTAATTAGAGCTTGGCTCAATTTTGATGGTATCGATCATACCTTTGTTTCCAGTCGATCTCCAATCCTGATATCCATCCTTTTTAGCCAATTTGTTGATATCTCGGCCTTGTTTAAATGGCGAGGTAACATTTTTCCCCCAAAACATGCCTTGTGGTAGAAAGTTTGTTTTAAATAGCTTTAGATCTGACATCCAAAGTCCATATTCCATCTATAGCCATATCATCTGATCCATAACCCAATCCATTCTATCCAAGTTTTCATAGCCATATCCTTAACCAAATCAGCGACTATTCTGAGTGGATATCTGATTTTGAATCCAATAACCAAATCCTTAGCAAATTCCATATCCATCCGAACCGGACAACTGGGTTCTAATCTATCCATACCAGAACCCAATAACCAAATCCATGACCTCCCCAGGTCGACATCCAACTCCAGGACCTCTCCGGTCCTGTAATCTAAATCTGAGACCTCGCTGGATCCTCAGCCAAAACTGGGACCTCTTCGGGTCAATATCCAAAGCCATAGACCTTTCCAGGTGATTTCCTCCTATTCTAACCTCAGCTCTCCGGTCGAGGGCTCATCCATGGTTTTCCTTCTTTGGCCTCGACTCTCTGGTCAAGGACTCATATTCTTCAGCTTCGACTCTCCGATTGAGGACTTATATTCTCTGGCCTCGACTCTCTGGTCGAGGATTTATATTCTCTGGCCTTGACTCTCCGATCGAGGACTTAATCTGAGTTCGAGTCCATCCTATCGCTCTTTGGCGAAGGGACCCATAATTCGTGGTTATTGTCCCGTCTCTTCGATCGTGACCGTAACCATGTGACCTGTAGTATTTACTACGTTAATTCAAATCCAATCATCCCAGAGTTTAATTGATAAGATAAAAATCCATACAACCAAGAAAACAAAACAACAATAGTACCATAAAAAGAAACCAGAGTTTGCAAAAAATAGAAAAAAACAAGATTTTATAAACCTGAGCATCACGGTTTATCGTCATCTCAGAGTATGCCTAGGGATCAACCTTGATCCCGTACATGTGTAAGTGATCCTCCCTCCCTTCTCTTTTAGCCTTCGCATCTTCGTTTCGTAGAAACCTCTCTACTTCATGGTAAAACTCCTACTCCAACGATATCTTAAAATTTGAATTATCCGCAATACCTGAGACTGCTTCCATCAAAACCATCGACGGATTGGGTCGATCCATTGAAGCCACTACCACATCAAATCTGATTAACAAAACCCTAAGTGACTCTTCCTTCCACTATTTCATCTATGTTGAATTCATCAAATTCTTGGTCTCACGATGTGGACTCAAAATTGCCTCACAAGCCCTCGATCAACTCCATCCAAGTGCCAACAGAGCCGCTTTCCAGTTGTCTGAACCATAGTCCCGCTATATCCGTCAAATACAAAGGGAAGCATAGCGCCATGACTTCCTCCGATGCTCCCAATACTTCCGTATGTCTCTTATACCTTGTCGAGTGAACAACGAGATACATTCTCCTATCATACTTTTCCAACGTTGGTAGTTTAAAATCTGGTGGGTTCCTAGCTTGCCTGATCATAGGAGCAAAGGGACATCTATTCACATCCTTTGAATCTCTATTCACCAATCCTCACTTCATAGCCCGTCTGATCCTGTTCGCTAACCTGTCGTTGTCATCAAGTGGTAGCCTTTGCCTGCTATCTCTGACCTGCCCCCGAGTCCACGAGGGAATCCTAAAAGTTGTCCTTCTAGACGAGCATTCTTATCCTGATCATCGCCCAAATGCACAGCACCGCCTGGTATCCTTCATGGAATAGAGTACACGACAACAGTCAGTCAATTCTATAGTATGTCGACTCATAGAACTAATTGTTAAAGATCCTATAGTAACTATTTGAATTCTCTCTTTTAAATTTCTTTATTTTATTCCTTAATTTTGTTTCATAAAAGTTCTATTTTGGTTTTAATAGTTAAAAGAGTTTTAAACAATTTTTATAAAAGAACCGTGTTTTTAAACTAGGATATGTCGACATATCCTTGTAGAGTATTTCGACATACTAGCCAATTGGATGCAACTTTTCATTTTAAAAAATTGACACTTCTTTTTAGCTTTCATGAAAAGCCACTTCTATTCATCTTCTATATAAAGGCTTTGATAAAAGAATTTTCAATAGAATTCTCCATTATTTCTCCTACTCTTTATATTATTACATTTTATAGAAAATTTCTATTTCTTATATATACTTAAACTTTGCAAATCCCTCTCTTTCTCTCTATTTCTTTATAGATTTGTAATATACTAAAAATTCAAAGAGTCAATATTCTATTCTCTATCATTTATTCTCCAATCTAATTGTTTTCCTCAAAGAAATCAAAAACTTATTAATATTGAAGAGCTATGGGAAGTTGTATTGAAGACTACCCGAAATTGTGATCAAAAGATTTGATTTCTTATAGGTATTACTCAATAATTTTTTTTACATATGTTGATCCCACCATCCGTAGAAAGTTAGTATTGTATAGGCGTGTTCTACCATCGTGGAATGTCAGGATAGGCGTTCTTGCTACCTATTCAATCAAGAGGGTTAGGTGTGTCCTGTCACCTATGGAATGTCGGGATGGATTTTACTTGCCACCTAGTTTAAATTCAATTTATAAAAATTTTCTCACCATCCGTGGGATTGTAAGTTGGTTATAGTGAAATTCTTTACCATGTACAAGACTAGATGTAGGATGGGAGATCCTAACCATTATAAAAACTTGATATTTTCTCTTTACTTTTACTACTTTTATTTACTATATTAATTATACTATTGTGCGTGTTTCCGATCATGTAATGTTAAATGTAATAAACATAAAATAAATTGATATTAAGTTTGAAAACACTATTCACCTCCTCCAGGGTTTCACTAGCCTTAAGATTCATTCCGTACATTATTAGGGTAGTGCATAACATAACCCACTTTTGATATCGGAGAATTTTGGTCCTCATAATTTCATAATCTACGTTTTTAAATGTATAAATGGTTAGTAACAAAAATACACTATTTAACATTTTTGTAGAAGGACTATCTTCTACTAGACCACCACCTTTTAATTGTAGTAACTATGTGTATTGGTTATGTAGAATAAAAATTTACTTACACTCTAATGGTTTAGTTATATGGAATACCACACAAACACAACCACATTGAGCCCAGACTAGTTATGCATAATGGTCTAGTGATCAAAAGTCATAAGCGCTCAATAATTCAAAGGAAATGAATATTTTATTTTATTCCCTAGATAAAAATGAATTCAATAGCATGTCTATTTGCAAAAATGCATATGAAATTTAGAGAACATTATAAGCCACACAAAAAGGCATTAGTAAGGTTAAACAACCCAAGATTTCTATATTAACTAACCAGCTTTAGTTATTCAAAATGAAACCAAATGAGTCTATTTCTGACATGTATTCTAGATTCCAAGTTATGTTACATGCTTTAATTTCACTAGGAAATAATTTTACTAAGGGTAGAAGGATTCTAAATTCAGTTTCTAGCGAATAGGATCAAAAGACTCTAAATAGAAGAGGCAAACAATATAAGTGTTACGAAATTAGAAGAATTAATAGGTGATTATTGATATATGAAGTTCATTTCTAGAGGAGAAAGGAAAATTAGACAATTGAAAAGAAGTCACTTGCTTTCAATGCCATAACCGATGAACGAGGACCAAGATAATAACAATGAAGAGATAACATTTAGGGCAAGAAATTTTAGAAAATTTCTAAAATATAGAAGGATGAACAACAACGCCAACTCTAGAAGTTCTATAAAATGCTATGAGTGCGACAAGATTGGACATCTAAAAAGAGAATGCCCAGCACTGAAGAAATCAAAGGACTCTTCCAATATAAACAAAAAAAGGAAAAGAGCATTCATGGCAACTTGGGATGATTCTGGCATCACTTTCAACGACACAAGTTCAGATACTTATCTTGATTTGTGATTTATGGTAGAAAAAGAACAAAGCTCTTGATAATTCAATAACCTTAAACTCTACTTACTTTCTTATTAATTTGGAATATTTATAATATTATATTTATATTTGAAGTAGTCATGATTTAAAAATTAAAAAGATGCCTCTAGTAAATAATGATATAAATAAAATATTTTATTTGTAAATATATTTGAATGATTAAAATTTCAATTTGTTAATAAGTTAATCATTATATTTATTTAAAACAAGATATAAATAAATAATTGAAATTTTTGTTGAAATAGAAATAAAATTCTTTTCATAAATAAAATAAATGTATAAATTGAAAAAAAACTTCTATCTAAAATATTTAATTAAAGAAATATAAATTAAATAAAGTAATTTAACTAATAAGATCAGGATAACAACACATACAGATAATAGTTAATTAATGAAAATATATTTAAATATAAATGAAAATAAATGTATTGGCCATCTTTTCGGCATATATGTTGATATACCTGCATGATTATGTTAACATACTCCGGTCTAAAATGGTACATCTTTTAAAATTTCAAACTTTGAAATTCCCATTCATTTTTATTAGTTCAAAATCAGAAAGACACCTTTATTGACTAACATATATCTGGTCAATGCCTATTCAGTCACCCTCCCCATTCATTCACACTTCAATATATTCAAAATTTCAAACCCAAATACAATCTTTATTCTCTCTTCAAATCAATGGCTTCATCCTTTAGAACTCTAGATTCACCTTCGAAATTAGAAATTAGGTTTACAATGATAAAGAACCAATGAAAGCCTTCATTGATTAAATAGAATACACTAATGTATTTGTTGGTAGAATTGCATAATTAAATAATTTTCCTTCTTATGATCTACTTTCTCTTTGTATTGAAAATAATATTTTTTGCTTTGTTGATTCTACTCAAAATTACTTTCCTTGGTATCATAATCTTGTCAAAATGTTTTCTACAAATTTAAATGGGAAATATTATCAAGGAAATAATGATCGAATTTGGAGTAGTGTGATCGTAATTATCGTTTTGATTGCAAACTTTCTTGGTGACATTTCAAAACTAGTGGCAACGATCTCTTGAAAGAAGAAGTAAATTATGAAAATCGTGAAGTTTTATATGATTTATTTGAAAATGATTTTGAAATTGAACTTAAAGAAAAAAGTTTATGCCTAAAGCACGACCTAGGAGTTTGATTTTGCAATAAAATGTAACTCCTTGAACTCGGAATTATAACAATCCTACTTTAGGAGTTTACAAAGCCTTATTTTCAATTTTTGCGAAAAGAGATATAAATTGGGCAAAAGTCATTCTTTCCAGCTTTATGCGAAAAATATTTTTGGACATAAAAATCACTTTATCACTGAGTGTATTTGACTAGAATTTTTAATTATTTTAGAATTGATTTAAGTAAAGAAAAAATTTCAAAAGAAATCTCTTTAATAAGAAAAATATTTCTCTTATGCATATTTCATACGAGTTTGTACCATATGAAACTCTTGCAGAAAAAGCGCAAAGATTGACCATGGAATATATTTTGGAAGAAATAATAAAAGAGGAAGAAGAATAAGGCATGAAAATAGAACAGGAGGAAGAAGAAGAAGAGGAAGAAGAAACTTCTCATGAAAGCATTAAAAAGAATAATAAGCCAAGCAACTATAATTCAAAAAATAATAATCAAGAAAAGCATCTTGAAAATCAAAAGAAGCTTAAGAGATCTTTAAACAAAAAGTTCTCAAATCTATCAACAAAAATGGATAATTTCTTTAGGAAAATCATTAGCAAACTTGGTGACAACTCTCTATCTTCATCTACGTTATTCTAGACTCTATCTCTTTTGAAATAGAAATTTTAAATTTCTTTTTAATTATGTACTTTATTCTAATTAATGAAAGCATTTGAAATTATGATAATTATATATGTTATATTCTTTGGAAATATATTAAAATAAAGTAAAAAGTAATAAAAATTTAAATAATTATATATTCACATAAAAAGAAAAAAGGTTAAATTGGATATGCTAGAAATGGCATATATGTCAGCGTATACAGAACCATATGTCGACATACTGGTAACAAATGTCTATGCATTGACATACACCGTAGACTATATCGACATAGAATGATAAAAACAATTTATTTTAAAATCAAATCTAAATTAATTAGTTATTCATTTTTGAGCCAATAGTTATGAACATTTTTTACATTACAAAAATAGAAATTTTGACCAAAAAAATTAGCCATTTTCTTCCCTAAACATACCATTCATTTCGTAGAAAAATACTTAAAAATGAATAAAGGGAAGGCGAATTTCAATGAAAATATTAATGAAAACTTCGAGAAAAATATGCAAAACTTCAAGAAAGCACTTCAAACCATTTGAGAAACCCGAATCATCTGGAAATCACTAGAAAACAGATGGTATATGAACAAGAAAATCAATTCACATTGCTTCTCTGTTTTTTTGCATATGCTCCTGAAAAGAATAATGCATGTATTCCTGAGAATATTGTGTATGGAGAAACAGGAGACGAAGAATGGATTTTGATAAGGAACTTATGAAAGATTGGGAAGTAAGCTGAACCGATCACATCTTTGGTCCTAACAAAGGATGAGTTTGAAATCCTCCCAAGAATTCTTAAATTTTATTATTTCCGTTTGTTCGTGTTTTTCTTGAGTTTGAATGTATTTGTTCTATTTCTATGTTGTTTAAATAATCTATGTAGTATAAATTATCTATGTATAAACTAGGTTGTATAATCTAAGTATCCTATATAAAATTAATTAATTTAATAGAATGGTTTATGTGTGTTTAAAATACAAAGTCTATAATGGCTATGATATTCATACTTACTATGATCAACACATATCACTCTATATTCTTTAATGTCATAATCACTGATATCTTCATATATATAGTATATTTTCTATGACAACTTATTGGTTTAAGATACATAATGGTGTATGTATGAATATTATATGAGCAGTTATAAACATTACAAAAACTCACTCTATTAAAATGGTAAATAAAATACATATTGGATAATAAATATACCCTTATACTTATGACATATTCAAAGAATCATTTACATGCCCCATTACTCTTTCAATGTTCTATAATATCTTTATATAAATTATTTTATCTCATTTTTGTTGGTGACAACAGAGGAGAGAGTAAATATAGTAGCTAAAAATATGGAGGGAGCATTAACATAAAGAGGAGCGGGGTTAAAGGATTCAAGCGAAGTCAAATTTATATTCATCGTATGTTTTATCTAAGCGTAATTTAAATGCTTCTTGATTTCATATGATAATGATTACTGAATGATTAATGGAATTCATTGCCTCGATTTGGTTGGATGGGATGTTAGGATTTACCAGACAATTCATAAGCAATGTTCCTATCGGTGACAATGCATTATTATGATTGATGATGCATGATAACATGACATATGATTTACCTATGATAATTTAATCACAAGCGAATGCATGATGATTTTGATTTATAACATGTGATATATTAAATTCTGACGGAACAAGGAATGACTATGAACTATGACTTACACTTAAGCTAGGATTTAAGAACAAAGATATGATGGTCTAGAATGACTTTGATTTGCAGGCGAATCCAAAGGAACTAGATGGTTCATCATGATTAGTCCAATGGATAGCCAGAGAGCATAACTAATGATAATTTTCCAGTCTTGATATGTATCCTTGACCAAAGAAGATATTGTTTTCACAAGAGCATACTTTAGGTGTTAAGTGCTTCTGATAAAATTTTCACAGTCTCAGAATAGACTTAAACAAATAAACTGGACTACAGAATGATGAAGTAATAGATCAAGAGACATGAGGAACATCAAGAATGACAAACTGAGAAAGTACAAAAAAATTTACCAAGATTTGCCTAAGTCATACAACTCGGTATCGAGTTGTTTTGATCGGTACTAATCGTTATTTGGTTGCTTGGACTTACAAGCATGTACTTAAGAGCTTAAACTATGAAGAAGATCTTGTAGAAATATGTTATGGAAACAACTAGGTACCGAGTTTTTATTATGATAATGAGTTAATTGATATTCTTGGGATGTTTGTAAGATGAATTAGGGACCCACCACGAGGCAAATCATGGACTGGCATGCATAAAATAGGTTGCTACCAACTTTATGGTTGGTATTAAGTTGTTTTGTTATCGTCGTAAACGTGCGCAATGAACTGTTCTTTGTGTTGGAACTTTGGATCCGGAGAAAGGACTTGTTTAAGCCTAGAGTAACAAGATATACACTGGGGATAACCTATAAATAGCAAGCAGTGTCCATCTACAAAGAGGATTGGACATTTTGCACTTCTTCTGTTCATTATCAAAAAGCATCTGACCAAATTCGAGATTTACTTGATTATGGTCGGATTTGATTGTAACTTGCTGTGTTCTGGAGAGAATTCATCAATAAAAAAGATTACGTGGACATAGGCCAGAAATTTTACCGAACCACTATAAAAAATTTATGTTTATCTTTTTTCATCTTCTTCTATCTTATATTTATTTGATTCATGTTTCATTGATATTGGATTATTATGTCAATTTTTGGCACAACAACATGTATAACATAACTATCGAAATAAAAAAACAGTTAGTTGTTGCACATATAAATAGCTGCCGCCAGTTTAAAAGCAAATAACTATTGCATATATAAGATAGCTATCATAAATATAAAACCAATAGCTACTACATGTTACAAATAACAATTACAGTCCAAAAGTAAAAATAAATCAATGGGTTGTGAGCACTTGGATCCAGAGACCATTAAATTTTAATATCAAGTGTGTATCAAAAAATTTAAATTCTTATTTTTCATAGAAAAAATTGAATTGAGAATGAAAGGATAACAATGATAGAACCAAAAAAACAGGTATAAATTCACAGATTCTAGAAAGTGATACTATATTCAATATAGAAATAAATAAACAATCCGAAAAATAGATGATTTAAAAGCTTGGAGATACTTAAAATTATAAACTGAAGTTTTTGCAAGAGCTTGTAAAATAAATTATAGAAGAATGATAGGTGTTTATAGGGGAATTAAGGATAAATCGTAATCATAGATTTAAAGGAAAGAAATTTAACGAATAAGATAATATATCTTAAGAATACCAAGGTATCTAAAAGGGTGTTAAAGTGGGAAAAGAAAAATTAGAATAGATGTTAAAATGTAATCAATGAAGAAGTAATGGAAAAGAATTTTATTTATACTAAAATATAAAAGAAAATACTTTTCTGAAGGGAAAATGAAAATGGTATACCCTAAGTTTTAGATTCCAAACAGGGGCTATTATGGAAGAAGTTATCACAAGTCTAAAGAAAAGGAGCTATCACATGGTTAAGATTAAGGAGCCATCATAAATCTAAGGAAGAGCTATAACATGTGTAAAAGACATAAGCTATTGCTAGTATAAAGAAGGGCTATGACATATTTAAGATGGAAGAGCCATCACATTTCTAAGATGGATGAGCTATCACATGTCTAAGATGGATGAGTTATCACATGTCTAAAGCAAAGGACCCATCCCATGTTTAAGATTGATAAGCTATCGCATGTTTAACATGGAAGACCTATAACATTCTTAAGATTGATGGGCAATCGTATGTCTAAAACAAAGGTGCTATCGCATTTCCAAGAGAAGGAGCTATAACATATCTAAAGAAAAGTGGATATCGCATGTCTAAAGGAAAGGAGTTATCACATGTCTAAAACAAAGGAGCTATGCCTAAAGAAAAGGAGTTATCGTATGTCAAAATTCAAGAGCTTTCCTACGTCTAAAAGCTGAAGTGATATCGCATGTATAAAAATGCCATCAAAACTACTTTAATTGTCCATGTATCAGTTTCCTATTGGTCTGGTAATGCCATGTCAACATGAAAGAAAAAGGAAGGAAAAAAAGAAGAGCCTATGTCATATGTCAACTCGATGGGGTGCCATATCAGCAAACAATTAGGAAGATCTCAACCATCCATGTTTGATGCCTACGATGTGTCAAGAATCTAATAATGTTATTTTCCTACAAGTAGGCATGTATTCTGCCTCCTTGCTTAAGAAGGAGAGAATCCCTTTTCTCTTCTTCCTCATTTTCATTTGAACTCAAGCATAAATAAAGAAATCAATTTGGGACTTTAATGATCGATTAGGTCAAGTTTAAATTAGACATTTGTAACAAAGGATTTGCATATTTATATATTTGCATATTTTCTTATTTTCCCAAAGTACAACTCTCTTGCCTAAGTAACATAGGACTTAATTGACATAAATAAATGAGCTAGGGAAAATTCCATCTTAACATTAAGGATTTTTTTCTAACATATGGAAACAACAAACTTCTTATTAATGGGGTACTCGAATTCTAGGGACTCAAGTTTTCAAAAGGATGCCAATGGTAGCAAATCGTTTAGGATTTGTGTTCACCCTAATTAGGGCGCATTAGTTTGAAAAGCTCAAAATAAGAAGTTGTGTAGATTCGACCATGGACGCTAAGTACATTTCCTTAAAAGAAGCATTAAAGTATGTAAATGTGCAAATTTATTAAAGATACAGGAGCATTCTAATGTATTGTAATGATAATGCAGCTATACATATGCCAAGAAACTACAAGCTTACAAGAGGTTAAGGCACATCCTTCCTAAGTTCAACATGATAAGACAGTTTGTCAGTATAGGGAGACAGTTATCGAGAGAGTATATACTAAATATAACATCGTTGATCCATTCACTAAGGCCTTTTTGTAATCTAATTTAGGTGGACTAATTAAAGGTATATGTATGAGGCTCCACATTGGTCCCACGTGCAAGTAGGAGATTGATAGAGTTAATGATGTGTTTTAGGGTAAATTATGCAATGTATTATATAACTTTATCCTTGTACAATAATATTGTTCGAAATGAAGTTTGCTTTTGTTTTTGATTTTATTTTTTATTATATGTTTTGTTATACTCTGATATAAGTAATGATATGAATAAATTAAAAAAATATAAGTAGAAAATCCTTATTAAGTATTTTATCAATCACAGTTGCGAATGTATTCGTAACCATGAGGTTAGAATCGAATATGCCAAATTCTTATCTTTAAATTATTTTTGGTCAAGATGTATCGAGAAAAGGATATTGATACATCAGTTGGGAGTAGTGTAGATGTAACGACCCGTATTTTTAGCAATTTTAAATTAATAAATTTAATGTGATTATTAAATAAAATGGTTAAAAATAAAATTTTAATGACTTTAAATGTAAGTTATTAAATATGGACTTGAATAAAATTTTGAAACAAACTAATTTCAAAGATTTAAGTAATAACAAGTATTAAAAGGCAATGTTATGCAGTGAATGTATTTACAATCAATAGTTGGATGAAATAATAAATATTGAATTCATTAGATGTAAAAATTGATTGATATCTAATATTGAAATTTGTTGAATATTAAACAACTAAATTGTTTAAATTTAATATTGGAAATCATTTGAATAACCGAATAACGGAAATTGAATTACTATAAAATAAAAATAGTTGTTGTATAATTTGAATTTGTTTTAATCTTGTAAGTTCATTAACTAATATTTCAAAAGATAGCGATTTATTGAATTATCCAAATTGATTACACTTAATATCGTAATTATTTAAATATTTAAATTCTGAGGTTAATATGATTGAAATTACGTTGGAAGTTGATTTAATTTTTATTTAAACAACAATGAAGATTGTTAACATTTAAAATTAGACTTAAAAGTGAATAATTAGAAAACCAGAAATTTTATACTATAATCGAGACGTTGAAATAGCGATCCGGGAAACAGTCTCGAAATTTGATGAAACTAATTCCATTGGATCGCAATAGTGTATTATTATCGGATTTCAAATTTCATAGCATTTGGAGTTACCATTTGGTCGTATGAAATAGAAACGCGTTGAAATAAATATCGAAAATTTAATATTTTATATCGATTTGAAAAGCTATCTTCCTCATACGATTGAATCAGGCCTTGAAATATGTCCTATTATGTTTGGAATAAGGATAAAACCATATAAACGCCAGGCGGCATTTTTTGTTTGGGGATCATTTGATAAAGCACGATAAAATTGAAAATAGTATTAAATTGATATGTGTATATGCCAATATATATATGGTTGAACAGTAGAACCGTAGCTTTTTGCAGCCGTGCCTCCACTCAAAATCAATGGCCGATACCTCATTTATTTTAAAACCATCAAGCGTTGTTTCAACTCGAATTTCAAATCGGTTCAGGAGAGCATCGATACGAAATTCGATAACAAACTAAACTGACAACGACTCGTGAACATGCAACGTTAACAAGAGTTAAATTAACATATATGCATATATGTCAGATAATATTCGATTTTCAACATTCACAGGGATCGAATACTCATATCATTACGATTACGGCGACAAACAGCTAATCACTATCACACAGCAGCCAGTTACAACAATACAGAGTACAACTTTCAACAAAAAAATTCGATGATTGTTCAGAGAGAAACTGCAACTTTTCAAAGCACTTCATGTTTCCACAAGACGTACTTTGGGGGGCAAATGTTATCCCGCCTTTTGGCAAGGTCGAGATACCAAGGAACTGATTGAAAACCAAGGATCACTCTTCCTGGATATCAAACATACACAGGTTCGCTATGGATATTAAGAAATTTTTTCCGAGCACGGATAAGGCTACAATTGATAGGACATGACAAGCAAAGGCATGAAGGCCAGCATTTCAAAATTCAAGTCAATCCGAGTTCATATGCTCATGTTATGATCGATTCAATCTAGAGGAAACGGCCCAGCTTTCGTATCCATCGCTATGGTTGATTTCGTATCCATCATCGAACCCCGGTTCGAATCGATCACGTTCGTATCGATCAGGTTCTAGGGACTTCGTACCCATCGAAGCACCTCAGTTCGTATCGATCAAGTTCGAATCCATCGGGAAAACTCGGTTCGACTCGATCAAGTTCGAATCCATCGGGAAGACTCGGTTCGACTCGATCTCGTTCGCACCCATCAGCTCCTCCTTATTCGAATCCATCGGCATCTCCCTACTTCGTATCCATCGGTAGATAGCCTACTTCACATCCATCAACTAAGACAACTGTTACTACTTCGTATCCATCGTGGAAGCCTCTCTTCAAATCCATCAGGCAGCTGTTGTTCGTATCCATCGGGTCACCTTACTTCGTATCCATCAAAAGGCTCCAGTTCGCATCGATTGGCTTCGTATCCATTGAGAAGCTACGTGGTTCGTATCCATTAAGGAAAGGCTTGTTCGTAACCATCGACCATCAGTAGTTCGTGTCCATTGATGACTGCTATTCGAGTCCATGAGTGAGGCCTTATTCGAATCCATCAAGTCAACAAACCTAGGTGACGTGTCATCCCTCGATACGAACAAGGCGAGATTTATGGAGTCGATGCGGTCAACTTGGAGTAAGGACCGGATCGAGGCGAAGTATGCGTGCCACGTAATCACGAGACCACGTGAGGTGATCGAATCAAAGGGATCGTTTCGAAGTGATGGATTCGAACCAAACAGCCACCGAAAAAGTCCATTTCGTATCGACTATATCTCAAAATCTACCGATCCAAATGCCATGAAATTTTCATAGGAGATTGCACACGAGACAAGGAACATTCACACCAAATTTCAGCTCGATTGGACATCATCTTGATCGATATGAAATGATTTCGTATCAATCACAGATCGACTCGAAACTTTCTAGAATTGGTCGTATGGGCCCCCTCACGTGCCAGAGCGAATCTCCCGAAGTTTGAGCGACATCTCAGCCTCCTACGCCTATGAATAGAGCCCCAGAGCCTACAGAAAAAGGATCTTTTTATCTTTTGACTCTCAAGCGCCCAGACTCTGCCGGACCGAGATCTCCATCATTCTACTACTGTTGATTTCGAATTTCCAGTTGTAACTTGCTGTTGATTGCTGTAACCACTTGTAATCGCTGAGAAAGAATCAATAAAATTGCAAAAAATTCATAGTGGACGTAGGCAACACGCCGAACCACTCTAAATTAGTTGTCTGTGCATTACTTTCCTGTTGATTGGAGTTTTTGTTAGATAATCCTTGTTTTTAATTTACATTCTTCATTATTATCTCTTCAAAAACTTCCGAAGAGTGTTGTGACCAATTTTGGTGCAAACACTTGAGTGCTTTAACTGAGAAAACCCAGATTTTCTCCTGCTCTTTGGATCTGTCGTCGATACCGGATTGCATAAATCTAAGAAAGAGATCCAGATTTCAAGTCCAGCTTCCTTCCATTCTATTCAGATATGCATAAAGTTTAGGAAAGAAGTTCAACCCCCAAGATGGTTAGCACAAGGACCACCTCTAATGCTGCCAATCAAGAAAACCAGGATAGACAGAATCCTACGCCACTACCTCCCTCTAACCAAGACTCTACTGGACACTCAGAACCATCAGGTCGGGTAACCCGACAAGTGTTTCAGCTACTGCTTCAAGAGCTGACCCAAAGTCAACGACAATTAACAGAATAGCTACGCGCTAACGCCGAGCTGACCAACCAGCTGAATCGTCAGAAGCGATGGAGATCCAGAAGAGATCATGCTTCTCACTCCTCCTGTGAAAGTTCTTCCTCTTCTGATTATCATCATCGATCTCCGTGACCACGGCTAGATGGGAGTAACATACAAACTGCTGGATATCAACCGGCGATGATTGATGGACAACTGAGAGTTGGTCCATAAGCCAATTTCCAAACCGGGCCCTCCTCCCGAGGGGGTGCTGTTCCTCACTACACCACAGAATACCGCGCCACGAACGTCGTGGTTGAACCAGGGGGTCGATGCCCAAAATCAGTCGAACCTGGACCGCCGTCATCGTGGACGTACTCCTGAACCATACGTCCCAGAAGACTATGAGCCAAGAAGGCAAGATGTGGACCGTCGACAGCATCCGGTCCAACCTCATAATATGGAACATAATCACACTCCGGCATGAGCTGCACAAAACGTACAGATGCTGGATCTTCCGACCATGATATGTCAGATGATCCACGAGAGCCAGGGTCTCACGAATGATGACTGGGGAATTTCCCGAAGTCACACTCCTTTTACAGATGATATACTTATTGCTGAACCCCCTCGGCGATTCAGGATGCCGACTCTATCCACGTACGAGGGAAACTCCGACCCCAACCAGCATATTCTGAAATATGAATGGTCGATGAGCGCTGCTAGAGCTGAGGTTGCAGTGAAGTGTCGTAGTTTTCCCATTTCTTTGGAGGGCATTGCTACCATGTGGTTCACTCGACTGCCACCTCGATCCATTTCCTCCTTTGACCAGTTGGCCACTAAATTTGTTGAGCAATTCCGCATGCACGTCGTAAGGCCAAAAGATGTCAATACTCTATCTAGCGTCACCCAAGCTCCTGGAGAGACGCTCAGACACTACTTAGAGAGATTCCATGCTGCATGTGCGGAAATCAGCAATCCGAACGATAACTCCATCCTTATGGCGTTGACTAAGGGGATTGACTCCGATTCTGAGTTTGGCAACTAGTTGTCTGGAAAACCACCTGGATCATTGGACCGTTTCCACGCCAAGGTGGATCAATTCCTGAGAAGGGAAGATGTGAAATAGTCTAGGAAGCAGACTGATGCAGGGCCAAGCACGGAAGGAATCCAAAGCAATGTTGCGATCAAACAGTCCGATGAGAGTTCCGAAAAAGTTCAGTTGAACATTCAAAACAAACAAACTCAGCGGAGAGAGGACGTGAATCAAAATAGAAAACGAGATCAAAATCGTGGTCCACAGCGCAAGAATCCTATGTTTGACAGTTACACTCCTTTGAATACATCACTTGAGAACTTGTATTTACAAACCTGTAATACAATTCAATACAAAAACCTGCTCCAAAACCATCGTCGGAGAGGCAAATCCAGACGGGAAAATTTTGCAGGTTCCATGAAAGCTACGGGCACAATACGAACGAATGTCGTCACTTACAAGATCTCGTTGAAAAATTGATTAGAGAAAGGAAGCTGGAACAGTTTGTGCGGGCGCCACAGCCTGGAGGAGCGGGCCCATCAAATCAAAATAATGAACCCGATCGACCGAGACAGGAGGGCTCTATTTGTCCCAGCGGGAGATTAGTGATAAACGTCGTCAGTGGCGGACCCACTTTATCAGGAGCCTGGAACATCGAGGATCTTCGTCACTGTTACACATGACAGGCTTTATTCAGTCTATGAATACTTTGCAACTTTCTTTGCATTTTGAAGTTTGAATTTGTAATAAGGCACTGATTTTGCCATGTTTTTCCGTTCCAGCAATAAATTACCATCTCTTCAAGCTAGAGCTGTGATTCACCAAATGCGACGTTCAACAATCACGATGCACGAAGAGCTAAGATCTATCACACGACGAAATTTATTCAAATAGCGAGTGACTGTGATATGACCGACCACTCACTAAGTGAAGCCTCATCTCGGGGGCAAGCCATCACATCAAAGGCCGAACTGGACCGACACACGACAGTCCTATAACTAACTCCAAATTCCCAGAGTGCGAATTGGAGTATAATCATCAACTCTAGGTCCCCAGAGTGCGGACGGGAGTATAAAAACCAACTCCAAATTCCCAGAGTGCGAATTGGAGTATAAACATGAACTCTAGGTCCCCAGAGTGCGAACCGGAGTATAAACACTAACTCCACTTTCCTAGAGTGTGAATTAGAGTATAAACATCACTCTAGGTTCCCAGAGTGCGAACCGGAGTACAAACACTAACTCCACTTTCCCAGAGTGCGAATTGGAGTATAAACATCAACTCTAGGTTCCCAGAGTGCGAACCGGAGTATAAATCCTATCTCTACTTTCCCAAAGTGCGAATTGGAGTATAAACATCAACTTTAGGTTCCTAGAGTGCGAACCGGAGTATAAACACTAATTCCACTTTCCCAAAGGGCGAATTGGAGTATAAACATCAACTCTAGGTTCCCAGAGTGCGAACCGGAGTATAAACACTAACTCCACTTTCCCAGAGTGCGAATTGGAGTATAAAAATCGACTCTAGGTACCCAGAGTGCGAACCGGAGTATAAATCCTAACTCCACTTTCCCAGAGTGCGAATTGGACTATAAACATCAACTCTAGGTTCCCAGAGCGCGAACCGGAGTATAAACACTAACTCCAAACTCTCAGAGTGCGAGTTGGAGTACAAACATATAAATGCGGTTCCGAAGAGGGTGGACTCGTCCGCCTAACGACTTCGGTCGTATCCTAACCAAGTTTGAGGGGGATGGACCCGTCCGTCTAACGACCTTGCTTGTTAACTCGTGGTGGATGTGATCCGACCATCCGCGATCCCGATAAATCCATCGTTCCCGAGTGTGAACGAATTCCTAAAAATCCCAAACAGGTGTGACTGACCATCTGTCAGCTAACTTCAAATTCCCAGAGTGCGAACTGGAGTACAAACATCAATTCCAGGTTCCTGGAGTGCGAACCGAAACATCAATGGTAACTCCAAGTTTCCAGAGCGTGAATTGGAGTATAAACATCAATTCCAGGTTCCCGGAGTGCGAACCGAAACATCAATGCTAACTCCAAGTTCCCAGAGCATGAATTGGAGTATAAACATCAATTCCAGGTTCCCGAAGTGCAAACCGAAACATACATGCTAACTCCAAGTTCCCAGAGCATGAATTAGAGTATAAACATCAATTCCAGGTTCTCGGAGTGCGAACGAAAGTATAAAAGTCGACTTCAAATTCCCAGAGTGTGAATTAGAGCACAAATTCCAAGTCAAAGTTCCTGGAGTGTGAACTATGTTACAAATATCGATAACTCTCGAATTCCCAGAGCGCGAACCAGATTATCGATCACAGATTATCCTAAGTCCCCGGAGTGTGGACATGTGCTCGAGATTTGCAAAAGATGCGATCGACCACCGAAATATAAATGCTGTTCCCTGGAACTGGGGGCAAAAAGCTTAAGTGTTAATCACTAACCGAAGCAATACAATGTCCAAAATTCAACTCATTCATCAATCACGACGTGTGATCAAGATTTTCAGACTTGACAAATAAAATAGACACAACTTGAAGGTAAAAACACCACAAGTGCACTGGACTGAAAGTCGAGTACTACAAATACGTAAGCATAAAAAAAAGAGAGTTGAAGCAAAGAAACTAAAGTCCATTTCAACTAACTGTATGTGAAGATTCATGTACAAGTTATTCCAAAAAAAATCCTACTAGCAGAGGGCCGAGCCTGCATCTATACATGGCCTATGAAAGAAAAATAAAAGCAACTCGATATTCCTTTCTTTGCTTGGGATCTCTTGGAAGACCCGAACTATCTCCTTGAAACGTTCGCCTTCAGGTCGCTGGATTATGGCTGAAAAGAAAGAGAGATGTGAGTTCGACTTCATCTACATTAGTTTTATCAACTACCCGAGAAGTTAGTTTTATCAACTACCCGAGAAGATAGCAATACTCACGTCTAAATAGCCATCGCCTAGCAAATCCTGGAGGGCATCTAACATAAAACCACTCTGTCTTGAAGTAGCTCAATCTAGTCCAAGCCCCTGTGACCACCTAACAGTTCCTTACCACTTCCAGGAATGTGAAAGATGGACTATCAGTCCGACTCTTGAAGTTAAACAAGTATCTGATCTCAATCGAGAGTGGCGGTTGATAGTTCAGTCGTGCAAGGCAGAAGCTCGTCGGAGTCGAATGTTTTAATGCGCAAAAGTTCTCTAAGTTCGTCTAATTTCAACTTGGAATCGGTCGCTGCAGTTCAAATTCATGTCGACTCAGAGATGCATCATTTTTCGTATCGACCATGTTCGAATCGATACATTCGTATCGATCATATTCGACTTGATACATTTCGAATCGATCGATAGCAAAGGCTCAGGTTCGAACCGATACAGTTCGTATCGATCGTGGGAGTAAGAACTTCGTATCGATCATACGAGCCAAGTACTCGCATCGATCATTCCAGATCGACACGAGCTCCAACCATCTTTGATCGATGCGAACCTCTTCGTCCCACTTAACTTTTCAATCAATACGGGCATCGATACGAAGTCAAATACTCTGGGTCGATTCGAAATCTCCTATTCCAGATCGATTCAAAACAGAGGCAGAGTGATTCCTCCACACCACCTTCTTCTCCAAAGGGCCTCAACTCCATGGCCACACTCCATCCACAATCTTGCTCTCACTCGTCCAGATCTCAAATTCATCAAAATCGGTTGTAAAAGCAAGAACGATGGTTGAGATTTCGAGTTTCATCATTCTTAACATGATTCTATCCATTAATTACCTGATTTTAATGATTATGCTCAAAGGATCGAAGGTTTGGTTCGATTTGAAGGCAAGCGCAGTTCTTTCTCTCGGTCTATCTATCGATACGAAGATAACGAAAGAAAGTAAAAAGTGAAAAAATGCCAAAGTTCAAGATATTTATATGGACCCTAAGGAGACACTGGGCCAATTCGCCTCCCAGTCAACGTGACCGATCGTAACCGGTCAAACAACAGATCAATACGAATGCTCACTTCGAACCCATCAGACTTTGCCTTCATCGAGGCGAAATTACCACCAGGCTTCATCGTTTCGAAGTGTCTATTTTACAACCATCAACTCACAACAGTGCAGGTTTATCGATGCGAACGTTGTTTTCGTATCCATAAAAACTCATCGATACGAACGATCATTTCGTATCCATCAATGAAAACCGCGTCGATATAGAAAACTGCCTTTCAATCTTTTACATCGATTCAGGAGAGGATCGATACAAGAGGATAGTCCAAAACAACCATCAAGCGTTGTTTCAACTCGAATTTCAAATCGGTTCAGGAGAGCATCGATACGAAATTCAATAACAAACTACACTGACAACGACTCGTGAACACGCAACGTTAACAAGAGTTAAGTTAACATATATGCATATATGTCGGACTAATATTCGATTTTCAACATTCAAAGGGATCGAATACTCATCTCATTATGATTACGGCGACAAACAGCTAATCACTATCACACAGCAGCCAGTTACAGCAATACGGAGTACAACTTTCAACTAAAAAATTCGATGATTGTTCAGAGAGAAACCGCAACTTTTCAAAGCACATCATGTTTCCACAAGACGTACTTTGGGGGGCAAATGTTATCCCATCTTTTGGCAAGGCCGAGATACCAAGGAACTGATTGAAAACCAAGGATCACTCTTCCTGGATATCAAACATACACAGGTTCGCTATGGATATTGAGAAATTTTGTCCGAGCCCGGATAAGGCTACAATCGATAGGACATGACAAGCAAAGCCCTAAAGTCCAGCATTTCAAAATTCAAGTCAATCCGAGTTCATATGCTCATGTTATGATCGATTCAATCTAGAGTAAACGACCCAGCTTTCGTACCCATCGCTATGATTGATTTCGTATCCATCATCGAACTCCGGTTCGAATCGATCACGTTCGTATCGATCAGGTTCCAACGACTTCGTACCCATCGAAGCGCCTCAGTTCGTATCGATCAAGTTCGAATCCATCGGGAAGACTCGGTTCGACTTGATCAAGTTCAAATCCATCGAGAAGACTCAGTTCGACTCGATCTCATTCGCACCCATCAGCTCCTCCTTATTCGAATCCATCGGCATCTCCCTACTTCGTATCCATCGGCAGATAGCCTACTTCACATCCATCAACTAAGGCAACGGTTACTACTTCGTATCCATGGTGGAAGCCTCTCTTCAAATCCATCAGGCAGCTGCTGTTCGTATCCATCAGGTCACCTTACTTCGTATCCATCAAAAGGCTCCAGTTCGCATCGATTGGCTTCGTATCCATTGAGAAGCTACGTGGTTCGTATCCTTCAAGGAAAGGCATGTTCGTAACCATCGACCATCAGTAGTTCGTGTCCATCGATGACTGCTATTCGAATCCATGAGTGAGGCCTTATTCGAATCCATCAAGTCAACAAACCTGGGTGACGTGTCATCCCTTGATACGAACAAGGCGAGATTTATGGAGTCGATGCAGTCAACTTGGAGTAAAGACCGGATAGAGGCGAAGTATGCGTGCCACGTCATCACGAGACCACGTGAGGTGATCGAGTCGAAGGGTTCGTTTCGAAGTGATGGATTCGAACCAAACAGCCACCGAAAAAGTCCATTTCGTATCGACTATATCTCAAAATCTACTGATCCAAATGCCATGAAATTTTCATAGGAGATTACACACGAGACAAGGAACATTCACACCAAATTTCAGCTCGATTGGACATCATCTTGATCGATATGTAATGATTTCGTATCGATCACAGATCGACTCGAAACTTTCTGGAATTGGTCATGTGGGCCCCCTCACGTGCCAGAGCGAATCTCCTGAAGTTTGAGCGAAGCCTCTGCCTCCTACGCCTATAAATAGAGCCCCAGAGCCTACAGAAAAAGGATCTTTTGACTCTTAAGTGCCCAGACTCTGCCGGACCGAGATCTCCTTCATTCTACTACTGTTGATTGCTGTAACCACTTTTAATCGCTGAGAAAGAATCAGTAAAATTGCAAAAAACTTCATAGTGGACGTAGGCAACACGCCGAACCACTCTAAATTGCTTGTCTGTGCATTTACTTTCCTGTTGATTGGAGTTTTTGTTAGACAATCCTCGTTTTTAATTTACATTCTTCATTATTATCTCTTCAAAAACTTCCGAAGAGTTTTGTGACCAATTTTGGTGCAAACATAAACCATTTAAACCATTTTAACTATTCTAACCATTTAAACTATTTTAATTATTTTAACTATTTTAAAACTATTCAAACTATTTTTCAAAAATTAAAACTGGTCAAGGGTGAAATGTTTATTTTAAATCATGGATCTAAATACGAATTGGGTTAAATGAAGTTATAACCCAAATTGGAATTCGAAATGATTTTGGAAGCGAAATCATGGTATTATGGCAAAAATGATTTTGGACCGAAGTAGTATATTTTGAGTAAATATGATGATTTGAAGCTACTTTGATATCAAGTATGAACTGTTTTCAAAATATGAAAGTGTACAGCTGAGTGTAAAACGACATTTGGTTGTTAAAGAGTCCGAGGCCGAATATAGGCATACTCTCTGCCAATACCGGAACCACTTTAATAACTGTGTATGTGGAGGAGAATCCAGAACAAAGTGGTTGGATTTGGCGAAGATTGCTGGATTTGAAGAAAGAGAACAATGATGGATAGACTCCGGCACTTGTGCTAATTTGAAATGACTAAAACGGGACGAATTGACAGGGCCAAGTGGCTAAATACCCTGAGCGGACATCCGTTCTTCGATTTTCTTGGACTTGGTCCGTACTATTACTCTTGTTGTTGGTTTCGATTGGTGCACCTTGATTTGGGATGGATGGACGGGGTGGGCGATCATGGCTATGATGTGTTACCATCAGCCCAGCGACCTAAATTGGTAGTATCCTACCTTCGGCATTGCCTCACATGCCTTATCTTACTTTTATCCCTACACAAGACCCCTACGATTTTGGTTTAGTGGTTTCGTATCACGGTGCATCCCTATCCACCGATCGTTTAACTACTGTTTTATATGCAAACTGTACGATAATGCTTAAAAACGCGTTAAGGAGGATCAATGTAAAGCCTTAACGCTAAGAAAAATATATATTTTATTGATTAAACATTATATATGTAGCGTATTCTACTACATATAAATATTTTGACGGATTCTTAAGAGATGGAAAATCCCGTAACATCTCTTGAGTTATTGCACGCACGTTATACACAGGATAGGAGATGTGAAATTCATAAACATCTCTGACGCCGTTACACTCATGTTATATGCGATACCGATTTAACTTACATAATTTTAGTTCTAACTCGAGTGTTTTGTCTTTTCATTATGCTTGGGATAGTCCTGAGTTTTTTAGCTTATTGAACATTAATTCTAGAGGACGAAGACGAAGATTTGGTATATTATTACTATTGTTATTCCTGCATCATGTTTCCGCTGCATTATATTCTGTTCTGATATACATGTATAACTTTGATAAATGTTGTATAAACTATAATCAAATATATAGTAAACAGCTTCATGAACTGTTTATTTGATGATTATATATATTATCATTCCATTGTGAGATTCTGAGTTTGTTTTCTTCTTCTTCTTCTCTTATTTTCTTATTTAACCCCAATAACAATCCACCCTTTATGAATGGTTTGAGTTGACATGTGTAGTTTATTATCGATTTTAAATTGTCCAAAAAGGTGGGTCATTATAGTAGATAATGCTCTATAGACAGTGGTGGCGAATCACTCATGATTTTTGTGACACCAAAATAAAACGTACTTATCATGGTTTGGCATAGTCACATAATGACTCAACAAGAAAATTTTATAGGTTAATGCTACTATGTCAAAATAGAAGTCTCATGTAACAACATGCAGCAAACCTCAGACTTAATAGTGTAATTGATCTTAAGTAGTTCAAAAAATGTACTTTGATTATGTTCAATCACATGACATCACGATCATGTTCTGACCATGGTTGGGTACACTTTGAACTAATTGAAGTGGAGCACTACTCAGGAGAATATCCATCTCCTTTTTTGTAGATGGTTAGTATAATTGTAATTGATAGCCAAATTTAGAGTCAAACTCTCTATCCAAAGTAAAATGTTTAATCGATAAATGTCGTCAAATTAAACCGAGGATTTTAAAGTGGCACTATACAATTAATTATGGATATCATTGAAGTTTGTAACCATTGAACAAACTCTGGATATCTTAGTGTTATAATGATGATGAAAAAAAACATGCATAAGATATCATTACAAAGGTGTAAATTGGTAATGATAATAAATTGGATTTCACCCAAATGATATAAAAGCACTTGAAATTTTGCTCGACATTTTACTTAAGCAATGCCTTAAAGGCTTTAGTATTTAAATCTAGTGGAAATTGGTAAGTAGGGTATACTGATATAAGGTAATTAAAGTTTAGGTTCTACTTCTATTTTATTTAGGAATCGGGCCTGTTTATCAAATTTAGACCCTACATTAAGAATGAACTCATTTTCTGAAAACCTATGATGACATTTCCATGCTTTGCACAAATATTTTGTCAATTCTAATTCAGTTTGAATCAAATCAACACCATTAATTATGAAGTCTCTTCAGGTAAATTTTTTAATGTATTTTCTTTGAAAGGTGAGTATCATATACTTACTTTATCGTGTACAAATCGATCAAATCTTGTTTTAAATTTTCTTATCCTAAAAGTTATATGATTTTTCACTGTATTTTCTTAAATCATTGTAAGGTTTTATTAAATATACAAAAAAAATATCACAGTTCTTTATTTGAATACAAGATTGTGCTCTGCTTTAGAATTTATTTATGATACCGATATTTATTATTCATACACACATACATACATACGTATACACACACATATATACATACAAACATACACATCATACTTGCACACACTCTAACGACCATGACTCGACCTTCGAAAATCGGCACCGAATACGTCACCTATATTCAAATGCCAAAGATTCAAACGTCGAATCTGGTTCGTCGGA
This sequence comes from Allium cepa, assembly GCA_030765085.1. Classification (NCBI taxonomy): domain Eukaryota; kingdom Viridiplantae; phylum Streptophyta; class Magnoliopsida; order Asparagales; family Amaryllidaceae; genus Allium; species Allium cepa. Next base: position 791,792,632 of record CM060945.1, on the reverse strand, counting down.
GCTTATAACACATTAAGTATAACAACACAGCGGAAGAAAAAGATAATATCATATATCATTTATACACAATTGATACAACACCAGATACAATTGAATATCAAATACAAATGACTATCAATATATCAAAGATAGATACAAGATAATAGCAACGGAAAGACAATGTCTTCAGTGCCAAACTCCAAAAACTCCAAATACTCGAAGACTTTCATAATCAAAAATCGAAAGCTTAAAGAACTCCAATCCAATAAGCTTGAGCCAACAATAATGCTAAAGTGAAGCAAATCAATCCAAAATTTGCTTGCCAAAATCCCAAGATTGAATGCTATCGAATCTACACCTACTATTCGATTATCTGAAAAACCAACTCTAGACTGCCCGTGTGGAAAATTGTGGGCACCTAGAGTTTAGGAAGGGAATAACAAACTCCGGGTTAGTCATGGGACTGGTATGAGAAAACAAAAACAGTTTATCTTTATCAAAAGCAAAACAAAAGAATTAAAAATATTCGCGATGCTTGTTAGAAAATGAAACTGCCATAAGGCCTCCCGCCACAAACAATGCAAGCGCAAACTTGGAGGAGATTTCTCCTTATGACAGTCAAAAATGCTTGATAAGAGAAAACTCATTTGATATTATTATTAGCGCATAGTGTAGAAAACAATTGCAAGTATAATATTAATCTTAGCCGGCATACGTACCATCATAGTATGCCTACTATAGATACCATATTAGATGGCAGGTTCTACAATTAAAACCGTAGACGGCTTGTATTGGATGATTGGATTTCCAACAAATGGTCAGACCAAGGAACTTCCCATTACCACATGGGTACGCCTCTAGAGGGACACCCCGAGAACCTACCCGGATCTGTGCCAACACAAGGCCGTTTACTCCCTTCCCGGGAGTAACACCTAAGATATGCCACCCTCGGTCGTTTGCAGCCTTTATCCAAGGTACCTCAATCACAAAGCAACATCACACAGTAATAAATTTATAGTGTCCACATGAGTTAAGTATCTGGGCTCCATACCATGATACCACCCTTTTCCAGAAGGAATGGACATACCCTAGGGGCGCGACCCCAGCAACCTTGCCGCATCTTTCCTATTTCGACCATTTCCAGGGTGTGAGGTCCAGATGCAGTCTCGTCCACAAAGCTACGCTTTTTCATAAAGTCATGCTTTGATCAACAAATGATCAGCAGCATTTCATATGCCACATTACCAAATTGGAAATGTATCACTAGTAAACATCAACTACATAACCTCTGAGCTCGTACGTCTCAGTGAAGGGTGTTAAGCTAAGAGAATAAATCTCTGCCACCAAACAGAAATGTATTTGATAGAAACCAGTTTTACATCTCAAAGTGTAATGTCAGACACACATCCATACAAGTCTGTTCTGGATTCGAACAGAACCGAAGGCACTTCCAAAGAAGCCCTTGTAATCTGGGTATTCACAATCCCGATCGGACTCCCCATCACATATGGAGATCTCTATACCGGCGCGACTCAGTGTAGAGACAAACGACGGGTTATCCTTTCGTTCTCGAAAATACCCGGTCTTCACCGCCGGTCTTCAAATGCTATCCATAACATCGTATCATTATTCGAAATGGGTTATATCACACAAGGTCCTCTCCCGGCTAAACTGAATAATGAGCGCAATATTTAAAAACATATGGATATGGGATTTCAGTTAAGTCACAATTTAAAACCCAAACTTTTCTTCAAATGGTTTAAACAAATTACCATTTCCAAATCTTTAAACAAAAAGATTCAATTCACAAAGTTTACCTAGCTTTCACAAAGACTCATTAACATGTTTCAAAACAACTTCCATTTCAAATCATTTATAGAAAGGACACGCCTTTAAGATCCTTTTCAATTTGAAAACAAAGTATACCAATCTTTAACAAAGATTCATTAATATTCTTTCAAACAGTTTCTCTTCCAAATTGGATTAACTCCTTAAATCTTTTAATTAAAAGATTTAATTCATAGCTTTCGAACCATTACCAAAGATTTATTCATAACTTGGAAAATCATTTTCATTTCAAACTTGAAATCCTTTTAACACAAATTGGAAATTCTTTCCTTATATGAAAGCTTTTATTATTTGAAAACAAATAGTTTTCGTTTCGGAAAAATCCTACTTCATTTATACAAGTTAAAGCCTTTGGGTTAAATTCAAATTCAAAAGAATACATTTAAAATGATTTAAAACCCATATAAACACATATATAACTTCTATAGCCTTTTTAAATCATAGTTTCCAAAAATAGAATTCAATTTCAAAATTTTGAATTTAAATTTAAATAAAATTATTTAAATTTCAAAATTTAAGCTTCTAAAATAACTTTTATCTTCAAACCCCTTTTCAAAAGCTTTTTATATTTAACCCAATTCCATTTCCAAAACTATTTGAATTCAAAATTCAATTTAAAAATTATTTTCTAAAATCTTGTGACTTAACCGATTTTCTCGTGCAATCCATATTTGTGTGTGTATGGTGTAATCCAGGGGTATTACACAATAGTGCAACATCAACAATCATCACAGATTCAAACACAACAATATCGATAAGCGGTATAATCCTATAACGCTTATCTTCATTCACAGAATCACAGATAGATAATATAAACTCATCACAGATAAATAAATTACATTTATCACAGATAAATAAATTACATTCACAGTTCACAACTCAAATCAGCATAATTATTATCACAAAGTATCACCCATCAAGGATATCAAACAATTCATCATCCAATAGAATCCAAACTTCCATATGTAAGATAAATTAAATTATCTAATTTATTTAGATCAGATTAATTGCTTATGAATGATTTACTAAACCTGGTTAATTAATATTAGTTAATTTTCAAATCATTTTGATTATTTATTCTTTAATCATTAATTTATTAATTAACCTTTAATTATTAATTAATTAACCTTAATTAATAAATACATTAAACCTTAATTAATTACAATTTAATTAATTATTCTTAATTAATTACTATAAATAAATCATTCTTAAGTTAATCACATAATTAATTAATCCTTCATTTATTGTCATTTTTTTAGTTACGCTTAATAAATTACAAAAAGTAATTATCCTTAAGTAATTAATTAATTATTTGCATAAATTAACCTCAACTAATTTTCCCTTAATTATTAAATAATTAATCCCTTAATCACTGGATTAATCATCTTTTAATCATACATTAACTACTTTTAATTAAGTAAATATTTTTAAGTAATTAATTATCCTTTAGAAAATTAAGGAAATAAACCTTTAATTAATCACCTTGATTAAACATTCTTTAAATTTCTTTCATTAATTCCACCATTTTATTTTTATTTGAAACACTTGGGAAATTTCAAAAACCAAAACAATTTCAAAAAATTTAACATGTAAAAATTTAACTTCTAACTTGTTTCAAAACTTGTTTATAAATTAAATTTGAAAGCTTGGTTTATAATTCTTTGAAAACTTATACATTTTTATACATTTAAAGCTTTATTTAAATACATTGTTTAGAAACTTAATCATCTAAATAATACATTGTTTGAAAACTTAAAACTTGTTTAACAATTTTTTCAAAACTTGCACTAGCTTATTCTACTTAAACCCGACATGTTTCTATCTAAAATTTTTAAAACCCAGTAACCTTAATATACAAACCCGAGCAGTTTACTCAAATTCCTCGAGTAAAACACTCAACCCCCCCGGAGACATAATAATACCACAGTTCTTCGAGTCAACATCGCAAATGACTCGAGAATTAACTCGATCTTCCCCGTGGCTTCAATGGTTCCAGAACGACGTCCATGCATGCACAGTGCACAGCTCCCCGACCACCTCTGGCCAACCTCCCGATCATCGTCAGATTTGAGTCGACCTCACCTAACATTTAAACTACCGACGTCGACGAAATCTTCAGCGAAGTGAAAACGAACCCAAATCGTTCATGCCTAGAACCATTATCATCAAAAAAATTCCCCCGCTATCAATTCCGACCATGAAGAACCCTGCCGACTCCTCCGTAGCTTCTCCATGATTCTCCACTCCTATCCCCCAGGGTTCGATAGCTTCCCGTTCACCCTCGACTACGAAAAGACCTCGACTTCAACAATGTCCAAAACCGTTCACTAAACCCTATTTCATCATCGCGTCGCCATCTCGATGATCGAAAAATTTTCTGATCATTTTTGCCAAGATCCCCCATCCTCAAACACGCATTAGTAAAAATTTCGAGGCCAATAACTTCGCCAATTACCAGAAATTCAAAGAAAACCCATTTTCGTTAATCTTCAAATTCCTCCCAAAATACTGTCTTTAAAATCCTGATTTTAGTTTAAAAAATCATGGTTTGTAAACACCAATATATTTATATAACCAAAACTCGATAATAAAATTATCGAATTTTCAAGTTTGAAAATATCTTACTGTAATTCCCAAGTTTATAAATATTTTCTGAACATTTTCTACTTAGAATTATTTTTAAAATCAAGTTAACACTTCAACCATCATATTTTATTTAGAAGCGAAGGTTTAAAATTAATTGTATATAGAGACTTGAATTTAATTTAGGTGTGATCAAACCTATGTACAACAGAAGAGGTGTGTATACAGACATGCACATGCCTTTTTATTTTTATATCCATGCATTTATATTTAAAACTAAAATATTATCACACATTTGTTTATCACAGACAAACCAAAAATTCAAGTATACAAGCTCAAAGTTTGCTCACCTAAAGTTTAATAGAGCAGAGACAGGTTTGCTTTGAAAACAGAGAACTTTTTGAAAAACCCTGGAAGTTACTTTGCTTTGATTGATCTAGAATTTAAAAGCTAGAACTTGATTTAGTTGCCTGAACCTTGGACTTGATGTTGAACCTAAAGATGCTTTGGATCTGAGATGCTCTGGTCTGTTGACCTGATTGTTTCATTACCAGGCTTAAAGTTTTTGCATTCCAGGTTTTAGTTTTGATTTTCTTTTGAGCTTGAAACTTGAAGTTGAAATGATATAGTTTGATTGAAATGCATATGCAAGCTTGCATACTTCAGATTTGAATCAGGCTGAACTTATTTTGATTTGATTCTCAGGCTTTTGATTTGGTTTTAAATCTTTTATTCCTGATTTTAATTTTCCCTTCCAGGTCTTGAATTTAAATCTGAAGCATTTGAATCAGGTTGTTTGCTCTCTTGAAAATAGGTTTTGCTTTTGGTGATTTTCTGGTTTGATTTTGTGTGAGGTAGCTTGTTTTTTAGGTTTTGGAATTTTCAGTTTTGATGAAGAGAAAACTGAAATATGGTTTTTCTCTTTTGTTCATATTTTTAAAATTTTAAGAAATCTTTGTTTTTTTTGCCACCTGTTATTATAAATTACACTTGTTAATTAATATGGTTACTTATCAAACATTTGTCTTATTTCCTTGTTAAGATGTTTACACATGTTTAAATAAATTCAAATTATGTTTTAAACCCTTACTCAAATTTATTTTATAAATTTTGTTTTAACCCTTTATGCATATAAAATTTCATATCTTAACATATGCCTTTATTTTAAGTGTTTATGTTATTATCTTCTTATATATTTACATACTATATTTTTAAAAGAAAATGTTCAAATTTAACCTTTAGTAAATTATTATATTAATTTCAAAACATAACTTCCAAATAATTATTATTAGAAAATAATTTTTACAAATTCTAAACATAGTATTTTCAATTCCAAATTCAATTTAAAAATCCATTTATATAAATAAATAAACATACATCTAATTTAATTTGGAAAATTTCAAATATAATTTTATAAAATACTTATTTTTGAATTCCAACCCAAAATTCTATTTACAATATAATTTTACTTCCCAATATTCTATTTAATATACATATTTTTTTCTTTATTCTGGAATTTCATATTAATTAACAATAAATTTCACAATTAAATCCAAAATTTTATATTAATTACCAATTATTTCAAAATTTAATTCCAAAGATTAAATTAATTATCAAATAAATTAGGCTTAAAAATCCAGGAATGTTACAAATTCCCCCTTAAGAAAATTTCATCCTCGAAATTTGCAAGACGGGAAACAACAAAAGAATATAGGAAGATATAGAGTGAATCGCCAGATCAAACTGAATAACTATTCTGCATTTGGCTTACTAAATCAGAATATCAACAATAGATACGAGAACAAACTCATTCAATACTATACAAGATACTCGGGTCATCAGTCTACGTAATATGCCGAGGATTGGTTAGTTCGAAAGATAGCTAATTGTTCGTAGAATATATCGGACCCCAAAAAGAATAGATAATGGGCTTAATCTTCCATAATTCTCAAAAATTAGATATGGATTCTAAACTCAAGTCGGAATACCCCAAAGTATATATAACTTATCCCTCTTCGGACTTTGATTCACACCAGAAATTTCAACAAAATTTTAAAAATTTGGTTTTGACCAAAATCATTTTATTGATACAATCTTCATATTTTATTCATCTATTTATTTCAATTAAATTTCCAATTTTATTAAAGTTAAAACGAAAAGCTGATAACGAGAATATGAATTAAGGACATTTTTATAATGATTCACAGTGCCACCATCACACAAAGCTCCTTCATCGAGCTGCCACGAAGGCAACAAAGAATTTGAAATCGGATGATGATTAAAGAAGATTGATAAAGAAAAGATTGTTTCCTGGTTGTTGCAGGTATTGACCATTGTAGTGGTACTCCCCTGTCCCCTATCTTGTCCTCTTCTTGCCCTCATACTTACTATCAGTGGGTAGTAAGAGAATTTACTGAGGCACACGAACGGATATCTTAGGGATATACTCATTCTAGGGTATACTTTACCCTATCTCTAATTAGTTACCCAATGTGTTATACTCCTGAGCTAAAGTTTCAACCTTCAGCTCTGATACCAAATCTAACGGTCTAGGCTTTTCAACCATCGACAACGGCCACTCTCGACTGGTAGACTTTTCAATCATCCCAGCCCTACCGTGGCATACAATGGTACCCTGCCCTTGCTTTTACGGCCAGCCTTTCGACTTATTCACCTACCCGGTTAACCAACCCCTCCTCGAGGACATGTAAAGGTAAGAGTCTCCCGTTCGCCACCAAACACAACCCTATCACGTTATATTAAGCAAGGTCAGTCATGGGACTAGTATAAGCAAACAAAAACAGTTTATCATTATTAAAACCAAAACAAAAGATTTAAAAAAAATTCGTAATGCTTTTTAGAAAATGAAGCTGCCACAAGGTCTCCCGCCACACACACACAATGCAAGCGCAAACTTGGAAGAGATTTCTCCTTATGACAGTAAAAAATGCTTGATACGAGAAAACTCATTTGATATTATTATTAGTGCATAGTGTAGAAAACATTTGCAAGTATAATATTAATCTTAGCCGGCATACGTACCATTATAGTATGCCTATTATAGCTACCATATTAGATGGCAGGTTCTACAATTAAAACCGTAGAGGGCTCGTATTGGATGATTGGATTTCCAACAAATGGTCAGGCCAAGGAACTTCCCATTACCACATGGGTACGCCTCTGAAGGGACACCCTGACAACCTACCCGGATCTATGCCAACACAAGGCCGGTTTACTCCCTTCCCGGGATAAGATATGCCACGCCCGATCGGTTGCGGCCTTTATCCGAGGTACCTCAATCACAAAGCAACATGACACAGTAATAAATTTACAGTGTCCACATGAGTTAAGTATCTGGGCTCCATACCATGATGCTACCCTTTTCCAGAAGGAATGGACATACCCTAGGGGCGCGACACCTGCAACCTTGCCGCATCTTTCCTGTTTCGACCATTTCCGGGGTGTGAGGTCCTAATGCAGTCTCGTCCACAAATCTACGCTTTTTCACAAAGCCATGCTTTGATCAACAAATGATCAGTAGTACTTCGTATGCCTCATTATCAAATTGGGAATGTATCACTAGTAACCATCAACTACATAACCTCTGAGCTCGTAGGTCTCGGAGAAGAGTGTTAAGCTAAGAGAATAAATCTCCGCCACCAAACAGAAATGTATTTGATAGAAATCAGTTTTACATCTCAAAGTGTAGACACACATCCATAAATGTCTGTTCTGGTTTCGAACAGAACCGAAGGCACTTCCAAAGAAGCCCTTGCAATCCGGGTATTCACAATCTCGATCGGACTCCCCATCACATATGGAGATCTTTATACCGGCGTGACTCAATGCAGAGACAATCGACGGGTTATCCTTTCATTCTCAAAAATACCCGGTCTTCACCACCGGTCTTCAAATGCTATCCATAACGTCGTATCATTATTCAGAATGGGTTATATGACACAAGGTCCTCTCCCGGCTAAACCGAATAATGAGCGCAATATTTAAAAACATATGGATATGGGATTTCAGTTAAGTCACAATTTAAAACCCAAATTTTTCTTTCAAATGTTTTAAACAAATTACCATTTTCAAATCTTTAAACAAAAAGATTCAATTCACAAAGTTCACCCAGCTTTCACAAAGGCTCATTCACATATTTCAAAACAACTTCCATTTCAAATCATTTATAGAAAGGACACACCTTTAAGATCCCTTTTCAATTTGAAAACAAAGTATACCAATCTTTAACAAAGATTCATTCATATTCTTTCAAACAGTTTCCCTTCCAAATTAGATTAACTCCTTCAATCTTTTAATAAAAAGATTTAATTCATAGCTTTCAAACCATTTCCAAAAATTTATTCATCACTTGGAAAACCATTTTCATTTCAAACTTGAAATCCTTTTAACAAAAATTGAAAATTCTTTCCTTATATGAAAGCTTTTATTATTTGAAAACATATAGTTTTCGTTTCGGAAAAATCCGACTTCATTCATACAAGTTAAAGCTCTTGGGTTAAATTCAAAATCAAAACAATATATTTAAAATGGTTTAAAACCCATATAAACACATATATAACTTGTATAGCCTTTTTAAATCATAGTTTCCAAACATAGAATTCAATTTCAAATTTTTGAATTTAAATTTAAATCTTATTATTTAAATTTCAAAATTTATGCAAATTATTCAAAATAACTTTTATCTTCAAACCCCTTTTCAAAAGCTTTTTATATTTTACCAAATTCTTTTTCAAAACTATTTGAATCCAAAATTCAATTTAAAAATTATTTTCTAAAATCTTGTGACTTAACCGATTTTCTCGTGCAATCCATATTTGTGTGTGTAGGGTGTAGTCTAGGGGTTTTACACAATAGTGCAACATCAACAATCATTACAGATTTAAATACAACAATATCGATAAATGGTATAATCCTATAACGCTTATCTTCATTCACAGATTCACAGATAGATAATATAAATTCACCACAGATAAATAAATTACATTTATCACAGATAACTAAATTGCATTCATAGTTCATAGCTGAAATCAGCATAATTCTTATCACAAAGTATCACCCATCAAGGATATCAAACAATTCATCATCCAATCGAATCCAAACATCCATAAGTAAGATCAATTAAATTATTTAATTTATTTAGATTAGATTAATTGCTTATGAATGATTTACTAATCCTGGTTAATACTTATCAATTAATTTTCAAACCATTTTGATTAATTATTCTTTAATCATCAATTAATTAATTAACTTTTAATTATTAATTAATTAAACTTAATTATAAATCCATTAACCCTTAAATAATTACCCTTTGATTAATTATTCTTAATTAATTACCATAAATAAATCATTCTTAAGTTAATTACATAATTAATTAATCCTTAATTTATTACCATTTTATTAATTACTCTTAATAAATTACAATAAGTAATTATCCTTAAGTAATTAATTAATTATTTGCATAAATTAACCTCAACTAATTATTCCCTAATTATTAAATAATTAATCCCTTAATCACTGGATTAATCATCTTTTAATCATACATTAATTACTTTTAATTAAGTAAATATGTTTAAGTAATTAATTATTCTTTAGAAAATTAAGGAAATAAACCTTTAATTAATCACCTTGATTAAACATTCTTTAAATTTCTTTCATTAATTAACCATTTTATTTTTATTTGAAACACTTGGGAAATTTCAAAAACCGAAACAATTTCAAAATATTTAACTCGTAAAAATTTAACTTGGAACTTGTTTTAAAACTTGTTTATAAATTAAATTTGAAAGCCTAGTTTATGATCCTTTGAAAACTTTTACATTTCTATATCTTTAAAGCTTTATTTAAATACATTGTTTAGAAATTTAATCATCTTAATAATACATGGTTTGAAAACTTAAAACTTATTTAATAATTGTTTCAAAACTTGTAATAGCTTATTCTTCTTAAACCCAACATGTTTCTATCTAAATTTTTTTAAACCCGATAGCCTTAACATACAAACCCGACCAATTTACCCAAATTCCTCGATTAAAACACTCAACCCTCCAAACACTCGAATACCCACAGTTCTTCGAGTCAACATCGTAAATGACTCGAGAATTAATTCGATCTTCCCTATGGCTTCAATGGTTCCAGAAAGACGTCCACGCGTGCACAGTGCACAGCTCCCCGACCATCTCTGGCCAACCTCCCGATCATCGTCCGATTTGAGTCGACCTCACCTAACATTTCAACTACCTACGTTGACGAAATCTTCGGCGAAGTGAAAACGAACCCAAATCGTTCATGCCTGGAACAAAAAATTTCCCCCGCCATCGATTTCGACCATGATGAACCTTGTCGACTCCTCCGTAGCTTCTCCATGATTCTCCACTCCTATCCCCTTTGGTGCGATAGCTTCCCGTTCAACCTCGACCATGAAAAGACCTTGACTTCAACAATGTCCAAAGCCGTTCACTAAACCCTATTTCATCATCGCGTCGCCATCTCGATGATCGGAAAATTTTCTGATCATTTTTGCTAAGATCCCCCATCCTCAAACACGCTTCAGTCTAAATTTCGAGGCCAATAACTTCGCCAATCACCAGAAATTCAAAGAAAACCCATTTCCGTTCATCTTCAAATTCGTCCCAAAATACTATCTTTAAAGTCCTGATTTTAGTTTCGAGAATCATGGTTTGTAAACACCAATATATTTATATAACCAAAACTCGATAATAAAATTATCGAATTTTCAAGTTTGAAAATATCTTACTATAATTCTCAAATTTCTAAATATTTTCTGAATATTTTCTACTTAGAATTATTTTTAAAATCAAGTTAACACTTTTACCATCATCTTTTATTTAGAAGTCAAGGTTTAAAATTAATTGTATATAGAGATTTGAATTTAATTTGGGTGTGATCAAACCTGCGTACAATAGAACAGGTGTGTATACAAGTGTATACAGACATGCATAGGCCTTTTTATTTTTATATACATGCATTTATATTTATAACGAAAATATTATCACACATCCATTATCAGAGACAAACCAAAAATTCAAGTATACAGGCTCAAAAGTTCGCTCAATTGAAGTTTAACAGAGCAGAGACAAGTTTGCTTTGAAAACAGAGAACTTTTTGAAAAACCCTGGAAGTTATTTTGCTTTGATTGATCTGGAATTTAAAAGCTAGAACTTGATTTAGTTGCCTGAACCTTGGACTTGATGTTGAACCTAAAGATGCTTTGGATCTGAGATGCTCTAGTCTGTTGACTTGATTGCTTCATTACCAGGCTTAAAGTTTTTACTTTCCAGGTTTTAGTTTTGATTTTCTTTTGAGCTTGAAACTTGAAGTTGAAGTGATCTAGTTTGATTGAAATGCATATACATGCTTGCATACTTCAGATTTGAATCAGGCTGAACTTATTTTGATTTGATTCTCAGGCTTTTGATTTGGTTTTAATTCTTTTATTCCTGATTTTAATTTTCCCTTCAAGGTCTTGAATTTAAATCGGAAGCTTTGAATCAGGTTGTTTGCTTGCTTGAAAATAGGTTTTGCTTTTAGTGATTTTCTGGTTTCATTTTGTATGAGGAAGCTTGATTTTTAGGTTTTGGAATTTTCAGTTTTGATGAAGAGAAAACTGAAATATGGTTTTTCTCTTTTGTTTATATTTTTTAAAATTTTAAGAAATCTTTGTTTTTTTTTTGCCACTTGTTAATTAATATGGTTACTTATCAAACATTTATCTTATTTCCTTGTTAAGATGATTACACGTGTTAAAATAAATTCAAATTATGTTTTAAACCATTACTCTAATTTATTTTATAAATTTTGTTTTAACCCTTTATGCATATAAAATTTCATATCTTAACATATGCCTTTATTTTAAGTGTTTATGTTATTATCTTCTTATATATTTACATACTATATTTTTAAAAGAAAATGTTCAAATTTAACCTTTAGAAAATTATTATATTAATTTCAAAAGATAACTTCCAAATAATTATTATTAGCAAACAATTTTTATAAATTCTAAACATAGTATTTTCAATTCCAATTTATTTTTGAATCTCAAATCCAAATTCAATTTAAAAATCCATTTATATAAATAAATAAACATACATCTTATTTAATTTGGAAATTTTCAAATACAATTTTATAAAATACTTATTTTTGATTTCCAACCCAAAATTCTATTTACAATATAATTTTACTTCCCAATATTCTATTTAATGTACATATTTTTTTCTTTATTCTAGAATTTCATATTAATTCGCAATAAATTTCACAATTTAATCCAAAATTTTATATTAATTACCAATTATTTCAAAATTTAATTCCAAAGATTAAATTAATTATCAAATAAATTAGGCTTAAAAATCCGGGAATGTTACACACACATCCCCTATATTGCTTCTAATTATTGCATGCATAAAATAATTCCGTTATGAATATAAGACTTTTCTCAAGTTCAAAAATGACAATTCATACATTAAACCAAAATTTCATTTATTATACTTATATTTATCAGTTTATATACGTATATCAGCTATAATTCATGTATATAGAATTTCTCAACTGATTATGATATTGTGCTCGGCTTTAAAATAACATCTTATACGTTAAACTAAAATTTAGTGTATGGTTATAATATTTATTAGTTTTAGTATGTACATATATATTATATATGATAGTTTTGAGACATGTTAAATAGTTTTGGTCTAAACATAAAACTACAGTCATTCTTAAAAATGTCACCCGATATAAGAAACCAATTTTTCGCTTATGATACCATACTTTTCGATTTATATTTTTACACACACACATATACATATATATTAAATCTCTAACCTGAATATTAGATTATGCTCATCTTTATAGTATCTTTTGATACATTAATCCAATTTCATCTATGATACTAAAATTTATCAGCTTTGATGTATGTGTGTGTATCATTTTGATACACACAGGCATATATATATATATATATATATATATATATATATATATGCATATAGTATTTCTAATTCGAATGTAAACTACTATATCCAACAATAAAATAAATTATGATACATTTAATCAAAATTTCGTTCATTATATTAATCATCTAAGGTGCATACATGTATACATATATGTGTGTGGAGGAGGGGGTGTATACATACATATTTACACAAACTTACATACATACATATGTATACACACATATAGACACATATGTTCTAACACATGCATGTATATTGCAATTTTAATTTGAATATAAAGTTATGTTCAACTTCAAAATGACTTCTTATGCATTAAATCAATTTTTCAATTATGATACCGATATTTATCAATGTTAATACATGTGTATATACACACATATTAGATTTAAGACTTGTAAAAATAATTTAGATTTGAATATAAAACTATGCTCATGCTTAAAATTGTCATATGATAGTATGAATCAAATTTTCACTTATGACACTGATATTATCAATTTTATATATGTATGTATGTTCATTTTGATACACTTGTCTAGCTTCCTAACTTGAATATTAGACTATACTTACTTACACAATAACTTTTGATACATTGAACTCAAATTTTGTTTATTTGATACTAACTGTATGAACCAAAAATTACATAAACACCCAATTAAGTAGCAAATGTAAAAAAATAAAGTGATTAAAAACAGGAAGAAAACATAATTATTTATAGTGGTTTGGCAAATACTTTGGCTTATGACTGCTTAATCCTTTTTATTTATTGCATTTTGCTTCTACAAAGTATTTCTTACAGCTCATACCTTACAACTCACGTATGAGTCATGCATAGTTTAGTTTGGAACTGAATAATTAAACCTGAATTGATTTAGAGTAGAGAAGAGAAAATATCCCCTTTCCCATGCATCTGCTCCTATATTTATAGATGAAATCCATCACCAAAATGATCGAAAATTTCTCTACCATGTTCTCCATGTCACTTCCAAAATTGTAGCAAAAAATGATGGTCAACCACTAATCATCACAACTTGGGTATGAGTTATGGATCACAAATTAGGTATGAGTTGCGGATCATAACTCGGGTATGTACCATGAAGCTTTATTCTTCCTTTTTTCAACTTTGATTTAATCTTTCTAATCATCTTAGGTCATAACTCGGGTATAAGTTATGGATCATAACTCGGGTATGAGCTTTAATTATAAATCAGTATCGAGTTATTTTACATAGTCCAATTCTGCTCATTTTCTTGTACATCTTCATTTTGCCACCAAGGCTCTAGATCCATTTCTTTATCATCTTGTAGTCCAGCTCATCTATTTGAGTCTGTTTTGAGATTATGGAAAATCTTTCGATAACACTTGCCCCTCAAAGTATGCCCTGTGAAAATAATGTATGCTTTGCTCAAGAATAAATATCCAAACAAGCTAACTATCAACATTCAAGTTCCGGGCTATCTATTGGACCAATCATGGAAAATAATCCAATTCCTTTAGATTCATTTGCTAATCAAAGGCGTTCTAGACCGTCACAGCTAAGGATTCATGTCTTTGCTTAAGCATTAGCTACAAATCATTACCATTCTACATCCCTTGGAATTTATTATATTGCACACCATAAATCAAGGTTTTCCATATATCTTCGGAATTAAATCATCATATGTTGGTTTTAATATTGTCCTATCTTCTCTTGGGATTTAACTATCATGGGTAATTCATATATCATGCAATCATGCATCATTAATCATTGTTGTGTATTGCCATCGATTAGAATGTTACTTATAAGTCGACTAGTATCGCCCAACATCCCACTATAAGTAAGTCCAACCAAACTGAGGCACTTGCATAATCCAATAATCATTACCGAATCATTGTAAAATAAAGTCACATTCAAATCTTGTATTTTAATTTCTAATCTCTTCGGATTGCATAATCACATATCTAGATTGATCCCAATCCACTCGCTCTCTAACGAGGGTACCAATGCCTAAGAAAATCCATCTTCTCGCTCTTCGACATTGAATCTGTTTAAGTAACTATATAGCTTCTCACCGACCATCTGTTTTCCACTCGAAAGTATCATTACATTCTTTGGTCGTGTTATATGAACTTTGAATTCTTTCACAAACTTAACTCTAATTCGGTTCACATGCTGGACCTATTCTCTAGCCGACGAAACCACATCACTGCTAAATTCGTCAAGTATAATGGAAAATATCATCCTATTACTACCTTCGAAGGGTCCAACACTCCCGTATATTGGATATATCTCATCAAGTGAACAATTGGATATGTCCTATTATTATACATCTTCAATGTTGGTAGCTTAAAATTTGGAGGATTCCTAGCATATCAGATGTTAGGGCAAATGGGTTTCTACTTACATCCTCTAAACTCTAATCTAGGGGGCCACCCCTCAATGCCTATCTTATCATGTCAACAATCCTGTGATTTTCATTCAACAAAATCCCTGGGGCTCTAATGTCCCAAATCCAAATTCTCACTCTGCTCCCCCATTCCTACGGGTAACTTCTGGTCCATTTCCTCACTGCTGCAAATTTGCATTTTGATCTTCGTTTCGTTTCTTGGCATCATCCCTTGAGTATGCTCAACGTTGCCCATTTTTCAAATTCATCATGCCCCTTAGGCTACATGACTCGGTAATGAGTTGTCTCAAGTCGTTATCAAGTTGTTGTGCTCCGAAGGGGTGTTCTTAACTCTTTATGTCCCTTCAGTTGGTGCACTTGTTTTGCCTTCTTGCCTTTGAATTTGGTTTCCAATTACTATAATTGTTTTTTATTATTCCATCCTTCTGAAGTACTCATTAATTTCCTCTTCCTATCAAGCCACTAGCCTATCTTGCATCTCTATCATCATTCTTTCCATCTCTCCTCTAGTCACGAAGATTGAAGAGGGATTCGAATTAGAGTACACTTCTTGGCTATCCCCATGTCCTTATTTACTTCCTCCAGCAATGGTTCTTGTATTAGGCCTCTTAATCTTCTCCAAATCAAATCTTAAGTCCCTCTCAATAAATGCACCAAAATGTTTGGACCAAAAATGGAAAAATTACCCAATTAAACAGGAAATGAAAAAATAAAGAGATTAAAGACAAGAAGAACACACAATTTTTATAGTGGTTCGAAAAATACTCCAGCCTATGTCCACTTTATCTGTTTTTACCGATTGTACATTTCTTGCATAAAGTATTTCTTACAGCTCGTATTTTATAGCTTGGAGTCATGCAAAGTTTAGTTAGGAATTGAATAACTTAACTCAGATTGATTCAGCATAAAGAAGAGAAATGATCCCCTTTCTAATGAATCTCCTCTTTTATTTATAAACCAAATCATCACCAAAATCATTCGAAATTTCTTAGCCACGTTCTCCATGTTACTCCTGAAATTATTGCCAAAAATCATGGTCATCCATAAATCATCACAACTCGGGTATAAGTTGCAATCACAACTTGGGTATGAGTTGTGGATCAAAAATCAAATACGGGCGTCGGGTATGAGTTGTGTAGCTTTATTCTTCCGTTGTTTTTCGTCTATGATTTAAGCTTTTTGATTCATCTTGGATCATAATTCGTTTATCGGTATGAGTCACAACTTGGGTATGAATATTGATTTTAACTCGGTATCGAGTTATTCTACTTTGTCTAATATTCTTGTCATCGTAGTACATCTCCGTTTTTCTATTATACGATGTTTTCCAAAGCTTTGGATTAGTTTTTATTGTCTTTTAGTCCAGTTCATCTATTTGAGTCTATTTTGAGATTGTGGAAAATCTACAGGCAAAACTGGTATTTGCAACTTTGATGTATGTGTGTGATATATATATATATATATATATATATATATATAATTTCAAATACATTTAAGAAAATCTTAATTATTTGAATAGAAAATTATGCTCAGGTTTAAAATGATTTTTGATACATTAAATCAAATTTTCATTTATGATATAGATATTTATCAAACTTGACACATATGTATGTATATATTGAAAGAAGCTATGTGGTAGGATCGTATAATATGGAATAGTGGAATGGTATAGGTAAATAGCAGTAAGCAATAACTAAAATGGACACCAAGACTTTATACTGGTTCGAACCTCTTGTCCTATGTCCAGTCCCTAAGCTCCTCTTAGGAATTCTAACTAACAACCCTCACTTAACCCGGAGGAATAGGTTTACAACTTACTCGAACAACCGAACGGGATTTCTTGCCTCAACTACCGAAGAGGACTTCAACTAGGTACAAAGAGTATTTTTGACTTGTTGTGTTCTTGATAACACTAATGAGTCTAATTAGTACAACTTTCCTATAATCTAATCCTCAAGAATATAAAATGTGATTATGAAGATTTAGGAAATATAAATAGCTATGAAGCAAAAGAGTATTAAGAATAAATCAGAGATTCAAGCAATTGAAGTGGTTTGTAAATGCTTTTGAAAACTTGAGTAATCTGAAAATATAATAGAGAGATTAAAGCAATTAGAATTAGTCATGTTGCAAATGATAGAAACATGTTTTTATATGTGTAGAAGAGGTGTAACCATTTGCAAGAGGTGCAGGCAAGAGATGCATCCATTTCCATTGGAGAATGGCTGCAACTCTTGGGAAGAAGAAGGTGTCTTTTCAGGAAAAAATCGTAGGTTCAAATTCAGTCGACTGAACAGGGCTTTCTGTCGACTGGAACTATGCATGTTATAAAATGTGTAACAGGTTCGGTCGACTGAAATATCCTGTTCAGTCGACTGAACTAGTAGGTTATGCTCAATGAACTCTTAACTGAAATATGAAGTTGTGTTATGTGTTTTTTTGTGTTTGTGCAAGTTTCTTGAGGATAGATTTTAACAATAAAACTAAGACTAAGACCTTTATATAATAATTACTCATGATATCCTTGGTCTTCATAGCCCTTCCTTTAGCTTTGCACATTTCTCTTCCTTTTTGTTGAAGCACATTGTCAATGATCAAAATATAGCGTATCAACATATATGTGTATACATACATATAAATATATACACATATATAAATATACGCACACATATATGCATGTGTGTGTTAGTTTTAATACATGTATATAATGTTCTTATGTATGTATAAAGCTATTATGATATATATTTTTTTTGAGAGAAATGTGTGACCCTCTAAAATAGAGGAGAGCACACATGTATGTGTGTGTATCACTAAAAACAAAGGTGCTACCGACATGCCTAGTAGGTAACTAATCATAATACAAATAATAATGAAAAGGAGTCATGTACAACTAGAATGAGCTCTTGCAAGGCCACCGCCTATTGCACTTCAATAACGAGCTCCGGCAAGGCCATCACCCGGTACCGAGGTGTTAGAAGTACCTGAAAAATCCACGAAGTAACTCGATGAAAGGGACAACGGATTAAGGATCTTAAGGCTAATTTAACACTAAGGGGAGGGGGTGAATAGTGTTTAATGAATTCTAAGACTTATATGAACTAAATTAAAATTATGACATAAACAAATGCAGAACTTAATCATTAAACAATCACAAAATCAAACACAGATGCAGAAAGTAAATAAAAAGCAGTAAAGGGAAAGAACACACCGGATTTTATACTGGTTTCGAGTTACCCTACATCCAGTCCTATACCAAGGCAAACCACCTCATACAGATTTTTATTAAACCGGTGTCAAGGTTACACTCCTCAATTTATAAAGGCCTTGAGGTACCCTCCTGTCTCACGAGTCCGGGGCAAACTCTCTTGATATACAGGCCACAAGATTATCCAATTGATTTCCAAGCACAAACACACCTTATAGAGAGATTCGATAAACTTTTGATTACAACACTTCGATCTTCGAGAGAGAACAGAGAATCAAACAAGAATGAAATTCTAATTTGATTCGCTTGAGAATTTGGCAGAATTTCGGCACAATCCTAAAAATATGATAATTATAGAACATGGATTTTTGGAGAAGAAGAAGTAAAGAAAATATGAAAATAGATGATTAAAAAATTCGTTTGTAAAGCCTATTTATAAAGCACTAACAGTCATAACCATTCGTGAAGAGATTTAAATGAATAGACACTTCTTTTGAAAATTGAAACTTTTGAATTCAACGGCCTCCATGTCGACATGGGATATCCCATGATGTCGACATCCCCTTGTTAAAAAAATGAAAAACTTGTTTTGAAAATGGTAATGAAATGAAAACAAAATGAAATGACTCTTGAGTAAAATAAACTAATTTTACTATGTTTTAAAACACAAAAACAAAGAATATTTTAAGGCTAAAACATCTTTTTGAAAATCATTTGAAAAGATAGTTTTAAGGCTAAAACATTTTGAAAAGAAGTTTTGAAAATCATTTTGAAAAACCATTTTGAAGTAGTTTTGCAAGCTTCTTCCTGCAAAATATCTCATCACATCAGGACTCGAGAACTTGTACAAAACCAGGATGTTCGTGGGTTTGTAAGCCACTTGTCGTAGGTTTATAAGCTACTTGTCGTGGGTTTGTAAGCCACTAAGAAGGTAGAAATGAGTTCCATCCCAAATGAAATTCGAAATGAAGATTTCCATGCTATTATGAAGGTTTAACAAAAACTAGACACATATCTTGAAATCTTGATCTTCATACTCATGAGTCTTCAAACTTGATTTCTTCATTCTTAATTTTTATGCTGTACAGTCTTCAATAATCAACACCTACCTTATATATATCCTACATAATAACATTCATATATATATATATATAATAGTGTTAGTATATAAGTAATAATAAAATAAGTTACAAAGGTTGTTGTCATCAAAAACAATATCTCCAGTTCCTAACAATCCCCCTCTTTTTGATGATGACAACCTTATAAAATATACTTATCACTTCGATCATATCATAACTCCCCCTTACACCAACAACTCCCCCTTACTCCAAGCCTACTATTTTATATAACTTCCTCCCCTTTTGTCATCAATAAAAAAACCATCCTAAAACCCTAAAACTATAAAACTCCTCCGTAAACTAATACTAGAATAAAGCATAGTAAATGGAATGTGAATGACATAAACATAATTATGTTATAATTATTCAATACATAAATACGTAAAGTATATTTCAGACAATCCAATCAACACACACATCAAATCAATCATGTCAAACAAGTCAAACAAATCAATCAAGTCAAATAAGTCAATCAAGTCAAACAAGTCAAGTCAATAAAGTCAATCAAGAAAATCCAATCAAATCAAAAACTAATAACCCTATACTATAAGACAATAATGCAAACTCCCTCTAAATAAAATACACTGTTATGTGTACATGTATGCAATATGTAGTTTATAATGCAGTATGAAATGTATGACATATGCAATGTAGCATGAGATGATATGCAGAACGAAGTGTAACTTATGATGCAAATGATTATGGTATTTCATGCATTGTAATTTATGATGTAATATGCAATGAAATGTGATATGAAATAGGATGCACAATGATATGTAATATGAAATAAAATGATAACAAAGTAAAAATAATAATATGCAGAATGATATGATGATATATACTATGGTAAGAGATATTCAGACTATAAGATAAACATGAGTGAAAAATATCTAATTAACAAGCATATATATATGTATGTATACATATGTCAAACTATTTATTATAAATCACTTCAACCAAACAAAGGCAATACACACTAACTACTAGACTTAGGTTAAGGAAACTAATGAATGGGATTGAAAGAGTAGTAAAGACAAGAGTTTAAAGGTAATAAATGGTATTAAAACTATAACATATTCATGAAAGGTAGTAATCAAACTTAATATCAAAATAAAATGCTAAGAAATACTGGCTTAAACTATATATGATCAAATACGGTTTTTTTAAATTAATTCCCTCCTCATTTACTTATTTTAAAATATTTTTTTAACTTAATTGTTTTTTAAGAATCAAACTTTCATGTTTGTAAAGTACTTAACTTACTAATTAAAACATATATATTAAATTATTATTGATTAAAATATTTAGAAACGTGTTTAAACACCTTTTAGTTTTAAAAAATATCATAATGAAATATGATATAACAAAGATTGAAAAAACTTAAATAAACATGTGTCATATTAAGGCTTCTTACATTAAAAAATTTAATTAATTATTTAAAAATATTTAAACATGAAATTAATTTTAAAATATTCTAATATAAGTTAGAAAATAACTCTAAAATGAATAGAGAAAAATACTTAGTTTAAATATCATTTTTTTTTATAATTTAAAGTTTCAAATAGAAAAGACAGCATTTACAGAATGCTATAAAAAGTTTTTGCAATAAAAAATATTCAATACATTGTAAAACAGAATCTACAGCATCTAAAAAATGCTGTGAAAAGTTTCTATTACACTACAGCATTTCAAAGCATAGAAATGCAATAACAATGTATTTGCAGCGTAACAGAAGCAAAGACAGCATTTCAAAAATGCTATCTAAAGTTCCGGGCCCGCTTTAACATGATTTTGCTGTAAATAATTGATTTTTCACCCAATTTTTTATAGTAGTTAATATAATTAAAGTAATTAAAAAATATGAAAAAATAATAGTGAAAATACATGTGTAAAGAAACTTGGCATTATGCATGTAAAAATGCTTTTATTAAAGAACAAGTGTAATGACACGTGTCATTTTGCATGTATATCGCTATCTATTTATATGACAAGAGTCATGTGATGTGGCGCAATCTTATTAAATGAAGAAATCTATAAGTAGAGCCTTATTCTAACATTCTAAATTTATTCTATTAATTCCTTTTAAAAAAATAGAGTACGAGAAGTAAAAACAACATTAGAAAAGTTGAAATCACGAAATGAGGATATGATTTTCTACTTAGTATGCTTGTAATAAATAAGTAATAAGATTTTATTTGAAAGGTAATACATTTTAAAAGTCTTTTAAAAAAAATTAGACCGGCATATCGATATGTATACCATGGTGTGTCGATATATGGATCAAAATGTCAAAACTGATAAAAGCGATAAATTTCTATACCTAACTAAATGCATAAATATTTATTCCTAAATGCAACTATAAAGATGAAATAATAGCAAAGCGTACCTCTTTTTGCACTCCTCTATCTTTCTAACTTTTTTATTCTTCCATTTTCATGAACTACATAATCATATCTTTCAGAATTTGATGACGAGATCTGTTCTATTGCGATGGGCTTATTTTTCTGATCATCGTAATATATCCATTTGCTGAATTTGAAGACCGTATGAGAAAGATATAGATGATTTAGTAGATTTACCAATTTGGCGCCAAAACTTTGAATTTTGAATGAATGGACACTCCAACCACTATAAATAGGCCCAACAGTCACCATTTTTCATAAAACTTTCTCTACTTGTTCTTCTTCTTCCCATTTTTCTATTTACTATCAAACTTCTAGAAGACATATCTCCTTGGTTTCTTAACAGAATTGGATGAAAACCAGGGAAAATTGAAGAGGAAGGCAAGGGCTACGATCTAGTAATAGTTTGGTGACAAAATTTGATCGATATTGTGGTGCAATAAGCCGAACAGTAAGAGAAATGCAGAAAATCTTGTGCACAGTTTTCAGTTTTGAATAGTTAACTTCAAACTGTCATATCTCACTCAATTTTGATCGGAATTTGATGAACCACCCAACAAAACGACTGGGAGATCAAGAATTACAATCTAAAAAGGAATGGGAACAAAGTACTCAAATCTTTGGATGAAATTTGAATAATACCATTGACAGTTTTGCTTTCATTTTCTCTTTGTTCACCAAAACTTCATTTGACCGTAACTTGGTCATTTTTTGACGAATTCCCATTAAACCAGTGACATTGCGAAGCAGATGGAGAGAAGTAAAGTATCATATCAAGTTGTAGATGAGAATCAAAAGCTTTGTATTGATTTGGTACCCATTTCATTGTCGATGTCTATTATATGGCCATTAGTTCTTCTTGATCGATGAATGATTATCTGGTATCTTTTAACCAACAGTCATTAGACATAACTCTTCTCCTGCAAAACAACATAACACTTTTTAAAGAATCAAGTGACTTTTCAAAATAAATAAATATAATTTTAAACAACAATATCATGATGATTCTATGACATATTCATATGAAAATAGTGTTAATAATTTTATTAAAAAATGCCATCTTGAAATTTTTCAAAAATCAGATTATGAAATTTTGAAAACCAACGCTCCGATACCAATTGAAAGGGACAGCGGATTAAAGATCTTAATGCTAATTTAACAATACAAGGGGGAGGAATAGTGTTTAATGAATTCTAAGACTTATATGAACTAAATTGAAATTATGACACAAACAAATGCAGAACTTAATCACAGAACAATCATAGAATCGAACACAGATGTAGAAAGTAAATAAAAAGAAGTAAAGGGAAAGAATACACCGGATTTTATATTGGTTCGGAGTTACCCTAAATCCAGTCCTACATCAACGCAAACCACCTCATACAAATTTTTATCAAACCAGTGTTAAGATTACACTCCTCAATTTATAAAGCCTTGAGGTACCCTCCTGTCTCACGAGTCTGGGGCAAACTCTCTTGATTTACGGGCCACAAGATTACCCAATTGATTTCCAGGCACAACCACACCTTATAGAGAGGCTCAACAAACTTTTGATTACAAATTGATCCTATAACTCTGAATAGCACTTTGACCTTTTAGGGAGAATAGAGAATCAAACAAGAATGAAATTCTAATTTCATTCATTTGAGAATTTGGCAGAATTTCGACACGATCTTAAAATATGATAATTATAGAACATGGATTTGTAGAGAAGAAGAAGTGAAGAAAATATGAAAATAGATGATTAAAAAATTCGTTTGTTAAGCCTATTTATAAAGCACCGATGATCATAACCATTCGCGAAGAGGTTTAAATGAATGCATTTCTTTTGAACATTCAAACTTTTGTATTCAACGGTCACCATGCCAACATAGGGTATCCCATGATGTCGACATCCCCTTGTTAAAAAAATGAAAAACTTTTTTTGAAAATGGTATTAAAACGAAAAAAAATGAAATGATTCTGGTGTAAAATAAACAAATTTTACTATGTTTTAAAACACAGAAACAAAGAATATTTTAAGGCTAAAACATCTTTTTGAAAATCATTTGAAAAGATAATTTTAAGGCTAAAACATTTTGAAAAGCAATTTTGAAAATCATTTTGAAAAACCATTTTGAAGTAGTTTTGCAAGCTTCTTCCTGTAGAATATCTTATCACATCAGGACTCGAGAACTTATACAAAACCAAAATGTTGGTGGGTTGGTAAGCCACTTGTCATAGGTTTGTAAGCTAGTTGTCGTGGGTTTGTAAGCCACTAAGAAGGTAGAAATGGGTTCCATCCTAAATGAAATTTGGTGTAACATTCCCGAATTTTTACCAAGTTTAATTTGACAATTAATTTAGTTTTTTGAATTAAATTATGAAATTATTGGTAAAATAATATGAAATTTCCAGAACAAATAAAAATATGTATTTTAAATAGAATTTTGGATTGGAATTCAAAAATAAGTATTTATTTATTTGAATTTGATTTGAATACGCTAAGTTTTGAGATGAATAATTTTTTTTTCTAATTTTAACATATGATATATTGGAAAGTTATATTTTTAAATTAATATAGTAAGAGTTGTTTAAAACTAAATTTCGTATTATTCTATATCCATGTCTCTTGAAAATCAATAAGAATTGAATTAAGAGTTTACATACCTTCTTTTAAAATTTATTTGAACTAAATTTATATATATTAGTGTAAGAAAATAAAATAGTTAGTTTTATATGTAAATAAATACTCAAGCTTTGATATGAAGATAACTTTTTAAAAGAATAAGATTTAAAACTACAAATTAAATATGTGTATAAACGTTTGTAAACTTAAATTAATAAGAAATTATATTGCACAATTTATAATAGTCTAAAGGTTTAAAACATGCTGCATAAATTTAAAGAAATAAAAACTTGTTTCATCGATTTAAATAAAGTAAGATTTAAAAAAAACATGCATTCCAAATAAATCTAAGTTAAGGGTTAAAACATGATTTGCAAATATATATATATATATATATATATATATATATAAATGTATGGATGGAAAATAAATATGCATATATTTATGTACTAAACTAAATTTAAGTTTAAATATAAAATGTTCTACATAAACATTTGTAAATATAAAGATTAAATAATTTTAAGGGTTTAAACTATAAATTTTAAATTAACAAAGGACTTAAACATAAAATGTTTATAATTTAACAAGTTTCCATGTTTAAAGACATGTGTTAGTAATGATAACAAGTGACATTTAAATTAATTTTCTTTTAAATTAAAATGTAAAATAACATATAATAGAAAAAAATAGAAAGCATTCATAAGAATTTTTTTAAACCAAGCTATCTTCATTTTCTTCTTAGGCCCAAGAACAGAAAATTTTCTTTCATCCTCAAACTTAAAACTGAAAAAAAATCAAAACCAAATTCAAAACCTTAAACCTGGATTCAGAGTTTTCAACCTGGGAATAAATTCAACCTAAAAAGAAAAAAAAATTGAATCAAACTTCAACCTGAAACACTTAAATCTGAAGCAAAAGAAGCAGCAACCTAGAATTTAAAGCAAAATTTGTTCAATATCAAAGCCAGGAAAAGAAATAAGGCAATCAATCTGAAAATAAAGTCAAATTCAACCTAATCTAGAAAATAAACTGAAAGATCAAACAAACAACAGATTCAAGAGGAAAACAAGAAGATCAAAATCATCTCAAACCAGAGCAAAATTAGGAAGCTGGAAATTAGAATAAAATCAAAATGTTTTAACTTGAGGCAATTCAAACTTCAACAACCAGGTTTTACTGTCCTCTGTCTTCAATACAAGGTGAGTAAACTAAACAATCTCTTGTTTTAAACTCAATATATGTGTTCATTCCAGTTTTTCAAAGTCATTTGCAGGCTCTCTGCATTTTAAAATGTAAGAAAACTAGCCTTGAACCTGCTATGTGTCTTGATGCATGCTTGAATTGATTTGTTTTCCCTAATATTTGATATGTTGAAATATAAATCTGCTTAAATATATGTGATGCCTGCCTGAAAATAGGCAAACCTTGCCTCTGTATTTTTATTCCAGGTTTTAAACCTGTCAAAAAAATTCAAGTCACCCTAAACCAAATCGTTTTAAACTTTGCTTGCTAGACGAAAAATGTTTACATAAATACCACATCACATTTTAAAATAAATTCACACGTGTTCATTAAGTATTTGCTTATAAAATGATAAATGTCGATATAAAATCAAAATGAATGGAATATTCGATGTTTAAAATTGTATGTTTTGATTATATAAATTGATTAGTGTTGCAAAAATATGAATTTAGATGTGAAAATCATAATTTTTAACATTGTGAATGTTGAAATATCTCGAGATGATCAGAAAAGGCATTTTCATGAACTGTCAACAAATGGCATGGTGGAGTTGTTTGATTTTTGGATTGGAGGAAGATAAGGTGTTGTGGATCATTAGAAAAATAATCCAATTTTTTTTATTTGTTGTGGTGGCTTGAGGGGATCGAAATAGGGTTTAGAAACCCAATATGGTCGATAGCGTTCAAAGGGGAAATTCATCGTCATCGAGGTGATTTAGGCTATCGCACTGGGGGGAGTCGTTGCAGGGGACATCGGTGGAGGTCTTGATGAAGCGGCGTGGGTACTGGCGCTGGATGGTGATCAGGCGAGGTGGTTTATGGTGATGAAGTATGTTCCAGGTGGAGGCCGATACCTTCGTTTTTGATGAGAGGGGTTTTTCACAAATCTAGGTGGTCGCGAGGATTGAGGGCATCGTTGTCGACATGTCGGGATTCTCATTGATGGTCGGAGGGCACTAGATGGCCAGTGCACGTGCGCGTGCATGCGATTCAATGTGGGTGAAGATTTTGGGGAAGATGAAGTAGAAGCTCGGGTGGTCTCGAGTTTGTAATCAGGTTAACTCGAAGTCGTACTCGAAGCATGATTTTGATGCCAGATGAAAATACTTAGAAATTTTTTTAAAATTAAAATTTTGGGGCACTCGGGTCAGTTTTTGGAAAAAATCGAAGTTGAGCTCAGGGTTTTTCGAATTTGGCCCGGGGAAAATTAGTTTAGGGCTCGAGTTGTCGTAAGTTGCCAGATTTTAATAAATTCAAAAGAAGATTTGTTCCAAGGTTTAAATTTGAAAATTTTGTTACCAGGTTTCAATTATAAAGCATGAATAAGTTTTAATTTCTAGAAGTCAAGATGTTTTAAAATTTGTTTGGGTTTATAAATTATCTTATTGAATCTCTATTGGTTTCAAAATAAAATGATGATTAAGTGATTGAGAAAAATAAATGGTTTATCTTTGTTTATTAAAGTTTTAAGTAACTAAAGTATAAATACTTAATGTAGTTGATAAAGTAAAATTAATTAAGAAGAAATTATTGATTTAAGGAGTAGTTTAAGGCTAATTAATTTGTTAAAAGTTAAGCGATAAATGTAAGTAATTAAAGGTAATTGCTTACTTGAAAATCTATTAGTTAATGAAAGTAATTTAGGATACTAGATTGATGATTTATGATGGATTAATCAAGCAATAATTATTCAATGAAATTAATTAGTAATTATTAAGGATAATCACTTGCTGATTAAAGAATAATTAATTAGGTAATTAACTTTAAGGTTAATTTAATTAATGTAATTAATTAAGAATAATTAATTAATTAAGAATAATTACTTAAGATGATTGATTAATTAATTTAAATCAGATGATTTGTAACTGATTAATCAAGATTGGATAATTAATTCATGAGTAATTAATTTAATTGGAAATTAATTGAAATAATTAAGGATTAATACAACTGATTAATCCCGACTATAAATGATTATGGAATGCTTATATTACTTATGAATATTTGGATTCTATTAGATGATTGAATTGTTTGATATCCCTGATATACGATGCTTTGCGTTATGATTTATCTTGATTTGTGCTTTGATCTGTGATGTAATTTATTTATCCGTGATGTAATTTATTATCTACGATGAACTTATATTATTCATCCATGATCTGTAAATAAAGATAAGCGTTATAGATTATACCGCTTATCGATATTTCTGTGTTTGAATCTATAATGATTGATGTTGTTGCACTATTGTGTGTAAACCCCTGGACCCCACTATACACACACAAATATGGATTTCACGAGGAAATCAGCTAAGTCACAGATATTTGAATTTAATATTTTGAATTGGTTTTTAAAGTTGAATTTTAAAACCAAACGGTTTCGAAAATGGTTTTAAAAGCTATAATTGAATCTTTGTGAAAGATAGTTGAACCCTATTTTGAAATTTAAGAGGATTTTTAAATAGTGTATCTTTTTTTTATATAAAAGATTTGAAAACGGGAATTGTTTTGAAAGTTATGAATGAATTTTTGAAAATGGTTTTGAAAGCTATAAAATGAGTCTTTAATTTAAATACCGGATGAGTTAATCTAACTTGAAATGGAATTGTTTTGAAAGGCTATGAATAAATCTTTGTTAAAGATTGGTGATCCTTGTTTTAAATTGAAAAGGGGGTTTTAAAGATAATTCTTTGTTTAAAAGATTTAAGTATGGAAATTATATAAGCCATTGAAGATTTTTGAAATGAATCTTTTAGTTTAAAAGATTTTTAAATGGTAATTTGTTTAAACCATTTGAAAGAAAAGTTTTGGTTTTAAAGTTATGACTTAACTGAAATCCCATTATCCATATGTTTTAAATATTGTGCTCATTATTCGGTTTAGCCGGGAGAGGACCTTGTGTAATATAACCCATTCCGAATAATGATACGACGATATGGATAGCATTTGAACACCGGTGGTGAAGACCGGATATTTTCGAAAGCAAAAGGATGACCTGTCGAATGTCTCTGTACTAAATGGCCCCGGTATAGAGATTTGAGCACCCATTGTGATGGGAAGCCCGGACGTGATTAGAAATTATCCGGATTGCAAGGGTTTCTTCGGAAGTGCCTTCGGTTCTATTCGAACCCGGAACAGACTTGTATGGATGTGTGTCTGACGTTACACTTTGAGATGTAAAACCAGTTTCTATCAAATACATTTCTGTTTGGTGCCGGAGATTTATTCTCTTAGCTTAACACCCTTCTCTGAGACGTATGAGCTCAGAGGTTATGTAGTTGATGGTTACTAGTGATACATTCCCAATTTGGTAATGTGGCATACGAAGTGCTGCTGATCATTTGTTGATTAAAGCATGGCTTTTGTGAAAAGCGTAGCTTTGTGGACGAGACTTCGTCGGATCTCATACCCCGGAATGGTCAAAACAGGAAGAATGCAGCAAGGTTATAAGGAGTAGCGCCCCTTAGGGTATGCACATTTCCTTCTAGATAAAAGTGGTGTCATGGTATGGAGCCCAGATACTTAACTTATGTGGATATCGCAAATATATATTACTTTATGATTGTTGGTATTGAGGATCCTCGGATAAAGGTTGTTTACAACCGGGGGATGGCATACTCGTGTCAGTAGTTACATATTTTTGCAGAGGTAACCCGGCCTTGTGTTGGTAGAGATCCAGTTAGGTTCTCGGGGCGTCCCTCTTAAGGCGTACCCATGTGGCCCAGGAAGTTCCTTAGCCTGACCATTTGTTGGAAATCCAATCACCAATACGCGCCTTGTACGGTTTTAGTTGTTGAACCTGTCATTTACTTATGGTGGTCACCACTGTTTAGATGGTAGCTATAGTAGGCATAGTTCGAATGTATATGCTGGCTAGGATTTATATTATACTTTCGAAATGATTTTCCACACCGTGCACTTATAATAATAATATAAAACAAATTTTCTCGTATCAAGCATTTTTGACTATCATAAGGAGAAATCTCCTCCAATTCTGCATTTGCATTGTGTGTGTGGCGAAAGGCCTTATGGTAGTTTCATTTTCTAAAAAGCATTTTGGATTTATTTTAAATCTCTTGTTGTTTGTTTTAAAGACCAACTGTTTTTGTTTGCTCATACCAGTCTCATGACTGACCCGGAGTTTATTGTTCCCTTTCTAAACTCTGGGTGCCCACTATTTTCCACACAGGCAGTCTAGAGTTGGGTTTTTTGGATAGTAGATAATAGATATCGATTCAGTAGCTTTCAGCTTTCTCTTTGGTATTCTTTGGACATCTTGGATATTGGAGTCTTTGGATTCATGGACGAGACTTGCTTATCTTTGTGCAACGTGATGGTGATTCGACCTAGTGGTTTGAAGTTATGGGTTGGAGTTGCAGTTTGATATTGGAGTTATCTCTTTTGCTATTCGTTTTCCGCTGTTGTTTATTGTCTCTGATATTTCTTGTATGTATCATTTTGATATCACTATTGTATATCTGGATATTGTTTCATTGGAATTGTATATGATATTCATTTCTTTCTCTTCCGTTGTGTTGTTATACTTGATGTGTTATAAGCTCCGGTGAACCAGATTCGACGTTTGGATCTGCGGCATTTGAATATGAGTGTCGTATCCAGTGCTGAATTTCGAAGGTCGAGACAGGGTCGCTACATCTAGAATGAAGATTTCCATACTATTATGAAGTTTTAACAAAAACTAGACACCTATCTTGAAATCTTGATCTTGATACTCATGGGTCTTCAAACTTGATTTCTTCATTCTTGATCTTTATATTGTACAGTCTTCAACAATCAACACCTGCCTTATATATATCCTACATAATAACATTCATATATATATCTA
This sequence comes from Allium cepa, assembly GCA_030765085.1. Taxonomy (NCBI): domain Eukaryota; kingdom Viridiplantae; phylum Streptophyta; class Magnoliopsida; order Asparagales; family Amaryllidaceae; genus Allium; species Allium cepa. Next base: position 791,761,438 of record CM060945.1, on the reverse strand, counting down.
GATAATAGTGTTAGTATATAAGTTATAATAAAATAAGTTACAAATGTTGTTGTCATCAAAACCACTATCTCCAATTCCTAACACTCGATGCAGATGACATCAATAGACAGCTCCAGTTGAGAAGGAAAATGCCTCACTGCAAACTCGGAAAATCTAGAAAGAACGCCTCGTTGCAAAAGCAGAAGATCTAGAACGAAGTATGGCACTCTGAAGATGCAGAAGAACTGAAAAGAATGCTTCACTGCAAATACGAATGATTCAGCAATAAGAACGCCACCCTGTAGATGCAAAAGAACTGGGAAGAACTCCTCACTGCAAAGGCGAATGGCTCAGAATGAATGTCTCACTATAATCTTATCAACCACAATCCTGAGAACCTCCAAATAGTAATCTAGCACCATTTCTGACCGAAACCTGTAGTTGAAAATGGAACTAAAGAAAAAAAAATTTGAATAAGGGTTCAAACTTTCTATTAGAAACCAAGAAGACAAAAGAATGTACAATGTCCAACAGGAAAACAAAACCTTATACAAACATTACAGGCCTAACATATAAAGGGCCCAAATAATGTTTTAATTAGATTGTCTAACTAATACACCCGAAACCCAATAGAATATTCAAGACATCTCGGAAGGTAAAAAAGGAAAGACGTCACTTGTCTCCTACTTCATTTACTCCTCTCGAACGAAAATAAATAAAAGCATCCTTAATGGCGGCGAGGGAGAAAGAAGACGTAGCTCTAGTCGGCTTCGTCTACTGTACCAAATCTAGACAAGAAGCGAACCAGAAAGCTTCAATTCCTTGTATTAAATCCTCCACGAGAAGAACAAAGACAGATAAGAGTCTTAAACCCGTAAAGATTGAATCTTTTAGCTTTAAAGAGAATCTAATATCAAGTCCCTATGTTTTTGGACTCAAGACTGCAACTGGGAGGCGAGGAACATCATTGTCTCTAATCCAGCGAGAACCAGAGGTCACTACCCTTAGATCTCGTAGATCTAAGCCAGATAAGTCACTGTCTTCCATAAAGTTGACGTCTTTATACTTTTAATTAGTAACTAACCCATTTAATAGCTATTTCAGTGCTCGAATCTTCACCAGTTTTACAGTGGGGAAATTGTTAAGCAAGAACATCTTCTTCTACAACCAGATCTGTAATGATGACCATAGAAGACTGTAACCAGCAGCAGGGCTAAGCTCCAAAAGACTCTATTTCCTTTCACGTGGTACTTCAGAAATCAGGTCCTCCTCAAGAAAAGTGAAGCCAATCCACACAAGCTAAGTCTCTGACTCCCTAATGATGTTTACTAGAATCTTTGAATTCATGAACTAACTCGGTTTGAAATAAAATAGGTCAAGACATCAGTCAAGAGGGCAGCGGAAGACATCAATCTGCTATAGTTTCTGCAATCTTATAACTTACAAACTAGATCAAAAAAGATATTGTTAATTGTAAATTATAATGTAATTTAAAAGAGAGGATGTGAGGTAAATGCAAAGATAATACAGGTATAGGTAGCCTGGATCGAGACACAGAGAAACTTGAAGATAGCAAATAGAAGGAACGATACATATAATCATGTCGATGAATCCCCAATTCGGCATTGGGAGGTATATCCCCATTTCTTTGCTATTATATCAGTCATGCCATTGATGTTCTTAAAATGTTTAGATTTTACCATTCTGATATTCATTGTCTGGTATATTTTTGAGCATATCTGCGTAGTATCGTTGAATCTATTATGGAAAATTTTGTCATTTCTCTCTTTCCATAAGTGCCAAATACAAACAGAAATAGAAAGTTGGAACAGATCTGAGTTTAGATTTTGTAATTTTAAGATAGAAACAATTTTTTGCAAATCTTCCTTCAGTGTGAAAGAGAACAGACTTTTCGGCGAGTTAATTTTTTTTTTACAATTCCAGTGCCAAACTTTTCCTGTAAAATTACATTGAAAAAATAGGTGGACTATATTTTCAATGTGATTATTACAAAAAATACATGAGGGGTCCACAAGATCCTGTTTCTGAAGTAATCTCTCTTTAGTTAATAAATAGTCATTAATGGCTTTAAAGAGGCATACCGCCATTTTTGGAACGTGAATTTTATTCCAAACCAATGACGACCAATTTTTTATTTCGAAACTGGTTCTAACCGAGTTCCAAACTTTTTTAAACTGGTATTGACCATCCTTAGAACACTTCCAAGACCAGTAGTCTCGCTCTCTATCCTTATGAATCTTGACACCTTCAATTTTTGCATGTATTTGAAATAAAAAACTGAACACGTCCCACTTCCACTCACCATTTTTAACAATCCTATTAAGAGACAAATTTTCCATACCTGTTCTAAAAGCTGTGTCTATTCCAATACGTTCCATAATAGAGCTTCCATTCAGCCATGGGTCGTACCAAAGAGAAGTAGTTTTACCGTCAGTAATATTAAGAGAAAGACATTTTAAAGCTTCGTGTCTGTTCTTCAAAATGTATTTCCACACTCCCGAGTCGTCCGTTCTCTGATTGATTTCCCAAAAGCTTTTATTACCAATGTACTTACAATATATGAGATCTGCCCAAATTCCTTCTGCATTAATGATTTTCCATATCAATTTAATGTATAATGCTTGATTTATCTCTTCTAAATTTCTCAGATCCATTCCTCCTTCCTCTTTTTGCTTACACAAAATTTCCCAGGGGATCTTACCGCTACGGCTTTTCCAAAGAAAGTTAAGAATCAGATGCTTTATTTTAAGAACCGTATTTTTTGGGAGACAAAAGCATTGCATCCAAAATTGAATAATAAGGTAAATGGTAGATTTGATAAGTTCTAGTCTCCCAGCTAGGCTGAGCATTCTAGTTTCCCATCCTGCAAATCTTAGCTTGATCTTCTCTATCAATAGAGAACAATCCCTATCTCTCAGATTAGTACTAGACAAGGGAATGCCCAGGTACCTTATTGGGAGATCCGATTGTTGTATATTAAGTATTGAGCTAATATCAGTACAATTGACTACCCCTTTACCAAAGAAAACATTAGATTTCTCACAGCTTAGTTCCAATCCGATAACTCTCTTCATGGTTTGAAAAGCATCACTAATAGCAATAGCATTTTATACACTTGCTTTAGTAAAAACTATAATATCATCAGCGTAAATGAGGTGAGTTAACTTGTTGTTAAAGTCCGTGATTGGAGAAATAAGGCCATCCCTGACTTTACCGTCCATCAGTAACGTAAAATATTCCATAACCAATGAAAATAGAATAGGGGAAAGTGGGTCACCTTGTCTAAGGCCATTTGAACTCTTAAAATAACCATGCGATTCCCCATTTGCAACGATGGAAAACACAGGCGTGGTTATGATGTCTTCAATAATTTTCACCCATTTGTCTGGGAAACCCAAACTTATTAACATGTGTATAACAAAAGCTCGATTAATCGAATCATATGCCTTTTTCAAATCTACTTTAATACACATGTATTTATTATCCTTTCTTCCAAGACCCCTAATAATTTCGTGAGCAAACAAAATACCGTCCCCTATTGATCTACCTTTTATAAAAGCCGTCTGATTAGGGGACACCAACTTGTCCAAAAAAGGAGCCAGTCTGTTACAGAGTATCTTAGTGAAAAATCCTTGTATAAAGTATTACAGCAGGCAATGGGTCTATAATCTTGAATTCTAGTGGAATGATCTTTTTTAGGAATCAAATGCAAGAACGTGTGGTTCCACTCTTTTATAATTGAACCCTTATGGAAAATATCATTCAAAGCTTTGAAAATTAAGTCTTTCGAAAGATTCCAATGAATTTTGAAAAACTTTGAATTAAAGCCGTCTGGGCCTGGTGAAGTAGTTTCTTTAATATCCCACAAAGCAAATTTATTTTCTTCCAATGAAAGACCATCATTCAAGAAATTCGCACCATATTCCGAAATTATCGATTTACAAATAACTTCTGGGAACTGGTCACTTAAAGGAAGATTGAAAACTTGTTTATAGAAATTAATGGCCGATTCAGCAAATTGATCTTCCGAACCCTTCTTGTCATCAAATATAATGTTAGTCAAGCACTTTCTACTTCTTATGCTAGACATTTTAGCATAAAAAAATGTAGAAGCCTCATCACCCATCATCAACCAATCACATTTAGCCTTTTGTTTGGTGTCCAGAAATTCTTTTTTGAGTGCCGTTTCCAATTTAATTTTGGCATTTTGAAATTCCATAGCTAAATTATGATCTTTTGATTTTTCCAGAAGTTTTTGAAGTCTAGAACAATTTTCTCTCTGGTCATTAACCTCTTGTTTGGTATTCCGTATTTTAGCACTCCATATCTTGAGCTCTTTCTTAATGTTCTTGAGAATATATAAGATTTGAAATAGAGGTCGATCTTTCTGATCTGAGAACCATAATTTCTCAACCAGTGGAAAGTATTGATCATACAAAGGCCAGTGATTCATAAATATGAAAGGTCTATTTTTGACTCTGGGCTTAGGAAAAAGAGAGACAAGAACAACATTGTGATCTCTCACGGAAGGAGGCAAATATTCAGCCGTTAAATCTTGATATAAATTGATCCAGTCTAGGTTAGCGAAGACCCTGTCGATTTTAGAAAATATGTTTCGACTAGGACCAGACCACCATGAAAATTCATAACCTTTAATGTTGATCTCTTTAAGGCCTGTGTCATTTGACATTTCATCTAGTTCAAATAAACTTCCAAATGGCACTGGATTGCCTCCCTTTCTTTCTGAGGGACTTCGAATACAATTGAAGTCCCCGAAAACCAGCCATGGTCTATAAATATTAATCGCATCTTCCTGTAAATTCTTCCACAGTCTTTTCCTAAGATGAACAAAATTATGTGCGTAGACAAAAGTTAGATTACATTTGAATTTCAGTTTGTTAATCAATTCAATAGTAATATGTTGGTCACTCATGCTAATATAATTGAAATCCCAAGAGTTCCCGTCAATGAGGACGAATATTCTGCATTTATAATAGCATGAAACATTACTTATAACTTTCCATCCATCCGCCAAACCTCTTTCCAAAACTATAAGTTCCGAAAACAACAGCTTATTTTCCAAAACACCAAAACAACTTATTTTAAACTTATCAATGAGTCTTCTCATTTCTTTCATTCTATTGGGGTTATGAAACCCTCTAACATTCAAGCATGCAAACGACATTATGAAGTCTTGTTGTTTCGAGTCCTCTGCAACCTACTACTTGAGGACTCCCCTTTGTCTTCCGCAGAGGTGCCTAACATCTGGACCCATTTGGGATTCTTACGTACAAGTTTATCCTTCTGAATGTTCTCAAATTCTGTAACCTGGGACTTGGGAATAGACTGCTCCTCCTGGGCTTGATCGACTTTATCATATGTATTCTGTTCCCCTACCGCTTCCGTCATTCCTGAAATTTGTATACAAACACACACACACACACACACATATATATATGTATGTATGTATGTATGTATTAATGAAGAAAAGTAAAAATACTAAAACAAAATTATAAGACGGAAAAACAACAAAAATTAGAAATAGACTAAAAAGAAACCAAGTTCATTATGCAACATACTAACCAACACTAAAGACGTAAAAAAGGTATATCAAAATCAAAATGGTAAAAAGCTAAAAACCTATAAACTAAAACAAATAAAAAATATCCTTATACTCCTTTAATCAAAAGGACATTATGATAATCAATAAAATCGTCACTCAAATTAGAAAAAATGTTAATGCTATACTTATTAATATTAAAAATATTTTTTTTATGTTTAATAGCTTAATATTATTACTACCTTATTAAGATATTCTTTAAAATGAATATTTAAAATGTTAATGTTTTTGTGATACATAAATTATCAATTTCAATATATAATTAATGAAAATCAAAGTTGATTTTTTTTCTGCTCGTGGATTTTATTTTATTTTAGAATTGCAAATTTTTTTCTTAACATACTAAGTGGATATGCTTCAAATTAAGCATGGTTACAATAATCAAATTGTTAGAAGGGTATTAAGGTAATTTTATTAAATGGTAGAGCACAGTTTATAAATTTAACGTAACAAGGCATTACAAATAAATAGATTATAAAAATAGGCTCTATCGACCAAAAGACACTTACTTAAACCAAAAAAGGGAACCATAAGGCACTCTGTGCTCAAGTATTTTAAAACATTACAATTCTATACAAAATCCCTCTTTTCTTTTACGCTCCTACAAATTGATCCATATTCTCTCATACATTATTTCCCCCTTTTGTTCCACTATTTACTATGCCTATTTATTTTCTTTTCTCATCTATTGACACCTTTCTCAAATTGTTTTCATTACTCCTTAATCGTTTTACGCTAGATTTTTTCCTTAAATTCTCCATTTTGAATAATTACTATTTCATGCAATAATCCCATGCATTATGAACTAAAGATTTACCTTAATTATTAGTAATTCACACCAAGGAAATTTGTGATATCCTGGAAATTTGGCAATATAAATTTAATAATCAGTGTTAAAAATTAAATTGATTTGATAATTTTTGATAATAAAATTTTGAATTGATCTAATAATCATCTTTTAATAAATATTTAAATTGGAAGATTTTATCTTTTTAAAGCTAATAAATTGTTTTCTGTTTATAACATATATAATTGTATATATTGTAAATTGATAAACTTTGATTTTGAATTTAGTAAATGAATCAATTTTCTTGTTCTAATTTATTTTTTGTGAATTTGAATTTTGATTTAAATTTAACGATTGGCTTTTCAAAGCAATTTAACAAATAATTATATGGTTTATATTAAAGGTAAATCTTATTTGTGTAAATTTATATTTTAATTAACTTAAATATGAATTTAGATTAGATTAACATAAAAGCTTTGTTTTATTTTCTTTTTAAAAATATTGCTTGAATTTTTATATAAGAATTTAAAATACAAATTACTAATGATCTTAATTTATTGAGTAATAGAAGTAAATTACAATCTCTTTTATAAATTATTTAATATTGTTTAATTTGTTATTTTCAAATAGTAATTATAACACTTAATTTTTATAAACATAAATTGATTTTTAGAAATAGGATTTGTTATTTTAAAATTTTAATAAGAGTTATATATGTATGTATATATATAACTTGATTTTTAAATTGGAGTTTTAATTTAATTTAAAATTTGAATTTAATGTCTTGAATTTAAAACAATAAATATTTAAAATATTTGAATAAGCTTATATTATTAATTTGTTTGTTTCATTTATCTTTAATAAATTTAAAAGAGAAGAAATTCGTTTATATATACACATAAGAATAATAAATTTAGATCTAAAAGCTTTTGTAAACTATTTAAATTAAAATAAAGATACTTAAAATACATGTGTAAGTTTCTTATGACACCTTAATGACATGTGTTAGTTATAAAATAAACTAAGGTGACATATGTTAGAAATTAAAACAAGTGTCTTAATTTAATTTTTTTCATTTATTTTATTTTAATTAAATTAAAGCCTACTTATATAAACTTATCACTCCTCATTTATCTTCTTTCATATTCTTCTTTTTAAACCTTAAAAAGATCTTCAGCTAAAAAAAAATTGAAAATCTGCAAAACTTCTCCATTCAAAAACAGAGATCTTGATCAAAATCAAAATATGTTTTCCCCTCAAAAATGAATCTAAAACAATATCACCTTTAAACCAAAACCATCTGAATCATATTCAAATATGAAGTACAAATCACATAAACCAGTAGCCTTTCCAAACATTTAAATGCCTGAAATTTATTCTGCATTTCTGTTTTGAACTTCATCAAGCCTGCAATTCTTTTTTCTGGAAACATGCAAATGGAATCTGGAAACATGCATGCATTAGGGAGCAAGCAATGCAGGGAAAACAAGATTTAAGTTTTTATAGAAAAAAAAGAAGCAAAAGTAAAACAAAGTTGCAACTCAAAGTTTTGGAATTGAAGTTCTGGAAATTAAAACACAATTCAGGTTTCAAGCATCTCCAAAATAAGTTTGCTCTGCTCATAATTTTCAAGGTGAGTAACATTTTATACTAAATAACTTAAATATGAATCTAGTTGCTGTTTTACTCTAGAAATAAAATGTTTGTATGTTTTTTTTTCAAGCTTATTACTTGTATATAGATGAATGTATGTGTAATGCATGCTGCAGTATATATTGTTTCTCGTTCTTAAGTTCCAGGTTATAGAATTTGCTTAAATTCCATTTCATATGATTAATATGTGTTAAGATTTAGATTTCAAACAAAATATAGTTGAGTAATATAAGTTTAAGGTTTAAATTTTTATAAAAATAAAAGGGAAAAACCTGCAAATGTCTCTGAAACACTAAGTACTACAGAACAAACATTTGAAAGTAAGAACTTAAGTATCCGGATTCTTTGATTTAAGATTATCAACCGATTACACAAACAAAGATACGAATTTTAAAACTAAAATTTGAATTTTTAGATTGAAATTGATTGGGTATTTCTGGTTTAACCAGAAATCCTATTTTGTGTTGATTCTGTCGACTAGGAAGTTTGGGTGGCCATTGTTTTTCCTGGTGATGGAGTGATGATCGAGGAATCAAGGAAAAATACTGGATGAAGGATTAAAGCAGTAAGGTGATGGGGATTTTGAATCAAAGATATAAGCCCTAGTTTACTGTTCATTTGAAAATTGGGTCGACGTTAACTCTAGAAGTGACCGATCCTTCCTTAATTCAAGTAGGTGGTTGATGGGGTGTGGAAGTAGTTGTGGCCGGAGGTGGAACTTCTCTGATGATCGAAAATTTGAGTTTAAGGCAAATTCCTATTGCGACATTGTTCCTGTTTTGAGCTCGAAAGCTCGTTTTCGGAATTGGGGTTCTGCATTTGATTTGAGGGTCGGAGTCGTGTTAGGAGGCGACGGTCGACTTGCGCGAGTGGTCGGAGGTGACGACAACGGTGGTGTAGGTGCATGGGGATCTTGTGGTGTCAGCTGTTTTTGGGGAGATGTTTACTCGAGAGTGTTTCGGGTTATTTTGAGATTTGCTCGAAGCTTGGGAATGATCGACTCGAAGAAATTTATGTATGGACTCAGGGGTATGTTTGTTACAGGTTTATGTGTAAACCTGTCAGTACCACCAGATTTGAATAAATGCAAATGAATGTTACTCGAGTTTTACTCGAGATATTTGTGTATTTGCTCGGGTTAGGCTAGGGTAGGCTCGAGTGGTTTCTGTATGAATCGAGTTAGTTTTATTCAGGTTAGAAACGTGTTCTGTTTTCAAAATTTAAACTGGATTTTAATATTAAAGCAAAGATTTAAATTAAGTTTTAAATCTAATTTTATATTATGAATTCAAGTTTTAATTTGAATCATAGCTGGAAATGAATGAAGTTTTTAAAAATCAATTTTTTTAAATAACTTAAAAAGGGATTTATTGTTTAAAAATGTTTTAAAAGAAATTTGAATTTAAATTGGAAATTGAAATGTAAAGAAATGTTTTAAACAAAGTTTAAACTGATTCAAATCTGGATTTGAATCTTTGTTTTAAAATAAATTTAAATTTTATAAATTTAAATGTTTAAAACAAATTTGAATGATAATGTAAAATTTAAATGTTTTGAATTTAAAAAGATTTTTTTTTTAACTCTTGTAAAATTTCTTTTATAAGAAAACTATTATTTATCATTTAAATTTAAAGGTTTTAAATTGATTTTAAAACTTGTTGAAGTTGAATTAAATTTAATAATTTGTTATGCATTTAAATTATTAGGGTAATTAAATGAATAATTAATTTATTTAATAAATTAATGAAATGAATAATTACCTAAAGTAATTAAGGGTTTAATCTTAAAGGTTTAAGATTAATTATTTTTAGAATAATTAACTTGTAATTTATGAATGATTAATTAAATAAGATTAGTTTTTAATTAATGGTTAATAATTAATTAATCAAGTAATAAAGGATTAATTAAGTTACAGTTAACACTTAATTAATTTAATAATTAGGGATTAATTAATGGGTTATTAATGATTAATTAATTGGTAATTAATAATGATTAAAATAAGTTAATTATTTTAGAAAAATAATTAATGAATTGTTAATAGTTAGTAAAGGTTGTTAACTAAGGATTATTTAATAATTAATTAATGTGATTAATTTTTAATAATTAATTAGATTAATTAATTTAAAGATAATCATTTATGTAAATTGTTAAGTATAATTACTTATGGAAGTAATTAAGGAATTAATTACTAATTGTAATTAATTGAGTTTAATTTGATTAGGTTAAGTTAATTAATTCAATTTAATTAATTTAGGAAAATCAATTGATGATTTGTGAAGTATAATTACTTAATGTAATTTAATGAAGAGTAATTACTTAGGGAAGTAATTAATGGGTAATTACTAGATGTAATTAATTGAAGTGATTTGATGATGAAGTAATTTGAGTATAATTACTTTGTTAATTAATCAAGGGATTAATTGGAGATAATTAATTAAGGAGTAATTAATTTATTTTGTGAAGTAATTAAGGGTAGTTAATTACTGAATGGAGTTAATCAAGGGTGATTAACAATTATGGTTTAATTGAAGATTAATTACCTAGTGTAATTAATTAAAAAAAATGTAATTAGAAATCATTAATTATTATGATTAATGATGTAATTAAGACTGGATTTATTTGGAAATAATTAATTAATGTAGGGATTAATTAATGTAATTAATTAAGAAGTAATGTAATTAATTTATAGTTAATTAATTAAGGAAGTAATTAAAGATTAATTACTGTATTTGGTTAAGTATAATTAATTTGAGAAATTAATTAGAGGATAATTACTTGAATGTAATTAAAGGGTAATTAATCAAGGATGACTAATTAAAATGAATATTTGGTTGATGATTAATTAATTGATTGATAATTAATTAATAGTAGTGTAAGCAAGTTTGGTAATGATAAAGTAATTAATTTAATTTATTTTAAATTAATTAAAAAGGATGTAATTAATTTAATTCATTTTAAATTATTATATTTGGTGTGATTATTAATTATTGCTTATATGAATGGATGATGTTGTTTGCCTTGAATGGTTTGAATCTCAGATATGAGATAGGTAATGTTGAGTGATATGGATGCATTGATTGCATTGTGATGATGATTTGGATTACCTTTTGATAATGATAATATAGATTATCTGTTGTGATGATAATGTTGATTATCTACTGTGGTATGTGTATTATCTATCTGTGTATATAGATAATTGAATTGTTTTAAAACCTTTAAAACAACTCGACCTTAAAAGATACGCTTTGGATTTCGATGAGATCGGGATCGGGTTTCCATATTTGGATATCCGAAAACCGCATCGATCCAAATTAACAATAGGTCGTGAATCTCATGTGAAGAGTGAAGACTCGAGGTGTAAGAACTATTCGTCAGTATAACTCTGAGGGTGATTCCGAGACGAGTTTGACGAAGTCGCACTTTCAGATTCGAGATGAAGATTGAGAGTGCAAAGGTTATCGTCATTAACTCTGAGGGTGATTCCAAAATGAGTGTAACGAGATAATGCCTTCGGTTTCGTTCGAACCCGAAACGAACTTGTATGGATTGAATGCTTTCAGAACATCGTCAGATGGACGATGAGCATTCTAAGAGATGTGTTCTCTAAAGGTAATCATGGCCTCAAGCCTCATCAACCGGGAATGGCTAAAACAGGGGAGGTGCAGCAAGGCTAAGTGGGTCATGCCCAAGTAGGACGAGATTTTTCCCTGTCTAGAGGTCCCTTTTATTTCGGCTGTGTGGGCGGTTGGAACGTAAGCCAACTGCGGGGTTGTCTTATTCAGGACTGTCCAGTAAGTGATGGTTCCGATCTTGTGTTGCAGGGAAGCGGGCGTACTCCTCGGTACGGTGATCTAGGCTACGTACTGTGACGAGCGGTACCCCGGTAGCCCAGCCATTGATGGAATCCAAAATCCAATAAGTGCCAACGGTTTTGATTGTATTACCCACTTTTGTGGCTAGTAGCTGGAATTTAATCATGTAACAATTTCGGCTATTTCATATTTACTTGAAAACCCTAGACCTATTATAATATCACTGAATTTCCTATCAAACATTTTGGTTAGCGTAAGGTAAAAACTTTTCCATGTTTATGTGTGGGAAGTCTTACGTGATACCTTTCTTTTCAAAGGTTTTTCAAAGTTAAGCAACTTAAACCTATTACTCACACCAGACCCGTGTCTGACCCAGAGTTTATCTTCTGTTTATTTTTTAAACTCTTGGGTACTCAAATTTTTATGAGTAGCCAAGGGATTCAGGTTAGCCTTTGACAAATTATGGAGGAGCAATGGAGCAGGAGGCTTCGGCGTTAGATATATAATTTCCGATGTGTGTTCTCTGTGTTAGTATTGCGTTATTGAGTTGTATTGAATTGTATAACTAGACAAGTGTTTATAACTGTCTAGTATGTGATGTATATTCTGTGTAACTCTGATTAGTGTTGTATACTATGTAATATTTATGTTATTAATATAATTTATTCGTTCCGCTGTTGAGATTCTGATGTTGTTTCTTCTTTCTTCTCTTTCTTTTCTTTTTTCTATCCCTTTCTTTCTTCAAGATGATGCGATTTTCTGTGGTGAGAAAGTCGGGTCGTCCCAAAATTTCTTTTCTTAATTTTGATCTGATTTCGTGATTTATCCTACCTTCCTAATAGATCCGCAATCCTCTTCATATTAGACAGTGTATCCATTTTTAAGGTATAACACCTCTTTACACGTATATTCAATAATGTTTGATATTCCTATGTATTTCTATATATGGTTGGTTATACCATAGGGTCAAGTTTAGTTTTTCCTTCCTTGGTTTAATTACAAAGATATTCCATGAATTTCTACATTTATTAGTACGATTCATCTTTATTCATGCATTACATGGATTTTTTTTCATAAATTTCAATGCATTTACCTCATGATCTTTAATTTATATTTTTGGTAAGTTTATAGGTTACTGACTTATGGTCATTTGTTTAAATCGTAAGTTTGTTTTTCCTTTTGCAAAAATGATTACTCTCCCTTCCTTAATAAGGGAAGGTAAAAATATATCATATATTTATTAGCTAATTTTTACATACTTGTGTAAGGCAATCTTATAGGCAGTTGACAACGTGTTGTAGATGGTCATTTAGCACATTTTAGTGTCTTATGACATCGTATATCATATGTATTTATTTTTCTACTTTAATTGATGCTTGTTGAATATTCTAAAAAGCAAACAAATGGGTTTGGTCAAGAAAACTTTAATGGATATATCTTTAAAACAAAACATTATGGTCATTGTAACGAAGATTATAGCTGTTGAAGTGAATAGTTATGGCTGTTAAAATGAATGGATACGATAGTTGTAGCGAATGGACATGACCATTGAAGGCACCTTTTCACTGCTTATAAATAGGCAAGGCCAAATTAATTTTGACACTACAAAATACTTCTTCTTCAAATTCTTCAATTATTTTCTCCACTTAATTGCATCATCGACCTCCAAATTATAGAGTGTTGTTAGTCCGAAAAATTTGTATGAACTTTGAATCTTATTACATTGTTAGAAGGCGAATGAAAGTCAATAATTCGATAAACGATTTATACCTAATGGATTGAATTATTGTATAAAAGAATCTATTATATAGGTCCTTGAAGTCAGAAGAACAATAACCGCTTCATTATCACGCTCAAACCACCAAAGATATCCAATAATTTTCAAACAATATTTTCAACTATGGAAGGTTCGAGCTATATCAAATATTTACAAGTCATGAATCAGCATCTTCATGTTTAGAGAGGTTTTATAGAGATAACTTTACTCGATGGCATGAGACGATGAAGTTCTTCCTAATCACCACCAAACTATTCAACATTCTTGAAGATGGCTTGGAGGTAATACCCAAAGAAATTCCTACAGATACTAATGCATTAAAGAAGAAATGTGCAAAGTGCAAGGAAGATGATTTTCTATGAAGAGAACACATTTTGAATGCGCTTCCAACTTCTGTTTACAACGTACTAAATCTTGGAAAGTGTAACAAACCGCCTTTTTGACCCTTGGGTTCAACACCTGAACTGACACCACACGTGGAGAAATAAAAAGGATGATTCGTTAGATATGATAACAAGAAACAATACAGTTCTAACTAATAACTTTTAGAATCTCACAGTGGAAAGGAATAAAGTATAACATAAATCATTGTAACTATTTCATAACTCCCGAATATGCTATACTATCAGATACATGTCAGTATTATACAAACCAAACTTAATCCATATACATAATCAAATCTAGGTCATAACACTTATTTACTTCATTTACAATATGTACAAATAAATCCTTGTTTTCTATACCATCTTGTCTTCGTACTTCATCAATCTGGATATATAAATAAAGACGAAAAATAGGAGTAGATCAGACATAAGTGTAGAGTGAGTCATACTTACTCCACATATACTATAGAGATAATATTATAGCATGATATGAGTTTAACGTCTAGTCACCTTTCATATTACCGTCATAATATGTTTAACCTACCATTTACGTTTGGTCGTATCACATCTCATCTACATGGACTCAGTTCCCTAGATTCGCCTCATGTGCTATTGGGCCGATGTTGTCCACCATCATGTCAATCACGTATATGACTCACTTCCTTGGACTCGTCTTATGCGCTACTAGGTCTCTTAATTGTCCTTGCATACAAATTGGACTCACGTCCTGAAATTGCCTCTTGCACTATAGGTTTTCTTACCATCCAACCTCCACGCTAGTCCGTTGAAGCACCATAGAGGAGCAATAAAACACCTAAATCATATACCTGTGTCACAGCTCGTATCCTAGGCTTCCTATTTACGCCATAGGCTCATATGCATTCACGTCAACATCGAACAATTGCCAGACAACAAATATTATACATAGCCAACTCAAACTACGATCATTATCACATATTTCACCTTGTATTCATACTATCATCAATCACCTCATCACCAGCCTCCAGAAATCTTTAGTAAACAAATGAAAAAAGACCCAAATCGATAAATGTTATTATACATATTGGCCTATTTGGGTCCAAGTTCAACATGCACTTAAAATAGGCTATCGGAGGACTGATTATAAGGACCGATGGACCGGTCAAAGCGTAAATTTGAGATTATGGCCATGATTTTGATCTCTTCTCCATGTCATTTTTCTTCTAACCACCCTTGTTCCACCTTCGATCCCCTAAGAACATCCTTAGCACATTAAACTACGTTTCAATGGTCAGTTTTACACTTAAGTTCATCAATTTAGGTTACACATTCATTAAATTCAAGGAAAAAGTGGAAAACTTAGTTTTTATTTTACTACGCATTCAAATATCTCTTAAACCCCTGTTAATTCTAAAACTTAGTGATTATAAATGTTTATCTACTCTATTGTAAACTACAAAACATCCGTATAGGATTATAATTGCATATATCGAGAGAAAAGCAACAATCACTCATAGAATCACTTCTCCACTGTCTATGCCTCCACTGTGTGGATTATTGCATCTCCAAGCTTTAGAATTTTGCCTTCAAATTAGTATAAGTAAGTAGTCCTCTTTGTTAGCTTCATGATGCCTTTGATTTCATGCAATTTCATTGAGATTCGAGGAAGATGTGTTTATTTGAATTTTCGTAAGAAATAGGGAAAAGAGGAAGGAGTACAGTGTTGTTTTTTGAAAACTAAAGAGGAGGTTACATATCTGGTTTATATAGACGGGGGGAAAATAACACCCCATTAAAATTTCAAATTCAATATTTGGCAGCCATTTAGCTTGATACAAATTCACTGATAGCTCCTGCATACGAACTCCAAACGAGACAAATAAAAGTACTATATGACTTAAAAAACGAGAAGGTCACACTGAGGTAGGTTTTGTTGTCAAATTCCAAAGTTGAAAAAATGACCATTTTGCCCCTCCTCATTTATAATTTATTATATTAACACATTAAATTCAATTATTTTACGTTATATTATTGTTAATAATTCATCCGTAATGTATATTAATTTTTTGGGGTATTATAGAAAAAAGAGAAGCACTCTGGATTGTAGTAGAAAATAAATATCACATATTCGTGGCAAGTAACAAGAAATTTCTTTTTGTAATTTTATGGATTTCAGAGTGACAGATAATAAGTCCATTATTGGAAAAGTTAGTGAAATATTGTACATAATAAATCAACTTATAGATGATAAGATTGATCTCTCTGAATCCTTTATAGTGGGAGTAATAATTTCTAGACTCTCTTGTTCATGGAATGACTATAAGAAAAAAAGTGAAGTATGCAGAAATGGATTGTGATTTAGAGAGTTCATTGCATCATCTTCGAACAAAAAAAAACTCTCGTAAATGGGAACTAAATGATAGTTCGAAAATCGAGTTTCATTCTAAAACATGTAATATTGAAATATCAAACTCATTGAAACCTAAGAATAAGACATAGTTTAAGAAAAAAGTCACCTCATGAAGGATAAAAAGAATGATGCTTGTTGTTTTTGTAACATGCCCGGCCATTGTGACAATGACTACTATCCATGAAAGAAACAATTAAAGATGAATGTGGTCGACGACACGCTTGTGGCTATAGTGCAAGAAGAAAAAACCATTAGTCGCATGAACAAAGATTGATGGTTTGATACTAGAGAAACTATTCACGTATGCAATGATCGTAGTCTTTACAACACCTATGAAAAAGTTGAAGGAGAAGGACACGAAGTTACTAGAGCAAATAAAATCAAAAGCAAAGTAACTGGAACTAGAACTATATAAATCTCATTAACTTCGGGAAAGGTTCTTACTTTGGTCAAATCTATATCATGTACCTTATATTTGTAAGAATTTGATCTCTGGATACCTTTCGATAAGGGAGGTTTCAAGACAGTGTATGAGTCCAACAAGTTGGAATTTCTAAGAACGGCAGGTTCATTAGATAAGAATATTCTTGTAATGGCTTGATAAAGTTAAATTTTATAAAGAATAATTTTGTTTATATTTTAATTCTACTGATATGTGGCATGCTAGATTAGGATATGTTAATTTTGGTTCTCTTAAGAATATGAATAAGTTAAGATTCATTTCTAATTGAAATTTTAATTCTATCTCTTACTCTGAAGTTTATGTTCAAGCAAAAATACATGGGAAATTGTTTATAGAAAGGAAAATTAATTTGCTTTAATTAGTATATAGTGATGTTGGTGATCTAAATAGTTATACAACTTGTAGTGGTAATAAGTATTATGTAACATTTATTGATGATTATTCAAGATATGCATAGGTTATCTAATGAAAACCAAAGATGAAGTTTTCGATAAATTAAAAAAGAAATTTAAGACGAAAGTGGAAATGCAACTAGGATTTAAAATTAAAGTGTTAAGTTTTGATCGTAGTAGTGAATATTTTCTATATGATTTGACATTATTTTGTAAACAACATTGTTATATACATTAATGTACTTCTCCCTATACACCTCAACAAAATGGAATCGTTGAAAGGAAAAATAAGACGTTAGTAGAAATGGTAAATGTTATGCTTGCTAGATCTAACTTACTAAAAACTTTATGGGGTGATGCTATTTTGTCTGCATGTTATATGTTGAATAGAATTCCATTGAAAAAGAAGGATATATCCCCTATGAATTAAGGTTTAAAAGAAAATCTAGTTTATCAAGACTGAAAGTTTGGGGTTGCTTGGCTTATATTAGAAAATCATATCTTAAAAGACCAAAATAGGAAATAGAGCATTTAAATAAACTTTTATTATTTAAGCATACCATAATATAACCTATTAATTCATAATAGTTGACACCTTTGAAGTAATCGAAGTTTGAATTTTTTTGAAAACAAGTGTGTGTGTGTGTGTGTGTGTGTGTGTGTGTGTGTGTGTGTATCTCAAAAAATCAAGCTGTTGAAGATCCATTGATATCATCTAATAAGAATTTATACAAACCAATGATAACATTGATGAAGACTGTGTAACAACCCGGAATTTAACCTGTAATAATTAGTTTGTTAACTAAATAAATATAAAATAGCTTTGTGAGATTATCAGAATCAAACCACACACCATAGTGTCCTGAGTAACTTTATGGTCAATTTTCATATGTAGAACGTCAGAATCCGAGTTAATTTGAGCAAAGAATGAAATGATTAAAGAAATGAAAAAATAAAAAATAAAATAAAATGTATAGGCAGGTAGACCGACCGATCGACCTGGGCACCAAGGCGGTCGACCGCCCGGTGGACCCGCCTCTACTAATTTTGAACGAACGAACTTTCGTTCATTCGAACGTTCCAGAGCCATTAGTCGACGTGTTTTGCATCGTTTAAACCAATCCAGTCCTTCTGTTTCTGCATCGGATGGCCCCTACTCAGCCTATGACGTGGTTGCATCCTATTCAAACTCCAAATGCAATGGTCTGAGATCCACTTCCACACCTATAAATAAACACTAGACCTAAATCTTTTTCTCATTCTAGGTTTTCTCCAATTAGGTTCACATTTTTAGGAAGAACCCTAAATGGAATAATTTTTCCATAGGAGAAAATCACTATAAATTAAATTATTTTACAACTCTAAGGGGATCCGGGAAGACCAAAGGAAAAGTTTAGGACCAGAGGTGAGTGATTGTAATTATTTTAAGATTTCTTTAAGTAATTTAAAATAATAGGATTTCCAATAGTTGTAGTTTTACTACGATTTTTGGAATAGCCTTTTTAGTACTTTATATATAGTTTTTTTAGACTTATTTTCAGTCCATTTCTTTTCAACTATTCTTTTCAATAATTTTGGTTTATTTCTGTTAAGCATAGTTTTTTTTATTGATTTACAATTTACAGTATTTAAGTTTATTTACTGTTACTTACATCTTTTTTGACGTTTCAGATTTTATGCAAGCATCTATTCTCTTCATCCCCTTTTTCTTCACGTATGGATTATAATAAAATAAACGTGAATATGGATTATATATGTAAGACTATTGAATGAAGAAAATAAGATGTAAATTAAAAGGACTACAATATATAATGGAATTGGACTATAATAAATAATGGAATTGGACTAAAATTACGCCTAATTATAATTAGAATTGGACTAATTAAAAATAATCGACATAGTTATAACTTAGAATTATAACTAAATAGAATAAAAGGTGAAAGAAGCATATTTTCACACATAGACCTTGGGTTAAGTAATAAGCATGATTATAGCGTAGGTTATAATAAGAAATGGAACAAAATAAGGCTTATTTTAGGACTTAGGATAAATTAATAAGCAAAGATAGTAGGGATAAATTTTAAAGGCTTATTTAAAATAATTTATCTAAGTTAATAAGCAAAGATGAAAGTAGGACCAGTACCCAATAGCATTCGCTATTAGACAAAAAGTAAGCCTAGGGCATACTTATCTTTACTATTAATAATGAGAATTCCATGAATATGATTCAACCATGTCTTTTTGAAATTCCTGAAGTACCCTTTTCATATCTATATCATTTCATGTTATCTCATGTCCATATACATAGTTGGAGTAGCGGCGTTAAGTGGTTAAAACAGAGGCAAGCCATGCTAAAATATTTTTTGAAAGCACATTTGAGTAGTGATAGATAAATCTTTTTTCATCAACTCAACATTTTGAGATGTTCTCAAATGGACAATAAAGTTTCTCATCTCTTAGATTATATACACTAACAATTAATACATTTCGATGATGCATGACTAATTAAATGTTGCACCTTACATAGCTCTCTTTCGTATGAATTAAGTAACATATCTGAACTAATAAATGCTGCAATGAGAGTAATGAAAATGTGTAAATAAAATGTAGGTTGGGGGCGGTTAGAAACAGCAACACTTTCTTTTTATTTTAAGGGACAAAAAGTTGGAATACTATAAACATGAACGTCACTGTTTTCATGGAGAATAGGGTAACCGAATACGTCATTTAGAGTCACAGAATGATTATGATTCGGGCTTCAAGGATGCAACGTACATAATTAATTTGTTGAAACGAGATTGCAGTTAACATATATTTTCACAGTACTTAAGAATGTACGTAAAAACTTATGTGCCCTTATCAGATGGGTGAAACAAATGCAAAAAAGGGAGAAAACTATTGCTCAATTCAAGGTTATTTTTTAGATTTTACCACCTATAAGTTTATCTATGATTAAAGAAAAAGAGAAGCAATTAAAACATGTTCAGCTGTATGTGAACAAAATTAAATGTCTCGAACATAACATACATCGGATTTTTACTCAAAAGACTTATTATTTCATGGTAATAAGTTTTAAAAACATCAATTTCAAATAATTAGTTTTAAGGATAAAGTATAGAAAAATAATAAATGAAGTTATCATTTTAAATGATACAGAAAAATAACATATTGTATAACTTACAATGATTAATGTATTTATTAATTTTTTGCAAATTTGCATTGATACTAATTAGTCATAAGCGTTTCCTTCTATCTCGAAATAACAAGACCTTCAACCTCTCTCAAATACATATGAGAGATGGGATCAGTTTTTCATTTGACTACTCATAAACAATATTAAAGTCACAAAACTTTGTAATAGTCTTCCAGCCATTCACATTTTTTCGTGAATAATACATAAAAGCACTTTCCTAGGATTATGTTAAACAATAACAAAATAAAACGATAATTCCAAATTAGCTGACTAGACATATCTCTGCTATTAACAAAGAGAATTCAATCAACACGATTTACACGGTGTCTTTTTGAAATTTCAAAATTACCCTCATTCATTAATGAATCTGACCACCATTTCCGACTACCCGCTAACAGAATTTTACTATCATTCTTCGTCGATATTACCAACAAAACAACTTAAATGCATTATGACTACAAAAAGATTTGCACTTAAGACACACATCCATCCAAGGTAAATATTTCAGTTATTAGATGCACATACATGCGTTGTATACTAGTGCTAAGAATCGTAGTAATTGGTCAAATAGAAGTCCTAATCATGGGGAATTTAGATAAGGGATGCAACTAGATATTGTTTGGATGTAGGGTGAGTACCAACAGCATTTCCCTTATAGATTCCATGGACACATGGTGATCTCACATTAGCCTGAAATGGGATGAGGGGCACGCTTATGCTGGATGTTGAGTTAATAAGAAGACCCAATATGTTTTGGGATTCTTGGGCTATGGGATGATCTTAAGGATGGATTGGCTATCCACATATGGAGCTATCTTAGATTGCGAGAGGAGAGTCGTTAGACTTAAGACTTGCAGTGGTAGGACTCTAGAGGTATATTGCGACCCATAAGGGTCAGTCATGTTGAGTTTTTTATAATCCCTCGATTTATCGTCATCAGGAATGCATTTGATTCCGGTCATTAGAGATTTTGCAGATGTCTTCGAGGAGGTTGGGGGACTACCCTCTAAGAGAGAGATTGACTTCAGGATTTATTTGACTAAGAACGCTAAGCCAGTAGTATTACTTGTGACGCACATGGCACCAAGGGAGAGGAAAGTACTGAGCAAGCAAATTCGTTAGCTTTTTGAAAAGAGATTCATAAGAAGTAACATATCGGAGTGGGGAGCGCCAGTCGTCTTCGCCATTAAGGCGAATGGTTCTCTTCGACTTTGCATGAACCATAGGGAATTAAATAAGCTCACCAAGAAGAACCGATATCCACTCCTTAGGATTGATGATCTTTCTGACCAGTTGGTAGGTTCTTTGGTTTTCTCTTAGCTTGATTCATCCACGGGATTCCATCAGCTTAGAGTCGCCAATGACAGTATAGATAAGAATGCCTTTAGGACACCGGACGGATTCTTCGAGTGGTTGGTTATGCCTTTTGGGCTAACCAATGCTCTAGTCTATTACATTGATTTGATGAGCCGTGTCTTTAGGTATGGCCTAAATAAGTTTGTGGTTATTCATGGATGATATCTTGGTATTTTCCAAGAATATGGAGGAGAATATTGTTTATTTGGAAGAAGTTATTCGCACAGTTCATAGTCACTATTTGAGAGCTAAGTTTTCGAAAAAATAATTTTTAGAGAGAGGAAGTTCATTTCTTGGGGCACGTAGTCTCGAAGGAAGGTTTGGCTGTTGACCCCGCCAAGCTTATTGCAGTACAAGATTAGAAGTCCCCGAAGAATGTTACCGAGGTTCTGGCTACTATAGGAAGTTCATTAGAGACTTTGCCAAGATTTCGGCACCACTCACACGCCTTAATAAGAAGAATAAAGCTTTCGTATGGGACATGGATTGTGAGGATCCTTCACGAGGCTTAAGAGAGCCCTTACAAGTGCATTAGTGTTAGTTTTACCCGACAGAGCTAAGCCTTTCACTGTATACATTGATGCATATGGAACGGGTCTAGGAGCAATATTAATGCAAGAAGGGAGGGTAGTGTGTTATGGTAGTAGGCAGTTGAGGACACATGGCAAGAACTGCCTTACCCAAGATTTGGAGTTAACTTCCATAGTTTTTGCACTTATGGCATGGAGGCACTATTTGCTTGGAGAGAGGTTTGAGATTTTTACCAACCATAAGTCTTTGAAGTACCCATTCTTACAGAAGGACTTGAACTTGAGGCAACAGATGTAGATGGAGTTTTTAGCCTCATATGATTTTAAGATAGCTTATACCCCTGGCAAGGGTAATGTGGTTGCGGATGCATTGAGTAGAAAGAAAGCAACCCTTAGTCCTTTGTTCGTAGAGTGGAAGAACTTGGAGTTTATTTCTACCTTTGATTTTACTCCCTCTATGGGCATTACTCCCGGATTGTTAGCGACATTAGAGGTGATGCCTACCGTTATGGATCAGATTGGCTCAAGGTAGCGTGAGGATTCAGAGCACATGGGCATTATGGATAGGATTAGCCGAGGAGAGGTCTCGAGACATCTGCAACGCTATTCCATTGATAGTAGAGGGTGGCTTAGGAGAGATGGGAGGCTTTGTGTTCCACACGCCGATGACTTGGTGAGAGCAGTTTTGGAGGAGGCACACCATTCCCATGTGACTATTCATTCAGGTGGTAACAAAAAGTATCGGGATACGTATAGGATGTTCTATTGGGGTGGTATGAAGAAGGACATGGTGGAATTCGTAGCTAAGTCTCTCATATACCAAAGTGTAAAAACAGAGTAGCAAAAGCCCATTGGATTAATTTAGCCCTTAGATGTGCAGGAATGGAAGTGGGATAGTATTTCTATAGATTTCGTTGATGGTTTACCCCATTCTAAGAAAGGGAACACTAGCATTTGGGTGATTGTTGATAGATCGACTAAGAGTTCTCACTTCATCCTAGTTAAGAGTATGCGTACAGCTTCATATTTGGCATCCTTGTATGTTCGAGAGATATTCCGTCTACACGGAGTTCCTTAGCATTTATAGTAATAGAGATCCCATTTTCACTAGTGATTTTTGGAGAAGTTTACAGGAGGCGCTATGGACTCAACTTAGGTTGAGTATGGCCTATCACCCTCAGACAGATGGCCAAACGGAGAAGGTAAATAGGGTGCTCGAGGATTTGCCATGGATGTGCATTTTGGACTTTGGAGGAACTTGGAAGGAGCATCTTCCGTTGGTTGAGTTTGCATACAATGATATTTACCAAACAAGTATAGGAATGGCACCATTTGAGGCTTTATATATGAGACCTTGTAAGTCCCCATCATGTTGGGTAGAGTCTACGGAGAAGTTATTTCACAAACTCGATACAGTTAGGGAGACCTCTGAAAGGGTGGATTTGATTCGGCAAAGGACAAAGATGGCTCAAGACAGACGAAAATCGTATGCGGGCTAGCGGAGGGGAGACTTAGAGTTTGAGGTTAGAGACTTAGTTTTTATCAAAGTATCCCCGCTTAGGAAGGTGGTAAGTTTCGGATCAGATGGAAAGTTAGCCCTTATAATTGTTGGACCATTTCCTATCACAGAGAAAGTTGAGAGGATGGCTTACCGAGTAAGGCTACCTGATAGGCTCGTAGGAGTGCACGACTTTTTCCATGTTTCGCACTTGCGAAAGTGCTTGCATGACTCGACAGAGGTTGTGGAGCCTATTCAGTTGGAGGAGGTGGAGGTTGAAAGGGAAGCTTCTGTTCGACATATCCCTAAGAAGATTGTTGGAAGAGACATCAAACGACTAAGAAATAAGGAGGTTCCACTGGTGAAAGTGCAATGGGGAGATGATGTTGCAGACGCCACATGGGAAGCAGAAGAGAAGATTCGTACTTCTTATCTTCATCTTTTTGATGGTAAGTTTTAGAATTCTTTTTTTCCATCGTTAGATTCGAATAGGTTCTTTTCTTTATTATCCTTTGGGAGAGTAGAACTTAGAATTTATCTGTGGATGGTAGGATATGATGTAAACATGTTAATAGAACATGTTATGAATGATGTATGCTAGTGGTTGTAGGCGTTTGCTAGTGGATGCTATGGATGCATATAGGTACACTAGGCACTATTATTCCTTAGGGATCCGCCTAACTAGGATACTAGAGCATATGCATATGGATGTGTACGCATTTTTATTTTATTTTCATCATTACTATAAATGGATGTTTATCACTTGATTATTGCATTTGTGTGATGTTTGTAGCATGCATATAGAACTATCAGTTATCATTAGGAAATTTTTGCTTTCATTTGGATACATGGCGCATACATGATTACATAAAAGGAGGTCAATTGAATCAGTGGACCGCCTAATTTTTGCATTAGTTAGGAACATTTACACTACACTAATTGCATAAGTATCATAAATTGCATTAGAAATACTTAAGGACAATGGATGAATGGTTGATGATTGAGTAGTTGGTTGTAGAATTGGATGAAAACATTCAGTACATTCTTTTATCCTTGGAGATTTCGGGGACGGAATCTCGTATGGAGGGGAGAATGTAACAATCCATAATTTAACCCATAATAATTAATTTGTCAATTAATTAAATAATAAAATAACTTTGTGAGATTACCAGAATCAAGCCACAGAAGTTGCACCATTGTGTCTGTGGTAATTTTTTTGTCAATTTCCATATATAGAATGTCAGAATCCAAGTTAATTTGAGCAAAGAACGAAATAATCAAAGAAATGAATATATATATATATATATAGGCATGTCGATCGGCCGGTCGACCTGGGCACCAACGCGGTCGACCGCCCGGTCGACCCGCCTCTAATAATTTCGAAGAACGAACTTTTGTTCGTTCGAATGTTACAGAGCTTTTAGCCAGCGTTTTTTTCATCGTTTAAACTGATCTGGTCCCTACGTTTCTGCAACAGATGGTCCTTATTCAGCCTATGTTGTGGTTGCATCATATTCAAACTCTAAATCCAATGGTCCGAGGTCTACTTCCATGCCTATAAATAAACCTCTGTACCTAACACTTTTTCTCATTTTAGGTTTTCTCCAATTGGGTTCACCTTTCTAGGAAGGACCCTAAACGGAATAATTTTTCCAAAAGAGAAAATTGTTATAAATTAAATTATTTTACAACTCCAAGTGGATCCGGGAAGACCAAAGGAATAGCTTCGGACCAGAGGTGAGTGATTGTAATTATTTTCAGATTTCTTTGAGTAATTTAAACTAATAGAGTTTCCAATAGTTGTAGTCACTACAAAAAAGAGGGCTGTTTTCCAACCCAGAATTCCCTACGCCATCCCTACGCCGCGTAGGCGCGGCGTAGGAAAAACGTGGAAACATAGGGAAGGGGTAGGGACAGCGTAGAGAATTCCCTACACATTTCCTACGCGCACCAGGTTCTCCAACAATTGACCATGGCGTAGGGAATGTGTAGGGAATTGCCTACCCATTCCATACACCTTATTGTTCTCCCTACGCATTCCCTACGCCTGTGGAGGAAAGAGGTTGGAATTTCCCTACGCTTTACCAACGCCAGACAATTATTAACTTTTGTAGTTTAACTTGAAATTATATTATAAAAATATATAATTTAATTTGTCAATAAATAGTATTAACTTTCGAAACTAAAATAAAATTATATGTAATAATTAACTTTTAGATGTTTAATTAACTAAAAAAGAATAATAATTAAATTTAAAAAGTTGAAATACCAAATTAATAGTCCGAAATATGAAAATTATGATTCAAGAAAAGCAAGCAAGAAATTTACAGTATATAAAAAAAAATTAAATTCAGTTAAACTTAAAAATAAAACCGATTAAACTTTGCGGAAAATCTGCTTTTGTTAGAAATGTGACATTTTTTAATGAGTTATTGTTTTTCTATATTATTGTAAAAGTCTTTTTTTCATTTTGATAATTGATTATACTTGGTTTAAATTTTAACTTGGTTAACATAAATTTGCAAAATATGGACGTAGAGATATTTGTAAAAGCCCACCAGCCCAAGGAAAAACTGTTTTACTTCAAAGCTACAGCTCAATAGCAATCTCCATGTTGGCAACGCTTGAACCCAAAAAACTAGGGTTTCAAAAATCAACGCCTTTTAAATAATCATCGCTACATACTCGGCTATTCCATCAGCCGTCGTCGGCTCATCCTTGCCATCGTCGGCTCATCGTTGGCTCATCCTTGCCTTCTACGCAGCCCTCGTCGGCTCATCCTTGCCTCCTACGTGATATTTTCTACTACTGATTTGAAGTCCTGCTACAGTCTCTTTATACTTCCACTGCTAAGTATGCGAATTTCTTGTTTTGAGTTGTCTAATTTTCTAAAATTGAGTCGCCCTTTTACTGCTTCAGATTTCTAAAATAAAGTTTGCACACATTATCTCAATTTTATGAATTGCTTTAGCTAGGATGTTGTGGGTTTGTATCCAATAGGTAATTATAGTAGTGGCTACTATATGCATTAGCTAGAATCTAAATGTTAAGGACAACAATTTGCTATGCTATCCTTCTAATCTGCTCTTTATTATGTCATATAATCTTGTGCACTCCATATCATTAATTTAATTCGAGCTCAAAGGTAAGTCCAAATATTTTACTAGCAGAGATCCCAAATAATAAAGCATGTTTTATGTTTTATTAACGAATATTCTGTTTAAAATTTAAACCATTTTAACTTTTTATTCAAAGAAGTTAATTAAAAAATTGTTCAATGTTTGGCCCCGTTTGACAGGTATCGTATATGATCGTTATATAGATGTTCGTTTTGTTGTGAAACGGACATCAATATTCATCTAATACAGTATTTGTCGAATTTGTCCATGTATTGGACAAGTTACAAACAAAACTAAGTTTTTACATTACATAAATCATTTCAATTCAAGTGGTGACAGAATTTCGAGAGTGCTTCTTTTTTGTTCCCCGTGTACGCGCATAGGCATATGATACGGGGAATAAGGGGAAGTGCTGCCGAAATTTTGTTGTACCACTTGAGGCGAAATGATTTATGAAATGTAAAAACAAAGTTTTGTTTGTAATGGGAAGTACGTTGACTGAGCCCATAAATAAACAGTTCTAATGGAAAGTTCGATTAAATAAACAATAGACAAATTTCTATTAGGGTTACGATAAGATATATTTAATTTGCAAAAATGTAAGAATTTAAACATTTAGAAGAATTAGAATTTTTAGGTTAAACTAGCATACATCTAATATTGTATTTATATGTATACGAATTTGAAATTATATCTATCTAAATAAAATAATACAATAATTGGGTAGTAATTAAAATAATGAAATAACTATAGTTCTATATAGTAATAATATAAGTACTCATCTTATAATATAACATATCTTAATTATGCAGTAGAAGATGGAACGTTTGAAAGTTCGTCGCGCTTGGATGTACAAAAATGTTGGGCATAGAGGAACAATTCCATTTCAATTTTTAAGAGGTTTAACCGAGTTCATGCTAGTGGCATCTTCCAATGGGACAAACATGACAGAAATCCGTTGTCCTTGTAAGAAATGCAAAGCCACAAAACATTATTCTTATGAAATTGTTCAAAGGCATTTGACTAAAAACGGTTTTATGGACGATTACTATGTGTGGATACATCATGGTGAAGATGCGATGAACGTTATTAATATGTCGGTAGTTGTTGAGGATGATAACGTAAATATTGACGTTGATTTTGATGACTCTACAGTACAGAAAATAGAATGACTGAAATGGTTATTGATGCCGCTGGTCCGAGCATGCTGCCTAATTCATTGGACGTAGAGGAAGAACCAAATCCAAAAGCTAAAAAAAAATTTGACTTGTTAGAAGCATCAAAAAGACCGCTTTTTGATGGATGTCCTATGACAAAGTTGGCAGCAACTGCTAGGTTAGTTGCTATAAAATCCACAAATAACGGTACCCAAAAATTAATGAATGACGTTCTTAGCTTAATTCGAGATGTGGTTCCATCCGGTTTGCAAACTAGATTGGCTGAAAATTGGTATCAATTAAAAAAACAAGTGTCCGCATTCGGGTTTCCGTATGAAAAGATAGATACATGTCGAAGTGGGTGTATGCTATATTGGAAAGAAGACAAAGACCGTTCACAATGTAAATTTTATGGCTTAGGAAGATATGAAAAGAAAAAAAAGTAACGGTAAAGGTGTGCCTTTTACTCGTTTACATTATCTTCCGATTATTCCTAGATTGCAAAGATTGCATTCGTCTTATGCCACTGCGGAGCACATGAGATGGCATAGTGAACGAGTTCGAGAGGAAGGGGTTTTATGTCATCCTGCAGATGGAGAAGCATGGAAACATTTCGATGATAAATATCCTGATTTTGCCAAGGAGTCATGAAATATTAGGCTCGGTTTATGCACTGATGGTTTCCAACCTTTTAGCCAGTATGGCAAAAAATACTCCACTTGGCCTGTTATTTTGACACCTTACAATTTGCCTCCTTGGATGTGTATGCAAAATCCATACATGTTCTTAACCCTAATTGTTCCTGGACCCAAAAATCCGAAAAACGGAATAGATGTTTATTTGCAACCTTTAATCGAGGACTTGAAGAAAATGTGGATAGAGGTTATTGACACGTACAACGTGTCAAAGAAGAAAAATTTCAAACTATTTGCTTGTTTGTTATGGACGATAAGCGATTTTCCCGCGTACGGGATGCTTTCAGGCTGGAGTACGGGAGGTAAATTATCTTGCCCCGTGTGCATGGATTCAACAAAAGCATTTACACTGAAACATGGTGGTAAGCAGTGTTGGTGGGATTGCCACCGTCGATTTTTGCATACAAATGACACGTTTAGACGTGATAAGAAAAACTTTGAAAGAAATAAAACTGTAAATTTGCAACCACCAACATTTTTGAATGGAGAAGAAGTATTTGATATTGTAAAAGATTATGCAAAATTACACGAGACGGGAAACAAAGAGCCCAAAATTCCTGGCAAAGCGGATTATCACAATTGGTGCAAACAGAGTATATTTTGGGAATTACCATATTGGAAAGATCTAAAACTTCGACACAATTTGGATGTGATGCATATTGAAAAAAACGTATTTGAGAATTTCTTTCATACAATTATGAATGCGAAAGGAAAAACCAAAGATGATTTGAGATCAAGAAAAGATATCGAATACTATTGCAATCGTCCAGAGCTTAAGATTAATCCTATTCGTCCAAACTTCAAAGTTCTTGCATGTTATGAGCTGGATAGGACTCGTTGTATAAAATTACTAGAGTGGGTCGATTCTTTGAGGTTTCCTGATGGAATTGCTTCTAATATGAAACGATGCGTTGATATGAAGGATCTTATACTGTCAGGTATGAAGAGTCATGATTGCCGTGTATTTTTAGAGACTCTATTTCCGATAGTATTTAAGGAGCTTTTACCACAAAAGGTTTGGATGCCTATAACAGAGCTTAGTTTATTCTTTAAAGAGATATGTTTGACAACTCTATCTAAAAGCCATTTGTAGAAGCTTGAAAGAGATATACCCAAATTACTATGTAAATTGGAGAAAATATTCCCCCTGGAGTTTTTAATTGCATGGAACATTTACCAGTACATTTACCAACTGAAGCGTTACTACGGGGACCAGTGCAGTATGGATGGATGTATCCTTTTGAGAGGTATGTAATAGTTATATTTATATACGCAATGTTTAAATATAGAACATGTTATAGTTAATTTCACACATTTTCATATTAAGGTATCTGGGTCACCTAAAGAAAAAAGTGAAACAGAAAGCACGTGTTGAAGGTTCTATTTGTCAAGCATACATTATTGAAGAAGCATCCATATTTTTTAGTCATTATTTCGATGATCACGTTAATTTAAATTTCAATCTTGGTCATCGCAATGAAAATGATATTGTGGATGATTCAATCGATAACGTTCTCTCGGTATTCAAAAAACAAGGACGTCCATCTGGTAAATGGAAGAATGTTAAAGGCTTCGCTACAACAAAGGATTATAATCTAGCCAAGGCAACTGTGCTTCTTAATTGCAATGAATTAACTGATCTTATAAGGTATTATAATAATTTGATTATTCATTAACTAAATTATTGTCAATCTTTTCAAGCTACACACAATACTCCTTAGATATTAACATGTACATTTGATTTAAACAGCAAGTTCGAAAGTGAATATCCCAATGTTGAACTCTATAAGGAATTTGAGGGATGGTTTAAACAATATGTAAGTATGATAAGTCATGTATTTTAACCTTGCGGTATTCATTATATATTAACTTGTGTACTTGATTCAAATTGATAGGTTGATACGAACAACATCACTGACATTTGTTATAGGAAACTTGCATTTGGTCCGTGTAATAGTTACAGAATATGTCCAATAATGTTTATAAATGGATTTAAGTTTCACACCGAAGAATATGGAAAGAAAAAAACAACTGTTAATAGCGGAGTTTGTATCAAAGGTGGGAACAACGATGATGACATAAAGGATTATTATGGTGTACTTGAGGAAATAATCGAGTTAACTTACTTGGTGGTGTTGGAGTTGAAAACATTTCTATTCAAATGTCGATGGTTTGATAGTAGGCCGAATATTGGAGTAAAACGCGTACATAAGGATTACCCTCTTATTGAAGTAAACCACAAAATAAATATTTAGGGTGTGATCCATTGTGTTGGCAGCACAAGCTACACAAGTTTATTTCATACCCTATCCTGCTATCGACAACAGTCGTTCAGATTGGTGGGCTGTTATTAAAACAAAACCGAGATGGTCATTTCACTCAAACATGGTCATAACCGACAATTTGGCATATCAAAATGATCCAGAACCTAATCAACTGCTGGAGATTGTACAACAAGTAGAAGACATAGGATCTTTAATTAATGACGTTAACGATGGGGTCGAAGTAGATGAAGATGACGATAAGCAAATTGAAGTAGAAGAAGATGAGTGTGAGCTTGAAGATGACAGTGTACATATTGAGAGTGATGATGATAATGAAGATTGGTAGCATGTATATTTAATTATGATTGTTCGCATTTGTTTTTAGTTGCTCGATTGGTTTACATTCTATGTCATTTGATGTATGTTTTCAAACCTTGTCTTAAATAAAGTTCACAAATTTCATTTTGAAATGTTAGCTTATCTTATGTATATAGTTGCAAATGTTGTATTCATGTAATAGATATGAGTTCTCGTGGTGGTGGTCGTCGTAGTAGTGGAGGTCGTAGTAGTAGTGGTGGTCGTAGTGATAGTGGACGTGGTTTGGGTTTGATCGAACCAGCATCACCCACTGTCGATCAACAACCCACCCCTTCAGATGGACGTGATCTTGATCAAGGCACCCCTGAGCTATCTGGACATATGTCACATACTGGCTCGACTTCCTCAGTCGGCACCATGTATATCTATTATAGGGAGAATGGCGAGTAAGTAAAATTTATGAACTTTCAAATTATATTTAAATAATGCATTACAGACTTTAATATAATTTGTTCATTAACAGCTGGGAATTCGCGAATAGTGCCTCAACGTCTCGTACTATATCTGCTATGCTTTAGGCCCGTTTGACATCATTTTGGCCTTGTTTCAGTATGATTCCTTCTAATATTAAGGATCATTGGTTTGAAGAGTTTAAGGTGAAATAATTTTGAAATTCAGGATGTTGCAATATTTAGTCCATTCATGATTAAGTTTTTCAATTTATTTATTCGATTCCCAAATTCTTGTGTAGGCATTGTACTCTTGGGATCCCACCACTTCTTTTGCTGATGTCAAACGATTATGGGATCAAAAGTGTTCTTTGAAGTATAGGTGGATTATTGGAGACATGAAAAGGTATAAAAAGAAGAATGCTTGTATAACAGATGAGGTATGGCAACAGTTTTTAGCCTACTGGGAGAGGGAGGATGTGAAGGAGCTTTCTCAAAAGAACTCAATCGCTCGCAATAGCAATCCAAGGCCACATAGATGTGGTTCTAAATCAATGGCACAATGGATGAACGATATGGTAATTGTTTAAATTATTAACTAATAATAGTGTACAATCCAAATAAACACATGATAAATTATTTTTATTTTTTAGGAGAAAGAACAAGGTCGAAAACCGACATACATGCAGGTGTACATTCGAACACATTTTGTTGAGAAACTGAACGGTTCTATAGATGGGGGATGGGTTGATGAGTACTCGGAACAGTTTGTTGTATGTAATCAACAAAAGTTTTGAATTATAATTTACAAATTCCTAATTATGTTAACCTAACTTTTTATGTAAATTACAGGCCAAATACAATGAGCGAGTTGCTCAAATGACCGAGAGTCAGGGTAGGGGGCTCTCTCACGACGAGCTAAACCTTCTTCAGCTTATTGGAGAAGGTGAGACGTCCGCTTCCTCAAGAAGCACACGAAGGCCTGGTACTGGCAATATTCCTGGGGTAAGACTCAAAAGTTGAATTTCTTTTCCAAAACTGCTTTGATGTGTTTATTTCTAATATTCCAAAACTGCTTTGATGTGTGAAAACAGTTTTAATTAATTAAAATTTTGTTTTAATTTTGTTTTTTAGTAGCATCAATAGAAATAGTGAAATATGTTCATGGGTAGCTATTGAATGCCAATCAAAAATACACTCATAATAACTAAGAAAATGACAGTATAAATTGTTTTAATTTTGTGGTGATGGATGTTGCTATGGCTTTGGAGGAGTTCTTTTGTATAGTCAAAGGGGATGAAGTTGATGTGATGAAGGTAGTTGAATATTATGATGTTGATTCGGATGTGGGTTTATGTAAGAAGTGGACACTGGTTGTATACAGTGAATGTGAGCAGTTGATGCTCATGAGTTGTAGAAATTGGCAGTTTGGAGGCAGTTTGCTCAGAGGATGTGACTGTAGTTGTGGTCATGGAGACGAGGCAAAGAGGGATTGCGTGCTTTTTTGGGTGAAGCGGTATGTGGGTTGAAGTGAAGGCAGTGCACAGACAGTTGGCACAGCAGTGTATAGTTGCTGGAGGTTGTAGATGTATGTAGAAGTTGTAGATGCTGGAGGTCGGGGATGATTATGTTAAATGTGAAGGGGAAGGCAGGTGATGACTGGCAGTGGTTCAGCAATGTATAGTTGCTGGAAGATAGACAGTTGTAGGTTGTTCTGTGATTGGAATGGCTAGAGTGTCTGAAGGCACAGTGCAAGGTGGTGAAATTTAATGGCAGAGCTGTTTGGAGATGAATGTTTTGGGAAGGAAATGCAGTGCAAGAGGTGGATGATGTGTTTAGTTGGCACTGTGCACTGGAGTATGGGGTGGATATGATGGGGATGGGTAGAAGGTAGGTGGATGTTTGTGATGAAGCTTGTCGGTGGGGATAACCAAAGAAGTGATGGATTGGACAGACGAAGATTGTAGGGGGTTTGAAATGCAAGTGAGTGAATGTTAATATCGTAAAGCATATTTGCTTGGCGTTCACTTTGGACAAGTACTTGTAGAAAACAATCAAATTGGAGAGATTGCTTTTACCAGCTCATAAATTACATCTCACGTCAACCATCTTTCCTTAATGATAGAGCACAACTCTGGAAACTAATGTAAAAAAATGTACACTTATTCAACATAGCTTCAACGGTTGTCACTTAACTACACAACCTATGTCATGCATGCTCCATGCCTGCAACCGTGCTTCAGACCGTCTCCACTCATTCCTAGTTGCAGCTTTTAGTTCTCTAGTAAATATACCTTGCATTGTTTTTTTGGCCATGGGTATATTACAGCCCTTACAACCATGATTTACTTCCAGATCTTGATGCATGCCCCATCTGTTATAATTTTTATGTTGTCGTTATCTTTTGTAGTTCTCCATCATTTTCTTTGAAGCCTGTAAGCATTTAGCACTATCAGTCAGCAACTGTTGTAGCTGCATGCACTAATCAAATCACACCTTACACTCATTCGTCCTGCCTGAAGCCATGTATCTTTCCAAAGCTTTGTGGTTGCTGCACTCATTTAACCCTTCCACGATACCTTCCTAAAGCTACCTATAGGTCGCAAAACTTGCTTGCAAACGCGTTATCCTACCTTCTTGATCCTTGTAGCTACACCTATCTGCCACAGTTCTTCCTTCCTGCATTCTGCTTGCAAATTTGCATCCACATTACTAGCACAGTGCCCGTACCTTCTTGATATCTCTTAGATTTGTACACATCATCATTTTCCTACTGTACACATCATATATCCTATTGCACTATGAAAGTACCTTGTATCCCGAAGTTCAACACACTACACCACTTTTTACATCAACTTTCAAGTTGCATATGCCTTCATGTTGCACCTATTCCTCTAGTTGCATCACTATTTCATGTTATTGCATGTCTATGCTAATTCCTGATCGGTTCACATCTCACATCTTGCATCCCTTTTCAACAACAACAATAGCACTATACCAGCATCTTGCATTCTGCATCTCCTTTTTCAAATCTCGGCACCTTGCACCTGAAGTATCACCACATCCCATATCCTTCATGTTACATTATTGCTTCATGTTCACATTGCATCTCGGTCTTCTCTTATAGCCTTCATGGTTTATCAGCAACAACTCCCTATATCATCACTCTACACTGGCTTACACACTGCACCAGTCTTTTCAAGTTGTCAGCTTCTACACTTGTATCAGCAACAACAATTTGAACTCAAGCGCCTACGCTTCAAAATGTAGTCACTCCCCTTACTTGCCTTATGCATTCGCTTATCAGCCCAATGCATCAAACCAACATGTAATAACCTATACTTTATTCATTATTTTTTAGTCTCATGCATGACATAATGTATATATTATTGTTGTCATTGTTTTAGATTTCTTTTTTTAAGATCATCCAAGGGATGATCTTATATGTAGTGCTGTTTTGTGGAGAAGTTGCAAGGTGATATTGTATGTCTGTGATACACTGATGATGGTTGTGCTCCTCTGGGCAGTGATAATTTTGTTAAAGGAGATGGTGGAATGAAATTGTAACAGGGGTAGTGGAGTTGTAGTGTTGTATATGATGGTGGAGCAGTGGTATTGCGGGTTGATGACTATTTGCAGAGGCGAAGTTGCCGTATTGATGGCAGTGTGCACTGGAGATGGAGGCTGACAGTGGTTTTACTGCGATTGGTAGAGGTGGGAGGTGGTCTCGGCAGTGGGAAGATGGTAGTTGCGGGTTGGGTTATTGGAAGACTGTTGTGGTGATGATTGGCATAGTATTTTGGCACTGATATTGGTTGCTGTGAATGAGATGTTTGAATGGTGCAACTGGTGATGTAGATTGTATAAAGGAGGCTGCACGACTGTTGTATGCAGTAAGTTATATGCAGTGATGGTATTTGTATGTTTTTGAGTGATGTTGGTGACTAGTGGGCGGCAGTCAGTGGCAGAAATGGTTTGACGTGGAGGAAATGCAGTGTTGTACATGCAGTGTTGTATGTGGCATGCAGTGTTGTATGTGTAAGTTATATGCAGTGATGAATCAAGTTTTGTTTTCTCTCGTAGAGGGTAGCAGTTTTGGTAGGAGGAGCTTGGTTGAAGTGTGTAAGGTGGGTGGTTGGAGTCTGTGGTTTGAAAGTAGCTGGTTCATGAATTTCGGTGGGCGTGGATTTGGGTGAGATGATTTAAAGTTCGTAGGAGTAAGGAAGGTTGGGTGGTTATGCTGGAGCTGAAGTTGTGCATTTTTGAGTGGTGCAGAGGGTTTGATGTTGTAAACAGAAAGTAATGGTAGTGGATGGTTGAAGGCAGTGTGTTGGTGTATATGGCAGTGATTGTTTATGGAAAGGTGATGTATATATTTGGACAAAGGTATGTATGGTTTGGTTAGAAAATAAGTGACAGAGGTAAATGTTTGTAGGATATTACAATTGTATGTATGGTGGACAGAGGTGAGTTTGGTTGTTCAAGTGGGTTGTAAGTTGTATGTGAAGTTGAGTTGTGTGCACAGAGATGCACAGCTGCAGGGATGGGATGGGATGGTTGTAGTTTGACAGAAATGTAAATGAAAGGAGTGAAGTTTGTGTGGAGAAATGTTAGGCAGTAAGTTGTGTGGTTGGAATTGTTGCAGTTGTGATATGAAGTTGACAGTAAGTTGCAGTAAAGAAGAAGATGAAATGCACTGTTGATATGGAAGTTTATGTGCACAGTTAATATGGAGGAGGTTGGTAGTTTGCACAGGGAGCAGGGTGCAGTAATGAGGTGAATGTTTGTACATGCAGTGTTGTATATTGTTTTGCAAATGGGCAGTGCTGTATGTGGCAATGGAAAATGGGCAGAGTTGTATGGCAAATGGAGGGGAGGATAGAATGTACTGATGCAGGCAAATCTTTTTTAAAAAAAACTTGTGTATGTTTTTCTAGAAAATGATAGAAATGAAAATGCAAATGAACAGAAAACAAGCACACAAGGAGAATGTAAATAAAAATCACACACACGCACAATTTTTTTTTTTAAATGCGAATACACAAAAATCAAACAACTGATTTTCATGTGCGAATACACAAGGCCCAACTCTGTTTTTCATGCATTGATAATTGATTCGTGTGTGCTCAGTTTTGTGTTAATATAAGCTACTATATCCTCTGTGCTATTCTGAATTTGTATAAAATTTATTTTATCACTCACACAATTTGATTCATGTGTGCTCAGTTTTGTGTTAATATTATGCTGTGTTTGTGCCAACTGGATCATGTGTAAGATTTTTTATTTTCGTTGTACTAATTTGATTAAATAATTTATATGTAGATATATAGAGACAATACATACACTGCTAGGTTTGGAGTTTCAGATGACAAAAAGAAACTTATAGAGGAAGTAGAAGAGCTAAGAAGTAAAAATCAAGAAATGGATGTTACAATTAACAAACTACAAGGGGATTTATCTTTCATGCAGGAAGAGATGAATTCTGTGCAAGAGTTTATACGGGGATTGAGGCGGGAGCAAAGATCAGAGATATGACATACTTCGTGAGTTAGTCTTCTTTTGACTATGGGTTTGATGTTCTATTTTTATAAGGTACATTGTATGATGCTTGAATTAGACGAAACAACTATGTTTGAGTTATGTAGCAACTTTATTTTATTGCTGGACATGATTTTATAAAATACATTTGTAGCAATTTTATGGTAATTTGACAATGATATGCATTCTACATTAATGTTTTGTAATGATATATATTGTTACGATTTTGCATGTGGTTATATATTATATTTAATGCTTTCTGTTGCTGATGTTCGGGTTTATTATGTTTTATTATGATTTGTGGTAGATGAAGATAAATACAATAGAATCATATTGAATTTTGGTGTACGGTGGCGTAGGGAAGGCGTATGCAACTCGTAAGGAAAATTCGATTTCTGCACTTTAAAAGGAAGAAGGCTAGGCGTAGGGATGGCGTAGGGAATTAGGCGTAGGGAATGCGTATGGAAATAGGCGTAAGGAATGCGTATGGAAATAGGCATAGGGAAGGCGTATGAAATGCGGCGTAGGGAAGACGTATGGAAATAGGCGTAGGGAATGCGTATGGAAATAGGCGTAGGTAAGGCGTATAGAATGCGTCGTAGGGAAGGCGTATGGAAAGCGGCGTAGGGAATGCGTATGGAAAATAGGCGTAGGGAATGCGTATGGAAATACGCGTAGGGATTGCGTATGGAAATAGGCGTAGGGAAGGCGTAGGTAAGGCGTATGGAATGCGGCGTAGGGAAGACGTAGGGATTTTTTTGCGACACATTGTTTTCCAACCTCTTCTTTGGCGTAGGGATGGCGTAGGTAATATCTTTTCCCTACGCCGCGCCTACGCCAAACTGGCGTAGGGAATCCAAAATTCTTTTGTAGTGAGTTTTACTACGATTTTTGGAATAGCCTTTTTAGAAGTTTATTTATAGTTTTCTGAATTATTTTTAGTCTATTTCCTTTAAGCTATTCTTTTCAGTAATTTTGGTTTATTTCTATTAAGCATAGTTTTTTTTTATTGATTTACAGTTTACAGTATTTAAGTTTATTTATTGTTATTTACATCTTTTCCGATGTTTTGGATTTTATGCAAGCGTCAATTTTCTTCATCCCCCTTTTCTTTGCGTATGGATTATAATAAATTAAACACGAACATGGATTATATAAGTAAGAATATAGAATGAAGAAAATATGATGTAAATTATAAAGACTATAATAAATAATGGAATTGGACTGTAATAAATAATGGAATTAGACTGAAATTATGCCTAATTATAATTTGAATTGGACTAATTAAAGATAATTATCATAGTTATAACTTATAATTATAACTAAATAGAGTAAAAGATAAAAGAAGCTTATTTTCACACTTATACACTGGTTAAGTAATAAGCATGATTATAATGTAGGTTATCTTTAATAATAGTTGTAATACGTTTGGTGTCACACTTTTTTGGTGTACACGTGAACTACCGAAAATACCCTTTAAACAATTCAAAAATATCTCTTCAATCCAACAAAATAGCATCCAGAAAACAAATAGCATCATAGCAAAACTCGGTCAAAAAATAAAATGCGGCCCACCGAAGTGTAATTTTACTGAGTAAATGAATTATAATTTGAGCAAGTCGTACATACTCATCACCCATCACCCAATAATATTTATCCAGTTGTAAGGTGATTGAACAATTCATAAGGTGATTGAACAATTCATACGCCTATTACTATGGTAAGTTAATGATGTGAGTGATTCTTCCCACTCTATAAATAGGATGCCATATTACTTCGCTTTCCACAAGGCAAACATCAATCACTTCTTCTACATTACAGCTCAACATCCCTAGGTGGCAGTGGGAAAGAACTCAACATCTCCAAATGGCAGTAGGAAAGGTATTATTTTAATAGTTTTTGATCAGTTAGCCAAAACAATTCATCATTAAAAGTATCGTATTCTGGGTTTTACTTTTGAAATACATACAGTCATACTATATTATTTGTTCTACTGTTTTATGTTTTAAGTTTGCTTAAAAAAAAATCTTACCACATCTGTGAACCCAGACATGGTATATTTGATCACATTTCTTTGACGTACTATTACCAAATCATTAAGCTATATATTTGATGCATGAGAAACCATAATTCAGATGAACAAGGGTATGTTATGTTTTTTAAGGAGTTTGTGTTGTGCATCTATTCTGCTTAATGCAAAATTCTTACCAATAGGGATCAACAGTGACAACCTAAATAAGTCTAGATTAAACTTTTGCAATGTATAAAGTAATTTTAACACTTAAAATTAATATGAAAATAGCACAAGATGATCAGTTAGAAAAAGTGTCAAGTGTGATGAATTGATACAGTGAATCAAATATACTAGCATAGGGCCAAATGCACATGGTCGGGCAACATCATAGTAGTAACGAGCAAGAAAATAAATCAACTCATATACATGTACACGATGGACCAACACACACAGGGACTGATCATACGCATGCTACAGAGGTGAATAAAGAGTTGGGAATCATAGCAGTCACAGCTTGAAACGCAAATACAGCAGAATGCAATCTGATGTCAATATTATCAACATAGTATAATTTGAAAAACAAGTCAGATGTATAAATTCAAGTGGACAAGGCGAAAATTTCAAAATTATCAAGTCTTAACCGCGTGATGGATCAGAAATATTTTGAGTGTGTGAGTGTGTGTAGCCTTGAACAGTGTACGTATGAGTACAAAAGTATTAATTTGTTACCGTTGGCTGTTGAATTTGAATTCAACAGTCAATAAAACGTACCGTTTTGGATGGGGCGCCGCCCCTTGGACCCCTGCGACCTGACCGGGCAAACAATCCGATAAACAAAAATGGACACACGATAAGGCATCACCTACCAAAGCTACAATAAGGGAAAGTAAAAAAGAAGTACAAGAACAACCACGCAAAGATCAACACACCCTCTTGATAGACGAAAAATGGACACACGATAAGGCATCACCTACCAAAGCTGCAACGGGGGAAAATAAAAAAGAAGTACATGAACAACCACGCAACGACCAACACACCCTCTTGATAGACGAAAAATGGGCACACGATAAAGCATCACCTGCCAAAGCTACAACGGGGGAAAATAAAAAAGAAGTACATGGACAACCATGCAACGATCAACACACCCTCTTGATAGACAACTATGGTTGGGATCTAAATTTTACTTCTGAGTTGGTAAGTTATATACTAATATATTACTACACACACACACACACACACACACATATATATATATATATATGCGCATATACATACACACACATACATACACACCACATATATAATAACGAGTATTCATTTTCTAATCTTATTTTTCTTCGTTTATTTTTGCAGATAAATTATTTGGAGAAAAATGGATAGTGACAATGAAGACAACTAAGATGAAATTATTTATCGTCATATCTTTAATAATAGTTAATTAGGAAAAATGTACATTGTTTAGTATTATCGTATTAAATGCTTCATTATTAGATTTTTGTTTAACATTTATGTTCGTTAGTTATATGATCTTGCCATTTTTTTAATGCTATAGAAATTATTATGCATGATTAACAAATTTAAAGCCATATTAATCATACATGAATATTTATATTTTAACACAGTTGCGTACCAAAAATGAATAATCAGAGAAGGATAAATAGAAGAATAAATGTTTCAACCGATGAACAAAGAGAAATTAACCGAGTAAGAGCAAGGGAACGAAGACAAGCCATGACTCCGAAGGAAAGAGAAGCATATCTTGCTCGACATCGTCGGGCTTATAGATTACGCCGAGAAAGGCTTCAAAATATGTCTTTAAGTAGAAATTTAGATGGGATAACCAATGAAAATTTGGATGGGATAATCAATGAAAATTTGGATGACATGCATCAACCAAATGAAGAACTATTTACCATATCGCAAGTAAACAACCACCAAACAAATTTAAACCAATCTGAAGAAACTGAAATGATGGTTACAGAGACAATTAACTCAAATGCGACAAATGAGCATATCAATAAAGAGTATCATCATTACCGCTAAGAAAGAAACCGTCAAATACAAAGAGAACAAGGAGAAACTATGTCTACAGAAGAAAGAGAACACTATCTAGCTCACCGTCGAAATTCTTACCATCAAAGAC
Source organism: Allium cepa (assembly GCA_030765085.1). Taxonomy (NCBI): domain Eukaryota; kingdom Viridiplantae; phylum Streptophyta; class Magnoliopsida; order Asparagales; family Amaryllidaceae; genus Allium; species Allium cepa. The sequence goes on along the minus strand of CM060945.1, from coordinate 791,719,888 downwards.
GACAAGTTATGGAAAACGATAATGACATGCAAAGACATCAAGGAGTACGCATACATATACGAACTCATAACTTTGCAAAAAATTTCAAAGACCACATTGACTTTCGAAGGCATTCATTACAACGACCAAAATTTTGTCCGCATTGCTCAGCAAAATTATTTGAACATGAAACGTATTCTCTATGTTGTGAGAAGGGACGAACTATACTACCCCATTACATTCACCAACTGAGCTCTTCAACCTTTACATTAACACAAGTAATGATGGTGTACACTTCAGAAGAAAAATTCGATCATATAATCATGCATTTTCTTTCACTTCAATAGGAGTTCATATTGATGAAAAATTGGCAAACGGAAGAGCTGGAGTCTACACTTTTCGTGCTCAAGGATGTATATAGCACAATATTGGCGACTTATTACCCCAAGAAGGATATAGACCAAGGTTTTTGCAATTGTATGTATATGACACTGACCATGAAATTGAATATCTTATGGCGGAAAATGAAGAGTTGGATAGAAGAATACTAGAAAAGATACAACATATATTAGATGAAAATAATAATTTTGCACAAAATTTTCGTCGAGTTTCATAGCTTCCTAACATTCATGACTGTAGATTTATAATCAAGGAACAGCCATTACAACGACAATATGCACTTCCGTCAGCTTCATAAGTTGCAGGAATAGTGGTAGGTGATGAGAAAAGTATCATAAATGGTAGGGATATCGTTGTACAAACTGTACCAGAACAACTTATGAGAGTACCAGAGATGCAAGGTTGTTATGATCCTTTACAATATCCTCTTCTACTGCCTTATGGAAATAATGGTTGGGACCTAAATAGCCGTAATGAGAATGGTACCCCCGTTACATGCCGAGAGTATTATACATATCTCTTACAGGTACGAACATAAATCATTGATTACTTTATATATCTTTATAATCTTAGTATTAACCAAATATATTACTCAAATTTTAATTATCTTAGTAAAATACTTATATAATTAATGAATCTTATAATTACATATTCGACAAGAAAGCATGTCTCTTTTACTGCTCGGTGGACGTTTGTTACAACAATATATTGTGGATAATTACGTAAAAATTGAAAGTAGTATAATGAGATGGTTTCGCGAAAAACAATATCACATAAGATCAGAACTGTATGTGGGTCCACAAGATGCATTGAATGCTGGAGAGAACAATGCAGGTATATGAATTTAGTTATATTGCTTAATAACATTAATATGCACACTATGTTATATACGTACATACATACATACATACATATATATAATATCATCAACATGCTAAAAATTATTTGAAAATTAAATATAGGTAACATCGGAAGAAGAACAGTATTACCCGCTTCATTTAATGGAAGCCCACGCAACATGTACCAACGTTACCAAGATGCTATGGCTTTGGTGCAGAAGTTTAGAAAACCTGACCTTTTCATTACAATGACATGTAATCCTTCATGGGATGAAATCACTTTTGAACTACTATATGGACAATCAACTCAAGATCGTCCACATCTTACGACAAGAATATTTCGTACAAAATATGAGCAGCTGAAGGACGATATTTATAGCAAACAAGTTCTCGGTTTAGTTGCAGCACATGTGCACGTTATAGAATTTCAGAAAAGAGGACTTCCTCATGTTCATATTCTTATCATATTAGATGAGCAAGATAAACTTCATAGCCCGGATGATTATGATGCTATTGTAAGAGCAGAAATCCCAGACTGTGACGAAGAACCAGAATTATATACTACTGTTATTAAATGGATGCTTCATTGACCATGTGGAAGACATCGACCAAGTTCACCACGTATGAAAGATGGAAAATGCAAAAAGAATTATCCAAAACAATTTTCTCCAACCACTCTTCAAGGCAATGATTCATATCCAATCTATCGGAGGCGAAATAATGGTAGAAGCATTGCATTAGACAATGACAATGATTTTGTTGTTGATAATCGTTGGGTTGTACCATATAATCCATGGTTGTTAAAAAAATATGATTGTCATATAAATGTCGAAGTTTGTAGTAGTATCAAATCTGTCAAATACCTGTTCAAGTACGTCTACAAAGGTGCAGAACGTGTGGCAGTTGAAGTTCGTCCAGGAAGTGAGTACGATGAAATTCAAAAGTTTATTTATGCAAGACGGATATGCCCTCAAGAGGCCTTTTGGAGAATTTTTGAATTTTCACTGCATACAATTTATCCTTCCATTCAACGATTACAAATACACTTACCAAGTAGGCAACTAGTCACGTATCATTCTAATCAAACAGTGTCTGATATTTTGTTGGATGAAAGCCTCTCTACATCGATGCTAATTGAGTTTTTTAACACAAACTCGCAAGATCCCGAAGCAAGACAACTTTTATATTGTGAATTTCCAGAGAAATACAGGTGGGTAACAAATATAAAAAAATGGAGACGTAGGACGTCATCAAAAAAAGTCATAGGGCGGATTTATAGCGTTTCACCATCAAAAGGAGAACGTTGCTACTTGAGAATTCTTTTAAATCATGTAAAAGGACCAACCTCATTTGACTATCTTCTCACGGTTAATGGTATTAAATATCCAACTTTTCAGAAAACAGCGGAGAAGATAGGACCGTTGGAGGAAGATCAAAGCATTAGAGCATGTTTGCAGGAAGCATCAGCTACACGAATGCCATCATCTTTGAGAAGATTATTCGCTACAATCTTGATTTATTGTACACCAACCGGTATTATAAAATTACGGGATGAATTTTTCTACTATATGATAGAAGATTATTCGAGTTCAAGTGTAACATGTCGAGTTGTACTTGAAAATCGTCTTTTAAAAGATCTTAATGTTTTATTAATGAATCATTATAAAAAAGTTTCTGATTACGACCTTCCAACAATTAGAGATGACATAGATGATCGTTCATTAACCTCGAGATTAATAAATGAGCGGTATTCTATTATAACACCAAAGGAGGATTTAACTTTTGCCAGCAAGTTGAATGAATCCCAATTGCATGCATATAATGCAATTATGAATGCTGTTAATAATGAAGAGAGCAGGATTTATTTTATTGATGGTCCTGGTGGAACAGGAAAGACATTTCTCTATCGAGCAATACTTGCAACACTTTGACAAGAAGGTTTGATTTCACTTGCAACAGCTACATCCGGGATTGCTGCGACTATTCTACCAGGCGGTCGAACGGCGTATTCGAGATTCAAAATTCCGATTAATACAACATCTGAATCAATGTGTACGATATCTAAACAATCAGAATTAGTAGATCTTTTGCGTCAAGCATCCACTCTTCTTTGGGATGAAGCAACTATGACTCATAGATATGCTTTCGAAGCATTGGATAGATCCCTTAAGGATATTATAGGGAATAGCTTGCCATTTGGAGGTAAAGTTCTTATTATTGGAGGGGATTTTCGACAAGTCTTACCCGTTGTACAACATGGTACAATAGCAGAAACAATTGATGCATGCATTGTTAAATCACCACTATGGAATCATGTAGAAGTTATCCGACTTACTCAAAATATGAGAGCAAAAGAAGATTCTTTCTATTCGAATTTTCTATTATGTGTTGGTGATGGGAATGAACTGCACATAGGCGACGACTTGATTTGAATTCCAAATGAAATGGTAGTACCATGGGAAGATGAATGTTCAATAACTACTCTTATAAATACAATTTTTCCCACATTACATGAAAATGCATTCCAAAAGGCATACATTGTGGCAAGAGCTTTAATTACCCCTCTCAATGAATGCGTCGATAAGTTGAATAACCAAGTTATTAATCTATTTCATGGAGAATTACATACGTACTACTCATTTGATTTTGTTGAAGATGATACAAGAAATCTATACCAACTTGAATACCTTAATTCAATAGCTCCAGGTGGCTTGCCTCCACATAAGTTGGTCTTAAAGAAAGGAGCACCGATCATGCTACTCCGGAATCTTGATCCAATGAATGGATTATGTAATGGTACCAGATTAATATGTCGTGAATTTTACAGAAACCTTACAGATGTAGAAATTGCCACTGGACAATTTGCAGAAGATCGATTTTTCTTACCAAGAATACCTATGAAGCCTTATGAAGAAATCCGTTTGCCATTCACATTATTGCGCAAACAATTTCCTATAAGGTTAAGTTTTGCCCTCACTATCAACAAAGCACAAGGACAAACAATTCCACATATAGGAATCTACTTGCCTCAATACGTGTTCGGTCATGGTCAGCTTTATGTCGCGTTATCAAGAGGAGTTTCAATGAGTAACATGAAAGTTTTGATAAAAATGGCAAATTTCATGGAAAATCGGGAACTTATACTAAAAATGTTGTTTATAGAGATGTACTTATATCGACTAAAAGACAAAATAGTTGAATAAATTTTATAAGCATTACTTTCGAATATGTTTATACAGTTTAGTCTTTCTACTACTTTTTCTTGAAGTGATAGTTTTATAAACCAAGCAACATTTGTGAACATCATTTTTCCTTGCGTATGTAAAATACACAATATTTGTACAACAAAAATTCACGCGCAAAGCGCGTGCCGTTATCACGCGCAAAGCACGTGCCATTACGCTCGTAATTAGAAATGGAACAGAATGAGGCTTTTTTTAAGACTTAGGATAAATTAATAAGCAAAAATAGTAGGGATAAATTGTAAAGGCTTATTTTAAAATAATTTATCTAATTTAATAAGCAAAGATGAAAGTAGGACCTATACCAAATAGGATTCCTTATTAGACAAAAAGGTGAGCCTAGGGCATGCTTATGCTAAGAATGGTAGTAATTGGTCAAATAGAAGTCCAAATCAAAGGGGATTTGGATAAGAGGCACAGCTAGATATTGTTTGGATGAAGGGCCAATACAAACAGCATTTTCCCTATAGATTCTATGGACATACGGTGATCTCACATTAGCCTAAAGTAGGATGAGCGGCATGCTTATGATGGATATTGAGGTAATAAGAAGACCTAATAGGTGGAACAAAAGATAGTATGGGCATGGTGGCAGTTATGCGTGCAACTTCCATTCGGGTGCTTAGTAATAGCTATGAGTTCCAAGCACTTAGTATGAGTGTCTTTCGTAGACATCATTGCCTTCTGCGTAGGGAGCAATATATGTCGTCCGGATCCACAGTAGTTGCTTTGTGCATTTTTCGTAGATACCATTGGCTGCTATGTAGGGATATAGTGGCTGGTCCGCAGTAATTGTCTATGGAGTAGCAGGCCTGTCAAAAAGGGTAGAATTAAGGTCACATCCTAATTACAGGATTAGGATCTAGCCTAGTTAAAGCAGAAATCAAGGACAAGTGCAAGCAATCAAAGTTAACCTATCTTATAAATTGAGCAATATTTAATCATACTTATTTTCAATTTATCTCTTTCCTATTTCCTTTATTATCCTTATTTATGCTAGAACTATTGTAGAGTTTATTACTTTATCTTGCTTAAAGACTCTAATAATTACTAGCATTCACCAGACTTTTAGTCTGACTCACTCCTTTATTTTCCACTTCCCCCCCTTAGGCAATCAAGTGAGAAGTCAGTAGATTGCTGCAGCTTGGAGTTTTCTTAGAGGAGATTTCTTCAATGTATTTCTTTTATTTCAGCTTTTGTTCTTTCTATGTAATGGCTTATTTTGTGGGATACTATGTACTCTGATTTTGAGACTGAGTTTTTTTTTCATGAGACATATTGAATTTTTAGACATGTATGTGGGATTTGTTATTGACCTATTTATGAAGCAATTATGAAGCTTTGTTTTAGTTAAGTTATTACTTTAAGTTTCCGTTGTTTTTATCTGTATTTGTCTTATGAATCTTGGTCTATGTTAGTTTCATTTACACCTACAACACACCACGCCTTTTAATGTGTCCTTTTGTGTACCTTAAGAGGTATGGGGTGTTTCGGACTATATCTCTTCTCAAAACCACATTGAAATCTCAGTACCTATAGAAAATATTGACTGCATAAAAAGTAAAAGGGAGAGAATAGACAACGATTATGGTCCTGAATTTATTATATATCTAGTGGAAGGAAGGAAGAAATCCTTAATATAACTATAGGTGTAATGAATGGTGATGATGATCCTAAAACTTATTCCGATTCAACAAATTCCAAATATGCTATTTTATGGAAAGAGGCTATTAATGATGAAATTAATTCAATTTCAGTAAACCAATCTTGAATTCTGACAGATTCAGGTGCTAAAACATTAAGATGTAAATGGATTTTCAAGAAAAATTTAAATACAGATGGATCCATTGATAAATTAAAGCCAGATTAGTTGCTAATGGTTATAAGAAAAGATATGGAGTAGATTATTTTGATATATATGCTCTCGCTGCTCCTATCTTTTCAATTCATTGTTTATAGCACTTGCATTCATTCACAATCTTGTAATTCATGCGATGGATGTGAAAATGTTTTTTTAAATAGTGATTTGGAAAAAGAAAAATATATGAAATTGATATAATTAGGGGTATGCCTAAGGGCAATTCTGTAACTTACTATAAAATATTGATTCTATAATTAATTCTCGTTCGTAATAGAAGTGTTTGTTCTTTCTGTTACATTTCTGTTATAATGGGTTATAAATAAATTGAATGTTTAATTAAAATCTATTAAACATAAAAGCTACAAATGGTGTATTTGTGATATTAATTACGAATAGTTGTAATATGAGTGGTGTCACACTATATAACAAACACATCATTTTAAATATTCTTAGTCAAGATGCATCGAGATTGGATATCGATGCATCCGTAAAGACTAGAGTGCGTAATGCTCTCAAATTTTGGGTAGTGTATCACACATAACCGCGAGGGCACCAAGAGATTACGCATTGACCGTTATTGGGTAACTATGGAATGACTCACTCGATAGTTTTACATTCGTTAATATAACTATGGTTAAACAGAAAATATCCGTGTGATTAATTTGCATAGTTCTTTCAACTTGAGAATACTGCCAATCTTCAATATGAAATGCTGCATTTATTATAGTCAAATCATGGCAGGACATCCATTGAGTGATTATAGTTGAGTCAAGTGGAAGTATTGGAAGTGAAACACTATTCAAGATAGGATTGGTGCCCTCAGTTATATAGGGTTAATATCACGGTCAACTAAAGTCAACTCAAAGTTAAAATCTCTGGCCATAGTAGTTCAGTTGATCATAATTATTGAATCAAGGAACTAGTGTTTGGACTTTATGTGACGACCCGACTTTCTACGACCAGAAAGTCGTATCATCTTGAAGAAAGAAAGGGATAGAAAAGAGAAAAGCAAGAAGAGAAAGAAGAAACAACATCAGAATCTCAACAGCGGAACGAATAAATTATATTAATAATATAAATATTACATAGTATACAACAACTATCAGAGTTACACAGACAATACATCACATACTAGATAGTTATAAACACCTGTCTAGTTATTACAACTCAATACAATACAAAGAAACCACTCAGAGATACCAACACAGCGGAACACTATATAACTACAACGCAGAAGCCTCCTTCTCCATTGCTCCTCCATAATTCGTCAAAGCTAACCTGAATCCCTTGGCTACTCGTAAAAATTTGAGTACCCAAGAGTTTAAAAAAATAGAAATAAACTCCGAGTCAGACATTGGTCGGTGTGAGTAACAAGTTGAGGTTTTTTAACTTTTGAAAAACCTTTGAAAACAAAAGGTATCACATAAGACTTCCCACACATAAACATGGAAAAGTTTTTACCTTACGCTAACCAAAACAATTGATAGGAATCCATTGATATTATAATAGGTCTAGGGTTTTCAAGTAAATAAGAAATAGCCGAAATTGTTACATTATTAAATTCCAGCTACTAGCCACAAAAGTGGGTAATACAATCAAAACCGAGGGCACTTATTGGATTTTGGATTCCATACAATGGCAGGGCTACCGGTGTACCGCCCGTCACAGTACGTGGCCTAGATCACCGTACCGAGGATCACTTCCCCTGCAACACAAAGCTGGAACCATTCCTTACCGAACAGTTCTGAACAAGACCACCCCGCAGTTGTGATCAGCAACCGCACCACACAGCCGAAATAAAAGGGACATCTAGACAGGGTAAATCACGTCCTACTTGGACATGACCCACTTAGCCATGCTGCACCTCCCCTGTTTTAGCCATTCCCGGTTGATGAGGCTTGAGGCTACGATTACCTTTATAGAACACATCACTTAGAATGCTCATCGTCCACCTGACGATGTTCTGAAAGCATTCAATCCATTCAAGTTCGTTACGGGTTCGAACGAAACCGAAGGCATTATCTCATTGCACTCATTTTGGAATCACCCTCAGAGTTAACGACGATAAACCTTGCACTTCTGAATCTTCATCTTCTCTTGAGATTCATGACCTATCGTTAATTTGGATCAATGTGGTTTTCGGATATCCAAATATGGAAACCCGATCCCGGTCTCATCGAATCCAAAGCATATCTTTTAAGGCCAAGTTGTTTAAAGTTTAAAACAAGTTCAATTCTATTATCTATATATAGACAGATAGATAATTCAAAGATTCACAATAGATAAACAACATTATCATCATAAGTAGATAATCCATATCATCATTATAAACAGATAATCCATATTATCATCCCAATGCAACCAAAGCATCCATATCACACAGCATTACTCATCTCATAGCTGGGATTACAAACCATTCAAGGCAACCAATATCATTCATCCATACATAAGTAATGATTTAATGATCACACCATCTATAATTAATTTAAAGTGAATTAAATTAATTACTTCATCTCTAATTAATTTAAAATGAATTAAATTAAGCACATCCTCTTTAATTAATTTAAAATAAATTAAATTAATTACTTCATCATTATAATCCTGCTTAACTTAACCATTAATTAATTACAAATCAATTAATTAATCACCATCTCATTACTCATTTCAATTAATCATTCCTAACTAACAAATTTTCTAATTACAGTAAGTAATTAGCTTTTAAATTAATTACACAAGTTAATTAGACTTAACCCTTTACAATAATTAACTTTTAATTACTTAATCAATTAATTAACTAAAATTAATTACATTAATCCTTTATTAATTAATTACTTCATTTATTAATTATTCCTTAATTAATCAATTCTAAATTTACATCATTAATTTTATCAATTAATTATTTCTAATTATATTTCCTATTTAAATTAATTACATTAAGTAGTTAATTTTCAATTAAACCATAATTGTTAATCACCCTTGATTAACCCATTCAGTAATTAACTACCCTTAATTACTTCATTAAATAAATTACTCCTTAATTAATTATCTAAATTAATCCCTTGATTAATTACAAGGTAATTTAATCCAAATCACTTCCATTATTAAAACATCTTTAATTACATCCAGTAATTATCAATTAGTTACTTCCCTAACTAATTACAATCCATTAATTACATCAAGTAATTATTTATCAAATCATCAAGTGTTTAAATTAATTAAACTTAATTAATTAATCTAAACTAATCACATTAAACTCAATTAATTACATTAAGTAATTAATTCATTAATTACTTATATTAAGTAATTAAACTTTAACAATTTCACAGATGATTATTATTAATTAATTAATCTAATTAATTATTAAAATTAATCACATTAATTAATTATTAAATAATCCTAGTTAATGACCTTCATTAACAATTCTCACTTCTTTAATTACTTTTCTTAAGTAATCAAACTTAGTTTAACCATTATTAATTACAAATTAATTAATATTTAATTACCAATTAATTAATCTCTACTTATTTAATTAATTAAGTGTTAACTGCAACTTAATTAATCTTTAATTACTTGATTAATTAATCTTTAATCATTAATTAAAATCTAATTAATAATCCCTAATTACAAATTAATTAACCATAATTAATTAATCTTAAGTCTTAATTAATCAATTTAAAAGTTCTTAATTACTTAGTTAATCATCCATATTATTAATTAATTAAATAATTAATTATCCAACTTAATAATTTAATGAATCCAAATCATTAAATTCTAATTTAATATAAGAAAAAAAACATTTCTTCTTAATCAAACATTTAAAAACAATTTGTTTTCGAATTTACTTTAAATTCCATTTTAAACTTCATTTTAAATTTAAGATTTTAAAATGAATACATATTTATCCAAACAAAGTTTAAAAACAATTCAAAACCTTTTTATCTCACATGTTAAAGATATATTCATTTCATAAAGAAGTTTAAAAGAAATTTAAAACCCAATTCATTTTTAAAATTCAATATTAATTTAAAATACACTTAAACAAACAAGATTGTTTAAGTCATTTTTATATTTAAAATTTCCATTTATTCAAGTGGAATACATATTAAATTTGATTCCAGATTACTTATTCAAAACTTACATTTTAAACTTCATTTTAAATTTCAAATCATTTAAGAGGTTAAACAATTTAAATTTAAAACTTTATTTATTTTAAAAAACCGAAGTTTAACCCAAATTACAGATTTCAAAACTCAGATTTAAACTTATTTTAAATTTCTATTTTACAATTTAAACTTCCATTTTAAATTCAAAACCAAATATACTTTTACACTCAAAAGTTTTTAAAACCAAATTTAAATTTCAAAATTTAAATTATTTCAAAACTAAGATTCAAACTCTTGAATTCAGATTCAAACTCAGGTTTTAAATCTTAGTTTAAATTCCAGTTTACATTTAAACTTTACTTTTAATTTTTTTCCAAAGAAAACAGAACAGATTTCTGTTTTAATTTTAAACCTGTCACAAAACAATATATTCGAGCCATATCCTAAATGACTTCGAGTTCAAGCCTAAACTACTTCGAGTCATACACTCGAATCACCCGAGAAAACTCGAGACAATCAAACCCAAAACAAAAACTACAGAGATCATCAGAAATTAGTGCGCCGTGCACATGCACGATGCCTCCGGCCTCCCTTGAACAACTTCGCGACCTCCCTACAGTCGACGATCAATAACTCAGATCATCCAAACAACAACCCAATTGACACATGCTCAAATTTAAAATCGAGATTAAAATCCCCTAAACCTGGAACAGGCAGAACCACTTCATCCAAAACCTGTCAACGCCTCCCCTTTTAAGCTCCGACAACCGTTGCCTCTGAAACTCCGGCGAAGACCACGTCAACCCACTAACTTCCATATCCTAAAACCCCAGGCAACTCGATAATCTACAAATGCCAAAATGATCGATTTTATCTAACCCAGTAAAACTAGGGTTCCAAACTTCCAATCACAATCACCATCCCCAACATGAAATATACCATAATCTGATAATTTTCTTGGCCTCTCCGATCACTTTCCTACCTCCAGAAGAATTTCCATCCTTCCAGAATTCCAAGATCAACAGATTTTCCCAAAGTAACCCAAACAATGCAGTTCAAAACTGCACCTTCAATTCTCTTTTAAAAATTAAGATTTTGATCTTAAAATCATGATTTGGTATAGGGTTTTAATTTACATTACTGATTTGTTAAATTTACATAATTGAATTTTTCATAAATTCAAACTATCCTGTTCTTTTTTCTTTTTTGTTCTCCAGAGAATTTCTATTTAATTTTTTAACTTAAATAAAATTTAAATCTTAATCTTTAAAGTCAAACAAACATGTCTTATTTAAATCCTACATACAACAGCAACCAGATCAAAAGATATTGGATTCTTTTGTTTAGAATCTGAATTTAAACTAAGAACAAGCAAAGGCAATTTCAATAGTAAAATCACCTATTCATTCATATATACACAGGCATTTTCAAAGATATATACACAATTTAAACTTCATCTCAAATAAACTAGCATGCAACTCAAACTTTCAAATATCTAAGCTTTTTAAAATAATGTTACTCACCTGTTAAAACCTGATGAGCAGAGCACCTGATTTTGAAAAGTCTTTAATATTTTGAAAACTTGCTTGAATGCTTTTAAAACTTTAAACTTGAATGTTGCTTTAAAATGCTTCCAGCTTGATTTCCATATTTTGAAGAAATGAATGCGGGCTACAGATTTTTGGAGAATGCAGTTTGCTTGTTTTTTTTAAACAGATTGAAATTGCAGGTTTGCTTAAGATTGAAAAAAAATGAAAACTTGCATGCTAATGTTACAGGGATTTTGATATGTATTTTTGAAGAATGATTCGCAACTTGTTTAGAAACTGAGTTACATGCAGAAAATGTTACATATTTGCATTTTAATATGAGGATGATTATAGATTTTTAATTTGAAATGAGGATTGTTTTTAGAGTGGAATGTTTTTCAGCTGAAAATTTCTTAGTTTTGGAATTGAAAATAAGAAAAAGAATAGGAAAGGAAGAAGGTAAGTGTATATAAACTAAATTCATGATAAATTAAAAATCAAAGAAAATAAAAAAAAAATCGACACTTGTCTTAAATATTAACATTTGTCATCTTAAGATGATTTTTAGTTTACATTTGTTACATTAGTTACATATTTTAACTACACTTGTCTTAAGAGTAATTAGTATTTATTATTAAAGTGTTAATAAAATCTTTTAACAAAATTGATTAGTTTTTAACACTTAGTTATATATATAGATAATTTTTAAAGAATAAAACCAAGTATAATTATAAATAAAAACAATACATATATCTATTATTTGAAAATAACATTTTTGATTATTTTAAATAAATTTATAAAAGAGGTTATAAATTACTTGTTATTTAAATGAATTAATGTTTCATTTATTAGTTGTATTTTAAACTTCATATCTAATTTACAAATCATATTTATAAATTAATAAATTTAAAAAGAATCTTAAACAAATCTTATCCTTAATCTTATTTAAACTTAAGCTAAAACCCTTTTTAAATAATTAAACATTTATTTTATGTATTTAAAATCATAGTTTTGTATTAAACAGCTTTGAAAAGCTTAACATTAAATAAAACATAATTTCCCAATTACCAAAATATTGAATTAGAAAAATGCTTTATTAATTAAATTTAAAACCAAACTCATCCATTTAAAATATACACACACACACATTATAAGTAGAAAACAATTTATTAGCTTATTAAAAGATAAATTTACTAATTAAATATTTATTTAAGTAAGATTATTAAATCAAGTCAAATCTTATTAACAATAATTATCAAATCAGTTTAATTTTAAATACAGATTATTAAATTTATATTGCCAAAAATTCCGGAATATCACATTCCTCCCCTCTTAAAAGAATTACGTCCTCGAAATTTAAAACAAAGGTAATTTAATAATCTTTTTAAAATTTGATTTTAAAACATAGCATATATTAATCATATGCTAACAACCAAAGCAACCAATTCTTCCAATCAAAACAAATCTAACCATCCAGAAAAATTCTGGATAGAACTTCCTCGAGTTTCCCCGGTATAAATATCGGGGCACTCGCTCTATAGAATCCAAACAATCAATACTACTAAGCTACAGAGCTCTTATCTCATCCAGATCTACAACTCAAAACAGGATATCAGACTATAGACGCGTCTGACTCATCAACCAAACCTCCTGAACTGCTGGTTCTATAACCAGAAATAGTTCATACACGTACTCCCTCAAAGACACGTGAAAAATGATGAATCCCAGTAATCCAAACTGGCAATTCAACTTTGAAGACCGAACTCTTATCTTACCAAAACACAGAAGAAGTCCAAAACACCTTGGAGCTAGCTTCCAAAACTTACCAAAACTTATAGCTCCTTGAATCTGAAAAACCTTAACCAAAACCAAATCTCCGATTCCGGAATCCAAATCCCATCGTCTCTTATTCTCAAAATTCTTTGGACGATCCTGGGCTGCCTTCATCCTTCCTGATCAGCTCATCCCTACGCCGATGCCTCTCAAAACAACTGGACCAAAACAACCCCTCAGAATGATCCTTCCAAGATCAACCAAGAACACAACTCTACTCCACAAACAGCAGAAGACTGAACTCACTTCTCCTTATTCGGAAAAGACAAAACAGATACACTCCCAAACTGCTTCCGCTGCACAACTCTGATCCGAAGTAGATGAAAAAACTGATGAAGAACATGAGCACAGACTAGACAACACATCCCAGAAATATGGTTCCACAGATCCATAAAAGAAAAACTCAGAAGTTCCACCAAAATCTAAGTTTCTTCACCAAACTCTATCTCCAAGATCCATCCTTCAACTAGCTGAACCACGGGTAGCAATCCTGGAATCCAGTCGATAAGAAAACTCAATCTCCAGATACAGACAAACCTCTATCTTCCCAGAAGACATCCTAAAAAATCTTCAATAACTCAAAAGAACACTCAAACCATCACAAGTCACTTTTGCGATCAACCCAGCCGAACTCCAAAGAAAAACTGTTTTCTCTTTACCAATCAGAACAGCTTACGCTGGCCTAGCCAATTCACCGAAGAAACGGATCCATTCTACTACTTCTGAACTCCATTTTAGAAAAAACTACTCAGCCAGAAGACTTCCTACCAACACAGAACACTCCGAGCTGCACTGCTACCACCAGTGCCAAAGAATTCCTAATCCAAAGCTCTTCGAGAAACTCGGACCTCAAAGCAAACAGAAACACCCTGCTGGACTCAGCCATAACACCGAAACAAATACACTTCCTTACTCTTGTTCCAAAGAACATCTTCGGACACATCCATAATCATTGCATCTCATCACGCAGCTACTACTTCCTGAGGTATCAAGATACCATCACTTATTTGCTTCTGCCCAACCGACAGATCCAAACCCTACTCATCAAATTCTACACTTCAAAGATGAACTTCGAACCTTTAAAAGGTTTCCTTCAGAGATCGATGAAATCCTTATACCAAGCAAAGCTCACTCGAGACGGTATTAGATCTACAGTCTCGACAGATCCACTTCCAACCTCATCACTCAAACTCCAACCAATGGTAGTAGACGTGTTACACACACCACTACCTTATCTACCTTTATAACTTATATTGAAAAACCCGAACAGGTAACCCAAACAGGTAGAAATAATATATAAATATATATATTAAAAATACAAATAATCTCTCTCAAGATAGACACCACTCTATAACCTAGGTATTCGCTCAACCTAGCGCTTTGATAACAACTATGACGACCCAACTTTCTACGACCAGAAAGTCGTATCATCTTGAAGAAAGAAAAGGATAGAAAAGAGAAAAGAAAGAAGAGAAAGAAGAGAAAGAAGAAACAACATCTGAATCCCAATAGCGGAAGGAATAAATTATATTAATAACATAAATATTACATAGTATACAACAACTATCAGAGTTACACAGACAATACATCACATACTAGACAGTTATAAACACCTGTCTAGTTATTACAACTCAATACAATACAAAGAAACCACTCAGAGATACCACCACAGTGGAACACTATATAACTACAACGTAGAAGCCTCCTGCTCCATTGCTCCTCCATAATTCGTCAAAGCTAACCTTAATCCCTTGGCTACTCGTAAAAATTTGAGTACCCAAGAGTTTAAGAAAAACAGAAATAAACTCCAGGTCAGACATGAGTCTGGTGTGAGTAACAGGTTAAGGTTGCTTAACTTTTGAAAAACCTTTGAAAACAAAAGATATCACGTAAGACTTCCCACACATAAACATGGAAAAGTTTTTAGCTTACGCTAACTAAAACATTTGATAGGAAATCCAGTGATATTATAATTGGCCTAGGGTTTTCAAGTAAATAAGAAATAGCCGAAATTGTTACATTATTAAATTCCAGCTACTAGCCACAAAAGTGGGTAATACAATCAAAACCGAGGGTACTTATTGGATTTTGGATTCCATACAATGGCAGGGCTATCGGGGTACCGCCCGTCACAGTACGTGGCCTAAATCACCGTACCGAGGATCACTCCCAATCCCCTGCAACACAAAGTTGGAACCATTCCTTACTGAACAGTTTCGAACAAGACCACCCCGCAGTTGTGATCAGCAACCGCACCACACAGCCGAAATAAAAGGGACATCTAGACGGGGTAAATCTCGTCCTACTTGGGCATGACCCACTTAGCCTTGCGGCACATCCCATGTTTTAGCCATTCCCGGTTGATGAGGCTTGACGCTACGATTACCTTTATAGAACACATCACTTAGAATGCTCATCGTCCACCTGACTATGTTCTAAAAGCATTCAATCCATTCAAGTTCGTTCCATGTTCGAACGAAACCGAAGGCATTATCTCGTTACACTCATTTTAGAATAACCCTCAGAGTTAACGACGATAACCCTTGCACTTCTGAATCTTCATCTTCTCTTGAGATTCACAACCTATCGTTAACTTGTATCGATGTGGTTTTTGGATATCCAAATATGGAAACCCGATCCCGGTCTCATCGAATCCAAAGCGTATCTTTTAAGGCCAAGTTGTTTAAAGTTTAAAACAATTTCAATTCTATTATCTATATACACCAGATAGACAATTCACAGATTCACAATAGATAAACAACATTATCATCATAAGCAGATAATCCATATCATCATTATAAACAGATAATCCATGCTATCATCCCAATGCAACCAAAGCATCCATATCACACGGCATTACTCATTTCATAGCTGGGATTACAAACCATTCAAGGCAACCAATATCATTCATCCATACATAAGTAAAGATTTAATGATCACACCATCTATAATTAATTTAAAGTGAATTAAATTAATTACTTCATCTCTAATTAATTTAAAATGAATTAAATTAATTACATCCTCTTTAATTAATTTAAAATAAATTAAATTAATTACTTCATCATTATAATCCTGCTTAACTTAACCATTAATTAATTACAAATCAATTAGTTAATCACCATCTCATTACTCATTTCAATTAATCATTCCTGATTAACAAATTTTCTAATTACAGTAAGTAATTAGCTTTTAAATTAATTACACAAGTTAATTAGACTTAACCCTTTACAATAATTAACTTTTAAATACTTAATCAATTAATTAACTAAAATTAATTACATTAATCCTTTATTAATTAGTTACTTCATTTATTAATTATTCCTTAATTAATCAATTCTAAATTTTGCATCATTAATTTTATCAATTAATGATTTCTAATTATATTTCCTATTTAAATTAATTACATTAAGTATTTAATTTTCAATTAAACCATAATTGTTAATCACCCTTGATTAACCCATTCAGTAATTAACTACCCTTAATTACTTCATTAAATAAATTACTCATTAATTAATTATCTAAATTAATCCCTTGATTAATTACAAGGTAATTCAATCCAAATCACTTCCATTATTAAAACATCTTTAATTACATCCAGTAATTATCAATTAATTACTTCCCTAAGTAATTACAATCCATTAATTACATCAAGTAATTATTTATCAAATCATCAAGTGTTTAAATTAATTAAACTTAATTAATTAATCTAAACTAATCACATTAAACTCAATTAATTACATAAGTAATTAATTCATTAATTACTTCTATTAAGTAATTATTAACAATTTCACAAATGATTATTATTAATTAATTAATCTAATTAATTATTAAAATTAATCACATTAATTAATTATTAAATAATCCTAGTTAATGACCTTCATTAACAATTCTAACTTCTTTAATTACTTTTCTTAAGTAATCAAACTTAGATTAACCATTATTAATTACAAATTAATTAATATTTAATTACCAATCAATTAATCTCTACTTATTTAATTAATTAAGTGTTAACTGCAACTTAATTAATCTTTAATTACTTGATTAATTAATCTTTAATCGTTAATTAAAATCTAATTAATATTCCCTAATTACAAATTAATTAACCATAATTAATTAATCTTAAGTCTTAATTAATCAATTTAAAAATTCTTAATTACTTAATTAATCATCCATATTATTAATTAATTAATTAAATAATTATCTAACTTAATAATTTAATGAATCCAAATCATTAAATTCTAATTTAATTTAATAATAAAAAAATTCTTCTTAATCAAACATTTAAAAACAATTTGTTTTCAAATTTACTTGAAATTCCATTTTAAACATCATTTTAATTTAAGATTTTAAAATGAATACAAATTTATCCAAACAAAGTTTAAAAACAATTCAAAACCTTTTTATCTCATATGTTAAAGATATATTCATTTCATAAAGAAGTTTAAAAGAAATTTAAAACCCAATTCATTTTTAAAATTCAATATTAATTTAAAATACACTTAAACAAACAAGATTGTTTGAGTCATTTTTATATTTAAAAATTTCCATTTATTTCAACTGGAATACATATTAAATTTGATTCGAGATTACTTATTCAAAACTTACTTACATTTTAAACTTCATTTTAAATTTCAAATCATTTAACCAAAGAAGTTAAACAATTTAAATTTAAAACTTTATTTATTTTAAAAAAACTGAAGTTTAACCTAAATTCCAGATTTCCAAACTTAGATTTAAACTTATTTTAAATTTCTATTTTACAATTTAAACTTCCACTTTAAATTCAAAACCAAATATACTTTTACACTCAATAGTTTTTAAAACCAAATTTAAATTTCAAAATTTAAATTATTTCAAAACTAAGATTCAAACTCAGGTTTTAAATCTTAGTTTAAATTCCAGTTTACATTTAAACTTTACTTTTAATTTTTTTTAAAGATAACAGAACAGGTTTTTGTTTTAATTTTAAAACCTGTCACAAAACAATATACTCAAGCCATATCCTATGTGACTTCGAGTTCAAGCCTAAACTACTTCGAGTCATACACTCGAATCACCCGAGAAAACTCGAGACAATCAAACCCAAAACAAAAACTACAGAGATCATCAGAAATTAGTGCACTGTGCACATGCACGGTGCCTCCGGCCTCCTTTGAACAACTTCGCGACCTCCCTACAGTCGACGATCAACAACTCAGATCATCCAAACAACAACCCAATCGACACATGCTCAAATTCAAAATCGAGATTAAAATCCCCCAAACCTGGAACAGGAAGAACCACTTCATCCAAAACCTGTCAACGCCTCCTCTTTTAAGCTCCGACCACCGTTGCCTCTAAAACTCCGACGAAACCTCGTCAACCCACCAACTTCCATATCCTAAAACCCCAGGCAACTCGATCATCTACAAATGCCGAAATGATCGATTTTATCTAACCCAGTAAAACTAGGGTTCCAAACTTCCAATCACAATCACCATCCCCAACATGAAATATACCATAATCTGATAATTTTCTTGGCCTCTCCGATCAGTTATCTACCTCCAGAAGAATTTCCAACCTTCCAGAATTTCGAGATCAACAGATTTTCCCAAATTAACCCAAACAATGCAATTCAAAACTGCACCTTCAATTCTCTTTTAAAAATTATGATTTTGATCTTAAAAATCATGATTTGGTATAGGGTTTTAATTTACATTACTGATTTGTTAAATTTACATAATTGAATTTTTCATAAATTCAAACTATCCTGTTCTTTTTTTCTTTTCTGTTCTCCAGAGAATTTCTATTTAATTTTTTAACTTAAATAAAATTTAAGTCTTAATCTTTAAAGTCAAACAAACATGTCTTGTTTAAATCCTACATACTAACAGCAACCAGATCAAAAGATATTGGATTCTTTTGTTGAGAATCTGAGTTTAAACTAAGAACAAGCAAATGCAATTTCAATAGTAAAATCACCTATTCATTCATATATACACAGGCATTTTCAAAGATATATACCCAATTTAAACTTCATCTCAGAGAAACTAGCATGCAACTCAAACTTTCAAATATCTAAGCTTTTTAAAATAATGTTACTCACCTGTTAAAACCTGATGAGCAGAGCACCTGATTTTGAAAAGTCTTTAATCTTTTGAAAACTTGCTTGAATACTTTTAAAACTTTAAACTTGAATGTTGCTTCAAAATGCTTCCAGCTTGATTTCCATATTTTGAAGAAATGAATGTAGGCTACAGATTTTTGGAGAATGCAGTTTGCTTGTTTTTTTAAAACGGATTGAAATTGCAGGTTTGCTTCAGATTGAAAAAAATCTAAACTTGCATGCTAATGTTACAGGGATTTTGATATGTATTTTTGAAGAGTGATTTGCAACTTGTTTAGAAACTAAGTTGCATGCAGAAAATGTTACAGATTAGCATTTTGATATGAGGATGATTACAGATTTTTAATTTAAAATGAGGATTGTTTTTAGAGTGGAATGTTTTTCAGCTGAAAATTTCTTAGCTTTGGAATTGAAAATAAGAAAAAGAATAGAAAGGAAGAAGGTAAGTGTACATAAACTAAATTCATGATAAATTAAAAATGAAAGAAAATAAAAATAAAATTTGACACTTGTCTTAAATATTTACATTTGTCATCTAAAGATGATTATTAGTTTACATTTGTTACATTAGTTATATATTTTAACTTATCCTAAGAGTAATTAGTATTTATTATGAAAGTGTTAATAAAAGCTTTTAGCAAAATTAATTAGTTTGTAATACTTAGTTATATATATATATATATATATATATATATATATATATATATATATATAATTTTTAAAGAATAAAACAAAGTATAATTATAAATAAAAACAATACATATATCTATTATTTGAAAATAACATTTTCGATTATTTTAAATAAATTTATAAAAGAGGTTATAAATTACTTGTTATTTAAATGAATTAATGTTTCATTTATTAGTTGTATTTTAAACTTCATGTCTAATTTACAAAACATATTTATAAATTAATAAATTTAAAAAGAATGTTAAACAAATCTTATCATTAATCTTATTTAAACTTAAGCTAAAACCCTTTTTAAATAATTAAACATTTATTTTATGTATTTAAAATCATAGTTCTTTATTAAATAGCTTTGAAAAGCTTAACATTAAATAAAACATAATTTCCCAATTACCAAAATATTGAATTAGAAAATATGCTTTATTAATTAAATTTAAAACCAAACTCATCCATTTAAAATATATATATATATACAATATAAGTAGAAAACAATTTATTAGCTTATTAAAAGATAAATTTACTAATTAAATATTTATTTAAGTAAGATTACTAAATCAATTCAAATCTTATTAACAATAATTATCAAATCAGTTTAATTTTAAATACAGATTCTTAAATTTATATTGCCAAAAATTCCGGGATATCACACTTTAGAGTTGAATATGGACAATATTGAAATTCTGACCATTACCAAATTCCATAAGTCCGAAAAGATATAGTTTTGACGAAGAGAATTGGTGTAAATAATAGTCACAACCAAGTAACGCTTAACAAATAAAATTGGATTTATGGAAACCAAGTAAGCGTAAATTTGGCCAAAATGTCATGCCTCCTGTTAGGTGGCAAGTGAAGATTAAAATTTGAATAGTTCGGTATTAAACATTGATCAAATTTGCACCTAATGAGTCACGCAACCAAAACATTGAATACTCCTTTGACCAAATAATTTAGTTAATCTGTAATAGTTATAAGTTAATTAATATGTATGAAGTATGAAATTTCATTTGATGTGTTGAACAATATTAAAGATGTTCGAATGGTCATAAATATATTAATCGATATACGATATCAATACATGTTAAAATTGCATTTTAATGCAATAAATATTATTTAGGCTCGAAATGGTTTGATGCCCAAATTGGCAAGGGGATTTTTGACCATGAATAGACTAGGTAGGGGCAGCCATATGATGGAAAATAGGTTAGCGTTTTGATAGGATAAGAGGAAGAGAATGGGTAAGAGAGAAATGTGGATCTTGATGCTAAATTATCTCTCTAGTATCTCCTTTATAATATTATCGTAACCTCACTCATTTATTGCTTTTTGATCCGTCCACCTTGCCTATTTCTAGATGAAATGTATCTCCATCACCTCCTCCATTTATAAACTCAAATTAAATAAAAACAAACACTATTTGATAGCTGGTGGCCATAAGTTCAGGAGCTAGCACCTTATTGAGTTGGAATCTAGTTTAAGGAGTTAATCTCTTCATTTCAGCGTGTACTAATTGGCTTTGAAGGTTTGGTAATTTTCTGATCTACAATAATAAATTAATATTTAGATAATTTATATATCATATACTGTCTGGTTAGTTTAGGCATGACTCCAATATATTGTTACATTGGTTGTATGATTATATGCTTATATAACTTTAAAAAAATTATGAAAATTACGTACCTTTAATAAACCTGGCATAAAGAAATTGAGTTTTGTAAAACTAATTTAATATATATTATTTAAATTATATATATTCCATACTTAAAAGACTTTTGGCATAAATAAAAATATTTTCAATATATACATATATATATATATATATTATTTAATTTTATTTAAATAAATTAATTTAATAAATTAATAATATCAATAAATAAATTATAGAAAATATGTTTTAAATTTTTAAAAATAAAATTTATACCCAAAATACTTTCAACAAGTAAATTTTTTATATATAATTTAAATATTTAAATACTTTTGGAAATTAATAATGGAATATGAAATTGATTTTTTTAATTTAATATATATAAAATATTTAACTATTGAAATATCATTCAGATTTTTAATGAAATATTAATACCTAGATTTATCTTTCGAAAATAATTTTTCGTTTAATTTTTGATTAATTTCCATACAGAAATTTAATTTTAATAGATATTTAAAAATAAAAAACAATTGTTTTTTTGCCTTGACGGTTATCAGATGTGTATACATATATTTTTATATTTTTTATTTGTATTTCATTTTTTTATTAATATATAGTTTTATTATTAAATTATTAAAATATTTATAAGATATAATAAAATTCAATTTTGTTTTTGATTTTACAGTAAAATAAATAATAAATTTTTAACATAATTTTAATGATCTTAAATGCACATACACATAATTTTGTATATATTATACATTCCTTATATATATATATATATAAGTTATTCAAAATAATATACATACATACGTGTGTGTATATATATTTGTAATATTTTGTATACACAAATTAAAGCATATAAGCATATATTTTGACAATATATTTGTATACTAGAGGAGCTAACATGTCCATTTTGGTATGAATCACGGCATTTATATACGAGCAAGTCAAACCTTGTACGGATTGCTAAGTTACACATGCACTACATATATATGTGTATACGATACACATTTATATACAATATAATATTAACCGCATAATATAAAACTACATTACAAATTTAAATAAAATAATTATTTTATTTAAAGGAAATTCAGAAATGCTCTTAATAAGTTAGAATTTATAGATCCAATAAAGATCCAAAATGGTAAAAAAATTGAAATTCACTAATTTCTTCCACCGTGGGCTGGCCAGTTCCACCAATGGCAATGGAGCCCAATAGCCTACGCGGTCAAAATTAGTAATGGGTTAACTAATTAAGCTTAAAGCTAGGACATTAGGATGTTTAGAAAGGTAGTGTCGAATTATTGGGTTTGAGAAATCAAGTACTCTACCATACCAAGCTACTTGCCTGGCTCGAACAAATATGTGAGCCCAAAGGTTATCCTTAATAGAAAAAGCCCAGTTTGAATAGAGCCTTAGGCTAATTTTCAAAATTGTTTAAAGATTTAAAATATAAGACTTTGAATTTAAAAGTTAAATATAAAATAAGACATATATTGTAAAAGTTATAATATAATAAATTTTTCAAAATGTTTGAAACTTAATATAAATAGATTTTAAAATTGAATTTATTAATAATATTAATAAAATAAATCAAATAAGTTAATTAATGACAATATATATTCATGTATTATATATTTGATATATGTTATGATATTTTAAAATGTTTAAGATATCATAAGTGTACATGAATGTACATAAAATGTTTTTTCAAAATTAATATAATTTAATTAATTTTTTTCATTAAGTACATTAGTTAAAGGTTAAATAATTAAATTAAAATACGTACATATATATGATATATGTATAATACTATAATGGTTATAGTATTTGCTACATCCGTTCTTACCACGAACTACAGTGAAGGAAAATGGGCAGTACTTGAAGTCAGGAAAGCTGTTCTCATGCCAATAAGATTGCAGGAAAAGAAGACGGAAGTAAATCGATCAAACTCGCACTGGACAGGGAACTAACTCAAAGTCATGACACTAAACTTGACTCGAGCCTTACAAAAATAAGAACCACTACAAGGGACAAATAATGCATGCGTTAGAAAGTAAGGGCTGGACATAGGGGCTATCCAAAATCAGAGGCAAAAATGGAATTCTATGCCGGGGCATAGGAAGCAGTATAAGATGCACTAGGTAACCAAACTTCTAAAGCTCACACTTTATCAATACCTATAGGAATAGTTCTACTCCAGCAATACCAAGGGTAAAATAGACAGCGCCGCATGGGGCCAAAAGAACTCCAAAGGGGGTTATATACGGGGCCACTCATAATATGCCTCAACGTAGAACCAAACTTACAGGTAAATGACATACTTATAAAGAGGGAAGATCAAACTACACCCAGCTCAAATCACAAATAGTCTTAAGCATAACACATACATATGCTAGGTCAACTCATCGAACAAAATGGGAAATGCCGCTCCATTCTGACCCGTATACATTATCAAGTCAAGGAAAGGTATTAGCGGGGAAGTGAGGTCAGAATGCTGGGCAATATTCACCAATACATTCCTTCATATGCATTAATAACATATCAAAGCTTCAAGGAAGTTCCCTGCCATTCCTTTCAAGACATTTTCCCTTCTGAGAGAAAGGGACCGACCATATAAGCTTGGGTTTCCCAACTAATTTTTCAAACATCCTACTTTGAATTTTCAAGATCCCACCGATATCATGATTTCACGCCAAAAACCTACGATCAATCCCAATATAATGGATATACATTGTGGATGAACGACAAGTGGCAAAATTTGAGGACGGAGAGGAAATAATTAAAGATCAAAGGTGATTGCAACAACCAACAATGCATTTTTCATACTATAAAAGGAAATACTACAGGACAAAGAAAGGGTCCTTTTTTGCTTCAGCTACTTCTTCTTTCAAAAAAAAAGGAAAATCTAAAATAAGAATATTGTGCGCCTCTGAGCCATTGTAATCTGTATCAAAATGACAAATATCTAGTTAATTATCCCGCAGACGTAAGATTGACAATAATCCGAACCATGTAAAATATTTTATGTCTTTACTTTTATTGTTCTGCTATTTGATTTTGATTTCCATTTATTTACAAAGTCATTTCGACATTTCAACAAACAGTTGAAGTGCGACTGCTAGGCTATGTAAATATCCAATGATTTAATGCTTCTCTAAGGCAAATTTAACGTAACCTAAATCCATTAATTCAAATCATGGAAACAATCAACATCTAAGATTACTTCATGATCCAGTTGAGTGTGGTGAAGACGAAAAACTTCAATAACATTTTGGCGCTAGACAGAGGACCTGAACCTCCCAACTTCCATTTCTCTATTCCCAATTAATGCTATGCTTATTACCCCGCCAATTATGAAGCTCGTTGACCCATCCTCCCTCTCTACTCAAAGATGGTTGCTCAAGGACCCCACGGATCCTATCCAAACTATATCCCTCCAGTCAATGACGCCTTTATCATTTGCGACCCACCACCATAGCTTAACAATTACGCTTGTTCTACAGTAGATGAGTAACAACAGTACTCTCAAAAATGAGAACAGTAAGGCTGACCACAAACTACTTGATAGAAAGACTCAATAACCTATGGCGCATCTAATCACGTTCAACGGTTTCTACCAGATACTCTCTACCGCTACCCCATATCAATCAACGATTAAAAGGTGGGCGTAGACACATGGGTATTTGTTGATTTGGACTGTGATTTGGATCATGGCATGAAACATATGCAGTTAAAGCTCCCTACCGCTCCATAGCGTTTGAGGTGTGAAAAGTTATAGCGGAGATATATCGAGGATATAGCAGGATATAGCAGACGACTTTAAAAAGAGGAATATGAACATTCTACATTAAAAAGAGGAAAACGTATTACTTATTATTTCCCACCATGAAAAACAAGTTATAATGATGTAAAGATAAACAAAATTGACACTTAAAAAGTTTGAACTAGTTATAATAACCAATAGCGTCTATCAGTGTTACAGCCACTTTGAAGTTACGATAAAACTTAAAAGCAAGACATCAAGTAAAATGTTTATTTATAAGAAAGGGGATATAGCGGGGAAACAAAATCGGGGATATGGGGGATTATCGCCGTAATATCGGGGATAATTGTGGATCCTCTATATTGGGCCGCTTTACAGGAATATCATTGCCTTAAAAGTCCGCTATGGGATATATCGGGGATATGTCGAGGCAATATCGAGGAATTGACTACATAGCATGAAACCCAAAACTGGAATCCAGGACCTCCAGTCATAATGACATAAGGATTCCATTCCTATGACCTACGACACACATTTCAATCACTTTGGAATGCAACAAGCCAAAGTGATTGAAATGCACATCGATGTGAAACACTAATTACCACCCCTCCCTACTGGAGTTGAATCCAGCTGCCCTCATAGGGATATTTTATTCATCTCTCCTTATTTTAGGGGAGAAGTCATGTTGGATATATAGCCAAGATCGAAAGCATGATAGATTCAAATTCTGGGGTAGGAGTTGGAGTCGGAGTAGAACCCACAAAGATAAGCACCTACTATTGCACTTGAAAAGCCCATGCTAAAATGAATATGTCCTGCGCCACCTATGTGTCAAGCATTGTAAAAAAAATGTATTGATGTACTGTACTGGTCGTAGGGGTACTAGACAGGCCGAACCAGTACAAAAATATTTGTATTGTTTCTCTTTGAAAAGGTTTAAAATACACCTTCATGGTTCACCACTAATATTCGTTGATTAAGCTTAATACAAGTTCGGTAGTAAAAATCATCAATCTCAAAACTGAGAACGATGATATTGGCCCTACACACTTGGACTTGCACTAACGCAAGTCTATCTCTTCAACAGAATATTGCACTGGATGGGATATTAGACTACCTTGACGCAATATGAATATTCTTAAGATAACAGTCATAGAAAGAATGGTTGTAGGATATTGGACTGCCTGAACCAGTATAAAAAAACCTCAATATTAGCTAATTCAACTGAACACATTTGATATATGGATACTAGACAACCATAACCAGTAAAAAAACTATGCGCATGCAATAATGGGTTGTCTGTACATGACCTGGCTTCTCAGTCGAATCGCCTTTTAGTCCTCCCTAAAACAACAGGGAGGACCGTGCTAAGTGCATGAACAAATTACTCTTCATAGCTCACCGCCATTGATCTATAGGTGCTATACCACCCATGAGTAGCAGCGTCAATCTTAGAAATAAGAATGGTGATGCTAGAAAAGAATGCAGCTCAACATAAGTATGACATTACACACAAAACCAGGGAGCAGGTCATACCTAGTGTAACATCCTCCACCTTGAGCCCAGAAACTAAGCGCTATAGATGCTATAATCATATATAGTATTAATTTTCAGTGATAAAAGGCAGTCATGTTCATGGTATTTTTAATATCAGAAGCACAAGAATATAAAATAAAAGCAAAATTTCATATTTCATTTCAAAGTCAAAATTCCATATCCAGTTCATAATCCCAAACCTTGCCTAGGTACAGACAAAATATAATTATTACAACATACTCCAAGAGAGACATACGAAGATGCCCCCTTGATTGATCGAAGTTACTAAATAGACAGATATGACTTTTGCCAAAACATACATACAACAAAATCTCATAACACAACGGAAATAATTAATAGGTAGTCTCCTAAATAGCTAGTCCTTGCCTTATACACGTCTTCGAAAGCTCTATTCGCCAAACATACTAAACCTATAGACCCTTACTCTCAACCTACTCAAATTAAATTTTATGCACCCGAGAGTTTAAGGGGGAAATATAAACTTCAAGTCGGATAGAAAGTCTGGTATGAATAATAATATGCCATCTCAGTTAATTGATATCTAGTGTGACCACAATTGTGACGCCCCACCTCTATACCCACGCTAGCCAAGAACACTCCGGAGAAGTGCTGTCAACTAGCACGGAGAATAAGGCTGTTGAGGAGCGACCATCCATGTAATTGCTTATCACACGGTGGCTATAAATAATCTTCGGAAACAAACATAGAAATAATCATATCACAAATCAGTCACAGATATCCATATCACAAATGCGGAAGAAGATATGAATATATAACTAACACATGAAAGTGTACATCAGAGTAGTGGTCAGTAAGATCCACGATAATACAAAAGAATAGCAACACGTGCTATACAAAAGAATACAACTATGAGTCTATATCTCAAGTGTATACAACAAAAACTGCTAATCTAAACAGTTAGCCAAAAGTCAGAGTGATGAATCCCTGGGAAGAAGTCAAGCAGAAGCACCTGTAACATCTCGGTCTGACCCGAGTATTATTTAAGAAAATAATAAACGGGTCAGTCTAGCTATAAATATCAGATGACATGATATAACATAAAAGATATGGCATAAACATAAACATCCATAATGACATACCACTATAAGTATGTAAATAATGATCAACAGAAGATCAATCAATAAGAGATAATCAATATCACAAGAATCTTCTCAAAGATTCGGAAAGGGCATCATACCCCAAACTTGTACTCATAACAAGTCAATGACATAAATTCTAGAAATCAATGCAAGAAGTCCAGAAATCATGGAAAAGAGAAAGAGGCCTATCACATGACGGTCCGAAGACCAAGGGGAGCTACCCCACATGTGTGAATGGAATCACACAGATTAAGGTCCAGACTAACCAAAAAGCAAAAAGGTATGTGCGAGTGGAATCACACAAGTGGTGTCTAGTCTAACCTCGCAACAAGAGACATCGCACAGTTGCTAGTCTAAATCATCAGAATGATCATCATGATCAACGAGAAGTGTCAATTACACTAAGCTAGTAAATATAGAAGTTTAGCTTCATGTCCCATAACCACTTGCTTAACTTAAATATTTACGAACAAACTGTAAATCTTCACTAATAAAATTGTCACAAGAGGTTCAATCGAACAAGTCCAAGAATTAACCGACGAAGTGAACGCAAGCGTTTCATACCACTTGTTTTACTAAGTCGTTTAATTAGATTTCTCATCCGAGTGAGGTAAAGGTTTGTATATACTAATAGATTGGAAAACGGTTTAAGAAAAGAGCTTTGTTACGGAAAATAGAGTTGAAATCATTTTGTTGAAAGAGTTTTGATATTTACTACTAGTATTGAAACCTTTATATTTTTAAAATGACAAATCACAGAAGAGATTGTAGAAACAATCATCACAAAGATCACATTCGGAGATGTGAATAAAATCCAAGGAAATCAGCTCAAAAGCATCAAAGTGGAAGTTCCCCAACGACCAAACGTGGCTGAGATAACCAGAGATGGTTTGTCTCGAAGAATGGTCAACTCAGCATCTCAACAAAGCAAGTTCTGTTGAATGTTTTTCAGATAAGATCGCCTACGGAGGGGGGGTCCAGGGGGGTGGCAACCCCCCAAGGTGGGGGTGCGGGGGCAACGCCACCGCTTACGGGGTTCGACCTGCCCGGTCAGGTCGCGGGGGTCCAGGGGGCAGCGCCCACGGCGGGGTGCGGGGCAGCGCCCCGACCAAAACGGTACAACCTAGTGAAGATAAAATGAGGTCTAACGACCTAAGGGTCTCAGGGGTCAAGCGAACTATCGTGATAAGGTCCAACGACCTATAGGGTTATAAGGTCATACGACCTAACGACTCAAGGGTCTAACGACCTAACGACTCAAGGGTCATACGACCTAACGACTCAAGGGTCATACGACCTAACGAGCTATGGCCAAACGACCTAACGACTCAAGGGTCTAACGACCTAACGACTCAAGGGTCATACGACCTAACGACTCAAGGGTCATACGACCTAACGAGCTATGGCCAAACGACCTAACGACTCAAGGGTCTAACGACCTAACGACTCAAGGGTCCAACGACTTAAGGGTTGCACGACTTAAGGGTTAGGCCAGGAGCGACCTAACGAGATAAGGTCCAACGACCTACGAGTTAAGGGTCCAACGACCTATCGGGATAACTCGTAACCGACTTAAGGGTTGCGTGAGTGAAGGGCTGCACGACTTAAGGGTTAACTCGTAAACGACTCACGACCTATGGATGAACGACTTAACTCCGAACGAGCTAAAAATGGCCAGAACGACCTAGGGTTAACTCGTGAACGACTCACGACCTATGGACGAACGACTTAACTCCGAACGACCTAAAAATGGCCAGAACGACCTAGGGTTAACTCGTGAGCGACTCACGACCTATGGACGAACGACTTAACTCCGAACGACCTAAAAATGGCCAGAACGACCTAGGGTTAACTCGTGAACGACTCACGACCTATGGACGAACGACTTAACTCCGAACGACCTAAAAATGGCCAGAACGACTCAAGTGCAGAAAATTCAACAAAACGCTAAAAATTGGAGTTTTTAGCCAATCCAATCCCAACCAAATGCTAACATGCATGCAAAAATGATAGGGAATCATTCCCAACAGTCCAATATGGTTATAGGCTAGAATTGTGAGATAAAAATCTCACCTTTGCACCAAATATCAATGAAAATGAAGTTTTAAGCAAGCAAGAATCAATCCTTCTTCTATCTAAGCACAAGAAGCTTGAATCCAATGTCTTCTTCTTGAATTTGGAGTAGAAAGATGGATTGCAATTGAATTTGAGTTTTGGAATTTTAATTTCCCATTCCCTCCACCATTAATGCCAAAGCTTGATTAGTTAGGAAATTTATGAAGAGTGAGGAGAAGAGGGTTGGAACTTGGGCTTAATAGGCTAAACTAACCCAAAGTCCAAAGCGGGAAAAGTTAGTGAAATTTCACTAACTCCAAACCTATCGATGTTTATACTTAAAAAAATTGTAAACGGCATTTCGAACTCAATAGAAGTGGCCTCGAGTCCTAATTTGACCGTTTGCAAAAAGTAGCTTTTCGGACCAAAATCCGATTAACGAGTTAATATTTTAAATAAAATATTTAAATACAAACTCAATAAATATGCGGGTTGTTACAGACTCCCCTCCTTAAAGAAATTGCGTCCTCGCAATATATATAAGATGGAAATAAAAAGTAACAACCATAAAAGCATATTAACACAAGAGGAATTTTGAAATAAGAAGTTCACCTCAAGGAGCAGGAGTAAGCAAGTCCGGATGTGTACGCTCGATGAATTCTCTGGATTCCCAAGAACAATCCTTAGGATTTGAGGACCATTGAACCTTCACAAGCGGAACATCTTTATTTCGAAGTCGTTTAACCTCAGAAGCTATAATTCGAATAGGATGCTGCTCATAAGTTAAATTCGGCGAAACTTCAATTTCTTCCACAACAGCAGGCTCAAGAATAGAATCGGAATCCCGAAGGCATTTCCGTAATTGAGAAACGTGAAATACATCACGCATAGCAGAAAACTGAGCCGGCAATGCAAGGCGATAAGCCATGGAACCAATACGTTCAGTGATAGGAAATGGCCCAATATATCGAGGCGCTAACTTCCCCGATCGACTGAAACGTACAACACCCTTCATAGGTGAAACACGAATAAAAACAGGATCCCCAACAGAAAATTCTAATTTCCTTCTTCGATTATCGGCATAGGATTTTTGTCTACTCTGGGCTTCTTTCATCCTATGTCGAATAAGTTCAATCTTTTCCGTGGAATCACGAATAAAGTCTGGACCTAAAACCAACTTCTCACCGGCCTCAAGCCAACAAGAAGGAGATCGGCATGGCCTTCCGTAGAGTGCCTCGAAAGGTGCCATACCAATACTAGATTGGAAGCTATTATTATAGGAAAATTCAACAAGTGAAATATGATCTTCCCAACTTCCACCAAAATCAAGCACACAAGCACGAAGAAGATCTTCAAGAGTTTGATTCACAAGCTCGGTTTGTCCATCGGACTGGGGGTGATAAGCAGTGCTAAAATTAAGCTTCGTTCCTAAAGCTTTTTGAAGACTCTTCCAAAATCCACTAGTAAACAATGGATCACGATCGCTAACAATAGAAGTAGGAACTCCATGCAATTTTACAATTTCCTTGACAAATAGTTTGGCCAAAAGAGGAACGGTTCGGCTAGACCGAACCGGAATAAAATGGGCGGATTTAGTAAGTCTATCAACAATCACCCATAAGCTATCATGACCCGAACGAGAACGGGGAAGGCCATCTATAAAGTCCATGGAAATTTGATCCCACTTCCAAATTGGAATTTCTAAAGGTTGCAATAACCCACCAGGCCTTTGATGTTCGGCCTTGACAAGTTGGCAAGTCATGCAACATTTAACAAAGTTAGCAATATCAGATTTCATTCCCTCCCAACAATAAAGTCGCTTCATATCAGCGTACATTTTACTACTACTGGGATGAATGGTGAATTTAGAACGATGGGAATCTTCTAAAATATCTTTACGAAGATCTCCAATATTTGGTACGATAAGTCTACCAAATTTTCGAATGCCACCACGAGAATCAATATCAAAGTCTTTCAAACCTTCAATATCAATTTTATCCTTAACATTTTTGCCAAGAAGAGCCAATTCAGAATCTAGCCCTTGAGCTTCAAGAATGCGGTCTAAAAGAGAAGGATGAGCCTCAAGGCTACATAAAACAAGCGATGAGCACAAATCGGATACGCGCTCTCGAATCTCACAAGTGGATAAGATCTCGAGATCGTTCCATTCGGATATCATCATAGAAACAACTGCTTGTTGCTTACGGCTAAGAGCATCGGCGACACGATTACCCTTACCGGGGGTATACAGAATATCAAGATCATAAGGTGCAAGGAACTCGAGCCAACGCTGTTGACGTAAATTAAGTTCTTTTTGAGAAAATAAATATTTCAAAGACTTATGATCCGTGTAAAGAATAAATTTCTCTCCCAATAGATAATGACGCCACATTCGAAGGGCGAAAACAATAGCCGCGAGCTCTAGATCATGTGTGGCATATCTAGTCTCGGCCGGCTTCAATTGCCTAGAAGCATAAGCAATAACACGTTCTTTTTGCATAAGAACGGCACCCAAACCAACGTGACTAGCATCGGCATAAACAACAAAATCTTGATTCCCCTCGGGAATAACAAGAATAGGAGCATCGGAAAGGAGTTCTTTCAATTTCTGAAAAGAGGCTTCACATTTGTCCGACCAAATGTATTTAACTCCCTTCTTAGTCAAGCCAGTAAGAGGCACGGCAATCTTAGAAAAGTCTTTAATAAAACGACGGTAATAGCCCGCCAATCCGAGAAAACTACGAATCTCTGTCACACTCTCCGGTCTCTTCCAATCTTGAATCGCTTCAATCTTTGAAGGATCCACGGATATCTCGGATTCGGAAATAATATGACCGAGAAACTTCACACGAGGTTGCCAAAAGTGGCATTTAGAAAATTTCGCCTTTAATTGATTACTCCTAAGTGTTTCCAATACAATCCGAAGATGTTTCTCATGTTCCTCCTCGGTTTTTGAATATACAAGAATATCATCAATGAATATGAGAACAAACCGATCGAGGAAATCTTTGAAAACTCGATTCATGAGGTCAACGAAATAAGCTGGAGCATTCGTTAACCCAAATGGCATAACAAGCCATTCATAAGATCCATAGCGAGTACGGAATGATGTCAAAGGAATGCTATCCTCAGCGATACGAAGCTGATGGAAACCGGTAGCCAAGTCCAATTGTGAAAAGACCTTAGCACCACTAAGCTAATCGAATAGACCATCAATCCGAGGTAAAGGATATTTATTTTTAATAGTAAGATCGTTAAGCTTGCGATAATCAATGCAGAGCCTCAGAGTACCATCGGATTTCTTTACGAAAATAGCCGAAGCTCCCCAAGGCGAGGAACTAGAGCGAATAAATTGCCTCGTCTCCAACTCAGATAATTGTTTACGCATCTCCTCATTTTCCTTATTGGACATGCGATAAGGAGGACGAGTAATAGGTTGAGCTCCAGAAACAAGATTAATTCTGAACTCAATTGCTCGTTTAGGTGGTAAACCTAAAACGGGCTCGAATATGTCGGAAAATTCACGAACAACATGAATACGAGAAATAATATCATCTTCATCATCATCATCGTTATCACGAGGATTTAAAGAATATAAAGATGCCACCAAACAGGATTCTGAATCTTTAAGATTAACAGAAATCTGATTAACAGATAGTGGATGTCGGAGATGAATAGTCCGCTCAGGACATAGGATATAGGCTTGATAACGGTTAAGCCAATCCATTCCCAAAATTATTCCAAAGCCTAAGTAACGCATGACATGCAAATCGGCTAGGAAAGAAAAATCGCAAAAAATAATCTCCACATCTTTACAAAGCAAACTAAGAGTTGCGGATCCACCAACAGGATTCGCAATTTTTAAAGAAGTCATCAATGCAGTAACACTTAAGGAAAAAGTGTCTACCAGTTCCTTTGATATAAAAGAATGGGATGCACCCGTATCAAAGAGAACTCTAATAGGTTGATCAAGAAATAAAATAATACCATCAAGAATGGAATGAGAAATACCTTGGCCACGAGATGTGTTGCCAGGGGCTTGAGCCACATTCAACTTTCCTTCCTTCTTGCCTTTACGCTTGAGGCATTGATGTATGTAATGATCCGGGCTCTTACAATAGCGACAAGATTTGGGCTTAGAGCACTTATTCGCATAATGATCCCCAGACCCACAGTTGAAGCAACTCGCACCACTAGAAGAAGGAGACTTTGCCGCAAGGGTTGCCTGCTTACCCTTTTTGTTGGGATAAGGACCCTTGAATTTGTTTGGCCTCTTCTTGTTGTTGAAGTTTGGTTTAGCGCCTTCCACTTCAACATCACTCTCTCTATCAGCCTCTTCAAGACGAAGAGCGATATCGACGAGTTGATCAAATGCGACTTCTAGTTTCAGGAGCAGTGGCTTCTTAAGATTCTTATTTAAGCCATAAACGAACCTCTGGTTCTTCTTCAATGGGGTGTTGATGTATTCAACCCCATATTTGGAAAGCGACTCGAAGGCTGCGACGTAACCAGTCACAGAGGATTGACCTTAAACAAGGTCTATAAAACGTCGAGCCAAGGTTACTTTCCCAGCTTCTGGTACAAACTTTAACTCGAAGCGTCCCTGAAACTGCTCCCAGGTGAGATCCGCTTCATTAATTTCTGAAATAAGGAGTTCGTACCAGTCCAATGCTTTCTCCTGGAGCATGCTGGAAGCCACCTGAACGCGGTGGAGATCGATAAGGTTCATGCGAGAAAAGATTCGATCGCATGATTTTAACCAAGCCTGGACCTCGATGATATTTTCCGAACCTTTGAAGGGCTTCCCACCCAAGTTGGTGTAATCGCTGCACAAGCGTGCAAATCCCGACTTTGGGTGAGTAGGTTCCGGGTTAGCTCCAGCTGCTTGAGCATTAGTTACTAAATCAAGAAGCTGTTGAGCAGTCATAAAAACTCCATCCGGAGGAGCAGCACCAGATGATCCAGTTCTGGGACGGCCTTGTCTAGACATTCTCTTCCTTAAAGAAAGAAAGAAGAGAAGGAAGAAGGTTATTTACCAATGAACATCAAGCAATCTTGATAGATAAAACAAGGAATCACAAAGAAAATAGGATGAATCGGTACGAAGACTCGAATTAATCCTATGGTATGACTCCTAAGATAGACCTAGGACGATGATCCTTGTTAAGTTATTCTACATTGTTCCGAAGTTTGGCTCTGATACCAAACTGTGACGCCCCACCTCTATACCCATGCTAGCCAAGAACACTCCGGAGAAGTGCTGTCAACTAGCACGGAGAATAAGGCTGTTGAGGAGCGACCATCCATTTAATTGCTTATCACACGGTGGCTATAAATAATCTTCGGAAACAAACATAGAAATAATCATATCACAAATCAGTCACAGATATCCATATCACAAATGCGGAAGAAGATATGAATATATAACTAACACATGAAAGTGTACATCAGAGTAGTGGTCAGTAAGATCCACGATAATACAAAAGAATAGCAACACGTGCTATACAAAAGAATACAACTATGAGTCTATATCTCAAGTGTATACAACAAAAACTGCTAATCTAAACAGTTAGCCAAAAGTCAGAGTGATGAATCCCTGGGAAGAAGTCAAGCAGAAGCACCTGTAACATCTCGGTCTGACCCGAGTATTATTTAAGAAAATAATAAACGGGTCAGTCTAGCTATAAATATCAGATGACATGATATAACATAAAAGATATGGCATAAACATAAACATCCATAATGACATACCACTATAAGTATGTAAATAATGATCAACAGAAGATCAATCAATAAGAGATAATCAATATCACAAGAATCTTCTCAAAGATTCGGAAAGGGCATCATACCCCAAACTTGTACTCATAACAAGTCAATGACATAAATTCTAGAAATCAATGCAAGAAGTCCAGAAATCATGGAAAAGAGAAAGAGGCCTATCACATGACGGTCCGAAGACCAAGGGGAGCTACCCCACATGTGTGAATGGAATCACACAGATTAAGGTCCAGACTAACCAAAAAGCAAAAAGGTATGTGCGAGTGGAATCACACAAGTGGTGTCTAGTCTAACCTCGCAACAAGAGACATCGCACAGTTGCTAGTCTAAATCATCAGAATGATCATCATGATCAACGAGAAGTGTCAATTACACTAAGCTAGTAAATATAGAAGTTTAGCTTCATGTCCCATAACCACTTGCTTAACTTAAATATTTACGAACAAACTGTAAATCTTCACTAATAAAATTGTCACAAGAGGTTCAATCGAACAAGTCCAAGAATTAACCGACGAAGTGAACGCAAGCGTTTCATACCACTTGTTTTACTAAGTCGTTTAATTAGATTTCTCATCCGAGTGAGGTAAAGGTTTGTATATACTAATAGATTGGAAAACGGTTTAAGAAAAGAGCTTTGTTACGGAAAATAGAGTTGAAATCATTTTGTTGAAAGAGTTTTGATATTTACTACTAGTATTGAAACCTTTATATTTTTAAAATGACAAATCACAGAAGAGATTGTAGAAACAATCATCACAAAGATCACATTCGGAGATGTGAATAAAATCCAAGGAAATCAGCTCAAAAGCATCAAAGTGGAAGTTCCCCAACGACCAAACGTGGCTGAGATAACCAGAGATGGTTTGTCTCGAAGAATGGTCAACTCAGCATCTCAACAAAGCAAGTTCTGTTGAATGTTTTTCAGATAAGATCGCCTACGGAGGGGGGGTCCAGGGGGGTGGCAACCCCCCAAGGTGGGGGTGCGGGGGCAACGCCACCGCTTACGGGGTTCGACCTGCCCGGTCAGGTCGCGGGGGTCCAGGGGGCGGCGCCCACGGCGGGGTGCGGGGCAGCGCCCCGACCAAAACGGTACAACCTAGTGAAGATAAAATGAGGTCTAACGACCTAAGGGTCTCAGGGGTCAAGCGAACTATCGTGATAAGGTCCAACGACCTATAGGGTTATAAGGTCATACGACCTAACGACTCAAGGGTCTAACGACCTAACGACTCAAGGGTCATACGACCTAACGACTCAAGGGTCATACGACCTAACGAGCTATGGCCAAACGACCTAACGACTCAAGGGTCTAACGACCTAACGACTCAAGGGTCATACGACCTAACGACTCAAGGGTCATACGACCTAACGAGCTATGGCCAAACGACCTAACGACTCAAGGGTCTAACGACCTAACGACTCAAGGGTCCAACGACTTAAGGGTTGCACGACTTAAGGGTTAGGCCAGGAGCGACCTAACGAGATAAGGTCCAACGACCTACGAGTTAAGGGTCCAACGACCTATCGGGATAACTCGTAACCGACTTAAGGGTTGCGTGAGTGAAGGGCTGCACGACTTAAGGGTTAACTCGTAAACGACTCACGACCTATGGATGAACGACTTAACTCCGAACGAGCTAAAAATGGCCAGAACGACCTAGGGTTAACTCGTGAACGACTCACGACCTATGGACGAACAACTTAACTCCAAACGACCTAAAAATGGCCAGAACGACCTAGGGTTAACTCGTGAACGACTCACGACCTATGGACGAACGACTTAACTCCGAACGACCTAAAAATGGCCAGAACGACCTAGGGTTAACTCGTGAACGACTCACGACCTATGGACGAACGACTTAACTCCGAACGACCTAAAAATGGCCAGAACGACTCAAGTGCAGAAAATTCAACAAAACGCTAAAAATTGGAGTTTTTAGCCAATCCAATCCAAACCAAATGCTAACATGCATGCAAAAATGATAGGGAATCATTCCCAACAGTCCAATATGGTTATAGGCTAGAATTGTGAGATAA
Source organism: Allium cepa (assembly GCA_030765085.1). Classification (NCBI taxonomy): domain Eukaryota; kingdom Viridiplantae; phylum Streptophyta; class Magnoliopsida; order Asparagales; family Amaryllidaceae; genus Allium; species Allium cepa. Next base: position 791,681,369 of record CM060945.1, on the reverse strand, counting down.
AAATCTCACCTTTGCACCAAATATCAATGAAAATGAAGTTTTAAGCAAGCAAGAATCAATCCTTCTTCTATCTAAGCACAAAAAGCTTGAATCCAATGTCTTCTTCTTGAATTTGGAGTAGAAAGATGGATTGCAATTGAATTTGAGTTTTGGAATTTTAATTTCCCATTCCCTCCACCATTAATGCCAAAGCTTGATTAGTTAGGAAATTTATGAAGAGTGAGGAGAAGAGGGTTGGAACTTGGGCTTAATAAGCTAAACTAACCCAAAGTCCAAAGCGGGAAAAGTTAGTGAAATTTCACTAACTCCAAACCTATCGATGTTTATACTTAAAAAAATTGTAAACGGCATTTCGAACTCAATAGAAGTGGCCTCGAGTCCTAATTTGACCGTTTGCAAAAAGTAGCTTTTCGGACCAAAATCCGATTAACGAGTTAATATTTTAAATAAAATATTTAAATACAAACTCAATAAATATGCGGGTTGTTACAACAATGTTGAGCGAAATGAGTTTTCCCTTCACTAGTGTCCTTTAAAAATATATCCTTTGCAAATCAAAATCTTGCAACCAAACTGATTAAGATAAATAGTGTAGTCAATAATACACTTGCATACAACATAGGTACCAATAGACTATCTATTCCAATATCATAGTATTATTAGGCTAACTATAAACCTATGGCTAACTCGGGCCTTACCAACTTAATAAATGTTTGAACTTACTATTAGAGGAAAACTGATATGGTCTGTTCATAACTTACTACTTCTAGGGTCAACTGATCCTAAAGGTTTGCGGGCTTACCAATAACCTAACTCTACTATATGTATTCCTTTTTATGTGTAACCTTCTTTTAGTTTTACACATAAACAAAACCCTGTGCATTAGAATTATGGGCCTATATCAGCTAGGGGCTACTAGCTAAAATATAGGGCGCTACCCTACACCAATCCTATCTGGTTTTCTAATCTCCGAGTCAATTTTCTCCTATCATCATCTATCCAAAAGTGATAAGAACAATAATCTCTTTAGTAAAATTCTAGGCTAAATACCCTATTTATTTCCTTGAAAACATGCTTCTCTATAAATGATTTACCCCTTGAAATCGTATTTTCAAAACAAGGAAAATTATAGCCCTTTACTTTACCCAAAATAATGATGTCAATATATATGCTTTTATAAATTACATTGATGAAGTTCGAAGTCATTAGAGGTCATCTCCTCTCAAACATAGGCCATAAGGAAAAAACAATATAATTCTTTATATTGATAAAACTCGGCAAGATATTGTCGATGAGGGACTCGCTCCTCTTCATTATCGAAAAACATATTAATGTTTTTAACTTAAAAAACATAAAGGGATATAGCTGAAGTCATCCACTTCACAAAACATAGAATAAAACAATATAAGAATTTCGACGACATTGATGAATGTTGGCATCAATTCCTCAACTAAATAGCGATCATATTAGGGCCAAAGTCGTAATATGCGGTGACCTAGCCTCTTTGAAAATAAGGGCTAAGGATTTAAAGTGGTAGGTTATAAGCTCGATGACAATCAGGGTCGAAGTAGTAAAATGCGGAGTCGTTAGTAAAGCATTATGGCGTTGTTATTGCTACTATAAGTCTCTTCGAAACTATTGGGTTGGCGACACTATTGAATACATGCAACACTTGGCCATTTTATATAATATGCGGGACTTATGCCATGCAGCAATGACCATGTCGAAGATTGTGATACCGACTTTGATGCTATATACTCTGTTTCAACCACACCTATCCATTCCATATCAATTCATCATTGATATCATATGTATCGCCAGTGATTGGCTTCAGAGAGCATATGCGCAGAGTGATGAGATGCGCCATCATGCCTTCGGCGTGGCAAAGCTGTAAATAACATTAAAACTGGATTTTTTACTATTAAAAGTATATTCTTTTTAACAACTCCCTTTATTTTTCAAAATATTCTTGGATAACAAATTTCTTTATCTAGCCCTTTACCAGAAATCTGCAATAGATTAGATTTATCAATTTCAAAAACATTTCCGAACCCTTGATATTATATTAATATATTAATGCAGTAATTGAGCCCTTCTAGCTTAAATAATTTATTAAGCATTCTTAATAATCACTTGGAAAAATCCCCAAAAATCATAATTAATCAAATTTATTATCTTTTTAACATATAAAAATTTCAAGGCCAAAATTATCATTTATTATTTTAATAATAAAACCCGAATTAAACTGTTTTCAAAACTTAGAAAATTCACCATAAATTCATACTTTCTTAGAAATTATTAGATTTAATACCCACTTCTAAAATAATGTTAAACATCATATCAAAATTTCAGATCATTTGGGTCACAAAAGACTAGCTTTTCACTCTTAAAACCCATTAAATAATTCCATAATAAATCCTATCATTTGCCATCCAAGCATATAATCATCCAATCTTTAGATATGTAATAATAGCACTAAGGGTTTGGATTTTAAAACCGAAAATAATAATCAAAACGTGAGAAGCATAGACATATTCACTTTGTATTGATTAATAAGGTTCAGATCGGTGTTGTTGATTTGAATCTCCTAAGCTTTGATCTTGTCTCTAGCTTATCTTCCTCTTGAATGCTTGGTTAGTGGCTGGCGTTAGCTTTCGTTGATTTCATTTGTAAGTAAATTAAGTGAGAGAGGAAATGAGAGTAAGAGTTTATGATAAGAAAATATGCTCTTTTCCTATTTTTCCCTCTTTGTGTACCCTCCTACTTATTAATATTCTTATTGATTTTATTAATTCATAAATTAGGCTTTCGACTCTTGTTAATTACCAAATCTCAATCTCCTTACCATGTTACATTATTTCATTTAATTTATCTAATTAAATATCCTAAATAATGTTATCAAATATGATGGTATTATAGACTCCCCTCCTTAAAGAATTTCATCCTCGAATTACGATAAGGTACACACATCAAACAAAAAAGCATAGATGTAGGACATACCATCAAACAAGTCGGGATTAGTGTCCTTAATCCTGCTCTCTATTTCCTAAGTATAATCTATTTCATCATCACTCCACAGGACTTTTACTAATCTTACTATCTTGATCCTTAGCTTTTTCTCATCCTTGGCCATAATACAAACTGGATGTCTAAAACCAGTCATGCCCGGCTCCACTACTAAATCCTCCAATGCAGTCGGAGTTATAGTAGTCTTTGGGTCTTGAACGCACTAACTCAGATGAGAAGTATGGAATACATTGTGTACACCCGTCAAACTACTCAGTAACTCTATCTTATAAGCAAGTTTCCCAATCCTTTCTATGATGGGAAATGGACCTACATATCTTGGTGCCAATTTTCCCATCTTTCCAAACTGTGCTACACCCTTCATTGGTGATATTTTGATGAAAATACGATCTCCAACTAAGAATTATTTGTCTTCCATCTCTTATTTGCACAATTTTTCTGTCTAGATTGAGCTTCCTTCGTCCATGGATTAACTCAATCTTTTCTGTGGCTTCTGTTACCATATCCGGACCAAGAACTAATCTCTCTCCGATCTTTAATCGGGTGATTTACACGGCCTTTTTATAAAGCTTCAAAAGGTGTCATCCCTATACTAGTATGATAACAATTGTTATAAGAAAACTCAACCAAGTGCAGATGGTCTTCTCATGAGCCTCCAAAATCAAGCACACAAGCTCTTAACAAATCCTCCAAGACTTTGTAAACTCTTTCCGTTTGTCCATCATTCTGTGGATTGTAAGCGATACTCATCTTGAGCTTGGTACCGAAAGCCTCTTGTAGACTCTTCCAGAATTTGCTAATAAATGAAGAATCCATATCGCTAACTATACTACTAAGAACTTCATGTAATCTAACTATATTCTTCATGAGTAACTTAGCCAAAATAGGTGTCGTTTTTGTTGATTTAACATGTATAAAGTATGCATTCTTGGTTCTGTCACCTATAACCCAGTACTTTCATTTCCCCTATTCGACCATGGCAACTCGTCTATGAAGTCCATATATATAGAATCCTATTTCCATACTGGAACATCTAAAGGCTGAAGCAATCCACTTGACTTATGATACTCAGCTTTTACTTGTTGATAGTTCAAACGCTGCTTTACCCATAAGCCTACTTCCCATTTAATACCTTCCTAGAAGAAACTTCTCTTCATATCCTAATACATTTTAGTTCTCCAGGATGAATAATGAGCTCTGATCAACGAAAATCCCTAAGAACGTCTGGAATACACAGTCGTCCCTTCTTTCTCAATAATTTATTCTACTCAAGATAAAAATCATTCAAATCACCAATCTCTGTTCCACTTCCAGAGTTCCAATTATTTCATCTAGCAATGGATTATCTCTTTTCTTAGAAGCAGTCATTTCAATCAATACCGGTCAAACTTCCAAACATGTTAACATTGCGGTACTCTGACTAGAACTGGTAGTTAATCTTAACTGCACATTACAAGTAGTCAATGCTTCGAAGTCTTTCCATTCAACCAATACCATATTCTGGTGTTTTCTGCTAAGTGCATCTACAACTTTGTTTCCTTTCCTCGGTGTGTATTCAATTCCAAAGTCATAAGAAGTTATAAACTCTAACCACCTTTGTTGTCTCATATTCAACTCCTTCTGAGAGAATAAGTACCTTAAAGACTTGTGATCCATATACAACTCGAATCGTTCTCCAAGAAGATAGCGTCCCTGCACCTTTAAGGAAAAAATTACTGCAGATAACTCCAAGTCATGATTCAGATATCTAACATCATGCGGTCTAACCCTGTGAAGCAAAGGAAATCACTTTACCTCTCTACATTAACATAGCTCCTAACCCTGTTCCATATGCATCAGTATACACTACCAAATCTTGGTTTTTGTCTGGAACAACTAATAAGGGTGCATTGGTTAATAAATGTTTCAACTTTTGGAATGCTTCCTCATATTTATCAGTCTAAACAAACTTTATGTCCTTCCTTATTGGTTTAGTCACTGGTGCTGCTATATGAGAGAAATCCTCAATAAATCTCCGGTAATAGCCAATTAGTCAAAAAACTCTGTATTTTAGTCACTATTTCAGATCTCTTCCAATTTTTTGCTTCAATCTTAGCTATATCTACCGACAACCCTTTATTTGAAGACTACATGACCAAGAAACTTCATCTCTTTCTTCAAAAATAGACGTTTCAAAAAATTCGCTTTTAGCTAATGCTGCCTCGGTGTCTCAAGCTCTATTCTTGGATGAATCTCATGACCTCTTTCATCCTTAGAATATATCAAAATGTTTTCCATGAACACCAATATGAACCTATCCAAGTGCTCTCAAAAAATCCAGTTCATTAAGTCTACGAAGAAAGCAAGCGCATTAGTCAATCAAAATGGCGTCACTAACCGCTTGTAGTAACCGTATCTTGTTCTAAACGCCATCAACAGAATATTATCATCTGCCACCAATAGTTGATGGAACCCTATTGCCAAATCCCACTGAAAAATACTTTGGCTCCATTAACCGGTCAAATAAATTATCCATTCTTGGCAACGAATATCGATTATCTAACATCTTTTCATTCAACTTACGATAATGGACACACAATCTAAACGAACCATTCACAAACACCACATCCGATCCACAAGGCAAACGGCGTGGTATGATATAACTCTTCCTTCTAAGTCCACTACTCACACCTTTAATTCCTTCATCTCGGTAGGTGTCATCCTACTAGGTGGCCTACTCACGGGTTCATCTCCGAGTACAAAATCTATTTGAAACTCAATAGCTTATTTCGACTGTAGTCTTATAGCAGGCTCAAAGACATCCATAAATTCTCCTACTACGAAACCCGATTCAACTCTTTGTCCTCCTTTGTTGCACCTAACAAAGCACCAACATCAATTTGAATTCTCCACTGAGTATATGATTCCGTTGCTACTAGTAGGGTGTCTAAGTGATATTTTTCTATCATGGAAAATATCCTAGCGTCGTATTTACTTAACCAGTACATACCCAAAATGATCTCAAAGCTTATAAAATCAAGCATATGCAAACTGCAAGTAAATATATAACTAATAATGCAAACTCTAGATGGTCACATATCATCCCTAAAGTTGCATATCCTCCTGTCGGATTCGCAATCCTTAAGGAAGTAATTAGGCATGAAGGTTCTAGTTTAAGCTTATCTACCAAACATCGAGATATAAAAGAATGTCACGCACTGGTATCAAATAATACTCTAATAGGTATACCACGAATCAAAAGCGTACCTCCCATCATAACTTTCCCTTTCTCCTCAACTGTTGGTTTCGAGGTAGCTAGCTCCAATGCGAACACCTTTCCCTTCTCAACTTTAGTTGGTTCCTTGTAGTAGTTCATATAATGACCAATTTGATCATAGTTGAAGCACGTAACATTCTTCCTTCCAATAACTATCTTTTCATATCCTTAATGACACTCGTTCGCAAAATGTCCTTTCTTATCTAGCACAAAACATTTGCTTTTCCTTTCTTAGCCGCTCTGCCCTTTTGAGCTCCTTTCTTATGAAAGAACTTCATTTTCTGATTCTACCCACTCTGAGCCTCCCCTGCTTTATTACTACCATAGAAAGAAAGCATCTGCTTGTTCCTCAAAGCCATCTCCATGACTACATCACATGAATCCCTGAGATATGGAAAAGTCACCCTAACAAGCTCAGGTCTTAACCAATAGATGAACTTCTCGTTTCTCTTAATCACTGTGTCCACGGTAGTATATCCGTATCGGGATAGCTCTTCAAACCTTGTTGCATATTTCAACACAGTCATATCGCCTTGCACCAATTCTGCGAATTTCCTCAACAGAGTTGACTTAGCAATCTCAGATGTATATCTTTCTTCAAACCTCCTCCTAAATTTTGCCTAAGTCAAAGTCTCCTCTACTACCTCGATAATCACACTATTCCACCAGTACAGCGCAACACCTGCAGTTGTCTGGACACCAATCTCCTCTTTTGCCTACCGTTTAGTCCAAGATCAATGAAAATCCTTTCACAATGAAGCAACCTATTCTCCACTTCAATTGTATCCTTCGTTCCAATAATTGGTTTCCCTCCAAGTGTCACATAGTCCCTACTCAGAACAACATAGCTATTAATAATTGGAGCTTCTTAATTCAATCCTCTAGCATGTCCACCAACTAGCCTAACAACAGCTCCTTCTTGCATTATGTTGACAAAGAATTGATACGTTGCTCCTATAACAACCGATGGTGGTCCTGCACCTACGTTAGCAGCTGTTTGTTGACCTAGATTTCTCCTAGTGTCTGGCCTGACATTTCCATTGGTGGTGGAGCTTCTTCCACCGAGATTCACTCTTCTATTCTTGCCTCTATATCTTACTTTCCCGCAAATTTGCATTCGAACCTTAGTAATACACAGAAGAACGGTTTAAAAGAGAGGGAGAATGAAGATAAAGTGTATACTTATATATAGAAAACACAAATACTGTACCATAGCATTATTCCATACCGCAATCTTATTTCTTGATTCATTATGATTATGTTTTCAAAATCCCTTTTTAAGTTCAAAAATTCTTTAGTTTTTTTTACATAAATCTATGCCTGATGCCAAGTTGTAACATCACCCATCTTGAAGCCCAAAACTAAGCATTACAAATTCCACAGTCATCTATAGTATTAATTTTCGGTGACAAAATATAGTCATGTTAATGGTATCCTTAATATCAGAAGCATAAGAGTATGACATAAAAGCAGAGTTTCACATTTCATTTCAAAGTCATAATTTCATATTCAGTACATAATCCCAAACGTTGCCTAAGTTCAGATAAAATATAATTTCTAAAATATACTTCTAGACCGACATATGAAGATGTCCCCTTGGTTGATCAAAGTTACTAAATAGATAGATACAACTTCTGCAAATGCATACATATAACGAAATGTCATAACAGAGCAAAAATAATTAATAGGCAGTCTGCTAAATAGGTAGCCCTAGCCACCTGCACATCTTCGAAAGCTTTATTCACCAAACTTACTAAACCTATAAACTTTTATTCTCAACCTACTCAAATTAAATTTTAAGCACACGAGAGTTTAAGGGAAAAACATAAACTTGGAGTCAGATAAAAAGCCTAGTGTGAACAATAACATACCATCTCAGTTAATGATATCTAATGAGACCATACCATTAAGCATAACGAGCTTTCCCTACAGTAGTATCCTTTAAATATCATTTGCAAATCAAAATCCAGCAACCAAACTGGTAATGATAAGCAATGTAATCAATAACACACTTGCATGCAACATAGGTAACCAATGGACTATCTGCCCCAACATCATAGTTTTATCAGGCTGACTCGGGCCTACTAGACTTAATAAATGTTCTAACTTATTATTAAAGGAAAACTGGATAGTCTGTCCATAATTTACTACTTCTAGGATTAACTGATCCTAAGAGTTTTGCACGCTCACCAATAGCCAAACTCTACTCTATGTATTATTTTCTATGCATAACCTGCATTTAGTCTTACCCGTGACAAAGCCCTATGCACTGGAATTATGGATTTAAATAAGCTAGGGCTACTAGCTAAAGTATAGGACGCTACCCTATACCAGTCCTATCTAGTTTTCTAATCTCCGAGTCAATTTCCTCCTATCATAATCTATCTAAAAGTAATACGAACAATAATCTTTTCAGTAAAATTATAAGCTAAATACCTTATTTATTTCCTTGAAAATATACTTCTTTATAAATGATTTACCCCTTCAAATCTTATTTTTCAAACAAGGAAAATTATAGCCATTTACTTTACCCAAAATAATTATTTCATGTTATATGCTTTTATAAATTACATTATGAAGTTCGAAGGCATTAGAGGTCATCACCTCTCAAAACATAAGCCATAAGGTAAACACAATATAAGTCTTTATATTGATAAAACTCGACAAGATATAGCTGATATGGGTCTTTGCCCCTCTTCATTATCGAAGTCCATATTAAAGTTTTTAACTTAAAAATCATAAATGGGATATACCCGAAGTCATCCACTTCGCAAAACATAGAATAAAACTATATACGAAATTCGAAGACATTGATGAATGTTGGCATTAATGCCTTAAATAAAATTGCGACCGTATTAGGGCCGAAGTCATAATATGCAGTGACATATCCTCTTCAAAAATAAGGGTTAATGATTTAAAGCGGTAGGGTATAAGGTTGATGACCATCAGGGACGAAGTAATAAAACATCGAGTCGTTATCAAAACATTGCGGCATCGTTATCACCACCGTAAGTCTCTTCAAAACTATTAGGTTGGCAACACTATTGAAAACTTATGACACTACGCTATTTAATATAAAATGCGGCACTTAAGCCATGCGAGAAGGACCATGTCGAAGATCGTGATACCGAATTTGACACTATTCACTCTGCTTCTACCACACTAACCCATTCCATAACAATTGACCACTAATATCATATGCATCGCCTGTGATTGGCTTCAAAGAGCATATGAGACACGGCATCATGCCTTCGGCGTGGCAAAGCCGTAAATAACATTAAAATTGGAATTTTTTACCTCTTAAATGTATATTCTTTTCACCAACTTCCTTTATTTGTCAAAATCTAATTGGATAATAAGTTTCTTTATCAAATCCTTTACCAGAAATCTACAATATAGCAAATCTATCAATTTCAAAAACATTTCCAAACCCCTAATATGATATTAATATAGTAATTAAGCCTTTCTAGCTTAAATAATTTATTAAGCATTTTTAATCACTTGGAAAAATCTCCAAAAATCATAATAAATCAAATTTATTATCTTCTTTACCAAATAAAAATTTCAGGCCAAAATTATAATTTTATTATTTTTAATAATTAAACTTTTTTCTCAACTTAGAAAATTCACCATAAATTCATACTTGCTTAGAAAATTCTAAAATTCGAAACCCAATTCTAAAATAATATTATAAACCTCGTATCAAAGTTTCAGATCATCGGGGTCACAAAAAACTAGGCTTTCACTCTTAAACTGATTAAATCATTCCATAATAAATCCTATCATTCACTGTCCAAGCATATTATCATCTAATACTTTACAACATGGCATAATAGCATTAACTTTTGGATTTTCAGTCAAAAACAATATCAAAAACATGAGAAGCATAAATATTATTCACCTTGTATTGATTAATAAGGTTGAGATTAGTGTTGTTGATTTGAATCTCCTAAGCTTTGATCTCGTTTCTAGCTTATCTTCCTCCTGAATACTTGGCTAATGATGGACCTTTGATTTTTTTGATTTCGTTTGTGAATAAGTGAAGTGAGAGAAGAAATGAGAATAATGTTTTAAGATAAGAAAATGTATTCTTTTCCTATCCTACTTATTAATATTCATAGTGGTTTCATTAATCCATAAATTAGGCTCCATAATTATTAATTGCCAATTCTCAATCTCCTTACCATGTTACATTATTTCTTTTAATTTTTCTAATTAAATATCTGAAATAATGTTATCAAATTTAGAGGTACTACACCTAGCGTAAATCTACGGACATACGTCCCCAAATAAAGGGCAGGTCACACCAGGTATATGGCCATGGACGTTGTGCCCCCAGACAAGAGGGTAGGTCATATCACATACATAGTTAGACCGACACAATATGCAACACCTTGACAAGGGATCGGGTCGCATCAATGTGCAGAAAAAGACCACGGCCTATACGGTCATGGCTAGAGGGCATATGCTACTCCGGGAGCTTATCCTAAGCATGGCAAGAAAGCACAATACATGGATGTATCAAAAAAACTATTAGTCAGGTACTAATCAGAACGTTGCTCAAAGCTTTCCAAGCATATATCAAAAGTCTGGGTTATCAATACTTAGTTATGAGTCTTACATATCTATCAAAAATAGTGTTGTCTATTTTTACATATCCATACGTAATCTACAAAAGATTACAATCTGGATCATACTACAAATATAACATCCCCTAATGAAAACTAAATTATGAATCCGGTTCAAAACCAAAAGATAAACTGGGTACAACCGCTCCATGTCATTACGATCTGCGGGAACGCGATGTTATAAAATAAGATGAACCATCTGCTAAACGAAAAGCAAAAAAACAGTTATCCAGCCAATAATCACAGCTGATGATCGAATATGGGTAACTCTACCAAGAGTAGAGCCGCGATTAGAAACATGGGTATCATAATTAGCACTGCCTGGATATTTTTGTAATCTTGAGATTTGAATTCATAATCGGGCCAATTATTTAAGAAGGAAAAAATTAGCCCAGCCAGAAATGTTTAAAAACGTCATTTGCGCATTGTCAGTCAATTTCCACTATTTTTGTCTTCACCTTCTCGCTCTTTTAATAGAGACGTCATGTCCATCCCACCTTGAGAAGCTGCGATGGAGTCTAACCAGGCCTCACATTCCAAATTGTATATCTTATTTTCTAAGGCACCTACTCACCTCATAACCACCTTCCTAATTCTCTCAATCTCTCCTAAGAGATATTCCTTTGTCCTTTCGGTGTTTCTGGAGAAGGGACCAAAGAGCTCATCCTCAGTAGACCTAAAGGGTGAAAAGCAAGTATTGGAAGTCTCCAACTTTCCCTTATAGTAATTCTATAACCCATTGATTTTGGCCTTATAATAATTCTTCATATCATTTTTCCATTTGAAGACCTCGTCCAGGTCAGCTCTAGACGGGGGCATAGGGGCTGCATCTGGCATAAGGGGGACACACAAGGCTGGAGTCATCAGAGGACTTTCTTCTGGGCTCATGTGCAGCGCCATCTCTTTGTCCATCTCCACAATCCTCTTCTTTAACCTTTATATTTCATCCTTACAAACGGCCCTGCATATGCTCTCATCATTCTTTAATAGGCCTTCTACTTCTACTTCTCTGAGCAAAGAAAAATCTAACTTCTTTTGGAGAGTGGCTACCTCTAAACACTAATCGAGAGAAGCCAGCTGGAAAGAAGGTTAATTAAAGCCACATATCAGAATTAAATAAATGAGAAAAATAAGACTACTAATAATTCATAAATTTTGCAAAGAAATATTAATCAATAAGTGAACTTCTGAATCATGTCAAGCACTACATAAAATGTTTTCCATATCCTAAAGTATTTACAATATAATACTAAGATGCTATCTAAGGGAGTTAGGAAGAGGTAGGGCCATGTTAGCAAAAAATGTCCTACGAGGATCATAGTATGCTCCTGCCTAATGATCGATAGGTTGGTCAATTGTCACTTCAAAGTTTTCCTTATCATTCAAAAAAATTTAGTCCAGCGTAGGGTAGAAAAAGTACAGGAAATCTCGGGATCATTGTACTAATTCCTCTGCCCTCTTACTTTTGATTTTCTCTTGCTTAAGCTTATTTTAGTAAGAAGCAATCTTACCTCAAGAAACCTGCAATGAGTTCACAAGCTTACACACCTTCAATACTGCCCATCTCCCAGTATCATTTAGGATCTCAATTAAATGACATTTTTTTTCCTACTTTTATCTGAAAAATCACCAAATAATCTACTGAAAATAATTTTCCATCCATCATCATGAAGATAAGAAGACTGGAACTCATAGGAAGAACATGAAAAGTATCCAAGTGGGGCACCATAATTACACTCCTATGTTCTATAACCTCTTTCTCACTAAGTAGTCTAGCGATTTCTTTAGACATGTTCTCCACTTGTTTCTTGTGTTGGGCGATCTCTTCTCTATAAACAATACCTTAGAGTTATTCACCCATCTTTAAGGTCTACTTTATCCCATCCTGCTCCAACGTAGTACCACCGGACATGCATACAGTCTCTTATTACAATCACACTGATGTTCAAGTGCACTCTTGGCATTTTCAAGCTCTTAATGATTAAACTTTAGCTATGTTTCAAGCCTCTCAATTTCATATTTGAGTTGGGTAACTTCATCTTCAAAAGCATCCTGGCGACAAACACAGTTAATGTTAAATAGAACTAAAAAATAACTAACTTAAATTGCTATTGAAATGAAACCTTGTTACATAATCAAAACATACATATTAAGTTTTAGTACTAAAACATCCATTACTTATTACATCATATCTACTTGTCCATATATTTGATAACCATACGTAAATTAACAAAGACATGAAAAGTTTATTCGCTAAAAAAAAGTTCTAACCTTAAGCCTAAACTACTATAGATGAGGGCTACCGGTTGGAATGAACCATTCTCTAACGTACTACCATCGGCGCAACAAAGTCACTAAGGGCTTCCTTCTCTTAAAATACCTGATATATTTGGGATAATAACCCCAGTCTCATTCTTAAGATGTGCGTAAGACTTGTCTAATTCTTTTTCACACCTATTCATAGCCATGGCACTTAATCTAAGATGATCTAAAGTTTGTTTTTTGAGTCTAGCTTCAATCTTTCTCAAAAGTTTTTTGAACACACTTTCTCTAAAATACTAAATAAAAGCAATGATAAAAACAAAATTATTCGCAAGAAAAACGTAATGAATACTATGTTTCATCACATACACTAGAACAACCTTCAAAGTTTCAATAAAACAACATACAAAAGAAATTCTGGATTAATCATCTAATTCTATTGGAGAATGTAAATTAACCTTGCTTGCATATGTTTTACCCTCATCCTCAGATTACAGGTTCCCCTTATCTCTATCAACCACAGCCATTTCCTCCTCAGAAGGATGCCCGAAACAGTTCGGGTCAATATTTTGCTCTTCAACTTCTTCCTTCTCCCACCTACCCTGGGAATACTCCAAAATTGAAGCAGCTAAAGTTTGATCCTTCAAGAAATCAGGCTTGACCTCTACCCCTAAAATTATGCTTGGCTGACGTAGAAAAACCATAGGTTACATTGGAAGTAACTTCATGGAGGTCCTTTTTCATCACCTTCCATTCCCTTTCAACCTTAGCTAAAGCCTTATCCTTTTACCTCAATGCCCGAGCCATGGAAACCCGAGCCTCCTTTGCAGCCTTAGCTTACCACTCAACTTTTTCTCGAAGCACCCTCATATATTCCTCGGCCTTGACATTGGCAGAAGCTAAATTATCTTTCTCATAATTAAACAATGCATGGTCAGCTTCCAGTTTAACCATTCAACCCAAAAGCAAGGCCTATGCACTTTCTGTCTTACATGCTTTTTCATCTAAGCCACAGACTACGAGAAAGCGAAATCTGAACAATGTATGTAACAAATGGCAACTAGAAGAATAAAATGGAGCGGAAAAAAGATGACTCATATAAGACTAGAGCCTCTCAAATTCAGACAGGACTATGGAGGAATACATCTTAAAAGCATAGTAGAAAGGAAAGGAGGAACTTATGTAGTTCTTCCTACTTTGTCTATTAAAATAGAGATGGCAACTTCAGATGTGGTCAATCTGCCCACGTCGGGGGTAGGACCACCATGCAAGGAAGAAGTAGTTGGTCTATTAGATAAGAAAATGGAAGGGGTAAGATTCTAAACCCCAAGAAGGGGCGGAATATTCGAGGAAGAAGGAGAAATATTTGATTTTTTTCAAAGCAATGAGAGAATTATCGGATCCTTCAGGCTTCCTCTTCAAGCCTTTCTTCTTTTCCTCCTCCTTTAAAGAATCATAAAGCTTAGCAGCAACCTCAGCATCCATGTTATCTACGCAAGAAGAAAGATAACAAAATTAAAATTTTAGGTATTGACTGTTCTCAAAATCTATTGCAAGCAACCTATGCCCCCAAATTTAGTTGAGGACAAAGTAGCTTAAATATGCGACAAGAGAATGTATGATGAAGACACGATTAATGTAACGACCACCCTACACCTACGGTGCAAAATAATAGTTAAAGGAAAGAAAAAGAAACAAGATGAAGAAATAGAAGAGAAAAGAACGGAATAGAAGAAAAAGGAAACGTCAAATAATCGAATTAACGGTCACATATCCCACGTCGCATCAGAGTAAATATAATAATCAACACATGTATAAATCAAGAGAGACAATAATAATAATGCGAAATAATCATCTGAATAATGATCCATAAAGTTATAAAACACTATAACTGGGTTTATTCAATGGGAAAATAAACTCAATTGGTAAATTGTCTCATAATAGTAAATCAACACTGTCAAGGCTCCATAGTGTCGCATAACGGAAATATAATAACAAATATACATGTAAGTATAGATAACCGTCACCTCCTGTCAATCCATCCATAGAAATCCATAATCATCCACCTACTCTCAATCTACTCATTTAAGAGTACCTGAGATAATAGGAAGCAAAGTATAAAACCTTGGGTCAGACAACAGTTTGGTATGAGCGATATCAAATCTCAAAATACTATAAAAGTTGATAATAAATGGAACACTGAGTATACAAATCATACTTGACTTGTCCCTGCAACCAAAGGTCAGCACATAAACATAACTAATATGCTACTCCATAACACCATAAAAATCGTATACCATACGCAGTATCTGCTGGGGTACCTAGGCATCTCCACCTATAGTCCCTACTCCATACTAAGTAGACTTCGAGTATCTAGGAATCTCCATCCTTACCTACTCCACACTAGGTCAAGCCAGGGTATCTAGGTATCTACCACAATAACTACATAGTGTGACATCACCAGGGTGATTAGTGACTAGTGAACAACCATAACAAACATGGCATCCATCAAATAATACTAACTGTCACCCGATGTACCAAATATGTGATGACTCATATGACCAACTATCAAGGACAAGCGAAAATGCCGGTTATCGATTTTGTTTCACCATATTTCAGGTCCAAAACCCTGCACAGTTGTCCCTGTGATACCTCTGTATCACCTGAGCTAGACTGCAACATCTCGTATTTGGAGGTCAAAAGCTAAGCGTTACGATGATGTAGTCATTCATAGTATTAACTTCTGGTCACAAAATACCGTAATGATAATGGTATCCATAATATCAGAAGCACTTAAATATGAATAAAATCATAGATTTCAAATAAACAACATTTTACTGATTACATTTCAAAACAAATTCATATCCAAGTTACATAATCCCATATCGTTTCCCAGGTAAAGATTAATTATAATAATTACAAAAATAAATCAAGAGCGATATATGACGATGTCCTTTGGTTGATCAAAGCAATATAGTCATATCTGACCTAATATACATAGTAGAATCAAAACAAAATGAAACCGAAAATCCTAATTAGCTATCCGTCAGCCACCTACTCATCTACGGATGCTTTATTTTCTAAAACGATTAAAACCTGAAAACTCTAAACCTCAACCTACTCAAACCAATTTTGAGTACCAAACAGTACGTTAAGAGGAAACAAAAAATTTGAGTCAGACATAAAGCCTGGTGAGAATAATTCTGTTACATCTTGGTTTGCTGATATTAAGTGAGACCATGTCGTTTAGCGGAACGGGTTTCCCCTCACTAATGTCCTTTTTAAAGCATATATTTTGTAAATCCTTTCCTGCAACCAAACTGGTTAATCAAACTGATTATATCAAAATAGAAAATCCTTTATGCTATTAAAAGGACTATCTATCCATAAAACAAGTAATAAGTAGACTATCAGTCCACAACATAATATAAGGTTTGTTATGCTACAAATGGACCGTCTGTCCATACAACTGGTCCGACTGCCCACAAATTGGACTAACTATCCGAATCAAAATGGACTAACTGCCCGAATTATTTTATTAAGGTTAACTACCCTATATCTTTTTCCTTGAAAATTTTTTCAAAACGAATTAACCTTTTAAATCATACTTATACACGAAAAATTTATTCTTAGCTTTACTCCAAGCTAATTTTCCATGATATATATGCTTTACTCAAAATAATATTGACGAATTTTTATGTGGATTAGCTATCCATCCAAAATAAGTTAAAAAACCCTTTTTAACTTGAAAATACTTAGGCTCCATTGCCTATTTAATACATTTGAAACCTTTTTTAAAACCTTTAAACAACCCTGTCGAAACCATTGAAGGTAGCCCCTTTGAAACCATTGAAAGACCCTTTCGAAACCATTAGATATTGCCTTTAAAAAACATTGGAAAACCTTTCCTTTCTTTTCTCCGAAAGCTTCAAAATATCAAACATCCTCCTTTAAAAACTTTTTAAATATTGCCTTTCGAAAACATAGGAAAAACCTTTCCTTTCAACTTTTTTGAAACCCGAGGAAACCACCCCTTTCGAAACCATTCATTAAAATATTTCGAAACTGTCAAAACTCAATTCTTTTGAAAGCACTGTAGGTTCAATTTAAATCATGTGGAAACCTTTCGAAGCCACTCAAAAATTTACCCCTTCAAAACCTTTGAAAAACATATCGGTCGAAACTATTTGGGTTCTGCCTTCAAGTAGAGTAAAAGGATGGGAAGCCCATTAAAGTTAAAAGCATATGTTTCGAAACCATTTAAAACTATCTCTTTCGAAACCATTTGGGTTTTACTTCTATTATAGAAAAAGGCCTTAAAACATCAAAGTCGAAAGCATCTGCTTCGAAACCATTTTCTAAGTAAAGAAGCGATGGTGTCGAAGCTATCCCTTTCGAAAGCATTGGAGAGGTGGCCAGGTTTTTAGAAAACAAAACAACCCTTTCGAAACCATCTGGGTCAAAAGGTAGGAAGCGACAACTAAAGGCTTTGACTCAGTCGAAAGAAATCATTTAAAAGAAAAGCGCAACCCAATCTAAACCATTTCTTTTAAAACCATTTCACCTAGTCAAAAGCTAACTAGGTCGAAAGCTACTCAGTAGAAAGCCATTTTAGTCGAAAGCAAGCAGGCGCATTTTTAATTTAAAGGCAAAGTCCTGCCTCAACCCTTCGAAACCTCTGGTTTTGACTCCATACCTTTCGCATATATCCAATTAACAACGTACCAGTAAACTGATACCATATGCATTGGTTTTGACTATATCAGAAGCGAAGATGAGGAGGCGGAACCTGATGCCGACGGTTTCGAAACAGTTAAACACATGTAGCAAATTGTTCTTTTGACCTAATCCTGCTTCACATGTCTAATTTTGATTGGTTGCCTCTTACTTTACCAATAAAAATTACTGCATTTTTCAGAAGTGCCACTGACTTTCCAGATTTAATAAGTCAAAGTATTTTACAAAAAACCCATTCTCCTCTTTTAATTGAATGTGTGTGGTGTACAAGTGCACATACTAATATAGTACACACGGATTGTGTAATATGGAATATAATATAAATGCGGAAATAGATGATAGTATCAAAGTAAATAAAAATAGAAAAATCACACCAGAGATTTTTATACTGGTTCGGAGCACCGTCCTACGTCCAGTCCCAGACTTCTATCTGGATTTTCACTATTAACTACCTCGCTTCACCTGGAGGAACAGGTTTACAACACCCGAGCAAACGAACGGGATTCCACGCCTCTAATACACTGAGGACTTCAACACTTGCCTCTTACAACACCGAGGACTTCAACACTTGCCTCTTACAACACCGAGGACTTCAACGACGATGAATATAATTGTTTGTTAACGGTATGTGTTCTTGCTAACACAGTTTTGTCACTTGTAGTACAAATTTCCTATAATCTTATCCTCAAAAATATGTGAACGATGTTTTGTGAAGATTAAGGGAAATATATATAACTTATTGAATCAAAAGATATTAAATAATTTCAATGATTCAATAAGCAATTAAAATAATTGAGAGATTTTAGAATGCAGGAGTATTTGGAAAGTAAGATCAGAAATTAGAGTAAAAAATATATGTAATCATGTTATTTGAATCAATGATTTAGATGAGTATATATAGAGAAAAAATAGTTGTAACTCTTTGTGAACAGTTGCCATTAATAGTTATGATCATTGATGAAAGGTAAGAGATGCAACCATTGGAGAAAGAAGTGTCTTTTGGGAAAGGTTGCTCTCTGTTTAAAAACGGTCGATAGGTCAAAAATTGGCCAGTAGACAGGATTTCAAATATATAGTCGTTATGTGTATGTGTGCACGTTCATTGTGCATATTATGCAGAAACGGTCGACCGCCTCTTTTACTACCGGTCGACATGTCTCTGATAATTTGCACAGTGAATGTGCAATGCTATTCAAATATATATTGATTATATTGAAATGCATGATTATTTGAGGATAGATTTTAACAAGTTTATCACTATTACAATATCAAATAATCAACCTATAATCTAGAGTACCATATGTAGCCATGATGTCTTTGTTTTGTCGATCGCCTTTATTTCTTTGTCAGAAATCAAAACCTTCATAGAACCTGTGACTTAACATTCTCCCCCTTTTTGATTGATGACAATATATCTGAAGTTCTGAATCTCCCCCTGAATATGTGATCTACCCTTGAGATTTTATTTGTATTCTATATATATTTATATTCCTGCAAATAATTGTTAGCACCTTTATCCCCCTTTGTCATCGACAAAAAGGAATAGATAATGGAATAATATAGGAGTATATCAACCAGAATATAACATAATATAACATACACCATAATATAGGATTATCATACACACCAAACATACCAGAGTATCCATAATATCATACGAATAAAAGTAACGACACTATTTAGTACAAGTGTCGAATGATGTTTTAAATTACTAATCCAAAATATAGAGAAAAAAAGAATCTAGGATGAGTCAGAAGCTGTCTCTTCTTGAATATCTTCTTCTTCCTCATCATCATCATCATCATCTTCTTCTTCCTCGTCCTCTCTAGATGATTCTCCACGACCATGTCCACTAGTACCAGCAGACTCCTCAGTTGATGACCAGTTGAAAGCAGGAGGAGCAGGACGTTTGCCTGGGTCTTGAGCA
Source organism: Allium cepa (assembly GCA_030765085.1). NCBI lineage: Eukaryota > Viridiplantae > Streptophyta > Magnoliopsida > Asparagales > Amaryllidaceae > Allium > Allium cepa. The sequence continues at coordinate 791,661,532 of CM060945.1, read as the reverse complement.
GAGATGGATGTGCTACATGAAATAGCATCCCATAAAATACCAAAGAATGACTTGACTTTGTTGAAGCGTTTATCAATTTTCGTGTCCATGCGCTTGAGTCTTGATTCAAGCAAGAATTGATTACACGCAATAGTTTCAATTGATTCTTTTGTGGTGGATTTTGATTTCAACATTTTAACTTCGTCGGAACGAGGTCGAGAGGAAGTGGCTTTTTTTTTGTTGGATCTCTTTGTTGCCATTGTTCAAACGGCATAATCTCAAGGTAAGGAGGAGCAACCTTCATGCGTTTGATGGTTACGGAATCAATACATTTTGGTTTCGAGATGGCAGAGTCAGGAGGCTTTACCCCACAAGCTAGCAAAATACGCATGATATATTCATTATAGAAAAAATGAGGTCGTGAAGAGTTGTTTACCTTGAGAATCTCGTCAAATAGCATATGAACCCAATTGATTTGGATATCCCCATAAATAGCATAGAGAGCCTTGAAATTTTCTTTATATACAGCATCGTAATTTCCTAGTCTAGGAAACAGAGAATGCATCAAGACGCGATGTAGTAGTCTGGCAGTGGGGCGAAGTCCAATAGATTTTGTGCCATTACTGTTGTCCTCTATGAACTTATGGCTGATGCTATTGCGAGTGAAGACTTCACAGAAATTAGATGAAAACTCATTGCCTCGATTTGGTATACCAAGTATAGAAGAAATCCTATCATGAGTGATAAAAATTTGTTTGCCACAGACGACAGACCAAATGACTCCGTTCGGATTATCAGGTTTATACTCGTCCAGGTTCATGTTGGCATAGAACAATTTAATCATCAAGTGATTTATTTCCACATTGTTTTTTGAAAAATCGAGTAATGGAGAAAGATTGGAGTTATTTGCTAACCTTCGGATTCCATAAGATGTGAAATCATTAAACTTGATGTAAGAACCCGGATGAAATTTGTAGTTAGTCATTTGATTCCATCTTGTGATAGCTTCCGGATTTTGAAGCCATTTCTTGGCGGAGATATTGAGAGATGAAGTTTCGGAGGATGTTCCTTTCTTGGATTTCTTTTGCGGAGGAGCCATTTTTGGAGAATTTGGAGAATAGAAATTTTGAAATTTTAGGGAGTGGATTTAGGGTTTTGGTGAAAAAGTTACTGGAAGTAAGAAAATGAGGAAGATAGAGGAATAAAAGGATGGACGATATATAAAAAAAGCTGAAATTACGCGTACCGGTCGACCTATGGATTATGGTCGGTCGACCGTTTTCAAACAGAGGCCAAACGGTCGACCGGTTATAATATGGGGGGTCGACCGGTTATGTAATAGCCTGTTTTGCAATTTTTTGAATATATCATGCTATATTTTCACTCTTATTGTAAAGCACAAGCATTATTACATGAGTGATAGAGAGAAAAAGATACAACAACTATATATAAATCTAATGAGAAGTGGTAGGTTCATCATTAGAATTTTTATTACCTTCAATACGTTTTGACCATGGACTCCAGTTTTTCTGAGCACCTTCATTCCTCTCATAATTGAGATCCCAAGAGTTAGGACTTTTAGATGTTGATGGCCTAGACGGCATTGGTTCATGCACGTCATGCTTATTAGAACTACAGAAGAATGATGCCACCTTCTCTAAAACAGATAAACGTGCCGATGTCCGTTGTTGCTCATGATAAAGTTGGCTTTGCCCATAATGGAGCTGTCTCTGAAGATCTATTTGATGTTTCTGATAGTGGTGAATCTCGTCGATCTGTGCTTTGGTACGAGGAGAACAAAACAGCGTCTTCTTCACTCGTTTTGAGGTTGGTGTACTACCAGGAGTACGAGAGCATTGATGATGATATCTTGGTTTTTGTTTTGGTGTTTTGGGAGAATAATACTCCTCTAACTCAGAACTTGTAATGGAAATGTGTGATTCTTGAGCACATTTATCACAAAAGTGAGCCATAGAGAATTATGTAGAGATTCTTATGCTCAGATAAAAGAGAGAAATTTTTATAAGCTTATAAATAGTTTCCTTGTAAATAAGTCTGTGGATGAGAATGAATAAAGAAAACTAACCATGAAAGAAAGCAGAGGCTCATATTCAATGTTAAAAAAAAATAGCTTAAGCAAAAGCTATAGTTAAAATATAACCAAAAAAGAAAAAGACGTTCATTAGTAATTACTAGTCAAGATCTTTTCTTGAAATTAAACCAAGCTCTCTTCGTAATCTAATAAAACTAGATTCGAGCAGAGGCTTAGTAAAAATGTCCGCTAATTGTTTGTCAGTTTGGACATATTCAAGACATATATTACTTTTTTCAATATTATCTCGAAGAAAATGATGACGGATATCAATGTGTTTGGTTCTAGAGTGATTCACTGGATTCATAGAGAGATTTATAGCACTTGTGTTATCACAGTATATAATAGAATTTGATAAATGAATATCAAAATCTTGAAGTGTTTGTTGCATATATAGTACTTGAGTACAAGCGAGAGCCGCTGATATATATTCAGCTTCACACGTTGATAGTGAAACACAATTCTGTTTCTTACTAAACCAAGAGACAAGTGATTTTCCAATAAAATGGCACGTACCACTTGTACTTTTTCTATCCGTTCGCGATCCGCCAAAATCAGCATCACTATATGATACTAATTCAAATGGACATTCTTTTGGATAAAAAAGACCGAAATCTTTGGTATTATTAAGATAACGAATTATGCGTTTCACTGCTCGTAGATGTGATTCCTTTGGATCTGCTTGAAAGCGTGCACATAGACAAACACTCATCATTATATCTGGACGACTTGCTGTAAGATAAAGAAGAGAACCAATCATACTTCGATATAATTTCTGGTCAACACTCTTACCATTTTCATCTTTTTCAAGATGTGTAGTTGTACTCATAGGAGTTGGTTTACCAGATGTATTTTCTAATCCGAAGCGTTTGATAAGATTTCCACAGTATTTTTCTTGATTGATAAAAATACCGTTTGAAAGTTGCTTGATTTGAAGTCCAAGAAAATAAGATAGTTCTCCCATATGAGACATTTCGAACTCTTTGGTCATAATACTTGCAAATTCCTTGCAGAGTTTATCGTTTGTTGAACCAAAGATGATGTCGTCTACATATATCTGGATAACTAGAGTATCCTTTTGAGAATGTTTAATAAACAAGGTTTGATCGACTTTGCCTATTTGAAATCCTGAGTTAATAAGATAGCTACGTAATCGTTCATACCAAGCACGAGGTGCTTGTTTTAAACCATACAGAACTTTCTTAAGTTTGAACACATGGTCAGGATATTTTTAATGTACGAACAAAGGAGGTTGTTCGACATAGACATTTTCTTTGATAAATCCATTGAGAAAAGCACTTTTGACATCCATCTGATAAAGTTTGAAATTATGGTGACAAGCAAAAGATAATAGGATTCTAATAGCTTCTAGTCGAGCAACTGGTGAAAAAGTTTCTTCATAATCGATACCTTCTTCCTGATTATACCCTTGTGCTACTAATCTTGCTTTATTTTTGGTGATATTTCCTTGTTCGTCAGCCTTATTTTTATAGACCCATTTAGTACCAATAACTGACTGATCAGTTGGTCTTGGAACAAGTTCCCAAACGTCATTGCGCTCGAACTGATTTAGTTCTTCCCGCATGGCAATGATCCAGTAATCGTCTGTAGCAGCTTCTTTTGGATTCTTAGGTTCGATATTTGAGAGAAAAGCAACATGACCCATTTGATTGAGTTGACTCCTTGTTCTGACATGTGATGTTACTTCACCGATTATATTTTGGGCCGGATGGTCTCTTAATATCCTTGGTGGTGATTGTAACTCACATATTTGAGGAATATTCTCAATAATTATTTCCGAGTCAGAATCAATATTCGAGATAATTGGATTGTCAGGGACTATTGATTTGTCATCATCTGATATAGTGTGAGGATGCTGATAGAATTTATCAAAAGAGACATGAAGTGATTCTTCAATAGTTTTGCTTCGTCTATTAAATATATGATAGGCCTTACTTCATTTCGAATAACCGACAAATATTCCTTCATCGGCTTTTGGATTGAATTTGTCAAGCTGGTCTTTCGTATTTAAAATAAAACACTTGGAACCAAAAACTTTGAAGTATGAGATTTTAGGCTTTCTTTTGTTAAATAATTCATAAGGAGTATTCTTGGTAAGGGTCTTGTGGACACACGATTTAAAACATAACAGGCAGTTGCGACGGCTTCTGCCCAGAAATGTTTTGGTAAGGTGGTTCCATTCAATAATGTTCTTGCACATTCTTATAAAGTTCGGTTCTTCCGTTCTACAACTCCGTTCTGTTGTGGAGTTCTGGGAAACGAAAAATTATGATATATACCTTTCTTTGTACAAAAATGTCCAAATTCATTATTTTCAAACTCTCCACCATGATCACTTCTTATATTTTTAACTTTAATCCCTTTTGATTTTTGAATTCTTTTGACGAAAAATTTGAAATGATCGAAAGTGTCACTTTTATTTTAAAAAAAAATTGTCCATGTGAAACGAGAGAAATCATCAATAATTACAAGCACATATCGACTGTGATTTATTGACTGAACCCTAGTAGGTCCAAATAAATCCATGTATAGTAACTCAAGTGGTTGTAATGTTGATATGACTTTCTTGGATTTAAAAGATGATTTGGTCAATTTTCCTAATTGACATGCATCACAAATGTTGTTAACTTTAAAACTCATTTTGGGTAGTCCTCTAACTAGATGGTTTTTGGCTAGCTTATCAATAGTTCTAAAGTTTATATGACAGAAGCGTTTGTGCCATAGCCATGAATCATTATCATTAGCCACAAGACACATATCTGAATTATGATTAATATTCCTATTCAGAATATATATATTTCTGTCTCTATAACCTTCGAAAACTAAATTATGGTCTTTATCTAAAATACTACACTTATTAATCGAAAAGGAAATTATAAAACCCTTGTCACATAATTGACTAATACTAAGTAAATTGTGTTTTAAATTTCTAACTAGCATGACATTAGTAATAAGAGGTAAGTTAGATGTACCGCAATTGCTCACATCGCCTTTGCCGATGATATAGCCTTTTGAATTATCTCCAAAAGTGACTGAGCCACCATCTGAGTATGTAATATTTGTCAATAAGCTCTTGTCTCCAGTCATATGCTTCGAGCAACCACTGTCCAATATCCACTTTCCTCTTTTCTTAAGTGGGATCTGCAAAAAATAAAATTAAGTCCATGGTACCCACTTTTTATGGGGTCCTAAGAGTTAGGTCTTAGGAGTCCAAACCCATACGGGTCTGGTATCCCCTTTATATACATAATTAGTATTAAGATGCACAGTATTCATGAATTGCTGAACGTATTTGTTCCTAATCAAATTGTTATTTGTTTTAGGAACCCATATTTTGATAGTCTTTGTATTTTTCTTTTGAAATTTCACAACTGGCTTTGGTTTGGAATATAATAAACTAAGATTTTTCTTAACTTCAGTCTTTTGTACTTTCTTCTTTCTTTTATTACCAAGATGTTTCTTGATTTCTTGTTTCTTATATCCCAAACCTTGTTTATCCGAAATAGATTGTGAACTTCCAATGATTTTTGTCAAATTTTCTCGACCTTTGTTAAAGTTAGAAACATTTTGAGTAATGTTATCTAACTTAGTTTGTAAACTAGCCTTTTCTAGGTCCAAAATTTTGACTTTTGCCTTAAGCTCATGATTTTTAGTGGTGAGAGCATCATTTTTCTCTTTTTGAGTTTCAATTTCTTGACTCAAAAGAACTAGTTGAGAGTCAACATTAGATGATGATTCTTGAAAATTTTCAAGTTCTTCTTCTAATATTTTCTTCTCGTCTTTTAACATATCTCGTTCAAATTCTGCACCACTCAAATCTGCTTTGGTTTCTTTCAGCTGTCGTTTTATGTCTTTATATTTGACTATCAATTCAGCATTAATATCAAGCATTTCATCGAATGTAGGAATTTGTACCTCATCTTCTGTTGCCATGAAACATACATTAGCTTGTTCATTTTCCGAATCACTTTCACTTTCTGATGAAGATGAGTCTGAATCATCCCATGTTACTGAGAAGGCTCGTTTCTTTGACTTGTCCTTCTTATATTTGAATTTGTAATTTTCTGACTTCTTCTTTTGTTCTGGACAATCCTTCTGCATGTGCCCCCTTTTGTGGCAATTGAAACATTCTATAGAGGATGATGTTGGTTTATTCGATCCAGATTTCTTTCTGTTATAACGACTGGCTTTTCGTTGTTTTAGGAATTTTTTGAAACCTTTTGCTATGAATGCCAGATCTTCGTCTTCAGAATCTGATTTATTTTCATCTTTCTCAGCATGAAATGCTACATTTTTCTTTTCTTCTTTCTATTCTTTTCTAGCCTGCAAATTCGCTTCATAGGACATTAAATTTCCTATTAATTCATCTGGCTTCATGACGGAAAGGTCATTAGCTTCTTCAATTGCTAATACTTTACCTTCCCATTCACTCGACAGAAAATGTAGGACTGTTGAGACAACATCAAAATCAGAATACTTTTGTCCTAAGCCAATAAGTGCATGGTGGATAGTTTGAAACCGTGAATACATATCATTGATTGTCTCATTTGGTTTCATTTTGAAAATTTGAAATTGACTTTTCAGCATGGCTATTTTGGCTTGTTTAACCTTGTTAGTACCTTCATGCGTGATTTTTAGCGTTTGCCAAATTTGATATGCAGTAGTGCAGATACTAACACGGTTATATTCATTTTGGTCTAATGCACAAAACAACATATTTATTGCTCTTGCATTTACGGCTGCTGCCGTTTTCTCAGCCGCAGTCCATTCTGAATAATCAGTTGTTGGATTTACTATTTCTTTTTGAGTTGCATTCCAAGCATCATAACTATTTGATTGCATAAAGAATGACATACGTGTTGCCCAATAACTATAGTTAAGACCATTGAAAAATGGAGGTCTTTGTGTCGATTGACCTTCCGTGTAAGTGGTGTTTTGAGTGCTAGTACTTGCGTTATTTGCCATATTACAAGAATATATCAAATAACTGTGTTACGGTTATATGATGACCGTGCTCTGATACCAAATGAATGTGTGTGGTGTACAAGTGCACGTACTAATATAGTACACACGGATCGTGTAATATGGAATATAATATAAATGCGGAAATAGATGATAGTATCAAAGTAAATAAAAATAGAAAAATCACACCAGAGATTTTTATACTGGTTCGGAGCACCGTCCTACGTCCAGTCCCAGACTTCTATCTGGATTTTCACTATTAACTACCTCGCTTCACCTTGAGGAACAGGTTTACAACACCCGAGCAAAGGAACGGGATTTCACGCCTCTAATACACTGAGGACTTCAACACTTGCCTCTTACAACACCGAGGACTTCAACACTTGCCTCTTACAACACCGAGGACTTCAACAACGATGAATATAATTGTTTGTTGACGGTATGTGTTCTTGCTAACACAGTTTTGTCACTTGTAGTACAAATTTCCTATAATCTTATCCTCAAAAATATGTGAACGATGTTTTGTGAAGATTAAGGGAAATATATATAACTTATTGAATCAAAAGATATTAAATAATTTCAATGATTCAATAAGCAATTAAAATAATTGAGAGCTTTTAGAATGCAGGAGTATTTGGAAAGTAAGATCAGAAATTAGAGTAAAAAATATATGTAATCATGTTATTTGAATCAATGATTTAGATGAGTATATATAGAGAAAAAATAGTTGTAACTCTTGTGAACAGTTGCCATTAATAGTTATGATCATTGATGAAAGGTAAGAGATGCTACCATTGGAGAAAGAAGTGTCTTTTGGGAAAGGTTGCTCTCTGTTTAAAAACGGTCAACAGGTCAAAAATTGGCCAGTAGATAGGATTTCAAATATATAGTCGTTATGTGTATGTGTGCACGTTCATTGTGCATATTATGCAGAAACGGTCGACCGCCTCTTTAACTACCGGTCGACCGGTCTCTGATAATTTGCACAGTGAATGTGCAATGCTATTCAAATATATATTGATTATATTGAAATGCATGATTATTTGAGGATAGATTTTAACAAGTTTATCACTATTACAATATCAAATAATCAACCTATAATCTAGAGTACCATATGTAGCCATGATGTCTTTGTTTTGTCAATCGCCTTTATTTCTTTGTCAGAAATCAAAACCTTCATAGAACTTGTGACTCAACATTAATTATATAAAACATTTAAAGCCACATACCGTAAAATAATTTTATATAGCCCTTAAAATACATAGGAAAATTCTACAAAAATTCCAAAAAAAATCTCTTTTAATATGTTTTCCAACATATAAAAATTTCAGACCTTAATCTTTTATTATTTAGCCGAAAATAATTATTAAGCCAAACTAACATTTTCTTTACTATAAAATTCATATTTATCCACATAATTTCAAAAAATTCCGAAAATTAAAACCCATCTGTAAAATATTATTTATGAGCTTCATAAAAATTCTCATGGCATCTGGATGTCATTTTATAGGGTTTTCACCTTAAAATATATCATAAAATCAATATGAACATTCATAAATCTTCAACATGGATATATAATCATTCCATCATTCAAAAACATGGCGAATCAATGTAAAACATTCGAAAGTTGTCTAAACACCAAAAATTAAATGAGATCTAAACATTATTCACCTGACCTTTAGAGATTAAAGAGATTGAGATATGAATAAATTTGATTTGAATTAGCTTCATCCTATCTTTTCTTCCTCTTTTCCCTGTTAATTATGGTTGGCCCCTTAAGTTATAAAAAACATTCAAATGAAAAATGAATGTGTATGGATACAAGGCTTGAGGATTTAGGGTATAAGAATGGTCTCTTTCTTATTTTACCCATCCTCTATTTCAATTTAAACACTTCTTTTAATTCATTGTAAATGGCACGGCAGCCCTCGATTAAATCAAATCTCAATCCCTAATCAACACATTATTTTATTTAATTTAGCAAATTAAATATCCTAAATAATGTTACCAAAAATATGGGGTGTTGCAGACTCCCCTCCTTAAAGAATTTATCCTTGAAATTACAATAAGGTACAAAACAAATCAAATAAGAAGGTAAAACATACCATCAAACAAGTCACGATAAGCGTCTCTAATCCTGCTCTCAATCTCCCAAGTACGATCCATATCATCGTCGCTCCATTGGACTTTCACTAATCTGACCGTCTTGGTCCTAAGCCTCTTCTCATCTCTTGCAATTATGCGAATGAGCTTCCTCACTATAGTAAAATCCGGTTGTACCACTAAATCATTTAGCACAGTCGGTGCAATAGTAGTCTTCGGGTCTTTAACACACTTTTTGAGATGAGAAATATGAAAAGCATCGTGGACTCCTACTAAACTGCTCGGTAACTCAACTCTATATGCGAGTTTCACAATCCTCTTAATAATAGAAAAGGTCGAACGAATCTCGACGCTAACTTCCCCAATTTCCCAAGCCTAATCACACCTTTCATCGGTGATACTTTAACGAAAAGTTGGTCTCCAACTGAGAATTCTAGATCTTTCTGTCTCTTATGTGCATAACTCTTTTGCCTAGACAGAGCCCTTTTAATTCTAGCTTGAATGAACTTAATCTTTTGTATAGCTTCTCTGACTAAATTTGGACCATGAACCAATATATCCCTAGTCTCCAGCCAAAATACAGGAGATTTGCATGGCCTTCCATACAAAGTTTCAAATGGCGTCATCCTAATACTAGTCTGATAAATGTTATTATATGGAAACTCGACTAAATGCAGATGGTCCTCCCATGATCCTCCAAAATCTAATATACAATATATTAACAAATCTTCCAAGGTTTTGTTAACTCTTTCCATTTACTTGTCTGTCTGCGAACGGTAAACGGTACTCATCTTGAGCTTGGTTCCCGAAACTTTCTATGGACTCTTCCAGAACTCATTAGTGAATAAAGGATCGCTATCACTAACTATGCTACTATGAATTCAGTGCAGTCTAACAACATTCTACATATACAACCTTGCCAATCTCCTTAATCTTTAAAGCTAAAGCGATAATATTTACATCTCATTTCTAATTGTTTTTTCATTTTTTCAATGATTGCCGGATGTTTTACATTGATTTTCCATGTTTTTCAATGATGAAATGATTATATATACATGTTGATAATTTATGGATGTTCATATTGATTTTATAATAGGTATTAAGGTAAAACCCTATGAAATGGTTTTATTAACGGACTAGATCTCAATCTCAATCTCTAACTAATGTTTTAAGGTGAGAACCCATTAACTGGATCTCAATCTCTTTAATCATTGATGACTCAATTGTTGATGACTTAAAATGTTCTAGTTAAGTGAATAGATTTGATTTGAATTTTCTTCTTCCTAGCTTTTCTTCCTCTTTTCCTTGTTAATGGTGGTCGGCCCCTTAATTTATATAAAATTCAAATGAAAAATGGATGTGCAGGTATACACGGCCTAAGGGTTTAGAGTATAAGAATGACCTCTTTTCTATTTTACCTATCCCCTATTTCAATTTAAACTCTTCTTTTAATTCATTGTTAAATGGATCGGCTACCCTTGATTAAATCAAATCTCAATCCCTAATGAAAACATTATTTTATTTAATTTAGAAAATTAAATATCCTAAATAATGTTATCAAAAATCTGGGGTATTACTCAGACCCTCTTGGAGCGGTCCTGGGTACACGACCATCGTTACCAACCCTCAGCTGTCACCCGTATATAGTACTCCTGCTTCGAACACAATAGAAAACACTCTGAGTCATCAGTGATCCCTAGGCACAAACATATCCATTGAGCTACTCACTCGATACGGATTCGAACCCTACTGACCCGCTACAGTTTTTGGGCATGAGCCTTAACACTTAACCTAGTCCACTATCCGCAGCCTCGCTCTAATCTGAGCTGCCATCCTCAATCCTGCTCACTACCTGAGCTCTTGATCGAAGAATCCTACTATCATGCAATCCAAAGCCCGAGACCTAGCATCGTCCATACAATCCTGATACTTTCATCACAGGGCCTGCTCCATATATCATCGATTCACTATCCACAGTATCAGACTACCAAATTGAAGCACCACATCCCTCCTCACGATCAAAATTACTAGGTCGAAGCACCACATCACTGCCTTACCATTAATATCACTCATCATAGGGTAATAACAACTAATAACATTGTATTTCTAAACTGGTTAGACGAACAAACCATCACATCATGCACCAAGGTATCTCACCAATGTTAAAGCCACATATGGGCCAAATTGCCAATCGACAACAGTGATGGACATTGACCACTCTACTATGGTCAATTCCATTCACCTTGGTCTTGTATTTAACCGAATGGTTAAGTACAGAGCAAACGGAGACGTCCGACATCATCCAGTCTGAAATCTAGATCCATTGGCACGTATCCCAAACCCTCTTGTACATCTCATCTTGTTCATTAGATTTGGAACTCCAAACGTACATGATGCTACCTAAAATCAAATCACCGCTAATTGGCATTTTCAACCAAAATAGCCAAATAACAAACAATCAAACATTCATCCAAGCATCCATACATCCAACCAACCATACATCTATCAAAAAGAACATACATACTACATAAGCTGTGACTACCCAAAATTTTTTGACATTTGAAATGGAATATTTAATTGATTTTAAATATTTGGAGGTTAGGTTAACTTGAATTTCGAATATAAATATGAATTTGGCAATTAAATTATTGAATTTGATTTATTAATGATGGGTAAAATTTTCAATTTTTAGCTTGTTAAAAATAATTTGATGGCTTAGAAAATTAATATCGATGATATTGAAGATAGTAAAAGTGTTAAAATTGAATTTGAAAATGTTTTGTTAAGTTTTGAAATTATATCGTTTAAATTGATGTTCAAAATAGCCTGCCGAGGCGCAGTCTTGGATTTCGACGAAACTAGTTCCTTTGGATCCGTAATATTATATTATTGTCGGATTTTAATTTTCGTAATGTTTGGAGTTGTTGTGTGAGCGTACGATATATAAACGCACTGAATTTATATCGAAAATTTAATACAATAACTAGGTCCAAAAAGCTATCTTCTCCATACGATCGAATTTGGACTTGAAACCTTTTCCATTGCGTCCGAAATAGGGATATATAAAGGCCTAGCAGCACGCCTTGATAGGAGGTCAAGCTTTAAAGTTGCATTTATCGAAACAATTTGAATTTGAATTTAAATTGGATATATCTATACAGTCAACTCCAGTTGAAATCCTATCACATCGGTGCTTTTGCTTTCCCATCACAGCTTTTTCCTTTCACCTTCAAAACAATACAGCTCAACTGCTACAAGCTACCATCTTTTCGTGTTCCCGTTCTTCTTTAAAAAGAAACTCGCCCTCCCATTCTTATCCACAACTGAAATATACAAAGAAAGGAAATAAACTGACTAATGGCCGTAGTTTCTTTTAAAATTCAAACCAAATCTCGAGCTCGCTCAAAATAAATGGTGTATGTTCGAAGCCAGTTCCCCCAATTTCCCTCTTCCCTTTTGTTTCGAAATCAACTGTATCAACTAGTTCATAAAAAACAAAAACAAAAACAATAGGGAATGCCGAGCCAATTCGAAAAAATGGGGGACGAATGAATCAATTCGTTCGAAAGCAAAATTATCGCAATCATAATGGATCGACATCTGAATCTCGAGTTCTACATCAAAGTCACGTCTTGTTTGGGTTGGGGGTTTCAAGAGTCTTCATGCGCTTGCTCCAGGAGGCTCGAGTGGCGGTGGCTTCGTAGTAGCGTGGGTCGCGATAAGGAGAAGGGTTGGGCCGAGGTGGAGATAGCACAATCTCAAGCTACGAGAATCCGTTCAGGATGGTGTTCGAAGAACAGTGGGAAGCCAGTGTTTGGGTCGCATGCTCGAACACGCTGATGATGGCGACGACTTGATCGATCGAAGTCAGGGTACAAGCAGCGGTTGGAAGGAGAGCGAACTCGTGATGCTTCGAGTTGCAGTTGTTCAACTAGGGTATTGGGTTCTTGGTGGAACGACAATCAGTGTAGGGTAAGTTAGTTCTATTTAATTTAATATAATGAATTAATATAATCTCAAACCTATTTTAAATTCAAAATTGTAATTTTAAATATGGTTAATCCTAATTTAATTTGTATATAGCTTTGTACAGGAAATAGGAATTTTTTTTATAAATTAGATTTGGAAAGAAAATAGGATTTTGAATGTTTAAAGCTTATATAGATTGTTTAGCATGTGCAGCTTGGAAATGAAGTGAAAGAAAAAAAGAAATAGAAATAAATATACATGTTTTAATTTACTAGATTTATTTTAAGAAAATAATGGAGTAGATGATTAATTTGTTTAATTTACTTATCTAATTATTCTAGGCACTAAAAATATTTTATTATAAGAAGATTAGTTTAAAATTTAATTATTGGTTTAAAACCAAATTTTTAGTTAAATTAAATCATAGGTAATTTAAATTTATTAAATGGAAATTGATTTTTTTTTTAATTTATTTTGAATGTTAATAAATCGTGTAAATGTTATACAAGGTCTAAAAATCAAGTAGACAACAAGTCAAGGTTGGATCGGATTGCGAACAAAATCAAAGGTGAGTTAATCTCACTCATCTGGTTACAATTTAAATTTAAATGGTTAAATATAAATAATTGGTTGATTGATTGATTTGATTGGATGTGCAATATTATATATAGTAGTATATAATATACCTTGGAATGATTGATTTCCATCATTATATAGAGGATGAGACCCTATGCGCCGCATAATAGCGGATGATATTTTATAAATCCCATACACCGCGATATTCCACCTCGAAGTGGAATTGGTATTTAATTGTTGTGCTAATGTCTGTGGATGTAGGGAAAACAGGTTGGAGGGATCCAACTGGATTCCTCAAATAATTGAATTTATTTCAGTATTGTGTGTTGATCATTTATAATCTGTGTGTGATTATACTGTGATTGAAATCATTGAAGGCTAAAATTTAGCCGAATATATTTTTGGTATCATAAGATACCAGAAATAAATAAAATTGGATTTGTAAATTTAAGTATAAAATCTATAGTGAAATCCTATTGAATAAAATTCCTAAATATGGTGAAAATGTTTAATAAATGGATTCCAAGTAATAATATTTAAAAGGTGAAGAATTTATTTTAAAAAAAATACGGTTTTTAAATAGTTTGGAAGAGATAAAGGAATTTACATTAAACATAAATTCGGAAATTGATTTGGTATTAAAAGAATAAATATTTGGGAAATCAATATTAAAATTGATTTGGTGTTTAAGATAAAATTTAAAATCAATTTGAAACTTGATTTGGTGTTTGGAAATGGATTTTAAAAATCAATGTTGAAACCGTATAATCAGTAGATATTTGGAAAATTTAGAATCCATAATGGGAATTTTATAAAGAAAAGGGAATTTTGTTTTAAAAATAAATGTTGGTTTATTTTTAAAGGTGTGAAAATGAATTTACAGATTTGGAATGTAAATTTAAATAATCGAGAAGATTTTTAAATTGATATAAATGGAAAGAGAATTCTTTCCTGGAAAGCCGAGTATATTTTAAAGTAGCTTTTGAGGTATAAATTAAAAGTTCTAGAAATTGATTTGGAAGAATAATGTTGGAGAAATTACTTTTGGGATTGTTTTAAACCTTTAAAGTAAAGATTTATTTAATTAATTATAGAAGGGATTATTTTAAAGATTAAAATTGATATTTGATTTAGAGAATGGATATTTAAGTAGTTATACCCTATCTATTAATTTCATTTAAAAAAATTAGTTTGGATTTGAAGTTTTATAAAAAAATATTGGTATAAAATTTTCATAGCTTATATTTAAATGATTTTAGAATATTTGAACTTGGCAAATTTTCAATGGAATCAAATAAATATTTGAAAATTTATTCCACGTGATGAAAGTGATTTGAAATTTGTTTTCAAATTATTGGGATATGAGAAAAAGTGATTTGAAATTTGTTTTCAAAATGGTTCAAGTGTGAAATATATCTTGCGAAAATATTTTGAAGATGAATAATTGGGATTTTATTTTTAAATCTTGGTGATTTTTGTGAATGTTGATTGATAGCTAAATAAACGACCATCAATATTTGCCTTTAAACAACATTTGAATTTCGATGCGACCGGGGGTCGGATTCCAAGTGGATATCCAAAAACCATATCGAACCTTTGTGATTGTGATGGATCTCTCATTTAAAAGATCAAAATGGAAATTGTTGTGATTTGTTTGAAATCTGAATGAACACTTATTTTTAAAAATAAGCGCACATTATTTGGATTAGCCGGGAGAGGAACTTGTGTCATAAAACCCATTCCGAATAATGATACGATGAAATGGGATTGCATTTAAAGACAGTGTTGGAGACTGGGTATTTTCGAAAACGAAAGGATTACTTGTCAAATGTCTCTACATCGGGTTGCTCTGGTATAGAGATTCTATCACACTTTGTGATGGGGATTTCGGACGTGATTAGTAAATATCCGGATTTGCAAGGGCTTCTTTGAAGTGCCATCGATTCCGTTCGATCCCGAAACGGACTTGTATGGATGTGTGTCTGACATTACACTTTGAGATATAAAGCTGATTTCTATCAAATACATTTCTGTTGGCGGCGGAGAATTTATTTTCTTAGCTTAACACCCTTCTCTGAGACGAACGAGCTCAGAGGTTATGTAGTTGATGGTTATTAGTGATATATTCCCAATTTGGTAATGTGACATACGAAGTGCTGCTGATCATTTGTTGATCAAAGCATGACTTTGTGAAAAGTGTAGCTTTGTGGACGAGACCTCGTCGGACCTTACAACCCGGAAATGGTCAAAACAGGAAGGATGTGGCAAGGTTATTTGGGGGTAGCTCCCCCTGAGGGTATGTCATTTCCTTATGAAAAAAGGTAGTATCATGGTATGGAGCCCAGATATTTTACCTATTTTGATGCTGCAAATTTATTATACTTTGTGATTATTGCTTTGTGGTTGAGGATCCTCGGATAAAGGTCGCAAACGACCGGGGGATGGCATACTCATGTAGTAGTTACCTAGTTACAGAGGTAACCCGGCCTTATGTTGGCAGAGATCCGGTTAGGTTCTCGGGGAATCCCTCTAGAGGCGTACCCATGTGGCAGTAGGAAATTCCTTAGCTTGACCATTTGTTGGAAATCCAAACTCCAATACGCGCCTTGTATGGTTTTAGTTGAATAACCTGCCATTTACTTATGGTGGTCACCACTGTTTAGATGGTAGCTATAGTAGGCATAGTTCGGAATGTCTATGCTGGCTAAGATTAATATTATACTTTCGAAATGTTTTCTGCACTATTCACTAATAATAATATCGAAAGGATTTTGCGTATTAATCATGTTTGACTATCATAAGGAGAAATCTCCTCCAATTCTGCGTTTGCATTGTGTGTGTGGTGGGAGGCCTTATGGTAGTTTCATTTTCTAAAAGCATAGCGGATTTCTTGTATTTTCTTTGTGAAAATAACTGTTTTTAAGATCTCACACCAGTCACACGACTGAACTGGAGCTTATTGTTCCCTTTCTAAACTCTGGGTGCCCAAAATTTTCCACACGGGCAACCTAGAGTCAGGTTATCAGTTATTCAGGAGCGAAGTCAAGAAATTGCTATGGATATCCGGAGGCAAGCTGGATGGCGAGACGTTTCGCTTATACTATGTAGTGTCCGTTGCGTCTGGGTTAGTGCAAGTCAAATTTTATTGTACACCAGTTACTATAACTGCCAGTGTTTGTATTGTGTCATTGTAAACTTTGATAATGTGATGTATAAACTTATATAGTGCTTTTGTTTTAAAGATATTCATTTATCTATTATATGTTGTTCCGCTGCGAACTATGAGATTCTGTTATTGTTTCTGTTTCTTCTTCTGTCTTCTTCTTCTTTAAACCCTAACGATTCGGTTTTCTGACATTCGACTGTTCGACATTCGATACAGTGGACGTATTGATGTCGACTTTCGGGCATCCCTAAATCGGGTCATTACAGAGTGGTGTCAAAGCAATTGGTTAAGCGATAACCCTGGCTCTGTTAGGTGTTACTCATTAGAGATAGAGTTAGTGGTACTCTAGAATGAGTTTGAGTGTAACAATAGATATGAGCGAGTTTTGTTAGTGAATATAAAATTGTTTTATATTGTGATGATTGGTTTGTTGAGTGGTATATGGATTCTGGTCGGTATAGTCCGTACAACTCTATCGATAGGGATCTCTAAACGCTCATACAGAACAATTCGACAGGATATTGTTTTAAAATAGGGTAAATTAAATAATTTTATCAAAACGGTTTTTGTAGATGAAGGAAATAATCTTTGTAAATTATTATAGTATATAGTTGCTTAATTGTTAGGAATTGATAATATTATTACCATTTGAATAGGAAATTGAAATCGTAACTCCAAAATTAAGAAATAAATTCACATACAAATGGAATTTGAGAATATAAATTGTAAATTTGATTTGTAATTTGAAACGGAATTCCAGAGAAGTATTTGGAAATGTTTCGAAAAGAATTTGAAAATTTTGGAGATTTGGAAAGTTTAAATCCCTTTGATTTTAAAGATGATTTTTAAAGGTTTTGGAAAAGTGTTTTGAAAGGATAAAAGCACTAAACTCTTTTCGATCGCTGGAA
This sequence comes from Allium cepa, assembly GCA_030765085.1. Taxonomy (NCBI): domain Eukaryota; kingdom Viridiplantae; phylum Streptophyta; class Magnoliopsida; order Asparagales; family Amaryllidaceae; genus Allium; species Allium cepa. Next base: position 791,643,756 of record CM060945.1, on the reverse strand, counting down.
AATAACTTCGGTGATGACTGCAGCATCATTGATGTTCATTTTCGAGTTTCTAAGGGAGGTATTACTGCGAAATTATTTTAAATGGAAGTTGTTGGCCAATTGGATTTGGTTTTAGAAATTTAAAGGGTTAATTTGAATTGATTTCAAAAAAAATGGTTTTGAATTGTTGAAAAGACTCTGGATTCTTATAAAAAATAGTTATGGAATAATAAGTTTGAAAACTTACAAAATTCAGATTAAACTGAAATTAACTTGAATTAATTTGAATAAAGGTGGATTTGAGAAGTCTTATAGGCTAAATGATTGGAATAAAATCTATTAAGGTGGAAAATAAATTGTGAATGAATAAATAAATTTACAATTGAAATTAAATGAAAGTGAAATTGAATGTTGAAATTCATTTCGAATTTGTAAGTAAATAGAACTGGAATTGGAATTAAATTTGATTTGTGATAAACAAAGCGAAGTATTGAAATAAAATTAGCGAGCGAAGCTAAATTGAAGGAATGACAAATCTGATATTGTTTGAAATGAATTGAATTCAATATTTATAAATGGAAGATAAATTAAATTCATGTGGAATTTGAAATCCAGTTTAGATATAAGTGGTTGTAAACCAAATGGTGAATTGAAATTGAATTGTGTTTGGGGATGAACAAAATAATTAAAAACTGGAATTGAAACTGAATATTGAAAACCAATTTGAATTGTGTGAGATAAAATTAATTGGAATATGTAATAAATTAGTAAATGAAACTAATTTAAGATAGTGATATGAATCAGTTATGAATAAAAGATAGTTGATAAAATTCAATATTCAAAAGGTAAACTAAATCCAAATTAAATTGAATCCAAAACAGAATTGAAAGTGTAAATCGAATTCAAATGAAATTGAAAATGTAAAGTTGAATGAAAATGGATATATAACTTCAGTAGTAAAGTAAAAAATGGCATGAGAAGTATATATTGAAAATTTTGTAAAGAAATGTGCAAAAATGATTTTTGAATGTTGAAATTTGACATATGGAAATCAGGATATACATGTGTGTTAAAGACAATGGAAGTGGGATTTTGATTTCGAAGATAAATTTTGAATTGCTCGACAAAAAGGTACATATTTAAATTTTATATGAAATTTGATGATTTTCTTGTTTAGCCGCTTGGCCTTTCGTTTTATTTTTTGAAATCTAGGGGCCTTGGTGCCATTTTTGTAGTCGTACCGAGCTAGCCGCGCAAAGGAGACGCTGGCGAAATTTTTCGGAAATTTAGGGAGTTAGAAAAAATTTGAGAAAATTTTGAAAATTTGAAATTTGAATTTATATTTAAATTTGAATTATTGAGAAAAAAATGTTGTTTGGAATCTATGATTGATTTTGTAAAGTTAGATGAAATGGTAGTGGGTCTCTAATAAAAAGATTTGTTTTGGATAAGTTGATAAAAGTGTTTAGTTTTAGAAAGATAGCAAATGGGTTAAAGGATCAATCTTCTTAACTAGAAATTTCGGGACGAAATTCTTTTAAGGGAGGAAGGATGTGACGACGGAAATTTTTACCATTTGAAATGGAATATTTAATTGATTTTAAATATTTGGAGGTTAGTTTAACTTGAATTTCGAATATAAATATGAATTTGGCAATTAAATTATTGAATTTGATTTATTAATGATGGGTAAAAATTTGAATTTTCAATTTTTAGCTTGTTAAAAATAATTCGATAGATTAAAAAATTAATATTGATGATATTGAAGACAGTAAAAGTGTTAAAATTGAATTTGGAAATGTTTTGTTAAGTTTTGAAATTATATCGTTTAAATTGATGTTCAAAATAGCCCGCCGAGGCACAGTCTCGGATTTCGACGAAACCAGTTCCTTTGGATCCATAATATTGTATTATTATCAAATTTCAATTTTCGTAATGTTTGGAGTTGCCGTGTGATTGTACAATATATGAACGCATTGAATTTATATCGAAAATTTAATACAATAACTAGGTTCAAAAAGCTATCTTCTCCATACGATCGAATTAGGACTTGAAACCTTTTCCATTGCGTCCGAAATAGGGATATAACAATATAAACGCCTAGCGATATGTCTCGATAGGAGGTCAAGTTTTTAAGTTGCATTTATCGGAATAATTTGAATTTGAATTTAAATTGGATATAACTATACAGTCAACTCCAGTTGAAATCCTATCACATCGGTGCTTTTGCTTTCCCATCACAACTTTTTCCTTTCACCTTCAAAACACTACAGCTCGACTGCTACACGCTACCATCTATTTATGTTCCCATTCTTCTTTAAAAAAATCTCTCCCTCCCATTCTTATCCACAGCTGAAATATATGAAGAAAGGAAAGAAACTGACTTATGGCCGCAGTTTCTTTTAAAATTCAAACCAAATCTCGAGCTCGTTCAAAATAAATGACGTATGTTCGAAGCCAGTTCTCCCAATTTCCCTCTTCCCCTTTGTTTAGAAATCAACCATATCGACTCGTTCAGAAGAAAAAAAGAGGGAATGCTGAGCCAATTCGAAAAAATGGGGGATGAATGAATCAATTTGTTCGAAAGCAAAATTGTCGCAATCATTATGGATCGACATCTGAATCTCGAGTTCGTACATCAAAGTCACACCTTGTTTGGGTTGGGGGTTTCGAGAGTCTTCATGCGCTTACTCCAGGACGCTCGACTGGCGGCGGCTTCGTAGAAGCGTGGGCCGCGATAAGGAGAAGGGTTTAGGCTGAGTTGAAGATAGCTAGATCCGAGCTAGGAGAAGCCATTCAGGATGGCGTTCGAAGAGCAGTGGGAAGCCGGCATTCGGGTCGCATGCTCGAACACGCTGATGATGGCGATGACTTGATCGATCGAAGTCAGGGTACGAGCAGCAGTTGGAAGGAGAGCAAACTCGTGATGCTTTGAGTTCCAGTTGTTCAGCTAGGGTTTTGGGTTCTTGGTGGAATGAAAATCAGTGTAGGGTAAGATAGTTCTGTTTAATTTAATATAATGAATTAATATATTCTCACACCTATTTTAAATTCAAAATAGTAATTTTAAATATGGTTAATCCTAATATAATTTGTATATAGCTATGTACAGGAAATAGGAATTTTTTTTATATAAATTAGATTTGGAAAGAAAATAGGATTTTGAATGTTTAAAGCTTATATAGATTGTTTAGCATGTGCAGCTTGGAAATGAAGAAAAAGAAAAAAAGAAATAGAAATAAATATACATGTTTTGATTTACTAGATTTATTTTAAGAAAATAAAGGAGTAGATGATTAATTTGTTTAATTTACTTATCTAATTATTCTAGGCACTAAAAATATTTTATTATAAGAAGATTAGTTTAAAATTTAATTATTGGTTTAAAACCAATTTTTTAGTTAAATTAAATCATAAGACATTTAAATTTAGTAAATGGAAATTGATTTTTTTTCAATTTATTTCGAATGTTAATAAACCGTGTAAATGTTATACTAGGTCTAAAAATCAAGGAGACAACAAGTCAAGGTTGGATCGGATTGCAAAAAAAATCAAAGGTGAGTTAATCTCACTCAACTAGTTATGATTTAAATTTAAATGGTTAAATTTAAATAATTGGTTGATTGATTGATTTGGTTGGATGTGCAATATTATATATAGTAGTATATAATATATCTTGGAATGATTGATTTCCCGCATTATATAGCGGATGAGACCCTATGCGCCGCATAATAGCAGATGATATTTTATAAACCCCATATACCGCGATAATCCACCTCGAAGTGGAATTGGTATTTAATTATTGTGCTAACGTCTGTGGATGCAGGGAAAACAGGTTGGAGGGATCCAACTGGATTCCTCAAATAATTGAATTTATTTCAATATTGTGTGTTGATCATTTATAAACTGTGTGTGATTATACCGTGACCGAAATCGTTGAAGGCTAAAATTTAGCCGAATATATTTTTGGTATCGTAAGATACCAAAAATAAATAAAATTGGATTTTTCAATTTAATAGAAAATCTATTGTGAAATCCTATTGAATAAAATTCCTAAATATGGTGAAAATGTTTAATAAATGGATTCCAAGTAATAATATTCAAAAGGTGAAGAATTTATTTTTAAAAAAATACGATTTCTAAATAATTTGGAAGAGATAAAGGAATTACTTTAAACATAAATTCGGAAATTGATTTGGTGTTAAAAGAATAAATCTTTGGGAAATCAATATTATAATTGATTTGGTGTTTAAGATAAAATTTGAAATCAATTTGAAACTTGATTTGGTGTTTGGAAATGGTTTTATAAATCAATTTGGAAATCGTATATCAGTAGATATTTGGAAAATTTAAAATCCATAATGGGAATTTTATAAAGAAAAGGGAATTTTGTTTTAAAAATAAAGGTTGGTTTATTTTTAAAGGTGTGAAAAGGAATTTACAGATTTGGAATGTAAATTTAAATAAATCGAGAAGATTTACAAATTAATATAAATGGAAAGAGAATTCTTCCCAAGAAAGCCGAGTATATTTTAAAGTAGCTTTTGAGGTATAAACTAAAGTTCTAGAAATTGATTTGGAAGAATATTGTTGGAGAAATTACTTTTGGGATTGTTTTAAACCTTTAAAGTAAAGATTTATTTAATTAATTATAGAAGGGATTATTTTAAAGATTAAAATTGATATTTGATTTAGAGAATGGATTTTTAAGTAGTTATACCCTATCTATTAATTTCATTTAAAAAAAAATAGTTTGGATTTGAAGTTTTGTATAAGATATTGGTATAAAATTTTCATAGCTTATATTTAAATGATTTTAGAATACTTGAACTCAACAAATTTTCAGTGGAATCGAATAAATATTTGGAAATTTATTCCACGTCAGGAAAGTGATTTGAAATTTGTTTTCAAATTATTGGGATATGGGAAAAAGTGATTCGAAATTTGTTTTCAAAATGGTTCAAATGTGAAATTTATCTTGCGAAAATATTTTGAAGATGAATATTTGGGAAAAAATTTAAATCTTGGTGATTGTTGTGAATGTTGATTGATAGCTAAATAACCGACTATCAATATTTGCCTTTAAACGACATTTGAATTTCGATGCGACCGGGGGTCGGATTCCAAGTGGATATCCGAAAATCACATCGAACCTTTGTGATTGTGATGGATCTCTTATTTAAAAGATCAAAATGGAAATTGTTGTGATTTGTTTGAAATCTGAATTAACACTTATTTTTAAAAATAAGCGCTTATTATTCGGATTAGCTGGGAGAGGACCTTGTGTCATAAAACCCAATCTGAATAATGATACGACGAAATGGGATTGCATTTGAAGACGGTGTTAAAGACTGGGTATTTTCAAAAACGAAAGGGTTACCTGTCGAATGTCTCTGCACAGGGTTGCTCCGGTATAGAGATTCTATCACTCTTTGTGATGAGGATTCCGGACGTGATTAGTAAATATCTGGATTTGCAAGGGCTTCTTTGAAGTGCCTTCAGTTCCGTTCGATCCCGGAACGGACTTGTATGGATGCGTGTCTGACATTACACTTTGTGATATGAAGCTGATTTCTATCAAATACATTCCTGTTGGTGGCAGAGAATTTATTATTTTAGCTTAACACCCTTCTCTGAGACGTACGAGCTCAAAGGTTATGTAGTTGATGGTTATTAGTGTTATATTCCCAATTTGGTAATGTGACATACGAAGTGCTGCTGATCATTTGTTGATCAAAGCATGAATTTGTGAAAAGTGTAGCTTTGTGGACGAGACCTCGTCAGACCTCACGACCCGGAAATGGTCAAAACAGGAAGGATGCGGCAAGGTTATTTGGGGGTAGCTCCCCCTGAGGATATGTCATTTCCTTCTGGAAAAGGGTGGTATCATGGTATGGAGCCCAGATATTTTACCTATGTTGATGCTGCAAATTTATTATACTTTGTGGTTGTTGCATTGTAGTTGAGGATCCTCGGATAAAGGTCGCAAACGACCGGGGGATGGTACACTCGTGTAGTAGTTACCTAGTTATAGAGGTAACCCGGCCTTGTATTGGCAGATATCCGGTTAGGTTCTCGGGGAATCTCTCCAGAGGTGTACCCATGTGGCAGTAGGAAGTTCCTTAGCCTGACCATTTGTTGGAAATCCAAACTCCAATACGCGCCTTGTACGGTTTTAGTTGTATAACCTGCCATTTATTTATGGTGGTCATCACTGTTTAGATGGTAGCTATAGTAGGCATAGTTCGGAATGTCTATGCTGGCTAAGATTAGTATTATACTTTCGAAATGTTTTCTGCACTATGCACTAATAATAATATCGAAAGGATTTTTCATATTAAGCATGTTTGACTATCATAAGGAGAAATCTCCTCCAATTCTGCGTTTGCATTGTGTGTGTGGCGGGAGGCCTTATGGTAGTTTCATTTTCTAAAAGCATAGCGGATTTCTTTTATCTTCTTTGTGAAAATAACTTTTTTTAAGATCTCACACCAGTCACACGACTGACCTGGAGTTTATTGTTCTTTTTCTAAACTCCGAGTGCCCAAAATTTTCCACACGGGCAGCCCAGAGTCAGGTTATCAGTTATTCGGGAGCGAAGTCAGGAAATTGCTATGGAGATCCAGAGGCAAGCTGGATGGCGAGACGTACCACTTATACTATGTAGTGTCCGTTGCGTCTAGGTTAGTGCAAGTCAAATTTTATTGTACACCAGTTACTATAACTTCAAGTGTTTGTATTGTGTCGTTGTAAACTCTGATAATGTGATGTATAAACTGATATAGTGCTTTTGTTTTAAAGATATTCATTTATCTATTATATGTTGTTCCGCTACGAATTGTGAGATTCTATTATTGTTTCTGTTTCTTCTTCTATCTTCTTCTTCTTTAAACCCTAACGGTTCGGTTTTCCGGCATTCGACTGCTCGACATTCGATCCAATGGTCGTATTGATGTCGACTTTCGGGCGTCGAAAAATTGGGTCGTTACAAAGAAATCCATCTATATTAATTTAGGTGGAAAATAACTTCAATAATAGATCTAATCTAATAATTCCTTAATTATGGCACAACAATGAAAATACAGGATACTTTTTAAAAATTGCTTTAAAAATAATTATATTTTCTTTTATAAAAATATATCTGATGTGTGTATATATATAATAATATCACGTTTAAAAACCAAAAATCGTTCCTGAGCATCAATATAACAATAAACAGCCAACTGTAGTAAAGTGGAAGACAATATCACTCACCTTAGTCAAATCTGTCTAGACTGGTGCCAAAATGTAGATTTCGCCAAAACAATCCAAACGCAAGAAACAACATCCAAAATGGACCTCGTATGTAAAAGATATAAAGATAATAAGAATCATCATTAATAAAATCATTAATTAACTAGTTAAAATGTTAATTACCTTAAGTCATTAATCTTTCTTCCTCATCATCGTTAATTGCCTATACACGAACGAAAGTATTAGGTATGCACGAATCAACATGATATAGAGATATAGACAACAAAATTGAAAGCCGTCTTCACCATCGTTCCACTCCTCACTCGCTCGTCTCGTCGATACTATGATTGCCTCGATCGAAGCTCCCATGCAATTTGCATCCCCGAACCCGTGCCCACGACCTACTCGTGACATAAAATGATCGCACCTCTAATTTCTTCGCTGTTCATCCCAGATTCAAGGCCATCTGCTCCTCTTCACATAAGAATCACAACATCGCTCTCGAATTCGCCTATCGTCGCTTAAATCTTCGACAATCTCAAACCCTAGATCCATTGATCTAGGCCAGCGATGATAAATCAAAATTCTCGTACAGCCACCGTGAAGCTCTCGACGATATGATCTCAAGAATCAAATGGTATGATTTTTAGCTGAGCAGGTTTGGAGAATTTAATTTTTGAATGAAAGGACAAGGGTTGCGACCCTTATTTTGTTTCTTAGGGGTGAACAGTAAAATGAATTAGAGGGAGATGGATTTGGGATTTATATAATAATGTTATATTCCATTTATTTAATTCTCTTAAATAAATGGTAACACGCTTTGAGCTCGTACGATCATATGACGCTTTCGATCGTCATAAAGCTCGCCTGCGTACATTGCCTTATTTTTGGGGATCAAATGGCACTAACTACGTGTCCATCTAATGCATCCCAGAAGGCTAATTTCGCGTATTTTGAGACCGTTTTGGGCATTGGTTTGTCCAATCTTAAAATATAGCGATCCTTATACCCATATTAATTCACAACGTCAATCCGCACTCAACGGAAGTGGGCTCGAGTCTTGATTCGATAGTATGCAAAAAATCACATTTTGAACCTTCATTTAATTAACGATTAAATATTTAAATAAGCTATTTAAATATTCGATGGTTAAAAATATGGGTTGTTACATTCTCCCCTCCATATAGAATTTCATCCTTGAAATCTCAAAGCAAAGTGAGCGTCTCCTAATCCGACGGCCCTTAAAAATCTGTCAGATTCCAAAAAAAATGACAGAACCTCCTATGGATAACTAAGTCCGAAAGATTCTACTAAAACAAAGATATGTATATAACTCATATCTTTAACTATACGAGATCATATATAGTAATCATCAAATGAGAATGCTATATCCAGCCAAACTTTCCCACATGCCTAACACCATACAAACGTAAACTATCAACTCAAATGCTAATAATTAAATCAATCATGCATACATAAGATCTAACATCCAAAAATAAAATCCATGCCTATCCTAGCATGTGGAATACTAAACCATCTAGTATGAACATCCAATATGATATCTACAATGAAAGCCGACGATACAAACAATATCACATCATCTAAAGAGCTTCAAACTAATAGTTCTCATGCTCCCCACAGCCTACCATAACCTATCACCTTCACTTCCACTCCACTGAACCTCTACTACTTCTACGACCTCCTCCTAACCTGATTCGTATTACATCTACCTGCATGAATAGGCTTATGAGGTCTCCAAGTCTATGGTTCAGTCTCGATATCATTTTACCCATGTAGTGCCAAATGTCCAAATTCCTCTTGAAAGTTCTCCCAAAACTCATTATCGAACAATGAGTTTTAGCCACATACAATGCCCTCGGCACACAATGGAATCACATTAACCATCCGACAAACAACACAACAAAAACAACTGTCGTACTACTGCAATTAAGGAATACAAATCTTGTATCATCTGTTAACCAATCGATTGTGACACAAATGTTATCTTTCCATCCTTAATCATCAGCAATCCATCGATGCGGTCCTAAAACATTTGTTCCCACTACTCGAGAACAAATAATCACTCGCCACTATGGAACCAATAATCTAAGTCGGGTCCACACTCCATCACCTCTCCAAACACTACTCATTCTTCTAATTTAACTTCGATATCCACTAGTCTAGGTCCGATGATCAAGCTAGCCATCACACCCGACCAATGCTAATTGAGTCCTGGAGTCGAAACCAGTGATAAGCTCTGGAAATACCCACTCTAGAAATATCACTCCCAAATTGGTACTTCTCCCAATCGAATATCAATAACCACATTTCCCTTCGAATGTCTAGGAAATGTCAAATACATATGAGGCTAAACATCCCTACCATCGCTACTAGTGAAGGTAAAGATACTTCTCGGTGAAGAGATATTACAATGGCAAGGGATCACCGAACAACTCAAACTCCTCTCCTAGCAAACAATGCTTCCAAATCACCAAAGCGAACTTGTTAGCAACCAAATTGGTCATAAACACCCGAGAATAGGTGTAGTAGTGAAATAAATGATTAAATTAAATGGAAAAAAGGAATAACACAAAATATCCAGAAAAAATGCAACAAAAAGTAAAAACAGCAAGATTTATATTGGTTTGTCACTGATTGCCTATGTCCACTCTAAATACTTTCTTTATTGCTTTACCACTCAATTGACTACAGTAGCAATAAGTAAGAAACAGCTTGATAATAAGTTAGAAAAAGAAAACTAATTATGAAAATGGCAGAGTTTCACTTGTCAGTCACCAAAAGAAAGATCCCAAAAATGGCTCCCGTGCCCATGTATTTATAGATAAAGGCAGCCTCTACCCTGACTAACATCTCAAGAACTAGACCACCCTGATCACTTGGGCCCACCATCAAGAATACTCATCCCAACTTACTGTGCTGTATTGTATATCATCATGCCAACCCGAACCATCTAAGTATGTCGACCCCACTGTCTTCGTGTCCTATGCCGACCCAATACTTGGGAACACATTTATATGCTGATCCTTCCACAATGCCGATCCAATACTATGCCTACCCAATATCATGCTGACCCCTTTACATAACTACTTCCATGCTGATCGGAGCCATTCCATATGCTATGCTGACCTGAGCCATTCCATACACTTTACCGACCCGAGCCATTCCATATGCTATGCCGACCTGTGCCATTCCATATGCAATGCCGACCCAAGCCATTCCATATGCTATGCCGACCCGTTCCCCTACCATGCCGACCCCTCTGGGTTTCATTTAATTTTCATAATCACCCACTCCGGTTCCTAATCCAATCAAACCAAATTCTAAGACATCGACATCCAGTGTAATCCGTTTGTTGACCTTATTTACCCTGGGCTGGATATGGCTATTCAAACATTATACTCTGGCCATGCGGATGTTGCCTCATGATCATCCTTCCCATCAACAGTCGAATTTGGACTTCATGGTCAACCTTACATAGCCGGGCCATTGTACCGGGTAACACTTGCCATCTTGTGAACAACATGACGTGCTTGGAATGGAGAAAGCTAGGTACTTGGAAATAGGCCTATCCTAGTATTGGTTGGTTACTGTTCTTCTATTAACTTTCGATGAAGCAAATCTGATGTCTTGTTCCATCAAATTCATGAATTCAGTCATATAGACTTTCCAGGCTTCAATCTATTTTAACCTTTCAAAGGTCGAGTCGATTAATTTCCTCCATGCATGACAAGATACATATTTCTATGTACCTTAGCCTTTACGGTATTGGTTGTTAGTTGATTTTTCAAAACATTTTCCATTGCCTTTTGTTCTTCTTCCTACCTCATGCACATCTCCCATCTTTTTTTTATGTATGCCCATTGTATATCATCATCACTTTATTATTTATTTCTATTATTTATTTTTTTGAAGAGCAGTCAATAGTTGGCATGCCGATTCCTCGACGGATCTTCATGGATAGAGGTCGACATACCTTAAGGCCGACCCCTTCTAATATCGTGACCGGGTCTCTTGGATGAGATCAGTTCACCTTCCTATTACCTCTCATATATAAAACCCATATCCTCTTTTCTTTTTTCTTCTACTTCTATTTCTCTAAGTTTTATTTTTTCCTTTGCGCTCTCAAGCTTCTTTTTACCGAACCCTCATCATCACGAAATCCCTCCTTCCTACAAACTTAATTCTTCAATTTCCAACCTTAAAACCAAGCACGAAACCGAGCTATTACTCATAGTTGCTCCCTATAGAACTTCGATCCTAAAACCCAAACAATCGTCATCAAACTGAACATATTTAGGTATGAATTCTCCCTTAATTTGTGTTGTTGGGTCGTTGTCTTCGAGTTTAAATGAATTCGAGTGTCACTTAGGTGTATAGGTGAATGGGTTTCATTAAGATGCATAAGAGAGGTGGAGAAGATGAAGGAATAGGCGAAAGGGAAGGAAGATAAAGGAGAAGAAGATGGGTTTGGATGAGATGGCATTGGTTGGAGAGGGCTCGGCATGGGTCTGAGTGTAGAAGACGGTCGAAAACTTAATGTGAAATGGCTGGGCGAGGGGTTGGTGAAGAAGACGTAAAAGAAGGTATCGGTATAACAATGAGTCGGGGTACGTTAGGATATTAAGAGGATTTTTCATAAGGGTTAAAAAGAAAGTGATTGTATTTTTCTTTAGGTGCAGGTATCGGTATATGTCAGGATATTAGGATGGATCAGTATTAAGGTAAAAAGGAAAGGGATCGGTGTTCAGCTATAAATAGGGGTCGGTATATGTTAGGGAAGGAGGGATCGGTATAGAGGTTGGAGTGGAAGGGATCGGCTCTGGGTTTTGGACATAGGGATCGGCATAAATAGCCGGGGTCGATGTTGACCAATTAAAACCATCTTAACTCATGTTATTCAAACATATGATTGCATATTGCCTTGCCTAAGCATAAAGTGACTGATAACAACACAACTAGCATATAATGGTTAATGAACCTAAACTTGAATGAACAAATTCCCAATCTACTCAACGCGAATGAAGTATAAAACCAGCCCAACATATTTAAACAACGGACTTCGTAATCCTGAACATCGACATTCGGTCCTAAAGCTTTTGTCACCGATCACCCTTTACGTGGTCTGAGACAGTCAGCGATGGCGGTCTCTCTAGATGAAACCTCTAAGCTTCGATTTTTTACTTTCGCTTTTCTGAATTTAAACTGCTCACATTCATTTCATATTGCATCGCACTAGTTCATACAGCATGAGAGGATAGGTTGTTATTTCTAATATTGATTGTCTACTGAGTATAGTTGACACAGATCCCAAGTTATACGAAGTGTTCAACCATAATGTCTTCTAGATTGAATATGAAATCAAGCTCTACTACCTTGTTTGACAAGCCCATACCAAGCCAGCAAAGAGAAGAAGTAGAGATATCTAATCCACAAGCAAATCATTTTTTCGATATCCTGATTCTTTCTACAGAAGTTATAGGCCCAACTCCCAATGCAGTGGAGGATACCTTCGTATTGAATAATCCGGCTGACTCATAGGCTTCAAAAATCAGCAAAGCTGTTCTTTATCGATTGTGTTCTATCCATTGGATTCCTTTTGAAGATTTTTGGGTTCTGTCAAGGCAAGATAGACCTCACTTGCCCCCAACTAGATATAACGAATGCAATAAGTTCATGTGTTGGAATGTAAGTGTGCCATCGTTCAACTCTTTTTTTCATGAAATTCCGAGGTACATGGGAATCGCTCCCACCTAGCTGCACCCCAATAGCTACACTTTTATCCATGGTACTTTCCTTCTCTTTTTGAATGTCCTATTTTCGTTCGCAAACTCCCGAAGACATTTGGTACATTTACAACTTCAAAAGATGAGCCGTTAGTCCTTCGTACGTCTTCCTTGAGCCCATGCCCAAATGTCGAGTCTTAATGGGCGCATGGAATAAACTCTCCTTATTCAAACAAGAATGGTTCTACGTACGATGTACTCCCATCTTTGCAAGGAGGTGATTAGAAGGACGTTAGTACTATTTCTGCCATTGCCCTTAGTTTAAGGTGTCAAATCATATCTTCTTCCTTAGTCGTATGAATTCTTTCAACTTTTTTAGGTGTTCACCCTCGTCCCGAAGGCGTTAGATACTCCAGGGCTGTTGCGGCTACCCGCGCTACTCCGGTGAAGGATAGGGATGTCAATCTCCTTGTCACTGATGAACTACTCTCACTATTCGAGCTATTAGAAGATGGCCGCATAATTGGTCTCCTGGGAAGTAGAGCAACCCCGAAGGTTGTCATCGAGAGAAGGGGAGGACTAAATGACCACATGGTTCCCCCTGCCGAGGGAATCAGCGAAGGTACTGATGAAGGGTAGATAAAGGAATCAAAAGATGTTGGGTTAAGAAACGAGGATGCAGGCCTTAGATAAGCACCGGTGTCGACGCGCCACACACTAGCCAGTCGCAACCTCCTCCAAAAGAGGGAAAAAGTCTAACGTACATGATTAAGAAAAAGAAAGCCGGGGAGACCCTAAAATTTGTCATAACTCTAGTAGAAAAGGATCCGTCTTCTCAATAATTGAAGGGACTTTCAAACATTTCAATTCTAGACGATCTGTTGAACTATGACTTTGCCAACCTTGGCGTTGAAGGGCTTAACTCCCCCACGAGAAGCGGCGAAGGCAGGCAACATTCCAACTGAGGAGATGAAACTCCCATGAGTAAAGCAAACGTTACTGGTCCATTGGGGGGACACACTAGGACACACAAGCACTTACACCCCACCATCCACTTGTAATTAACTCTTGACATACCAACTCCTAATATGTTCCCATTTGGTTCTTTTACAGGTGCAATGTCCTATTCACATGCTTTTGATCGCTTTCGTGGCTCTTCCACCTTCCACCATTCAAGTTGGGATTCCGAATCTGGAAGACACAGAGAGAGGGATGAAGGATAGGAAAGAGACTATCATTCTCAAGAATCTTCTTCATCATCCAGAAGGAAGTCTCAAGCACATACTTCGTGTCAAAGCAACCCATCCAACCTCCTGCACGCGGGGGAGACAAGTCTTCACACCAAGGTTCTTAATCTAACGCTCCTTGTGATCAACATTCCGGATCTTCAAGTACCAGGAAATCCCGTGAGCATTGTAAAAAACCGCTGGTCACATTTGAACAAATTCCTCTGGTTCCTGCCCATGATCCGACTACGGTGGAGAAAATAGATGAACTTAAAGCTACCTTCTTGAAAATTTGTTTTGACGAGCTCAAGTTCCTCTTATCCATACATGTCATCCCTTGAACTGCCAAAGAGAGTTCATTGGCATGTATGAACGACGTGTACGTTCAGCATGAAGCGTTTAACTACTTAGTCGAAAAAGTCTCAGAAGTTTCTATTGAGCACCAGCATGAGATTGATCGCCTTAAGCTAGAGGCCATTCATGACAAGGATACTATCAAATATCAAGATGCTAAATTGGTCGATGTTAAGGCTCAACTTGCCGAAGCGAGAAAAAACGGAGGAAACAATTGAGGCAGTGAGTCGACTAGAGACTTCACATAAGATGGAACTGGACGCCGCACTTCAAGGCAGTGGCACCCTATCTCTAGAGAAAGACTCCTTACGAAAGGAGAAAGATGTCCTAGCCCGCTGTGTTGAGGAATTAGAAAAACTACTGTTCAAGGAGAAGGAGGAGAAAGTCCAAGTGTAACATCCCGTATTTTTAAGCAATTGAATTTGAACATTTAATTCGTTTTAAATGTTTAATGTGGATTCTTAATTGATTTTAAAATGAATGGATTCGGGTTCAATCAATAAAATAAGCTATAATTTTTAATTATAGTGATTCCATTCGATTTTGAATAATGAAGAATAATAATTAAATATTCAAAATTGGAATAAGTGTTGAATCTGGATGTAAATAGTGATAAAAATGGTTTTAAAGATTTATTTTGAGTTATTTGAGTGTAAATAGCGTGGTGGGAATTGTAGAAGAATTTTAAAGTTGATAAATTAATATTTGGAATTTTATATTAATTTAATAAGAGAATTTAATATTATAAAATATTGCAATTCATCCGATTTTAGTCCGGAATGAGCCAGAATGATTTTTATTATGCTTATAAATTTCATATGATTTATTTTTAAGTTGATAAAATTTTAAAAGTGAAGTTTCAATTGATTTCGTCAATTTTGGAAAATCGCCTGATTAAATAGACGAGTTAAAATAGCCTTCCGGGGCACAGTCTCGAAATTCGACGAAACCAGTTTCATTGGATCCGTAATAGTTAGTTATTATCGGATTTCAATTTTCGTAGCAATCGGAGTTGTCGTTTGACCGTGGCAGCTCGAAATGCATCGAAATCGTTTTAATCGGTTTAATTTTAAATTGATCGTTTAATTCCATAACTCATGCATATGATCGAATTAGCTTACGAAACTTGTTCCATTGTGTCCGGAACGCGGAAAAACCCTAGAAACGCCTGTTGGTGCGTGAGAATTGGAGGTCGTTTGCATAAACGGTTAAATTGAGGATTATATTAATTAAATAATATTAAATTATATTATATAAACAATTATCTTTGCAAACCCTAGATCCTTAGCCGGCCGCCTTGTTTTCGATTAATGGCCGAAAATCAATTTACTTTCTCCTCAAAAATATCTCAATCCATGCTTCGATTTTGAAAACTTTCAACTGGAAAAGGGAAGAGAGCCTCGGGATCTAAGTATCCAACGGTTAAGATTGCGTTTCGTCGACCAGAGGAGAGGAGGGATGGCCGCGTTCGTGCCTTGTTTATGCATGCGTTCCTATGCCTGGGACGACCGAGTTCGTCGTCGATTGTGGCGTGGGGGTGTCACGTGTTGAGCTTCGTTTTGGCATCGCCTGATCGGCGTAGCAGGCGGCGTAGAGAGCGGCGATCGAAACCCTAAAAGCACGGTGATGGGTTAAAATTTGACCTGTAACGTGCGTATTCGAGAGAAGGGAGATGGAGATGGGCGGCCTAGATTTTTGAACGGCCTGATTCTTTTTGCTTTGGTAAAAAAAATAAAAATATGGAGGAATTGTTTTAAATTCATATTCAAATCTTTAAAATTAAATAACTCTTTCATACGATATCAGATTCGAACGAAATTTGCGGCGCCGGGATCGCAGCGACGAATACTACGAGATGGTGCAGATCCGGAGTCATTCCGGGAAATTAGAAATTTAAGTTAAATCGAACGTCGTTCGGTTTAATTTAAATTTCGAACGCTCGCCGAAACTCAAGGTGAGTTATTCTCACTCACATCTGGATATTGGCTGATTTAAATAATAAATATTTTAAATATATGTGTGATTGGTTGCATATTATTGTTCTTATTTAGTCTGGATTGATATCTATATATATATGCATTGTGCTAATATTTGTGGATGCAGGGAAAACAGGTTGGAGGGATCCAACTGGATTCCTCACATTATAATAATTATCTTTATAATTGATGTTGTGATCTGTTTTCATATTGTGATTGATAAATTTGAGTTTAAATTGTACTACGATATTGTTGAAATAAATATGAATCCTGAATTTTAATTGTAAACGGGATTAATTGGGGTTTAAGAAAATAAAAGAAATTGTTATATAAAGAATTTAAAGGAATAAAATTTGGGTTTTAAGAAATAAAGAATATGGTTGGATAAACTATAAATTCAGAATTTAATTATAAATGGATAAATTGAATTTTAGAGAAATAGAAGATATTGTTAAATAATGAATTCAAAAGAATTAAAATTTGAAATCCATTTAGAATGAAAATTGAAAATTGGTAAATCTGGAATGATAAACAAAGAGAAAAGTTATTAGTTGATAAATGGGAAAATAAGATTATGTTATTAAAATATAAACCTGAATTGAAATAAATTGACAGAAATTGTGAGAAGGACTTCTGTGATGTTTAAGTGGAAATGAGTTCCCTAGGAAAACCAAGTTCGAGTTTAAACTGATTTTATAAAAAGGAAGCTTTAAAAATTCAAGCTTGTTTAAAAGAGTGTTTGAAAATATTTATTTTCAAAAGTAACTATTATAAATTAGCAATAGTAAATTTTATAAATATCTTAATAATTATTTTTACAAATGGATTTGTTCAAAAGACTAGTTTTGAACTAAGTTATTGAAATTAGTATTAGCCTTTTAAAAACTCTACTTATAAGTTTAGTTTAAACTAAAACCCTTATTTAAAATCAAGATTTATATCCTAATAAATGGTTTAACTTTAAATATTTTGAAACTATATTTTTAGTAAATAATTAGTAGTAAAGTTACATATTTTAAAGTATATTTCAGAATAAAGTATTTTTACTGTTTTAAATCTAAATGTTTTGAACTTGGTTATTCCAATGGAAATATATGGCAAAGGATTTACCTTGTAAAGGAAGAGTTTTGGGAAATTGTTTTCAAATGAGTTTTGAAACTTTGGAAATATATCTTGTAAAGATATTTGGGTAAATAAATAATATGGGAATTATTTATTGTGTGATGGATGTTTATGGATGTTTATGAATATAAATTGATAGTTAAATCACCGACTATCAATATTGGACAACTGCGTTGATCGTTTCGAAGAGACCGGGATCGAGATTTATTTCTCGAAAACCACTTCGATCCGATTTGTACATTTCGTGCGAAAAACGTGTTCGGAGTCGAAGATGGAGCAGGGAAGTGCAAGGGATAGTCGCTACTAATCCTGAGGATATTTCCAAAATGGATGTAGTAGGAGTAGTGCCTTCGGTTCCGTTCGAACCCGGGACGGACTTGTATGGACGAATGCTTGCGAAACATCGTCAGGTGGACGATGGGCATTCTAAGTGAAACGTTCTAAAGGTAACGCTTAGCCTCAAGCCTCATCAACCGGGAATGACTGAAAATCAGGGGATATGCAGCAAGGTTAGGTGGGTCATGCCCAAGCAGGACAAGATATTTCCCCTGTCTAGATGTCCCTTTTTATTATTTCGGCTTAGTGGGTGGTTGGTCGCGCCAACCACGGGGTTTATCTTGTTCGGGACTGTTCAGTAAGGAATGGTTCCGGCCTTGTGTTGCAGGGGATGAAGGGAGTAATCCTTGGTACGGTGATCTAGGCCCCGTACTGTGACAGGTGGTACCCCAGTGCCTAGTCATTGTTGGAAATCCATTCTCCCTACGAGCCTTGTACGAGTTTTGTTTGTATTACCCACTTTTGTGGCTAGTAGCTGGAATTTAATCATGTAACAATTTCGGCTATTTTATAAGTATTTGTAAATAGACCCTATTATAATATCAGAGGATTTCTATAAAAAGTGTTTTAGCTATCGAAAGGTAAAAACCCGACATGTTTATTTGTGGCGTGGTCTTACGAGATGCTTTTGTTTTTCAAAGGATTTTTGAAACTTTAATAATCAAGTTGGATGCATATTTAGTATCAGCTGGTATTCCAGACTGACTCGGGTGTTATTTCATTATAATGCTCGGGTCAGACCGAGTATTATATGTTCAGGTCAGGATGCTTTGTAGCAGGAGAGGAGCTGAAGTCCGAGACGTATTATATGTACTTATATATATCCGCTGCTATGATTGTATGGTATGTCTGATTTGTAATTGTTGATGTATGAGATACTCTGATGATATGATGTATAAAATAGTGGTAGTTTTCATTTTGTGTAAAGTTCTATATTTACTATTATATTTTATTCCGCTGCGACTGTGAGATTCTGATATTGTTTAGTTTCTTCTTCTTTTATCTCTTCTTCTTTAACCCTAATGGTTCGTAATTCTGTACCACTTGAGTTAATAGAGGTAGAATAGTGTTAATTCAAGGGGTACGGATTTGCGGGCTGTCACACCAAGCATAAGAAGAGTCGTAAAAATACTACGAGGAGATTGTTAAAACCAGAAATTTAAAAACAAAACTTGATGAGAACTCTCCCAAATCGAAGCTTAAAAGGAAGCCACCCGTGAAGAGGGCAGGAAAGAGGTGTTCGCAAATCCAACTCCCGAGTTGAGGCAGCGACTGAATCCGACAGGGAAGAGATTGAATGCTTATTCGACCCACTCATTGCCGAATACGATGCAAAAGTCCTCCTACACCACGACTTAACTTTCCTTGGCAAGGGATATCTTGAATTGCTTGCTGAAGCTTGGGAGATCATTACAAAGATTAAGAAATAGGCACTGGGAATGGCAGAGATTGATGAAGGGGCACTTGCGAAGGAAGTGCTTTGAGCAAATGAGCCATCTGATTTGGTTACCGCAAAATTTTAATTCGGCAAAGCTCCTACACCGCTTAAGGAAAAATAAGATACCATAGGGCCTTCTGGAAGGGAGCCTCAGGGTCATCCTCTTGTTCAAAAGGCTGGGATGTCATCGGAGCGACATGTTGGTTATGATCTAAGTAGGCCCGGGCTTGGTCCACACATATTATCTCCTATCATCGAAGGGAGCACTCTAATGACTACCGAGAGCCAACTGGATGTCAGTACCATATTAAGCTCTTTTGAATCTAAAAAGTTGCTATTCTCGATAGATAATGGCCAAATCTAATGCTTGCTTTTTATGAAACTTTGCAGATCATCTTGATCCTGATTTAACTCCTAGGAGCGATGTAGCCATGGAGCAAGAAGGAAAAATAGCTGAGGCTCCAGCCACTGCAGATACTCCGGGGCTTGATGCTCAAGTGATTGGGTCACTTGATGAGGACAAGCTCGAAGAAACCATCCTTCGTCGAAGAAATTGATGGTGTTGTGATCAGGAGTGCTTCGAAGCATACCATTAAGGTCAGCATAATAGAAAAAATTGAAAAGGAGAAAAAATCAAAATGCGAAGTCAAGATTGAACTCGATGTGATAGCGATTGAAGATCCTCTTCATAGGCCTTTTCCATTCATTCCACCTGGCGGGATAACTCCTATTGTAGTTCCACCTTCTTCCCCAAGTACTACCACTCAAGGCGACAAATCTCGAAAGAGGCACTCGATCGATTCAACTCTCGAAAAATCGAAGAAGGAGAAGAAATCAAAGAAATAGCATGGATCACGTCTTATTGTATTTAGTCCAAATAAGTAAGACATGTGTTTTTTCTTTTCTTTTTAGTAGTAGATGCACGGGCGTGGATCCTGAACTTTCGAATAACTTGTAATGAATTTTTGTGATTGCAAATAAAAGTTTTTTGTTCCATAGTCAACCATTGAGTGAATTATTACTCCAATAGTAGAGAAATTTCTTCCTATTTCAAGTACTTGTTATAATTTTCACAAGTTTTGTTGATAATCCATTATCTTGGTTTCGGAGCTTCTTTGTAGGCTCCATCTTAAGTCACAAGCAATGCCAAACCGAAGCCGCAACCAAAGGTTGTATTCTATCGCTACCAGTTCGAGCATCTTCCGTCGATCTTAGACCAAAATTCGTGGGATAGCGAACGATTGAAAGCTCACCCGTCTATCCATTGGGTCTTTGAATTAGCCTATGGTTTAGGGACATAGAATTTTTTAGTCTACGGCCAGTGACTCGAGACTTTCCATCAAATTGTTTACATCTTAATCTACTTCATAGACATAGAGATTATCGTTAAGTCGTTTGCACTCTAGTCCGCTTCAGGGATTCAGAGTACTCTAGGCCTCTTCAGGGACTTAGACATTGTCGTCAAGTCATTTATACTCTAGTCTGCGCTCCATGGACTCAGAGTACTTTAGTCTACTTCAGGGACTTAGAAATTTTCATCAAGTCATTTATACTTTAGTCCTCACTTCAAGGACTTAGAGTACTCTAGTCCGCTTCAAGGACTTAGAGATTTTCGTCAAGTTGTTTATAATCTAGTCCGCTTCAGGGACTTAGAGTACTCTAGTCCGCTTCAGGGACTTAGAGATTTTCGTCAAGTCGTTTATGCGCTAGTCCGCTTCAGGGGCTTAGAGTACTCTAGTCTACTTCAGGGACTTAGATATTTTCATCATGTCGTTTATACTCGAGTCCGCACTATGAGGACTCAGAGTACTCTATGCTTCAAGGACTTAGAGATTTTTCTCAAGTCGTTTATACTCTAGTCCACGCTCCGGGGACTAAGAGTACTCTAGTCCACACTCCGGGGACTTAGAGATTTTTCTCAAGTTGTTTATACTCTGGTCCATTCTAGGGAGACTTAGAGTACTCTAATTCGCACTTCGGATATTTAGATATTTTTAACCTTACACATCTGTTCAGACATTGCATATGTCGATATCAAATTATTTCTAATACAAACTTAACATAACATGTAAAAAAATTAATTTATGCAAAGGGAGCTCCAAGCTTTTATTCATCACAAAAATAAGGGTAGAATAACTTGCCTTATTACATATAAAAAAGTCGAATACCAAAGCAAATATTGAAAAAATTCTACAGAAATATGAAAGAAATAGTCTAGGTGAAATAATGTCGTAAATGCTCACTATTCCACGGCCTTGGAAGCATTACACCATCAACAGTCGCTAGCTTGAAAGTTCCTTCTCCAAGCCTATTTTCAATGACGTATGGCCCTTCCCATGTTGGGTTCATGTGCAATGGGACTAGAAAGATTCATTTAAGGACAAGGTCGCCCACTTCAAAAGTTCTCGTCAGACTTTAGTATTACAGTACTAGGCGACTCGGTGTCGATATGCAGCCGCCCTCAAATCAGCCTCCTCACGCTTCTCATCAATAAAATCCAATGACTCTAATAAGAGATTTTTGTTTATACTTGGATCGTAGTACGTTACCTGATGAGAAAGGACTAAGTTCTACAAGAATGACCGCTTCAGCTCCATAAGCAATAGTGAATGGGATGTGGCTAGTCGCAGACTTTTGAGTGGTCCTGTAGGCCCAAAGTGCCATAGGAAGTTCATCCACCCATTTGCCTCTTGCCTTTTCCAAATGCTTTTTCAAGATGGACTTTATGATCTTATTTACAGCTTCAACTTGTTCATTCGCCTGAGGATGAGCGACTGCCACGAACATTTTCTCAATACGATACCTTCGACAAAACTCCTTAATCTTAGCACCTTCAAATTGGGTTCCGTTATCAGTTATGATAGTCCGTCGAAGACCAAAATGACACACAATGTTTTGAAAAACAAAGTTAATGACCTTCTTAGTTGTGATCGTAGCTAATGGCTTCGCTTCGGCCCTTTTAGTGAAGTAATCAACCGCGACAATCGCAAAGCTCGCACCACCTTTGGAAACCGGAAAAGAGCCGATAATATCAATTCCCTATACAGCAAAAAGCCATAGGCTAACCATTTGCGTGATCTCTGTTGATGGTGCTCTAGGGACTTTTGCATATATTTGACATTTGTCACATCATCTCACATGATCTGAAGCGTCCTGGCTCATGGTTGGCCAATAGTATCCATAACGGAGTATCTTTTTAGTTAACGTTTGCCCCAGTGTGGTCGCCACACTCTCCTTCATGGACTTCTTTCATAACCCACTTTATCTCATCATGGGCGATACACCTGAGTAAGGGAACAGAGAATCCCTTTCGATACATAATTTTGTCTTGCATAATATACTGTGAGGCTTTACGAAGGAATTATCGCTTTTCGTTCATTTTCTCAAGCAAGATTCCATGCGACAGGTATTCTCTAATTGGGGACGTCCATGATTCCTTTTCGGGTTCTGTTTCGGTACTTGATCAATTTCCATCACATTTATACTTGGAGTATGTATGGTCTCAACTAGAACCAAGCCCATCTATTGTGCATCGCCAGTGCTTGCGAACTTTGCCAACGAGTCGGCTTCCCCATTCTGCTCGTGTGGGATATGTGAAATGTCATAGTATTCGATGTCCGCCAACAACTCCTGAACTTGGGTAAGGTATGTGGCAAGCCATTGTCCCTTTTCCTGGTAGTCCCCTCTAACATGGTACATCACTAGCTGCGAGTCGTAAAAGATTTCGATAGATTTTACCCCAAGCTCTTTAGCAATCTTCAATCTGGCAATCAATGCTTCATACTCGGCTTCATTGTTCATAGCAGGGAAATCGAGCTTCAAAGCATAGCAAGTTGACTGGTTATCAAGGATTACAAGAATGACGCCTGCTCTGAAACAATGATCATTAGACGCTACATCGGTATATAGTTTCCTGCGTATAGTAGGAATTATATCGCTCTCAAGTGGCTCATCTTACATGGTAAATTTTTCTATGAAATTGACCAGTGCTTGTGCCTGGATAGCCCTTTGAGGCAGATATGTGATGTCGAATTGACTGAGCTTGATTTTCCACTTAAGCAGCCTCCCGGACATCTCGGGTCGTTGTAGGACTTGCCGTAAAGGCTGATCGGTGTATACGTTGATTGGATATGCCTTGAAATATGGGCGAAGTTTCCATGATGCGATAACCAAGCAGTACGCTAATTTCTCTATCTTTGAGTACTTTCTCTCTGTCCGCGTCAATCGTTTACTGACATAGTACACCGGCCTCTGGATCCGGTTACCCTCATGAATCAATGCGGCACTTATGGCATGTGGTGATACTGCTAAGTAAATGTACAACTCCTCATGATCTACTGGCTTTGTCAAAACATGGAGTTTCTCCAAATGATTCATCAAAGCTCAGAATGCATCTTTGCAGTCTTGTGTCCATTCGATGTTCCTCTTCCCCTTCCTTATCAAATCTAAGAAAGGAATACATTTATCGGCAGCCCTAGAGATAAAACGACTTAGGGCAGTGACCTTCCCGTTCAAGCACTGTACTTGCTTAATAGTCCTGTTTGCTTGAATATCCCGAATAGCTTGGATCTCCTTTGGGTTCACTTAAATCCCTCCCGCATTAACGATAAACCCCAAGAACATCCCTGACGCAACACCAAATGAGCATTTCAATGGGTTGATTTTCATTATATAAAATGGAAGGATATTGAACATCGCTGCTAAGTCTCGAATGTGGTCATTTGATTGCTGTGACTCTGTGAGCATATCACCCACATAGACTTCCACCATCTTGCCGATCTGATTTTTAAAAATTCGATTAACCAATCGCTGATAGGTTGCTCCTACGTTCTCTAATCCAAACGGCATCACCACATAACAGTATGATCCAACATCAGTGACAAAACTGTTGTGCTCCTGATCTGGAACGTGCATCGGGATTTGGTTGTATCACAGGTACACATCCATAAATTACAAAAATTCTTGCCTTGCAGTTGAATCGACTAGCTGATCAATCCTAGGCAGGGGAAAACTATCCTTAGGGAACGCCTTGTTCAGGTCTGAAAAGTCAATACAAGTTCTCCATTTCCCATTTTCCTTCTTCACCGGGACGGGTTAGATATCCATTCGGTATAGAGGGCGTCGCGAATAAACCTGTTGGCTTTAAGTTCATCCACCTCCTCTTTAAGTTACATGGATCTCCTCGGATCCATACCTCATCTCTTTTGCTTCACAGGGACATACTTCGGATCAATATTTAATGCATGGCTTGCAATGGCAGGCGAGATCTTACACATGTTAGAATGAGTCCAAGGGAATACATCCAGATTCGCTTGGAGGAAATTAGTATGTTCTCTCATCATCTAAGGACTAAGTTGCGATCTAAGTTTCACCACTCGCGATGGGTCGTTGTGGCTGGTTGAGATATCAATCGTCAGTTCAACCCGAGCTGCCTTGGTCTCCTTGGGTTCCTCCTCATTATCCCTCGGATTAATATCTCTATAGAACCGACTGTGGTTTCCAAGCCAAGGCTTAGGCACTACTTGGCAATCTTCAGTAACCTGAATGAAGACAGATTTTTCCACACCCTTACCCTTCCCTTTCTGCTAAGCCTCTCTTAACTCGGCCACATAACAAGCACGGCCTGTCGCCTAATCGTCATGCACAACACCTACTCCATTATCTATCGAAAATTTCAAAGTCAAGCACCATGAGGCAAGAGCTACCCAAAACTCAGCCAGGTTCGGACGGCCTAGAAAAACATTGTATGGTGAATCAATATCCAAGACAATGAATGGTAGGATCTGCACCCTCCTACATTCACCTTCTTCCAACTCGACTGGTAACTCAACATAACCTACCGCCTCAGTGTCCACATCATTGAAACCGTATATACAAGCTTTAGATGGTTTCAAATCCTTAGCATCCATTCTTATTTGATCATAAGCTTTCTTAAAGATGATGTTCATAGAACTACCATAATCAATCAAAATTCTTCTCACCAGAGCTAGGCCAATCATGGTGAAGATAACCATCGGATCAATAAAAGGGGCCTATACTCTGTCAGCATCTCTACTTTTGAACACTGTATCATTCATCATTGTATGCTATTCCTTAGCCAGAGTTCCATCCTCTGTATTCGAACGACATTAAAAGTCCACATGTTTCATTGAACTAACATAACGCTCCATTTCCTGCCAACTCCTGTCCGTAGGATGTGGTCCACCAACTATCGTGTCTATTACCAACCTCCCACTAGTCTGAATGGGCTCTTCAGGCAGGCGTAGAGCTTGTCCTTGATTGGGTTCAGATGTTCCCTGTCTTCCATCCTGCGGATTCTTGACAACTGTTGCAACTTTTTCTTGCGGATCAATTTCTCTACGGCATCATGTAGATGCCTACATTGGTTAGTATTGTGCCCGTAGCATCCATGAAATCGATAGTACTTTCCAGTTTTCTTTTGTTCCTTTATCGATTCTTTCGGACGCGGCTTCCTATACTAAAAAGTGTTATAGGTCGACAGATAGATGTTCTTTGGAGATGAATTCGAAGGTGTATAATTGTTATACGTAGGAATCCTTGACTTCCACTTTCTGGGCTCCCTTTTTTGATCAAGATTTCCCTCTTTGCTCCTTTTTTGTTGACCCGGCTTGTTTTGAACATTTACCTGAACCTTTCTAGAGCTTTCGCCAGATTGCTTCACTATGATGTTTCTTTGTACCACTTCTCGGCTTGGCTTTACAACATTTCTTCTTCTAGACAATCTAGCCCCTTCCTTTCTCATGAACTGATTTTCCTTCGTGTTGAAACGCTCTAGCGTGGCCAGTGGTTTTCTAACTAGCCAATCATCGAACTTGGATGTTGGGTCAACCCTCATAGTCAAAGCCATAAGTATTGCGTGTCATTCGGGTTAGTAACTTTAGTGGCGGCAATATGAAATCACTACAAGTAATCCTTCAGTGATTCCCCCAGAGCCTGGATTACACTAGATAGTGACATGACACCTTTGAGGCATGTGGCGTGAATTTGGAACTACTCCATGAATCTCGCAACCAGCTCATCAAATCTTGAGATCGATCGTGGGGGTAATCACGTGAACCATATTATAGCAATCTCGGATAGAGTTATACGGAAGCATCTGCATTTGGTTGCATCATTCCCTCTTGTCGAGTCCATCAACCATTCGTACCTCATGACGTGCTGTCGAGGGTCGGTCATCCCTTCATAAGAAGGCATCGTAGGCATGTTAAACCTCTTTGGATACTCCGCTTGTAAAATGATGTTGGTAAACGGAGTATGATTCATAGAGGCTCCCCAATTATCTTTGTCAACCATGGTGTTTCCTCATCAACTGTATGACCATTATGGATAAATTTGGTGGCTGGATGGGTGGCGCCAGGTAGTGGTCATGCTCTGCCCTGTATGAATGTTCTGGTCGGTGTCTTCGGGGCATTTCACGCCTCCTTGGCCTATTGTCCTCTAGATGTGTATCCTGAGCGTTCGCCTCATTGTCATTTTAGAGAGGTTGTTGACCGGCATCCATGCGTGCTCCAGTGTCCGAATTTCCGATTCCAAGATGAGTACGGCCCCCCAATTGCAGTTGAGGAGCCATTCCCCTAGCTAAGGGATCGGTACCGACCCCTAGGGAGGGATCGGCACCGACCCGGTTTGGCAGACCACGATGGTCTGCCAAACATTGCTCCATCGCCCCAGCCCGTGTGGTTTCAATCCTATGACGCCTATGTCTATGGTGCTCGTCCGATGAGGTTGAGCTATCTGATGCCGAGTATGAAGCGAGACCTCCAACGATGTTTTGGCGTTGCTGTTGAGCAATCTGGTTCATCAGGTTGGCATTAGCCTGGATTTGCTCGTTTAGTTGCCTATGGCTCTCCATCAACTTCCTCATCAAGTCATTAAATTTAGCTTTGTTAATAGAATCTGCAGGGTTCTGGGTTGCAGTAGGCTTCACATTCGCATTAGCGGGCTGGTTGCTTGTGTCCTCTTGTTGGACACTAGCAGTTCCGTTGGCATCAACATTGTGGGAGGTAGATCTGGTGTGCCTTACCATCTTGAATTCCTTTTCTTAGATCTTGAACAATCTAAATAGTATCTTCAAGCTTATGAAACTTGACCTAGTTCTCCTTTGGGGGATTATTGCAATCCGGTAGCAACAAAGGGGATCTTATAACCTGAGAATCGAAATTCTCAGTGAAAGCACCAAAATTTTAGCAACCAAATTGGTCACAAACACCCGAGAATAGGTTTAAGTAGTAAAATAAATAAATAAAATTAAATGGAAACAATGGAATAACATATCTAGAAAAATGCAATAGAAAGTAAAAATAATAAGATTTATAGTGGTTCAGCATTGATTTCTACGTCCACTTTGAATACTTTCTTTACTGCTTTACCACTCAATAGATTATAGTTGCAATAAGTAAGAAACAGCTTGAGAAAAGTTAGAAAAAAGGAAATTGATTATGAAAATGGCAGAGTTTCACTTGTCAATCCCCAAAAGAGAGATCCCAAAAATGGCTCTCTCCCCCTGTATTTATAGATAAATGCAGCCTCCACCCTGACTGACATCTAAAGACATGGCCCCCCGACTACTTGGGCCCACCATTAAGAAAACTCTGCCCAACTTATTGTGTTAAAATATAAATCATCATGCCGACCCAAACCATCTAGGTATGTCGACCCCATTGTCTTCGTGTCTTATGTCGACCCAATACTTGGGAAAACATCTATATGTCGATCCTTCCACAATGTCGATCCAATACTATGCCTACCCAGTATCATGCTGACCCCTTTTCATAACTACTACCATGCCTATCTGAGCCATTCCATATGTTGTGCCGTCCCGAGCCATTCCATACGCTCTGCTGACCCAAGCCATTCCATATGCTCTGCTGACCTAAGCCATTCCATATGTATCCTGACCCACCCATTCCATATGCTATGCCGACCAAAGCCCCTACCATGCCGACCCCTCTCGGTTTCATTCAATTTTCCTAACCATCCACTCCGGTTCCTAATCCAACCAAACCAAATTCTAAGACTTCGACATCCAGTGTTATCCATTTGTTGACCTTATTTACCCTAGGCTGGATATGACTGTTCAAACATTATACTCTGGTTATGCGGATGTTGCCTAGTGATCATCCTTTCCATTAATAGTAGAATTTGGACTTCATGATCAACCTTATATAGCCGGGCCATTATACCATGTAACAGAACTCTATCGTCTCCAACTCCAAATCAAGAGTTGGATACTACCTCTCGGTATCACTACCGCATGCATTTAAGTACCACAAGCAAGTGCGTACTATCGTCCCCTCATTCTCACTTGGAATGAGTACTATTAATGCACTCGTCGACCTCTCGATCAGACTCACCAACACGTGTCTACACCTCACATCTCAAACAAAATCCTGATCCTCTCCTAAACAATAGGTCGATAATACTACTACTACCCTGGGTCAATTCAGATTCTGAATTGCCATAACTAAAGGATATACAATGACATCCTACTCTAAAACAACATAACCCAAGCATCTTACTTCCCTCCTTTAGGAGTGATACCCTCAATATCTAGTTACCAATTAGTGTCTTGTGCTCCTCTTCCGTCCATCGGTAGATGAAAGTATCATCACTGAACACAAGCACAACCCACTCAAGCGACCTCTCCAAACATGGTCCGTGAGATTCACAACATATGCCAACACAATGGTTAGCCGAACAATATAACCAACCTAAAATCAAGGTATTGCGCTAAGCATTATAATCGACACACTTATCCAAATTACTCTTAGTTAGTGCAACCTCACCGCAGGGTCCAACTAAGAGAACATCCTTGTGCTATAGAGTTGATTAAACAAGTCAACAACAAATGGGAGTACAAACTTGTTCATTATCTCACCAGGCCCACAACAATCAACAAACAACTCCAAAGAGCCATCTGTCCTACTGATGAACACAACAGGTGCATCCTACCCAAATACGCCCATGGATGAACCATCACCAAAATTGGTCATCAATTCGCACCTTTAATCTCCTAAGCTCTTTGGACACTCTATTTCTTAAAGGCATAACTACCGGTCCAATCCCTCTGACCAGATAGATATCGAATTCTATCTCTATATATGGTAATCCGGCCACCTCCTCGAGTATGTCTAGACACTCTCTAACTATAGGCACAAATGACATCCTATCATTTGGAATATTGAGCGAATATAGAAAGCTACTGTGCTGGCAACCAATCACTATCGTCCGCTCCTCTATAACCGTGATCGTCATAAACGACTTCTCACAGTCCTCCACTGTTCTGTATCCCCATTATCCGGTCAATTCTTAAACCATAATGCCAACCCAACTAAACCCCAGACCATCAATCCCTAACAAACAGACCATGACTCAAAAGGGAAAGGTCTCGACAAACCACGCATAGGCTGGCTGAGCCCCTAACTAGATTTCTCACGATCAAAGATCGGTAATTATCTCGAATCTCTATCCCAATATCTAACTACCGGATCTAGATATAAAGGAATATAAAACCTCGACATTAAATAAAACATTTAAGGAACCATCACATATGGAAAGCATATCTCAAACGGTGACACCATTTCCCTTCTCTTTCATTGGTGGAGCAATCAAAGAAACTGGAAAGGCAGTCAACACATATGCTTCCCTATCTGTCCCTGCTCAATTGGTGTGGGATAACTCTTCAATATTGGGTACTTCCCGATCATCCTCTCGAAGCCCTTATTAAATTGACGAATCAATCGACTTCCAAGGTGATCTCTCTACACAAAGATAAACTTCAATCCTTTCTAGGTGGAGTATCAATGGGAATAGACCGTACCTTGATATCATATTGAATCCGACCACACACTCCAATATAGACATATTGCCTCTATCCATCCCCGATTTCAAAAAAGTTGAGATGAATCTTCTTCAATGTGAACTATAAACTAGTCCCAAGGAAATCGGTCCTTGAAAACAGAGCTATAGAAACACTCTATTGGTTCATTGTCTATCCTTGGATTGATCTAGAGGCTAAATTCTACCACATGCATCATCTATCTTCAAGGCATCGAAGATCCTTCCATAAACAACCAACTAAACTTGCCTCCCAATAACCGACCCTATTCCAAGGAACGGCTTGCCTCCTAGACTCTTATGGTCTATTCTCAACTCAGCAAAGTCGACTCTAGCCAATTGCATTTGAGCATCATAACCATCCAGAACAAACTGGGCATCCAGGAAATAATCCGCATCAACCCTATGAACAAATCCTATCAATCAAGGATAGTGGACCCAACCCTTCCCAATCCTCAATTCTAAAGATAGAGTCAATAGCAGTTTTTCTTCCATGCCAGATCATTCCTATTCAATAAAAAGGATGATCCGTCTCTCACAAAGAAAACTGCATCAAATGTGCTCATGTGTGCACCCAACTCATATACTATATATATACTACTATATAGTTTTGAAAACCAAAATATATAACAAATACGAACTCTCTTGTATATGTACACTCTCTAGATCCAGTCTAAGGCAATAATTCCTACCCATTCTCTACCAAATCATGGTATCAACTAAGGTTAATCGAGTAATCTTTGGTCTGATACCAAATGTAATGAACGCCCTACACCTATGGTGCAAAACAGTAGTTAAAGGAAAGAAAAAGAAATAAGATGAAGAAATAGAAGAGAAAAGAATGGAAAAGAAGAAAAAGGAAACATCAAATAACCGAATTACCTGTCGCATATCTCACATCACATCAAAGGAAATATAATAATCAACATAGGTATAAAACAAGAGAGACAATAATAACAATGTGAAATAATCATTTGAATAAAGATCCACAAATTTATACAACATCATAACTGAGTTTATACAATGGGAAAATAAACTCAACTCTAAACTGTCTCATAATAGTAAATCAACATTATCAAGACTCCGTAGTTGTAACAACTCGGGATTGCAATTACCGAATAATAAATTAAAATTATGATTTTAATTTAAATGGAGCTAAAAAATGGATTTTTTTTAATAGGCTAATTTCTTTAAAATAAAGTTATTTGAAAAAAAAAACGGGTGGTTTTATAATGGTGGGTTTTAGTTGGCTAATGAAGCATTAAATAGTTTTAGTGAACATTAGGATGCCACTTCTCTTATTGGGTCAATTAGTGAAACCAAACCCATTACCCACCTCTATATATTATCTTAAACCCACCCTAAACCCTAATCCTCCTCTTCATAATTTCCTCAAACCCTAAACACCTCCTAAAAACCTAATTAATGGCCTCCATTTGGTAGAAGATCCATTTTCCTCTCCACATAGCTAATCTAGGTTAATACAAGCTAAAAGGTAAAGAAATCCTTCTCTGTTCACTCTCTAATCTTCTAATTTCTGAAATTAATTTTTAATACATGGTTTTTGGTTTATTTTTGTTACGAAGCCTCTTGATCTCCTCTCTCTAGCTTTTGGAGTGCACACCAAGTGTTTGCGCATATTTTTCTTGCATTGGTTGAGGTAAAATTGCTAGCTAAATCCCTTTTTACTTGATGCTAATGAGAGGATTGCAAAAAAAAATTAAAGATCATTTCTGTAATTTTTGTTTTGAAATTGTAGCTGAAACGAAATCAGGCATAACTTCTTCATTTCTCAGCCGAATTCAATAATTTTGAATGTTCTGGAAAGCTTAGACATAGAGCTATAAGTTTCATGTACAGATTTTTCCAAATTTTGCCATTTGTTAGATCAAAATCATGCTTGTTTGTTGCTATCCCGAGAGTAAATTGACAGCAACAACAATCTCAGACCTGTGAATTGTATTGGTCAGAAGTTACACGTTTCTCGTCCGTTTTTTGTCAGGTTTTCTGTGCTGCAAACTAGATTCAATAAGGAACACTTCCTCTTCAAGTTATATTTTGATATTTTGCCATTTAGATGACCTGAAATGCGTTCGAAGACAGAAGACCAATTCTGTCTTTAACAAGTTATCCTGAGTTTCAATCTGATATTGTTTTGCCTGTATCTCTCTCGTTTTTGATCCGAATTAGATAATTTTAGATGTTCTGGAAAGATTAAAACATATGCTACAATTTTTGTTCAGTAAGTTTTCTGTAATTTTGAGGCTAACTATGTCAAAATTTGATTTTTCTACTATCTTCCCGAGAGCGAGACACATATTAGCTCTGTGGATGAAACTGAAACTGTTTTGGTCATAACTTTTGAGCCGCTAGTTAGTATTGAATGATTTAGGACTTCCTGAAAAGCTTAGAAACAAATTTACAACTTTCATGTTTTGTGTTTTGCAAAATTCTGAGGTTAAGAGAGTCGAAACCCCATTTATTTATCGCTGCCTTGAGAATAAACGACAGCGACAGTGAATTTACAAATCTGAGAATTGTAATCGTCATATCTCAATCATGCTAAGTCCGATTTTGATGAACTTCATATTGTTGAAAAGCTTACACTTAGTAGAACAACTTTCATTCAATAAGTATTTTTTATTTTGAAGTTTGTTATATTAAAATATGAATTCTTTACAGCAGAGGTGAAATTAGTATAATGTGTAATCTCTGGATTTTTGATGATATTTTGACGACTTCGATAATTCCATTTGCATTATTTTTAATGGAACAGAATTTAATTACCTAGCCCGAATGGGCTGGGGCTGTCGTTCCAGGCTTAAAGCCCATTTGGGCCTGAGCAAATATTCCTTCAGCTGTTTTTTATTACCCTGCTTCTGTTCAGGATTACAACTTCGTGACTCCGCCACGACTACGTCCTTTATCGAAATTCAACATTTTTGGTCTCGTTGGAGAGATGGAGTTACGAACTCCATATCTGGAAAGTTTCGTCAACATCTGAATTCATTAGACTCTTCGAATTTCCTATCAAAGTTGAACCCAGATCGCTGTGCAAAACAGTGCATTTCATGTTTCTGAGTCCGACTTTGGAACGTCGCTGCGCCTTCGTTTCAAGTCAGAATCGAGCAATTCTTTTTGCAAATCGAAGTAGGAATGTCAGACTACATTCCTGCAAATTTTCATGACATTTGGATTCAGTTTGCTAGTCCGAATATTTTTCCGACCAAGGGTTCGCAGCAATATTTGGCCTATTTTTCCAACACTTAGAATATATATTTTTTTGAGGTTTTTTCTAGATTTCTCAATTTCTTGAGATTTGTTTCTGGATTTCGCGCACGGACTTCATAAAAATGTCCTAAAAGGATTTTTCACTCGAAATGGCTTTCGAAACTATTATTTAGTATTACTTTAATTATTAAATTAATTACTCTGTAATAGGAGAATTTTTAAAAGGACGTTTTAAAAGCGATTTCAATCCAAATAAAAATCCGTTTTCCGCAACTATTTTCTAGAATAAAATTCCAAACTCACTTTTGTGCACTTCAAGCAAAGTGGAGAAACAGTTGGAAAAAACCCGGCCTATGGAACTGAGCGTATTTCCTTTCCGGTTAATCCCCGACCATTTCGATTGATCGTTTTGCATTTTGGCGCAATTTATCGATGATATGAGATAAACTTTTGTTTACGGTTTTGAGTGTAGAGTTGGCAGAAGGTATGTAAACCGATTAGGGCAAACCAGTGGTATGGGACAATGCGTTAACCCTTTTTGGGGTCCTTTCTAGATGTTTCCGACACATTTGCCTATTGGCGGCCAGTACTGGACCTCTGGGTCGTTTTCCCTTTGGCAGTCTCTGGACATTCTGCTCATGTGAGCAGTATTATTGGTGCGTGCCTTTGGGCATTTACCCCTTGGGTTGTCACCAATCGCGCGTTTTTCCCATGGGCGTGTGGTACCACAAAACTACAGTACTTGGCGATAACGACTCTGGTCGTGCACGTGCATTTTTCTGATGATTTCTATGTCACTTTTGGAGTTGTTCCATCGTCACCGCTGGAGTGATATGTTTTTTACTATGCTGTATTGTCTTTTGGGGTATGTTCCCTTTGCCTTTGGCGATATATCTTTGCTTTGGCATTGATTTATGGTTAGATTCCATATTATGTGTTATCGCTTATGGGCAACTACTTATAGCTTTTGCTATGCCGATGATATGTAGCATTATTGTTTACTCAACACTTGAGTGTTGATTATCTCTTTGGAGAGTTTATTATTGGTTGATGATTATGTGATCGTCTATTATATTATGTGGTTTACATCGATCTTCTCTATGGAGAAGTACCTTATCCTCTATGTTACCGCATTATTATATCTCGGTTTATCTAACTGATTATTTAGCTAGCCTGACCCGAGTGTTTTATGCTCGGGTCAGACCGAGTTGTTTCAGGTTATGTCTCTGGACTTGGCTTG
Source organism: Allium cepa (assembly GCA_030765085.1). Lineage (NCBI taxonomy): Eukaryota > Viridiplantae > Streptophyta > Magnoliopsida > Asparagales > Amaryllidaceae > Allium > Allium cepa. The sequence continues at coordinate 791,609,020 of CM060945.1, read as the reverse complement.
CTCTGTGCTTCCACTCAGGACTTATCAGCTATGCTGTTAGATAGCTTTCTTATTGTCCGCTTTATGCTACTTTGTTATTCATACTTATTTGTACATGTTTTTGACTCACATGTGTGAGTAGAGGGTTGTACCCACTTATGATATATTTGGATCTGTATTGACTATGTATTGTTCTGAGACTCTGTGTCTGTTATGTTATTCTGTTCTGTGATGATTTTATCATTTAGTTATTATGTTTGTTCTGATAGATCTTTAGCCATTGTAATTTCGTTATTAATATTTATTGGATATGTCGAACCACTTGAGAAAAAAAATAGATACCACATTTTGACGTATTCAGTAGATAGTTATAGCTTGATTACACATGGTCACTTCCATTATACTCCATTCTCCGCTTTAGCAGACGATATTACCCCGTAATACTCTTTGCTAGAGTGGGTCTAGGAGTGGGGCGTTACAGTTGGTATCAGAGCGAGGTTCAGGACTAAGCATAATAAACACAGGACAGACACATAGTACAATACATATTGATATGGTCCAAATTAAGCAAATCTCTTCCTTGTGTCTTTTGATAGATAAGTTAGGAATATATGTAGGGATTCGTTTATATTCCATAGTATTCCTTAATGAATTATCTATCATTAAATCGTGCATAACTCTATCTTCTTTTAACTTTCAGTATGTGTGGAAGGGGAAGAACCACACATCAGACCGGTACAGCTAGGCAGCCCAGCAACTCTCAGCCGGAGGGCGTGTATATGACCACCGACCAGATCATGGAGCTGGTTTGGAATTCTCAGTCTCATACTCAGTCACCAGCTCCAGTTACTGAGGTTCCGCGCAAGTCAGCCTTTGCGCGTCTCTGCAGTGATTTTACTCATCTCGGAGGGAAGCCGTTCAGTGGCTCTGAGACTATTCTTGAGGTCCCGGCTTGGATTCGTGTATGCGAGCGTGTTTTTACTCGAATGGCTATCCCAGACCATGAGCGTGTTCTTGTTTCTTCCAGTCAGCTTCAGAGCCGTGCCTTGGATTGGTACAAGCTCCTTATCTCTGAGACTGATGAGACCGCACTTACTTGGGATCATTTCCGTGAGCGCTTTTTTCTCAAGTTCATCCCAGAGTCTGAGAAGAACTCCCTTGCTTGCCGCTTTATTGATCTTAAGCAAGGGAAGTCCTCCATTTCAGACTATGTTTCTTCTTTCGAGGCCCTGTCCAAGTATGGCCTCGAGTTCATTAGCACACCACACAAGAAGAACTTCAAGTTTGTGGAAGGTCTGAAGAAGTATCTGAAGAAGCAGCTCATGCTTCAGCTCAAGCTTCCATTTGACGAGCTTGTAGACGCGGCACTTCATCTTGAGTCAGTCGAGATGGAGAAGGATAGTGATGATGGTGGAGGCTCCAAGAACTCCAACCAGAAGCGTGGCCCTTTTCAGAAGTCCAAGTTCTTTAAGAAGAAGAAGACTGGCAACACTATCGCTCAGCTTCAGGCTCACACTCAGCCTCAGACTCAGTCTCAGCCCAGTGGAACACGTCCCGTGAGGAAGTGTTTCAACTACAGTTCTCTGGATCACATGATTAGGGAGTGTCCCAAACCCCTCTTTTGTCACTATTGCAAAAGGGAGGGTCACCGCATTACTACTTGTCCAGTTGCTCCTGCTAGTGCTAAGCCCGGTAAGCTTAATGCTGCCAAGGCTTCTACCGATTCTGCTCAGCCTTGAGGTACGCATCCTTCCGTTCTTGAAGGCTCTATTATGTTTCATGGTAGATCAATTAGAGTTCTCTTTGATACGGATTCTTCTCACTCATTCGTATCAAAGGAACTAGTTGATATTTTGTCTCTGGATGTTTCTTGTATGATTACCTCTCTGAGGATTGTGAATCCGATTGGTGGATCCACGACCCTCAGCCTTTTATGTGAGAATGTTGACATCGATCTATGTGGTTTTTCTTTTCGTGCGAATCTGCACATTATGGCTCATTTGGGTTTTGATATGATTCTCGGCATGGATTGGCTAGTTCAGTACGACGCCAAGATTATTTGTTCGGAGCGGGTATTATTCCTTCATCATCCTGATTCGTCCGCTCCTTTAGCTCTTGTTCTTCGGGATGTTGAAATTTATGAAGCTACTCTATTTGCTATTGATTCACGAGATGATGATATGGACATATCTCATATTCCAGTTGTTCGGGATTTCACCGATATCTTCGAACCAATATTGAGCCTACCGCCGAAGCGGGCTATTGAGTTCCGCATTGATCTCATTCCAGGCACTCATCCAGTTAGTCGTCCTCCCACGAGGATGTCTACTAAAGAGAATGAGGAACTCAAGAAGCAGTTGATTGAGCTCGAGGCAAAGCAGTTTATTCGGTCCAGTGCTATGGGGTGCTGCAGTGGTCTTCGTTAAGAAGCCCGATGGCTCCCTTAGGCTTTGCATCGACTATCGCAAGCTTAATGAGGTGACCATCAGAAATCGTTATCCATTGCCATGGATTGACGATATGTTCGATCAGTTAAATGGTGCGAAGGTCTTTTCCCAACTCGACCTCGTCACCGGATTTCATCAGCTCCGAGTCGTGGAAGATAGCTTTCCGCTTACTGCTTCCCGCACGCGTTATGGTTCCTTTGAGTGATTGGTCATGCCATTTGGCTTGACGAATGCACCAGCATTCTTCGTCGATTTGATGAATCGAGTATTCCGAGAATATCTCGATAAGTTCGTTCTGGTTTTCATCAACGATGTTCTGATTTATTCTAAATCCGAGGCAGAGCATACTCATCATTTTAGGATCATCTTGGATACACTTCGCCGGCATCAGCTTAAGGCCAAGTTCTCCAAGTGTCATTTTTGGGAGAGCAAGGTCAAGTTCTTAGGCCATGTGGTATCTTCTGAGGGCATATATGTCGATCCTTCCAAGATCGAAGCCATTCAGAATTGGAAGCAGCCTAAGAATGTGCATGAGATTCGCAGCTTCCTTGGTCTCGCAGGTTATTACCGTCGTTTCATCAAGAATTTCTCTCGTGTTGTTCTTCCGCTTACGAGCCTGACTCGTAAGGGTGTTCGCTTTATCTGGTCAGATAAGTGTCAAGCTTCCTTTCAGCGACTGAAGGAACTTCTCACTCATGCTCCTATTCTAGTGGTTCCAGAGGGAAACCATGATCTTGTTGTCTACAGTGATGCTTGTGGAAGAGGGCTCGGTGTTGTGCTTATGCAGAAGGATCGGGTAGTTGCTTACGCTTCTAGGCAACTGTGTCCGAATGAGGTTCGCTATCCTACTCATGATCTTGAGTTAGCAGCCATCGTCTTTGCCTTGAAGACGTGGCGTCATTATCTATTGGACAAATGTTTCATTCTGTACACCGATCACAAGTCACTGAAGTATCTATTCAGCCAGAAGGATCTCAATATGAGGCAGCAGCAATGGCTTGAGTTTCTCGCCTCATATGACTTAGACATTCAGTATACCCCTGGCAAGGGTAATCGTGTGGCTGATGCGCTCAGTCGCAAACACTCGGCAGTAGTTTCTATGATGATAGCCGAGTGGGATATTCTTAAGACTCTTTCTGTGTGCGATATTCGAGATCGAGATCCATCTTCTGATTCTCCGATCTTATTGTCCAGTTTGGAAGCTCGACCTATTTTACTGGATCGCATTGCCCATGCTCAACGGTAGGATCCAGATTTGTTGTGTCTTATCCATCTTCTTGAGTCGGGATCCAGTGATGAGGCTTTGCTGAATTATTCTATTGATTCTCATCGGTGTCTTCGCAGGAAGAACCGTATATTGGTACCATCTGATTTATCGCTTAGGCATGACATTCTCGACGAGTGTCATCGCACTAAGTACACCATTCATCCTAGTTCAAGTAAGATGTATGCCGATATGTGTCGGTTATATTATTGGGAAGTTTTGAAGAGAGATGTTGCAAGTTATGTGAGCAGTTCCATGACTTGTCAACAGATCAAGGCCGAGCATCAGCGTCCATCCGGTCTTCTTCAGCCTCTTGAGATTCCATTATGGAAATGGGATCAGATATCTATGGATTTCATCGACGGTCTACCTCGATCGAGGTCAGGCCATACTTCTATCTGGGTTATTGTTGATCGCTTGACCAAATCGGCTCATTTTATTCCGATTAAGTCCACTCAGACTACACCTCAGTTGGCCAAGCTCTATGTGAAAGAAGTCGTCCGACTTCATGGCATTCCTAGCTCTATCGTTTGTGATCGAGATGCTTTGTTCACTAGCCACTTCCGGAAGTGTCTATAGTCAGCTTTGGGCACAAAGCTGAACTTTTCTACTGCATATTACCCTCAGACGGACGGTCAGACTGAGAAGGTGAATCGTGTATTGGAGGATCTTCTTCGCTGTTGTATTCTTGATTTTGGGGGTAGTTGGGAGGACCACTTACCACTTGTGGAGTTCTCCTACAATAATAGCTATCAGTCCAGTATTGGCGTGGCTCCTTTCGAAGCTCTTTATGGAAGGCCATGTCGCTCTCCTTCGTGTTGATTAGAATCTGGCGAGAAACTCATTCTTGGTCCAGATTCAGTTCGGGAATCTTCTTAGATGATTACTCTTATCCATCAGAGAATGAAAGAGGCGCAGGACCGTCAGAAATCCTACGCGGACAACCGTAGGAAGCCTCTTGAGTTCTCCATTGGTGATCTTCTGTATATTCGGATATCTCCTATGAATGGGGTTGTGCGTTTCAGTTCTACAGAGAAATTGGCTCCTCGCTATGTCGGACCGTTTCCTATCACGGAACGTATTGGCCATGTTGCTTATCGTGTGGCTCTACCTGCTCATTTCTCTGGAATACATGATGTGTTCCATGTCTCTTAGCTTCGCAAGTGTGTGCGCGATCCTGATTCTATTATCGAGCCGCATATCATACCAGATTTGGAGATCTCACCCGATCTATCTTGGGAGCAGCAACCACTCCGTGTGCTTGATTCGGAGGTCAGACACCTTCGAAACAAAGAGGTTCCGCTTGTGAAAATTCAATGGTCACCCAATCCTAAGGACTGCACTTGGGAGACCAGAGAATTTCTCGAGCGTACTTATCCTGGTTTTCTTTCATCTTCAGGTACGGGTGAGCATCTATATTTATCTTCTATTGTTTCTTCGGTGGATTAAAGGTTATAGACGACTTTCATATTTAAGGAATTGCGGGGATGCAATTTTCTTAAGGGGGGAGTCTGTAACAACCCGGGATTGCAATTACCGAATAATAAATTAAAATTATGATTTTAATTTAAATGGTGCTAAAAATGGATTTTTTTTGGATAGGCTAGTTTCTTTAAAATAAAGTTATTTGAAAAAAAAGGGTGGTTTTATAATGGTGGGTTTTAGTTGGCTAATGAAGCATTAAATAGTTTTAGTGAAATTAGGATGCCACTTCTCTTATTGGGTCAATCAGTGAAACCAAACCCATTACTCACCTCTATATATTATCTTAAACCCACCCTAAATCCTAACCCTCCTCTTCATAATTTCCTCAAACCCTAAACACCTCCTAAAAACCTAATTAATGGCCTCCATTTGGTAGAAGATCCATTTTCCTCTCCACATAGCTAATCTAGGTTAATACAAGCTAAAAGGTAAAGCAATCTTTCTCTAATCACTCTCTAATCTTCATTCTAATTTCTGAAACTAATTTTTAATACATGGTTTTTGGTTTATTTTAGTTATGAAGCCTCTCGATCTCCTCTCTCTAGCTTTTGGAGTGCACACCAAGTGTTTGCGCATATTTTTCTTGCATTGGTTGAGGTAAAATTGCTAGCTAAATCCCTTTTTACTTGATGCTACTGAGAGGTTTGCCAAAAAAAAAAATTAAAGATCATTTTTGTAATTTTCGTTTTGGAATTGTAGCTGAAACGAAATCAGGCATAACTTCTTCATTTATTAACCGAATTCAATAATTTTGAATGTTCTGGAAAGCTTAGACATAGAGATATAAGTTTCAAATACAGATTTTTCCCAAATTTTGTCATTTGTTAGATTAAAATCGTGCTTGTTTGTTGCTATCCCGAGAGTAAATTGACAGCAACAACAATCTCAGGCCTGCAAATTGTATTAGCCATAAGTTACATGTTTCTCATCCTTTTTTGGTCAGATTTTCTGTGCTGCAAACTAAATTCAATAAGGAACACTTTCTCTTCAGGTTATATTTTGATATTTTGCCATTTAGATGACCTGAAATGCGTCCGAAGACAAAAGACCAATTCTGTCTTTAACAAGTTATCCTGAGTTTCAATCTGATATTGTTTTGCCTGTATCTCTCTCGTTTTCGATCCGAATTAGATAATTTCGGATGTTCCGAAAAGCTTAAAACATATGCTATAATTTTTGTTCAGTAAGTTTTCTACAATTTTGAGGCTAATTATGTCAAAAAGTGATTTTTCTACTATCTTCCCGAGAATGAGACACATATTAGCTCTATGGGTGAAACTGAAACTAGTTTGGTCATAACTTTTAAGCCGCTAGTCAATATTGAATGATTTTGGACTTTCTCAAAAGCTTAGAAACTAATTTACAACTTTCATGTTTTGTGTTTTGGAAATTCTTAGGTTAAGAGAGTCGAAACACCATTTATTTGTCGTTGTCTTAGAATAAACGACGGCGATAGTGAATTTACAAATCTGAGAATTGTAATCGTCATATCTCATTCATACTAAGTCCGATTTTAATGAACTTCATATTGTTGAAAAGCTTACACTTAGTAGAACAACTTTCCTTCAATAAGTATTTTTTTTATTTTGAAGTTTGTTATATTAAAATATAAATTCTTTACAGCAGAGGTGAAATTAGTATAATGTGTAATCTCCGGATTTTTGATGATATTTTGACGATTTCGATAATTCCATTTGCATTCTTTTTAATGGAACAGAATTTAATTACCTAGCCCGAATGGGCTGGGGCTGCCGTTCCAAGCTTAAAGCCCGTTTGGGCCTGAGCAAATATTCCTTCAGCTGTGTTTTATTACGCTGTTTCTGTTCAGGGTTGCAACTTCGAGACTCTGCCACGGCTACGTCCTTTATCGGAATTCGACATTTTGGTCTCGTTGGAAAGATGGAGTTACAAACTCTATATCTAGAAAGTTTGGTCATCATCTAAGTTCATTAGACCCTTCGAATTTCCTGTCAAAGTTGAACCCAGATCGCTGTGCAAAACAGTGTATTTCATGTTTCTGAGTACGAATTTGGAACGTCGTTGCGCCTTCGTTTCAAGTCAGAATCGAGCAATTCTTTTTGCAACTTGAAGTAGAAATGTCGGACTACATTCCTGCAAATTTTCATGACATTTGGATTCAGTTTGCAAGTACGAATAATTTTCCGAACATGGGTTCGCAACAATATTTGGCCTATTTTTCCAACACGAATATTATTTTTTTTGAGGTTTTTCTGGATTTATCGATTTCTTGAGATTTGTTTCTGCAATTCGCGCACGGACTTCATAAAAATGTCTTAAAAGGATTTTTCACTCGAAATGGCTTTCGAAACTATTATTTAGTATTACTTTAATTATTAAATTAATTACTCCATAATTGGAGAATTTTTAAAAGGACGTTTTAAAAGCGATTTCAATCCAAATAAAAATCTATTTTCCGCAACTATTTTCTAGAATAAAATTCCACACTCACTTTTGTGCACTTCAAGCGAAGTGGAGAAACAGTTGGGAAAAACCCCGGCCTATGGAACTGAGCGTATTTCCTTTCCGATTAATCCCCGACCATTTCGATTGATCGTTTTGCCTTTTGGCGCAGTTTATCGATGATATGAGATAAACTTTTGTTTACAGTTTTGAGTGTGGAGTTCACAGAAGGTAAGTAAACCGATTAGGGTGAACTGGTGGTATGGCACATGCGTTAACCCTTTTCGGGTTCCTTTCTAGGTGTTTTCGACACATTTGCCTGTTGGCGGCCAGTACTGGACCTCTGGGTCATTTGTCCTTTGGTGGTCTCTGGACATTCTGCTCATGTGAGCAGTATTATTGGTGTGTGCCTTTGGGCATTTACCCCCCGGGGTGTCACCAATCGCGCTTTTTTCCCATGGGCGTGTGGTACCACAAAACTACAGTACTTGGCGATAACGACTCTGGTCGTGCACGTGCATTTTTCTGATGATTTTTATGTCACTTTTGGAGTTGTTCCATCGTCACCGCTGGAGTGATATGTTTTTTACTATGTTGTATTGTCTTTTGGGGTATGTTCCCATTGCCTTTGGCGATATATCTTTGCTTTGGCATTGATTTATGGTTAGATTCCATATTATGTGTTATCGCTTATGGGCAACTATTTATAGCTTTTGCTATGCCGATGATATGAGGCATTATTGTTTACTCAACACTTGAGTGTTGATTATCTCTTTGGAGAGTTTATTATTGGTTGATGATTATGTGATCGTCTATTATATTATGTGGTTTACATCGATCTTCTCTATGGAGAAGTACCTTATCCTCTATGTTACCGCATTATTATATCTCAGTTTATCTAACTGATTATTTAGCTAGCCTGACCCGAGTGTTTTATGCTCGGGTCAGACCGAGTTGTTCCAGGTTATGTCTCTGGACTTGGCTTGCTCTGTGCTTCCACTCAGGACTTATCAGCTATGCTATTAGATAGCTTTCTTATTGTCCGCTTTATGCTACTTTGTTATTCATACTTATTTGTACATGTTTTTGACTCACATGTGTGAGTAGAGGCTTGTACCCACTTATGATATATTTGGATCTGTATTGACTATGTATTGTTCTGAGCTCTGTGCCTGTTATGTTATTCTGTTCTGTGATGATTTTATCATTTAGTTATTATGTTTGTTCTGATAGATCTTTAGCCATTGTAGTTTCGTTATAAATATTTATTGGATATGTCGAACCAATTGAGAGAAAAATAGATACCACATTTTGACGTATTCAGTAGATAGTTATAGCTTGATTACACATGGTCACTTCCATTACACTCCATTCTCCACTTTAGCAGACGATATTACCCCGTAATACTCTTTGCTAGAGTGGGTCTAGGAGTGGGGCGTTACAGTTGGTATCAGAGCGAGGTTCAGGACTAAGCATAATAAACACTGGACAGACACATAGTACAATACATATTGATATGGTCCAAATTAAGCAAATCTCTTCCTTGTGTCTTTTGATAGATAAGTTAGGAATATATGTAGGGCTTCGTTTATATTCCATAGTATTCCTTAATGAATTATCTATCATTAAATCGTGCATAACTCTATCTTCTTTTAACTTTCAGTATGCGTGGAAGGGGGAGAACCACACATCAGACCGGTACAGCTGGGCAGCCCATCAACTCTCAGCCGGAGGGCGTGTATATGACCACCGACCAGATCATGGAGCTGGTTCGGAATTCTGGTCGTGTGGTACCACAAAACTACACTACTTGGCGATAATGACTCTGGTCGTGCCCGTGCATTTTTTTGATGATTTCTATGTCACTTTTGGAGTTGGTCCTTCGTCACCGCTCGAGTGATATGTGTTTTACTATGTTGTATTGTCTTTTGGGGTATGTTCCCTTTGCCTTTGGCGATATATCTTTGCTTTGGCATTGATTTATGGTTAGATTCCATATTTTGTGTTATTGCTTATGGGCAACTATTTATAGATTTTGCTACGCCGATGATATGAGGCATTATTGTTTACTCAACACTTGAGTGTTGATTATCTCTTTCGAGAGTTTATTATTGGTTGATGATTATGTGATCGTCTATTATATTATGCGGTTTACATCGCTCTTCTCTATGGAGAAGTACCTTATCCTCTATGTTACCGCATTATTATATCTCATTTTATCTAACTGATTATTTAGCTAGCCTGACCCGAGTGTTTTATGCTCGGGCTAGACCGAGTTTTTTCAGGTTAGGTCTCTGGACTTAGCTTGCTCTGTGCTTCCGCTCATGACTTATCTGCTATGCTATTAGATAGCTTTCTTATTTTCCGCTTTATGCTACTTTGTTATTCAGACTTATCTGTACATATTTTTGACTCACATTTGTGAGCAGAGGCTTGTACCCACTTATGATATATTTGGATCTGTATTGACTATGTATTGTTCTGAGACTCTGTGTCTGTTATGTTATTATGTTCTGTGATGATTTTATCATTTAGTTATTATGTTTGTTCTGATAGATCTTTAGCCATTGTAATTTCGTTATAAATATTTATTGAATATGTCGAACCACTTGAGAAAAAAATAGATACCACATTTTGACGTATTCAGTAGATAGTTATAGCTTGATTACACATGGTCGCTTCCATTATACTACATTCTCCACTTTAGCAGACGGTATTACTACATAATACTCTTTGCTAGAGTGGGTCTAGGAGTGGGGCGTTACTGCAGTTTCACATAGTGGAAATATTATAACAAACGCACACGTAAGTATAGATAACCATCACCTCCTGTCGGTCCACCTATAGAACTTCATAATCATCTACCTACTCTCAATCTACTCATTTAAGAGTACCCGAGATAATAGGAAACAAAGCATAAAGCCTCGGGTCCGATAACAATATGATGTGAGCAATATCAAATCTTAAAATACTGTAAAAATTGATAATAAACCGAACAGAGGGTATATAAATCATACCTGACCTGTCTTGTAATCATAGATTCAGCACATAGACATAAGTCATATGCTACTCCAATATCGTAAAAAGGGCATACCATACTCAGTATCTATCAGGGTACCTAGGTATCTCCACCTACAGTCCCTACTCCATACTAAGTAAACATCGGGTATGTAGGTATCTCCATCCATACCTACTCCACACTAAGTCAAGTCAGGGTATCTAGGTATCCCTACCACAATACCTACTTAATGTGACATCCCTCGGGTGACTTGTGACTACTGAGAAACCATAAGAAACATAGCATCCATCAAACAATACTAACTGTCACCCAATGTGCCAGATATATGATGACTCATATGACCAACTATCGAGGACTAGTAGGAAACCTAGTTCTCGATTATGTTCCACCGTACTTTCGAGTCTGAAACCTCGCACGATTGTCCCTATGGTACCTCTATACCACTTGACCTAGACCCTCTTGGAGTGGTCTAGGGTACATGACCATTGCAACCAGCCTTCAGGTATCACTCGCACAAAGTACCCCTGCTCTGAGCACAACAGAAAACACTCTGAGTCATCAACGATCCTTAGGCACAAACATATCCATCGTGCACTAATCACTCGATACAGGTTCAAACCCTACTGGCTCGCTATAGTTTCTAGGCACAAGCCCTAACACTCAACACAACTCACTATTCGTAGCCTCGCTCCAATCCGAGCTGCCATCCGTAGTCCTGCTCGCTACCTGAGCTCTTGATCGAAGAACCCTACTATCATGCCACCTAAAGCCTAAGGTCTAGCATGATACATATAGTCCTGATACTATCATCCCGAAGCTTACTCCATATATCATTAAGTCACTATCTGCATTATCAAATTATCAATTCGAAGCACCATATCCCTACCTCACCATCAAAAACACTAGGTCGAAGCACCATATCCCTGCCTCACCATCAATACCACTCGTCGTAGGGTAGTAATATCATATCTCTAAACTAGTCGCACGAACACATCATCTTGTCATGCGCCATGGTATCTCACTAACGTCAAAGCCACATATTAGCCAAATCACCAATCGACAACAACGATGGACATTTACCACTCTACTATGGTCAATACCATCTACCTTGGTCTTGTACTTAACCGAACGGTTAAGTACAAACAAAATGGAAACATCCAACATCATCCACTCTGAAATCCAGAACCATCAAAACATATCCCAAACCCTCTTCTACCGCTCATCTTGTTCATTAGATTCCCACATGTGAGGAACTCCAATGTACATGATACTACATAAAATCAAATCATCACTAGTCGACGTTTTTAACCAAAATAGCCAAATAACAAATAATCAAACATACATCCGAACATCCTTATATACGAACACCATACATCCATCTAAAAGAGCATACATACCACATAAACAATCCATCCATATCAATTCATGTGGAAAATAACATCAATAATAGATCTAATCTAATAATTACCTAACTATGGCACGATAGAAAATATGTGATATTATTTCTAAATCCTTTAAAAATTATTATATATACTTTTATAAAAATATAGCTGCTATATATATAATAATATCACGTTTAAAAACCAAAATCATTACTGAGCATCAATATAATAATGCACAATCAACCATAGTAATGTGAGAGACAATGTCACTCACCTTAGCCAAATCTGTCCAAAGCAGTGCCAAAATATAGATCTCATCAAAACGATCCAAACATAAGAAATGGCATCTAAAACGGACCCCATATGCAAAAGATACGAAGATAATAAGAAGCGTCATTAACAAAATCATCAATTAGTTAGTTAAAACATTGATTAGCTTAGTCAAGTCATTAATCTTTCTTCCTCATCATCTTTGATTACCTGTACATGAACGCTAATATCAGGCGTGCATGAAATCAAGATGATACGAAGATATACCCAACGAAATCGATCGGTGTCTTCACAGTCGTTACTCTCTTCACCCGCTAATCATGTCGATACTAAGATTACCTCGATCGAAGCCTCCATGCAATTTGCATCCTCAAACCCATGCCTACGACCTGCTCGCAACATGAAATGGTTGCACCTCTCATCTCTTCGCCATTCATCCCAAATTCAAGGCCATTTACTTCTCATCACGCAAGAATCACAACACCGCCCTTGGATCCACCTATCGTCACCTAAATCTCCAACGATCTCAAACCCTGGATCCTTCGATCTCAGCCAACGACTATAAATCAAAATTCCTCCATGGTCATCACAAAGCTCTCGACGACATGATCTCAATGAATCAAACTGCATAATTTTTAGTTTAACAGAATTGGAGAATTTAATTTTTGAATTAGAGGATATGGGTTTCGGCTCTTATTTTGTTTCTCAAGCATGAACAGTGAAATTAATTGGAGGGAGGTGGATTTGAGATTTATGTAATAATATTATATTCCATTTATTTAATTCTGTTAAATAAATGATCACGGCTTTCGAGCTCGTGTGATCACACAACGCATTCGATCGTCACGAAACTCATCTATGTACATTACCTTATTTTTCTGGATTCAATGGCACTATCTACGTCTCAGATGGAGACTACGCCTTGGAAGGCTAATTTTGCATGTTTCGAGACCGTTTTCGGCATCGGATCGTCCGATCTTGAAATATAGCAATCTCAATATATATGGATCCGTATACTTATTTTAATTCACAACGTCAATTCAAACTCAACGGATGTGGTCTCCAAACCTGATTCGATCGTATGTGAAAATAACATTTTCGTATCTTCATTTAATCAATGATTAAATATTTAAATATCTTATCGTTAAAAATACAGGTCATTACAGTAAATGATGCTTAATCAGTTTCGACCTATTAAAAAACTTAATTATCTTCCTATCCTTTTTCTCCAATCCCAAAATTAGATGCCTATGAGAATCATATAATTTCACGTTCTCCTCAAATGAAATGTTATAAATAGAATAGTGTGAGGGGGAGGGAGAAGAAGGAAAATTGCCAAATTCAAAATAAAAAATAGAGATTGACCAATTTTTCAACTCTACTTTGGTCACTAGGAAAAACCAATTCCCTAGCCTGAATATACAAGAAGCCATCACTTCCCTTTCCAAGATTCTTTGTAATTTCAAAAAGAAACCGAAGTTCCTCGGTAGTGAGATTGATGCCATTTTCAACACAAAGAATAAAGGTAGCCAAGACAAGGATATACGAATGAGGGGAAAGTTGAACTGTTGGCAAACCATTGACGGATAGTCGAATGCATAGGAAGATACAATTCACATCGAATAAATTCAGAATTGATGGCAATATATGCCCTTACGACGTTGTATTAATGTGTCTATAAGATTCTAGAACCCTAACCGCATAGATAGAAAACCCAAAATTTCCAAGGATGCCAATAGCCTCTTCCAGGAGAGTGATCTTAGAAGGAAGAAGCATAGAGGAATGCGAAGATGAATCCATATCAAGGAGCAAACAAAAATCAAAATAGTTTCTCTTATTGATAATCTACCAAAGACACCCTTAAATTTTGTAGTTAACCTAATAGCAGTTCTTTTCAAACAAAAGGATAAAAGGAAATGTAGAAAAGATGAAGAAAGAATGCATGTACCTCAATTTGAATATTGGTCGCACGATCGAGATGATCAAAGACTTTTACGAAACGTAGATTTTGCTGCTAATATAACGAGTACAAAGATTTATAAATATCTTCCTAGAAAAATAGAAAGCCCAATTAAACACCTATTTAAAGATGGTTCAATAAGGGAATGTCATGTGTACAAACGCAATAAATGCGGCTATAGCTTAAAAGACTTTTTCCCAACGTCGAAAAGATAGATTATATAGGACTGACTAGACATACAGACCGGGTGTTTAAGACAACAACACCTTGACCTACGACTACCGCAGACTTGGGGGGCAAGTGTTACACCCGTTCTTACTGTGAACTACAGTAAAGGAAAACGGGCAGTACTTGAAGTCAGGAAAGCTATTCTTATGCCAATAACATTGAAGGAAAAGAAGAAAGAAATAAATCAATCAAATTTGCACTAAGAGGGAACTAACTCGAAGTCACAGCACCAAACCCGAGCCTTACCACAATAGGAACTGCTGCAAGAGACAAATACTGCATGCATTAGAAAGTAAGGGCTAGACACAGGGGCTAAATCTAAAATCAAAGGAAAAAGTGGAATGTTGTACCGAGGCATAGGAAGCAGTACACAATGTATCGAGGTAACCCAACTTCTAAAGCTCATACTTTGTCAATACCTACAAGAATAGGTCTACTCTAGCATATACTGAAGGCAACCTAGATAGCACCACAAGGGGCCAAAAGCACTCCAAATGGGGTTGTATACGGGGCCACCCAAAACATGCCTAAATGCAGTACCACAATTATAGGTAAATGACAAATGCAAAGTTCCTCCTCTCTTATCAGCAATCCAAACGTATTTTCAAGGAGGGTAGCTCAAACTACACCTAGCTCAAGTCATAAATAGTCTCAAGTATAATCCATACATATGCCAAGTTAACCCATAGAAAAAAGGGAAAGTTCGCACCATTCTGACCTAACGCATCATTAAGTCAATCAAAGGTATCGGCATGGAAGTGTGGTTTGAAAGCCAGGAAATATTACCACTATATCCCTACATATGCATTAATAACATATCAGAGCTTCAGGGCGGTCCCCTACCATTCCTTTCAAGACATTTTCCATTTCGAGAGAGTGGAGATCGACCCATACAGGCTTGGGCTTTCCTCCTAATGTTTCAAACATCCCATTTTTAATTTCTAAGACCCCGCCAATATCACGATGTCCTTCCAAAAACCCATCATCTATCCTGGCAAAATGGATAGACATTGTGGATGATTGACAAGTGGAAAAATCTGAGGACAAAGGGTGAAAAATTAACGATCAAAGGCGATCTCAATGGTTAGCAATGCATTATTCATTCTATAAAAGAAAATACTAAAAGAAAAAGATGGGGATCTTTTTACTTCAACTTCTTCCACTTTTAGAAAAGGAAAATCTAGAATAAGAATATTGTATGCCACTGGGTCATTGTACTTTATATCAAAATGACAAATATCTAGTGGATTATCCTATGGACGTAGGTTTGACAATAATCCAAACGATGTAAAAAAAATTGTGTCCTTTAGTTTTATTGTTCTGCTATTTGATTTTGATTGCTATTTATTTACAAAATCACTTCGACATTTTCAACAAACAGGTGAAGTGCGATTACCAAGTTATGTAAGCATCCGACAACATAGTCGCTTCTCTAAGGCAGATTTAACATAACTTAAATCAGCCAATTCAAATCATGGAAACAATCGATATCTAAGATTACTTCATGATTCAATAGAGCATGGTGAAGATGAAAAACTTCACCGATGATATTTATATTCAATGTAAATTTTAACTAATTAAATAATATTTGATTAGTATAAAAGTATACATAAGACTATTATGTAAGTAATTTAAAATATAGAAGTTATATAACAATAAGACTTATATAATAAATGTATAAACTACAGGTGAAACATTACAAAAACCCAAATAGACTTAAGGAATAAATACATATATAAACATACGTATGTCATGATTTTTGATGTGTTCAACACTTGAATCATGAAAGTAATTCATAAGATTTACATTATTCGATAAGTCATTATCACTCGATATAAAATATTAAAGATTATCAATCTTTACTATAATGTTATCATCTACTATTTATATATTAATAGATTACTTGCATGCTCTTTAGTTGTTAAGCTTTTCTAAAGCTAGAGATGTTATATGTAGTGCTACTAATATATTGAATAGACAAGGTAAGATAACGGCACATATTTGTTGAGCTTTACTCAAATATGTGAATTATACTAGGTCATCACGAAACGGCGGGCTATTTGTTGAACTTTCCTCAAGGTAAAGTCGGGATTAGGACAAAGTACCACATGTTAGGAGTTGTATATGATACAGCTGATATGGAGTGATCCATCGCATGAGGGAGTATGATTCGTTGAGCTTTTCTCAAGGTCAAAATCTAAAGACATATGAGTTCTGACACTTACTTGTGAAGTCCATAGACTTATATGCTTTGACTTAAGCTTTGAAGAAACATAAAGCACAAGTGGGAGCTTATTAGTAAAATGAACGTAAAGTTTAACCTTACTAATATTATAAGAATATCTATATATTATGTTAATGTCCTAAAAATCTACCCATTAAAACATGCAGATAACGTTGAATCTAAAGACTTTTCAATGAAAGCGATCGATTAACTGAACCAAGTAATTATGTCGATGGGCTACGAGCTATAAAGATAGCTTTAACAAATGAGTGAGTTTGATCCTCTGTAATTTGTGCTCCGTTGACAAGATCTACTAATGACGATCACGATGACCTACATATTTCTTACAGTAAGTGGGTTTCTGATCTTGAAGTTGCCCAAGTATTCATGCTTTCTACTTTAGACAAACAGTTGCAAAGAAACACGAATCAACGTCTATTCATGAGTTTGATAGTCTCAACGCACTATTTGGTAGCATTTTCGTTTCACAAGATACGAAAAAACTAAGAACCTATTCAACATAAAAATGAAAAGGGGACAGAAGGTGGACAATTACAAGTTGACGATGAAGGGCTATTTTCATAAGCTTGCATCATTAGACATGGCTATAAGAAATGAGTTATAGGTCGACTTGATCCTTGATTCATTGACTTCTCAGTATGAACCGTTCATACTGAACTATAATATGAACAATATGAATGTGAATCTCGTGGAGCTCCTCAATATATTGAGTTCGATCGAGTCACAATCTAAGGATCGGTCGGTTGTGCTTGTAGTTAAAGGTTGGATGTCATCTTCAAACTGCTCGAAAAAGAGAAAGAGAAAGGGTAAGAAGAAAAGCAATAAAGGATTGATGACAATGGTGAGTGTCACCATTATTACAAAAAAGAACAGTAGAAGAGAAACCATCCTAAGTATTTTGAGATTGTGAAAGAAAAGAAGTAGAACAATTTTTCAGCGCTATCAGGTCCATTTATGATTCAAAGTATTTTTGTAATCAATCAGATGTCTTGTGTTTTAGATATTGGATGTAGAACTAACATTTGTAATTCATTATAGGGGCTTAAGAACTTACGTCATGTGGCAAAGGGAGAAATGAGACTCCAAGTTATTAATGAGTCTAGGAAATTTTCATTTATGTTTGCTTAGTGGTTTTGTTTTGATATTAAATAATTGCGATTTTGTAAAGATTTTATTTATGAAATTGTTTCCATTTCTAGATTGTTTGAGACTAGAAATATATTTCATTGTGCAAATAATGTTATGAACATTTGTTTATAGGAATAAAGTCTGCGATGGTATTCTTGAAAATGGCATTTATGTGATCAATACTAATTTATGTTTTGTTAGTAGTTCTAGTAGTAGTATAAATGGTAACCATCTTTGGCATTGTAGACTCGGTCGAGTAACGACAACACAAACTGAAAATTGAAGGTTTTCTTCCGTCACTTGATTTTGAACCATTTGACATGTATGCAAGCACCCCTTTAGTGGGAGCATTAAAAGAGTTGATGAACTCTTAGAGTAAGTACATAGTAATGTATATGGCCCAATGCCTATAATAATTCTTACTTTGTTAACTTCACAGATTATTTATCGAGACTTTGACTTGTGCATATTATGAAGAACAAATTCAATGTTTATGAGAAATTTAAGGAGTATAAGAATGAAGTTGAAAATTGGACAAACCAAGAGATCAAAATCATTAAGATTTGATCATGGAGGCGAGTACGTTGGACAAGAGCTCCAACGGCACTTAAAATGTAACACCCTAGATTTTAGATAACATTATTTAGGAGATTTAGTTAGATAAACTAAATAAAATAGTGTGTTAATTACGAGATTGAGACTTGATTTAATTAAGGTAGCCGTGCCTTTTTAACTAATAAATTAAAATAAGGGTTTAAAATAAATTAGTGGAAGGGTAATATGGGAAAGAGGCCATTCCTATATCACATTCCTTAGGCCGTGAATCTTAATATATGTTCATTCTCATTTCTATAATTTAAAAGCAAGGCTGGCCACCATTAACGAGGAAAGAAGAAAAGAACTAAAGAAAAGCTTAAGGAAAAGCAAATTCAAATCGAACTCATTCAAATCTCAAGCACCTTAATCTCTAAAGCAAAGGTGAATAATGTTTACATCTCTACATTTTTACGGTTTTGGTTTTAAGATTAAATCTGAATGATTTGCAAAGGTTTTCCATGTTTATGAATGATAAAATGATTATATATACATGTTGATGATATATGTATGTTCATATAGATTTTATGATATGTTTTAAAATGAAAACCTTATTAAATGACATCTGTTAGCCTTGCAAATTTTTACGATGATCTAAAAAGTTAATTTAGAGACGGGTTTCAATTTTCAGATTTTTCTGAATTATTGTGGAATTGTTATGAATTTTCTAAGGAAAAAAAATGGTATTTTTGAAAATTATTTACAGGAAAAATAATAACTGTTTGGATCTGAAAATTTTATATGTTGAAGAGAACATATTAGTTGATTTCATGGAATTTTTGCATAATTTTCCAAGGTGTTCTAATAGTTATATAAAATTATTTCAATAATGAGACTTAATTGTTTTATATAATTATAAAGGTGAAAGGGGCTTTTTAAAAATTATTTAAATATCCAAATAAGGAAAGTCGGTAGCATTTTTGAATATAAAATTTTGGAAGCTAATCAAATTTCGATAAACAAGGAAGGTTGGGTACGAAAGGACAATTTTAAAGTACAAATAAATAGTTTTCTACTATTTTAACTCTTTCGACAAGAGCTTCCACCTCCATTCCAAACCATCCGATAAAGTCAAAAGGTATTAAACCTTTCGATTAGGTCAAATACCAATGCATACAGTATCGGGCAACTAGTACATAGTGAATTGGATAAAGTCGAAAGGTTTAGGGACGAAAGGTTAGAGCTTTCGAAGGAGATGAAGTTTTGTTTGGGTTTAAAGAAAATATGCCTGCTAGCTTTCTACAAAGAGTTTCAACACTATGAAATGGTTTAAAAGAAAAAGGTTTCGATTGGTTTACTTTCTTATTTTAATCGAAACCTTACGACAAAGTCGAAAGGTATAGCTTTCGACAAGATGGAAAGTTTTGTTGCCGCTTCCAAACCTTTCGACACAGATGGAGTCCAAGGTTATCTTTTGTTTTATAAAACTTGCTGCCTCTCTCCATTGATCTCGAAGGGTTGGTTCCATCACTAACACTTCATTGTTTTCAAATTGATTCGAAAGGTTTTATTATGGTTTCAAAGCAGTTGCTTTCAAATCCAATGTTTTTCTGATCCTTTTGCTCAACTTGAAGGCATAATCCAAATGTTTTAAGTCGAAACATTTTAAAGGTTTCAAAGTAGTTAACTTTGAATGGTTTCGAAAGGTTTC
The DNA here is from genome assembly GCA_030765085.1 of Allium cepa. NCBI lineage: Eukaryota > Viridiplantae > Streptophyta > Magnoliopsida > Asparagales > Amaryllidaceae > Allium > Allium cepa. The sequence continues at coordinate 791,588,947 of CM060945.1, read as the reverse complement.
CACTTGTTTTAAATTGTACCCAATGTCTTCGAAAGGTTTTGAGTTTATTTGCTTTTGAAAGGTTTATAAATGATTTTATAGAGGAGGTACCCCAAGATTTCGACAAAGTCGAAAGGCGAAACCTTTCGATTAGGCCGAGAAGAAACCTTTCGACAAGGTCTGAAGGTAGGACCTTTCGACAAGGTTGAAAGATGTGGTTTTAATGTTTTCGAAAGGCTAAGGTTTAGAGGATTTAGAAGGCGGATGGCATACGTTTTAAAGCTTGTAAAAGGAAGACTTTTTAAAAGGTTTTGGAGGAGTTACCTTCGATGATTTCGAAAGGTTTATTAAAGGATATAAAGGAGTTACCTTCAATGCTTTCGAAGGGTTTTATTAATAGTTTTGAAGGAATTACCTTCAATGTTTCTGAAAGGTTGTTTAAAGGTTTTAAACAAAGGTTTCGAATGGAATGACTAGATAGATAGCCTAAGTGTTTTAAGTTATAAAGGAGTACATTAAAATATTTTTAAAGGAAAGATAATCCTTATTGAACATCATCATTATTATTTTGAATAAACTATATATAACTTGGCAAAAGTAGGTTAAAGTAAAGCTAAAGATTTATTTTCATTGCATATATATGATTTGATGGACTAAATCATTTTGAAAAGGTTTTCAAGAAAATTTTGAAGGGCAGTTAGCCTAGATATTTTGAAGTGTAGTTAATCCAAAAGAAAATTCGGGCAGTTAGCTCATTTAAATTCGGACAGTCACCCCATTTTGAGGGCAGTCAGCCTGGAAGACAGTTAGTCAAAAGGATAATTAATCCAAAAAAAAGAAGTTAGCTCTGATATGAACAGTTAGTTCATTTATTAGCATAACGGACCTTTCTACTTTTTAAGGACAGTTACTCCACCCTTTTTACCTGTTTTGGGCATATAGCCCAATATTTAGCATAAAAGATATTACTATTTTGGTGTAATCAATTTTGGGACAGATAGTCTAGAAAAAAGCAGTTAGCTCAGAATTTAGGACAAATAGTCCAGTATAGAGCAGACAACTCAGATTTTAGATAGGTGGTCTATTTTATTTCATGTTTTAGGATAACAGATATTGCTATATTATTATTATTATTATAGTCAATTAATTAACTAGTTTGGTTGTAGGAAAGGATTTGCAAAATATATGTTTTGAAATGAGATATTAGTGAGGGGAAACTCGTTTCGCTAAAGCGACGTCGCCTCACTATACATCAGTAAACAGAGATGTAGCAGAAATTATTCAAACCAGGCATTATGTCTGAATCAAAGTTTTTGTTTCTTCTTAAACTTCGGGTGCTCAAAATTTGATTTGAGTAGGATGAGGGTTTAGGTTTTAGCAGATTTTGGTGAATAAAGCATCCGAAGACAAGCAGCTTGCTGACGGATAGCTAATTTAGAAATTTTGTTTTAAATTGTTTCCACTGTGTATTAAGACAGTTATGTCTATATTGCTTTGATTATCCAAGAGGGCATCTTCATATGTCGCACTTGGCGTATTATTGTAAATTATATTTGATCAATGCCTGGCATTATGTTTGGGGATTTTTGTAATTTGGATATGATATTATTTGAAATGTAAGCACTAAAAATTATTGCTTTTGGAAATTTGTGATATTGTTCATATTCAAGTGCTTATGATATTATGGATACCATTAACATTATCGTATTTCGTCACCAAAAGTTAATACCATGGATGACTGCACCATCCATAGCACTTAGCTTTTGGCCTCCAGATATAGGATGCTATAACTTGGTATCAGAGCATAGGTTTATGAAAAATTTAACTAAAAGTTGGTTTTGAAAAAAAAATCCAAAGAAATTAGAGTAAGATTTCGGGTTAGGTTAACGCTACAGTAACGTACTTGTATTTGCTATATATAAGTATGTACTTTATATCCATTCATCTATCAGGTTATCTTTTTGTATCTCATGAGGTTTGAATACAGATATGGATGGTAGAAGAAGCAGAGTTAACTAAGGAAGGGGAAGCACCAAAAGGAATGCCGGACCTAATGTAGGGAGAGGCCCAAGTCAGGCAGAGAATGTTGGTGCTGAAGTCCCGCGGGTCGGAATGGAAGCCATGTATTGGTTTTTCAGGAATATGATGTAGGTACGATTTGCAACTGGAGTGTTAGGAGGAAATGCTGCAAGAGCAGGGGTTCTAGAAGTTTTGGTAGTTAATCATTTCGCTAAGATGGGCAACGATTATGTGAAGCTAGGAGGGAAGCCGTTTATGGGAATGGAGGATGCCATTGGAGTTGAGAACTGGTTGTATCATTGCGAAAGGATTTTTGAAGATTTAGGGCTCAAGGAAGAGCAGAAGAGGAGGTTGGCATCTAGGTAGCTCCAGGAAGCCACATTATTCTAGTGGAATAGTGTAACAGCAACAGTTGATGATGATACAGTAACCTGAGAGGATTTCAAGCGTAGATTTCAGGAGAGGTTTACGTCTATGATGGCACAGTTAGCTTTGATTAGGTAGTCTGCTGAGCTGGTGCAGGGTGAGATATCGGTTGTTGAGTATGCTAGGAAGTTTGAAGAGTAGGCCTGGTAGACTATGATTCAGTAGATACTGTGTTGAAGCGGAATGAGAAGTTTATCAAAGGATTGAAGCCGAAGTTGTCTAGTGTTACTTTGTCTCATCTTAGAGATCCTTTTGATATTGTGGTAGAGATAGCTTTGAGGAAGGAAGAAGTCCTTGAGTCTCTGGAGAAGAGTAAGGAAAAAGGGTCCAAGTTGGGCAGGGCTAGAAGAGGAAGTTTTTTCCTAAGAAAGGTGCTCAGAAGGGTAGAGCAGCCAAGAAAGCGAAGTTTGAAGTTGTCTGCTATAAATGCGACAAGAAAGGGTACTCTGCTAATGAGTGTCGCTCAGGGAAAGCTTAGGATATGCTAAGGAGAAGAATGTCAGGTGTTTCAACTTTGACCGGATAGGCCATTATTTGAACCAGTGCAAGGACCCTATTAGAGACGGTAAGGGCAAGGTGTATTCATTGGAGCCTACTGCTTCCAAGCCAACTGCCCAAGAGAAGTGGAAGGTAGTTCTTGGAGGAACGCTTCAGATTCATGGTATGTCTATTAGCGTTTTATTTGATACTTGTGCATCACATTCATTTATATCTAGATGTTTAATAGATAAGCTTAACCTTGAACCCACATATTTAGTTACTTACAGGTTGCAAATCCAATAGGAGGGTATGCAACTCTAGGGTTGAGGTGTGACCAGTTTGAGTTTGACCTGTTATGTCATACTTTTGTATGCAATTTGCATGTTTTTGATTTTGTGGGGCTCGGGATCATCCTAGGTACGGATTGGTTAAGTGAGTACGATGCTAAGATACTTTGCCAGGGTAGGAAGATATCACTTAGACACCCAAATTCTGGTGGTTAATGTTTGCTTTGTTGGGTGCTTTGGATTCAGATGATGAATTGAGCCGAGTTTTCATGGTTAGAGAATTCATAGAAGTTTTTGAGCCTATAGTATGATTGCCGCCGAAGCGAGCCATCAAGTTTAAGATTGATTTGGTTCTAGGAGAAGAACCAATGAGTAGGCCAAGAAGCAGGATGACCCCTTCATAGATATGGGAGTTGAAGGTGCAGTTGGTGGATTTAGAGGGAAAGAGTTTTGTCAGCCAAGCAGTTTGCCATGGGGTGCAGCGGCAGTGTTTGCTAAGAAGCCGGATGGATCGTTGAGGCTATGTATCGATTATCGTAAGTTGAATGAGAGGACAATAAAGAATTGATATCCATTGCCCAGAATTTACGATTTATTCGACCAATTAAGTGGAGCATAGGTATTTTCTAAGTTGATTTGGCAATAGGTTTCCATCTGCTCAAAGTAGCAGAGGATAATATACCTTTGATTGCATTCAGGACCAGATATGGATCGTACGAATGGTTAGTTATGTCGTTCGGTCTGACGAATGCTCCAGCTTTCTTTGTGGATTTGTGAACCAGATTTTCAAGAGCACTTGGATAAGTTCGTGTTGGTTTTTATAGGTGATATCTTGATTTAATCTAAGGATGAAAGAGAGCATGAAGTTCATCTTAGAGTTATGCTTGAGACGTTGAGGCTGCATTAGCTGAAAGCGAAGTTTTCGAAGTGTCACTTCTGAAAGAAAGATGTGAAGTTTATTGGTTATGTAGTCTCAAAGGAAGGGTTGTCTATGGATTCGACTAAGATCGAGGCCGTGAATAGTTGGAAGAGACCCAAGACAGTAGTCGAGATTAAGAGTTTCCTTGGGTTGGCTAGTTATTATCGGAGGTTCATCAAGGATTTCTCACGAATAGCAGCACCGATGACTGGGCTGATGAGGAAGGATGTGAAGTTTATGTGGACCAATAAGTGTGAGGAAGCATTCCAGAGTTTGAAACACTTATTGACCCATGCACCTGTGTTGGTTGTTTCAGAGGGGAATCAGGATTTGGTAGTTTATACCGATATGCGTGGAGCCGGATTAGGAGCTGTGCTGATGTAGAGGGGTAAAGTGATCGCCTATGCTTCTAGACAGCTTAAACCGCATGAGGTCAGATATCCAACGCATGATTTAGGATTGGCTGCGGGGATTTTTTCTTTGAAGGTGTGGAGACATTACCTTTTGGGAGAAAGGTTTAAGCTATATACAGATCATAAGCCGCTGAAGTATTTGTCTTTTAGAAGGAGCTGAACGTGAGACCGCAGAGATGGTTAGAGTTCATAGCCGCTTATGATTTTGGGATTGAGTACACACTAAGAAAGGCAACAAGGTTGTAGATGCGCTCAGTAGGATACACCAGAATGCAGTGTTGGCAATGATCGCTGAGTAGAAGGATTTAGAAGCATTTGGAGATTGCAGAGTGCAGTGGAGATCCGAGGCAAGGTCTAATGATAAAACAATTGTATTGTCTTGTTTGGAAGTTCAACCTGTTTTGATCGAACAGATTGATTCTAAGCAGATAGAGGATCCAGTGTTAGCTGAACAGATCAAGAAACTAAAGGAAGGAACCAAGAGCGATAACTTGAAAGGTTTCGGTCTTGATCATAATCGGTGGTTGAGAAAGAAAGGAAGATTATGTGTTTCAAGCGTATGAAACATAAGAAAGGAAGTCTTGGATGAATGCCATCGTTTGAAGTTCACTATACATCCCAGAGGTAGCAAGACGTAACAGGATATGAAGAGTAGTTTCTTCTAAAAAGGAATGAAGTGGGATATTGGTTTGTGTGTAAGGCAGTGTTTGAATTGCCAATGGGAAAATACCGAATACCAGAAACCGAGTGGTTTGCTTCAGCCATTGATATTCCAGTATGGAAGTGGGATTCTATTTCTATGGACTTCATAAACGGGTTGCCAAGGTCGAACATGAGAAATGAAAGTATATGGGTTATAGTGGACTGATTTACCAAGAGGGACCATTTCATTCCAGTTAGTTCAACCAGGATGGCATCTGTTTTAGCAAGTTTGTTCATGAAGAATGTGATTAGACTACATAGGGTTCCTAGTAGTATTATTAGTGACAGAGATTTGTTGTTCATTGGCGAGTTTTGAAAGAGACTGCAGGAAGTTTTGGGAACCGAGCTTATGATGAGTACAACTTACCATCCATAGACAGAAGGGCAAATGGAAAGAGTTAATAAGATCTTAGAAGATTTGTTAAGAGCTAGTGTTCAGCATTTTAGGGGACTATGGAAGGACCATCTGCATCTAGTCGAGTTTTCATATAACAATAGTTATCAGATTAGTATTGGGATGGCATCATTTGAAGCTTTGTACGGAAGGCCATGTAAATCTCCCATTTGTTGGTTGGAGACCAAAGAGGTTGATTCTTGGTCCAAATTTGGTCAGAGAGGCTGTAGAAAAGATTAAGGTCATTCAAGCTAGAATGAAGGAGGCTCGGTCTAGGCAGAATAGTTATGCAGATAAGAGACGGAAAGATTTGGAGTTCTCAGTTGGGTACCAGGTTTTCGTCAAAGTATCACCGATGAAGGGTGTGCTTAGATTTGGGAAGTCGGAAAAATTATCTCCTAGGTTCATTGGACCTTTTCCTATTCTTGAGAGGAGTGGGAAACTCGCGTAAATACTTGAGTTACCGAGCAGTTGTTAGGTATCCATGATGATTTTCATATTTCTCATCTCAGAAAGTGTGTTAGAGACCCGTAGACTGCTATTGCACCGACAGTGCTAGATGATTTAGTGGTAGTACCAGACTTGACCATAGTGAGGAAGCCAGTATGCATTATTGCGAGAGATGAGAAGAGGCTTAGAACCAAGACGGTCAGATTAGTCAAAGTACAGTAGAGTGACGATGATAGAGACTATACTTAGGTGGTTGAGAGCAAAATTAGATATACTTATCCTAACTTATTTTGACGGTATGTTTTACCTTCTTGTTTTTTTTAGCCTTATTGTAATTTCGAAGACGAAATTCTTTAAGGAGGGGTGTCTGTAAAACCCCAGATTTTTGATAACATTATTTATGAGATTTATTTAAATAAACTAAATAAAATAATGTGTTGATTAGGGGATTGAGATTTGATTTAATTAAGGTAGCTGTGCCTTTTTAACTAATAAATTAAAAGAAGGGTATAAAATGAACTAAATGAGGGGTATTATGGGAAAGAGGCCATTCCTATATCGCATTCCTTAGGTTGTGTATCTTAATAAACATTCATTCTCATTTCTAAAATATAAAAGTAAGGTCGGCCACCATTAACAAGGAAAGAAGAAGAGGAAACTAAAGAAAAGCTCAAGGAAAAGAAAATTCAAATAACACTCATTCAAATCTCAAGTTCCTTAATCTCTAAAGAAAATATGAATAATGTTTACATCTCTAAAATTTTATGGTTTTGATTTTAGGATTAAATACGAATGATTTTGCAAAGGTTTGTCATGTATTTAAATGATAAAATGATTATATATACATGTTGATTATTTATGTTTGTTTCTATAGATTTTATGATAATTTTAAGATGAAAACCCTACCAAATGACAACCGTTAGCCTTGCGAATTTTTATGATGATCTTAAAAGTTATTTTAGAGATGGGTTTCAATTTTCAGATTTTTATGAATTTTGTGGAATTGTTATGAATTTTCTAAGGAAGAAATGGTATTTTGGATTATTAAATTATTTATGGGAAAAGTAATCATTGTTTGGATTCGAAAATTTTATATGTTGAAGAGAACATATTAATTGATTTTATGGAATTTTTCTCAGAATTTTCCAAGGTGTTTTAATAATTATATAAAATTATTTAAGGAATGGGACTTAAATGTTTTATATAATTATAAAGGAGAAATGGGCTTTTTAAACATTATTTAAATTTCCAAATAAGGAAATTTGGCAGCATTTTGGAATATAAAATTCTGGCAACCAATCTGATTTCAAAAAACAAGGTTGGTTGGGTACGAAAGGACAATTTAAAGTATAAATAAATAGTTTTTCTACTATTTCAACTCCTTCGGCAAGAGCTTCCGCCTCCATTCCAAACCTTCCGACAAGGTTGAAAGGTAGTAAACCTTTCCACTAGGTAAATACCAATGCATATAGCATCAAGCAACTGGTGCATAATGAATTGGATAAAGTCGAAAGGTTTAGGGACGAAAGGTTAGAGCTTTCGAAGGAGATGAAGTTTTGTTTTTGGTTTTAAGAAAATACACCTGCTAGATTTCGACAAAGAACTTTTGACACTATCAAATTGTTTAAAAGAAAAAGGTTTCGATTGGTTTGCTTTTTTATTTTAATTGAAACCTTTTGACAAATTCGAAAGGTATAGCTTTCGATAAGGTTGAAGGTTTAGTTGCCACTTTCAAAACTTTCGACACAGATCGAGTCAAAAGTTATCTTTTGTTTTATAAAACTTGTCTCCTTTCTCCATTGATTTCGAAGGGTTGGTTCCAACACAACACTTCATTGTTTTCAAATGTTTTCGAAAGGTTTTATAAAGGTTCCGAAGCAGTTGCTTTCGAATCCAATGTTTACCTGATCCTTTTGCTCTACTTGAAAGCATAATCCAAATGTTTTAGGTCGAAACGTTTCAAAGGTTTCAAAGTAGTTAACTTTAAATGGTTTCGAAAGGTTTCCACTTGCTTTAAATTGAACCAAATGTCTTCGAAAGGTTTTGAGTTTCATTACTTTTGAAAGGTTTATAAATGATTTTATATGGGAGGTACCCCAAGCTTTCGACAAAGTCGAAAGGTTAAACCTTTCGACCAGGCCGAAAAGAAACCTTCGACAAGGTCGAAAGGTATGGATTTAATATTTTCGAAAGGCTAAGGTTTAAAGGATTTAGAAGGTGGATGTTATATGTTTTAAAGCTTGTAAAAGGCTGGCTTTTTAAAAGGTTTTGAAGGAATTACCTTCAATGATTTTGAAAGGTTTATTAAAGGATATGAAAGAGTTACCTTCTTTGCTTTCGAAGGGTTTTATTAATAGTTTTAAAGGAATTACCTGCAATGTTTGCAAAAGGTTGTTTGAAGGTTTTAAACAAAGGTTTCGAATGGAATGACTAGGCAGATAGCCTAAGTGTTTTAAGTTATAAAGGGCATTAACTTATTTTAAAAGGATGGATAATCCTTATTGAACATCATCATTATTATTTTGAATAAAGTATATATAACATAGAAAAAATAGCTTAAAGTAAAGATAAAGATTTATTTTCCTTATATATATGATATATGATTTGATGGAATAAATCATTTTGAAAAGGTTTTCAAGGAAAATTTTGTATTGCAGTTAGGCTAGATATTTTGAAGGGTAGTTAACCCAAAAGAAAATTTGGGCAGTTAGCTTATTTAAATTTGGACAGTCAGTCCGATGGGCAATCGGCCCAAAGGACAGTTAGTACAGAGGATGATTGATCCAGAAAAGAGCAGTTAGCTTTGATATGAACAGTTAGTTCATCTTTTAACATGACGGACCTTGCTATTTTTAAGGACAGTTGGTCCACCATTTTACCTGTTTTGGGTAGATAGACCATTATCTAGCATAAAAGATATTGCTATTTTGGTATAATCGTTTTTAGGACAGATAGTTCAGAAAAGAGCAGTTAGCTCAGAATTTAGGACAAATAGTCCAGTATAGAGCAGAAAGATTAGATTTTAGATAGGTGGCCTATTTTATTTCCTGTTTTAGGATAATGGATATTACTATATTATTATTATAATCAGTTGATTAACCAGTTTGGTTGTAGGAAAGGATTTGCAAAAAATATGTTTTGAAAAGAGTTATTAGTGAGGGGAATCCCGTCCGCTAGGCGACGTGGTCTCATATATATCAGTAAACAGAGATGTAAGAGAAATTATTCATACTAGGCTTTATGTCTAACTTGAAGTTTTTCTTTCCCCTTAAACTCTTGGATGCTCAAAATTTGATTTGAGTAGGCTGAGTGTTTAGGTCTTTAGGTTTTAGCTGATTTTGGTGAATAAAGCATCTGAAGACGAGCGGGTGACTGATAGATAGCTAATTTAGGAATTTTGTTTTAAATTTTCTGCTATGTATTAAGACAGTTATGTCTATATTGTTTTGATCATGCAAGAAGGCATCTTCATATGTCGCTCTTGGCGTACTGTTGTAAATTATATTTTATCAATGCCTGTGATTACGTTTGGGGATTTTTGTAACTTGGATATGATATTATTTGAAATGTAATTACTGAAAATTATTATTTTTGGAAATATGTGATTTTTTACATATTCAAGTGCTTTTGATATTATGGATACCATTAACATTATCGTATTTGTCACCAGATGTTAATACTGTAGATGATTGCAGCATCCATAGCGCTTAACTTTTGGCCTCCAGATACGGGATGCTACATAAAAGACAATGGGATTATCTCTCATAGTCCCCTACCCTATATTCTACAACACAATGGTTTGTTAGAGCAAAGGAACCAACCATGTTAGACATGGTTAGATCCATGATGAGTAAGGCTGAGTTTCTCTATCCTATTGGGGATATGCACTAGAAATTAATGCATATCCCGAACTTAGTACCCACTAAATCTATGCCTAAGACGCCATAGAGATGTGGCATGGGAAGAAATCCCACTTTAATTACTTGAAGGTGTGAGGTTATCCAGCATATGTTAAGAACGTTGGCCTTAATAAGCTAGAGGCGAGATTAACTTTGTGTAATTTTATAGGATATCCAAAGAATTCTAGAGGATATATTTTCTACAACACAGAAGAACAAAATGTGACTGTTTCCACAGACGTAATTTTTTTGGAAAGGAATTTCTACCAAAGGAAATTAATGATGAGATTATAGAATTTGATAAGATCCAAAGGACTTACACTGAAGCTGAAATAGTGGGAGAACTAAGTTCACCAATATATGAATACATGCAACCTATTAGAAGGTTTAGTAGGGAATCTCATGCAACATAGAGATACTTCGGTTTTCTAGTAGATCGCTAGAAGGAGGACTGTAACTTAGATGATGACACTTTTATGTCTTTTCATCAAGCACTGAAGAGTGCAGACTCTTCACTTTGGCTTAGAGCAATAAAATCTAAAATGGATTCCATGTATGAAAACAAAGTATAGACTTTGTCGAATATGCCCGAAGGAATAAAACCCATCAACTGCAGAAGGATTTTTAAGAAAAAGCAAAATGAAGATGGAGAAATAGAATTATAAAACTAGCCTAGTTGCAAAAGGATTTCATCAAATTCAAGGTGTTCATTATGATAAGACCTTTCCATCCATAGCCATATTTAAGTACATTTAGATTATGTTGGTTATTGCAATATTCTATGACTATGAGATTTGGAAAACGAACATAAAGATGACATTTCTAAATGGTGATTTAGAAGTGACTATCTATATGTCGTAGCCCGGGGGTTTTGTGATCAGTAGGGGAGTGAAGGCAAGCCTTGCAAGTTGTTAAAGTCCATCTACGGACTTAAATAAACTTCGAGGAGTTGGAATAAGTGTTTTGATAAGGTGTTTCACCCATATTTTTCAAACATTATCATAGGCAAATTGACGCAAGCACTGAGCCAAAAGAACTGCTCCTACAATAGGAGTCGGACAATGGAAAGAAAGCGAGAGTAAAGTCCAGATAGTACTGTGCGAAAGGTCCTAAGACGATGGAAAAACATAACACTGGCTGCAATCTATAACACTACGCTGGAAATCTGAGATAGCCACACAGTACAGGCACTGATCTATAATCCTAATACTCTCTTTAGTGGGCATAATTGTAGCATAGCCTCCAAGAATTAAATACGAAGGTTATGCTACGGTTCCAAAAAGTAAGCCTTAATAAGTTGGAACTACGACACAATCTTTAAATAACAACCAGATGTAGAGATTGTGTTGCGGCCTTAAAAAACAGTACCAAATATATAAAACTGTCCATAATTCTTAAAGCAACTATACACATGGGGATGTGCTGTAATCTTAGACAAACATTAAAGTGGTAGGGCTGCACCGCAATCTTATATTAACATCTAACAATATGGAATGTGCTGCCATCTTGATTTGACATTGAAGTGATAGAATATCGCCGCAATTCCAAAGAAATACTACCAAATAAATGCAAGGACTCGATGGGAGAAACACAGAAACAAGCCACCCACATACACGGATAAAACTAAAGTAAAAAAAGCTACCCCTAACATTGGAAGTTGCACCTTCATAAACACATAAGAGATCAATGTGTTATAGCATTCGGAATGTACTAAACACTCCTGAAACCGTCCTGCACTAATCCATTCAAAACGAAAACAAGGCAAAATGACAAGGTAATTAAAATCAAACTGTACAACCTAGTAAATTAGACCGTGCTGCCATTTTGAAGCTTAATCGCATCACAATAACCCAACCTAAGCTGTTCTAGCAATAATCCGGACCACGGCCTCGCCCTCATTAGAACAAAGCTTAATGAAGAATGGCCAATGTTGCTCAACCCCCGCATCTCAAATGGATAATCAAGTCAGGGCTTATTCATGTTTCAATTTCTCGCTTCAGTTTCAAGATTCCTACCTGAATTCAAAATCCATTGTCCCAAATCAAAGTTTCCCTCTAAAGTCCATTTCAACAATCCATATGGAATATAAGTAAGTGGAACGATCAACACATCGCATAATCCAAAGGCAGAAAATCAAAAAAGCGGAAGATGAATGTGAGCAATCCATGTGAATCTCTGTGTACTATAAATAAAGAGAACACTATAATAAAGAAGGAGGATTTTTACTTTATTCTTTTTAGACACAGAAATCGAAAATTGTACTCCGCCATTTTTTATTTTACTAAGAATCAAAGAAGAAGATATTGACATTTTACTTGTGGATTTTGGATTGAATAACATCCAAACCATATAAATTCTCCGTGTCCTTTATTGCTTTCAGTATATTACTTTATTATTTTTGTCTTTAGTGCTTGACTTGAGATGAACTACTTCAACGAATTGGTGGAGACATTCCATAGAATTTCTAATAATTTCTCTCATAATTATATAAGCATTAAAGCGAAATAACTACCTCCTTTAAAGGAAATTTTAATATTACTTGACTTTGCTGATTCGCAAAAGCGTTTAGCGTTATGATTACTTAAAAAAAATTGGTTGCTTCTAAGATAAAAAATCTCATTAACATTTTAGCACTAGAAGGAGGACCGAGTTCCCTTTCCAGCAAAATTACTCACATTTCCTTTAGATACCACTATAACACCATGAATCCCACTTATTCCAACACTCCTGACAAAGAACAACTTCATCTGACTTTAGTATACCAAAAAAGCAACTCCTCGCCTCCATGACCCAAACTAAGGTAGATTCTTCTATAAATTTGCTTTCAAATCCCATCATAGCTGCACTGGAGGCTTTCACAAATTAGCTAAATGAGCGAATGGATGGAATAGAAAGACCATAGCACAATACCCTGCCTTTAAACTAATCTCCCCTCAACCTTCCACAGCTCACTGCCTTCATTCACCAATTGCACTGACTATGTAACGTGTGAGTGAAAAAGACAACTCAGAACTGACAACGGTGATGCTGGTTTAAAAGAAATAGACACCAAGTTCAAAGAAAAAATTCAAATCAAAACCCAGATCAAATTGAAGCCTGCAACGATCAACCCATTGCTGCTGAAAAAGCAAGTACGAACTTTACCAATGATGATCATGTTACTTCACTCTATAAAGATGGTTCATCCTAAATTGATCCCAAGGAGGATGAATGAAAGCTCATGTAAAGCAGTTACGGAAACTTTGCTGACAAAACAACAGAGAGGAAGTAAGGGTCCTCGTTTACTGAAACTATTATAGAGGAAGACTTCGTAGATAACTTCAAAGCCCTATCAATCGATAAATTTAATGGGACTAATAACCTAGATAACCGTATTTTCACTTTTGAACACTACATGGACATTCTAAAGGTGGGCAAGATGTTTAGGTGCAAGCACTTCCCATTATACCTGGCTAGGGCAGCTTTGTAGATGGTTCAGGAGGTATGGGCCAAGGGAGGTTCTTCCTTGGCTACAGTTAACTACAAATTTCTTAAGGCGGTTCAAGTTTGAGAGAGAGGCCACCTCAGATGTGAATACCATGTCTTGCATGAAGAAGGGTGAAAATGAAACCTCATGCAATAATTTCAATGCTTTAAATCGAAGGTGCTTTGGATTGGAGTGACTTGTGAAGAAGCGTTATTGATGGCGGTGCATGCTGGGATCAGAAGGAACACAACTATGTGGGATAAGAATAATGGAAACTTGTGGCACATTATGAAAGCTTTCTACGAAAGTGCCACCGGTTATATACGAATGGAAGAAGTTGGGCCGCCGAATTACACTCCTTTAAGAGAGCTTATACTCCCCATATTGAGAAAAGGATGGGGCAAAAGGGTACCATCCACCTGCAAAGTGATAGAGAGAATTTAACTTTGCGACTAAGACTTTCCTATCCTACACACCTGGTAAGATATATGAGTTGACCAGTTGCAAATTGCCCTACAACGTCCTGAACATAATGAAGAAGCCAAAGTAAAAATATGGTGGAGCTATTGCTACTTCCACAAAGCAATTGGACACCATACTTATAATTGTAGACACATGAGGAATGAAATAGGGACACTAATTCAGAAGGGATACTTAGGCTTCTATTAAAAGGAAAATAATGAGGAAAGGATTGGAAATCTCTCTCCTGATCCAAATGAAGGCCTAGTAGGTAAACCCTCCAGTCTCATAGTCTCGATCCATAGAGGACCACATTTCGTTGGAAAAGGAAAAAAAGAGCAGGATCGGTATGTATAAGAGGCTAAGGTAGAGCAAAGAACTATATTCCATGTAAAGTAGAAGGCTATTCAGGACATAGTCATACTGCTTCGGACGCCGCTGGGGTAGTTTTGCCATACCATGATCCATTGCTAGTTGCGATGCAGATCTCAAACTGCATAATGAAGAAAATCATTGTGGATTTTGGGATCTTTATTTATGTCATTTTCAAATATACATTTGATAGGATGAAGCTTCTGGTAGAAATACTAAAGCCGAGCCCCGAACCAACTTAGGCTTTGACAATACTGTGGTTATCCCCATAGGTTGGCATATCTTCTTGTCACCGCTGGGACACCCCTCTTCACAAATCATTCTATGCAAGCTTCCTAATCATGGATCAACTGTTTCCATACAATGCCTTTTTAGGAAGGCCTGCACTAATCAATATGGGGACCGTAATTTCTCGGAAGGATTTTCTTATGAAGTTCCATACTCTAGCAGGAATAGGATCATTAGAGGGGAATAATTGTTGGCTAGAGAGTTGTAAAATGTAAAATTTAGTTCTAACAATAAAATTATTCAAAACTATTATGTTGCCTCCTTTAATATTTAGGATAATGACGATAAAAATGAAAGCAAGCCGGTTCTAAGAATTGCATCAGTACTAAGTACCAAGGCTGATGCTAAAAACTGGTTATCCTACGACCATAACATTAGTAAGGAGGAAAAAGAGAGAGTATATTCACATAATCGGCATTGGTGAGTATAATTCAATTTTCGCACAATATTTTTTCGAAGAAGCTCAAAAAGGCTTTCTCCACTGCATTCCAACCCGAGAAAAAAGAAAGCAAAATAGATATGAGATTAGGAGAGACAAAGAGAGAATTAAAGCTATTGGGTGACCTTGAGGATGTATAGGTACCCAGAGGATTCTTCGAAGGTTCCGAAGAAAGGAAAAGACCCCAGCGTGGAAATTCGAATAGAATTAATAAACTTCCTCAAAAGATCAATGGAAATTATTGCTTGGATGCACTAAAATATGGTAAGAATGGACCTAGTTAACATTTTTCATGCACTCAACATCGATCCCGATACTCATCCAATCAGGAAGAAGCATGAAACCTTAGATCAAGAAAGATATAGTGATCTACATAAAGAAACTAAGAAGTTGAAGGCAAATGGGTTCATCAGGGATGTATAGTACCGAAAGTGGATTGCCAACCGCGCTGTTGTAAAAAATTCTAATGGAAAATGGAGAACTAGCGTAGATAACATGTAGCGCCCTACAAATTTATCTAAATTTAAATAAGAAAACTAAATGAAGACAAAAAACAAGGACTTAAAAGTAAATTTTCATAAACGTCCAAATTTGGCAATGGAACTTGCAACATTGTGTACGTGGCGATTTTCCAGACAATTTTCACATATAACTTAGCATAATCTGAGTTAGTATAAGAGAGATACGAGAGTCGAAAGAATTAATTTATGTATTGGTCAACTTAAGAGGGTCCTAGGTGAACCAGTATGGTTGGCCTAGGCACTTGGACAGTCGACCCGTGCAGTGATGTATTCAAACGTCATTTCCTTCATCCTATCTGAGATTGATGGCCGAGGTTGATTAGGCTGGAACGAAGTAAACGATGGTCGACTGAGATAATTTCTGAGCTAATTAAATGGCCATAATTAACTAATTGCCTCTATTATTAAAACTAAACCAAAACGCTAATCTCTAATTTTAGACGCCAGTAGCAATACTCTGCCCAAATATCTCCTCAAACCCTAAAAATCAAATAAACCTAAATCTCAACTCTAATCAAATCTAGAGGAAATTTTAAAAAGAAGAGAAAGGAATTACAGATGAGACCAAGGAGACCTAGGGGGAAGCATATATTGGGGGTTAACCTTTCCTAGATTTGAATCTTAGGACGAAGATGAGCGGGCATAGATCTAATAGATGGTTATTTGAATTGATTTTAAATCTATTTTAATTTGATTATATTGCTTAAAAACCATATTAACCTGTTAAATGGAAATTGATTTAGCAAACTATAAACACTATAATTTAAACTTGAAATTAGATCTTATAACTATTAACCTGCCACCTATTATTGTAAACCCTAGAAATGCTCGAAACTGTTAGGGTTAATATTGTAGATTAATTAATCTAGAAACTAGGGTTAAATAAGAGATTAATTGGTTGGAAATTAATAATGAAAATAATAAAAAATAATTTATATGAAGAAAATATTAATTAAAATAAAAAATATGGAAAAAAATAAGGCACGTCGACCCTAGACCTACCAAGGTTGTATCGACCCGTAATTTTATCATTTTTATTTGGAATATTTGATTGATTTTAAATATTTGTATATAGGTTTATTAAATAGAAATAATCATGTTTTATGTGATTAATAATAATGATGACTTTGTTTTCGAAAAATGTTTACAAAAATATATTCTTTGGTAAAATATCCATAATATGACCGATAATCGTTTTATCGATAAACATCCTTTTTACCATTAAAAGTCGTGCAAGATTTTTTTTACATACACTTGTTTAACTATTTAAACAAAAATACGAAATAAAAATATTTTTCCATTTGTGGAAATAAAATAATTATGATGTCATCGATGATGTCATCATTTTCATAAATGAGTATATAAGGTAAGTTTTGGTATTTTGGATATTTTAATATCCAAATAATTATTTTTGAATGATGAATAATCCATTTTAATTGCTATATAGTGATAATAATTTATTTATAATATTTTTATCTATATATACTTGTTCTATGAAGATATATAAAATTCGTCGTATTCAGGCAGATCAAAGTCATATTTTTATAAATGGGTTATAATATTATTTAATATGATTTTGATAGCTTAAATAATCTTGGTTTAATTATTTAAAGATAATAAGAAATTTATTTTCAAATTTTGTTTACACAAATAAATAGTTTGATCAAAAACTGAAAATATGACCAGATTTCAGATCTCGAATTCATAACGATTTAACAAATAGAAGTTGTATCGAAACGTTTAAACTTGGTTTGCCAAAAGCAAATATAGACACCTATGTACATGCACATGCATACACATACATTTACGTATATAATTACCATTCACATTTACAAATTTACTTAAGGTAAATAAATAAAAATCTAGGCATTTTCCTAAAAAAATCACCATCATTCAATAGAAGACAAGTGCACATGGAGGTGTACATGGAGGGGCACATGGGTGAGGTGAAATGTATGATGATGTGGGATAGTATTCTTTGTCATTTGTCACATTTCCTAACACTATACATACGCACACATACTCATTTCATTTCCTACAACATATCCAATTCTTCTTCACTTCTTTCTCTTCTCTTCATTTTTTTAGAACTTAGGTCATGTGTTCTTTAGTAGAGGAGGATATGGCCTTAGGAAATGGGAATTAAGGAGAAGGGTGAGGGCTTAGACCGTGAGCAAGGTAGGATGGTGGTGGAAGACGTGAGCTAGGAGAGAGGTGGAGAAGATGAGCATGTGCAAAGAAGAGGGAGCATGCATAGTCGAGCACTCTTAAAGTGAAGGAGGGAGATCCAGAAGCTCAGGAGCGAGTTGGTGGAGAGAAGTGTTGTCAAAGTAATTCGGAGAAGTTATAAAGGAATGCTATAATCGTGAGAATTACTCTGCTAGTTTATTTTATTAAACTGTATGATGATATAATATGTTTTTCCATGCTTGTTTTCTATGTCTAATCATCATGTTTTGGATGCGATAATATGTTTGCTTGGCTGTAGAAATAATTCATATTAAATATGTGTCGAATTTACGTAAAGAAAACACTTTCTTTTATGTATAAAAGTGTTATGGAATAGTTAAACATCTTTTAATATGAATAAAGATGGTTTATAAATGTTTTATAAACATTAAAACTCGTTTCGGACAAGTTTCATAAAATTTGACTAAAGTGGTAAAAACAAGCCATCGCATTTCGGCATTTTGCGATTTCACGACCTGAAAAGTTAGACGAATGTGTAGTTAAATTATAAGTTGAAGTTCTTTTCAATAATAACTTTCTAGACCCTTGGAATTATTATTTTCAAGTGAAAAGGAAAATTTTAAATTTTACTTAGTAGAGTTTAAGATATGTCCAAATCAAGTTTTGAAAAACATCGCACTTCAGCATTTTGAAAATCGAAGTTTTAAATTATTTTTAAGTGAATATTTTTAAACTTTAAAAAAATATAAAATAAATTCTAAAAAGGAGAATTATGGAAAAGGGCTAACTTTGAAAAAAAAATTATGCTGAAGGACATGAAGTTTGATTTTTAGGCTAAAGGACAAATGCTAGTTATAATTAGCATTATACTCAACTTTTGCGCTGTACAAAATGCTAGTTATATCTAGCATTATATTCAATTTACACTATACAAAATGCTAGTTATAACTAGCATTGTCTTCCAACCTAAAAAACAAAATTTTCGTCCTTCAGTCTAAATTTTTTTCTAAGTTCGTCCTTATGCTTATTTTCATGTTATGAAAATATGTTAAAATATTCTAGAAGTGTTTTAAATGGACATATAAAAGGTTTTAAATAAGATGTGACGTGAATCCCTTAAAAGCACTACTCATTGACAATTTAGCAAAGGAATTTAGAAATTTCAGAAAATAAGATTTAAACTTGAGTTTTCTTCCCGAAATCTTTTATATGTTTTTCAAATATGAAATCAAGTATTTTTAAAGGGTTAAGAGTCAATCAAATAACTTGATTGCCTTATGAGTGACAGATAGGTAGTCTCTAGACCATAGTTTGGAAAACTAGTTGCCTACTCCCCCTAGCTATCCAGACTGGCTTGATAGAGGGGATGGTTAATTTGATTTGCTCGGATAGCATTTTCTTAAGATAAAAGAAAAGAGATTTGGAGTTTTCCAAAATGGATAAACAAGATTTAAAGTATAATTTTGATGGTAGAGAGAACATTCTAGTCAAACTCTATATTAAATTTTGAGGAGGGAATTTGTACTATCCATGTGAATTTAAAAGGTGATTCCACTATTATTCGACGAATAATACAAGTTGAATATGGAAATTAGTATTGCATATGATTAATCTAAAATCTATGAATCCTTTATACTCATTACTAAGTGATTTGCGTTTACAGTAAACGATATTTGAAATAACATTGTTTTTAACCCATTAAAAGATAGGTTTTGGAAATAAATAATCATCATTGAGATTGAAATTATACCAATAATAGGAGATGGTAATGTTTTTCTAAGTAATTAAAGAGAAATGATTTTGTATTTCCAAAGATAAAAAGGGTTTAATTAACCAAAGGACTAGATAAAAGAGGTTTAATAATCCCATATATGCTAAAAAAGAAAATGATTTGAATACGTATATCTCTAAGAAGATATTTCACTAAGATAAAATATATTGATTAATTGAATAATAATCAGCCACATACTTGACATCTTTTATCGAAAATTGGTTCGAAGAGCCCAAGATCGGGTTTAGGCGATTCCTGTCTGAAAAACCGTTTTGAACCAATATACACGTTCGAAAGTGCAGACATATTGAAGACAATGATTTTGAAGATGAAGATCTTCATTATGTAGGGATTCTTGTCACTAACCTCATGATTCCTATACTATATACATATGGTGGCAGTAGTACCTTCATTATGAAATCTTCAATACAAGGACTGTTCACTACTAATCCTAGGGATGATTTCCAAATAGGACATAGTAGGAGTACCTTCGATTTGTCCTATTCCTGGACAATTTGTATGGACAAATGTCTGACATTGCATTTCTAAGACCATGTACATTGGTTTTTACAAACGTACATCTGTTTGGTGCTTTTGGAGGTAACCCCTCTTATCCTTATCACCCTTCATTGAGACCTATGAACTCGAAGGTTGTATTTTTGTGGAAACCAATTAATCTGTCATCAGAAATGGCAATGTGACATTCAAAGTGGGATTTGTCATGTGAAAGCTAATACACTCCTCAATCCTCACACATCGACAATGGCAAAAATAGGGTAGATGCAACAGGGCTAAGTGGGTCGCTCCCAGTAGGAGATGTTCATCACCTTTCTAGATTGCCCTCTATATTTTGGGTTTGTAGTGTATACTATGGCCACGAATAGGTTGAAAACGACTGGGGATTCGGTACTGTCTACGGTTGAAATTGGTTGGTTCTGTGTTGGTAGAGGGCAGTGGGGCAGTACCTCGGTACATTCCGCTAGAGATTTACCGTACATAAGGTAGTCCCTTACCTTGTGATTGTTGGAAATCTATTCTCTAATATGTGTATTTATTGTTTTGATTGTAGAACCTAGTACGCTAGAATTTAATTAGTGTAACACTTTTGGCTATGATTAATATGTTATTTCAAAGGGTTTTCAAAGAATGTAGTTAGAAATAATATCAAGTGATTTTATATAAATGTTTTGGTTGCCAAAAGGTAAATACTCATCCATGTTTATGTGCAGCGTGGTCTTACGAGATACTCTTCTTTTCAAAGATTTTTTTTGACATCAAAGTTGATCAATGACACCGTCATGTATATTTATGATTTGCATTTGTCATGCTGGTTTGCCAGATTAATCCAGGTATTTATGATACTTGGGTTAGATCCGAGTAGTTTCAATATTAGCTGAAGACGCTTGGAGTTTCCAGATGAAAGCTGGAGATCTTCATCAACGTATGGACACATTTTACTTTTCTATCGTGTTTGTTGTTTTTTTAGCATTTGTAAGGATAGGTATCAATATCTGTCCAGGCTAAGCTTAGGATAGACTCCAATATATGTATTCAAAAGTTATTCCACTGTAAATATTATTGAAATAGTATGTATTATTCCATTCGTGTGAGATTCTATTCGTCTTCTTTTTATTTTTACCCTTAACCATCCGCCTTTTCATTCAATATAGGTTGGACATGTATGGTTTATTGTCAACCAAAACTGTATGGAAGTGTGGGTCATTGCACATGGTATCAGAGCTTAGGTTGAGTGAATACCTATGCGTGGTAGGGGTAAAGTCTCATCAGAAATAGGGTTAGTAATACCCTAGGATGAGCAACTCACTAAGGATAGGGTAAGCGACAACCTATATTGAGTTGAGAGTATTATATATGAGCGCGTATTTATTAATGCTATATACAAATGATTTTTGTTTTGGAAAATTGATAGATGAAATAATTTTACCTAGGATTATATTTTTAATATAAAGTAATATCTTGTGTAGAATTTGGTGGTTAAGTAAATGATAATATTCAGTTATTATCATTTATTGATTGGTTGTTTGATATAAAAGTTTAAATAAGAATATCTTGTGAATTTAGTTTCACAATTTAACTATTTGGTGTTCGATAAATAGTAATGTTGGTTTAAGATTACAAGAATTTATTTAAGATAAATAAATTTTATGAATGCGTTTTATAAGTGATTTTATAAATTGGATCTATGAAATGCGTTTTATAAGGAGATTTTTGAGAATTTAAATCTTGGTTTTTTTTGGAAAAAAATCTTATTATTAACTAGCTCGAGTGGTTCAAAATTAACTAAAAATGGGCAAGAGTTGTCTTTGGATGATAAATACTTTTCTTAAGCATTCCATTTTTTGTTAAGGGAATATATGATACTATTGGTAGTACCCAGTTCCTTGATGTCATTTTTGAGTTACTCAATCTATATAATTTTCTATAGTGAAAAAGATAATGTGAATCATTAACGGTTAGATTAATTAGTGATTATTAGTTTTTATCCAAGTGTTTGCATTTACTGTTGATTAAAAGGAATATATTATAATGTAAGAAGTTTATTATAATTTTAGGAATAAAAGATATATAGCGATATTTTGAAATTAGTATTTGAATCCTTAAGAAAGTTAATTCAAAATAAAAGTTATTTTGAAAAGAAAAAAGGAGTGTTTTAACAAATAAGTGTTTTGATAAATGAGATTTTGCTAAGTTAAACTTGTAGAAGATTTTGATAAGTTAAAGAAGTGTTCTAACATTTGGCAAAGCTGATTTTTTATGCAACTTAAAAAAAGAGTGTTTAAATAAGAAGAATAGCTTTTAAAGATATCTTCTAATTGAGGGTTAAAAATATATGGGATACATAAAAAAGTTTAAAACATTTAACAATGAAACCGATCAAGTTAGGGTATCATTACCTCTCAGACATTGAATGGACGTCATTCTTAACTTAAAAATGTTTATGATTTACCCACCTCGAATCTTAACATCAAATATAGTATATTTATAAATCATGCATATTATATAAAATATCTCTTTTCAGAAATCACTCACTATAACAACAGTGCTATAGTCTATGTCTTCCTCACTTTTCAAAAAAAATTATTTACAGTAATGATGTCGAAATACATGTTTTCTTCCACTTAAGCCCTTATTCAAAATTATTTATAAAAAAAATTCATAAAATCCCATCCAATAAATAGTTTAAGTTCGACATCGAAAATTAATATTAAGTATAATTAATCAGATCCCTATACTAGTATTTTTGGGTTGTTGTAACAATGTTTTATGCGACATTCGTTTTTACCAATAAAATGCATTTTGGAATACATGAAGCTTTCCTCAAAGATTTTTATGGATCTAAACATATAGAGGTATTTTCTAAGTGTTTGGAAAAAAGATAAAAATCTTTGATGAATAAATATTTTAAAGTAATTATATATAAAGAAGCACCTTTATAAAAAAAATCGAATAAAAGTTTTATGAAATATTTTTATAAAATTTTTGGGAAGGTTAGTAAGTATGTATGAGGTAAATAGATCATTTTGTCGCACGATTTTGATTTAAGATTCGAGCATGGAACTTTAAGGTGTTTACACCAGTCCAAAAAAGAATTTATCACTCGATTCTTGAGAACATTGATGATGATTTGTGGTTGGATACTTGTGTATTCTATCATAATTGAGGGCTATGTAAGGGAAGTGAGGGTTCTGATCAAGAAGACTAATCAGAGTCCGCAGTAGAGGATCGCCGAATCAATACTAGTTCGAAAATAAAGTAGTGTATTCAAATAAGAGATCGAATCAAATATTGCATATGAATGATCTGTATATATCAGACGAATTTAATTTTATAAAATATTGTTTTGGGTAAACTTCGAATTTGGGGTTGTTATTTTATTTTTGGAAAGAAATTCTTTTAAGGGGGAAGAATGTAAGATCCATAATTTGATCGCTTTGATTTGAAATATTTAATTAATTTTAAATATTCAAATATAGGTTTATTAAACATAAATAATCATGTTTAATGTAATCAATAATAATGGTGATTTTGTTTGGGAAAATGTTTACAAAAATATATTTTTTGGAAAAATATCGATAATATGACCGTAAATCATTTTGTTGATAAACAGGTTTTTTACCATCAAAGTTGCACATGATTTATACATACATTTGCTTAAATATTTAAACAAAAATAAGTAATAAAAATAATTTTTCATTTTTAAAATAAAATAATTATGATGTCTTCGATGATGTCATCATTTTCATAAATAAGCATAAAAGGAAAAAAATTATTTTAGTTCTTTAAATATCCGAATAATTATTTTTAAATGATGAATAAGGTTGATTTATAATTGTTTTACGAAAATATATACTTGTTTTATGAAGATATATAAAATTCGTCGTATTTTGGCAGATCGATGTCATATTTTTATAAATAGATTTTAATATTATTAATATGGTTTTATAGATTAAATAATCTTTTTTAATTTTTTGAAGATGATAAGGAATTTAATTACAAGTTTTGTTTTCATAAATAAATAGTTTGATCAAAAACTGAAAATATGAACAAAATTCGGATCCCGAATTCACAACAGTTTGACTAATACAAGTTGTATCAAAACGCTGCAACTTAGTTTTCCAAAGGTAACATATAGACTCCCATATACATGCATATATACACACATAAATTTACATATAAAATTACCATTTTTACAAATTTACTTAAGGTAAATAAATAAAGATCGGGATATTTTCCTAAACAAATAAAAAAAACTCACCATCACTCAAGAAAAGACAAGTGCATATAGAGGTGCACATGGAGGCATACATGGGTGAGGTGAAATGTGTTATGATGTGGGAGGGTATTCTTGGTCATTTACCACATTTCCTAACACTATAAATACACACAGACGAACACTCACTTCATTTCCTACAACTATCCACCTCTTCTTCGCTTCTTTCTCTCCTCTTTATGTCTTTTAGGCCTTTCATCGTTTTTGCTTTGGTAGAGAAGGATATGGCTTTAGGCCATGGGAATTAAGGAGAAGAAGGAGGGCTTAGGCCATGAGCGATGTGGAATGATGGTGGAGGACATGAGCTAGGAGAGAGGTGGAAAAGATGGATGTATGCAAAGAAAAGGAAGGATGCATGGTTGAGCTCTCTTGAGGTGAAGGAGGGAGGTCCAGAAGCTTTGAAGTGAAGTTAGTGAACAGAAGTGTTGCCGGAGTAATTCGGAGAAATTACAGAGGGAATGCTACAATCGTGAGAGTTACTCCGCTAGTTTATTTTATTAAACTATATGACGATATGATATGTTTTTCCATGCTTGTTTTCTATGTTTGATCATCATGTTTTGGATGCAATGATACATTTGCTTGGTTGTAGAAATAATTCACGGTAAATACACGTTGAATTTACACAAAGAAGATACTTTCTTTTATGAATTATAAAAGTGCTACGGCATAGTTAAACCTCTTTCAACATGAATAAAAATGATTTAAATTGGTTTAAAAATGTTTTATAAATATTAAAACTCGTTTCGGACAAGTTTCATAAAATTTTACTAAAGTGGTAAAAATAAGCCATCACGTTTCGGCATTTCGTGATTTCACGACCTAGAAAGTTAAAGGATGTAGGGTGGATTATAAGTTGGGATTCTTTGAAATAATAATTTTTGGAACTCTTGGAGTTATAATTTTCAAATGAAAAATAAAAATCGAGATATGTCCAAATCAAGCTTCCAAAAATGTCGCGTTTTGGCAGTTCGAAAACCAAAGTTTCAAATTCTTTTTAAATGTATTTTTAATCTTTAAAAAATATATAATAAATTATAGACATATGTTAAAATGTTTTACAGGAGTTTTAAATGGAAAAATTGGAAATATAAAAGGTTTAAAATGAGATATGTGCTACGAAGCCCTTAAAAGGACCATTCACCGGCAATTTAACAAAGGAATTTGGAAATTTTGGAAAATAGGATTTAAACTTAGGTTTTCTTCCTGAATCCTTTATAAATGTTTTTCAAATAAAAAAAAGTATTTTTAAAGGGTTTAGAGTCGATCAAATTACTTGACCGCCTTATTGGTGACAAAGAGGTAGTTTTTAGGTTGGAGTTTGGGAAACCAGTTGTCTACTCCCCCTAGTTATCTGGATTGATCCGACGGAGGGGATAGTCAATTTGATTTACTTGAATTGCATTTTCTTGAGATAAAAGAAAAGTGATTTGTAGTTTTTCAAAACAAGATTTAAAATAGAATTTTGATGGTAAAGAGAACATTCTAGTTAAACTCTATATTAAATTCTGAGGAGGAAACTTATACTATCCACGTGAATTATAAATGGTGATTTCATCATTATTCAACGAACAGTACAGATTGAATATGTAAATTAGTATTGAGTACGATTAATCTAAAATATATGTAATCCAATACTAAGTGATTTTGGTTTACAGTAAAAGATGACTTAAATAACATTGTTTTTAGCCCATTAAAAGATATGTTTTGAAAATAAGTAATCTCCATTGAGATTGAATCATACCAACAATAGAAGATGGAAATGTTTTCCTAGATAATTAAAAAGAAATGATTTGGTATTTCCAAAGATATATAGGGGTTTTAGTTAACCAAAGGATTAGATAAAAGAGGTTTAATAATCCCGTATATGTTGAAAAATAAAATGGTTCAAAGACATATATATCTGAGAAGATGTTTTACTTGGACAAAGGATATTGATTAATTGGATAATAATCACCCACATACTTAACATATTTTATCGAAAATTGGTTCGGAGAGACCGGGATCGGATTTGGGTAATTCCTATCCATGAACCACTTCGAATCAATATACGCGTTCGAAAGAGAAAACATGTTGAAGATAATGATTTTGAAGACGGAGATCTTCATAATGTGGGGATGCTTGCCACTAACCTTGTGATTCCCATACTATATACATATGGTAGCAATAGTACCTTCGTTTTGAAATCTTCAATGTAAGGACTGCTGGCTATTAATCCTAGGGGTGATTCCCAAACATGATATAGTAGGAGTACCCTCGGTCTGTCATGTTCCAAGACAACTAGTATGGACAAATGTCTGACATTGCATTTCTAAGACCACGTACATTGGTTTTTACAAACGTACATCTGTTTGGTAGTGTTGGAGGTAACCCCTCGTATACTTAACACCCTTCCCTGATGCGTATAAATTCTAGGGTTGTATTTTTATGGAATGTCGTCCGAAAATGACAATGTGGAATTCAAAGTGGGATTTGTCATGTGAAAGGTAATACGTTACTTCAAGCCTCACACATAGGTAATGGAAAAAACAGTGTGGATGTAGCAGGGCTAAGAGGGTCGCTCCCTTTAGGAAATGTTCATCACATTTTTAGATTACCCTCTATATTTTGGGTTTGTTGTGTATGCTATGACCACGGGTAGGTTGGAAACAACTTGGGTGATGACATTTTCGGTGTTATCTATGGTAGATGTAGGTCGATTCTGTGTTGGTAAAGGGAAAAGAAGCTGTGTCTCGATACATTCCTCTAGAGATGTATTGTATGGAAGGTAGTCCCTTACGTTGTCGTTGTTGGAAATCCATTCTCCAATATGTGCATTTATGGTTTTGATTGTAGAACCTAGTATGCATGAATGTAATTAATGTAATAATTTCAGCTATGATTAATATGTTATTTGAAAGGGTTTTCAAAGAATGTCATTAGAAATAATATCAAGTAATTTGACAAAGATGTTTTAGTTATTATACGATAAAATCCGTTCATGTTTATGTGCGACGTGGTCTTATGGGATACACTTTTTTCAAAGGTTTTGTTTGACATCAAAGTTGATCTCTATGACACTATCATATATATTTATAATTTTCATTTCTCACGCTGGTTTGCCAGACTTATCTGAGTAATTTTAATACTTGGGTTATATCTGAGTAGTTTCAGGATTAGCTAAAGACGCTTAGAGTTTCCAAAGGAGAGCTATAGATCTTCATCAATGTTTGGACATATTTTTCTTTTCCGCTGTGTTTGTTGTTTTTTAGCATTTGTATGGATAGTTATTTATAACTATCCAGGCTGAGATTAGGACAAACTCTGTTATATATATCTAAAAGTTTTTCCATGTAAAGTTATTAAAATAATATATGTTATTTCATTCATGTGAGATTCTGTTCTATCTTCTTTTTCCTTAATCATCCGCCTTTCCATTCAATTTGGGTTGGACATGTGTGGTTTATTGTCAACCTAAACTATATGGAAGTGCGGGTCTTTACAAATGTCAACCAGTAGCGGTTGACTTGTAGAGGTCTCAGGTTTACATTCCAACATAAAAATTAATGACCAGAACCTCAGCCTTAAGCCCAGTTAAATGAATGCTAATTTGATAATTTTTAAACTGAAAAAGAATGAACTTTTTAGTCCATGTTGTGTGCATGAGAAAATAGGAAAGTTAGTTCCTATTTGAGATGTAGGACGAGTTTATTTTGCAAAGATATCACGACAAATTAGGATCCAGAAGCTCTGTAAACATAATGCAAGGATTGTTGTTGGTTATTAGGCGGATGTCGAGGCTAGACTTGGAGAGATGTAGCGACTATTTTTTGTTAGGCTCAAGAAGTGTTAGTGGGAACACTACCTGAGGAGCCCCATCCTACAGGAGATCCATCTACTGCATGTTCTTCTTGTGCAAACGTGGTATATGTGGACGTGGGGGGCAAAACACTAAGCGACATATAGAAAACAAAAACAAAACGACTAGATAGGGCCTGATATTAAGGAATTCCACACATGGTGGGCTAAGAAGTAGTATAGGAAAGGCCTTTTAGGACATGTGGAGTCCAATTTGGTGGATCGAGCATGTGAGAATTGATTTGTAGATTGACCCATTGAGTTAGATAAGTATCCTTTGGTATATGACTTTAGGATTGCACATTCACTGTATATGCACTATATATCACTTAGAGTAGATTTTGATTTAATGGCACTTAATCATCTTATTAGTCTTGTTCTCATTCATAATACTTTTGTCTAACCCATTGCATATTTCATTTTTTCCCTCCTCGGGTGGATAAGGCAGCATGTGACCGTCCAATTCTTGCTTTCAGATAGCCATGCTTAGCTTATTACTCTTATCCTTTATCACGTATTAATTATCATTACAATTATCTCTATGTTTCGGTTTTGAGGGATATTTATATAATGTTCTTTGATTTTGACTTATGTGCTAATATTTTCTGAGACTACGACATTATATGATATTTTTGAGACTATTATATTTTTCTAAGATTATATATATATATATATATATATATGTTGTATTACTTCCGTTATGATATGTTTGGATTAGAATGTTTATTCCTAGTATTGTTATATTAGTCTCTATGATACATTTTATTTTAGACCATACGCTCAACATTTCTCAATGCAATCGTTTTTTGGCATGTCAAGGGGGCCATTTTTTCACAGCTGGTATCAGAGCTTTGGTTCAATATTCCTTAGGTTAGGATCGTATTGAATACATATGGATATATATGTATGTATGTATATGATTTTTGATAAAGAAATAATTTTCAAACAAAATTATTTTCGAAAATGGATATTTAAAGTATATATGTGTGTGAGTATAAGTATGTTCATAAAGGTTTTCCCAAATTTGTCAAAATCCCTCATGTTCGTGGCCATGCTTATTTCAATTCCTGTTTATACTATCTTTTATCTTTACACTCATTCTGAGCTTTCTTTGGAAGTTGTTAATTAAACTTTACTATTTATAGATAGAGATGGCTGATCTTATAGTGTCAGACTCTACAAACATTCTTGAGATTCTAGGCATGAACATTCCCATGTAGTTCGGCCGATACTTACAGGCTAGGGGATAACCTAAGCATCCACTAGTTAGAGAGCCTACGGGTGTATTGATAGGTGAGGTTCCTACCCATCCACCTATCGCTCTTGACTTTGCAAATTTATGCAAGGACTTTTCAAGTTTGGGAGGTAAGCCTTTCTTGAGGATGGAGTCTTACATGGAGTCAAAAGCATGGATCCGAAATTGTGAGAGGATATTTGTTCTTTTGGAATTGGCTGATGGAGTTAGGAGGTAGCTTTCTACCTAGCAGCTGTAGGGGGAGGCTTTGAGCTGGTGGGACATTTTACAAGCAGAGATGGAGAGTGGTGATATGACTTGGGGAGAGGTCCGTAAGAGGTTTGAGATGAAGTTTCTATCACAAGTTAGGGAGGGCATTCAGTTAGTAAGGTTCATCAATCTCAAGCAGGCTGATATGTCAGTTAAGGAGTATGTGAATTGGTTTAATGAGCTTGCAAGGTTTGGTTTGGAGTTGATCTGTACACCACACAAGCAAGCTCTCGAGTTTGCCAAGGGTTTGAATTAGCCGCTTCGCTCTAAAGTTTGCCAAGTGTTTGAATTAGCTGCTTCAGGATTTAGTAGTGAGTCGTACTCCTATAGGAGCTACGTTTGAGGGACTTATTAAGATGGCTATGCGTACTTATGTTGATAATAAAGTGGTAAAGGAAGAGGCTTCGAAAGTTGTAGAGAAAGGGTTCTAGAAAGGCAAAAAGAAGGGAGGATTCGAGCCGAGAGAGAGGATCCTGAAGAGAGAGCAGAAGTACCATAAGTGTGGCAAGATAAGGCACTTGTTTAAGGATTACAAGTTAGACCCCGCTAGAGTGGACTGCTACAATTGTGATCATTTTGGGCATTTGAAACGTGCTTGTCTAGCACCACCCAGAGCTTCTTCTCAAGCTTCGACTCAGGTGGTTTAGACTTATGATCTTGAGGCTGTCCCTAGTTCTAGTGTGAAACCGGGACTGGACAAAGCGAAAACGGTGGTGGTTGAAAGTGTGTTATCTTTTTTCGGTCTTTCCATTTATACTTTATTTGATACTAGGGCTTCTCATTCCTTTGACTCTAGTAGACTTTTTGACGATTTACACTTAGATGCCAGTATTGTAACATACCCTATAGTTGTGTAGCAGGTCAACCTATTTGTCTATAATATGTAGGAGTTAAGGTTGATGATATTGGGGGTCGAGTTTGATTGTGATGCCTATATATTAGGATTTTCTAGATTTGGGTTAATATTAGGCAAGGATTGGATGTCTATGTAAGGTGCTATTTTGAATTGTGATAGGAAGGTTGTTAGGTTGGGCACTTGTAGTAGCATAGCTTAGAAGTTTTCTATGATTCGCGATGATTAATTATGCTGAGTTGTCTTTATTCCATAGACCTATCACTAGATGATTTTGACTCTATACCTGTAGTTAGAGATTTTCCTAATGTATTTACTGAGGTTACCGTTCTCTCACCCCAGAGAGAGATCAAGTTTTGGATCTACCTTATTGATAATGCTCGACCAGTTGCCATACCCCTAAGGCATATTGTTCCAAGGGAAAGACATGAGTTGAATAAGTAGGTTAATGAGTTGTTGTATCAAGGCTTTATTTGGAGGAGTTTTTCTAAATTTGGAACACCATTCATATTTTACACTAAGACGGATGGTTCTCTTAGACTCTACGCTGATTATAGGAAGCTTAATAAACTAACGAAGAAGAATCGATATCCTTTGCTTCGCGTAGATGATCCCTTTGATCAGTTGGTTGGAGCTATATTATTTTCTTAGTTGGTTTGGCTACCGGATTTCATCGATTACTTGTTGTTGAGGATAGTATTTAGAAGACAGCTTTCCATACTCCTGACGGATTTCATGAGTGGTTAGTCGTTCCCTTTGAACTAACCAATGCATGCGCTTACTTTGTGGATTTGACGAAGGGGGTTGTTGAATAAGTTTGTGGTGGTATTTGTAGATGATATCTTGGTTTACTCAAGGAGTAGGGAGTAGCAAGCTTTGCACTTGGAGGAGGTGCTTAGGACACTCCGAGCACATAAGCTTAAGGCTAAGTTTTTTGAAGTGCTACTTTTGGAGAGAGGACGTACGCTTTTATGACATATTATCTCGGAGAGTGTTTTGGCGGTGGTTCCAAGTAAAGTGACAGCAGTTCAAGATTAGTAGGTTCAGAAAAATGCCATGGAAGTACGAAGTTTTCTTGGTTCACTGGTCATTATCGGAAGTTCATTAAGGACTTCGCGAGGATTTCTGCTCCATTGACCCACCTTACCAAGAAGAATCTTGTCTTTCCATAGGATGCGAGATGTAAGGAGGCGTTCATTAGATTGAAGAGGCATTGACTAGTGCATCAGTATTAGTGTTGCCAAATGGGACTAAGCCTTTTACAGTTTATACCGACGCCTATGGTACGAGTTAGGCACAATTTTTTTGTAGGAGGTAAGGGTAGTGTGTTATGCAAGTAGGAAGTCGAAGACCCATGAGAAGAACTACCCGACACAGGATCTTGAGTTGGTGACTATATTTTTTGCACTTAGGTTATGGACGCATTATCTTATAGGGGTGAGGTTTGAGCTTTTCACTGATCATAAGTCCTTAAGATACCTATTCCCTCAAAGGAACTTGAAATTGAGATAATAAAGACGGTTGGATTTCTTGGCATCTTATGATGGAGGCTTTGAGTAGGCAGAGGAATATTGAAACCTCTATTCTTAGAGTCGAGATATTTGGAGTATATTTCTACCTTTGACTTCAGACCATCATCGATATTACCCTTGGATTACTGGTAGCTTTTGGATGTTCAGCTGACCTTGTTGGAGCGTATTGGATCTCTACAGAGGGAGGATGATAAGTTAGTGAATATTTTAGATAAGATTGGTAGAGGAGAGTCATCGGGTCACTTAAGGCATTATGCCATAGACCCGAGCGGATGGTTGTGGAGGGATGGTAGGATTTGTCTTCCTCGTAGCCTAGATTTGATTGATGAGGTGTTGGCTGAGTCTCACTATTCTAGGATGACCATTCATTCTGGTGGTGATAAGATGTATAGGGACATGAAGAGAGCTATCTTTTGGCCAGGTACAAAGAGGCAAGTGGCAGAGTATGTAGCGAGGTATATGACTTGCTAGAGGATGAAGGCATAGCAATAGTAGCCTTGATGATTGTTGTAGCCATTGGACATTCTTCAGTGGAAGTGGGAGAGCAATCTATGGATTTTGTTGATGGGTTACTAAGCATTAGGAGAGGAAATAAGAGCATTTGGGTCATAGTCAACAGATTAACCAAGTGCGCTCATTTCATACCAGTGAGAAGTACCAGGTTGGTGACATCATTGGCATCTTTGTATGTGAAAGTGACGACTAGACTTCATGGAGTTCCTACTAGTATAGTTTGCGATCGAGGCCTACTTTTCATAAGTGAGTTCTGGAGGCGTCTACAAGAGACGTTTAGGACTAAGCTGAACTTGAGCACAACTTACCACCCATAGACTGACGGATAAACAGAGAGGGTAAATCAAGTTTTGGAAGATTTGCTACCGATGTATATCATTCAATTTTGATGTTCGTGGGAGGATCATTTGCCATTGGTTGAGTTCACATATAATAATATTTATCAAACAAGCATTGGGATGGCACCATTTGAAGTTTTATATGGCAGACCTTGTAGATTTCCATAATGTTACTAGGACACGACATATAGGATCATTCTTGCATTGGATATGGTTAGTGAGCTGTCAGAGAAGGTCGATTTGATTAGGAAAAGGATGAAGACTGCTTAAGATTGGCAGAAATCATATGGAGATAGGAGGCGCTTCGAGTTGGAGTTTGTAGTAGGGGACATGGTATTTGTGACGATTTCACCCTTGAGACATGTGAGAGGGTTTGGTAGGTCGAGGAAGGTAGCATCGAGAGTTGTTGGATCTTTCTCGATTGTGGCTAGCATTGGAAAGTTGGCATATAGAGTTAAGCTTCCAGAGCAGTTAGTGGGATTGCATGATATTTTCATGTTTCACACGTGCAAAAGTGCTGCATGATTCTACTATTGTAGTTGAGCCCGGTCAGTTGGAGGAGGAGGTTGAGTTTGAGCTTGAGTCACTTATTCGTCGTGCACCTATCTGTATCTTAAAGCATGGCACAAAGCGACTCTGCAATAGAGAGATTAGATTGGCTAAGGTTTAGTAAGGAGTCGATCTAGAAGAGAGTACATGGAAGCCATAGGAGAAGATCCGAGCTTCCCACCCAGAACTCTTTTCCGATACGTCTTAAGCTTTAATCTATCGTTCTTTAATTAAATCTCTTGGTAGAATTAGGAGGTTATATCATATTAGGTAGATCTATGGATGATAGTGATGTTTGTAAACGTGTCAATAGGACATGTTATGGGTAATGGATGTTATTAGATGTATATGGTAGCTTATGGATGGATTGATTGCATTTATATTTTCGTACAGTAGGATAGTAGGACCTAGACACATACACTCATATCATGTGCATATTTCTTTTTTGATTTGTTGATTATCCATGGATGTTTTGCCATGGATGATCGGTAAGTAAATGGATGTAAATTTTAATTGCTATGTGTGAGTTGCATTTTTTCATTCATAGATATTTTGGGACGAAATCTTTTTAAGGGGGAGAATGTAACACCACGGAAATTCACCGAAATTCAATAAGAAAATTACTAAGAATAAAACAAGGACTTAAAAGTAAATTTTCACAAATGTTTGAATTTGACGACAGAACTTGCACCATTGTGTCTATGGTGATTCTCTGGACAATTTTCATAATATAACTTGTCATAATCCGAGTTAGTATGAGAAAGATACGAGAGTCGAAAGAATATACTTTTTTTGAAAATGGTTAAACCGTCCCTTTAAAAACCTGACTAGAACTCAGCATGAGAACTAGATAGAGAAAAAGAGTGTGGTGCTTTATTGATAATGCATCAATAAAAAGATGTACATGGTTACATGTTTAAACCAAAGTACAAAGCGCAAGAAAAAACAATGAAATCAAAACATGCAGCCCAACCCAAACAATAGCCAACAAGCAGCGGATATAAGACCCGACCCGACTACAAACATACTAAACCTTCCACAAACGGAAGTGAATCTCCATCTTCAATCAACAAAAAATTACCCAACACCCATTAATTTAATCCCTCATTGATTCAAAATTTTCATGTTCTATCTAGTCGATTCGTCTTCTTCATGCTCTTCTGCATCAAGAATTTCACATCCATTTCGATCATCCTCCATCTATGAAACTTATCACAGGCCTTATTATCGTGAATCCTCAAATTCCTTGCCTGCTATATATGGCAGAAAACCACCACGACGCTGCAATATGCAAGGTCCTTCACTTGGTCAATAGAGGTGAACAGAATCGATAGAGAATTAACTTCTTCCAACATGACAGATCCAGATGAAAGCAACCCCAATTTCAATTTACTACGCGTCCAAAGATAAGCTGAATAGGAACATGCAAAGAACATGTGATTTCTATTCTCTAGAAATTTATTACATAACACGCATTTAGGATCAGTAACCTATCCCCATTCAATGATTTTATCCTTAGTACTTAATCGAATAAGGTATAGGCTTTGCAAGCACATAGTGACATCTTAGGACTATTGCTTTGGTGCCAAATGACTTTACACCAATTTTATTTAGGTAAATGAGATCTCGACCCGTCCTAAGCAGAAAAGAAAGAAAAATCTTAAGGGTCATTATTCCAGCTCCAAAAATCATTATCAGCATTTATATGAATAATCTCCTCTTTAATATGATTAGAAATAAGTCTAGTACATGGCAGTTAAATTCCCCATTCTGAATGATGCATTAATAGTCAAATTATCATCACCATAGAGACCTAGATTATCCCAACCAAGGATATTAACCATAATCTCACTATTTAATCATGGGTCAAACCAAAGCAGGGTATTTTGACCATTAACAATACATCTTTGAATATGTTGTAACCCCTTATGTCTATGTTTAAGAATAATTTTCCATGTACATGAGCTATTGTTGTCAATCCCCATAGTCTACAAATGTTTATTACTGCAATATCCACTATACATCCATTTATTCCAGAGGCTACTAGAGTTAATAAAACGCCAAAGAAGCTTAAGGGCAGCAGCAATTTTAATATCCTTAAAATTTCTTAACCCAACACCTCCTTCAGATTTAGAAGTACAATTAGTATCTCGGATAATTTTTGTGTTTTTTACCAGCCCAAATAAATTTTCCATAGAGTTTATTCATCTTGTCTATGGTAGCACTAGGTAATTGGTAAGTCAGCATCCAATACAGAATCATAAGAGTGATAACTGAATGAACAAGTTCAATTTTACCTACCATAGATAAAAGTCTACAATCCTAGCTATCGATTTTCCCTATTATTTCATCAAACAAATTGCCATGGTCTAAAAAGAGTAGATAATTGTTATACAGAGGAACAACCAAGTATTTAACATGAAGTTTACTCTCTTTCATAGCAAACTGATTTATGTACTGTCTATCAATCACTCCCCGCTAAAATAGGCTTTAAACTTCAAGGTTAGTGATTTTAAGGCCAGCAAACTCTTCCAGTATCTCTAAAATTATTTTAATTTTCTTTATATACTTAAGTTTAGCTTTAGTAAAAATCATCAAACTGTCCGCATAAATCAAATGAGTAATATTTGGCTCTTGGTTGATAATGGGCTGTATATGATTAGTTTTGTTGGCCTTACACATGAGCAGAGATATATATTCCATGGCAACACAAAAAATATAAAGAGAATTAGGGTCTCCTTATCTACTCCCTCTATTAATTTTGATAAAACATTCAGGGTTGCCTTGCACCGGAATAGACGAAGTAGGATTTATAATACAAGTCTTAATAATCCTCATTGTCATATTAGGAAATCCCATCATACGGAGCATGTGACATATAAAGTTCCTATTTAACATGACATAGGCCTTTTGAAGATCTATTTTATGATAAATATTTCTACTACCTATATGATTAAAATGTCTAATTTGTTCATGAGCTAACAAAATATTTTCTACATTGTATCTTCCAGCAATGAAAGTAGATTGATTCTCAAAAATCAAATGATTAAGATAGGGCTTAATTCTATTGCATATGACTTTAGAAATGATCTTGTAACTCAAATTATAGCATGAAATAGGACTATAATTTCAAATAGTGCTAGGTTTATCTACTCTAGGAACAAGAGTAATAAAAGTGTGACTAATACCTTTAGCCAATTTTCCAGTACTGAAAACTTTTTGAATCACCTCCAGTAAAATATGCTTTAGCTCATCCCAATGAATTTTATAAAATTTTGTAGAGACACTATTAGGGCCTGGCTCTTATCATTTGGAATAGAGAAGACAACTTTGTGAAGTTCATCCAAACTAATGCAAGCAGATATATGATTTTTCCCCTTTCATTTATATAGTTCATACACTGTATTTAAGGAAATCTATTTAATAAAGGCTTACCAGAATTTAAAATCCCTAAAAAATACATAATAGCCTCACTTTCAATTTTCTCTTTATTCTGGATTAATTCATCATTTCTCATGATAATTTGTCTCCAATTATTAATATTCCTACAAAAAGACATTTAAAACTTAGTATAGGAGTCACCATCAGTAAGCCAGTTGATTTTAACTTTTTGCTTAATGTTCTTGAAATGACACGTTTTTGCTCTTTCCATTTGTAATAAGCTTGACATAGCTTGTCAAAGAGATTAATATCAGTGGGCTTATCATCAACTTCCTTCAAAATTTTACATAAATTTTAAGTGCCCGTCTTTCTCACTATTATTATTCCAATCTTTCAGAAAACATTTACAGTTTTTAAGGAAATTTTGAAATCTAAAAATTTTAGACACATGCACATCAATGTTATGATAATCATAAATGTCTAAAGCTTTGTAAAAACAATCCCTATCCCTTCTTTGAATTCCAAGTATTGATATATCTAAAACATATATTCTTGGTTTTCTTTCTGTTAAATTTAACAAATAAAGGGATATATTCACTTACAGGGTTAGCAATACCAAAAGTACAAAAATATGAGAAGATATCATGAAAATTATGATTATGGAGAATTTTATCAATTTTAGTAGCCAAAGCCCTTTTACTCCAAGCGAGTTTGAACCCAACAATACGAAGTTCTAACAAGCCAGACATAGAGATACAGTTAATGAAGCCAGAGATTTGCCAAAAAGGGAATAATAGTACCTCTTTTTTACAAGTAACAGACAAGATATCATTAAAATCTCCAAGAACCAACCAAAGGATTCTAACCGAACTAGATTCATTAATTATATCTAACCATAAGTTTTCTCTATCCCGTAGGAAATTACATGCATATATAAAAATCAGTCTACATGTCAAACAATTAACATTTTCAGCTATAATGTACATATGTTAGTAAGAATTATTTTCAATTGATATTCTCCAAACATTAGTGTCCCATAGAATAAGAAGTGCCCTTTACAACCACAATCATTATTATCGAGGGTAGACCAATTATTACTAAGTCTATAACTTAACTTTTCTATCATATTATCACTTAGTTTATTTTCAAGCAAACCAACAATAGAAGGCTTGTAATTTGTTAGGAGTTTAATAGCTTCAATTTGTTTATCTGGAGCATTCAAACCCATAACATTCCAAACAACTAAATTCATTTAATTTTGGATTGGCTCCTTATCGAGGAGCAACAATAGTAGTTTTTGACTTCCCTTTTATCTTATTTTGATTATTAACCTTCTTAATATCATCAAAAAAGTTTTGATTTTTCTCCATATGATCTGATACATCCTCTACAACTTCAGGTTGAATAGTAGCAGCTTCAGTTATGACAAGATTCTCAACTAGTTCATCATCATCAGAATCTAACACATCCTTCACAATCCCTTCTATATATTTTTAAGGCCTAGTTTCTATCTGAGCAATCATTTTAGATCGATCATGTACCTCCGGTTCCAATGGTTTGCATTACCAGGCTTTTGGCAGAGATATCAGATGATTCAACTAAATGTGCATTGGCTTCAACTGTTGTTTCTTTGACTTCAGTACTGCATATAGGTAGTAAACATGCTTCAACAGATTTATTATGTAAATTATTATCTTTTTTGTTCAATGAATTGTCTATTTCATTACTTGTAACATTTAAGATAGCAAAAAAGTTATGTAATAATGGGTTGTCAGAACCCAAAATTTCTAGATCTTTTTCATTTATACCTCTCTGTATATGCACGACATGTCTAAAATTACAAGATTCAACTGGTTGCATTGTAGAGTTATTTATGTTTTCCACATGAATGTTCACTTCTGAATTATCAACACCATAATTCTTCGTTGCA
Source organism: Allium cepa (assembly GCA_030765085.1). Taxonomy (NCBI): domain Eukaryota; kingdom Viridiplantae; phylum Streptophyta; class Magnoliopsida; order Asparagales; family Amaryllidaceae; genus Allium; species Allium cepa. The sequence continues at coordinate 791,550,244 of CM060945.1, read as the reverse complement.
TTTGAGTCCACATCAATCTTCACAGTAATATCTGATCCACTTGATTTGCACGAGTGTTATTCCTAATATTAACATGACTATTCCCTTTGGTTCCAAGGTTTTCTGCAAAGTTAACACCTGTAGCACTCGAGGTCACCCCATTATTGACAAGGTTAACAGTACTTGATTCTTTAGCAACCTATTTGTATTTAGGTTTTGATTTGCACTGTGCTCTAGAGTGACTGTAATGACCGTCCTACATCTATAGTGCAAAATGGTAGTTAAAGGAAAGAAAAAGAAATAAGATGAAGAAATAGAAGAGAAAAGAATGGAAAAGAAGAAAAAGGAAGCATCAAATAACCAAATTACCTATCGTATGTCTCACATCGCATCAAAGAAAATATGACAGTCAATGTAGGTATAAAACAAGAGAGATGGTATTAACAATGCGAAATAATCATTTGAATAAAGATCCACACAGTTATACAACACAATAACTAAGTTTATACAACAGGAATATAAACTCAACTGGTAAACTGTCTCATAATACTAAATCAACACTGTTAAGGGTTCCATAGTGTCACACGGTGGAAATATAATAACAAATGCACAAATAAGTATAGATAACCGTCACTTCCTGTTGGTCCACCTACAACACTCCACAATCATCCATCTACTCTCAATCTACTCATTTAAGAGTACCTGAGATAATAGAAAGCAAAGCATAAAAGCTCGAGTCAGACAACAGTCTGACGTGAGTAATATCAAATCTTAAAATACTACAAAAGATGATAATAAACGGAATAGAGGGTATATTAATCAAACCTGCCATATCCCTGTAACCACAGTGTCAACACATAAACATAAGTAATATGCTACTCTATAACATCATAAAAAGGGTATACCATACTCAAACCAGGGTGCCTAAGTATCTCCACCTACAATACCTACTACATATTAAGTAAACTTCAGGTATCTAGGTATCTCCATCCATACCTACTCCACACTAAATCAAGTCATGGTATCTAGGTATCCCTGCCAAAATACCTACTTAGTGTGACATCCCTACGGTGATAGGTGACTAGCGAGCAATCACAACATACATATCATCCATCAAATGATACAAACTGTCACCCAATATGCCAGATATACGATGACCCATATGACCAACTGTCAAGGACTGGTGGAAATCTCCATTCTCGATTGTGTTCCACCGTACTTTCAGGTCCGAAATGCTGCATGGTTGCCACTATGATACCTTTGTACCACCTGACCTACACATTCTCGAAGCGGTACATGGTATAGGACCATCGCTAGCAGCCCCGGGCATCACACGCATATAGTATCCCTGCATTGAAACAACCAGAACACTCTGAGTCATCAATGATCCCTAGGCACAAACACATCCATCAAGCCCTACTCACTTGATATGGATTCGAACCCTACTGGCTCACAACATTTTATGGGCACAAGCCCTAACGCTCAAACCGGTTCACTATCCGCAGCCTCGCTCATATCCAATCATCACGAAACCCGTCTGCATACATCAACCTATTTTTTTGGATCCAATGGCACTAACCGCGTCTCCATCTGAGACCATGCACCGAAAGGCTAATTTCACATATTGCGAGATAGTTTTGGGCATCGTACCGTTCAATCTCGAAATATAGCAATCCTTATACTCATTTTAATTCGCAACATTAATCCTAACTTAACGAAAGTAGTCTCGAGTCCTGATTCGACCGATGTGAAAAATCACATTTTGGGCCCTTATTTAATTAATGATTAAATATTTAAACAAACTATTTAAATATCCGATTGTTAAAAATACGGGTCGTTACATTCTCCCCTCTTTATAGAATTTTGTCCCCGAAATCATAAAGCAAAGAGAACGTCTCCTAACCCATAGGCCTTCAATATTTTGTCAGATTCCAAAAAAATTCGTTAGAATCTCTTTTGGATAACTAAGTCCGAAAAACTCTACTACAACAAAGATTTGTATACAACTCATATCTTTAACTATACTAGTCATCTATAGCAATTATCAAACAAGAATGCTATACTCAACCAAACTATCCAACATGCCTAACAACCATTGTGATGTCCCGGGAATTTAGGCAATATTTATTTAATAATTTCCATTAATAATTAGTTTAAAATGTGAAATATTGATTTAATAATCTAATTCAAACAGGAATTATCTTTTGAAGATTAATAATTATTTAGTTTGTCAAATGTTATTCTTTTCAAAATTTATAATAATGATAACTTTATATTTGGAAATTTTATTCTTTTCAAAAGTTAAAAATATTTAAATGATAAAATTATCTTTCTAAGCTAATTTAAAAGATATTTTATTTATAATGTATATATGTGTATACATTGTAAATAAAGAATTTGATTTTTAATTTAAATTTAAATTTAATAAGAATATTTTCAAATATATATATATATATATATGTATATGTATGTATGTATGTATGTATGTGTATGTATAAATTATGAATTGGTTAATTTGATTTAAATTAGTATTGAAAACTTTTCAAAAGTTTGTTTTAAAAATCCATCTTATATTTTCAAAAGAAATTAAAGTAAAATATTTATTTTGTTTATAAAAATATAATAGTTTAAATTGTATTTTATAATAAAAGTTTATTTTGTTTTCTTTTAAAAAATTGTTTTCTTTTAAAATAGACTTAGTTTATTTACATTAGAGTATAATATTTGGTTTGAAACTTTGGAATAAAATTGAATTCAATATTCCTTTTCTTTTTAATTTTTTCTCTCTTGAAAATTTAGCTTTGAAAATATTATTTTAAAAAAGTTACAAATAAACATTAAAATGTGTAATTTTATAAAGAAAATTTATATGTACACATTTAAAGGCTAAATGCAAAATAAAACATTTAAAAACATGTTAAATTAAATAAGAAATTGATTTACAAGGATTTAAAAACATTTATAAATTAATAAATTTATTTTAATATTAAATTGTACACGTGTTGGACATTTAACTTTTAGGAAGACACTTGTAAAACATTCTATAACATTACGTAACAAGTGTCATGATTTTATTTATTTTTTAAAAAAATTATTGAAAATATATTAAGTAGAAATTTAACAGCTCATTATTGTTCAAACCATTTTCTTCAAATGAAAATCTGAAATCAGATTTAAAGAAATTCAAAACCAAATTCAACCCAAAATCTAAATCTATCAAAAATCTGCAAACAATTTGTTCAATTGCAAATCTGAAATCTGTTTAAAGATCAATTCAAACTCTAGCAAAAGAAGAATGGAGGTCAGCTGCAGTTTTAAGATCAACTACAATAGCAAACTCACCTGAATCATCTACAAATCAGCAAGCAGATTAAAAATCCCAGATTCAACAGCAAGCAAATGCAAATCTGTTTTAGGAAAATGATATGACAACCGTGTTGTTCTATGCTTCTTCAATAATAAAGTGAGTAAATTTCTGTTTTTAAAAACAGTTCTTCTTTTTAAAATCAAAGCCAAACAAATTTCCAGCACTCAAGTTTCTATTGCAAACTGATTTCAAAAAAAAAAAATCAAACTTCTATGAATAAAACTGCAGTGCCTTCGTTTTTTTTGGTGGATAACTGCACAATTGAAAAAGCTTAAATTATCTGTTGCATGTGGATTGATAGAATTAAGCATGCTTGTATGGTGATGATATTCTGTGTATACATATATAAATATATATATATATATATATATATATGTGTTGTTGCCAGGTATCAGTATACCTATTATGTTTTTTTTTAAAACAAGGATTTTTAATAGAAATCCATTTCCTTTTGATCTGATTCTCTGTTAGGATTTGTTATGTAAATGAAAGATGTTTGTTTAGTATGGATTAAGTTTATAAATTATAATTAAGTTAAATTAAAAACTGTTGTCTCTGTAAACAATAAGATTAGTTATTGTTTCAAATAAGAAAATATCAAACTTCTTAAATTATTAAAAACTGGTTTATAACCTGAATGCATGTAGGAAATCATGATTTTTAAAACAAAAATCACATTTTTTTTGTTAACTGTGGAGTGAGCTTGTCTGGGTTGAACAGAATGGGAATTTTTGGGTTTATCTGATTGCCTAGTGATTTTGGGATGTTGTGGTTCTTCCTGAAGGTGGAGGGCTGATAGGTGAGTGGGGGAAAATTGTCAGGTGGATGGTCAGAGGTTGGCGGCGACCGTGGTTGGCTATTCCAGTTTCTAACCCTCGTTTGCTGGTGGTAGGAGTTTTGTAGCTTCTTGATTTCTATGGTGCATCGAGTGATGTAAGGCTTTGGGGACTGGAAGAGGGGATGTAGATGGAGAGTTGGCCGGAGTCGTAGTGATTCTGATGATTTGAGATGGGTTATCGCGATGTTGACAGGTTTGGGAATGTTTACTGTGTGATGTTCCAGGTTGCATTGGATTACTTGATTTTAATTTCGAGCTGCAGTGAGTTTTCTGGTGGTCGTGATCATGTTGGAAGTTGGTCGGCGACGTGGTGAAGTTGGTTAGGGTGGCTGGAGGTTGCCTGAGCACCGGTGCATATGCACCGTGCATATTTTAAGTTCTGATGAACCTTGGGTTTGTGCAGGAGAGTAGGACTCGAGTTTCACTCGGGTAATTCGAGAATCTGTCTCGAAGCAATTAGGGTATGGACTCGAAGCATTTGTTAAGGGGTCTCGGGTATGTTTGATTCCAGGTTTATAACCTGACAGTATTTTGGTTTTCAAAATTTAAATGGAATTTAAATTTTAAAGCAGGGATTTAAATTCAAAGTTTAAGTTGGATTTGATTCAAATGAACTTTTGAATCCTAGGTTTTTAAAATGAAAATTTTAAATTTTAAAGCAAGATTTAAATTAAGTTTTAAAATCAAATCTAAATATAGTTTCAAGTTTACTATGAACCCAGATTTTGAATTTAAAACAGTTTTGTAAATTTTAGATGTCGAACATGTTTAAATGTTTTAAGTAGATTTTAAAAATGAATTTGATTTCAAATAAATGTTTAAACTTGACAAAATTCTTTACTTTAATATTTGAATAAAAGTTATGATGGGTTTAACTAAATTTGGAAATTAAATAATCAATTTATTTTAAGCTTGATTTCTTTAATAAATTAAGTATTTTAGTTTTAAACTTTTCTTATATAAGTATCTTATATAAGTAATGATTGTTATTCACTTTTATTTTAAGAAATAAATTTATTTAAATTTGGGTAAATGTTTAAATACTTAAACATTTTAAATTTTAAATTTTGAAGTGGAATTTGAATTTAATTTAGAAATGTATTGTTTTAAATTCATTTGAATGATAATGAAGTCATTAATAAAGTAAATGAATCATTTTAGAAATAATTAAGATAATAAAAAGAATTTAATTTATAAGAGAATTAAGGAATGTCTTATTTATTTGATTTTAAATTAATGTTTTAGATTAATTTATAATTAGGGATGATTAATAATGATTAATCTAAGATAATTTTTCTTAAGAAAGTAATTAAAGAAAATGTTGTTAGTTAATAATGATAATTATCTAAGGATTATTAAGTAATTAATTAATGTGGTTAATTTTGATAATTAATTAGATTAATTAATTGAAGATAATGAATTGTAAATGGTTAAGCATAATTACTTGATAAAAGAAATTAAGGAATTAATTTCATATTGAAATTAATTATGATAATTGGATTAGTTAATTTAATTAATTTAGTTTAATTAATTTAAGAAAATCATTTGATGATTTAATAAGAGCAATTACTCAATGTAATTAATGGAACATTATTACTTAGAGAAGTAATAAATGATAATTATTGGAATGTAATTAGTGAGGGATGATTTTTAATAAAGTAATTTGGGTAATTACTATTGCAATAAATCAAGGGATTAATTAATGAAGATAATTAATTATGGGATAATTAATTTGTTATGAGTAATTAAGGTTAGTTAATTACTGGATTAATATTAATCAATGGTGATTAATAGTTATTTTTTTAAATTTTAGATTAATTACTAAATGTAATTAATTTAAATAAAGTAATTAATTTAAATATAAATTAGAGATCATTAATTAATATAATTAATGATGTAATTAAGAATTGTTTAATTAAGGAATAATTAATAATTAAGTGATTAATTAATGTAATTAATTAAGGATAAATGTAATTAATTATAGTCAATTAATAAATGAAGTAATTAAATGTTAATTACTAACGATTAAGGTTAATTAATTTTGTGGAATTAATTAAAGACTAATTACTTATTGTAATTAGAGGATGATTAATCAAAGGTGTTTAATCAAGATGAATACTTAGAGAATGATTAATTAACTAGGTTAATTATTAATGGATATATAAGCAGGATTTATAGATGTGGTAATTAATTTAATTTATTTTAAATTAATTAGAGATAGAAGTAATTAATTTAATTCATTTTAAATTAATTATAGATGATGGTAATAAATCATTGCTTATGGATGATACTGATATTCCATTGGATGGTTGTGATCTCAGTAATGAGATGAGTAATATCTATATGATATGGATGCTTAGTTAAAGTATGATAATATGGATTATCTGTTTGTGATGATTATCTGTTTGTGATGATGATATGGGTTATCTGTTTATGATGAAATGTGATTATCTATTGTGATATGTGAATTATCTATCTGTGTGTATATAGATAATGATGAATTGAATTAATTGTTCAAACTAAATTCACTTGGACATTAAGATGGCGTTTGGATTTCGATGAGATCGGGATCGGGTTTCCAAATTTGGAATTCTGAAAACCACATCGATCCAAATTAAACGTTAGGTCGTGAATCTCAAGTGAAGAGTGAAGACTCGAGGTGTAAGGACTATTCGTGTTAATACTCTGAGGGATTTCCAATACGAGTTTAACGGGGGTAGTACTTTCAGGTTCGAGATGAAGATTCAGAGTGCAAGGGCTATTGTCGTTAACTCGGAGGGTGATTCCAAAACGAGTGTAGCAAGATAGTGCCTTCGGTTTCGTTCGAACACAGAACGAACTTGTATGGATTGAATACTTTCAGAACATCGTCAGGTGGACGATGAGCATTCTAAGATTAATGTGTCCTATAAAGGTAATCGTAGCCTCAAGCCTCATCAACCGGGAATGGCTAAAACATGGGAGGTGCAGCAAGGCTAAGTGGGTCATGCCCAAGTAGGACGTGATTTACCCCTGTCTAGAGGTCCCTTTATATTTCGGTTGTGCGGGCAGTTGGCGACGGCCATCTACGGGTTGGTCTTGTTCGGGACTGTCCAGTAAGGGATGGTTCCGGCTTTGTGTTGCAAGGGATTGGGAGTGATCCTCAGTACGATGATCTAGGCCACATACTGTGACGGGCGGTACCCCGGTAGCCCTGCCATTGATGGAAACTCATTCTTCCTACGTGCCCCTACGATTTTGATTGTATTACCTATTTTTGTGGCTAGTAGCTGGAATTTAATGAATATAACAATTTCGGCTATTTCTTATTTACTTGAAAACCCTAGACACTATCATAATATCATTGGATTTCCTATCAAATGTTTTGGTTAGCGTAAGGTAAAAACTTTTCCATGTTTATGTGTGGGAAGTCTTACGTGATACCTTTTGTTTCAAAAGGATTTTCAAAGTTAAGCAATTTTAAACCCGTTTACTTACACCAGACCCATGTCTGACCCGAGTGTTTGTTTTCTGTTTGTTAAACTCTTGGATACTCATATTATGTATGAGTAGTCAAGTGATTCAGGATTGCTTTGACGAATTCTGGAGGAGAAATGGAGCATGAGGCTTCAGCGTGTAGATATATATAGTGGTTCCGCCGTGTTTGAATTGTATCTGTTTTCTATGATATACTCGAATTGTAATTGCTAGGCAGATGTTTATAACTGCCTAGTTTGTGTTGTATTAGTTGTATAACTCTGATGTATATGATACTATGCAATGTTTTATGTGATATAATATAATTTATTCGTTCCGCTGTGAGATTCTGATGTTGTTTGTTTCTTTCTTTCCTATCTTTTCTCTTTTCTATCCCTTTCTTTCTTCTTAATGATGCGTCTTTCTATGGAATGAAAGGCGGGTCGTTACAACCATACAAACATAAACTAGCAACTCAAATGCTAACAATCAAATCAAAATGCATACATAAGATCTAATATCCAAAAATAACATCCATACCTATCCTAGCATGTGAAATACTAAATCAACTAGTACAAACATCCAATATGATATCCATAATGCAAGCTGACGATAAAAACAAAATCCCATCGTCCAAAAAGCTCCGAACTAACGTTCTTATGCTCCCCGCAGTCTACCGTACCCTATCGCCTTCGCTTTCATTCCACTGAACTCCTATCACTCCTTTGACCTCCTCCTAGCCTTATTCATATCACATCGATCAGTACGAATAGTCATATGAGGTCTCCAAGTATGTGGTTTAGTCTTGATATCATTTAATCCATTTAGTTCCAATTATCCAAATGCCTCTTTTAAGTTCTCCCAAAGTCCATTATCGGACAACTAATCCTGCCCACTTACAATGCTATTGGCATATGATGGAATCACACTAACCATCCGACAACTAACACAACAAAAACGGATGTCGTAGTACTGGACTTAAGAAATATAAATTTAGCACCATCTATCAACCAATCGACTATGACTCAAATGCAAACTCTCTATCCTCAGTCATAGGCTATCCATCAATGCAGTCCTAAAACATTTGCTCCCACTACTCGAGAACAAATGATTTCTCGTCCCTACAAAACCAACAGTTTCGATCGGGTCCACACTGCATCACCTCTACAGACACTATTAACTCTTCCAATCAGCTAAATCAAATTAGGTCTAATAGTCAAAATATCCTTCACACTTAACCAAAGCTCATCGAGTCCTGGAGTCATAACAAGTGATAAGCTTGATCAATGCCCGCTCTAGGGATATTGCTCCCAAAATGGTATGTTTTCCACTTGAAACACTAACAACTAGATTTCCCTTCAAACAGCTAGGAAATATCAAATATTTAGGAGGCTAAGAACTCCAACCATCGCTGCTACCGAAGATAAACATCCTTCTCGAAGAAGAGATGCTACAATGACAAGGGATTAACAAACAACTTAAACTCCTCTCCTAACGAACAGTGCCTCCAAATCCCCGAAGCGAAATCTTTCTCTTCCAACTCCATATTAAAAGTTGGATACTACCTCTCTCTATCTATATTGCATGCATTTAAGTACTATAGGCAAGTGAATATTATCCTCTCCTCATTCCCGCTTGGAATGAGTACTATTAATGTAGTCGTCGACCTCTTGGCATGACTCATTAAAGTGTGTCTACATCTCACATCTCAAACAAAAGCCCGATCCTCTCCTAAACAATAGGTCGACGATACTTCTACCTTGGGTTCATTCAGATTTTCGGACTACCATAACTAAAAGATCTACAGCGACTCCTACTCCAAACCAACATAACCCAAGTATCTCACTCCCCTCCTTCAGGAGTGATACCCTCAAAGTCTAACCACCAATTTGTGTCTTGTGATCCTTTTCCATCCACGGGTAGACGAAAGTATCATGATCGAAAATAAGCACAACCGACTCATGCAACTTCTCCAAACATGGTCCATGAGATCCACAACATATGCCGAACACATTGGTTAGTGCGAATGACATAACCAACCTAAAATCAAGGTAGCATACAAAACACTATAATCGGCGCACTCATCCAAATTACTCTCAGTTGGTGTAACCTCACCGCAGGGTCCAACTAAGAGAACATCCTTATGCTATAGAGCTGAGCGAATTATTCATCTACAAATGGGAGTACGAACTTTTTTTTTATCTGAACTAGGCCACAACAACCAACAACAACTACAAAGAGCCATCCGTCCTACCGACGAACACAACAGGTGAATCCTACCCAAAATATACACCCATGGATAAACCATCACCTAAATAGGTCATCTACTTGCACCTCTAATCTTCTAAGCTCTTTGGAAACCCTATGCTTTAAAGGCATAACTACTGGTCCAAATCCTCTGACTAGATCAATATGGAACTCTATCCCTTTACAGTGGTAATCCGTCCACCTCCTCGAGCATGTCCGGTCACTCTCAAACTACAGGCACAAATGACATGCTATCATGTGAAATATTGAGCGAACATATAAGACTCCCCTGTTGGCAGCTAATCACAACTGTCCGCCCCTCCATAACCCCAATCGTCATCAACAGCCTCTCATAGTCCACCACTATTCTATATCCCTTCAGCCATTCCATTTTTAAACTATAATACCAACCTAACTTAACCCTAAAAAATCAACGTCTAACAAATAAACAACCATAACTCAAAAGGGAAAGTCTCGAAAAACTACGTATAGGCTAGAAGAGCCCCCAACTAGGTCTATCATGATCAGAGATCGGTAATTATCTCAAGTCTTTATCCCAATATCTAACTATCAGATCTAGATATGAAGGAATGTGAAACATCGATGTCAAATAAAACATGTATGAAACCATCATATGTGGGAAGTGTGATAACCCAGAATTTTAGAATATCTATAGTTGATAAAGTAACTGAATTTAATTAGTGGGGATACTGATTTATAAGTTAAATAAATAATTCTGGTAATGAAAGTATATATCTGAATAAGTATTGGTTTGATAGTCTTTCTAGTATAATCATTTAAATTGGCAAAATTGATATTTTCAAACAATAATAATAATTTGTTGTTTATATATATATATATATATAAAGAGATTTTTAATAGAATTATCATTTACAAATTGAATTGGTGTTTGTTTATTTGATTTTTAAATTTAATTTTAAAACTTGAATTTGAATTTGGATTAGAATATTGAAATTCAAAAGATAGAAATATATATCTTAAAATTATTTTTATTTGAAATTATATTATATATATGACTTTATTTAGAATATAATTAGTTTTTATGTCATTTTTTAAAGGATTTTGTTATATAAATTAAGAAATTAGTTATTAATTAGGAAATTAATTATAAAAGCTTTTAAAACCATATAAAAACTAATTAACTTGTGCATAATTACAAATATAAGTGAAAGAGTGTATCTAGTTACAAGTGTAGATGAATTATAAATTGATAAGGACAAGTGTCGTCCTTAATTTTTCTTTTTCTTTAATTTTGATAAAACAAGAAAAACTTAACTTAAAATTTCATTCCTTAAAACAAATGCTAAAACCAGAAACTTCAATCTGCAAAATTCATTTCAGTTTTTAAAAGCAAGATTCCATCTTCAAACAAATGAAATTTTCTGATCTTCAAACAAATTATCAAAACTAGAGAAGTAAGGAATATAATCAAAGGCCTGAGTAAACTCTAAGATCAGCAAGCTCAGTTCAGTTATTTCAAAAGAAAAAAAACATAGGCCTGATCATCTCGACAGCATCAACTGCAATACAGATCAAAGATCAAATCTATTTTCCATATTTTCATTTTTTGATTTCAAAACTTCAAGGCTTCTCTGTTTTATAAACAACATGTGAGTAACCTTATCTTTAAGCCTGATCTGCCTATTTGTGAGAATGCATGAAATAAACCTTGAAAATATGTTGAGTAGTTTGTTTGCCTGTTTGTTCAGGATGAAAACATATATATATATATATATATATGTATGTATGTATGTATGTATGTATGTATGTATGTATAATAATGTTGCATGCATGTCTGTTAACAACCTATATCAACTCTGTTTATCAATATGTTGTGAGTAAACATCTTTCTTAAATATTTAAGAATAAAACCCTAAAGCATGTGAATATACCGAAAAATCTGATATATGATATGTTTTGTACGGTAGTAAACGTGATTTCCAATTATTTGTATGAGGATGTTTGTATGAAGGTCTGAAAGATGATGTTTGTTCTGTGTTAAATTTTGTTCAAATCCAAATTTCTCTTCCCTTAATTATTTTTTAGAGATGAATATCTAAACAAAACTCATTTGAAATGGCGAGATAATTAATCCAAAAATAATTTCTGATGATAATCAACAGTAGTTTTTAAATAAAGGTAAAGAACAGGAGTACTATAAATTTTATCACATTTTCGACTGAAATGATTTCCAGTTTCAAGATTATCATTTTTTTTATTTTTGAAACATGAGATTTTTAAAGACAAATTCACGATTTTTAAGTTTATAATTTAAGAGAAATAATGAGATGAACGACATCAGGGTTTTTAGTAATTCCTAGTGATCGCAGCGATTAGATGTCTCGGGGTTGGGGTCATAGGAGGTACGAATGGTGGCGAGCACAGGAAAAATGCTCGTTGTTTTTCTCGAAGGGCATGGTGGTCGTACTGGTGTGAACTAGGGTTTAGTGTATTATTTTGCTCGATGGGATTGTCAGGCCATTTTCGACGTGGGTGAAGAATCGGAGTGGCACGCGATGGTGGGGATGGGTGCTGGATTGTGTGACGAAGTTTCAGTGTGGTGGTCAGGTGACCTCGAAATCTGAGGTGTCGGGGAGGAGAAGTTTTCTGGCCATGGAAGGTTCCAGGTTGGGACGTGAATACCTCGTTTTCGATTCAAGGAGATTTTTTTCAATCCGGGTGTTGATGTGAGTTCGCGTGGGTTCAGGAGATATTCGAGTATCGCCGTGCCGATCACCGGAGGTCGGTGTCGCTGGTGTAGGTGCACCGCGTGCACATGGTGTCTGGGTCGATGTGTTCCAGCGAAGGCTCGGGTGGATTCTCGTACAAGTGGAGAAAGGACTCGAAGTGATGAAGGAAGGTGTGTGACTCGGGGCAGGCGCGGAATATTTTTGTGTTTGTCATGGATTTACTCGAGTTTTTGAGTCTTGTTGTTATAGCCTGGTTTTAGGTTTTGTTTTGATGAAGTAAGGTACAAGCCAGAGGTTAACCATGTTTTCAAAGGCATATGAAGTAAGTGTGAAACTAATTTTAAAGTATAGATTCAAATAAAATTTTAAAATAATTGAAGGAATAAATTTCTCAATGTAATTAATTAAATAAATGAAATTAGTAAAGTTAAGTAATTAATTTGTTAAATTAATTTAAGATAATCATTTGATAAGTATAACTACTTAGTAATGGGTGATTGTTGGTTGAGATTAATTGAAGAATGGAAGTAATTATGGAATAAATTACTTTGTGAATGAAAGTAAGTAAGGGTAGTTAAATTACTGGATGAGATTAATCGTGGGTGATTTATGAATAATTAATAAAGGATTTTTTTATAATAAGAAGTAATTAAAGAATCATTAATTAATGACAGTAATTAAGGATTGATTAATTTAAGAAAATTAACCAATGAAATGATTATATTAATTAATCAGTATAATTAATAAATAATTTGTGTAATTAATTTAGTTTATTAATTAATAAAGTACTTAAAGGTTAATTACAGTAAGTGGATAAGTATAATTAATTCGAGAAAGGTTAAATACTTAGTGTAATTCAAGAATAATTAATCAGGGTTGATTAACTAAGATGGATACTTAGCGAATGATTAATTAATTGGTTTGTAATTAGTAAATGAATAAGTAAGCAAGATTTATAGTGATGGAAGAAAATTAATTTGATTGATTAATTTGAGATAATGTGATAAATTAGTCTTGCTTATGAATTATCGGATAGATTGGGTGTCTTAAATTGATCGCTATCTCTAATATAAAATGTTTTGTGATATGATTAGATTGGGTTGTATGATAAATGGCTGTGTTGATGTGACATCCTATATTTAAAATTAGATTGTACTTGGGTTAAAATGACATGGGATTCGAAGAGACCGAGGTGAGGTATCAATAAATACCCGAAACCACTTCGACTCGTCATAAATTGATATGTGAAATCAATAGGCTGGAATGGAATGATTTAAGTAAATTGGACCATTTAAATCTAGTTTTGGTACTTAAAGAATTGATATGTGATATAAGGGATGTTTATAACAAATGATGAATCTATAAATTGATACGGGTTACCCTGGGTTTATATAAGTTGTATGCTTTGTATTCTATGTTAGATGGGTTTACTCACACTGGTTTTCAGCCTGACCTAGGTGTTACTTTGGTGTAATGCTCGGGTCAGACCGAGCATTATAGATTTCCAGGTAAGGACGTTCTGGAGCTCAGAAGTCGAACTGGATGTCAGGAACGTATGGAGCGTTTCCGCTGCATTATATTATTGTATATCCGAGGCATGGTTATTGTGTATGTCTAGTGTCTGTATGTATGTGTAACTCTGATGTATTTAAAATGTAATTGAAAGATATAATATTCTTTGTAAACTGTTATTATTTATTATATTTTTATCCGCTGCGAATGTGAGATGTTGATATTTCTGTTCATTTTCTTCTTCTTGTTGTTCTATCTCTTTCTTCTTTTTCATGACAATCTGAAATTTTCAGGCTCGGAAATTTCGGGTCGTTACATTTGGTATCAGAGCGAGGTTAAGCGAGAACCTTGGCTCTGGTGGGATTACTCATTAAGGATAGGGTCAATGGTACCCTAGAATGAGTTGAGTGTGTGTGTGTGTGTGTGTGTGTGTGTGTGTGTGTGTGTGTGTATATATGAGAGCGTACTTGTTACTTTCTTATATAAATATTTTAAATGATTTTATATAAGAATACATTTTGATATATAAAGCAACATTTCTTTCTAATAAATATTAAGCTAATTGGTTGTTAAATTATTGGGATTAAATTAAGTGGTAATAGACATACAATAAAATTGAAATTAAATTAAAGATAAGTTTGAAATGGATTCAAACTGAAATTAAATCTTGAAGTTGGAGAAGAATTTCTAAATAAGATGAATTAGAATTGGTTTCAAACCAGAGAAATAGAATGGTTATTGTGTTTAATAATGGGATGTTAAATTATTGAAATTAAATAAGAATTTAAGTAGTAAATATATGTATCCGAGAAGGAATTGAATAGAATGTACCATTCATATAAGGAACATTAGAATTAAATTTGGTTTCAAATTGTTAAAGGGAATGATAAATAATATTATTCAGAATAGTTTTGAAAGTGATCTTATTTTGAAATAAGAAGTTGTTTGAAACTTTGTTTGAAATTAAAACCCAAAGATGTTAAAACATAAGGTATAACATAGTAAGCAAATTAATATAAGAGTAAAAGTTGAATTATTCTAATTAAGTCTAATTTATAGGTTAGGAAGCCCCTCTAGAATTCAGTCTTTGAGAGAGATGACTAAGAGTAAAGAATGGAAGGTTAGGCGCAGAGAGCAAAGAGCAGCTGCACGTAGGGATCAAGGAGAAGGAATTCAAGAGTATGAGAAACAGTTTAGGGAAAGGGCTGAACCAGGACCTTATGATAATGTCACGTATTACAGATGTTTCAATAAGGGACATTACGTAGCCAGGTGCAGTAAAACAAGAGAGGAATTGAAGGGTACATTCCATCGGTTTCGCTTTGAGATCTTGTGCTTTAAGTGTCATAAGAAAGGACATTTCCTAAATCATTGCCCTGAAGTGAGGAAGGCGAAGCGTAAACCAGTTGAACAGGTCAATGAGTCGACTATTTGCTATCATTGTAAGAAGACGGGACATATTGCTAGGAATTGTTGCGAGAGGCAGAAGAGGAGTTAGGCTGTGGAACATACTCTTGGAGGCGTGAAGGTTATCCAGATTGATGATTGGGTAGAAACATTTTGTGGTAAATGTTATAAGTGGGGACACCCTGTTGAGAAGTGTATGTTCGGGCTTTGCCCTTTGAAAGGAAGTCCATAGGAAGGATTCTTGTAGGAGTATTAGGGCTTTGTTCTTTCCAAACCACTAGGTAATAGAAAGGCATCTAGATTTATGACTTCTGTAAGACTCTTATTTTATATAAATGTATGTAAGATATGAACTACTAGCATGTAGTCAATTAATGTATGGAATATTTTGTGGTAGTACAATCTAATGTAAATTTTCTTATCTATTAAAGAATTGGACTCAGAATTAAATTGCTTAAAGATTTGGGTTATTAATGTAAAAATAAAGGTTAATTTGATTTAAGGGGGTTGAACCAACATTTGGGAATTTAACTCGAATTTATATAATTCGAGATGGGTTAAAAATTGAGATTTAATTTTCATTAGTTCAAAATTGAATTTTGTTTGGAATTGAAGATAGATAAGTATAAAAAAATTCCAATGGAAAATTTGAATTGGATTAATTTGAAATAAAATCGAAGACTTAATGAGTTCAAATTCAGATGGGAATTAGGATTAATTCATAGAAATTGAAATGAGTTGAAAATTGAAGTAAATTCGATTTGAATTTTGTCTAAATTAATTTGAATAATTTAGGAATTGTAATTAAAAGTGAATATGTTTAAAAACTCAACTAGAATTTGATTTGAAAATTTGAAAAAAAATTAAGAATTAATTCATCTTGAATTAGGGATAAATCAATTTCGATGGAAATTTAAGTTATTTAATTGGAATGGAGTCAATTTAAATGGAGTGGAAATTCAAATTGAATTGATGGGATTAGAGGTTGGGAATTGAACAGTTTGACTCTGAAATATTTTCAAACTAAATTGTTTTAGTACAAATCTATTTTTCCAAGCTATTTATTATATCTACGACCTTTCTTTTTAAAGCCAAACTATTTTATACTTGTTTTACAATTATTTTTGGAACTGTTTAACAATTTTCCAGCTGTTTTATAAACTAATTACTATTTTTAACTATTTCACAAATTAATTACTATTTTATAACCGTTTTGCAATTATGTAAAATTTCTATAATTATCTGACTATTTTTCAACTATTTTACAATTACTTAATTATTTTACAGTTATTTTACAAACTAATGACTATTTTTCAACTACGTGTCTATTTTTAAAATTTTCAAGCTATTTTCTAAAAATAAACTGGTCGGAGTTCAAACTGTTATTGATTAAATACTCAACTGAGATAAGAATTGAAGTGATAATCCAATGGAATAAAGGCAAATGTGAATAAGTGAGTGGAAATTTAAGTGAGTGTGAATAGAAAGGAAATTGGTTTGGCTAATAATAAATGAAGTTAAAATACGTAGGATGTACGTATATTATTCTATTAGCATAGTGATTTGATCCAGATTCGAGCACAGAATTTTGAGATAGTTTATCGATCTGAGTTGGGATTTTTCACTCGATTTGCAACGGCGAACCTGGATATGGATTGTTGATTGATTCTGGATATTCTCTATCATAATTATAGCTATGCAAGGAGAATGACGGTTTCTGATCAAGAAATCAGACCTGTGTCCGCACTAGGAAGTCGGGTGGACGATACTAGTTCGAAAGTGAAATTGTGTGATCGAGTGAGCGATCAGATTGGTTTAGCGTATGGATGATATGTGTACATCGTATGGATTTGAATGAAAATGATATTTAAAGGAGTAATAAAAATTGGAATATTTGATTTTAAATAAACAAAGCTATATATCTTTGTTATATAAGATAAATCTTCCCTTGTTGAATCTATTGCCACAAGGAAAGGATTTTTGAAAAGTGTTTGAAGTATAAAGGAATTTTATACAAGTTTGAATGATCCAAAGTTTTTTTAAAAAAAATTATATATATATATATATAAAGGATCTTATGAGGATTTTTGTAAAAGGTTTTGGGAACCTTCGGATTTGGAAAGGGTTTTGATTTTTGGGTAAAATCAATATTGAAATTTGGAAAGCCTAGTTTGGGAATTATCGATTTTGGGATAATCGATTTTGTGTAAAGGAGCCTTGTATGAGATCATACTAGGCGTATGATTTGAAAGATACTATGTGTGTATAGTATAAAGTGTTTTGATGATGACTTTGGGGAAAAAGGCGCTCCCTTGAAATGAACTTCTCAGGAGTGCCACTGGATGGTGCTACCTTGAGCCCCAAGGAGGAGTTTTAAAGTTGATCCTGTGAGGAGTCCGGACAAAACTAGTACCTGAGGATTATGAGTAGAGTATGCCATAGTGAAAGTCTTGTGTGCCGCTGAGAGCCAACGGTCTACGTTTGATTTTATACGGGTAGACTGCGACCTACGTACGAGTGGAGAAGTTTCATTTTGATAGCGAAAATCGTGTGTGCTGCTGAGAGCCAACAGTTACGTGGACTTTTGCTGTGATGGCAACGTAACCCTGGAATGTAAATGCGACCTGTTGTAGGTTCCATGGCGTAATCGAGGGGCACGGAGTGCCTACAGTTACATGGACTTTTGCTGCGATGGCAACGTAACCCAAGATGTAACTGCGACCACGAATGGGGGTGATGATTTCCAGAGCATTCTCACCAAGAATATTTCCTCTATTTTCAAAAGTATTTTCTATATTTTCAATAAAATTATTTTCTAAAGTATTTTCATTGGGTGTTGAAAATGGGTCCGCTAAGTACTTACAGATCTTCAGTCCTACGCCTGATCAACGTATGACCGAATTTATGTGAGAACGAGTACGAACTTGTTGAAATATCGAGCCACAAAATGATATTTTTTATTAAACTATCTTGCTAATATATATAGATTTTATAAGTGTTTTAAGAAATGATCAAAAAGTGTTTATCTGATTTTAATAAATTCTGGATTCGTTCCTTTTCGAGGACGAAAAGATTCTAAGGTGGGAGGAACGTGATAACCCAGAATTTTAGAATATCTATAATTGAAAAAGTAACTGAATTTAATTAGTGGGAATACTTATTTATAAGTTAAATAAATAATTCTGGTAATGAAAGTATATATCTGAATAAGTATTGGTTTGATAGTCTTTCTAGTATAATCATTTAAATTGGCAAAATTGATATTTTCAAACAATAATAATGTGTTGTTTATATATATATATATATATATATATAGATATAAATAGATTTTTAATAGAATTATCATTTACAAATTGAATTGGTGTTTATTTATTTGATTTTAAATTTAATTTTAAAAATTGAATTTGAATTTGGATTAGAATATTGAAATTCAAAAGATAGAAATATATATCTTAAAATTATTTTGATTTGAAATTATATTATATATATGACTTTATTTAGAATATTATTATTTTTTATGTCTTTTTTAAGGATTTTGTTATATAAATTAAGAAATGTAGTTATTAATTAGGAAATTAATTATAAAAGCTTTTAAAACCATATAAAAACTAATTAACTTATGCATAATCACAAATGTAAATGAAAGAGTGTATCCAATTACAAGTGTAGATGACTTATAAATTGATAAGGACAAGTGTCCTCCTTAATTTTTCTTTTTCTTTAATTTTGATAAAACAAGCAAAACTTAACTTAAAATTTCATTCCTTAAAACAAATGCTAAAACCAGAAACTTCAATCTGTAAAATTCATTTCAGTTTTTAAAAGCAAGATACCATCTTCAAACAAATGAAATTTTCAGATCTTCAAACAAATTATCAAAACCAGAGAAGTAAGAAATATAATCAAAGGCCTGAGTAAACTCTAAGATCACCAAGCTCAGTTCATTATTTCAAAAGAAAAAAAACATAGGCCTGATCATCTCGATAACATGAACTGCAATACAGATCAAAGATCAAACCTATTTTCCATATTTTCATTTTCTGATTTCAAAACTTCAAGGCTTCTCTGTTTTATAAACAACATGTGAGTAACCTTATCTTTAAGCCTGATCTGCCTATTTGTGAGAATGCATGAAATAAACCTTGAAAATATGTTGAGTAGTTTGTTTGCCTGTTTGTTCAGGATGAAAACATATATATATATATATATATATATATATATATATATATATGTATGTATGTATGTATGTATGTATGTACGTATGTATAATAATATTGCATGCATGTCTGTTAACAACCTGTATCAACTCTGTTTATCAATATGTTGTGAGTAAACATCTTTCTTAAATATTTAAGAATAAAACCCTGAAGCTTGTGAATATACCGAAAAATCTGATATATGATATGTTTTGTATGGTAGTAAACGTGATTTCCAATTATTTGTATGAGGATGTTTGTATGAAGGTCTGAAAGATGATGTTTGTTCTGTGTTAAATTTTGTTCAAATCCAAATTTCTCTTCCCTTAATTATTTTTTAGAGATGAATATCTAAAAAAACTCGTTTGAAATGGCGAGATAATTAATCCAAAAATAATTTCTGATGATAATCAACAGTAGCTTTTAAATAAAGGTAAAGAACAGGAGTACTGTAAATTTTATCACATTTTCGACTGAAATGATTTCCAGTTTCAAGATTATCATTGTTTTTTTATTTTTGAAACATAGGATTTTTAAAGACAAATTCACGATTTTTAAGTTTATAAATTAAGAGAAATAGTGAGATGAACGACATAGGGGTTTTTAGTAATTCCTGGTGATCGCAGCGATTAGATGTCTCGGGGTTGGGGTCATAGGAGGTACGAATGGTGGCGAGCACAGGAAAAATAGTCAAAATATCCTTCACACTTAACCAAACCTCATCGAGTCCTGGATTCATAACAAGTGATAAGCTTGATCAATGCCCGCTCTAGGGATATTGCTCCCAAACTGGTATGTTTTCCACTTGAAACACTAACAACTAGATTTCCCTTCAAACAGCTAGGAAATATCAAACCTTTAGGAGGCTAAGAACTCCAACCATCGCTGCTATCGAAGATAAACATCCTTCTCGAAGAAGAGATGCTACAATGACAAGGGATTACCGAACAACTTAAACTCCTCTCCTAACGAACAGTGCCTCCAAATCCCCGAAGCGAAATCTATCTCTTCCAACTCCATATTAAAAGTTGGATACTACCTCTCGTTATCTATATTGCATGCATTTAAGTACTATAGGCAAGTGAATATTATCCTCTCCTCATTCCCGCTTGGAATGAGTACTATTAATGTAGTCGTCGACCTCTTGGCATGACTCATTAAAGTGTGAAAAGGATAACATCTCAAACAAAAGCCTGATCCTCTCCTAAACAATAGGTCGACGATACTGCTACCTTGGGTTCATTCAGATTTTTGGACTACCATAACTAAAAGATCTACAGCGACGTCTTACTCCAAACCAACATAACCCAAGTATCTCGCTCCTCTCCTTCAGGAGTGCTACCCCCAAAGTCTAACCACCAATTTGTGTCTTGTGCTCCTTTTCCATCCATGGGTAGACGAAAGTATCATGATCGAACATAAGCACAACCCACTCATGCAACTTCTCCAAACATGGTCCATGAGATCCATAACATATGCCGAACACATTGGTTAGCGCGAATGACATAACCAACCTAAAATCAAGGTAGCATACAAAACACTATAATCGGCGCACTCATCCAAATTACTCTCAGTTTGTGTAACCTCACCGCAGGGTCCAACTAAGAGAACATCCTTATGTTATAGAGATGAGCGAATTATTCATCTACAAATGGGAGTACGAACTTTTTTTTATCTGAACTAGGCCACAACAACCAACAACAACTACAAAGAGCCATCTGTCCTACCGACGAACACAACAGGTGCATCTTACCCAAAATATACACCTATGGATAAACCATCACCTAAATAGGTCATCTACTTGCACCTCTAATCTTCTAAGCTCTTTGAAAACCCTATGCTTTAAAGGCATAACTACTGGTCCAAATCCTATGACTAGATCAATATGGAACTCTATCCCTTTACAGTGGTAATCCGTCCACCTCCTCGAGCATGTCCGGTCACTCTCAAACTACAGGCACAAATGACATCCTATCATGTGAAATATTGAGCGAACATATAAGACTCCCCTGTTGGCAGCTAATCACAACTGTCCGCCCCTCCATAACCCCAATCGTCATCAACAGCCTCTCATAGTCCACCACTATTCTATATCCCTTCAGCCATTCCATTTTTAAACTATAATACCAACCTAACTTAACCCTAAACAATCATTGTCTAACAAATAAACAACCATAACTCAAAAGGGAAAGTCTCGGAAAACTACGTATAGGCTGGAAGAGCCCCCAACTAGGTTTATCATGATCAGAGATCGGTAATTATCTCAAGTCTCTATCCCAATATCTAACTATCAGATCTAGATATGAAGGAATGTGAAACATCGATGTCAAATAAAACATGTATGAAACAATCATATGTAGGAAGTGTGATAACCCAGAATTTTAGAATATCTATAGTTGATAAAGTAACTGAATTTAATTAGTGGGGATACTGATTTATAAGTTAAATAAATAATTCTGGTAATGAAAGTATATATCTGAATAAGTATTGGTTTGATAGTCTTTCTAGTATAATAATTTAAATTGGCAAAATTAATATTTTCAAACAGTAATAATAATTTGTTGTTTATATATATAGATATAAATAGATTTTTAATAGAATTATCATTTACAAATTGAATTGGTGTTTATTTATTTGATTTTTAAATTTAATTTTAAAACTTGAATTTGAATTTGGATTAGAATATTGAAATTCAAAAGATAGAAATATATATCTTAAAATTATTTTTATTTGAAATTATATTATATATATGACTTTATTTAGAATATAATTAGTTTTTATGTCATTTTTTAAAGGATTTTGTTATATAAATTAAGAAATTAGTTATTAATTAGGAAATTAATTATAAAAGCTTTTAAACTATATAAAAACTAATTAACTTGTGCATAATTACAAATATAAGTGAAAGAGTGTATCTAGTTACAAGTGTAGATGAATTATAAATTGATAAGGACAAGTGTCGTCCTTAATTTTTCTTTTTCTTTAATTTTGATAAAACAAGAAAAACTTAACTTAAAATTTCATTCCTTAAAACAAATGCTAAAACCAGAAACCTCAATCTGCAACATTCATTTCATTTTTTAAAAGCAAGATTCCATCTTCAAACAAATGAAATTTTCAGATCTTCAAACAGATTATCAATACTAGAGAAGTAAGAAATATAATCAAAGGCCTGAGTAAACTCTAAGATCAGCAAGCTCAGTTCAGTTATTTCAAAAGAAAAAAAACATAGGCCTGATCATCTCGACAACATCAACTGCAATACAGATCAAAGATCAAACCTATTTTCCATATTTTCATTTTCTGATTTCAAAACTTCAAGGCTTCTCTGTTTTATAAACAACATGTGAGTAACCTTATCTTTAAGCCTGATCTGCCTATTTGTGAGAATGCATGAAATAAACCTTGAAAATATGTTGAGTAGTTTGTTTGCCTGTTTGTTCAGGATGAAAACATATATATATGTATGTATGTATGTATGTATGTATGTATGTATAATAATATTGCATGCATGTCTGTTAACAACCTGTATCAACTCTGTTTATCAATATGTTGTGAGTAAACATCTTTCTTAAATATTTAAGAATAAAACCCTGAAGCATGTGAATATACCAAAAAATCTGATATATGATATGTTTTGTATGGTAGTAAACGTGATTTCCAATTATTTGTATGAGGATGTTTGTATGAAGGTCTGAAAGATGATGTTTGTTCTGTGTTAAATTTTGTTCAAATCCAAATTTCTCTTCCCTTAATTATTTTTTAGAGATGAATATCTAAACAAAACTCGTTTGAAATGGCGAGATAATTAATCCAAAAATAATTTTTGATGATAATCAACAGTAGTTTTTAAATAAAGGTAAAGAACAGGAGTACTGTAAATTTTATCACATTTTCGACTGAAATGATTTCCAGTTTCAAGATTATCATTCTGTTTATTTTCGAAACATAGGATTTTTAAAGACAAATTCGCGATTTTTAAGTTTATAAATTAAGAGAAATAGTGAGATGAACGACATCAGGGTTTTTAGTAATTCCTGGTGATCGCAGCGATTAGATGTCTCGGGGTTGGGGTCATAGGAGGTACAAATGGTGGCAAGCACAGGAAAAATGCTCGTTGGTTTTCTCGAAGGGCATGGTGGTCGTACCGGTGTGAACTAGGGTTTAGTGTATTGTTTTGCTCGATGGGATTGTCAGGCCATTTTCGATGTGGGTGAAGAATCGGGGTGGCACGCGATGGTGGGGATGGGTGCTGGATTATGTGACGAAGTTTCAGTGTGGTGGTCAGGTGACCTCGAGATCGGAGGTGTCGGGGAGGAGGAGTTTCCTGGCCATGGAAGGTTCCAGGTTGGGACGTGAATACCTCGTTTTCGATTTGAGGAGATTTTGTTCAATCTGGGTGTTGATATGAGTTCGCGTGGGTTAAGGAGATTTTCGAGTGTCGCCATGCCCATCACCGAAAGTCGGCGCCGTTGGTGTACGTACACCACGTGCACATGGTGTCTGGGTCAATGGGTTCCAGCGAAGGCTCGGGTGGATTCTCGTACAAGTGGAGAAAGGACTCGAAGTGATGAAGGAAGGTGTGTGACTCAGGGCAGGCGTGGAATATTTTTGTTTTTGTCTCGGGTTTACTGGAGTTTTTAAGTCTTGTTGTTATAGCCTGGTTTCAGGTTTTGTTTTAATGAAGTATGGTACAAGCCAGAGGTTGACCATGTTTTCAAAGGCATATGAAGTAAGTATGAACCTAATTTTAAAGTACAAATTCAAACCAAATTTTAAAATAATTGAAGGAATAAATTTCTCAATGTAATTAATTAAATAAATGAGATTATTAAAGTTAAATAATTAATTTGTTAAATTAATTTAAGATAATCATTTGATAAGTATAACTACTTAGTAGTGGGTGATTGTTGGTTGAGATTAATAGAAGAATGGAAGTAATTATGGAATAAACTACTTAGTGAATGAAAGTAAGTAAGGGTAGTTAAATTACTGGATGAAATTAATCATAGGTGATTTATGAATAACTAATAAAGGATTTTTTTTATAATAAGAAGTAAATAAAGAATCATTAATTAATGGCAGTAATTAAGGATTGATTAATTTAAGAAAATTAACCAATGAAGTGATTATATTAATTAATCAATATAATTAATAAAGAATTTGTGTAATTAATTTAGTTTATTAATTAATGAAGTACTTAAAGGTTAATTACAATAAGTGGATAAATATAATTAATTTGAGAAAGTTTAACTACTTAGTGTAATTGAAGAATAATTAATCAGGGTTGATTAACTAAGATGGATACTTAGCGAATGATTAATTAATTGGTTTGTAATTAGTAAATGAATAAGTAAGCAAGATTTATAGTGATGGAAGAAAATTAATTTGATTGATTAACTTGAGATAATGTGATAAATTATTCTTGCTTATGAATGATCGGATTGATTGGATGTCTTAAATTGATCTCTATCTCTAATATAAAATGTTTTGTGATATGATAAGATTGGGTTGTATGATAAATGGCTATGTGGATGTGACATCCTATATTTAAAATTAGATTGTATTTCATCTAAATAACTTGGGTTAAAATGACATGGGATTCGAAGAGACCGAGGTGGGTATCAATAAATACCCGAAACCACTTCGACTCGTTATAAATTGATATGTGAAATCAATAGGCTGGAATGGAATGATTTAAGTAAATTGGACCATTTAAATCTAGTTTTGGTACTTAGAGAATTGATATGTGATATAAGGGATGTTTATAACAAATGATGAATCTATAAATTGATGCGGGTTACCCCGGGTTTATATAAGTTGTATGCTTTGTATTCTATGTTAGATGAGTTTACTCACACTAGTTTCCAGCCTGACCCGGGTGTTACTTTGGTGTAATGCTCGGGTCAGACCAAGTATTATGGATTTCCAGGTAAGGACGTTCTGGAGCTCAGAAGTCGAACTAGATGTCAGGAACGTATGGAGCGTTTTCCCTGTATTATATAATTGTATATCTGAGACATGGTTGTTGTGTATATCTAGTGTCTGTATGTATGTGTAACTCTGATGCATTTAAAATGTAATCGACAGATATAGTATTCTTTGTAAACTGTTATTATTTATTATATTTTTATTCGCTGCGAATGTGAGATGTTGATATTTCTGTTCTTCTTCTTTTTCTTCTTCTTGTTCTATCTCTTTCTTCTTTTTCATAACTATCTGAAATTTTCGGGTTCGGAAATTTTGGGCCGTTACAGGAAGCATATCTCAAATGGTGACGTCGTTTCCCTTCTCTTTCATCGGTGAAGCAATCGATGAAACCGAAAAGGCAATCAATACATATGCTTTTCAATCTATCCCTACTCAAATGGTATAGGATAACTCTTCAATATTGGATACTTCCCGATCATCTTCTCGAAGCCCTTATCAAAGTGACCAATCAATGACTCCTAAGGCGATCTCTCTACCCAATTCTAAACTTCAATCCTTTCTGTGTGGAGCATCAACGGGAATAGATCGTGTCTCGATATCATATCGAATCTGACCATATACTCCAATACATACATATCGTTGTACTTCAAATCACAAACTCTCTAACCATCCCTGATTTTAGAAAATTCGAGACAAATTGTCTTCAAAACGAACTATGAACTAGTCCCAAGGAAATCGATCCTCGAAAATTAGAGCTACAAAAACACTCCCCTAGTTCATCATCTGTCCTTGGAGTCATCTAGAGGCTAACTTCTGCCTTATGCATCATCTAAATCCAAGTCATCGAAGATCCTTCTTCAAGAAACTAACCAAACTTTCCTCCCAATAGGCGACTCCATTCCAAGGGATGGACTGCCTCCTAAATTTTTATGGTCTATGTATAGCTTAGAAAAGTCGAAATACCACACAGTTGTCCCTATGATACTTCTATACCACCTGACCTAGACCCTCTCACAGCAATCCAGGGTACACGACCGTCGCTACCAGCCCCCCGGGTATCACTCGCATATAATGCCCCTGCTCTGAGCACAACCAGAACACTCTGAGTCATCAACAATCCTTAGGCACAAACACATCCATCGAGCCCTACTCACTCGATACGTATTTGAACTGTACTGGCTCGCTATAGTTTCTGGGCATGAGCCCTAACACTCAACCATATCCATTAACCCCAGCCTCGCTCTAATTCGAGCTGCCAATCCTGCTCAAGACCTGAGCTCTTGATCGAAGAACCCTACTATCATGCCATCTAAAGCCCGAGATCTAGCATGATCCATACATCAAAATCACTAGGTCGAAGAACTACATCCCTGCCTTACCATCAATATCGCTCGTCGTAAGGTAAAAACATCCACTCCAAGTTGATCGGACGAATAAACCATCACGTCACGCACCACATCATCTAAGCAACACATTGGCCAAATCGCCAATCGACAATAGTGATGGACGTTGACTACTCTACTATGTTCAATACCATCCACCTTGGTCTTATATTTAACCAAACAGTTAAGTAAAACCAAACGGAAATGTCCGGCATCATCCACTCTGAAATCCAAATCCATCGGCATGTATCCCAAACCCTATTCTATGGCTCATCTTGTTTATTAGATTTCCATGTGTGCAGAGCTCCAATGTACAAGATGTTATTTAAAATCAAATCATCGATAATCGATGTTTTCAACAAAAAATAGTGAAATAGCAGACAATCAAAACAATCAAACATACATCCAAGCACCCATACATCCATCCAAAGCATTGTACATACAACATAACAATCCATCTATATCTATTAATGTGGGAAATAACATCAATAATAGATCTAATCTAATAATTCCCTAACTATGGCTCAATGATGGAAAATAAGTGATATTCTTTGTAAATCATTTAAAAATAATTATATATTCTTTTACAAAAATATATATGCTGTATGTATATAGTAATATCATATTTTAAAACCAAAAATCATTCTCGAGCGTCAATATAACAACAAATAATTGATCATAGTAAAGTGAGAGACAATATCACTCATCTCAGTCAAATCTGGTCAAACTAGAGTCAAAATATAGAACTTGCCAAAATGAGTCATTTCAAGAAATCGCATCCAAAATGGACCTAGTATGAAAAAGTTATGGCCAAAATAAAAATCGAGATTATTTAAACAATTAGCTCACTAATTACAAATACTAATTAACTAATTATCTCTTTAATCCTTCTTCCCCAATCAAAAACTACTCCAAGGTGTGCAATTTATGCATCTCAACCCACCATGAACCATACCTTCTCTCTTTTCTATCTTGGTCGTTTCTCAACGAAATCGCGAACCGCTTTCGCCAAAACATCTCTATGCGCGTGCTCTCCGCCTTAGGATCAAAAGAATGCAACTCGATTAAGAAATGAAAGGCGCGACCTGATCTTAAGGGACGGACCTGACGCATGCTTCATATGGACGCGTTTCCCATTTCTTTACCAAATCCGATGAGATTTTGTAGGCAAGTGCCATTCGCGAAGAGAAATCCAACAGCGGTCTCCGTTTTGCCTATCGTCGACCATAGCTTCGTTAATCTCTAACCTAGATCTACAGCGAAGAGGTTGACCTCAATCAACAATGCTAAATCAAAATTCTGCCATAGTCATCGCGTAGCTCTCATCCATACGATCCCAATGAATGAAATGATGTGATTTTTAGTGAAGCAGATTAGGAGAAATTAATTTTTGAATGAGAGGATATGAGTTTCAGCCATTATTTTGTTTCTCAGGCATGAACGGTGAAAATGAATTGGAGAGAGATGGATTTGAGATTTATATAATAATATTATATTCCGTTTATTTATTTCTCTTAAATAAATGGTCAAATATTTCGAGCTCGTGCGATCACACGATGCGTTCGATCGTCACGAAACTCGTTTGCATACATCACGTATTTTTTTTGATCTAATGGCACTAACCGCGTCTCCCATTTGAGACTGCACCCCAAAGGCTAATTTCGCATATTTCGAGACCGTTTTGGACATCGAATAGTCCAGCTTGAAATATAACGATCCTTATACTCATTTTAATTCACAACATCAATCGAACTCAACGGAAGTGGTCTCGAGTCCTGATTCGGCATATGCAAAAAATAACATTTTTGGGCCATTATTTAATTAACGATTAAATATTTAAATAAACTATTTAAATATCTTATCGTTAAAAATACGGGTCGTTACAGTGACCAAACACACTACATATCTTACAACTCAAGGATCTATAAAGATATTCTACATTGACTGTCAATTCCTCCCCTGTATGTAGCACAACTTCCACTTCCTTTGGAATAACCAAATATGCATCCATTTCAACCAAAATTTTCACAAAGGACACTCTAGACTAATCCACGGAGATTTTATCCATCTTAATATGTCTTCCTAAACCAGTTGCAATAGCACTCAAAGCTTCCTTATGCCATAATTCAAGTTCAAGACTTGTAAACTTCATCCAATGAGGCAAAGTGAAAAGTAAGTCTTTTTGAATCTCATACCCAATTTCCATTTTTTGAGAATGATAATCTTATTATAAAAAAGATAAGGTCCTCCCTTATAAACATTATCACAGTCTGTTTTGCTACCAAAGCGGATAATGAAAAACCATTATCTTCAAATAATAATTGAAATTTATCCTTTGATTTCCATATCCTTTTAATATAACTTTTCAAATAT
Organism: Allium cepa; assembly: GCA_030765085.1. NCBI lineage: Eukaryota > Viridiplantae > Streptophyta > Magnoliopsida > Asparagales > Amaryllidaceae > Allium > Allium cepa. Next base: position 791,520,845 of record CM060945.1, on the reverse strand, counting down.
AGATGATAAAGCTTAATCCCATAGACATAGAAAATAATTGAATTGTCCCACTTCCTTATAGATCTCTTAGCCGCTCCTTTAGAGATAGGAGCCTTCCTTCTATTGTTAATAATCATTGGATTAATATACTTTGAGTCAAGAAACTCATATGGTTGATTCCAATCCCTCTAATAGCCGCTGAATCCAAGATACAGTATTACCTGATTGGATTTCACGATGAATCGATTTCTAATTACCCTTATATAATGGCTCGCTCACAAGTTGGACCTTTTGGTTGCCAAATCTGGATTGGTCATTCGTCCACCCATATCGAAGTTCCTAGGTTGATGCATCTCCAATTTAGCAATATTTTGGTTACCATCTAGTACCCGTCTTGCCCAAAGCCAAGCCAACTCGGTCAACACTTCCAGTCAAAAGCTTAGATGCACTGTTACTACCTAACATTGCCCTAGAATTAGGGCTACTGTTCAAAAAATGCGATATACTGTTATGTCCAAAATCATGATTCTACATTGGCTCCTTACCTGGCCTCCGATTTGAAGGATGACCAATATCATTATCGCCTAAGACATTTTGAAATATTGTCGCCATTAAATTAGTAGAGTCAAAATATTAATTAACTATGTACATGTGTATGTATATTGGTCAATTTGGGAGGGTCCCAGGTCAAATGGTAGCGGTCGAGCTGGCTATCTGGGTGGTCGACCCTTTATGACATATTCGAACATCATTTCCTTCGTCCGATCTGAATTGACTTCTGAGGTTTATTGCATTGGAAAGAAGTAAACGAGGGTCGATTAAGACGATTTCTAAGCTAATCTAATGGCCTTAATTAATTAACCACCTCTAAATTAACGGTAAACCTAAACCTTAATCCCTAATTTCAGACGTCAATAATAAAGATCTGCCATAATTTCAATTGAATTCCTATCTCCACAAACCCTAGAAATAAAATAAACCCAAATCACAACTCTAATCAAATCTTGAGGAAAATTTAAAAAGAAGAGCAAGTAATTAAAGAAGAGACCAAGGAGATCTAAGGGAGCATGGATTGGAGACTAGTCTTTCTCATATTTGAAGCTTAGGAGCAAGGTGAGTGGGCATAGATCTAGTAGATTGTTATTTGAACTAATTTTAAATCTATTTTAATTTGATTGGATTGCTTAAAAACCATATTAACCTGTTAAATGGAAATTGAATTGGAAAACTATAAAGTCTATAGTTGACACTTGATACTAGATCTTATAACTCTTAACCCAACACCGATTACTATAAACTGTAAACCATAGAAATGCTACAAATTGTTAAGGTTAATACTGTAGATTAACTAATATAGAAACAAGGGTTAAATTGGAGATCAACTGACTAGGAATTAACGATGAAAAAAAATTGTATGAAGAAAAAAAGTAAAATGATGAACATGAAAAAATTATAAGGCACGGTCGACCTTGGACCTAACAAGGTCGACGTGTAGCAGTTGACCTATAGGGGTCTCAAGTCATTAGTCCAATATAAAAATTGATGATTTGGACCTCGACCTTAGTCCCAATTAAATGAATGCTAATTTGACAATTATTGAACTGAGAAAATGAACTATTTTGGGCCAGGTCATATGCACGAGAAAATAGGAAACATAGTACGTATCTAAGGTGTAGGGCGAGTTCATTTCACAAAGATATTAGGATAGATTAGGATCTAGAAGCACTTTAAATGGAAGGGAAGGATTGATGTTGACCGTTAGGCAGATCTTAAGGGTGGACTTGGAGAGATGTAGTGATTATTTCATGTTAAGCTCACGAAGCGTATGTATGGGTAGTGCAGCACTAGCTGAAACACTACTTGAGAAGCCCCATCCTAGAGGACATCCAGGTATGACACGTTCATCTTGCGTAAACGTGGTACGGGAAGATGCTGGAGCGGGATAGTAAGTGGCCTACGTAAAACGAAACAACTAGGTAGGGCCTGTTACTAAGGGAGTCCACATATATTGGGCTCAGTAGTAGTACAAGAGATACCTTTTTTGTGACGACCCATAATTTTGGATAATTTAGATCGGGATATTTAATTGATTTTAAATATTTAAAATTTAATTTTTAACTTGAATTCAAATATCGCTATTTATTTGATAATTAAACTATTGAATTTAATAATTGAAACTTGGGTAAAATATTGAATCTCCAGTTTTAAGCTTGTTAAGAATAATTTAAAGGCTTACAAACTTTCATGTTAATAATACTGAAGGTGAAAGAACTTTTACATTAAATTTGAAAGTGGTTTGTTTATTTTGAAAATATATCGTTTAAATTGATATTTAAAAATAGCCTTCCGAGGCGCAGTCTCGGAATTCGACGAAACCAGTTCCATTGAATCTGTAATATTGAATTATTAACGAATTTCAATTTTCGTAGCATTTGGAGTTGTTGTGTGAGCGTACGATATATAAACGCACTAAAATTTATATCGAATATTCAATATAATAATTGATCCAAAAAACTATCTTCTCCATACGATCGAATTAGGACTCGAAACCTTTTCCATTGCATTCAAATTAGGGGTATAACATTATAAACGCCCGGCGGCACACCTCGATAGGAGGTCTAAATTTTAATTTGCGAAAGCGAGATACTTTAGAAAGAAGAGTTTAAAATATTATAGTGGGAAAGAAAAATTAAAAAAACCCTATGCCCAATTATCTAAAGCACGTCATACCCTACCCTTCACGTATAACTCGCGCATCCCCCTCTTTCTTAGAAAATCGAAACCAAATCAAATAAAATATATATATCGGGGAGAGCTATAGATTTTTCGAATTGATTGTGAGAAAGGGAGTCGCGACTTCTCCTATCTCATGCGAAGCCAAGCGCGACACCACGTGGGTCGTGTGCGGTGAGGCGCGATTCGTGTATCGCGCTGTTCTCGAGCTCGTGTAGGCCGGAGGTGGTGATGCGTGGTCATGGTCGTTGCCGCGATGCGATGGGATTTGGGTAGGGGACGGTCACGATTCAAGATGCTTACGTGAGGGAAGAAAGGAGGGGTGACTGGTGGTGGTTCCACGAGTCACGAGTGGAATGAGAACTGTAGCCGAATGTGGGAGGATCTCGGTGGAAGGTGGGGGTTTGAAATAGAGCTTGGAGTCCTGATCAGGGTCTTTGCTTTTCTTCGTGATGTTCCAGCATGAGATACTAGGGGGAAACGCAGATGGTTCAAGTGACACTGGGATCGAACAGAAGCCGGTAGATTTTTTTTTCCTATACGAATTGAGGTAATTTGGTTTTAAACCTTTTAATTTAAATGTTACTTAAGTGCAAACTTCTAATTTAACGTGTTGATTTTTACTACATGTAACAGTAGAGTAGAATTTAAAGGTAAATTAAGTAAAGTTTAGCCAAGTATGATTGCTTACAGTTCTGGTTCATTTAAGTAAACTAAAGGGGTTATTCAAAACCCGATTTAAAAAAATATATTGGAAGAAAGGTTTTAAAGCAAATAAATTTTTGTTTTTACAGAAAAAAGGGAAAATACACATATTATAGCTTACCGGTTTATTTTAATATGGATTAGGGTGATTGACTTGTTTAATTAACTTGTTCCATTATTTTTATCATTAAGAAATAATTTATTAAAGGAAATTAGTTTAAATAAAATTATTAGTTAATTAAATTAATAAATGGTAATAAATGGTTTGATTAGTTTAAATGATAATAAATCATATGATGTTAATTCAAGGTTTGAAATTGTGAAGAAAACAAGCTGGTTTGGATCAGATCTGCAAATTAAAAACAAAGGTGAGTTAATCTCACTCATCTGGATTATGATTTAAATTTAAATAGTTAAATTCAAATTTTTGGATGAATGATTGAATTGATTGGATATGGTATATTACATATAATAGTATATATATGTTGGAGTGATTGATTTCCCACATTATATAGCGGATGAGACCCTATGCGCCGCATAATAGCGGATGATATTATATTTAAAACCCATATACCGCGTTATTCCACCTCGAAGTGGAAATGGTATTTTATGTTGTGCTAACATCTGTGGATACAGGGAAAATAGGAGGGATCCAACTGGATTCCTCAACATTATTTAGATTATTTAATATTCTATGTTATGATTATTTGATATCTGTGATGAATTATATTGATAATTGGAATATTAAATGCTATAGTTTGCTTGAATATATTTCGGTACACTGGGTTATTAAAATATATAGAATTGGATTTTTGAAAGAAATAAAAAAATGAATTTTTAAGTGAAATAATCGTTGAGAATTTTGAATAAATTTAAGAATGAACTGGATAAAAATAAAAGTGGTTTTAAAATCCTAATTAATAATTCCGAGTATGGAAAAAGGGAATTTTGAATAAAAAGAGTAATAATAAATTTAAAAAAAAACATAAGTGATATTATTTAAAGGAATAAAGAATTTATTTTAAAATTCCAAGGTTTGCGTTTATTTAAAAAGATAGAGAAGGAATTTGGGGAAAATCTAAAATTGGTGTTTCAGTTAAAAGATTTTGAATCATAATTAAGGAATAAAAATCTGAAGTCAATGGGTTTTGAAATAAATGAGTAAGTAAAGGAAATTATATCAAAATGGAGTAATTTGGAAATAAATTTGAAATTGATTTAAGTGTTTAAAATTGGAATTTTAAAAAGGGAAATGAGGCTATGGGATTTATAAACTGGGTTTATAAAAGTGAAGTAATATATCAGTGGATATTTGGAAGAATAAATGCACGGTGGGATTTTATTAATAGAATGAGAAAATTTGTTTAAAAATAAATAGTGATTTATATTTTTAAAAGATGTGAAGAGAAGTATATTTCCCTGGATAGCCAAGTACGTTTTCGAAGCAAATTTTTAAATATAAGTTAAAAGTTTTAATGTTGTTTAAAAAAAAGCATGTTTTGGAAAATTTATTATTTCTAAATGTTTAAATTCTGAAGTAAGTATTTTTCAAATCTATTATAGTAGTAATTATTTGAAGGTGACTTGATATTTTGTTTTAAAAGAGAAAATCTATTTTTATACTTTATAAAATAACCCCATTTTAAATATTCCTAATATATATATTTTAATAAAGTATTGAAGTAGTTTTCAATCTAAATGTTAAAATATATTTTATAATAAAGTGTTTTTAAATTGTTTTAAAAATCTAAAGCTTTGTACTTGGAATTTTCAGTGGAAATAAATATTTGGGAATTTTCTTTCATGTGAAGAGTGTGGTTTGAAAACCGTTTTCAAAAATGTTGGAAATGGAAATATATCTTGCGAAGATATTTTGGGGATAATAAATAATTTGGAGAAATTATTTATTGTTTGATGGTTATTGTGAATATCAATTGATAGTTAAATGACCGACTATCAATATTGGCCAATGGCCGATCGTTTCGAAGAGACCGGGATCGGGATTAATTTCTTGAAAACCACTTCGATCCGGTTTGTACGTTTTCGCGCGGAAGACGAGTTTGGATTCAAAGATGGAGCAGTGAAGTGCAAGGGCTAGTCTCTACTAATCCTGAGGATGTTTCTAAAATGGATGTAGTAGGAGTAGTGCCTTCGGTTCCGTTCGAACCCGGGACGGACTTGTATGGATGAATGCTTTCAAAACATCGTCAGGTGGACGATGAGCATTCTAAGTGAAACGTTCTAAAAAGGTAACGCTTAGCCTCGAGCCTCATCAATCAGGAATGAATGAAAATCAGGGGTTATGCAGCAAGACTAGGTGGGTAGCGCCCATTAGGGTGAGGTCATCCCTGTCTAGGTGTCCCTTTTTATTCGGCTTAGTGGTGCGGTTGCTGATCCCAACCGCGGGGTGATCTTACTCGAGATTATCCAGTAAGGGGCAATCCCGGTCTTGTGTTGCAGGGGGTCAGGAGTGATCCTCGGTATGATGATCTAGACCAGGTACCGTGACAGGTGGTACCCCAGTGCCTAGTCATTAGTTGAAAATCCATTCTCCATACGTGCCTTTTACGAGTTTTGTTTGTATTACCCACTTTGTGGCTAGTAGATGGAATTTAATCATGTAACAATTTCAGCTATTTTAATATGTATTTGTAAATAGACCCTTTTATAATATCAGAGGATTTTAATAAAAAGTGTTTTAGCTATCGTAAGGTAAAAACCCGACATGTTTATTTGTGGCATGGTCTTACGAGATGCTTTTTTTCAAAGGATTTTGAAACTTTGATAATCAATTTGAGTATGATTTTCTCACGTTAGTATTTCAGACTGAATCGGGTGTTATTTATCTATAATGCTCAGGTCAGACCGAGTATTATAGATTACAGGGAAGGATGCTGAGGAGCTAGATGGCGATACGTACTTCCGTACTTGATTATTATTCCGCAGTGTATTCAAATTTGAGGACAAGTTTATATGACTGTCCAGTTGTATGTTATTGATGTTGTTAAACTTTGATGATGTATTATGATGATGTATGTATAAAACAGATATAGTTTTCTTTTGTGCAAAGATCTATTATTATCTATTATATTTTATTCCGCTGCGTTGGTTAAATTCTAATGTTGTTTTCTATTTTCTTCTTCTACCTCTTCTTCTTTAACCCTCATGGTTCGGTTTTTCGGGCGTCGGAAAAATTAGGTCGTGACATTGTGGTATCAGAGCTTAGGTTGGTGTAACCTTGGCTCTGGTGGGAATTACTCAAATAGAATCAGTAGTACTCTAGAATGAGTTTGAGCGTATTAATAGATATGAGCGTGTATTTGTTAGTGAATATAAATTGTTTTAATATTGTGTTGACTTATTGGTTGAGTGGAATATGAATTCGGATCGAGTAAATTGGCCTCTATTCGAGAAGAATTTATAAACACCTGACATGATAAACCGACACAGTATTATTTAAAGGTGGGTGAATGAAATAATTTTGCCCAAAAATATATTTTGATGTAAAAGAAATATTTTCTCAAATTGTTATATAACTTGGATGTTTGGATGATAATATTTTAAACCAATAAGATTATAAAAATTGAAATGACTTGGATAATCAAATGGAAAAAATGGTATGAGCATAAACTATACAAATAATTATAGTTAAATTTGAATTAAATCAAATCTGTAAATTAAAAAACCCCGAAGATTTTGGATGTGTTTTTCAAAGTGTTTTGGAAATATATAATAGTATTATTGTTTTAGAAGTATTTCTGAAAGGAAATTGTTTCAAATAAATTTTGGGAAAGGATATAACATTGAACTCACTTCAGTCGCTTGAAAATAACTTCGGTGATGACTACAGCAACATCAATGTTCATTTTCGAGTTTCTAAGCGACGGATTGCTGCCAAATTGATTTGTTCAGAAGAAGCAGTTTGTTTTTGAAATTTCAAAGGAAATTTGTTGGGAATAAAAACCAGGATTGGTTTAGAATTTTTGAGAATTTTGATTTTGGGATAATGGTGATTTCTAATGATTTAAAACCAAAAGCCGGGTGTTTAAAAAAATCCTGATGAGATAGGTTATAAGCTTATAAATTGAGATGATTTTTAAATCAGGAGGGAAATATGAGCTTTGAATGTTGGAATTTATATTTAAAGTGAAAATTTAGAAATAAATTAACTTGGATTGAGGAAAAAAATTGAATCAAATTGAATTAAATAAATCTGAGTTAAAATAGAATTGACCAGGAGTAAAATTCAGTTGAGTTATAGGTGATACTGAATGGAATTAGATCCTTACTTGAATAAATGGAAGTAAGTTGGATAACAAAAATAAGTTGGAATAAATGAATTAGAATAACTTATAAAAGAATTAAAAATCCATGGAATAAAAATATGCTTGGGTTATAAATAAGCATAAATCTCGAGTTAAAGATAAAAGATGAATATATTCAAGCTAGAATGAATGGAGATGTGTAAAATAATAAGTTGAGACTTATAAAATTGAAAAAAATGGAATAGAAAACCCAAAATAAATATTGTTTGATGTTTTGGAAAATGAAACAAAAATCCAAACTTGAATTATAAAATAAATTGAACTTAAGAAAATTAAGTGAAGTGATTTTGAGATTAAAAATCAATTATTGAATTATATATAGGGGAGAACTAATTAGATAACAAAATTAGTTAATAAAATATGTAAATGGAACCTAATGTAGTTAAATAGAAGCTGAATTGTAATAAAGTTTGGAAATAAAAATCGAGTTATAAATCAAATTCGACTTGAATCGTTAGTGAAGTAAATAAAAATGAAAACGAGCTTATGTATGAAATTTGAATAATTTGAAGTAAATTAATTTAAGTTAAAATTAGTGGGAGCTTGGCTTCGAAAAAAGGGTAAAAGTCCATTAAATAAAAGCTTGGGTATATTAATATATAAGCATGGAATGGTTCAAGCTTAATAAAATGGACTCAAAAGAACTGAAGGCAAATATGGAATGAAACGTAAATGAATGGATCGTGAGTAAAATTGAAATGGAATGTTTCGAACTAAATAAAATGGTTGTGAATGAATTAAAAAGGGAGGAATTAAATATAAATTGAGTCGAAATCAGTTTAAATTGGTTATAAAATTTATGTAATTATTTATTCACTTGGATATCATCAAATTGCATAGAATGAATTGTCATTTGATGTAAACGAAGGTAATTAAAATTCTATGGATCATTGCAAGTAAATAAAATTGATTTTTAAATCAACTGGAATAAATATGAGTTCGTTTTGCTTAGAATGAATTAAATATAAGCGAGTAAGTTGTAAATCACTTAAAATGGATGTAATGATTTGAGAATTAGTTGTGAGCAATTGTAATAAGTGTCGGAACCTTGTGTGTGATTATGGAAATTATATAACATACATTATATGTGAAATTTATGTGTTAGCTATATTAAAATAAGTGAAATACTAGTAAATTGCATATATTTAGCACTTACATGTTTTAGTTGAGTAAGTAAAGGTACCAGAAAGCCGTTTGGCTGGATTTGGACGCGCTAATTGCTAAAATAATAAGCCTCTTGCTTAAAAATGCTAAATAAAGGTACGCCTATGCAATAAAAATAGGAAACGTGAATTTTTTTTCTGACCATGTGGGTTGATGTATGTATATTTATATCTCTTGTCAAATTGCAAAAGCTCCTCCGTACAAAGGAGACTCTGCCAAAAAAATTCAAAAATTTTCGAAGTTAGAAAAAATTTTGGGAAAAATTTTGTTAGCAACAGAACGATTTCAAATTGGAAATTGAAATAAATTAGTGAATGAAATTAATTTAAATTAATGATATGAATCAGTTATAAATGAAAGATAAAATTCAATATTCAGAGCTGAAGATGAATTAAATTCATACGGAAATGGGAAAACTAATTTGAATAGAAGTAGATATGAAAACTTCTGTAAGAAAATGTATAAAATGAATTTAAAAGCTATGATTGGATATTATTGCTAAATAGGATATGCATGTATTATAATGGGAAAGGAAAATTGGTTTTGATTTCAGAAGATCAATTTGAATTGCTCGACAAAAAGGTATGCGTTTAAATTTCTGTATGAAATTTGATTAGGTTTTTGATCTAGCCACTTGGCTTTTTGTTTTCTTTTGGAATTTGAAAGCCCATAGAGGAATTTTTTCGTTGTACCGAGCTAGCCGCGTAAAGGAGACGTTGGCGAAATTTTTCAAAAATTTAGGGAGTTAGAAATTTTTGAGAAATTTTGAAAATTTAAAGCTTGGTTTTAAATTATAATCTGAATGGTTGAATAAGTAGAGTTGTTTGGTAACTATGGAAAAGTTTGGAAATATAGTAAGATGGATAGTGTGTCTTTAATAAAGATTGTTTGGTTGGTTGTTGTTAAAAACTGTTTGGTTTTGCGAAAATAGTAAACGGGTATTGGATCATTTTTCTTAACTAGTAATTTCGGGGACGAAATCCTTTTAGGGGGGAGAAATATGATGACCCATAATTTTGGATAATTTAGATCGGGATATTTAATTGATTTTAAATATTTAAAAGTTAATTTTTAACTTGAATTCAAATATCGCTATTTATTTGGTAATCAAATTATTGAATTTAATAATAGAAAGTTGGGTAAAGTATTGAATCTCCAGTTTTAAGCTTGTTAAGAATAATTTGAAGGCTTACCAAATTCATATTAATAATACTGAAGGTGATAGAACTTTTAAAATTAAATTTGAAAGTGGTTTGTTCAGTTTGAAAATATATCGTTTAAATTAATATTTAAAAATAGCCTTCCGAGGCGCAGTCTCGGAATTCGACGAAACCAGTTTCATTGAATCCGTAATATTGAATTATTATCGGATATCAATTTTCGTAGCATTTGGAGTTGTTGTGTGAGCATACGATATATAAACGCACTAAAATTTATATCGAAAATTCAATATATTAACTGATCCAAAAAAATATCTTCTCCATACGATCGAATTAGGACTCGAAACCTATTCCATTACGTTCAAATTAGGGGTATAACATTATAAACGCCTAGCGGCACACCTCGATAGGAGGTCTAAATTTTAATTTGCGAAAGCGAGATACTTTAGAAAGAAGATTTTAAAATATTATAATGGAAAAGAAAAATTAAAAAAACCCTATGCCGAATCTTCTAAAGCATGCCATACACTACCCTTCACGTATAACTCGCGCATCCCCCTCTTTCTTAGAAAATCGAAACCAAATCAAATCAAAAAAAATATTAGGGAGAGCTGTAGTTTTTCGAATTGATTGTGAGAAAGGGAGTCGCAACTTCTCCTATCACATGCGAAGCCAAGCGCGACACCGCGTGGGTCGTGTGAGGTGAGGCGCGATGCACATATCGCGCTGTTCTCGAGCTCGTGTAGGCCGGAGGTGGCGATGCATAGTCACGCTTGTTGCCGCGACGCGATAGGATTTGGGTAGGAGCGCTCACGATTCAAGATGCTTACGTGAGGGAAGAGGGAGGCATGACTGGTGGTGGTTCCACGAGTCACGAGTGGAATGAGAACTGTAGCCGAATGTGGGAGGATCTCAGTGGAAGGTGGGGGTTTGAAATGGAGCTTGGAGTCCTGATCAAGGTCTTTGCATTTCGTTGTGATGTTGCAGCATGAGATACTGGGGGGAAACGCAGATGGTTCAGGTGACACTGGGATCGAGCAGAAGCCGGTTGATTTTGTTGTCCTATACGAATTGAGGTAATTTGATTTTAAACCTTTTAATTTAAATGTTACTTAAATGCAAACTTTTAATTCAACGTGTTGATTTTTACTACATGTAATAGTAGAGTAGAATTTAAAGTTAAATTAAGTAAAGTTTAGCCAAGTCTGATTACTTGTAGTTCTGGTTCGTTTAAGTAAACTAAAGGGGTTATTCAAAACTCGATTTTTAAAAATATATATTGGAAGAAAGGTTTTAAAGCAAAGAAATTTCTGTTTTTATTATTTACAGAAAAAAGGGAAAATGCACATATTATAGCTTACTGGTTTATTTTAATATGGATTAGGGTGATTGGCTTGTTTAATTAACTTGTTCCATTATTTTTATCATTAAGAAATAATTTATTAAAAGAAATTAGTTTAAATAAAATTCCTAGTTAGTTAAATTAATAAATGGTAATAAATGGTTCGATTAGTTTAAATGATAATAAATCATATGATGTTTATTCAAGGTCTGAAATTGTGAAGAAAACAAGCTGGTTTGGATCGGATCTGCAAATTAAAAATAAAGGTGAGTTAATCTCACTCATCTGGATTATTATTTAAATTTAAATAGTTAAATTCAATTTTTTGGGTGAATGATTGAATTGATTGGATGTGGTATTTTATATATAATAGTATATATATGTTGGAGTGATTGATTTCCCGCATTATATAGCGGATGATACCCTATGCGCCGCATAATAGCGGATGATACTATATTTAAAACCCATATACCACGATACTCCACCTCGAAGTGGAATTGGTATTTTATGTTGTGCTTACATCTGTGGATGCAGGGAAAACAGGTTGGAGGGATCCAAATGGATTCCTCAACATTTATTTAGATTATTTAATATTCTCTGTTATGATTATTTGATATTCTGTGATTATATTGATAATTGGAATATAGAATTCTATAGTTTGCTTGAATATATTTCGGTACACTAGGTTATTAAAATATATAGAATTGGATTTTTGAAAGAAATAAAAGAATGAATTTTTAAGTAAAATAATCGTTGAGAATTTTGAATAAATTTAAGAATGAACTGGATAAAAATAAAAGTGATTTTAAAGTCCTAATAAATAATTCCGAGTATAGAAAAATGGAATTTTGAATAAACAGAGTAATAATGAATTTAAAAAAACATAAGTGATATTACTTAAAGGAATAAAGAATTTATTTTAAAATTCCAAGGTTTGAGTTTATTTAAAATGATAGAGAAGGAATTTGGGAAAATATGAAATTGGTGTTTCAGTTAAAAGATTTTAAATCATAATTAAGGAATAAAAATCTACAGTCAATGGGTTTTGAAATAAACGTGTAAGTAAAGGAAATTATCAAAATGGAGTAATTTGAAAATCAATTTGAAATTGATTTAAGTGTTTAAAATTGGAATTTTAGAAGGGGAAATGAGGCTATGGGATTTATAAACCGGGTTTATAAAAGTAAAGTAATATATCAGTGGATATTTGGAAGAATAAATGCACGGTGAGAATTTATTAATGGAATGAGAAAATTTGTTTAAAAATAAATAGTGATTTATATTTTTAAAAGATGTAAAGAGAAGTATATTTCCATAGATAGCCAAGTACGTTTTCAAAGCAAATTTTTAAATATAAGTTAAAAGTTTTAATATTGTTTTAAAAAAAGCATGTTTTAGAAAATTTATTATTTCTAAATGTTTAAATTCTGAAGTAAGTATTTTTCAAATCTATTATAGTAGTAATTATTTGAAGGTGACTTGATAATTTGTTTTAAAAGAGAAAATCTAATTTTTATATTTTATAAAATAACCCCATTTTATATATTCCTAATATATACATTTTAATATATGTATTGAAGTAGTTTTCAATCTAAATGTTAAAATGTATTTTATAATAAAGTGTTTTTAAATTATTTTAAAAATCTAAAGCTTTGTACTTGGTATTTTCAGTGGAAATAAATATTTGGGAATTTATTTCATGAGAAGAGTGTGGTTTGAAAACCGTTTTCAAAAGGGTTGGAAATGGAAATATATCTTGTTAAGATATTTTGGGGATAATAAATAATTTGGAGAAATTATTTATTGTTTGATGGTTGTTGTGAATATCAATTGATAGTTAAATAACCGACTATCAATATTGGCCAATGTGCTGATCGTTTCGAAGAGACCGGGATCGGGATTAATTTCTCGAAAACCACTTCGATCTGGTTTGTACGTTTTCGTAAGGAAGACGAGTTTGGATTCGAAGATGGAGCAGTGAAGTGTAAGGGCTAGTCCCTACTAATCCTGAGGATGTTTTCAAAATCGATGTAGTAGGAGTAGTGCCTTCGGTTCTGTTTGAACCCGGGATGGACTTGTATGGATGATTCTTTCAGAACATCGTCGGGTGGACGATGAGCATTCTCAGTGAAACGTTCTAAAAAGATAATGCTTAGCCTCGAGCCTCATTAACCGGGAATGTTTGAAAATCAGGGGTTATGCAGCAAGGCTAGGTGGGTAGCGCCTATTAGGGTGAGGTCATCCCTGTCTAGATGTCCCTTTTTATTCGGCTTAGTGGTGCGGTTGCTGATCCCAACTGTGGGGTGATCTTACTCAGGATTATCCAACAAGGGGCAGTCCCAGTCTTGTGTTGCAAGGGGTTGGGAGTGATCCTCGGTATGCTAATCTAGACCAGGTACCGTGACAGGTGGTACCCCAGTGCCTAGTCATTAGTTGGAAATCCATTCTCCCTACGTGCCTTTTACGAGTTTTGTTTGTATTACCCACTTTGGGGCTAGTAGCTTGAATTTAGTCATGTAACAATTTCGGCTATTTTAATAAGTATTTGTAAATAGACCCTATTATAATATTAGAGGATTTTAATAAAAAGTGTTTTAGCTATCGTAACGTAAAAACCCGACATGTTTATTTATGGCGTGGTTTTACGAGATGCTTTTGTTTTCAAAGGATTTTGAAACTTAATAATCAATTTGAGTGTGGTTTTCTCACGCTGGTTTTCCAGACTGACTCGGGTGTTATTCAACTATAATTCTCGGTTCATACCGAGTATTATAGATTACATGGATGGATGCTGAGGAGCTGGATGGCGATACGTACTTCCGTACTGATTATTATTTTGCTGTGTATTCAGATTTGAGGACAAGTTTATATGACTGTCCAGTTGTATGTTATTGATGTTGTTAAACTCTGATGACGTATTCTGATGATGTATGTATAAAACAGATATAGTTTTCTTTTGTGTAAAGATCTGTTATTATCTATTGTATTTTATTCCATTGCGATGGTTAAATTCTGATGTTGTTTTCTATTTTCTTCTTCTACCTCTTCTTCTTTAACCCTCATGGTTCAGTTTTTCGGGCATCGGAAAAATCGGGTCGTGACATTTTTGCTACATAGTAATAGGACGGGTGGAATCCAATTTTGCTGATCGACAATGTGAGACTTGATTTGTAGTTCGACCCATTGAGTTAGATAAGTATCCTTAGGTATATGACCTTAGGATTGTACGAATACTGCATATGCACTGTATATCACTTAGAGTAGATTTTGATTTAATTGCACTTAATCATATTAATAATCTTATTCTCATTCACTAGACTTTTGTTTCACCCATTCCTTTTTCCTTTTTGCCTCATCTCAAGTGGATAGGGTGGCAAGTGACTGGCGCATTCTTGATTTTAGGCAGTCGTGTTTAGCTTAAAGCATAGCATATTATTATCCTTTATCACGTATTACTTATCAGCACAATTATCTCTATGTTTCGGTTTTTTAGGGATATTTTTATGATGCACTCTGATTTTGACTTATGTATTTGATATTTTTTGAGACAGCGATATGATATGATATTTTTGAAACTGTTTTTGTATTTTTCTAAGAGTTGATATATCTGTTATATTGATTCCTTTATGATACATTTGGATTATACAGTTTTTTATTCATATTTTTAACTAAGTCTTTCTGATGCTAGTTTATTTTAAACTAGGCGATCCGCATTTCTCAATATGATGGTTTTTGGGTATATAGAGAGGTGTAGGTTGTCACATTACACCAACCTTAATAAGGCTTTCCCAAAGGAAAACTTTCCTCTACCTAGGTTTGATCAGCTAGTGGATGCAACAAGCAGTCATGAACTGCTCACATTCATGGACGCATATTCAGGTTACAACCAGATAGCTATGTTTGAACCAGATAAGGAGCATACCAGTTCTGTGATAGACAATGGCTTATATTACACAAAGTTATGTCATTCAGACTCAAAAACACTGAAGCAACCTACCAAAGGCTAGACAGTATGATGTTTTTAGATCAAATTGGGAAAAACATGGAGGTGTATATGGATGACATGCTCGTTAAGTTGAAAGCAACACCAAGTCATACACATGATTTTGAAGAAACCCTTGCGATCCTAATCTACTATAACATGAAGTTGAATCCCCTAAAGTGTACTATTTTCATTCAAACGGGAAAGTTTTTGGAGTATACAGTAAGCACCGTGACATTAAGGTATACCCATAGCAGATTGATTCCATAAGGAATATGGGAGTCCTAGAAAAGTTAAAAGATGTCATAAGCCTAAATGGTAGAATTTTCGCTCTAAACAGAATCATTTCTAAAGCAACCAACAAATTTATACCATTCTTTGACCAAGTGAAAATGGGATGGAATTTCGAATGGACCGAGGAGTGCAAAATCGCATTCCATAATTTAAAGGACCATCTGATCAATGATCCCATCCTATCAAAAATAGTAATATGTGAGGACTTATTGTGTATTTAGCTATAATTGATAAACCTATTGGTGCTACAGTAGTTCGAGAAGATGAAGAAATCCAGAGGCCTATGTACTTCATAAGCAAGCATTTATATGACGCAGAGCTTAACTACACAGTCGTTGAAAAGTTTGCCTACAACATGCTCCTTATATTTAGAAAATTATAGCCATACTTTCAAGCGCATCTCATCAAAGTCCTCATAGACAAACCACTGAAGCAAATACTATAGAAGCCAGAGACTCCCGGTCGCCTGCTAAAATAGAAGATAGAGCTCAATCAATATTGTAACTCCTACTACCTAAGAAAAGAAATCAAAGGGTAAGCATTGGTAGATTACATCGTGGAAGGCACGCTACCAACCGAGCCACAATCTGAGAAAGAGATGCCTACTCCACAATTTTGGAAATTATTCGTGGATGGGGTATCGAATGAACATGAGGCAAGGATCAGATATTTACCGATCCCTCCAAATCAGCAAAAATTATATAGGGAAGTGTTGCTTGGATTCAAAGCTACCAATAACGCGGTAGAGTATAAGGCTCTCCTTATAGGTTCAAGGATGGCTCAGGTAATGAAAGTAATCCATATCAAAATTCACAACGATTCCCAATTAGTTGTAAATCAGGTGCAGGGGAATTACCAAATGGAAGAGCCAACTTAGCAAAATACATAGAACTATGTAAAAGGTTGTTAGGTTAGTTTAATCAATTTGATATAGAGAAAACCCATGTGAGAAAAATTCTTTTATAGACTCGTTGGCTAAACTTCCTAGTGCTAAAGTAGTATAGAATATGAAAGTTGTCCCAGTAGGACATTAAGCAAAACCAAGCATCACCGAGGCCAACCGAATACTGGTCCTAACTAGAGCATAGCAAACTACCGTTAGAAAAACTCAAAACTAGGAAACATCAGAAAACCAAGAACAGTCTCCAATTCCTCCTATCCCTCAATAGAAAGAGGAAGATTCATGCATGATTCCAATTAAACAATGCTCGATAAGTGGAGTCCTACTGCCAAAAAGGAATAAAGCCTGTAAAATAAGATATTAGACTCTATGTTTTTCCTTCTTTGATGGCATTTTATACTAGGAAGGGTACTCTACTCCTTATTTTAGATGTGTTTCCAAAGAAGAAGATATACGAATCTTAGGTGAAGTACATGAAGGGCAATGCAAAGACCAGTTTAAAGGAGCTGAGTTAGCAAAGAAGGTACTAAGACACGATTACACCGGCCAACCTCATTTCAAGATGCGCAGGAATATGTAAGAAAATGTGACAGATGTCACAGATTTGCCAATATCCTAAGACTTCATTTTCATAAAATCATCCTATTGGCTAGCTCATGAGCATTCGATATATGGGGAATAGATTTGATAGGACCACTTCTTATGTCAAAAGGAGGTGAAAAGTATGTCATGGTGGTATTAGACTACTTCACCAACTATTTGAGGCAGAATCCTTAGCTACAATCACTGTAAGAAGACAGTCACTTTTGTCGTGAGTAACAAAACTATTAAGTTTGGGATTCCGTAGAAAATAATTTTTGATATTGGGACCCAATTTGGATGTAAGGTGCTTACAGAACTTTGTGAAAAGAAAGAAATAATAAAAGGTTTCTCCTTCGTCGCACACCTACAGGCAAACATGCAAGTCAAAGAAGCAAACAAAACCATCAAGAAGTTGCTCAAGACAAGACTACAAAATGCTAAAGGGAAATGAGCGGAGGAGTTATCTATTACACTATGGGATTATAAAACCTCGCACAGATCTCCAACTGCCCACACACCATTCACTTGAAACTATGGCTATAAAGTGATTCTCCTAGTTGAGGCAAAGATTTCATCGCATAGGAAAATATCATATGTGGTAGAACATAATAAGTAGTTAAAATAAGCTGTCGACGATCTTATTTAAGAGAGAAGAGACGAGGCGGCAGTCCAATCGACCGCATAACGATAAAGGATGGCAAAGAATTACAATGTTAGCCGTAAGGAGAGAAACTTCTACAAAGGAGATCTAGTACAACAAGGAGTAGTGGCTAACATAAAGGACCCACCAGACGGAGCCCATGGCCTAAATTGGGAAGGTCCTCTAGTTATAGGAGAAGCCATAGTTAAGGGGGCTTAGCGACTCTCAAACGCCATGGAAATCTAGTTCCGAGAACCTGGAATTATGAGAACCATGGAAATCTAGCCATAGCAAAATAACAAATATTATAATTGTTATGAAAAGCAGTAATACAGCGAACTAGACATAAGGATGTTAGACGATCCGAACTATATAAAAATATCTTTGTGTTAATTTCACTAACATCGCTAACAATATTGAGTTATAACTTACACAATGCGGCTTTCCAGCCAAACAATTATGTTGGTTGCAAGGATATTAAACAGACCGAATTGATGCAAAAAACCCTATGCTTTAATTAAAAAGGGTTGTAGACACCCTACCTGAGTTCACAATCAAAAAATAGTCCACTCCCAAAAGGCAGGGCTGATCGAGCCAAGCACACAAAAAAGACGATTGCAAAGCTGAAAATCAAGCAACATATATGTAGTAAAGTTTATAACAAATTGTTATCTTACTTTTAAAAAGAATCTATATGTATTAAAGTTTATAAATAATAAAATTTTATAAAACCTTCATATATAACAACATATATGTATAAAATAAAATATTTGTATACATTAAAATCAAACTGTTTCAAACAT
This sequence comes from Allium cepa, assembly GCA_030765085.1. Lineage (NCBI taxonomy): Eukaryota > Viridiplantae > Streptophyta > Magnoliopsida > Asparagales > Amaryllidaceae > Allium > Allium cepa. Next base: position 791,502,235 of record CM060945.1, on the reverse strand, counting down.
ATATAAAGCTGTCACAACATAAACCTCTATCCAACTATAGTAATATATAAATATAAATATATATATATATATATATATATATATATATATACTATAAAGCAAAACCCTGGTCAAAGCGGTCAAAGTGAAGCCTTTTTGACGTTTCCCAGTATGACCTTCCCTCCCCTTCCTATGACAAAACCAAGCAGGGATAACTATGTCATTAGTCTTTCCACGTTAGGACCGTTTCCCCTTTTTCCACGATTACCCCACGTCTCTTCCAGCTTTCTTCACAATCCATCTTCCACAACTTCCTACTTTCTAACGACCAAGCATGTTCATCAAAATATTTAATCGGTTTCTTCCCAACAGCCCACTGTCCCTCATATTTTTCTTTGAAAAGGTATGATTTGAAGTAGTTTTAAATGATATCTGGATTCCCCCAATCTGTGAATTGGTTTCAATTCAATTCCTATTTGAATTTTATAGGAAATCAGAGTTCCCAAATCATCCATTCCGCCGTTGTCAAATCGATCCACCAATAAGAACTTTCGACCGTTACAATTTCGACTCTTTCGCTCAACACGTGGCGTCCGACGAAGCTTAGAAGGACGCATGGCAAAGCGCCAACGACGGGCTCAAGCCTTTTGCTTTAGAAGCCAGAAGTACTGCCGACTGCATCAAACACAAGACGAAGTTTAGAAGGACGCATGTCATAGTGCCAACGATGGGCTCAAGCCTTTTGCTTTAGAAGCCATAAGTGCTGCCGACTGCATCAAATGCAAGTACTTTGTTTATCAACGCTTCGATTCTCTACCAGCACTGCATCAGTTGGGGCACGTGAGATCAGTCGAGAGCTTGAGATTGCTAGAAGATGGCGGACTTTCTCTCCAATTTTTTCTAGAAATTGGCCTGCGGTTAGCTTTTTCTACTCTTTGCTATGTAGTTTTGTATGAAGGCTCTTTTTGTTTAACTAATTGATTACTTATTGCAGTTTTTGTAGTATAGAAAAGCGCTGATTGGTTTTCTTGAAACACTCCTTGGAAGAGGATGCTCTGTGAGTTTTTCTTCATCCCTGACTATTTAAAGCCTATGATATACAGAATCTGAAAGCCAGCTTAATTTACCTACTTTATTAATATTGGTACTAAATCAAGCATGACTGAAATTGCTTAACTACTGGAATATGACATTACACATTTTGAATTTATTTTTGTAACCTTTAGCTAGATATAAATCGGAAAAAATTTTATAGTTAGTAAAATTAAAACTTAGGAATATAAAGAACAATAAAAATTAAGTAGTTACGGTAAATCAAAGTATATGCTGCATTTAGTATCAATTTTTTTTTAACTTTCCACCTTCTTTTATTTGTCCACTGCAATTAATGCTACTATTAAATTAGCACTTATTTTTTAAAGTCTAGGTTATAACGTGTTAAATAATTTTTTGTCACCCGATATAGAAAGTAGATAATTATTAAGAACATCTTTGGATTTTGGTTTGTTATTATTTCATTCATTTTGGTTTGTCTTTATTTTCGCTTGAATAAGACTTTATAATTAATGCACCTTTCCATCGAGTTTGTTGGAAGGCAAATTGACAGTATCCCATCAATTTTGGTTATTTAAGAATTTACCAATCACTCTACTAATGATGAAGTTACAATAGTTTCTAACTTTTAAAACTGATATTCAATGTATTTGGGAAATTTGATTACAAATCATGTATTTAATATGTAGAGTTCTTTTACTAAATTTGATTGATACTTGATGTTCACTGACAAATATAACATTTCAAAAAAAATTGCATCTTATACTTATTTTCGATAATCAGTATACAAAATTTTCTAATTCTATATTTGTTAGAAAGTTAGTCATTTAGTCTACTTTGTATTTTTATGTGGTTACCTTGAGTTTCTACATTAATGTTTCATACAAATTTTGTGATTATGAAAGTATATGTTCACTTTATTGGAAATAAACAAAATTACTGCAGATTTGAATTTTCATCAAAATTATTGTTTACTAATTTATCCATTGACTCAGCCATTTGTTAAGGTAAAGTTTGTCATGGTCTTCTATAAATGGATAAACAATAATGAAATTCTAGCTATTTATCAAATGAACTATCATAGATAATTTGACAATAAAATAAAATAAAAATTATTCGAATCTCAAAGTAGTAAATTATGACACCATAGTTCTTCAATTATTACGCTTCACTTAACAATTATTTGTTTTGAATGCTTATCCTTTTATATTCTGCATGGAAAACTATCTAAAAACTACAAAATTAGGTTATTTATAGGTTGATGGTGAAAAAATGTAGTCAAATTAATTACAAATTCAATATTATGGTTACGTCGAACTATATTTAGTCTGCCAATATATGTTACTAATGTCAGTTCCAAGTCTGTAAAAATGTGGAGAGAACAATTGTTGTAGAAATAACCTACTTCTTAAAAAACAATTTCTACAACAGTAATTTGGTTCTTTTGGATAATTTTCACCTACTAACATCGTCCTTCAGGAATCAAATGTTCTTATTTGCCTTATTATATAATAGTGATATGCACAATATTATCAAACTTATATATATATATATATATATAGACGAAACTACTACCTAAGCTAATATTTCATGTAAATTATCTATGCATTATGATAATGGTTACGTTTGCCTAATGTTTTGATTATAAGAAATTGGTTTGTATGCATATCAAATCATAGTCACTTTTCTATTATATTTTCCTAAAGTACATATAAGAATGTACACTTCCAACCAATCCACTATGAAAGAATTTAAGATACAATCATAGAGCATTAGCTGAATTGCTGAACCATGTGGAATTTCACTCTATTTTGTTGGATAATCACTTTATGTAATACACTATGAATAATTGTCAGCATTTAGTTTATCTTTGTTTTAGTATGAACTTGGAATTTTTATTAAGTTATATTTTTGTTCATGCTAAACGGTAAATTTACAACGTTAGTGTGTTTTATCTGTTATTTACTGAATTACATAAAGAAGTTGTATCATTATATATTGATATAGTTTGTTCGATAGTTATTTTACTACTATGTTATACGATTAGTGGATCTTCTCCTCTTACTCTTGCTCGGCTCAATATTAAGTATTCATTTGTGTAGCTTGACATTTTCGACCGATCTATAAGATAATCAATGTTTGTTTTCTTTGGATTTTCAATATTCTTATTTTTCATATTCAAACTTTAGCTTTCAATGATTACCAAATAACGCTTAAACGTGGAAGTCCATATTTGAATATATTGTTTTTCCATGAGGAAAGTAATAACTCTAAACTATTTCATACATTAATGATTAGCTATCATGGATCACATTACTGGAAATCTCCCATTGAAATCTCCCTCTTTTTCTATGAAGAGAAAACATCTATTTTTGTAGATGATTTATTTACTTTACATTTTGATGTTACTGTTCAATAATGATTGAAATTGTTTATTTGAAGGTTTTATCAAATTTATAGTTTTTAATTAGAACTTTTTTGTTTTGATTTCAAGTTTTTTCCGGTTTCATTTCTTATAATGTCTATTTGAAAAAGCATGCATTGATTTCTCTGTACGTTGATTTTTTGCATGCTTAACTTATTTGTAATGATATTCAATTTTATATTTCGGAATTATGTCAAGTAATTGCTGAATTATTATTACTATTTAGTTTTTTAATAGCCAATTAAGTTAAGGAGGCTAGCACCTTGATGGTGTATCATATTCCTCTTATAACTATTTTCCCTTCAAAATATATATTTAATCAGCGTATATTCTTTAGATTTGTGGCTATGCAGTTACAATTTTAACCACATTTGAGTTACTTTCCTATATTGATGAAATCATCTGTATAATATGTTTCTCTTTCAAAATTTTCTGTATTTGAGGATATACTAATCACTATATTGGATAAGTTTTTTCCTAATGTTCTCAAGTGATACTAATTATTTTTGGGAACTCCTAACTATTGAATTTGATTAACACTTGCTGTTGTTAAAAATAGAGTCCAAAAAAGAATCACTTTCCTTACTTATTTTGAACACTTAATATATGGTTAAGTTCAATTTGAACTTTCAGTTATATTTTGCTGCTATGGAAATTTTCCTCCACTCTGTTAGAAACAAAATTATAGCAGTTTACCACCTTTTATCTACTTTATCATCCACTAATTTGAAAATCAATTCTGAAATTTTAATATTTAATTAACTAATTTAGTAAGGTTGTGAATTTTGATAATAGAGCATTAAAGATATGTCTCCATTAACTGTGTGCAAATTTCAAAAAATTAATACATATGAAAAACCTACTCAATAATTATTACAAACATCAACTCATTATAAATGGATATTCATCATTTTATTTGTCAACCCGAATTAAAGTCCATTTAACACATCTCATGACTTCAAAAAAAAAAAAAATCTATACCACCGAACTATGTACCTACTACTTCATTTCGATAGTGCACCAAACCTTAATAAAAATTCTTTATTTACTTATTTTCATTCCCTAATAAATGCAGACTGTATTAAACCTCCATAATTATTAATCTTTATTTTGCTATTTCATTCCTTAATGCTTTTATATTTGGCATACAAAAGGGTAGACGGAGCTGCAAGTCAGTTCTTTAAAATTACTCCACAAAATATGCTGCAACAATTTTGACTCTTTCACCCGACGCATGGCATTTAGCGAAGCTTTGAAGGACGCGTGGCGTACCGCCAACGATAGGATCGAGCGGATCTTAGTTTACAAAAAAAAAATTTGTAAGGTAACAATCACAAATGATTGAGGCTTTTACTATATAAGAGCTGGAATCTACATGAAACGATGGAAAAAAGGCAGACTGATTTTTGTTTAAAATTTATCAACCTGTTTCATAGAATTATGATTATTAATTTATGAGTTTGATTTCTGATTAACTCAAAATCCATATGAAATCTGAAGTGCGTTTGTAATAAAGTGTAACCTGCTTGCCTTATTCCTGGAATTTGTAAATTTGGACGTCGGTGAGTTTTCCTAATGCACACAGTCCTTCTTGAATTGGTTAAAATAATTCAGTTTTTTTTTTTATTTACAGAAAAAGGAACGTATACATAATGGGTGTACACATATTAAGTCTTGCTACATATGATCAGTGGCTAAGCCACCCAATAAAGTCAGGTATGGAATTTCTTTAATACAGTTTCAGAAAGTAAAATTTTATCATTATAAAGAATATTGATGTTTTTGTCAAAAAAAGATAGGATGTACTAGGTTGCAAACACAAGAATTAATACCGTACAATAATTTATGTAATAATTAATGATTTCTTATTAGATTGAACTACTAGACTTTTTGGATGATTATAACTATTAGCTTGGCCAACTGATGAAATGTTAGGATAAGCTAGAATATTGTACATTTTGTTGTGGCCTAAGTTTTGATTTATGTATTATTCAAACTGTGTTGTGTATCATTTGTAAAGGATTATGCTAGATTCAAATAGGAAAGCTTCCATAGCTAAGCTAAACCAAGCCTCTATATGAGTCAATTTATGATTGATAAAAATAAATAAGCTATCAGAAACTACAAATGTTTTGCATTTATACATCTTTATTTGCTTACTCAGCATGTTATGAATGCATGCTCTTGAAGAATCATATGTTTTTTCTTATACAGCTGGGATGCTAGATGAGAAATTGTCTCATGAGACTGAACAATGGGAATATTAGTATAAATCGCACATTTCTCCCCTACTTGAAGAAGGTTGTAGAATGTATGCAGCATGCTTTAATGTCATATCTTATTTTATGCTAATAATGGGAATATTATTATTAGTGAATATTTAATGTCAAATATTCGCAATACTGTTATTATAAAATGTAAGTAAATATTGATAATTTTATTACCATTATTCTTCATCTATCGGTACTTTTATGGACAATATTAAAGATATGTAAAAAATAATACACACATCAAAATTTAATTACAATAAAAAGCGGTTTCAAACATCTTATAAGTTTGAATCCGTTCATGCTCCCCTTACATTTGATATACATGCATAAACTATTTAAAATAATACACACATATCAATAATTATGCTACTTTTCATCAAATAACGCGGAATTTGCAATCATGAACATATATGTAAAAAATAATAATAAAAAATAGTAATAAAATCGTGAACATAGTTTTGGTAGTTCACGCTGACACCAAAAAAGTGTGACATCAAAGGTATTACAATTATTATTACAGATATATACACACACATATCTGTGTACATATGTATGTATGTGTCTGTGTGTGTGTATTTCACTACCATAATTGTATCGCACACAAAATTTCCACCCTTGCTTCTTGGCACACATCCAACGGACGTGCCACCATACTCGTGTATATATATATATCTCAATATACCAATGCACTAAATATATATAAACTAATATAAACATATAGCATCATTACTTAAATCATACAAACAGTAAACACATACTTCTGTAATATATATAAACTTAGATTTAGTATAGCTTATATTTTAAACAAACTTTTTCCAACATATAACTTATACTAAAAAAAATAACAAACTGCTACACAATTACTTACACAGGAGATCGTGCGGGTTACAAGGTGATGGAGGCTGGCCAACGCGGGAGGAAGGGAGGAGAAGAGAGTGAGACGCTCTGTGAAGTGCAGAGCTCGGCTGGCTGAGGTGGCTTGTAGGGTGGGTAGCAGGTGGAGCTTGGGTCGGGTGTGCTCGGTCAGGGGAGGCGAGATGGGTGATGTGGTATGGGTAACGTGGTGGAGTTGTGGAGGAAGCTTGGTACGGTGTGGTATGTTCGCATTGGTTGCGTACTGTGGGTGGCGTGATGGGAGATGTGGAGATGGCGGAAGGCTGATCTAGGAATGTGGGAAGAGAGGCTAAGATGATGGTGGTGGTTAGGTGAAGAGGTGGGCCGTTGGAGATCCGGTCGATGGTAAGCAAGGAGATGGGTGACCTCATATTTAAAATGCAACAGCCACTTTTCCCCTTTTTTCTTTCAAGAATGGACGATTATAAAAGAAGAGAGGAGTGGCAACAGGTGGGTTTAGGCAAGAAGAAGGGCAGGGGATGCACGTTCCAAAGGAAGGACTTGAATAGGCAGATGAAGGAGGCAAATATATAACGTTAAAATATAAATTTTATAAAGGAAGAACGGTAAAGAATGAAGAGACCCAAAATGAAATGGCAACAGTCTCTAGTGATACAATTGGAAATTTTTTAATGCAATTATTATTGTGCTCCGGTTCAATTTTCAAATTTTGAAACGTACAAGAAAACAAAAGGTCATGGATCCATTCCGATACGGATCCTGGTTTCGTGGATTCCGCTATGAACCATGCTTCAAAATATAGAATTGAATATACCGCAGATATCAGCACGATGAGACGATCAAAACGGTATATAGCTATCAGTGATACGATCATCCGATCAAAAGTCGAAAATCGTTACCGAAAATGCTGCCATTTTGCAGAAAATAAGATAAATGGAGCAATAGGATTCCAAATTTGGAAAAAAGAACGATGACGTCTCACTCAGAAGAGGATTTAGAAATTTTCTATAGAAAAATATTCAAGTTTGGAAAAATATTTATTAACCATCAATTGTTAACTGATTTAAATTGAAATAATAATTATGCAATAAAATAAACTTCAACATTTTTAAGATAAAAATTTACCAGTTGCTATTTTTAAATAGACATATTCCAAATGATAAATTTTTATTTTCAAATTTTATTATTTAAACTTTCATAGAATTCCAATTAATTTAATAAATAAAAATCACTAAAATTTTGGGTCGTTACGCTCTCCCCACTCAAAACTTTACGTCCCCGAAAAGGAAGGAGGTTGGAGAATAGAACGACCAAAAATAGATTGAATGTCAAGATTAAACAATTAATTTAAAACTATATAAATTTTACTTGAATATTCATTTGAAAACTTCATTTGCTATTCAATTATCCTTTATACTTTCAAACTTTTCAAAACCCATTTGTAAAATTTCTTGCTTCCTTTATAAATACCATTTATGTGTTTAAATGACACTTTTTGAAAACTATTTGAAAACAATTATTTACATCATTAGTTATATTTACAAAGAAGCTATTGAAAACATTAAATCCATAATTCGTAAATTTATAAATTTATCTCAAGATACTTTTCAACGTTATTAATAAATCAACAATCATTTTCTTAATTATGTTGCATTTAACTCATAACTTCTAAAATATTTATAATAAAAAAAATTCATTAAACCATGTAGCATATAAATAAACCATATTTTAAAAGGATATATTCAAAAAAGAAAGAAGGTGGATTCGAAAAGACAGAATATGTGTGAATAAATAAAGCTGAGCAGATAAGGTAGATTCAAAAGAATAGTATCGGGCACGAATAGTTGATTCAAACCATAAGAATTTCAATTTCAAATATTAATACAAATTCCTTTGCTGAAAAATACCTTTGTAATAAAATACCTTTATAGTAGAATACTTTTATATCAAATAAATTTTTCTTTCGAAAATACTTTTATAACTCGATGTTTCAACAAGTTTGTCATCGTTCTTGCAGACTCTGGCCATGCGTTGATCAGGCGCAAAGCCAGAATTCTTCAAGTACTTAATAGACCTATTTTTATACCCAGTGAAAATACTTAAAAAACCTTCAAAACCGATGTGGAAAGTACAATCCAAACAAATCACCTAGATCGCAGATACATAATGGTTATGCCTGGATCCCGCAGGAAACATCTGTACCTTTAAGCAATCGCTGCCTTGCGAATTACGCCATGATAACCAAAACTGTGGACCACAGGATACATAACAATGCTTACGCCTGGATCTTCCAGAAAACATCCATACCCTCTAAGCAATCTCTGCTTTACGGATCACGCCACGACAACAAAACTGGTTGATCATAGGATACATAACAAAGGTTACGCCTAGATCTCCCAGGAAACATCCGTAACCTTTAAGCAATCTCTGCCTTGTGGATTACACAACCCAAAAAAATGACCATGGGTTACGCCATGGTAGGACCCTCGAGTATCACATCCGAAAAACCAAAATCAAAGAGAATAATATCGATAAAATGAATCCACAATGTGGCCACAAAGCGGATATCAAGAAGAAGGCACTTTTCATATCTTTACTTCGAAATTATGTATCATATAGCACCTTTTCAAATCACTTTCAAATGTCATACTTATATAAATTCCATTATATATAAGATTCCATTTTCAAATCAAATACTTTCCAAAATCAATAGTATATCAAATCACACTTATATAGAATACGATTATATAAGATTTCATTTTTCAAATTGAGTCAAAACAATAGTTTTCAAATCAGCTTCATACTTATACAGATCAATTTTATATAAGTACGATAACTCCCAAATCAAGTATTTAATGAAACAAGGTTCTCAATTTCTAGTCGTTTCAATATCAGTTCAGATTCAAAATCATATACGATTTTACCAAATCATTTCTTCCAAATTAAATAAATTCAGTTCCAAAGTTTATCAAAACAACAGGTTTAGAAAACAATCCTGGTTTCCAAATCGACCAAATTCAGGTCAAACAAATTCATTTCCAAAACCATCATATAAATCCTGGGTTTTATTATCCAATCTATTTTCAAAACCAAATATTTTTCTCAAAATCAATTATACCCAAAATGATTTCCAAGTTTATAACTATCCCTTTAAGACCTTTAAACTATTTATTTCTATTTGAAAGATCCAATTTACCCTTTTAAAAATCATTATTCAATATATATATATATATATAGTTTATAAAATATGTTCCAAAGTCAGAACTTTTAGAGCTAAATTTTTATTCGAAACATTTCGAAACAAAATTTCAAATTAGTATAATTCAAAATAGTGTTATCCATTGACTTAACAAAACAATTCCAAATTCATTTACTTAATCGAATGATTTATACTTTTCGAAATTACTTAGCTTTGAAGATTTAAACCTCGATTTGGAAGTGTTCGAACATTCAAAATAGTCAAAGAAATCAAATTTCCAATTCAAGAGTTGGAAATTAATAACAAATCAGTAAATCAATTTCAATATATAGAGTTATACCAAATCAAATCCGAAACTCAAGGACTGAACACTGGGTTCACTTCAAATCATTTCAATATATATACATATATCTTTCGAACATTAATCATACTTCGGCACTTGAAATCAAAATTTTGTTTCCCAATATCACTCGCATAGCAAAGCTACTAGAGTGGCCTCTCCTCCACTCTGAAACTCGAAAACCAATGTCGATGATATGTGCACTCATCACCGAAATTATTTTCCAACGACATAAGTGAGTTCTGGACTTCTATTTTATTGAAAACTTCTTTGGAATTTCTTTGAAATCATTGGAACTCATTCGAAGTTATTTGAAACGTTTCTTATTTGAAAATACATTCAAATCATATTATTATATATTTTCAAGATCTCAAAACCAATTTCAAAATACTAGAGTTCAATCCCTCGAATTTCAAATTCAAAACCCTTCAGTTATAAATCATTTTTATATAAATAAATTTTCTTATAAAATTTTCAAAATTTCAAATCTTTTCGAAACTTCAAATTCTCGTTTTTAAAAGGTATATAATCCTTACCGAAAAAAAATTCACATTTATATATATCATATAATCATTCTCATTAAATAATAATTTCGATATACAAAACAATTACTAAAATACAACCAAAACCGATTTCAAAACAAAGATAGAGATTCAACTTAGATTGACTCCAATCAAATAGAATTCTGATTCGAAGATAGGCTCGATCGATGATGAGATGACTAAGTTTCAAAATAAAAGACAGATATACTTACATAAATCGCGGGCGACCTTAACCGGGTCAACCGTGACTTCAAAATAAGATCGGTGCAGAATTCTGAGGCAAATCGATATTCGATCGCCAGAGTTAGAATTCGACCTGACAAGTGAAAGCAGCATCTAGACCGAGGGACATGTAAATCTCTGGTGAATCAATGCCAATTATAAAGGAGTTTCACCCCTTTACAAATCATTCAAAGATTGGCGAGATCGCCTATTCTTGCAGAGATCATTCGAAGTGGAGTTATAGGACACTCCAGAAACAGGAAACACGGATAGGGAGAGAAGATAATGGATTTTGGAACCGTGGGGAACGTTTCAAAGTCCAAAGGAAAAGCAAATCAAAGAGGAAGAAATTCAGGCTCGAATGAAAGTGATTCTGCAAATAAAAATTTACTATATATACTAAGTTTGCCTGGAGCCAAAGCTCTGATACCAACTGTAACGTCCTGATATTTTCTACCATTCGCATCCACACACATCGGACTTGAATTGTTCAAAATACCAGATTGTTAATTTAAATTTGCCAAAACTCAGCATATACGGTAAATAAATCAACCATAGAATCACAGACACAGAGTAATAAAAATAATGCAGCGGAATAGATAAATAGCAGTTCATGAAGCTACTATATAAACATCAGACTTAGAATTAAAATACAACAGAATATCTCTAATATAGTGAAGTCTCCAGTACGAACAGATGACTTCTCTGAACCAATCAACTGGAAAAGCTGAAAGCTGAATCGATAGTTGGATCTCCAAACAAAGCTCCAAACTCCAAAGGTGAGTCTCAAATGTTGTGTCACTCGGTCTGACCCGAGCGTAAAGCAAAACACAAAACACTCGAGTGAGGATTAACATTCTTATATCAGTAAATCCAACTCAAGTGAAATATCAACTGAAATACAAGTAACTTAAAGGATCTTTGGGATAACCATCCGAAAAGGATACATGGAACTATCAACTATGTAGAAATATACACTATAACACTGTGGCCATTTCAAGTTAATTTATACTTCAAAACCAAATATCATTTTCATTACACATATATTTATTTCCTAAAATAATGTGCGTATATATATTATATAATTTATAAAGTAAAGCATTCGTAATTTCCTCAAACTTCACAAATTGCTTCAGAATCAACTCGACTTTCCTTTTGAAATTTAATTCAATCTCAATTTATCAATTTCCATTCAATTCAGTTTCTGACTAAACAAATTCAAATTTATCGATTTCAAATACAACTTTGAACCACAAATAAACCATTTAGATTTCAATTAAATTCAAAGTCAATATACTTTGAAACTTTAAATATTCAACATTTCAAAGACTAAATTTGATAATTGCATTTATCTTCCAATTTGACTTCACTATTATTTAGTTTTGAAATGTTCCTTTAATAAATTCAATACTATTTATATGACCCTAAATTTCATTTCTATATATATTACCTTCGATTTCTTTAGGCGTGAAATATCCATTAAATTACTTAAGTCAAATTGACTTATGAGATCAAATCTAAAATTTCCAAATTCAACAGTTTCCAAATCGACTTAATTAGGTAAAATTCTTAAATAATTACAATTTAAATCAACTTAATCTTATCTTCCTTACTTATACAAATAATTGAAGATCGATTTAAGAATATAATACTTAACATATTATATTAATTAAATCAAACTTTATTAATTTAGGTTTATTATTAAATCTACTTTATATTCAAACATATTTAAGTAATATATTTTAATAAGACCATATATATTCCCTTTCAAAACCCTAGAAATCATTTTTAAAATTATTTGTATATAGACCAACTGTGTCGGTGTATAATTTCCTATCCTATGCTCAAGTAATACGTATATTTATCATTTCAATCTGTGATTTAATATATACGGGTATATATCATTTCAACCCGCAATCCCAAATTCAATGCAAATGAAAATCGCTTGGGTCTATCATTTCAACCCATAACAATTTTCTCCTATTCTAAACTCCATTCGGGTACGTACCATTTCAACCCATAGTGAATTCTATACTAACAGGGAACTTGCATAGTGATAACGGATATGGAAAATAATATAACAGGCACATATATCATCAATAACAATATAATATAAACAACAGGATATGGTGTCATATCTCACAGGTGAACATTTACAAATAATAGCATACATAACAATTTAAATAACTACAGCATCATATTTCAATCATCGTTTCAATTGAAACTAAATTTAATAAATATAAGAATGTTAATCGTGAGTGATTGCTTACCTTTTGAGGCTAGAGAGATTTGACAAAGAATGGGTTAAGAATTCCACGCTAGACGGACACGATTCAATGAAGAAAACAGGCATGACGGATAATGCTAATAATTTGGATTGATGTGAGCAAATCAGAATCATCTAGATAGAGATGAAATATATATATAATAATAATAATAATTTCCCACGAGATAAATATCAAATTTAAGACGAATATTAAAATAAAATGTATATATAAAATTAAATCCTTTTTTTACATTTAAAACACCTATATAAAATAAACAACTATTGATCCAGAACAAAACAATTATGATTTTCCTTCAACGAAAAATTATATTTATAAAAGAAAAGACTTAACAAAAGACTTACAGATGATGAATCCTCAAGATGTTAGCAAACTATTACTAACAAAAGATGATATTGATCAAATGATTTCTAAATTAGAAAAAATAGAAATCATAGGTGAAAAACCTCTAAAATTTTGGGACAAAGATAAAATACAATGTAAGTTAAACATAATAAATCCAGACTTAACAATAAAAACTGGTTATATGATTCCAAATTGCTTTGGCGTTATCGCCTAAGTAGTTTTCAGCAATTCTGATCATTTCTTCACCAGAATTGATGTTTAGATGTCTTGCCGAATAGTCTCTAGCTATTGCGGTAGTCCATTGTTCTAGATATGTATCTAACAACTGGGGATGACATTCAGTTATGTTTAAAATTACTGAGTTGTTTTGGAAATAAGATTAATTCTGTAAGGATTCTATGTTATTGATTATTGGAAAATTGACCATTTTAGTTTTCCCAACCGTTCTTCCGAAATTTTATAATTATTTTTTAAAATTTTCCATTTGTTCCATTCTATGTGGAAATCTCTGCAGAATCTTTCTGTTATTATTATGTTTCCTGGTTCTCTGAGATAATTAAAATTGTTAAATATTTGTATGAGATCTGTTTCACAGTCATCTATATTTATTAATTCATGTATATATCTTTGCTTAAATATTGTTATGATTTCAGTTTTTTGATTTTCTGTTGTACTTGTGTTATGTTTTAGAATGTTTATCATATTTAACATGAATTTATCTTCTAGATTTTTTTGTAATTTTTCCATAATGGTTTTGTCAAGAATTTGTAAAGCAATTTGTTTGTAGTAAACTTTTTTCTTTTTTAAGAGAGTAGTCAAAGCTTTCTGGAAGTACTTGGATTATTTCCATAAGTATTAGCAAGGCAACCTTATTTTTCTTGTTTTTATTGAAAATTTTAAACTAATCAGTAAAATTATTTTACCAAAACACTCCTCATTTAGTATTTAAAGTTTTTAACAAATTATATTAGAATTATTTTTTTCCAACAGACGTACATCCGTTTGACAGAACTAAGTACCCATTTAAAGCCGTTAAGACAAGGAGTCGTTAGGCGTTTAGGGGAAGAAGTTCTTTAGGGTAACAAGGTGAGGAATTAAAATAATAATAATATAATTTGTTAAAAACTTTAAATACTAAATGTGGAGTGTTTTGGTAAAATAATTTTACTGATTAGTTTAAAAATTTCAATAAAAACAAGAAAAATAAGGTTGCCTTGCTAATACTTATGGAAATAATCCAAGTACTTCCAGAAAGCTTTGACTACTCTCTTAAAAAAGAAAAAAGTTTACTACAAACAAATTGCTTTACAAATTCTTGACAAAACCATTATGGAAAAATTACAAAAAAATCTAGAAGATAAATTCATGTTAAATATGATAAACATTCTAAAACATAACACAAGTACAACAGAAAATCAAAAAACTGAAATCATAACAATATTTAAGCAAAGATATATACATGAACTAATAAATATAGATGACTGTGAAACAGATCTCATACAAATATTTAACAATTTTAATTATCTCAGAGAACCAGGAAACATAATAATAACAGAAAGATTCTGCAGAGATTTCCACATAGAATGGAACAAATGGAAAATTTTAAAAAATAATTATAAAATTTCGGAAGAACGGTTGGGAAAACTAAAATGGTCAATTTTCCAATAATCAATAACATAGAATCCTTACAGAATTTCTTAGAACAACAATTTATGACAAAAGTAATTTTTATCCTAAAACAAACTGACATGAACATAGATAGACAGTATAACATAGCTAAAATTTTTAAATATAACTATGCTGAAAAATTTATAGATCTTTCAGATGAACCCAAACTGGACAAAACCAAAATTGTGAAAAACATAATGAATACCTATTATTTTATAGAACAACAAGAAATGACAACAAAGGTCACAAACAAAATGCTAGATCTAGTTTGTGAAGAAAATTATAACATCATCAGACAATCTGTTCTTGATGAAAATAATAAATGGCTAAACAGCCAACTAGATCTGTCCTGGATAGATGAGTGTAACATGTACAATGAGTTTTACTAAAGAGGATAGTTACAAGATAGTAAAAAAAAAATTAGAAGACTCTGAATGAAACAAAATGGAAAAGGTTCCGAATTCCTCTTTTACTAATCTACTTACTGCACCCTTGGGTTTTTATACTTTCAAGCTGCCAGTAAGGTAACAAAAATGAACAAAAACAGATTATTTTATTCATAATTGAAATCTTGATATACACGATAAAGTTCATCTCTGGATTTGCTTTCAGCATTTACATCCAAGACATTGTACAGAATATTTTAGTTATTTTCCAAAAACTAACATAATTTTTACATACTTCCAAGTTTACTTACCCCAGTATAACCCTCTTTAAATATGGCATACAAAGTTTACAAAAAATATCTATGGGAAAATTTGCAAAGGAAGAAGTTCCTGAAACTTCTTCTTCTTCTTCAATAAATCTTAGGCCACAAACCTCTTATGCAGTTGCAACAAAAAATATTAATACAAAGATGACAAATTTGGGACAACTCAAAACAAATCTCCAGCCTCTTTCCCCTCAGACCAAATCTCTACAAAAAATTGTCTTACCAAACTTCCCTGAACAAATGACTAGGGAATTACAATTCATTTTCCATATTCAAGAACAATCCCCAAGTATGTTCAACACTATTAGCGAATTCTTCTCACAAATATCCCAGGTTCCTAAAGAGGGATTACAAATCCATTGGGAAATATTAAGGAACTCCAACATACCATGTACAAAAAAGTTTTCCCAGTGTCTACAAACAAACATAAACTGTCCTTGTACAATTACATGTGCAACCCCACAAATCACCTTAAACCTCAGCAAATACAAATACCTAATCCACAAAAATATAGTACTAGACCCCATGGTACTAATAAACTTTGGATTCATTAAAAAACTTTATGCTGAAGAATGGATTCAAGATGATATCCTAGAACCATTTGGAACCACCATAGAACAACTTACAAACATTTTGGCTACAGATATATACATGGAGTTCAAATCAATTCCTCCACACTTTGGCAAACATATATTTGAACCAACAAAACATGCTGTTCAGGTTAAAGCAAAGTTCATTGACCCAGATTATACAGAATGGAATGAAGACTACAAACCAGAAGCTATCCAGTACAAATAAATCAAAGAACAAGCCTATGAGAGATATAGAGCTACAAAAATTGCTGAAGAAGATGAGTGGGATACAAAAAACAAATTCCTTTATACAGAAACTCCCACTACAAAAATATTTGTCACAAAAGAATTAAGAAATCAAGGAATCCACCACAGAAATTTTGACATTTTCCATCCTAAACCATCCCTAATACAAAGCTACAAAAAAGAAAGACAAAGAAAGAAAAACAATGAAGACAAAGATGACGTAGAGTCCACTACCATGTCTACAGATGATTAAAACTGACAGCTCATTTTCCATTCTCCTAGAGGAAAATAAAAGACAAAGAGGATAGATTCCTTTACAAAAAAGAGAGCATCTACTTTAGAAAAAGACAAAAAAGAGAGCATCTACTTTAGAAAAAGATGTAGTGTGCTGGCTTTCTTTTTTATAAAACAAATGTAATTATTTAGATAGTGGAGAATTGATGTATCTCCACTAAAATTTGACAGACATCTGGCTTGTGTTTGTATCCCTTCTCCATCTATATAAGGAGAAGTAGTTTGGCATGTAAAAGTATGTAAGAAATAATATAAGTCTCTATTGCATCGCAAGCTTCCATTGTAATCCCCTTTCATAAATAAAAATTTTCTTTAAAAATTTTAATGGCTTCAGCTCAGATGATTTGTAACTAAACCTCCAAGTCAAATCCCAAGAAAGGAACAGGTTACTTTTCATAAGCAATGTAAGCTCTCTTAATTTCTGCTGTTTATATTTTGAATTTTTTTCTAATCATAAAATTGCTTGGTACCATGAGACTTTTAATCTTAGTTTGTTAAAGGTTTTTATAAAGAAATATTAGAATTATTTTTTTCCAACAGACGTACATCCGTTTGACAGAACTAAGTACCCATTTAAAGCCGTTAAGACAAGGAGTCATTAGGCGTTTAGGGGAAGAAGTTCTTTAGGGTAACAAGGTGAGGAATTAAAATAATAATAATATAATTTGTTAAAAACTTTAAATACTAAATGAGGAGTGTTTTGGTAAAATAATTTTACTGATTAGTTTAAAAATTTCAATAAAAACAAGAAAAATAAGGTTGCCTTGCTAATACTTATGGAAATAATCCAAGTACTTCCAGAAAGCTTTGACTACTCTCTTAAAAAAGAAAAAAGTTTACTACAAACAAATTGCTTTACAAATTCTTGACAAAACCATTATGGAAAAATTACAAAAAAATCTAGAAGATAAATTCATGTTAAATATGATAAACATTCTAAAACATAACACAAGTACAACAGAAAATCAAAAAACTGAAATCATAACAATATTTAAGCAAAGATATATACATGAACTAATAAATATAGATGACTGTGAAACAGATCTCATACAAATATTTAACAATTTTAATTATCTCAGAGAACCAGGAAACATAATAATAACAGAAAGATTCTGCAGAGATTTCCACATAGAATGGAACAAATGGAAAATTTTAAAAAATAATTATAAAATTTCGGAAGAACGGTTGGGAAAACTAAAATGGTCAATTTTCCAATAATCAATAACATAGAATCCTTACAGAATTTCTTAGAACAACAATTTATGACAAAAGTAATTTTTATCCTAAAACAAACTGACATGAACATAGATAGACAGTATAACATAGCTAAAATTTTTAAATATAACTATGCTGAAAAATTTATAGATCTTTCAGATGAACCCAAACTGGACAAAACCAAAATTGTGAAAAACATAATGAATACCTATTATTTTATAGAACAACAAGAAATGACAACAAAGGTCACAAACAAAATGCTAGATCTAGTTTGTGAAGAAAATTATAAGATCATCAGACAATCTGTTCTTGATGAAAATAATAAATGGCTAAACAGCCAACTAGATCTGTCCTGGATAGATGAGTGTAACATGTACAATGAGTTTTACTAAAGAGGACAGTTACAAGATAGTAAAAACAAAAATTAGAAGACTCTGAATGAAACAAAATGGAAAAGGTTCCTAATTCCTCTTTTACTAATCTACTTACTGCACCCTTGGGTTTTTATACTTTCAAGCTGCCAGTAAGGTAACAAAAATGAACAAAAAACAGATTATTTTATTCATAATTGAAATCTTGATATACACGATAAAGTTCATCTCTGGATTTGCTTTCAGCATTTACATCCAAGACATTGTACAGAATATTTTAGTTATTTTCCAAAAACTAACATAACTTTTACATACTTCCAAGTTTACTTACCCCAGTATAACCCTCTTTAAATTTACATATATATATATATAACTATATAAACTATATAATATATATATATATATATATATATATATATATATATATATTTGAAAATCCAACTGAACACTTTGACTTTCAAGACCCGAACCCAGATTTCAGCATTCAGTGAGTTTAATATATTACCATATTATAGGTATAACAAACCTATACTTTTTTTTTACTAACTATAATAAGATTATATACTATATATATGATAGTATAGATAAAACAAGTTAATAGGTACATATAAATATAAGTAACATTTTTACAGACTACAGATAACTAACGTATTATATATTCTATAATATAAAAGGAAATATAGAAAAAATCTATATATACACAGAACATATATTCATATACCACGCACTATAATTAATACACTATATATAGAAGTTGTAAACAAAGTCTATGCTGCATAATTGACATATACTTTATAACACATTGTTATCTTACTTTTAAAAAGAATATATATGAAGTACAGTTTATAAGTAATAAAATTTTATAAAACCTTCATATATAACAACATATATGTACAAAATAAAATATTTGTATATATTAAAATCAAACTGTTTCGAACATATATAAAGCTGTCACAACATAAACCTCTATCCAACTATAGTAATATATATATCTTAATATAACAATGCACTGATGCAGTAAATATATATAAAACCAATATAAACATATAACATCATTACTTAAATCATACAAACAGTAAACACATACTTCTGTAATATATATAAACTAAGATTTATTATAGCTTATATTTTAAACAAACTTTTTCCAACATATAACTTATATTAAAAAAACAACAGACTGCTACACAATTACCTACACAGGTGATCGTGCGGGTTACAAGGTGATGGAGGCTGGCCAACACAGGAGGGAGGGAGGAGAAGAAAGTGAGATGCTCAACGAAGTGCTTAGTCAGGGGAGGTGAGATGGGTGGTGTGGTGTGGGTAACGTGGTGGAAGCTTGGTACGGTGTGGTGTGTTCGCATTGGTAACATGTTGTGGGTGGTGTGAGGGGAGATGTGGAGATGGCGGAAGGCTGATCTAGGGATGTGGGAAGAGAGGCCGAGATGATGGTGGCGGTTAGGTGAAGAGGTGGGTCGTTGGAGATCCGGCCGATGGTAAGCAAGGAGATGGGCGGCTTCAGATTTAAAATGCAATAGCCACTTTTCCCTTTTTTTTTTACAAGAATGGCCGATCATAAAAGAAGAGAGGAGAGGCATGGGTTTAGGCAAGAAGAAAGGCAGGGGACGTACGTTCCAAAGGAAGGACTTGAATAGGCAGATGAGGGGAGTAAATATACAATGCTAAAATATAAATTTTATAAAGGAAGAATAGTAAAGAATGAAGAGACCGAAAATGAAATGGCAACAGTCTCTAGTGATACAGCTGGAAATTTTTTAAAGCAATTATTATTGTGGTCCCGGTTCACTTTTCAAATTTTGAAACGCACAAGAAAACAAAAGGTTACAGATCCCTACCGATATGTATCCCGGTTTCGTGGATTCCGTTGTGAACCGTACTTCAAATTACAGAATTGAATATACCGCTCATATCAGCACGATGTGATGATCGAAATGGTATACAGCTATTGGTGGTATGATCATCCAATCAAAAGTCGATAATCGGTACCGAAAATACTGCTATTTTGTAGAAAATAAGATAAACGGAGCAATAGAAGTTAAAATTTGAAAAAAGAACGATGACTTCTCACTCAAAAGAGGATTTAGAAATTTTCTATAAAAAATTATTCAAGTTTGGAAAAACATTTATTACCATCAGTTATTAACTGATTTAAATTGAAATAATAATTACGCAATAAAATAAATTTCAATATTTTACGATGAAAATTTACCAATTGCTATGTTTAAATAGACGTATTCCAAATAATAAATTTTTTTTTCAAATTTTATTGTTTAAACTTTCACAGAATTCCAATTAATTTAATAAATAAAAATACCAAAATTTTGGGTCATTACAGTATTTCTAGCCGAAATTATACTCCATCTCCCCATCTATTTGAAAATCTCAAATCAAATAAAATGTTTGCTATTCGGTAGCTAGTAGTCATCGGTTCAAGATCTAACACCTTGTTGGATTGAAAACAAGTCGAAGGAGTTGATCTCAATATTTCAAGGTGTACTAATAGGCTTTGGAGATAAGGTTATTTTCTTATTTATAATTATTTAATAATATTTAAATAATTTATGTATCATATATTATTTGTTTGTTAGGTGACAATTCTGTTATATAGATATATCGTCACATTTAGAATGGTTGTTTGTTTACATACTTGTATATAATAATTATATATATATGCCTTTGATAATCACGGCACAAAAAAAAGATTTTTTTTTAAACTTAATTAATATACATTATCTAATTATACTAGATTCATAATTCAATTATTAATCATACAATACACAAAATATAGTTTAAAATTTTATAAAAATAATTTCATTCTTAATGGACTTTAGGAAAACTAAAACAATTTTATAAATATAAATTTATTTTTAAATACTATTTAAATCATTTAATTCTATAAATCATATATATATATATATATTATATAAAATTTGTTTTAAATTTTACAATATTAAATTTACATCAGTTA
The DNA here is from genome assembly GCA_030765085.1 of Allium cepa. Classification (NCBI taxonomy): domain Eukaryota; kingdom Viridiplantae; phylum Streptophyta; class Magnoliopsida; order Asparagales; family Amaryllidaceae; genus Allium; species Allium cepa. Next base: position 791,480,656 of record CM060945.1, on the reverse strand, counting down.
ATATTTTTGATAAATAAGAAATTATATAATTTAAGCATTTAAATCATAGCCAAGATTAGTAATTGATTTTAAAATTTATTTTATTTTTAAGGTATTTAAATAAAATATTTAAGTATCAAGATAATTTTGAAATTTGCTGGAATGATTAAATTTAACTTTTTATTAGTTTTCCTATGGAAATTAATATATATATATATACAATAGTTAAAATTAAAAGTAAAAATAACTTTTTCCATGAGCATTATAATATGCATATATTTATTTATAGACTATATATATATATATATATATATTATTTATGTATACTTATATATATATTTAGTATTAAATTATTCACTAGGCATATATATATATATATATATATATATATATATATGTATGTGTGTATGTATGTATTCGTCTGTTTATTTAAAATAGAAAATAAAAAATTGATTTTGATTTCGAATTCGTAGTAAAATAAATAATAAAACTTTTAATATAATTTTAAATAATTTTAAATATATACATACATACATATACATATAATAAATTTTATACACATATATTTATCTATATATTTATAAACTATTTCAAAATAATATATATATGTGTGTGTATGTGTATTTTCGCAATTTTGAATAGACAAATAAAATATATAAACATACATTTGGACAATATATTTATATACTAAATCAGCTAACATGTCCATTGCGATGTGAATCCCAATACTTATATGGGCATGTGAAACCATGCATGAGTTGTTATGTGACACATGTACACATATATGCACGTGTATATGATACATGTGTATATATGTCATAGTATTAATCATTTAATATAAAACCATATTATAGATATGGATAAAATAATGATTTTATTTAAAAGGAAATTTAGAAATTTTCTAAATAAACTAGACTTCACAGGCCCAATAAAGATTCAAAATAGTAAAAAAAATTCATCCATTTTTTTCGCTGCAGACTAGTCTAGTTCCAACACTGGTATTAGAGTTCAATAGCCTATGCGGTCTAAATTAGTCATGTTACGGTTAACTAATTAAGCTCACAGCCAAAATAGTAGGGTGTCTAAAAGGGTAGTGTCGAATGATTGGGTTTGGGTAATCATATAATCTGCTCTACTTGACTATCGACCTAGTATGGATACTATGTGAACCTAGAGGTTGCCTCTAATAGAGAAGGCTCGATTTAAAATGGGCCTTAGGCTAATTATCAAAATTTTTAGAGAATTAAAAATATAAGATTTCAAATTTTGTAGTTAAATTTAAAATAAAATATATACATATTTTAAATGGTATGATATAATAATAAAATTCAAAAATGTTTGAAAATTAATATAAATTAATTTCTAAATTTATAAAATTTATTAATAAGGTTAATAAAAGATATTAATTAAATAAGTTAACTAATTAATAAATCTATACATGTGTTATATTTTATGATACATGTTATGTTGTTTTAAAATGTTAAATCAACATAAGTACACATGTGTGTGTATAAATGAATTTTGAAACAAATATAAATTTAATTAAAAAAAATTTAATACATAAATTATTTAAATGGTTAATTAATTAAATAATATACACATATATATGATATATGTGCTATGCTATAAAGATTATAATATGTAATGAATAAGTTAATTAATTAAAATTAATTAAATAAGATTTAATTAATATAATATCATACATAAGACTATTATATGAGTAATATGAAATATAAAAGTTATATAATAATTAAAATTACATAATATAAATGTATAGTTTAAAACTAAAACATTTAGAAACCCTGATTTGATTTAAGGAATGTTAACTGGGTTTTTAACCAGAAGAATTCAATAAGATTTAGAACATCCAGACTATGCCAGAATGACTTGAAACTTGAACAAGGCATCCAAAAGAACAAGCCAATAGCACTCAAGGAAAGTTAGCCAAACACAAGTTAAGGAGATGGATCGCTAGCGATGTATCACCTATGGATCACTAGCGACCCATATGGAAGCTTGATGATTCATCATAACCTCTTGCATCTTGATTCATTACCTCTTCTAAGTACGTTTGCCAAGTGTCATAGCCTTCCAAGCAACCAAGTTCGAGAAGCGAAGACCCATCTGATTCTTTTCATAGATCAATCTAACTTGTGTAAGAATGATCACCAAAACTAAATAATGAACTACGAGATTGCATAGAGAGCATCCAGATGGAATGAGGAGTACAACATAAAAGGGATGAATAAAAAATACTCCAAGTGTATTTTAATCTCTAGCGATCCATTAGAGTGGCTCAAGTCATCATGAAACTCTCTAGGCTCCTTCATAGCATCAAATATAGGCCTCTAATACTGCGGTCGTAGCCCAACTACTCTCCAACCCCTATAAATACAATCCTATCTACAATATAAAGAGGATCTTCTGGACTGGTTATTGGAACTCTGCAAGGATTGTTCTTCACTGTTATTACTCACTATTTTTCTCCACACAATAATCATCAAGGAGTGGCTGTGATTCTCCAGTCATCTTTAAGTACTTGTGATTTGATCTAACTTAGGATATTTTATCATATTGTAATCCGATTCAACTTGTAACATGAGTTAATTAGCAAGAAAATTTATAAATCGGACATAGGTTTCGTTAACAGCCGAACCACTAAAAATTCTCATGTCCCTTTACAATTTCTACTCTTTTTATATTTCTTTTATATTTTTTTTGCTCTGATAAACAAGGTTGGTGCTTTCACACTCAGTCTAGGGTGTTGATCCATTTTTTGGGTTGATCAAAGTCACTCTGAATTGCTTGGAGACTGGGCGTGCAAGAATCCTTACGAATCGAACGCATGTCACGGTTGAATTTAACTCCCTTCAAGAACCAACTAGGGAATGCTGTTTTGAGTTTAGGTAGACTAGATGGAAGAATATAAGCAGACCTCCTGCGAGGGCATGATAAACCAGAAGCAGGCACAACATGAGTTGATGGAATTTGGGTTGATGGAGCAACCTGTATAGTAGAAGTTGGAACCTCAATTTCAATACAAACTAGAGCCGGATAGATGTATAGTGCTCAAAAGGATGAGGATCACGATCTACTTTCAACTTTTTGGATGGCTCTTTTCGATCATCAGTAGTCTTCCTCTTCTTATAGCCACCTTTATGAAGTCTGCTTCTATCCATATTACCCTAGAAATGAGCTTCAGCTTCCCAATCTTTTCTTCTCCTTCATTTTTACTTAGTTTCTCGGGGCTGTGGCGGCTTGAAGTCCGTTTTGACCCATGTTTGTGCATCCGTATATTATTCAAGATCTTCATAGAGTCCACGACCTCCTATAGTACCTAATATAAGAAATAAAGTTACTTTAGCGATAGAAAATGAGCTCAAATAATGGATATATGAGTGTACGTGACTCTATTAAAGTATGTAATGTGTCGTAGCACCCTAAAGGACTTCAGAAACTGGGTCGAGAAGCGACTACAGTGGGATTCGAGCTAATTCTGAAAATGACATGCCCGGAGTGAGAAGACAATACCTTAAACTCAAAATCATCTACCATAAGTTCTGCAATGTCCACATAAATGTTGCTCAAATCCCCAAAGTTGATATCGGTTTCCTCGGGTGGAGAACCATGAAGTCATTCAGTTTCTGGGGAGCATCTTTAGCAAAAACCGCTTAGGGAGGTGAACCTGGGAGAATGGGACTCGTTCCTAGAGTTTCATCCCATGGTTCGAGATCACCTTCACTTGAATGCGCATCAAACTCCTCATCGCTAGAGGAGGGGTCATTGTCACTTCCGCTCTCAATTTCACCTTCCTCTTTGTCTATGATCATCGTAGCCTTGACATCTCGTTGTTTAAAATCCTCTTTCCCTTGTTCGGGATCAAGGGCATCCTGTTCAGACTAATAGCTCTGGTCATACCGCAATTTTCTTCACGAAATTTCCTTATTTGATCCACCGGATGGACCTTATCTCCTTGTCGACCTCTCTCTTCGAAATTATACGATGAAGAAGTCATGCATGTTTTAATTCTGGAATGGGTAGGGGATGGAACCTCAATAGCAGGATGTAACAATCCGCACCAATGCAAATTCTCGTCCGTTAGTAAAAGTTTGACCGATCTCTCTTTAGCATCTATGGCCTTCAGAGTATAGAAGATAGGGTCAGGTGCTGGATCTTTATTTGGCCTCATAATAAATATACGAAATATTCAGTGTATTAAAACCCCACACTATCACAATGGATCTCAACAGGAGAAGAGATAACTTACCCCTATGGTCCAAAGACAACTAAACCCTTCAGGATATCTAACGAAGAAATATTGGGTCTTGAACTGAGATAAATTGCTTCGGAGTTGCAAAATGATTTTGCAATTTCTCTGAGGCTCAATAATCATAAGAGATGGACATTCCTCTCTTCTCTTGAATGAAAGGAAGTATCTCAATTCGACAAAGCTTGGGGCATGGTTGATATCCAGATAACAAAACATGAAGACAAGTCAAAATTGCATAACCATTGGGATAAATCTGAAACGGGGCTATTTCTAAATTAAGAAGCGTGTCTCTTAAGAAATGGTTAAATGGGGGCACTACACCACTATGCACAAGTACTGATGGCGGGTGGTGTACCATAAAGGTTGCCTGTGTGCGAACTATTCTTTCAGTGGAAGGTGCACATCATCATTTGGAATACCATGCTATAAACAAATATTGTGCAGGACTTTTGCAGAAATGACAGTAGAAGCTCTCTTTGGAGGGTTAAGTAAAGCTCTAAATTTTGCATGAGTACGATCGATTACCAGACCACTCTGCACTAATTGACCATATTGAGCCTGAGGTGCCGAAGAAGTAGGCGTTGTTGGAATCGTCTGGGAAGGCATAACTGATGTAAATACTGCTTCTGAGAGTATTGAGCTTCCTCCACTGGATTTACGTTGAGATGACGGTGCTTCATTCTATATAACAGAACTTGTGTCCAGCATGGTCAGGTAACTCTATTTTTAACTAGAAATACCCGAAACACCCTACACCCCTTAGTATACCCAAAAGGACACAATAGAAGGCATGGTGCATTGTAGGTATAAACTAAAACTAGTAGAGACTACGATTCACATGACAGAAATAGGTAAAAATAGCGAAAAAAATTTAAATAATAACTTATTTAGAACAAAACTTCATAATTTCTTTAAAACCAAATAAGTAACCAAATACCAAGTACATCATGTGTCAAAATACCATACATATTTGTCTTATAAAATCAAAGAAAACCATAGTCTCAAAAAACAGAGTACAACTATTCCCCAACATGTGCTAGTACATGTAAAGAACAAAAAGCTGAAATAAAAGAAGTGGAAGTACATAGTGGAAAAGAAACCTTCAAACAACTGCAACCTACTGTCCTCTTCCTTGATTGCCTATGGGAGAAAAAAGGGGAAAATAGATGAGTGGGTCAGACTAGAAGTCCGGTAAATGATAGTAATTACAAGAATCTTTAGGTAAAGTAAAGGTAATAGGCTTTACAATAGTTCTAGTATACAAAAAGAAACAAAGGAAATAGAAGAAAGAATTAGCTGGAAATAAATACGAACTAACTATTAAGTATGATTGGTTAACTTTGATTGTTTGCACTTATCCTTGATTTTTGTTTTGGTTAGGCAGAATTCCTAATCCGATAATTAAGCTGAAATTCTAATTCTACCCATTGGTCAGCCTGCTACTCCGTAGACCTTACTACGGACTAAACGCTATATAGCTCCCTACACATAAGGTAATGACATATACGAAAGACGCACCAAGTACAATGATGTCTACGAAAGACACACTAAGTATTTATTATGAACTAGACATTATATAGCTCCCTACACAAAAGGCAATGGTGCCTACAAAAGGCACCCATACTTAAGCGCTTGGAACTCATAGCGATTACTGAGCACCGAAATGGAAGTCGCACGCGTAACTGCAACCATGCTCATGCTACCTGCTGCTCCACTTATTGGGTCTTCTTATTACCTGTGCTCCAGCAAAAGCGTTCCCCTCGTCTTACTTCTGGATTATGTAAAACACCATGTCTATAGAAAAATAGGTGAAATGTTGTTGGTACTGGTCCGTCATCCAAACAATATCTAGTTGCTCCCCTTGTTTCAAATCCTCCGTGATTTGGACTTCTATTTGACAAACTACTACCATTATTTGTATAAGCGTGCCCTCATCTCACTTCAGACTAATATGAGACCACCATTTTGTCTAATAGGGAATTCTTTTTGGTACAGATCCGAATTTTATCTTTGCTTATTAACTTAGATAAATTATTTAAATAAGCCTTTATTATTATCTTCACTATCTTTGCTTATTAATTTATCCTACGTCTTAAAATAATCTTCATTCCGTTCTTATTCTTATTATAACCTACATTATAATCATGCTTATTACTTAACCCAAGGTCTAAGTGTGAAAATAAGCCTCTTTTATCTTATACTCTTTTTAGTTATAATTCTAAGTTATAACTATGCCAATTATCTTTAATTGGTCCAATTCTAACATTATTATCGTAATTAGGCTCAATTTTAGTCTTAATTCAATTTTTATTACAGTCTTTACAATTTACTTCTTATCTTCCGTTATTCTATTATTCTTGTAATTTTAATCCATATTCACATTTAATCTATTCTAATCCATACGCGAAGAAGAAGGAGAAATAAAAGAAAACTGAAAATAGAAGGAAATCCAAAGTGCAGGAAATAACGCATAAATAACAGTATATAAACTAAAATAATGTACATAAACTGTAAATAAATAAAATGTTATAATTAACAGAAACAAGCTAAAATTAATTGAAAAGAATTGCTAGAAAGAAATAGACAAAAAATAGTTCTATAAAAAACTGTAAATAAAACTGCTAAATAAGTTATTCCAAAAATCATAGTAAAACTACAACTATTGGAAACCCTACTACTTTAAATTACTTAAAGAGATCTAAAATAATTGCAATCACTCACCTCTAGTCCTTAGCTCTGAAAGTGCGGTGTGTATACAATTATATGTGCTAATATAGTATACACGGATCGTGTAATATGGATTACAATACAAATGCGGAAATAGATGATAATAGCATAGTAAATAAAAAATAGAAAAATCACACCAGAGATTTTTATACTGGTTCGGAGCACCGTCCTACGTCCAGTCCCAGACTTCTATCTGGATTTTCACTATTAACTTCCTCGCTTCACCCGGAGGAACAGGTTTACAACACCCAAACAGCCGAACGGGATTTCACGCCTCTAATACACTGAGGACTTCAACACTTGCCTCTTACAACACAGAGGACTTCAACAAAAGAACAAATACAATTGTTGTTGACAACTTGTGCTCTTAAAAACACTGATTTGTCACTAGCAGTACACCCTTCCTATAATCTTATCCTCAAAGTATGCGATATGATGTTTTGAAAAGATTAAGGAAAGTATATTATTGAATCAAAGGATATGAAATAGTTTCAAAGATTCAATAAATAATTTAGAGATTTTATAATGCAGAATTAAGATCAGAGATTAGATTAAAAGAATATGAAATCGTTATTCTTTAATCAATGAATTGGATGAGTTTATATAGATAAGAATGGTTGTAACTCTTTGCCATTAAGAGATATGATCTTTGGTGAAAGGTAAGAGATGCAACCTTTGGAGAAGAGAAGTGTCTTTTGGAAAAATTGCTTTCTGTTCAAAAACGGTCGACAGGTTAAAAAGTGACCAGTAGACAGGAATTTAAAATATATATACGTTATGTGCATGTGTGCACGTTCATTGTGCATTTTACACAGAAACGGTCGACCGTATGATTATTAACCGGTCGACCGGTACCTGTTAATTTGCACAATGAATGTGCAATGCTTTTAAAACGTATATATATCGATTATATTGAGGTGCATGATTATTTGAGGATAGATTTTAACAAGTTTATCACTATTACAATATCAAATAATCAACCTATAATCTATAGTAACATATGTAGCTCTAATGACCTTGTTTTGTCGATCGCCTTATTTGTCAGAAATCAAAACTTTCATAAAACTTGTGACTCAACATTCTCCCCCTTTTTGATTGATGACAATATATATCTGCAAATCTGAATCTCCCCCTGAGTATGTGATCTCTTTCTCTTTCTCTTTGAATTCTTATAAATGTATGTTCCTGCAAGCAATTGTTAGCCCTTTCTCCCCCTTTGTCATCGACAAAAAGGAGTAACAGATACTAGAATATGATATGCATAGAATGAATATGATATGCATAGAAAAATAAATCATTAACACATCAAAAACATAACAGAGTTTACTACAGAACATAATGTCAAATGAAAATCATAGATAACGACACTATTTAGTACAAGTGTCGATGAATGTTTTTAAAGAGCTAAACCATAATAGAATCTAGGATGAAGCAGATCGTATCTCCTCTTCATCATCATCATCGTCGTCGTCATCATCATCTTCTTCTTCCTCATCATTGTGCCCTCTAGATGATTCACCATGTCCATGACCACTCATTCCTGTAGACTCGTCAGATGATGTCCAGGTGAAAATTGGAGCACCAGGACGTTTTCCTGGGTCTTGTGCTTGAACAGAGGTGGATGTGGAACATGATATAGCATCCCATAGCATACCAAAGAATGACTTGACCTTATTGAAGCGCTTATCGATTTTAGAGTCCATGCGCTTGAGACGTGATTCAAGCAAAAATTGGTTACGCGCGATTGTTTCAAGTGATTCTTTTGTTGATGACTTTGATTTTAAAAGTTTTACTTCATCGGAACGAGGACGAGAGGAAGTTGCTCGTTGTTTCCTTGGTCCTCTTTGTTGCCATTCTTCAAAAGGCATAATCTCAAGATAAGGTGGAGGAAGCTTCATTCGCTTGATGGTGATGGAATCAATGCATTTTGGTTTTGAGGTTGCAGAATCAGGAGGATTGACCCCACAAGCTAACAAAAGTCTCATGATATATTCATTGTAGAAGAAATGAGGTCGGGTTGAGTTATTTACCTTGAGAATTTCATCAAAAAGCATGTGAACCCAATTGATTTGGATTTCACCATAGATAGCATAGAGTGCCTTGAAGTTTTCTTTGTACACTGCATCATAATTTCCAAGTCTAGGAAAAAGAGAATGCATCAAAACCCGATGAAGTAACCTGGCTGTCGGTCGAAGTCCAATAGACTTAGTGCCATCACTATTGTCTTCTATAAACTAATGACTGGTACTATTTCGAGTGAAGACTTCGCGGAAGGTAGATGAAAACTCTTCGCATCGATTAGGTATACCAAGTATAGAGGCAATTCTAGCATGAGTAAGAAAAATTTGCTTCCCACAGACCACAGACCAGATGACGCCGTTTGGATTATCAGGTTGATATTCATCAAGATTCATGTTGGCGTAAAATAATTTGATCATCAAATGATTTATCTCCACCCTATTTGCAGAAAAATCTATTAATGGAGTAATGTTGGCATTATTGGCTAACCTCCGAACTCCATAAGCCGTGAAATCATCAAATTTGATGAAAGAGCCTGGATGAAACTTGTAATTTGTCATCTGATTCCATCTTGTTACAGCAATTGGAGTTTGAAGCCATTTTTTGACGGAGATGGTAAGAGATGAAGTTTCAGAGGTTGCTCCTTTCTTGGATTTCTTTTGAGGAGGAGCCATTGTTGGAGGATTTGTGATTGGGGAATTGAAAAATGGAAATTAGGGTTTGTGATTTGGGGTAAGAGAACAGCTTGAGTAAAGAGTGAATGAGGGTAGAGGGAAAAATGACGCATAGATTTATATAAAAAACTGAAAATACGTCAACCGGTCGACCTACTGATTTTGGCCGGTCGACCGTTTTCAACCAGAGAGCAAACGGTCGACCGGCTATAACAGGGGCGGTCGACCGGTTTTGGTCTGCTGTGAAATTTAAGTTTATTTTTCAAGTTTTTATCATATATCAACCAATATATATTATATTTTATACGTAATACAAAATATAACCGTCATTACACAAGAGATAGATGAAGATATAATAACTATATATAAATCTAATGAGAAAGTTCGTCATTAGAATTATCGTTGTTTCCTTCAATACGTTTCGACCATGGACTCCATTGTTTCTGAGCTCCTTCATTCTTCTCATAGTTCCGATCCCATGAGTTAGGACTTTTAGATGTTGATGGCCTAGACGGCATTGGTTCATGCACGTCATTTTTGTTGGAACCGCAGAAAAATGTTGCCAACTTTTCTAAAACGGACAATCGTGCCGACGTCCATTGTTGCTCGTGATAAAGTTGACTTTGCCCGTAATGGAGTTGTCTCTGAAGGTCTATCTGATGTTTCTGGTAGTGGTGTATCTCATCGATTTGAGCTTTGGTACGAGGAGAATAGAATAGTGTCCCTTCACTCGTTTTGAATTTGGAGTTTTATCAGACATACAAGAGCATTGATGATGACAACTTGATTTTTGTTTTGGAGTTGTAGGAGAGTAAAATTCCTCCGACTCAGAACTCGTAATTGAAATGTATGATTCTTGAGCACATTTATCACAAATGTGAGCCATATTGTATGTTGTATAGAATATTATGGTTAGATAAAAAGAAAAGATGATCAAAATATAAAATTTTTGCAAGCTTATATACAAGTTTTTTTGAGTATAAACCTATGGATGTGAGTTAATGATAAATGTTAACCAAGAAAACATAAGCAGAAATTTTATTGTAAATCTAAAAATAGCTTTCTTTTTAAAACTGAATTTATAAAATGAGTAAAGAGAATTTAACCATTAAATAAAGCAGTGGCTTATATTTAATGTAAGAAAAATATAGTTTATGCAATAGTTAAAGTTAAAGGATAACTAAAAAGAATAACTAAAGGATAACTAACAAGAAGACGTTCTTTAGAAATTACTTAGTCAAGATTTTTTCTTGAAATTAAACCAAGCTCTCTTCGTAATCTAATAAAATTAGATTCGAGCAGAGGCTTAGTAAAAATGTTTGCTAATTGATTGGCAGTATGAACATATTCAAGACATATATTTCCTTTGTCAATATTATCTCGAAGGAAATGATGACGGATATCAATGTGTTTGGTTCTGGAGTGATTTACTGGATTTTTAGAGAGATTTATAGCACTAGTGTTATCACAGTATATAATAGAATTTGATAAATGAATATCAAAATCTTGAAGTGTTTGTTGCATATATAGTACTTGAGTACAAGCAAGAGCTGCTGATATATATTCAGCTTCACATGTTGATAGTGAAACACAATTCTGTTTCTTACTGAACCAAGAGACAAGTGATTTTCCAATAAAATGGCACGTACCACTTGTACTTTTTCTATCCGTTCGTCAGCCACCGAAATCAGCATCACTATATGATACTAATTCAAATGGACATTCTTTTGGATAAAAAAGACCGAAATCTTTGGTATTATTAAGATAACGAATTATACGTTTCACTGCTCGTAGATGTGATTCCTTTGGATCGGCTTGAAAACGAGCACATAAACAAACACTCATTATTATATCTGGACGACTAGCTGTAAGATAAAGAAGAGAACCAATCATGCTTCGATACAATTTCTGGTCAACATTCTTACCACTTTCATCTTGGTCAAGATGTGTAGTTGTACTCATAGGAGTTGGTTTACCAGATGTATTTTCTAATCCGAAGAGTTTGATAAGGTTTTCACAGTATTTTTCTTGATTAATAAAAATGCCGTTTGAAAGTTGCTTTATTTGAAGTCCAAGAAAATAAGATAGTTCTCCCATATGAGACATTTCGAATTCTTTGGTCATAATATTTGAAAATTCTTTGCAAAGTTTATCGTTTGTTGAACCAAAGATGATATCGTCTACATATATCTGGATAACTAGAATATCTTTTCGAGAATGTTTAATAAACAAAGTTTGATCGACTTTGCCTATTTGAAATCCTGAGCTAATAAGATAGTTACGTAGTCGTTCATACCAAGCACGAGGTGCTTGTTTTAAACCATACAGAGCTTTCTTAAGTTTGAACACACGGTCAGGATATTTTTCATGTATGAACAGAGGAGGTTGTTCGACATAGACATTCTCTTTGATAAATCCATTGAGAAAAGCACTTTTGACATCCATCTGATAAAGTTTGAAATTATGGTGACAAGCAAAAGATAATAGGATTCTAATAGCTTCTAGTCGAGCAACTGGTGCAAAAGTTTCTTCATAATCGATACCTTCTTCCTGATTATATCCTTGTGCTACTAATCTTGCTTTATTTTTGGTGATATTTCCTTGTTCGTCAGCCTTAATTTTATAGACCCATTTAGTACCAATTACTGGCTGATCAGTTGGTCTTGGAACAAGTTCCCAAACGTCATTGCGCTCAAACTGATTTAGTTCTTCCTGCATGGCAATGATCCAATAATCATCTGTAGCAGCTTCTTTTGGATTCTTAGGTTCGATATTTGAGAGAAAAGCGACATGACCCATTTGATTGAGTTGACTCCTTGTTCTGACATGTGATGTTATTTCACCGATTATATTTTGAGGCGGATGGTCTCTTAATATTCTTGGTGGTGATTGTAACTCACATATTTGAGGAATATTCTCAATAACTATTTCCGAGTCAGAATCAATATTTGTGATGATTTGATTGTCAGTGACTATTGATTCGTCATCATCTGATATAGTGTGAGGGTGCTGATAGATTTCGTTAAAAGAGACATGAAGTGATTCTTCAATAGTTTTGGTTCGTTTATTAAATATCCGATAGGCCTTACTTCGTTCCGAATAACCGACAAATATTCCTTCATCGGCCTTTGGATCGAATTTGCCAAGCTGGTCTTTTGTATTTAAAATAAAGCACTTGGAACCAAAAACTTTGAAGTATGAGATTTTAGGCTTCCTTTTGTTAAATAATTCATAAGGAGTATTCTTGGTAAGAGGTCTTATGGATACACGATTCAAAACATAACAGGCAGTTGCCACAGCTTCTGCCCAAAAATGTTTTGGTAAGGTGGTTCCATTCAATAATGTTCTTGCACATTCTTGTAAAGTTCGGTTCTTCCGTTCTACAACTCCGTTCTGTTGTGGAGTTCTGGGAAACGAAAAATTATGATATATACCTTTCTTTGTACAAAAATGTTCAAATTCATTATTTTCAAATTCTCCACCATGATCACTTCTAATATTTTTAACTTTAATTCGTTTTGATTTTTGAATTCTTTTGACGAAAGATTTGAAATGATCGAAAGTGTCACTTTTATTTTTTAAGAAAATTGTCCATGTATAACGAGAGAAATCATCAACAATTACAAGCACATATTGACTGTGATTTATTGATTGAACTCTAGTAGGTCCAAATAAATCCATGTGTAGTAACTCAAGTGGTTGTAATGTTGATATGACTTTCTTGGATTTAAAAGATGATTTGGTCAATTTTCCTACTTGACATGCGTCACAAATGTTGTTAACTTTAAAACTCATTTTGGGTAGTCCTCTAACTAGATTGTTTTTGGCTAGCTTGTCAATAGTTCTGAAGTTTATATGACAGAAGCGTTTGTGTCATAGCCATGGATCATTGTCATTAGCCACAAGACACATATCTGAATTATGATTAATGTTCATATTCAAAATATATATATTTCTGTCTCTATAACCTTCGAAAACCAAATTATGGTCTTTATCTAAAATACTACACTTATTATTTGAAAATGAAATTATAAAACCCTTGTCACATAACTGACTAATACTTAGCAAATTGTGTTTCAAATTTCTAACTAGCATGACATTAGTAATAAGAGGTAAGTTAGATGTACCGCAATTGCTCACATCGCCTTTGCCGATGATATAGCCTTTTGAATTGTCTCCAAAAGTGACGGAGCCACCATCTTAATATGTAATATTTGTTAATAAACTCTTGTCTCCCGTCATGTGCTTTGAGCAACCACTGTCCAATATCCACTTTCCTCTTTTCTTAAGTGGGACCTGCAAAAAATAGAATTAAGTCCATGGTACCCACTTTTTATAGGGTCCTAAGAGTTAGGTCTTAGGAGTCCAAACCCATTTGGGTCCGGTATCCGCTTTATATATATAATTGTTATTAAAATGCACAGTATTCATGAATTGCTGAATGTATTTGTTCCTAATCAAATTGTTATTTGTTTTAGGAACCCATATTTTGATAGTCTTGACATTTTTCTTTTGAAATTTCACAACTGGTTTTGGTTTGGAATATAATAAACTAAGATTTTTCTTAGCTTCAGTTTTTTGTACTTTCTTTTTCCTTTTATTTCCAAGATGTTTCTTGGTTTCTTGTTTGTTATATCCCAATCCTTGTTTGTCTGAAATAGATTGTGAACTTTCAATGATTTTTGTCAAGTTTTCTCGACCTTTGTTAAAGTTAGAAACATTTTGAGTAATATCATCAAACTTTGTTTGTAAGCTAGCTTTTTCTAGGTCTAGAATTTTGACTTTTGCTTTAAGCTCATGATTTTCAGTAGTGAGAGCATTATTTTTCTCTTTTTGAGTTTCTATTTCTTGACTCAAAAGAGATATTTGAGTATCAACATTAGATGATGATTCTTGAATATTTTCAAGTTCCTCTTCTAATATTTTCTTCTCATCTTTTAACATATCTCGTTCAAGCTCTACTCTACTTAAATCTGCTTTGACTACTTTTAATTGACGTTTTATGTCTTTATATTTGACTATCAATTCAGCATTAATATCAAGTAATTCATCAAATGTAGGAATTTGTACCTCATCTTCTGTTGCCATGAAACAAACATTAGCTTGTTCATTCTCTGAATCACTTTCACTTTCTGATGAAGATGACTCTGAATCATCCCATGTTACTGAGAAAGCTCGTTTCTTAGATTTGTCCTTTTTATATTTGAATTTGTCATTTTCTGACTTCTTCTTTTGTTCTGGACAATCTTTCTGCATGTGTCCCTTTTTGTGGCAGTTGAAACATTCTATAGCAGATGAAGATGGTTTATTTGATCCAGGTTTCCTTTTATTGTAACGACTGGCTTTTCGATATTTTAAGAATTTTTTGAATCCTTTCGCAATGAATGCCAAATCTTCGTCTTCAGAATCTGATTCATTTTCATCTTTCTCAACATGAAATGCTACATTTTTCTTTTCTTCCTTCTGTTCTTTTCTAGCCTGCAAATTTGCTTCATAGGACATTAAATTTCCTATCAATTCATCTGGCTTCATGACGGAAAGGTCATTAGCTTCTTCGATTGCTAATACTTTTCCTTCCCATTCACTAGTCAGAGAATGTAGGACTGTTGAAACAACATCGAAATCAGAATACTTTTGTCCTAAGCCAATCAGTGCATGGTGAATAGTTTGAAACCGTGAATACATGTCATTGATTGTCTCATTTGGTTTCATTTTGAAATTTTGAAATTGACTTTTCAGCATGGCTATTTTGGCTTGTTTAACCTTGTTAGTACCTTCATGAGTGATTTTTAGTGTTTGCCAAATTTGATATGCAGTAGTGCAGATACTAACACGGTTATATTCATTTTGGTCTAATGCACAGAACAACAAATTTATTGCTCTTGCATTTACAGCTGCTGCCGTTTTCTCAGCTGCAGTCCATTCTGAATAATCAGTTGTTGGATTCACTATTTCTCTTTGAGTGGCATTCCAAGCATCATAGCTATTTGATTGCATAAAGAATGACATACGTGTTGCCCAATAACTATAGTTAAGACCATTGAAAAGTGGAGGTCTTTGTGTCGATTGACCCTCCGTGTAAGTGGTGTTTTGAGTGCTAGTACTTACGTTATTTGCCATATTACTATAATATATCAAATAACTGTGTTATGGTTATATGATGACCGTGCTCTGATACCAAATGAAAGTGCGGTGTGTATACAATTATATGTGCTAATATAGTATACACGGATCGTGTAATATGGATTACAATATAAATGCGGAAATAGATGATAATAGCATAGTAAATAAAAAATAGAAAAATCACACCAGAGATTTTTATACTGGTTCGGAGCACCGTCCTACGTCCAGTCCCAGACTTCTATCTGGATTTTCACTATTAACTTCCTCGCTTCACCCGGAGGAACAGGTTTACAACACCCGAACAGCCAAACGGGATTTCACGCCTCTAATACACTGAGGACTTCAACACTTGCCTCTTACAACACAGAGGACTTCAACAAAAGAACAAATACAATTGTTGTTGACAACTTGTGCTCTTAAAAACACTGATTTGTCACTAGCAGTACACCCTTCCTATAATCTTATCCTCAAAGTATGCGATATGATGTTTTGAAAAGATTAAGGAAAGTATATTATTGAATCAA
The DNA here is from genome assembly GCA_030765085.1 of Allium cepa. Taxonomy (NCBI): domain Eukaryota; kingdom Viridiplantae; phylum Streptophyta; class Magnoliopsida; order Asparagales; family Amaryllidaceae; genus Allium; species Allium cepa. The sequence continues at coordinate 791,464,340 of CM060945.1, read as the reverse complement.
AGGATATGAAATAGTTTCAAAGATTCAATAAATAATTTAGAGCTTTTATAATGCAGAATTAAGATCATAGATTAGATTAAAAGAATATGAAATCGTTATTCTTTAATCAATGAATTGGATGAGTTTATATAGATAAGAATGGTTGTAACTCTTTGCCATTAAGAGATATGATCTTTGGTGAAAGGTAAGAGATGCAACCTTTGGAGAAGAGAAGTGTCTTTTGGAAAAATTGCTTTCTGTTCAAAAACGGTCGACAGGTTAAAAAGTGACCAGTAGACAGGAATTTAAAATATATATACGTTATGTGCATGTGTGCACGTTCATTGTGCATTTTACACAGAAACGGTCGACCGTATGATTATTAACCGGTCGACCGGTACCTGTTAATTTGCACAATGAATGTGCAATGCTTTTAAAACGTATATATATCGATTATATTGAGGTGCATGATTATTTGAGGATAGATTTTAACAAGTTTATCACTATTACAATATCAAATAATCAACCTATAATCTATAGTAACATATGTAGCTCTAATGACCTTGTTTTGTCGATCGCCTTATTTGTCAGAAATCAAAACTTTCATAAAACTTGTGACTCAACAAGCTCTTCCCTTTAGGTCTTCTCGGATCCACTTGGGGTTGTTAAATATTTTTATTTAAAATGATTTCCTCCTTGGAAAATTATTCTGTTTAGGGTCCTTTCTGAAAAGGTGAACCCAATTGGAGGAAATCTTAGAATGAGAAAAAAATGTTAGGTCTACGGTTTTATTCATAGGGGAAGAAGTGGATCTCTAACCGTTAGATTTGAGGATAGAATAGGATGCAACCACGTCATAGGCTGAATAGGAGCTATCAGATGGAAACACGAAGGGACCGGATGAGCTGAAAGAATGAAAATAGCGTATAAAATTGGTCACGAACATTACAGGAACGAAAGAAAAATTCCTTCATTCATTACCCAAGGTGGGTCGTCCGGGCGGTCGACCGCCCCTCCTCCTAGGTTGACCGGTTGGTCGACCTAGGGCGTGGTTAGGCCGACCTCTTAGTCGACCTCGCCCAATATTTTTTATTTATTTCTTGTTCGTCTCGTATCTTGCTTATATTAGCTCGGATTCTGATGTTCAATATATGAAAATTGACCAGAAAATTACCACAGACACAATGGTGCAACTCCCGTGGCTCAATTCTAACAAATTCACAAAGTTATTTTATCATTTCATTTATTTGTTAATTAATTATTTTAGCTTAAATTTCAGGTTGTTGTATTCTCCCCTCCTTAAGGGATTTCGTCTTTGAAATCTCTGAGGATAAAACAATGAACTAAATGTTTTCATCCAATATCTACACCCAACTACTCAACCATCAACCATCCATCCATTGTCCTTAAGTTTTTCTAATGCGATTTATGATACTTATATGTAATTAGTGTAGTGTCAATGTCCCTAACTAATGCAAAAGAATAGGCAGTACACTAATTTAGTTGACCTCCTTTTATGCAATCATGCCCGTGCTATGTATCCAAATGAATGCAACAATTCCTAATGATAACTGATAGTCCTATATGCGTGCTTCAAACATCATCCAAATGCAAAAAAGATGTGATAATCATCCAGTTATAGCAATCATGGATAATAAAATAAAATGCGCACACATCCATATATATGTGCTTTAGTATCCTAGTTAGACCGATCCCTAAGAGATAATAGTGCCTAGTGTAAGTATGTGCGCCCATTAGCATCCACTAGCAAACACTTGCAACCACTGGCATACATCATTCATAACATGTTCTATTAACATGTTTACATCAAATCCTATCATCCGTAGGTTAAATCCTAAGTTCTACCCTCCTAAACGATAATAAAGGAAAGAACCTATTCAAAACCAAAGATGGAAAATAGAAATTCAAAAACTTGCTATTGAAAAGATGAGGATAAGAAGTACGAATCTTCTCTCAGTCTCCCATGAAGCATCTGCAACATCGTCTGCCCATTGCACCTTTTTTAACGGAACTTCTTTATTCCTAAGTCGCATGGTGTCTCGTCCAATGATCTTTATAGGAATACGCCAAACCGATGCTTCCCTTTCTACTTCCACCTCCTCTAACTGACTAGGCTTTACAACCTCCGCTGAGTCATGTAAGCACTCTTGTAAGTGCGAAACATGGAAAACATCGTGCACACCTACAAGCCTCTTTGGTAGCTTCACTCGGTTTGCCAAATTCCTAATTCTCTTTAAGATAGGAAATGGTCCTACAAATCCAAGGGTTAACTTTCCATTCGATACAAACCTTACCACCTTCCTAAGTTGGGATACTTTAATAAAAACTAAGTCTCCAACCTCAAACTCGATGTCTCTCCCCGCTTGTCTACATAAGATTTCTGCTTGTCTTGAGCTGTCTTCATCCTCCATCGAATCAAATCCACCTTCTCTGATGTCTCCCTAACCATGTCACGCCTGAGTAGCAACTTCTCCAAAGACTCCACCCAACATGAAGGTGACTTATAAGGTCTCCCATATAAAGCCTCGAACGGTGCCATTCATATGCTTCCTTGGTAACTATTATTGTATGCGAACTCCACCAATGGAAGGTGATCCTCTCAAGCTCCACCAAAATCCAAAATGCACATCCACAACAAGTCCTCAAGCACTCTTTTAACTCTCTTTGTTTGGCCATCAGTCTTAGATGATAATCCATACTCAATCTAAGCCGCGTCCCTAAAGCCTCTTGCAAGCTTCTCCAAAACTTGCTAGTAAAAATAGGGTCTCTATCGCTTACTATGCTAGAGGGAACCGCATGAAGACGGACTATTTAACGAATGTATAAGGATGCCAAATAAGATGTCGTACGCTTACTCTTAACCCGAATGAAATGGGCGCTTTTAGTCAGGCGATCTACAATCACTCAAATGCTAGTATTCCCCTTCCTAGAATAGGGTAAACCATCTATGAAGTCCCTCAAAATGTTGTGCCTCTTCCATTCAGGTACATCTAAGGACTGAAGTAATCCTCCAGGCTTTTGCTGCTCAGCCTTAACTCTTTGGCATATAAGACACTTAGCTACATACTCAGCCACATCCTTCTTTACGCCATTCCAATAAAACATCCTCTTTATGTCCCTATACATCTTGTCACCACTCGGATGAATAGACATATGACAATGGTGTGCTTCCTCTAAAACCGCTTTCAACGGTCAACAGTGCAAGGAACATAAAGTCTTCCATCTCTCCTAAGCCACCCTTTGCTATCAATGGAATAATGTTGGAGATGTCTAGAGAACTCTCCTCGGGTAATCCTATCCATAATATCCATAAGCTTTGAATCCTCTCGTTGTCTTGAGCCAATTTGATCTATAAGGGTAGGCCTCACCTCAAGCGTTGATAACAATCCATGGGTAATGTCCGTAGAGGGATTAGAATCAAAAGTGGAAATAAACTCTAGGCTCCTCCACTCCATGAACAAAGGACTAAGGTTGCTTTCTTTCTACTCAACGCATGTACAAACACATTTCCCTTGCCAGGGGTATAAGATATCTTAAAGTCATACGATGCCAAAAAATCCATCCATCTCTGCTGCCTCAAGTTCAAATCTTTCTATGAGAATAAGTACTTTAATGACTTATGGTCGGTGAAAAGCTCGAACTTTTCTCCAAGCAAGTAATGCCTTCAAGACTTGAGCGCAAAACTATAGCAGCCAACTCCAAATCATAGGTAGGGTAGTTCTTCTCATGCATCCTCAACTGCCTACTCCCATAACATACTACCCACCCTTTTTGCATCAACACACTCCAAGACCTGTCCCACATGCATCAGTGTATACCATAAAAGGTTTAGCTCCATCGGGTAAAACTAACACTGGTGCATTAGTAAGAGCTCTCTTAATCTTCATGAAGGAATCCTCACAATCCACGTCCCACACGAATGCTTTGTTCTTCTTAGTGAGGTCAGTAAGTGGTTTTGAAATCATGGTAAAATCTCTAATGAACTTCCTATAATAGCCAGCCAATCTTAGGAAGCTTCTAACTTCGGTAACGTTCTTAGGGACCTTCCAATCTTGTATTACAATCACCTTAGCTTAGTCAACTGCCAAACCTTCCTTTGAGACCACGTGGACCAAGAAATGTGCCTCCTCTCTCCAAAAGTGACACTTCGAAAACTTATCCTCAACTGGTGATTATGAAGTGTGCGAAGAACCTCCTCTAAACAAACAACATGCTCCTCCATACTCTTGGAAAACACCAAAATGTCATTCACGAATACCACCAAGAACTTATTTAGGACATCTCTAAAAACATGGCTCATCAAATCTATGAATTTGGCTAGGGCATTGGTAGCCCAAAAGGCAACCACTTATAAAATCCGTATGGAGTCCTAAACGTAGTCTTATCAATGCTGTCATCAGCGACCCTAAACTGATGGAATCTCGTGGCGAAATCAAGCTGAGAGAATACTAAAGAGCCAACTAGCTGGTCAAAAAGATCATATATCATAGAAAGTGGATAACGGTTCTTCTTCGTGAGCTTATTTAATTTTCTATAGTCTACGCAATGTCAAAGGGAACCATCCACCTAAGTAGCGAAGACAACTGGCACTCCTCACTTTGATATACTCCTTCTTATGAAACCTTTCTTCCAAAGTTCACGAACTTGCTTTCTTAATTCCTTCCTCTCCCTAGGTGTCATGTGCCTCACAAGTAATGCTACCGGATTAGCATTATCAGTTAAATAAATCTAGAAGGCAATATCTCTCTTAGGAGGTAGTCCCCTAACCTCCTCAAATACGTCTGGAAAATCTCCGATGATAGGAACTGAATCTAACTCTACTGATATGAATCGAGAGAATAAAGGAAGATCAATATAACTGACCCATTTTGGTCGCAAGAAACCTCGAGAGTTCTACCACTGCATGTCTCTAGTCTAACGACTCTCCTCTTACAATCTAATATAGCTCCATATGTGGATAGCGAATCCATCCCCAAAATCATCCCATACCTCAAGAATCCGAATACATAGGCGTCACAATCAAATTCTACGCATAGGATAAAAATTTTCAAACCCCTACAAACCATAGACAAGTGTGTCGATCCTCCTATGGGGTTTGAAACAACAATGGGGTCTACTACTAAAGAGATGTCTAAGTGAAAACAATCTACCAAAGAACTAGAGATGAAAAAAATGTGATGCTCCAGAATTGAAAAGAGTCTGAATTGGAAAGTTAGAATTAGAAATCAAACCTTCCATGGTAACTTTCCTACCTCTCTCTCGAACACTGCTAGATGGTGCTGCATCTAACGCTTGAATTTGGGCTACCGGTGCACTCGTCCCTTGCCTTGCTCTATGGGGACAATTCCTACTCATATGACCGAGTTGTCCGCAAGAATAGCACTTTCCCTTCATCTTATCTTACCTGCAATCCATGGCGATATGTCCAACAATTCCACCGCTATTGCACTTTATAACCTACTTGATTTGCTTCTGAGGGCCTCCACCTTTCTTCTTCTCTTTATTATCATTCCAACTTTTCTTCTTTGGATCATCCATCTCAACAACAACCTTTTTGGACTCTCCCTCCTTGGCTGTATCAGACATGATCGTCGTCTCTACCAATGACTTATAAATAGATCATATTGGCACGTGAGTCAGCTATAACCCTTGAAGGGGCTAATTCAATCCCTTCGCAAAATTTATAGCCTTCTTGTGCGGTGTATTTACCAACTCCATTCCAAACCATGACAATTCATTAAAATGATTGATATACTCCTTTACAGATGAGCTCCCTTGCTACAAGCTAATAAATTGTTCCAGTTGAGCACTCTCTACTGCTTGAGATAGAAACTTCCACTCAAACCTCTGCCTAACTCATTCCAACATATGGAAACTTCCACTCAAACCTCTTCCTAACTCATTCCAACATACCCTGTTCCTTCCAACTCAACAACCTTCCACCAATAAGAAGCCTCATCTTTCAACTACCAAGAGGCTAGCTAAACCTGCTGCTGGTCCTCCATTCCTAATAAGCCAAATAACCTTTTGGTGTCCCTAATCCAAGCCCTTGCCTCTACGAAAGTCTCTATACTAGAAAAAGTCTTTCCACCCAAACTTGCAAATCCTTACAAAGCTTAGAGAAATTAACTTCTGCAGGTGGGTTGATGGGATTCCCATCCCCTGGTGCTCCACCTTCGGAGTCGTAGCTTGTAGATACCTACGAAACCAGGTTGGTATCGGAATGCCCTCGAAAAGGTTCGGGGCATCCACCATTCTACGAAAAGAAAGAGAGATAATTTAAGAAAGAGTCAAAAGGAGATTGTTTAGGACAGTTGAGGAGATTTTTAAAGAAAACTATTCTTTATTACTTGCAAAATATTTCTAAGAGTTTTTCTTCGATTTTTTTTAAAACAAGTTATTTTGATAAATACCTTTTCTTTTATAACAAAATTTTGGGAATCTAGTATCCTTAGGCTCTGATACAAATGAAACACCCCATACCCCTTAGTATACCCAAAAGAATACACTAGAAGGTGTGGTGCATTATAGGTATAAACTAAAACTAGTAGAAACTAAGATTCATAAGACAGAAATAGGTAAAAACAATTGAAACAATTTAAATAATAACTTATTTGGAACATAACTTCATAATTGCTTTAAAAACCAAGTAAGTCACAAAATACCAAATACATCACGTGTCAAAATACCATACATATATGTCTTATGAAATCAAAAAAAACCATAGTCTCACAAATAAGAGTACAAATATTCCCCAACATGTGCTGCTACAAGTAAAGAACAAAAGGCTGAAATAAAAGAAGTGGAAGTACATAGTGGAATCTCCTTTAAAGAAACCTCCAAGCAACTACAACCTACTATCCCCTTCCTTAATTACCTATGGGGAAAAAAGGGAAAAATAGAGGAGTGAGTCAAACTAAATGTCAAGTGAATGATAGTAATTACTAGAATCTTTAAGTAAGTAAAGGTGATAGGCTTTATAGTAGTACTAAATAAACAATGGAAATAAAAGAAGGAATAAGCTAGAAATAAATACGAATTAACTATTAAATATGATTGGTTAACTTTGCCTGTTTGCACTTATCCTTGATTGTTATTTTGGTTAGGCTGAATTCCTAATCCTATAATTTGGATGAAATCCTAATTCTACCATTTGACCGGCCTACTACTCCATAGACCTTACTGCACACTAAATGCTATATAACTCCCCACACATAAGGTAATTGCATCTACAAAAGATGCATAAAGTACAATGGTGTCTACGAAAGACGCACAAAGTATTTTTTATGGACTAGACGTTATATAGCTCCTTACACTGAAGGCAATGGTGTCTATGAAAGGCACACATACTTAAGCGCTTGGAACTCTTAGCGATTACTAAGCACCGAAATGGAAGTCACACATGTAACTGCTACCATGCTCATGCTACCTGTTGCTCCATCTATTGGGTCTTCTTATTACCTATGCTCTAGCATAAGTGTGCCCCTCTTCTCACTTCAAGATGATATGAAACACCGTATCCATAGAAAAATAGGGAAAATGCTATTGGTTCTTTCCTGTCATCCAAACAATATCTAGTTGCGCCCCTTGTCCAAATCCCCCATGATTTGGACTTCTATTTGACTAATTACGACCATTATTAGTATAAGCATGCCCTCATCTCACTTCAGGCTAATGTGAGATCACCATTTTGTCTAATAGGGAATGCTTTTTGGTACAGGTCCTACTTTCACCAAAATTTTCACCATAGCCTTAGATCACCTTAGAAAGAATGGATCTAAAGTCAAAAATGGAAGAATTGATGGGAAAATAGCGATTCCTATTTGGGCTGTGAGCAACATAAAGGAAGGGGGTGTTGCCTTGGCTTGGTTATGCTAAAGTTTAGATCTTTGGGTGTTTATAGACGGTAAGGGGTGTTCTTGAGTTTGTGTGTGCTTAAGCTTATGTTTGTCTTGGCTTTGGATGAGTTATCTCACAGTTTTGTATGTATATATTCTATGTGTTTGTGTGCATATATATATATATGTGTGTGTGTGTGTGTGTGTGTGTGTGTGTCTATATGTATACATACATACGTACATGTATATGTGTGTGTGTGTGTGTATAGGTGTGTGTGTGTGTATAAATATAAAGATAAAGTGACATTAGCTAATTAAAGCTATAAACTTTGGACCCTCTTGCTTTTGAAAGAAAATGGCAACTTTATATGGTATAAAATCACTCCTATTACCTTCTAAAACAATGTCGTGGTATCGACTTGATGTTTAAATGGTTGTTTGAATTGTGTGTTGAATTTCAAATGGATATGAAATGGTATGTAGTCGCTATAAGTGCACTTTGAATTCCCTCATGTCTAAACTTGTTCTATGTGATTATTTTGGAATATATCATGATATGATATATTTGATTGTTCTCTACACATATTTTGAAGTATGAGGCATCAAGGAATTAGTTTGGAAAGTCATAGAAAATGTGAAAACAAAGTTGTGAATGTTTGAAGCTAAATAATCGCTATGGATCCACTTTGAAATCTCCCTACGTCCGGTGATTTGTAAAGTTAATTTTGAAAGACATCCTGGGGGTTTCTTTGCTATTTCAACAAGTATTATAAGAATACCTATTACTGGAAAAATACCAAAGTTAAATCATTCAATAACTTGTGGAATAATGTTGCGAAAAGGTATAGCGAGAAGAAGGTCGGTATAGGAGCACCTAGAAATACCATGTTTCTGGGAATTTTTATAATTAGTTTGAAATACATTTTAAGGGTCTTTCTATTTTAATAATTATTACATGTGTAATTATTGCTGGAAAATAAAAATCAAAGTTGAAGAAAATTTATAGCTAGTCAAACAAAGCGGCAAAAATTTGGAGTAAAAAGGTAGTTATACGAGCACTTTAGTAAATACCTTATTTTCATGAGCTTCTATAATTAAATTAAAAAATATTCTTAGGGGTTTCCTTTCATGGTTTTTAAAAACCTTAGCGTAGTACTTAATGTAAAAAGTTTGGATAAAAAATCAATTGATTAGGAGGTTAAAACTGGCTACAAAGATCGAGCATTTTCATGTTGATTTTCTTCCCAGAACTTTAGATAGCATTTATAAATGTTGCCTCAACCTGTTACCACATTTCTGGGCTATTGCATTGTTTTGCTTGAAATGCGACATTTTGACCAGTTCTTTGTAATTTAAATGGTTTATAAATTACTTTCTTTGTGGAATCTTTTTATGGAAGTTCTGATAAAATGTATTTAAGTATGAAAAAAGGCTGGATGTTTAAATATTGTTTTAATAATTATTTATGAATTTCCAAAGTAAAGTGCTTAAAATGTAAAAACATGATTTTTTATTGATTTTCATCAAATTATAAATTAGTTATTTTTAAGTAATATTTTACATCGATATTTAAAACCTGTTTATAAGTTTTTTAAAAATATTTATATATAAGTTTGGGAAAAGTAAGAGACATATTTTATAAAAGGATAAGCGGTTTTGGTTGTAATACTTAGTTATAATGAATGGTTTTGGAAAGCTAAATAAAAATATATTACCTTGTTTAATAAGTGTAGATATACTTAGATCTTTTAAAAGAAGTTATTGAAGATTATTATAAGTGAAATGGTTTTGGATTTGTAGTAACAAAATTTAACTAACATTTCTCTTAAACCCTCTGAAACAAATTAATGAATGTACTTAGACCTTTTAGACAAATATATTTAACTCAAACCATAACCACTTCAAAACTATATACGTGATCTATATGCTGGATTCTATATGCATATTCGAGATCTATTCGAGATGCTCGAATCAATGTAGAGAATCGTGATATTTTCGAGATGTTGGAACCTATGTAGGGATTCATGGACTGTTCGAGATGTTGGAATCAGAGAGAGATTCGAGATCTATTCGAGGGATAAAGATTTGTGCGTTGAGATCTCGACCGTGACCTCGACCTCGAAAATGGCTAAAGTCAGAGTAGGATGCACAAATTTGGGTTTAAACCAGGACTAGATATATCAACTTCATATCTAAAGTATGCTTGTCATTGTTGTGCGGTGGAGTTGATGATATTTGGGATCATGTCTTCGACCATGGACCAAATGTTCTTACCATATGGTATATTTGATCTAGAGATATATAATGCTTGAAAGATAGTTTTTGATCCCTGTAATGGAGTTGGGTTTGGCATGATCAAAATGATCTCCATAAAAAATTCGTTATGCGAACGTACCACTGTGTCTTTAATCTATACTATAATATGAATACTCAGTTCAATTTCAAGAGCACAAAGGCTCTCTTGAATTTTGGCAACCGAACAGTCTCCGAAATTTTGTTCCTTACGCTGGGGTATCGTCACATTTCTACGTTTTCCCATCTTCTATCGCACCTCTCTCCTTCCTCCTTTTATGTTTCCCCTTTTAATTTCTTCACTGTCGCTGCTAGCCTCTTTCTCTTATTTTGTTCACCCTAGATTAGAATGTCATACACATATTTTGACTGTCCAACTTTATCACCGGCGTGCTTTCCTTCTACTGCCATCGCACTTCCCTCCTACCACCGTCGCCAGATCGATTGACTCCGCATCACTGCTAGAACGACTTCCAGCCGCTTTCCCACTTCATGTCCAGCCGCTTTCCCTTTCCATGCCTTCAATTTCTCCCATCGAATTGTACAAAGTTGTCTCTTCTCCGACCACCATGCTGGAAAGCATTTCATCGACTGAGTTTCTTACAAAGTTGCTAGTTCTTCCTGTGTAAGTACTCTTCTTCTTCCCTTTGTGTTATTCCTTCTGAATACGTGTGTTCCTCTACACGCATGTTTATTGAATTAGCTTCATATTCTTGCCTATTTTTTTTGAATACTACTGTATTTTATTACGTTCCTTGTTTATTTCAGAAACCAAGTTATTGCTTAAAAAAATTGAACATGAAATTATGATTGAAATCAGGAATATGTCAGCACATATCGCAAATTATGATTGAAATCAGCAAATTTATGACATATCAAATTTATCTAGGTTGAAATAATTCAATATGAAACTGTTATTGAATTAAGCAAATTTGTGGAATATCGAAATTACATTGGTTGAAAAAAGTCAATATGAAATTATAATTGTGTTTAATATGATTTACGGAGGAAGGTATTAATCCAATTCTATAGTTTGAGTAGCAAAAAACACTGTGTTATTGTTATAATTTCTCAGATATATTATAGCTATGGTAGCGATTGGAAGTGCTTATAGTTGTGAATAAGTTTTAAACACTGGAAATAATGCACATCCATAGTTGTATAATGATAGTCCTTGAATATGTAAAAACAAAAAATAATCCTCTTCCGTAAGTTGGGTTTTAAATAAAATCTGAAATGATAACACCGCATTATTAATAACTTCTTCTTGCCATTCATTTGAAGCTCTCATTTCAAGAATGGATGTGGGTACAAGAGAGGTTAAACACCAAAAAGTTTGGTAACATTGCATTTCGAGATAAGAATTTCAAAAATGCAATCGATTACTACACCAAGGTACTGTTACTTATTTTCATTTTGTTCAAGTAAACATGAATTAAAGAGGCTGAAGTTGTCTTGGGTCATTTTACCCAGGCATGTAAATCTTAAAACCAAGTTTTTTTCCTTCTATAAATTACAATGCATCTTCTCAATGTTAAATATATTTGGGAATATTTATAGGACTTTTGGTAATAAATAATTTTCCTATTTTATAAGGGTGAAATAGTCTTTTTACTACCTTTATATTTAACACGCGTATAATATATAAAGTTGACAATTGCATTTGGTAGGCCGGATGTGTGTACCTTTAGGAACTGTATTTGCAAGAAGAGGTCTATCATAATTGATGAACGGGCAACCTGAGCTTGCACTTCAAGATGCAATGCAAGCGCAAGTGCACATGCTTGAATGGCCCACAGCTTTTTATTTATAGGTTCTTGCTCTTTCAAAGCTTGGAATGGAAACCAATGCATAAGACATGCTTAATGATGGAGTGGCTTTTGAAGCCAAAAAAACAAAATGGTTGGCGCAACTAATTTGATTTTACTACTAAAACAGTAACCTTGACTAAATTGCATGGATCAAGGCGATGAAATTGATATATAGTTGCTACCCGCCTGCTCTGGCTTCAAATTGTGAACTAAAATGATGATAAGGTACATACACTACTTTGGTATATTCCTAGCCCTTGTGTTAGATGCAATTATTATATATTAGCACTTCCTATTTCATAATTTAGCGACTCAACTATTTTATTTCATGTTTTCTAACTTTTTGGTCCATTCAAGGTTCTTGGTAGCTGTTAAATTTAAGTCCTTGATATTGCAGAATTTTATCCATAAAAAAGTGAATCGTTGGACAATATGAGTAACTTGTTGATCCTTTAATCGATTAACATTGCTTTATAGCCAGGTAACCGAATTTTTGATGTAAAATGTAACTTAACTCTGTTAACAACGAATACATCACCATGATGCTAAATTGCATGGATCAAAACCTCATTTTCCTTTCTTAATGCTTGATAAGATCTTCACCATGTGAAATATTGATTTTTTTACAATAATAGATATGTATTACATGGCACAACTTTAATTGATTGCCTGAATTAAGTAATGTGGTTCAAACTAAACAAGGTTACAAATTTTGTTTTGATGTTGGAAGCATCGCAATAAATTCATATTTGTTTCAAAGAAAAGATGTCTATCTTGATTATAGATATCTCAAAATGTTTGATCATGTCTTTGGATAGCAACTAAAATATGTAATATGCTTCTAAGCATCTGTATCATGTGATATGTATAATTCTACTTCAGGTTTGATGTCTTGCCTTCTAATCAAAGATTATAAAGGTTGGCTTTTATGGTATTTTACAATTGATGTATTTAATTATTTTAATTTTTTCCTAAATTGCGATTGTACCCATGTTCATTGAATATGTATGTTATTCCGGTTGAAATTTTTGATGATTTCATTAATGTTTTTGTTGAATATGCGCTTATATGTTTTTGTTTGATGATAATAAACATATATATTCATTTAAATGTATTTGTTAATGTACTATTTTATTTTTTCATAGATTAAATAAATATTTGTTGAATAAAATAAATTACACAGAATTTGAATTCAAACAGAATAAGTTACACAGAATTTGAATTCAAACAGAAATTTTATTCAAACAAATATTTATTACATTTTTGAATAGTACAAATTCAAGCTCTCACTATACATATACAATTTTGATTCTAATTACACCACAATTCAGTTTACATAATTTCCTCACTACATATCACTCACACTCGTAGTTTATCTTCAACTTCATTCCAGTTAGAATCCAGCATCTGAGAAATCTGCAAACATATTCACTGACGCGGTAAAATTGAAAAAGAAATATTTTTGCAATATAAAATGAAATATGATTTGCCTCAGTTATTTTGGTTGTTCGTCATCATTTACATTTGAATTCATCATACACGAACAATGTGACATGCACAGTGTATCACTGTACATGTCACAAGGCCGTGCACATCGATATACACTTGATAATGCTATAGGAACATGTGAGCACAAGGTCAAACCCAAATAAAAAGACAGGTTCAACTCAGGTGCAACATAAATAAAATCTCGACTTCAGCACAAGGTCAAACCCGAGTTGTGAAACTGGATTCAACACAGGTGCACTCAAAAATGTGCAAGTATGGAAAAACGGTCTCGACAAACTAAAACAAGTCTGGACCAAAAATCAGTGGCATAAGTCAAAGCCCGAATCCAAACTATATCAAACAGTGACAATATGCATGGGGCAATGCACAATCAAGATGAAAATATCACTTCAAATGAAAATATATGTGCCAGTGAAACATGTGCAGCTAAATGGATAGAGACAATAACAAGGAACCAAATACTCAAGACAACATGAAGTGGACAGCTCCAACTCAATGCAACAGACAACAACAGGGCTCAATGCAACACAGCATCAAAGCACATGTAGGCCAAGACTACAATGTCAAAGCACAGAGCAACCCTGTGTCAACAACAATGCAATAGTGTCAAAATGTCATAGCTACAAATCCATGAACCAAATACAACAGTGTGTAGTAGAAATTACAAGTAACCAGAGGCAAATGGAGAGAGGCAATGAACCAACAGAAATGAACAAGAATGCATGCTACAACAAATGACTAAAGTTTGATACTATCAATACAAATGTAATTATCACAAAGTCAAGTCAAGTGAAACAAAGAAATGCATCATGCAAGCTATCAAGAATCAGTGCACAACTACATGCAGGTGAATAGAATGACCAATAAGTGCAACAACTCAAGCAATGACTAGAACAACAAGTAAAGTGCATCAAGTACAATCCAGTCCAAATGCAACAAGCAACATCAATAAACCAAAGTGCAGACCAAAAAAAGACACAGTGCAGAACAAGAATGCCACAAATATAACAGAAATGAAGACTGCAAGAATTTTGCAGTGATACAAAGTACACATGTATGCAGTGACACATCAATGAAGACTCAGCCCAATGAACAACATGGATACTGAAACAACCAAGGGCCGAGCAATTGATATATGCAAACGAATGAATGAAACACGGTGAAGATATACAATGAACACATAGATGGCCGAAGCCGTGGAAAATCAAGGAGTAAAGTTCGAAGTCAATGCAGACGCAAACAAAATTCATGTTTAATAAGTCAAGTGCCGAAGTCCAGATGAAATAGAGTTGATGCCAGAGAAATTGAATTCAAAAATCAAAAACGTATCTTTGGAAAAGGTCACAAATAAAAGAGGAAAGTTCTTTTCCGTATGAATCAAGGCAATCGAACGCTACAGAATAGAAACTGTGTGCAATCAAATCATCAACGTTCAACAAATATCGATCGGCAGAGAAAATATTTTGACGAATTCAAATAAGTAATATACGACGTAAATTTAGAAGGTCGAATCCTATATATAGGAATCAACATCATTGGCAATAACCATCGATCGAGTTCAAGCATTAAAATCCCAATCGTCATCATCGGCAATTTAAAAAGCATCAGAATTCAAGCAAGCATCAAACCAGAAAACAAAAGGAGAAAATCATATACCGAATCGAAGTCGAACTCCATCAACTCGAAGTAGCCATAGAGAGAGCAACAAGAAATCGATCGAGCAAGGCAACTCTCGGACAACCACAGATTCGATCGAAGTAATAACGGCTCTTCGATAGCCATAATTTGGATCGAGAACAAAGCCCTAATTTCACAAGGAGGAACGAACGAGAGAAAGCCGCCACTGACCAAAAATAAAGAAGACGGGCCGAATAATAAACAAAAAGGGCCGGCTTATTTCTCTTTTATATTATATAAGGGTTTTTTATTTTTAAATTAGGGTTATTTTATTTTAAATTGTTTTTAATTTGTAATTTCTTTCTTAAACCGTTTAATTTTCTAGTCGTGTGACTAGGGGACAAGCTACGTAGCGTAGCTTGAGAATTCGCAACTCAATGGCTGAGTTGTGGCAGGGTTTTGAGCGTAGAGTTAGGCTAGTCATTAGCGGGTGTCGCGAGTTTACATGTGTAAACGTGTGACTATCTAATTTCTAGTAGAAACCTTGGGGGCAGCACGTAGGCAGGGTTTTGCCGAAGCTGGGTAAATTCTGTGTCGTTCTATCTCAGCATTTCATTATTCTGTTATTTTTTCTGTGCTGCTATTAATCTGTGATCTGTGTTGAAATAATTTTATAAGCTTCCGCAATTAATTTTTAAAATTTATACCATCACCCTATTCACCCCCCCCCTCTAGGGTGAAATCGATCCTACAAGTGGTATCAGAGCTAGGAATAGAAGTCATTTTTTTTTAAAAAAAATTCATTTTTCAAAAATCAGTTTTTGTTTAAAAGTTTGAATTTTTAAAATGGTTTCTTTTAATAATGCTTTTGCTGAGGGTCAGTCCATAGTTAGACCACCAATGTTCAATGGTGAATATGCTTATTGGAAAAACAGAATGAAAATTTTTCTGAAAACCATTGACGCTTAGAACATTGTTGAGACAGGTTATAGAGCACCAACTATAATTGTAGATAATCAGGAAATAGATAAACCGATGGATCAATGGACAGAACTAGAAAATAAATTACAAAATGCTAATGCTAGAGCTATGAATTCTATTATCTGTTCATTGGATCAATTTGAATTTAATCATGTCTCACATTGCCTAACTGCACAGGAAATATGGCATACACTAGAAGTGACTCACGAAGGAACATCTCAAGTCAAAGAATCTCACCTTGCCATGCTAAGCAGCGAATACGAGAATTTCACAATGGCAAAAGAAGAAAATGTCAAAGAGATGCATGGACGACTTTCCAATATCGTATACAAATCAAAAGCCCTTGGAAAACCATATACAGAGTTGGAGATTGTCCGAAAAATCCTCAGAGTCCTTCCACGAAGTTTTGAAGTCAAAGTGACTGCCATTCAAGAATCAAAAGATTTGAAACAAATGAAAGTCGAAGAACTCATCGGAAATCTCACAGCTTATGAGCTAGAAATAAAATTCAAGGAAGAACGTGAAGGAGGTGATACTCGAAAGAAATCAATAGCTCTTAAAGGAACAACAGAAAGTGATAGTGATGATAATAATGATGGAGCAGCAGAATTGGAGCTGATAATAAAGAAAGTCAAAAGGTGGAATTAAAAATACAGAAATTCAGCTCTAAATCAAAAATTGGAAAGCAGAATAAATAAAATATTGGACAATCCAGAAGAACAAAAGATCATCTGTCATAGGTGCAACCAACCCGGACACATCAAGCCCAATTGTCCTCAAAATCGACGCGGCTTTGAAAAGAAATCAAAAAGGAGAAGTTTTGCTGCCACGTGGAATATAAGTGATAAAGATAATCAAAGTGCTAATAGTGAGGATGAAAAAGCAGACTTGTGTCTTCATGGTGAAATAACTGACAGTGATGATGAGAGCCAAGTGAGGTATCAAAACTTTCTCATTTGGAATTACTTATATATTTCCACGAAGTGAATGGATGTTTTGAACGACTTAGGGAGAAGTATGCCAAACTTAAATCACAAAAAGATACTTTGATAGATTTAAATAAACAACTTGACCAATTAGTTAAAACCTATCAAAGTAGGATCCCTAAGTGTGATAAGTCTCCAATATTCGAAGAAGAAATCAAAAAATCAGAAACTAATACAAAATCACTTGAAAATGAAATTCTGATTTTGAAAGAAAGTGAAAAAATGAGGAGAGAGAACTCTATTAAAAAGTGCACACAATTGTTAAACGAAAATTAATCTCTCAAAACACAAGTCCAACAATTGTCGACGACCTTAGATAAATTTTCAAAAGGTGAAAAATCGTTGAATATGCTATTAGGAAAGCAAACTGGTAATACGATTAGACAAGGACTTGGATATAGTCAATCTGAAAATGTTGAAAGCGATATTAATCAAGAAAATTCCATGTGCACAATTTGTAGAAAATATGGACACGATCACAATAATTTTTGGTATAGACCCAAACATGTGAAAACCATACCAATTTGGGTTCCAAAAGGCACAAATATAAAATCTCTTAAAGTTAAACAAATTTGGATGTCAAAAGGAACATATATAAACAGTTTTGGGTCTCCACAAAATTATTTTTCTAAATATTCTGCCACTAACAACCATGGACCTATAAAAACAAATAGGTCACATAAATCTTTTCCCGTGTAGGTGTGGTGGCAGGCTAAGGAACAACAACAGTGTTTTCTGGATCTTTGGCTGTTCTAGAAACACAACGGGCGACAAAGCAAAGTTCCTTAGCCTATTATAAAGGTGACAGAATCACAATGGGTAAACAACGAAAAATATCATGAAGGTAAAACAGGTAATGGTATATTTATTTGAACGATATATTAAATGTGATGATCCACACCATAGTCTGAATTAAAATCAGCTAACATTGAGATGGTGAAGAGATGATGATTTTGATTCTGACTTGTTTCAACATAGTTGGCACATTACATTTATGCCAAAAACACTATTCTTTGATTTACTTCATATATATTAGTTTGGATATAGTGTTTTGTTGGATGATAATATTTTTGGTTATAATACGACTAACTCTATATTCATGATTTTCTGATTATTTACACGGCTTCAATCCAAATTCAAGAGAATGCCATTTAGAATGCTGTTTGAGTTTTCATGCACACTTCATGATCTGGTCTATCAAATATAGTTAGTGATATTTTGGAGTGAAAGAGAAATTCAGATGCAGATTACACTGGTAATCTAGTTGATAGAAAAACTACTAATTGAACGTGATTTATGGTGAGACATTTAGTAACTGCATCGTTTTTCAAAGAAAATATCTGCATATTTTTCATTACAAATAATTTTCAATTAGCAGAATTTTTTTCCTCATATAACCTCTTCAAGAAAATCATTTTTGACCATATTTTCAGATTAGTCATTTTTATTTGATTTTAAATGACAAATTTTTGACTAATCCGACTCCCTATTAATTATCAAAAAGATAAATAGTGATTGAAAAGGTGACAAGTGTTGATATTTAACATGCATTACTCAAGAGAGTATATTTGGAAAATTTCTTTAGGAATTCAAACAAGAGTTATAAAACTTTTTGTTGGGTAAAGATTCCATGACCATTTCTATATCTATCATATTTCTATCGACCATGGTTTATCAAAACTTAAATATAGTTGGTCGATATGTGGTACTATAATCAGGGATCATTTGTTTTTCATTTCATGTTTTTTTTGTAAAAATAAATAAATATCCAAAGTATTCACTCTCATTTAAAAGTCCTCACGGTTATGCATGGGTGAATTACTTGGATTTTTGATTATGTGCTTCCATGCTCATTTAAAAGTCCTTACGGTTATGCTTCTATGGAACGCATATCAAATTTAATTGATTAAATAGACAAGTTGATTCTAATCCCATTTAAAAGTCCTTACGATCATGCGTGGTTAGAAGATACTTGATTTCATTTTTAAAAATTAAATTGGAATACTACTAATCTCATTTAAAAGTCCTAACGGTTATGCATGATTAGTAGATATTCAAATTCCTGATATAAATGTACCACAATTTGATACAATTGTATGATTTTATATTAGAACATCATTTTCATTCTTTCTAAAAGTGGAATATGCGCCTAACAAGGGTAGTTATGATTTTTGTTTGATTTTTATTGAAGTTTAATATTTATATTCAATTTGAGTTTAATGTTGGGTTAATATTGATCACTTTATCTCTATTTTCTCTAACACTGTTATTCTTTTGCTGATAACAAAAGGGGGAGAGAAAAGTTAAGATTTTGTCAAATAGAATCAAGCAAAGGTCAAATAATTTTCCATTTGCATCTAGGCTCATTTATATATTTCTATTTGTATGCATATATGTAGGGGGAGCATCATGTGGAGAGGAAGCATTTAAATAGGGGGAGCAATTAGAGTATATCATTGATCAAATACATTTAACGCAGTCAAAATCTTAAATATATGTTTGTTATCATCAAAAGGGGGAGATTTTTGAATATGCGCTTATATGTTTTTGTTTGATGATAATAAAAATATATATTCATTTAAATGTATTTGTTAATGTACTATTTTATTTTTCATAGATTAAATAAATATTTGTTGAATAAAATAAATTACACAGAATTTGAATTCAAAAAGAATAAGTTACATAGAATTTGAATTCAAACAGAAATTTTATTCAAACAAATATTTATTACATTTTTGAATAGTAAAAATTCAAGATCTCACTATACATATACAATTTTGATTCTAATTACATCACAATTCAGTTTACATAATTTCCTCACTACATATCACTCACACTCGTAATTTATCTTCAACTTCATTCCAGTTAGAATCCAGCATCTGCGAAATCTGCAAACATATTCACTAACGCAATAAAATTGAAAAAGTAATATTTTTGCAATATAAAATGAAATATGATTTTTGAAAATATGATTTTCCTCGGTTATTTGGGTTGTTCGTCATCATTTACGTTTGAATTCATCATACACGAACAATGTGACATGCACAGTGTATCACTGTACATGCCATAAGGCCGTGTACATCGATATACACTTGATAATGCTACAGGGACAGGTGAGCACAAGGTCAAACCCAAATAAAAAGATGGGTTCAACTCAGGTGCAACATAAATAAAATCTCGACTTCAGCACAAGGTCAAACCCGAGTTGTGAAACTGGATTCAACACAGGTGCACTCAAAAATGTGCAAGTATGGAAAAACGGTCTCGACAAACTAAAACAAGTCTCGACCAAAAATCAGTGGCATAAGTCAAAGCCCGAATCCAAACTATATCAAACAGTGACAATATGTATGGGGCAATGCACAATCAAGATGAAAATACCACTTCAAATGAAAATATATGTGCCAGTGAAACATGTGCAGCCAAATGGATAGAGACAATAACAAGGAACCAAATACTCAAGACAACATGAAGTGGATAGCACCAACTCAATGCAACAGACAACAACAGGGCTCAATGCAACATAGCATCAAAGCACATGTATGCCAAGACTACAATGTCAAAGCACAGAGCAACCCTGTGTCAACAACAATGCAATAGTGCCAAAATGTCACAGCTACAAATCCATGAACCAAATACAACAATGTGTAGCAGAAATTACAAGTAACCAGAGGCAAATGGAGAGAGGCAATGAACCAGTGGAAATAAACAAGAATGCATGCTACAACAAATGACTAAAGTTTGATACTATCAATACAAATGTAATTATCACAAAGTCAAGTCAAGTGAAACAAAGAAATGCATCATGCAAGCTATCAAGAATCAGTGCACAACTACATGCAGGTGAACAGAATGACCAATAAGTGCAACAACTCAAGTAATGACCAGAATAATAAGTAAAGTGCATCAAGTACAATCTAGTCCAAATGCAACAAGCAACATCAATAAACCAAAGTGCAGACCAAAAAAGACACGGTGCAGAACAAGAATGCCACCAATATAACAGAAATGAAGACTGCAAGAATTTTGCAGTGATACAAAGTACACATGTATGCAGTGACACATCAATGAAGACTCAGCCCAATGGACAACATGAATACTGAAACAACCAAGGGCCGAGCAACTGATATATGCAAACGAATGAATGAAACAGAGTGTAGATACACAACGAACACATAGATGGCCGAAGCCGTGGCAAATCAAGGAGTAAAGTTCGAAGTCAATGCAGACGCAAACAAAATTCATGTTTAATAAGTCAAGTGCCGAAGTCCAGATGAAATAGAGTTGATGCCAGAGAAATTGAATTCAAAAATCAAAAACGTATCTTTGGAAAAGGTCACAAATAAAAGAGGAAAGTTCTTTGCCGTATGAATCAAGGCAATTGAACGCTACAGAATAGAAAACCGTGTCCAATCAAATCATCAACGTTCAACAAATATCGATCGGCAGAGAAAATATTTTGACGAATTCAAATAAGTAATATACGACGTAAATTTAGAAGGTCGAATCCTATAAATAGGAATCAACATCATTGGCAATAACCATCGATCGAGTTCAAGCATTAAAATCCCAATCGTCATCATCGGCAATTTAAAAAGCATTAGAATTCAAGCAAGCATCAAACTAGAAAACAAAAGGAGAAAATCATATACCGAATCGAAGTCGAACTCCATCAACTCGAAGTAGCCAGAGAGAGAGCAACGAGAAATCGATCGAGCAAGGCAACTCTCGAACAACCACAGATTCGATCGAAGTAATAACGGCTCTTCGAAAGCCATAATTTGGATCGAGAACAAAGCCCTAATTTCACAAGGAGGAACGAACGAGAGAAAGCCGCCACTAACCAAAAATAAAGAAGACGGGCCGAATAATAAACAAAAGGGGCCGAATAATTTCTCTTTTATATTATATAAGGGTTTTTTAATTTTAAATTAGGGTTATTTTATTTTAAATTGTTTTTAATTTGTGATTTCTTTCTTAAACCGTTTAATTTCCTAATCGTGTGACTAGGGGACAAGCTACGTGGCGTAACTTGAGAATTCGCAACTCAGTGGCTGAGTTGTGGCAGGGTTTTGAGCGTAGAGTTAGGTTAGTCAGTAGCGGGTGTCGTGAGTTTACGTGTGTAAGCGTGTGACTATCTAATTTCTAGTAGAAACCTTGGGGGCAGCACGTAGGCAGGGTTTTGCCGAAGCTGGGTGAATTCTGTGTCGTTCTATCTCTGCATTTTATTATTCTGCTATTTTTTCTGTGCTGCTATTAATCTGTGAACTGTGTTGAAATAATTTTATAAGCTTCCGCAATTAATTTTTAAAATTTATACCATCGCCCTATTCACCCCCCCTCTAGGGTGAAATCGATCCTACAGTTTTGGATACTGTTCTATGGATTTCATGTTGAGATTATTATAACCTATTTATCTTCCTTTTACCTAACAGTAAAAAATACATACCTAGATATGGAATGCAACTATTCTGAATGAGAATGACATTTGATATTGATAATGTTAAAATTTTGATTTAATAAAAATAGATTTTCACAGATGTTGAAAAGGTTTACCTAACAGTAATTACCACGACGTTGTTTGGATCTAAATTCCTCCATTGAAGCTTGCTATTTTGTTTACTAAAGTGAAGAGAAAGAAAAAGCATTTACTTTTTTTTCAATTTTGAAACTCTACTGTTTGCTTTAAACCCCAGCCGATTGTTTTTCTCCCCTCCTTATTTTCAATTTCAGCTTTGTTCAGGTAATTTTTGCCTCTTCAATTTTCGATCCTTGATTGTATACTCATTTATAGTATAATTTGTTCACAGTTGATGTATTTAATCATTTTAATTTTTTTAAGTTGCGATTGTACCCATGTTCATTGAATACGTATGTTATTCCAGTTGAAAATTTTAATGATTTCATGAATGTTTTGGATAGTGTTCTACGGATTTTATGCTGAAATTGTTATAACCCATTTATCTTCCATTTACCTAATAATAAAAAAATACATACTTAGATATGGAATGTAGCTATCCTGAATGAGAATGACATTTGATATTGATAGTGTAAAATTTTGATTTAACAAAATCTAGATTTTCATAGATGTTGAAAAGGCTTACCTAACAGTAAATGCATTGAAGCTTGCTATTTTTTTGCTAAAGTGAAGAGGAAGAAAAAGAAAGAAACAATGAATAGTAAAAAATAAGAAGGAGGGTAGTTTGGTAACACATAGGGTGGGAACAGTAAAAAGTGGGGTGGGCTTTTTTTTTCTTTTGAATGGTGGTGTGAGAAAGGCATTAAACGGGTTACGAATAGAATTGACTTACTATATATTTACCATTGCAGCTTGCAAGTTGAAAGTTGAAACTTACGAACCATTTGTAGGACAATAAATGGTTGAAAATTTTAAGTGTTTCTAATAGTCCACACAGAACTTATCCAAAAATAAAAACCGTTTAATTGTTAAAAAATTGGGCTTAATAAAGATATAGAATGTTGAATGCATCCAGGAATGTCAATTATTACGAAAGATACTATATTTGTCAAATCCTCCTTTGATTAAATTACATACTTGCCGTCCGCGGGTGCGGTGCAGTGGAAAGGAGGCATGCGTTCTGATAAAAAGACCCAGGTTCGATTCCTACCATGCGCTTCCATATCCTATATAAATTTACCCGGGGATATGGGGGCTTGGATCAGCGGACGGCTTTACTATACCCTCCTCAGGAGTTTACCGGTCCGCCGGGTTTTTCTGGGATTTCAAAAAAAAAAAAAGGTTACATACTTTAATATCTTTTCATACTTACATAACTCATTCGTATTCGTAGTAAACTAAGGATCTGTTCATTTGGCTGCTTTTGTAAACTTTGTTGGAAAAACTTTTATGTTAAAGCATATTTCTGACTTAGTAAACTTGAGTTAAGACGTATGAGTTACAATTATTTGAACATGGTCAATAAATTTATTCCTTGTGATTGTTATGGATGATGTAGCATTTAGTGACTCCAGTCCGTGTTTATATGCTTTGATTCAGCTGCAAAACCAAAATATACGAAGAACGACATCATCGTTGAACTATATCATTGTAATGATGAGAATACCAGCCATTGCTTATTTTGTATCTACCGCTAACTAGTTGCTTGGAAAAACTGAGAAAAAATATTTATTTGACTTTTACATGCCTCTATAACTATGAATGCTATAGTTACCTTCTTTCATACAATTTCGTAATACAAAATTTGAAACATACTAATTTTGTTACTATTTATCATTAAATTCTCTTCCAATATGAATACTTTGGCGGCTTTGCCACTCAAATATTTATCTGACCCTACTTTCAATTTGCTCATGACTTCACCAAAACTGAACATAAAACGTACAGAGTATCGGTTGTTATTATATCGAGGCACAACAAACTATTTCATCGCACCTTTAATCCAAAATTTAAAATAACTTGCTATAGATATTACAATAACATCTCACTTCATTTTTAATCATACATTTGATTTTAGTTGATCAATTAGTTATAACAGAGAGTTTTTAGTAGTACATAATCAGATTAGAAAGGGAATGTGTGTCTATATATTAATATTAACATGATCTCAACTTTTCTTTTATTTCTTAGCATGACTTTAATTTTAGTTGGTTAATTAATTATAATATGGAGTTTTCATCAACATAATAATAGACAAAGGAAGGGATGTTGAAGTGTTAAAGGTATCAATTATTTTGCCACTTCGTAAGGTTGGCATAAATGAAAGGAATATTCTCATAAGAATATAGTATTTAGTACGATTTAAATTTTTAGTTTTCACCAACACCCATTAGTGTGTGTGTGTGTTTGTTTGTGTATCTACATGTGCATGTATATATATTGTATGTGCGTTTGTATGTATATGGATTTACAACCATTTAAAATTTGGAATTAAATTGGTTTGCACTTAATGTGTTTGCTCTTCGTTGAATGGGTTTCATTATCGTTTCTACTTGCTTTGTTGGGATGTGTTTTGATGTCTTCCTATTTGTTATATACGTTTCATGACTTCTTATAACATTAGTTATTAAATTCTTGATACACACATTTATTACATTTATTATCAAAGAGGGCTAATAAGTTAGTATAATACATCATTAAACATTGGATATAAATATATAACAACTTTCGCTGTTTTAATTTGTATATACGGCTATTAACAAACAAAGAATATTTGTGTATACAATAACATTGATAAGAACAAAAATGAGATATTTTAGCATATTGTAAACTATTTTAAATTTATATCCATTGTTTATTTTTGCTTATTTTTTATCTTGCATCGACTCATCCTAATCCATTTTTTTCTTTTGTAAATACACTGTGTAGCATACACACACATGGATACATATCATTATATCTACCAACAGTCCAATTTGGAGACCCTTTTACTCTCGATTCACCTTTCACGGCCTTCAAGTCATCTACAAATATATATCGTGTTTTAAGACATAACTTCACATTTAGTAGTCAAAATTTTGTCATTGTAGGTTGAATGTAGCATAAATCTGGACAATTATCCAAAAGTTATAGCATAACATAAAAACTTGCGATAGTTCCATGTGATTTATACCCACATGGAATTTTTGAAATTTTCTAAAAAACAGTGGAATGAATGGATGAGATCGATATGGAATCCGTTAACATTTTGTAATTGCGTTATTTGCAACACTATATGTTTTAAGAATGGGTAATGAAAAAGCTAACTACGCGTTTCAACATCAATATACCAGATAAAACTAGATCAAATGATTTTCAAAGACTACTTTATATATTGCAACTAACCATTTTAAAAAATAGATTTCCAAATGCTTACACAAGAAAATGAAGATTAAACTATAGATCAAATTTGGCCCATAAAATAGAGTATCAGAACTTGGTATTTACTATTTAAGTCATAACCGATATTTTGCCTTTGTGTGCAAGAAATCATTCAACTTGCAATTCAAGAACATGTGACAATAACTGTTTCAAAAATGTATTTAATATTCCTTTAAGTATCGACCTTACTTGGATTCAAGTTCTTTGCAGAATATAACATGACAAACGACATTGAGCTGGGTATTATTTATACATTCCGTAAAATTAATAATTTCTTCATTCTCTATTCTGTTTAAATGTATTTATATTCGCAGTGAGTAAAATTAGAATTTTTATCTCTGTATATCGATAGCTTATTTTCTTTGTTTCTAGCTAAATAAATACATATACAATCCCTTTTGGAGCTTGACAATGCACAACTATGTAAAGAAGCTTAGCTGTTCAACTTGCTCTATTGAGTTTAAAGTGTTAGAGGTCCCTAGCGTGCGTCTTGAATTATACGTATTTTTGGACTATTCCTGACATTCATAGAATTTTTCTACTGTTTTCCATAAACGTTGGAAAGAAAAATAAGAAAATAGCAGTTGAAATTTACTCTATATTTTATTTTGCATACCATTGCTTACATGTACTCTTCCAAAAGAAGAAAAAGTTTTCCTTGCCTCTCCCAATAGTAGTTACATTTTGCTTTCAAAAAATAACGGTACATTAAAAACCATTCACCTGCTATTCCAGCAGTTACGCATTGCTTAATGGACCAAACTAATTAAATTTTTCAATGAAACTGAAATGAATGTGATAGGATATAAAATATTGAAGAATGCCAGTTACTAAATTTCATTAAACTACAACGACTTAAGAGACTGTAGGCCCATTACCCACTATATAACACACTGAACAGAACACATCAACCCATCAGAACATTGGAAGAGATTTCAAACTGCGTTTTATGTCCTTGAACTAACACGTACATTGAATTAGACCTGTCAAAATTTGACCCAACCCATTAACCCAACTCATTTACCCTACATATAAATGGGTTGAGTCAACCCATTTATGAATAAATGGGGTATGGGTTGGGTTGACCCATTTATAAAAGGGTTATAAATGGGTAACCCATTTGCCCATTTATTAAAAATATTAAATTTTAATATAAATTTAAAAAATAAGAATTTTGAACATACATTATAATTTTTCATGAGGACTGACAGTTGTACTTAGAAAATAACAGACCACCACATCCGCATATTTGAATCCACCTAGTGCAGAAGCCGCTATTTTTTTTGTTCATATTGCAATAACTTCTTCGTTCTAACTCGAAATCAAACGAGACTTCGACCGATCAACTCCAACTTAAATTACGGATAGTATGGAAC
The DNA here is from genome assembly GCA_030765085.1 of Allium cepa. NCBI lineage: Eukaryota > Viridiplantae > Streptophyta > Magnoliopsida > Asparagales > Amaryllidaceae > Allium > Allium cepa. The sequence goes on along the minus strand of CM060945.1, from coordinate 791,437,091 downwards.
ACTCGGATACTTCATCGTGTGAACGCACACTGTAGTTCTCCATGGAGACTGACAGTTGTACTTAGAAAATAAAAGGCTACTACATCTCTATATTTGAACTCCACCTAGTGCAGAAGCCGCTATTTTTTTTGTTCGGACTGCAATAACTCCTTCGTTCTAACTCGGAATCGGGCGAGACTTCGACCGATCAAATCCCACCTAAATTACGGACAGTATGTAACACTCGGATACTTGATCGTGTGAACGCACACTGTAGTTCTCCAAAGGGACTGACAGTTGTACTTAGAAAATAACAGGCTACCACACCTGCATATTGAACTCCGCCTAGTGCAGAAGCCGCTATTTTTTTGTTCGGACTGCAATAACTCCTTCGTTCTAACTCGGAATCAGGCGAGACTTCGACCGATCAACTCCCACCTAAATTACGAACAGTATGGAACACTCGAATACTTCATCGTGTGAACGTACACTGTAGTTCTCCAATGAGACTGACAATTGTATTTAGAAAATAACAGGCTGCCACATCTGCATATTGAACTCCGCCTAGTGCATAAGCCGCTATTTTTTTTGTTCAGACTGCAATAACTCCTTCGTTCTAACTCAGAATCATGCGGGACTTCGACCGATTAACTACCACCTAAATTACGGATAGTATGAAACACTCGGTCACTTTATCGTGTGAATGCACACTGTAGTTCTCCAAGTAAACCGACAGTTGTACTTAGAAAATTATAGGTTACCCCATCCCCATATTTGAATTTTGATGAAAATTAGAATTAAAATTTTAAATTTTTGTCGGATCTCAAAACATAAAACTTGGAATTAAAATTATTTTATATTTATTTGTTTTTTATTAGTCAAATTAAATTTAAATCTTTAAATGGGTAACCCGTTTATTAAGTAGGTTGCGTTATAAATGGGTAAAAGAGAATGGGTCATAAATGGATTGGGTCGAACTCGACCCAACCCATTTTGACCCAACCCAATCCATTTGACAGACCTACATTGAATAATAGTATTTCATATAGTGCATTTCACTTGGCGTCTATGATAGCCATTGAAAATACACAAATGCATCATTTGGCGCTTTAAAAAGCACGATTACTAACGTTACTTAATTAGACACCGATCCTCCTGAACTAAGTAGTAGGACATGCATGCACCCTCCTTGCATTAATAGATTCACACCATACTATCCTTAATTTTCCTAAACAACCACCGACTTATTCTTTACATGTTACCATGGTACATATACATCTTCTGCAACTACTTTGGGACAGAGAATAACAAAAAGAAAGATCCACATATATGGTCCAGTAAGTTCTTTTTTATCTTTTATAATAGTGCTCATCAACTACGTTTTGTGTTCGCACTGAAGCACATAAATTACACTTTGCCCTGTAGGTGGAAAACTACATTGAAGATGTAGTGGCACTATGACAGAATAGTGTTGCATTTGAGATTTGTCCATATAAGGCACGGTTCAAATCCCACTACAAACATAAACATAATAGCCAAACCGACACATTATTACTATTCTTCTAAGCACGTGCAGTTGCCAGATTATACTTACATAATCTGGCCAAAATGCAGCTAACAAGAATATTGCTACAGCTATTTGTCCATAAGAGAATACTTGATGTATTTGTCAACTATTACATACATGTTGAATTCTAATTAGTTGTTTCTACAATCAGATTGATTCAAATAATTTCTTATACCAAACTAGACCTGTCAAATGGGTTGAGTTGGGTCAAAATGGGTTGGGTTGAGTTTGACCCAACCCATTTATGACCCATTCTTTTTTACCCACTTATGACCCTAGCCATATATGACCCAATCCGTTTAATAAGCGGGTTACCCATTTAACTCATTTAAAGATTTAGGGACCGTTTGGATTACAATAAATAAGTTGTTTTTTGCTTATAAAATGAAAAAATTAAAAAGTCAATATGGATAAACAAAACCTACCGACTTTTAAAGTCATTTTTCAACTTATTGCAAAAGCAATTTTTTTTTGCTTTTCGACTCGCATAAGTCGATTTTTTATATGAAAAAATTCTAAAAAAATGTATTTTCAAATTTCAAAATTTCACATTTCAAAATTCAAATCTAAAATTTTCAAATTTCGAAATTTCGAAAATTCAAAATTTCAAAATTTCACAGTACAAAATTCAAATTTCAAATTTTCAAAATTCAAATTTCAAAATTTCAAATTTCAAAATTTCGAATTTTGAATTTTAAAATTTGAAATTTCAAAATTTTGAACTTTAAAAATTCACATTCCAATTTTCAAATTTAAATTTTCAAATTAAAATTTCAAATTTCAAAATTCGAATTTTGAAATTTGTTAAAATTTGAAATTTTGAATTTTGAAAATTTGAATTTTAAAATTCGAAATTTTCAATTTTCAATTTTGAATTTTAAAATTGAAAATTTTAAAATTTAAATTTTGAAATTCGAAATTTAAATTTGGAAATTTCGAATTTTGAAATTTTTGGAAATTTCGAAATTTTTAAATTTGAAATTTAAATTTTGAACTTTTTGGAAATTTTGGATTTTGAAATTTCTGGAAATTTCGAATTTTGAAATTTTTAATTTTGAAAGTTGAGGTTCTTAGGCTCAAGGAAAAAGTTTGGAAATAATTTAGTTTAAGGGACAAGAAGTTTGCTTTTTAGGCTGAAGGACACTTCTTAGTGTAAATCACAAAATGATAGTTGTAACTATCATTTTCAGTTTACACTACAAAGTGTCCTTCAGACTAAAAAATAAACTTGTTGTCCCTGAGACTAAATTTTTTTGTAACTTCTTCCTTGTGTCTATTTACCTGTTGAAATTTTTGGAAATTTCGAATTTTGAAATTTTTGAAAATTTTGAAATTTGAAATTTTGATATTTAAATTTTCAAATTTTTGATTTTGAATTTTGAAATTTCGAATTTTGAAAATTTGAATTTTAAAATTCGAAATTTTAAATTTTAAATTTTGAATTTTAAAATTTAAATTTTGAAATTCGAAATTTGAAATTTCGAAATTTAAATTTGGAAATTTCGAATTTTGAAATTTTGAAAATTTTAAATTTGAAATTTTTGGAAATTTCGAATTTTGAAATTGGAAATTTTTAATTTTTTAAATTTGAAATTTGAAATTTAAATTTTGGAAATTTTGGATTTTGAAATTTGAAATTTTGATATTTAACTTTTCAAATTTTTGGAAATATCGAATTTGAAATTTGTAATATGAAAATTTGAAATTTGAAATTTAAATTTTGAAATTTTTAGAAATTTCGAATTTATAACTTGGAATTAGAAATTTTAATTGTAGTCTGCACAGAAAAAATAGCGGCTTCTACAGTCGGTGAAGTTCAAATATGAAGATGCAGTGGCCTGTTATTTTTTAAGTACAATTGTCAATTTTCATGAAAAATACATTGTAGGTTTAAAATTCTTATTTTTCTAATTTATATTAAAATTTAATGTTTTTAATAAATGGGTAAATGTGTTACCCACTTATAACCCTTTTAAAAATGGGTCAACCCAACCCATAACCCATTTAATAAAATTCGTAAATGGGTTGATCCAACCCACTTAAAATTAGGGTAAATGGGTTGGGTTAATGGATTGGGTCATATTTTGACAGGTCTATACCAAACAGCCTCGTTATAGCACAATCTTCTACCAAAATATACAACAAATTGCTAATATCAAAAATTGCATCCCTTGTCCAACAGTGATAGTTGGCCAATGAAAAATATGGTAAGCCTAAAATTATTTGCCTTAGACTAAGTTAGTGCATTCAAATGGTTTTATAGACCTCTGCTAAATTAAAACAACATTACTAGGTCACGTTTGCTTCCTGTTGGGTAAACTTTGGTTCAGAGTCTTCAGACGCAAACGGACCATTCATGATGATGGATACAGGGACCTATTACAATTTAATGACCTATTGCAACTTCAACAACAAAGGTGCACCGCATTTTATTGTCATTTTATATTCAAGGCAATTGTTGTTCACCATTCAATTTTCAAATAACCTTTTTACGTAACTCATTTTGTCTTGGATACCACTATGCTTTAGGCGTAACTACTAGCTCTCTTTCCCAATGCTACTAACTTTTCAAGACTCCCTTCGGACTGCACTTTTTCCATGACTCTTATCAATAGAAATAGTCCTACAGGCAGGATTGTGTTGAATGTTTTGGAGAAAGAGGGAGAGAATATAAGAAAGAGGAGTTTTTATTTTATTTTGTTGTAGAAAACTTTTCTTTATTGATGATTTATTTCTTACTTTATTGATTGCTTGATTACAAAATGAGGGGAGAGCTCCTCTATTTATATGACTCAATGGAACATTCTAGAAATAGAATATTCTAGAAGCATGACTCATTTGACAATTCTAGAATTTTCTTTTTAGACAACTCTAGAAACATGACTTTTATACAATTCTTATTTTTAACAACTAATAAAATTCTAGAGCTCTCTCCAAATTCTATATAAGAAGATTCTAGAAAAACTTTAATAATAAGAAACTTCTAGAAATTAACAAATCAAGTTTAATATTTCAACACCCCCTTCTAAACTTGATTTGTGACTCTAAGCAGATTTCTCAACCGGACAAAATCTTCATGCTTGAGAGGCTTGGTGAAGATATCAGCTACTTGATCATGTGTCTTCACGTATTCTAGTTGCACATCCTTTTTGGAGACACACTCTCTAATATAATGATAGCGTGTATCAATATGCTTGCTTCGATCATGGAAAACTGGATTCTTAGCCAAAGCAATTGCTGATTTGTTGTCCACGAAGATCTTGGTCGGCTTCTCTTGTGCTAGTTTCAACTCCTTTAGTAGATTTCGTAACCAAATTGCATGGCAAACAAATGAAGTAGCAGCCACATACTCTGCTTCGCATGTGGAAAGAGTGACAATCGACTGTTTTTTCGACATCCATGTGAAGGCCGTATCTCCCATGTAGAACACGAAGCCACTTGTGTTTTTTCGGTCATCCATATCTCCACTCCAATCACTATCACTATATCCAACAAGCTCGTAATTATCAGAAGTAGAGTAGTACAATCCAAAGTTTGTTGTGCCTTTAATATAGCGAAGAATCCTCTTTGCTGCCTTCAAATGAGTTATTGTTGGGTTTTCCATGTATCGACTCACAACTCCTACTGCGTATAGAATGTCAGGTCTTGTACACGTTAAATATCGCAAGCTTCCAACCAAGCTTTTGTAGAGTGTTGAATCCGTTTTTTCTCCTTCCTCATGCCTTGACAACCTAGTTCCACATTCCATTGGTGTGCAAACTGGATTAGAGTCACCCATCTTGAACTTTCTCAATACTTCCTTAGCATAGCCTTCTTGAGTGATTAGAATGCCTTTATCTTCTTGTTTTACTTCAATGCTGAGGTAATAAGACATGATCCCAATATCAGTCGTCTCAAACTCTTTCGTCATCTCTTTCTTAAACTCTTGAAACATGCTTGGATTGCTACCTGTGAAGATCAAGTCATCTACATACAGACATATAATCAATGCATCACCGTTATGGATTTTAATATAGAGCGCATGCTCATATGGACATTTGATGAAGTTTCTCTCCTGAAGGTACTTATCAATTCGAGCATTCCAAGCTCTTGGAGCTTGTTTCAACCCATAAAGTGCCTTCTTTAGCTTCAAAACCTTGTCTTCTTCTCCTTTGACTTCATAGCCTTGTGGTTGCTCAATATAAACTTCTTCTTCAAGAACTCCATTTAAGAAAGCAGATTTCACATCCATTTGATGTATCTTCCAACTATTTTGAGCTGCTAAAGAGATTATTAGTCTAACAGTTTCTAATCGAGCGACTGAAGCGAATACCACATCATAGTCAATGCCGGCTCTTTGACTATAGCCTTTTGCCACCAATCTCGCTTTGTGTCTTTTAACTTCTCTTTTGGCATTTTTCTTTTCTTTGTATACCCACTTCACACCAATCGCCTTGTGTCCTTTTGGAAGTGAAGCTAACTCCCATGTGTCATTCTTCATGATGGCCTTGATTTCTTCATCCATAGCAATTTTCCAATTCTTGTTTTACAAGGCTTCTTGGAAGTTCATAGGCTCACAATCCGCAAATAAACAAAAGAGAGTAAGATTGTCTTGATTTTCTGTTACCTCATAAATTTCTTGAAGGCTTTTAAAACGTGGTGCCCTTTCACTTGAGCTCTCATCTTCTTGACAACTTGTGGTAGGAGGAACTGGTGGGGAAGTAGGCTCCTCCCTTAATTGCTCGATCCTTGGTTGTGATATTTCATCTTCTTCAAAGTATGGAAAGAAATTGTAATTTCATTATGTGATCTCCAATCCCATTCTCCTTCTTCATCAAACACTACATCTCGACTAATTATTATCTTCCTCGTATCAGGATTGTAGAGCTTATATCCTTTAGAGTTGGTGTCATAACCGATGAAAATATACTTCTCACTTTTGTCATCCAATTTTCTTCGCTTCTCGTCTGGTACATATACATGAGCTATGCTTCCAAAGACTCTTAGATGGGAAATACCAGGCTTCCTTCCACTCCATGCTTCTTGTGGTGTCTTTCCCCACACACTTCTTGTTGGAGATCGGTTTGATAGATAAACTGCACATGGCACAGCTTCCGCCCAAAATTCCTTTGGCAACCTCTTACTTTTGAGCATGCTCCTTGCCATTTCGAGAATTGTCATATTCTTCCTTTCTGCTACTCCATTTTGCTGGGAAGATCTAGGCACTGTCAGTTGTCGTCTGATTCCATTATTTTCACAATACTTTTGGAATTCTTTTGATGTGAACTCTCCTCCGCGGTCAGATCTCATGGCTTTAATCATAAGGCCACTTTCCTTCTCAACATGTGCCTTGAACTTTTTGAAGTTCTCAAAAACCTCTAATTTCTCTTTTAAAAAATACACCCATGTTTTTCTTGAAAAATCATCGATGAAAAGAAGAAAATAGTTACTCTTACCAAGTGAACTTGGCTTGATCGGACCACACACATCCGTATATATGAGTTCCAACGACTTTTTAGCCCTTGAGTATGACTCCTTTGGAAAGCCCATTTTAAATTGCTTTCCAAGTAAGCATCATTCGCACACTTGATTTGAATGGCTTATGCATGGTGATCCTCTTACCATTTCCTTCTTGGATAGCAACTCTAGTCCTCCGAAGTTAAGATGTCCAAAACGAAGATGCCAAAGCCAAGCAATATCTTTATAGCACACCTTAAGGCATTGTGCGACATCATTTTGAATGTTGAGCATAAATTTTCTATTTCTTGACATTGGTACCTTTGCAATGAAGTTACTTGCACCATCTCTTATAGAAAGATTATTATCTTTTAATCGAATATCATAACCTTTCTCTAAGAGTTGTCCTAAGCTCAAAATGTTGCTCTTCATGTTTGACACATAGTAAACATTGGAAATGAATTGGTGCTCTCCATTCTTCAATCGGATAAGAATCTTTCCTTTACCTTTTACTGCTATCTTTGATTCATCTCCAAATGCCACATTGCCCTTCACTGATTCATCAAGCTTCACAAACATATTTTTTCTTCCACACATATGGTTGCTTGCACCACTATTTAGGTACCATTGGTTTTCCTCTCTTTTTTCATTTTCGTTGTAAGCTAGTAATAATGTACCATCCTCTTGGCTTTTTTCTTCAACGTAATTGGTCTTCTCTTCAATTGTATTATGCTTTGAAGCTCTACATTCAGAAGCATAATGTCCAAATTTCTCACAATTGTAGCATTTAACACGTGACTTGTCATGCCTTGAATTTCCTCTTCCACGACTTCTTGTTGAGCTTTCTCCTCTTTTGTTGTTGTTATTGTTTTCATAGTTGGGCCTCCAACCTCGTCCATGTCCATATGCACAACCTCTTCCTCTTTCTTGGCCACCACCCCATCTTTGTTGGCTTCGATTACTTTCTTCCTTTTTTGAATCAATTCTTGTCTTAAGGACTTGCTCCACAGTCTCTTCCTTCTTCCTTTTCTTTTCTTCATAAGCTTGCAATGAGCCTAGAAGTTCCTTTATTGACATGGTCTCCAAGTTTTTTGTTTCTTCAATGATGGCGACAATATGTTCGAACTTTGGATCTAATGATCTAAGAATCTTCTCCATAATTCTTACATCATCTAACTTCTCACCATTTCTTTTAAGATTATTACTAACCACTAGAACTCTTGAGAAGTAATCAGAAACAAGTACACCTTCTTTCATATGCAAAGTTTCAAACTCTCCTCTTAAAGTTTGAAGATGTACCTTTTTGACTTGATCAGCTCCCTTGTAAGACGTTCGAAACTTCTCCCACGCTTCTTTGGTCGTCTTTGATTCAGAAATTTTTTCAAAGGTGTCATCATCCAATGCTTGATAAATTAGACAAAGAGCCTTCTTGTCTCTTGTCCTTGATTTTCTCAAACCGTCTCTTTGAATTTGAGATAAACCATCTTCATTCTCCTGTTCGGTATAGCCATTTTCAACTATCTCCCACACGTCGTGTGCTCCAAGGAGAGCCATCATCCTTAAACTCCAATTATCATAATTGTTCTTGGTAAGCATTGGAACTTGTAGGGGAACGTCATTATTCGCCATCTCTATCTTCTAAAAGATCCTCGCTCTGATACCACTTTGTTGAATATTTTGGAGAAAGAGGGAGAGAATATAAGAAAGAGGAGTTTTTATTTTATTTTGTTGTAGAAAACTTTTCTTTATTGATGATTTATTTCTTGCTTTATTGATTGCTTGATTACAAAATGAGGGGAGAGAATTTTCTTTTTAGACAAATCTAGAAACATGACTTTTATACAATTCTTATTTTTAGCAACTAATAAAATTCTAGAGCTCTCACCAAATTCTATACAAAAGATTCTAGAAACTTTAATAATAAAAAACTTCTAGAAATTAACAAATCAAGTTTAATATTTCAACAGATTGATGTTTGCCTTATTTTTTAGCTCTTTGTTATGCTTCTAATTTCTGCTTTAGTTGGATTAGCATAACACTATCAGCCTAGCTTAAGTTTACTTACATTTTTCTCAAATATCATTTTTTGTGTTGACCTATTATGGCCTAAACCGTCCTACTACAGTGACCCATTTGTTTATTCCTTACATTTATAATCAGCGCTCACCATTTATGACCACTACTTATGCTATGCTGCTGTAGGTTAATGCATTGCAAGGATAATGTTAAAATCCATTCAATATTTTGTAGTTTAATTAAATGAAGGAGAGTTTCCATTAAATGAGGCTCTTCCTGTTTTTATTCGGTTTTTTATGTTCTAACATATTACAACCAGAGCATACTTCTGGCAAATGTGTCTTGCTTTTAATTTATTTCCATATTGATGTTAGCTATTTTCTTTTTTTCTTAATTTTCATGTTCAAAAATTCTTATTTTCTTTTATTAATTTCAGCATTTGAATTTTCATGGGCAAGTCATTTTTAGTTATAATATACGGTTAAGGTCAAGTCTGCACCATATAGTCTACAAACTGAAATTCATATGTTGTCCTTTTACAGTTGTACATGTACTGTTAGTTTCACTTGAATGTTGGTATTATTAATTTAAAAGAAAATATGTTGATTTCATAGATAAATTCAATATTTGAATTTCCTCGATGGAGGTGATTTGTACATGGGTACGTATTTGATAATGTTAATCAATGTGCAAAAACATGGAAGAGTGGTTGTCAAGTTTACCTAATTCATCTCCACATAGTATTCTCCATTTTGGTTTTGCCCTATTTCATCTTCAGGTGTTTGGTGGTCACCAAAGAAAATAGAAAAGATAAATGTCTCCAGTCGAAGCTGCCCATGAAGAGAACATATACATGGCTAAGTTGGCAGAACAGGTAGAACGATATGAAGAGATGGATGAATTTATGGAAAAGGTTGCAACGACCGCGAACAGTGAAGAGCTATCTGTTGAGGAACACAACCTTCTGTCTGTTGCGTACAAAAATGTAATTGGAGCACGCCATGCCTTATGGCACATAATCTCATCCATAGAGCAAAAGGAGGAGAGCCGTGGAAATGAGGATCATATGAAGATGATCGAGGAGTCCTATGGCAATATGGAGGTTAAACTCAGTAAGATATGTGATGCTATTCAGAAGCTATTAGAAACTTACCTCATCCCTTCTTCCACGGCTGCCATGTCTATGGTTTTCTATCTCAAAATGAAGGAAGATTATTACAGGTACCTTGTCGAGTTTAAGAGTGGTGATGAAAGAAAAAAGGCAGCTGAGAACACCCTAACTGCTTATAGATCTGCCCAGGATATTTCTCTAGCTGAGATGCCTCCAACCCATCCCATAAGATTGGGATTAGCTCTCAATTTTCAGTATTCTACTATGAGATTCTAAACTCGCCCGTCCGTTCCTACAACCTTGCTAAACAGGCTTTTGATGAAGCCATTTCAGAACTAGATAGTTTAGGTGAGGAATCATACAAGGACAGCACGTTGATCATGCAACTTCTCCGTGACAACTTGACTCTGTGGACTTCTGACATTACAAAGGATGCTGGAGATGAGATTAAGGATGCTTCGAAAAGAGAGGGTCGGTAATGGGAAATTTAGTTAAGGCCATTAGAATGTAATATGCATGTGCAGATCTAATTCTCTGATCTGCTCAGGTGTAGCAGTCGGTTATGCTTGGCTTGGCCATCAATGATTTTCCATTATTCTGTGAGAGTATCAAGCTTTCCCTTTTTTGAAAAAATAAATTAGGAAGCAGCATAAATACCATACTTAAAGTAACCATAGCTACCCAGTGCAATATTTGGACATCAAAAAGGGAGTTTGATCGATTGCAGTTACAATTATATATTAGAGTAATAACAGTATGTAATGAAATATAACAAGCACAATTACCTAATATCTACTTAATGCATAGAAGTCTTCAATCGAAACTGTCCAGATTTATGTTCTAGTTGAACATGTTACATGTTCCAACTGGTAGTGATTTAATGAGCCTTCCATAGATTTAAGTCTTTACAACTTTGAACTGCACTTCATTTTATACCAAGGCTTTGTTATGATGATATTTGATCCATTTAAACCTGATTGTAAATTCAATGTTTGCAAATTTGTGTGTGAACTGTGTTGGTTAAATGTTTTAACTTACATGTGTTATGCCTAACTATGCATCTTGTGCTAGGATAGTGTATAAAATAAGCTATATTTTTATATTTCAACATGTTATAATTACATAATCATTGAAATCTTATCTATCAAAAATTACCCATTTTTTCCAGTTGAAGACAAAGTTGCCCATAGCTCTAGCTCAGCTCTATTCAGGCGTAGCCTTATACATTACTGTTGGCAACTATTTTTCCTTTTTTTTAGTTGGGTATCTGACATTAAACTTAAGCATGCTATGTTTTTGTAACAATTTAGTTTAGGCCTATGTTCACCAAATGTATAACGCTATTGTCAAATACTTTACATGTACACCTTCACTTTCTTCCTTGCCTCCATGCACATATTTTACTTTTATTTCACCTTTCATCCTTATGAATGGGCATACGAACTTGTCAAACATATACACACATACTTTCAATACCTATATTGTGATGTGCGTTCTATGTATGGATTTTATATTTTTTTTGGCAACGTCGCTATTCCAACCATTGTTAGTTCCTTATATAAATAGGGTTTACTATGATGTCGTTTTATATTTCCCCTTCATTTTAGTTAAACAATCTAAAAGACTACTGCATTAGTTAGCATTATCCACGATAGAATTTCTCTTTTATACAACCCTTCTTTACAAAAAAACAACATTGGTTTGAGTTAAATAATGTAATTTCAAAGGAAAAATGAAGATTCAACATTATTTGCATAAACATCATATTGCTACACCCCATGTGCGTAGCACGGGTTCACACTAGTTATACTTCAATATTGTTGTATCATGAGATGCAATCGTCACCACTATTTTCTGATTTATATTCCACATCCTGGAGATTATCTATTATATCACCTTATGTACTTATTAGATGGGTGGTTCTTTTAAGGGGATGACCATTACAGTAATCCATGTGGCCTTAAAAATACTTGTATACGTTGGTAGTAAATTTCTTTAGAGCTCGAAGAGACGAGCTGGATGCTTTCACTTACCATAGTTTTCTTATTTTCGTTGTATTACTATTATGTATTGTAACTCCCCATACCCCTTATTATACCCAAATGGACACACTAAAAGGCATGGAGCGTTATTGGTATAACTAAAACAAGCAGAGACTAAGATTCACAAGACAAAAATATATATAAAAAGTGGAAACAATTATAATAATAATAGTTTATTTAAAATAAAACCTCAGAATTACTTTATAACTCAAATAAGTCGCCAAATACCAAATACATCATATGTCTCAAAATATCCATCCTTGACTTGCGAAATTAAAAACCATAGTCTCAATAAATCAGAGTACAAATCATCCCTCAAATAGTGCCAATACAACATAAGAATTAAAAGCTGAAAATAAAGAAGAGAACTACATAGGAAGAATCTCAACTGGTGCAACCTCCCTGAATCCACAAATCTACCTTGCTCGCCGTTGATGGCCTATGGGGGGAAAAAGGGAAAATAGAGGAGTGGGCCAGACTAAAACTCTAGTGGCTGATAATAATTACTATTAATTTTAAACAAAGAAAAGGTAATAGGCTTTAGAACAGTTCTAGTATTAAAAAGACACAAAGGAAATAGGACGAAGGAACAAGCTGAAAATTAATACAAATTAATTTGATTAATATGATTGATAAACTTTGATCGTTTGCACTTGTCTTTGATCGCTGCTTTGATTAGGCTGAATTCATAATCCTATAATTAGGCTGAAATCCTAATTCTACCCTTTGATCGGCCTGCTACTTCATAGACCTACTACGGACTAGACACTATATAGCTTCCTACATAGAAGGCAATGGTGTCTACTAATGACACACAAAGTATCTAGTGTGGACTAGACGTTATATTTCTCTCTACACAAAAGGCAATGGTGTCTACGAAATACACACATACTAAGCACTTGGAACTAATAACGATTTATGAGCCATCACTGGAAGTCGCACGCACGACCACCACTAAGCTCACTTACCTGTTGTTCCACCTATTGGGTCTTCTTATTACCTCAAGCTCCAGCATAAGCGTGCCCTTCGTCTCACTTTGGTATTACGTGAAATATCGTGCCCATAGAAATAATAGGGGGAATGTTGTTGGTGCTGTTCCGTCATCCAAATAATATCTAGTTGCGCCCCTTTGCCCAAATCCTCATGATTTGGACTTCTACTTATTGACTAATTACTACCATTATTAGCATAAGCGTGCCCATCGTCTCACTTCAGGATTATGTGAAATACCGTGTCTATAGAAATAATAGGGGGATGTTATTTGGTATAGGTCCTACTTTACTTCTTTGCTTATTAACTTAGATAAATTATTCAAGTAAGCCTTTATTATAGTTCTTACTATCTGTGCTTATTAGTTTATCCTAAGTCGTAAAATAAGCCTCATTCTATTCTGTTTTCTTATTATAACCTATGTTACAATCATTGTTATCCCACCTTTTCGCAAGGCCGTGAGACCAAGAACTTGACTAGAAACCAAGGATAGTTCGTCCTAGAGATCGTTAATACATAAGTCTACTATGGATGTCGGTAAAAAAATTTCGAGTCCGGATCGAGCTATAATTAATATGACATGACAAGCAAAGCTAAGACAGCCAATGTTTCAAATTTCAAGTCAAGCGGAGTTCGTATGCTCAAGATATTGATCGATCACGGTTGAGAAATCCAAACTTGCATCGATCATAACTCGAGATCTTCAAGTCTATGAAATTTTCACAGGAACTTACGTACGATATAAAGAACATTCCGCCAAATTTCATCTCAATTTGGAGCAAATCTTGATTGATACGAAATTCGTCCATATCGATCACGGACCGAAAAACTCAAACCTGCATCATTCATAACTCGAGATCCACATGTCCAAATGCTATGAAATTTTCACAGGAGGTTACGTATGACATAAGGAACGTTCCTGCCAAATTTCGTCTTGATTGGAGCAAATCTTGATCGATACGAAATTCGTTCGTATCGATCACGGATCGAGCCGAAATTTCATGGGATCGATCGTGTGGGCCCACCCACGTGCCAGAAGAAGTCTCCCGAGATTTGAGTGAAATATCAAACTCCTAAACCTATAAATAGAGCCCCAGAGCCTACATAAAGAGGGTCTTTTGGCTCTCCTACGTCCAACTCTGCAGAATCCATTTTCGTACTCCATAGCTGCTGTTGTACACGAATTTCAACATTATAATCCGCTGTAATCTGTTGCAATAAGTTGTAATCGGCATGTGAAAATCAATAAAATCATCAACTTTATAGTGGACGTAGGCAATATGCTGAACCACTCTAAAAATCTGTGTTTCTGTGTATTTTCTTATATGTTTATTGGTGTGTTTGTTAGATCTGCTTAATTTTACATCTATTCTCTTTATTTTATCTCTTCATACACATCCGAAGAGTGTTGTGCCCAATTTTGGTACAAACACTTTGGTGCTTTCACCGAGAACAACCAGCTTTTCTCCTGCTATATGATCTACTACCGTCGTTGGACTGCAAAAATCTAACGAGCAGATCCAGATCCATCGTTCAGTGGTTCCTTCTATTCTATTCAGATTGCTCCAGATCTAAGAGGAACTACATTCATCATGAATTTCGTACCCATGTTTTCATATCCATGAAAATGTGGTGATTATCGTGTCCATGAAAATATGATGGTTTTCGTATCCATATTTTCGAACCTAGAAAGATGAATTTCGTATCCATGTTTTTGTATCCAGAAAATATGGTGATTTTCGTATCCATGTTTTCGTATCCAGAAAATGTGGTGATTTTCGTATCCATGTTTTCGTATTCATGAAAATGTGATGATTTTCGTATGCATGTTTTCGTATCCATGAAAATGTGATGATTTTCGTATCCATGTTTTCGTATCCATAAAAATGTGTTGATTTTCGTATCCATGTTTTCGTATCCAAAAAATGTGGTGATTTTCGTATTCGTATTTTCGTATTCATGAAAATGTCATAATTGTCATACCCATGTTTTCGTATCCATGAAAATGTGATGATTTTCGTATCCATATTTTCGTATCCAGAAAATGTGATGATTTTCGTATCCATGTTTTCGTATCCAGAAAATGTGGTGATTTTCGTATCCATGTTTTCATATCCATGAAAATGTGATGATTTTCGTATCCATGTTTTCATTTCCAGAAAATGTGGTGATTTTTGTATCCATGTTTTCGTATCCATGAAAATGTGATGATTTTTGTATCCATATTTTCGTATCCATATTTTCGTATCTAGAAAATGTAGTGATTTTTGTATCCATATTTTCGTATTCATGAACATGTGATGATTTTCATGCCCATGTTTTCATATCCATGAAAATGTGATGATTTTCGTATCCATGTTTTCATATCCAGAAAATGTGGTGATTTTCGTATCCATGTTTTCATATCCAGAAAATGTGGTGATTTTCGTATCCATGCCTTCGTATCCAGTAAATGTGGTGATTTTCGTATCCATGCTTCCGTATCCAGTAAATGTTGTGATTTTCGTGTCCATGCTTTCTTATCCAGTAAATGTGGTGATTTTCGTATCCATCATTTCGAATAGATTGAAGTCACAACCTATCATTTCGCATCGGTTGATTTCATATCCATCAGGAGATAGTCTCTCTTCGTATCCATCACCTATTTACTATTTCGTATCCATCGGGGAGCGCTACTTCATATCCATCCAAAGGCGGCTTCCTTTGCATCGACTTGTTCGTATCCCTCAGCAAGCTTTCGTTCGAATCGATCAGGATGTACCACTTCGTAACCATCCTGGAAGACCTTGTTCGAATCCATCGGGGCTCGTTAGTTCATGTCCATCAAGTAAACATTACTTCGTATCCATCATGGAACCACTGTTCTATCCATCAATTTGGAGCAACAACGATCCATACGAAAAGTGATCGACATGAAATTAGATCGATACGAAACTGATCGACACGAAATTCGATCGATATGAAATGATGGATACGAAGTGCATCTAATGATGGATCCAGCCCGCTGCATTTAACATCGATCCTCAAACACCACTACGTACTGAGAATGATGATGAAATTTTAAAAAAAAAATCGGGTGCTATCCAAATTTTCTAAAAAAAGGCTAAAAAAAATCCGGTATTATCCGAACCCTAGCCGCAGCGTAGAGCACCCGCATAGTTAATTCAAAACTCAACTTAGTAAAGGAGCATCTTGATCATTCCATGATTGGACGGGACGTAAGAGATTACATCAGCAATTGATGAATTGCAATCAAGGAGTGAGTATAGAAATATTACTCAACTAGTGCTCCCAGAGGCTAGAGAACCTAGCTAATATGTCAAGAACTAAAGTTGATTAATGTATCATGCTTCTATGGTGGACTGCAACTTCCCACAATTGACCAGCTTTTAAAACTCCTGAATTGACAACTAAGATACGATGGCTAATATTACGACTACCGTACACTGTCTACTCTGCCAACTCAAAACATAGCTGGTCAATACTGAACCATCTTCAAATGCCCACATCTTAATCATTCCACATCCACATGACTAAAAGCATGGCATACAACCTTAAGAGGATTTCCTTACTATTTTATACAAGCCTCTTTCCGGGTGAAAATTAGAAATAATCATCAATCTATGAGCCTATCTTAATCTACTCACCATCCAATCGGCATTACCAACCACTCGAACATTGGGCAACCGGGCATACATCATTTACTAGTATTACAAGACCCTATAGCCTTAAAATGAATTAGATAAATTTGATCGTAGAATCTTTCCCAGTCGGGACCATTCATTGAAACCATCCTACATACAGAATTTCTAGCGAAAATTCAGCATGCTAACTATGTCAGTGTACTATGGAAATTCAACCTCCGACACCATCTCATGAAGTAAGAATGGTGCATGGATTCCATGAAGAGTGATGAATGCCATTAAATGCAGATGTCTCCCCCTATTCCTCAAAGAAGACTGTCAATCGGTTTGATAAGAGAACTAGCAGATAGCCACCAACAACTACACCAGCATATCGTATCTAATATAGAGTTGATGAACTAGATGAAGGATCAATGTCGCAAGACAAGGAGGAAACCAACTCCATACTCTAAATTGGGAAGCTCCTCTTCTTTAGATGGCTGTCGTGGATGCCAACGCCATAAGGCTGCTCCGGAAAGGATTGTTCTGACAATATGTTCGAACCCCATAAAACGAAGGGTCGGGAACCCCTAATCCCTATCACTCAAGAACATTGATCAAACTGAACCACTTGCATTAGACTTCCGACTGAGAAGGGCTGGAGTAAAGTGCAATAGCCAGCATACGATGATGCTTCACTTATGAATAAGATTTTATCCGATCTCTTTTGAATTATTTCTATTTCTTTTATGTTGCAAAATATGACCCACTTCAATTAAACTACTTGCAAATGATGCAGGTAACCGACTATTTAAGGATGGGTGCAAAACAACCTCTATGGACTGTGATCAAATCATTGGGGTATCATCATGACGAGCATGACTCAACCACTCGTCGACTGCTTTATGCACCTGACTTGGGGGCAGGGCATCGAAGCGGAAGAAACTGCAAGGTCAGGACTCCAGTACAAAGTGGATGCAATCGACCATCCACTCATATGCCTATGCAATTTAATTAGGAGATTTGAGAAAGACTTGGAGTAATATGTCCTAGCAGTGCACTCTCCATCTCATACTTGAAACATGCCAAAATACTTATGCTTCTTCTGATGCCCAGTAAAATCGAAATCACAGCAAAGGTGGACGTGACGTAACCGTCCATGCATCCAATCCTACATTGGACACTTGCAGTTATTTAAGAACACATGTTTAAAGTGGATATGATTTGACCATTCACTCCCCAGTTTGCATCTGTGATTCCGCAAAAAAATCGTGCCTTAAACCGACTTCATCAGGGAGCCAGCCCTCAATTTATAATCATCAACAACTGACTGCTTACTCTCTAACCATCATGAGCCATCATTCCAACGCTCTTCCTCAACTCGACCGGAAGAGCGCAAAGCATAAAGTGGACACGACTCGACCGTCTTCTCTCCAACGCTTTCCCCCGACTTAAGGGAAAATACACAACTTAAAGTGGATATAGTTCGGCCATTCCCTCCTTTGCTCGAGCTCAAAGCATGCCAGAACACTAATCTTACTCTTTAGGCTTGGCAGAAGCGGGATCCAAATAAACATGGATGTGATTCAACCATCTATAATCTAAATCTCATCCTTCGTTGATGGCAAATAAGTGGAAAGTGATCGAGATCTGACCGATCACTTATTAAGTGAAACCCGAGCTCGGAGGCAAGTCACCACATTGAAGCCAAAAAAGGATTGATACACGACAATCCTTTAACTAGCTCCAGTCTCCCAAAGTATGAGCTAGAGTATAAACTTATAATGCAATTTCGAAGAGGGTGGATCTGTCCACCTAACGACTTCACCCGTATCTTGACCAAGTTTGAGGAGGATGGACCCGTCCATCTAACGACCTCGCTTGTCAACTCAGGGTGGATGTAAATTGACCGTCCACGATCCTGATAATTCCATTGTTCCCAAAGCGCGAATTGGAGTATAAATGTCAACTCTAGATTCCCAAAGTGCGAACTGGAGTACAAACATCCAAAAACTCTAGCCCGGGTGTGAACTGGAGTATAAACAATAACTCCAGATTCCCAGAGTGCGAACCGGAGTATAAAGATCAACTAACTCCAGATTCCCAGAGTGCGAGCTGGAGTATAAACATCAACTAACTCTAGCTCCCATAGTGCGAACTGGAGTATAAACATCAACTAACTCCAGATTCTCAGAGTGCGAACTGGAGTATAAACAACAACTAACTCCATATTCCCGTAGTGCGAACTGGAGTATAAACATCAACAAACTCCAGATTCCCAGAGTGCGAGTATAAACATCAACTAACTCTAGTCCCGAGAGCGTAGACTGCAGTATAATGAGTTTGACTGACAACCCATCACCAACTCCAGTCCTCAAAGCTAGAATTCGAATATAAATACCAGAAGGGATGTGATTCGACTGTCCATCAATCTACTCTGATTCCACAGCAAGTCCTGTAGTATAAAAAGTGGATGTGGTTCAACCATCCGCTTTCCAATCTTCCCCTGACATGGGGGCACACTTATCATAAAAATCCGAATGCTCCGAGCATCTAGCGCAAAGCGGGAACGACACGACCGTTCATGCAGCAACACTTATCCTTGACACAGGACCTATACCATAATCTTATAGGGATGCACTCCAACCCTACAAGACAAAATTTCTTCCTTGATTCAATAGGAAGACACAAATTCGCAAAACGGACCTAGATGAATGTCCTATTCTAAATGGACGTGACTACCCATCCTACTGCAATAGAACGTGACATTACCGTTTATCCTCTAACTCTCGCCTATGATCCCACGGGTTGTGCGTGCAACATGGATGGATGTGACCTAACCATCCGCCAATCAACTCCTTCCTACAGTTCAATAGGAGAGGTATATAATTAAAGTTGTTGCAATGTGACTGACTACACTTCGACTTTCACCATTGACTAGTGCCAGAGGAATTAATCGAGGAAAATGCGGTCTGACCATTTTCTGCTAAAAATTTGTAGTCCCTAGAGTGTGGACAGGGGAATAAACATTAAATAGGAGTGACGAATGACCCTTCAGTTGACTTTGATCCACAACATGAAACTACGAGTATAGATAGACGAATGAATGTGATTCGACCATTCATTCACCAATTCTGAACTAAAGTCGACGGGAGGAGTATAGACTCGCTACAGATGCAATTAGACCGTCCATAAAGTAACTCTGCTAACTCCAGACTAGGGACAGAGCCGTAAATCATCGAAAGAAGAGAAAGGCGACTCGCTACATCGCCAGCATAGCATCCTTTACAACTTAAGGCAACGACTATAAAGAGGCATTAAAGCTAACCAATCAGAATGATGCCCAAAGTTATGGGAAACCATTTATATCGTACTGCCGAATCGATAGTCAATATCGATCTGCACCTTTCGTATCATACCAATAGATCGATAGGCAATGAGGTCCATGCATTCTACATTATGTCACTAAATCAACGGCCAATATCGATCCTCTTCGACTACAAATCGATGTGACACGAGTGCCCATCGAATACCTTCGACCACCAGAGCATGGATAGAACCACGAATGTGTGTGACTCGACCATCCATCCTCCGTCGTCTTCCTTCGATCCGCCAGGAAGAGCATGAGACTAGATAAGCATGATTTGACTGCATTTGAGCTGATTTTATCCCCAGATTTGATGGGAAAGCGTAAATCAAAATGGACGTGGTTGATCGCCTAACTCCAAAAGAATGCAATGCGATCATTCATTCTTTGGCTCTTAACAAAATATGACTAAACGAGCAATTCACAACAAGTACAACCTAAACGTCCACGCACTGATTCTTACCCTCGGTTCGAGGAAGCATCAATCTTGCATTGAATCTTACTGGCTCTTCAATTTTTTCCCCGAGTATGACAACATAGGAAGAAAAGTGAATATCGATAAGGCAACGAGGTATTCTGCCTAGAGGAAAGAACTTGGACAGAATGCAGGATAAGGCACAACTCAGCCTTCCATCGGTTAACTCGATCCTATGGCTTAATGGGACAGAATGCGAAATTGAAGCGAACATTATCTACCTTGCTGCTTATCGAGATATTCCCCAGACTTGGGGGCACGCACAAGAAATAAGATGAATATAATTTTATCCTTTATCAAACAACTCTAGCTCTTATAGGTTGGACTCAGTATAAACACAGCAGAAGCTAGGCTCAATCATTCGCACAATACATCCATCAACCTAAGACCGGGGGCATGAGTGTGATTATCCAAGAGCTGGATACGACTAATCAATCCCATCCCCTGCCTAGTATTTATAACAACTTGACGTTACGACCGAAAGGATGCTTAGAGATAGAATCATCAGATCGATGCCTGGACTTATGGGCAACTTATCATCATTCTGACCCTTTCGGTGAGAAATGGATCACAAGTACATTGAATGGAAAGCGCATTGCTCGTAAACACAAGTAGATTCAAACTCATAGCCGGAGCCAGCTATGCTGCAGCACGCGATACAAGGCTAAACTCTACTAAGCCTTTGATTCCACATCCCTACAAGCCTGATCATTTACCATTGCAAAACAGCACATGAAGTGCCTATAACCCATCACTAGTATTGCAGATCAGATCACAACTTAGCATAATGATGGTAAAAGATTTTACTATTTTACTTCAGGTGAATCTCGATTTGTTTGCTTGGGCTCGTTCTCATATATATATGTGGACACTCACCAACCATTGAGAATCCTGCATTAAATGTCAACTCGAGGAATGTCTCGGTGAATAAAAATGAAGCGATGTAGATCTAGAAAGATCTGCTGCACTTAAGGAGGAGGCGAATCTACTCAAAACCAACAGGTTTATCTGCGATGTCCTTTACCAAATGAGTACCCAATCCTTTACTTATGAAAGAAACAAATGGAGAGTGGTGGACGTACGCCGACCACTCAGATTTGCATCAGGCATAGCAAAGCATAGCTTTCCACTTCCAATGATCAACCAACTAATAGACTCAACCATCAGACATGAATTAGTCTCATCCATGGATATAGACTCCAGATACAATCAGAAACTGAAACATGTCCCAGACCAGGAATACAACTGTTTCATTACTAACTTGGGCCTACAGTTCTATGCTATGTTCCTTGGATTCAAACTTGAGAATGCTTATGCTACTTACCAATGGATGATTAACAGGTCATTCGAAAATTAGATCAGCCGATCGATGAAAGTATATGTGGTTAATATGCTCATGAGATCACAACCATCAAACGACCGCATCGATGACTTTGGAAAGACATTCAGTGCTCTCCAACAACTATAGAATGAAAATTGATCCTTTGAGATGCTCTTTCAGCGATGTATAGGAAGAATTCTCAAGTTTCTTCATTGATTCTCGTGGGATTGAGGCTAATGTCAGAAAATGATGAAGATTAGGGTCATCCATGTACCCAAGAAACCAAGTAGGTATAGAGCTTAGTCATAAGATTATCCCAAGCTGATTCAACTCTAGGGCCGTCTACAATTTTATTCTCTTCTTCAATCTGACCAAGAGAGGGAAGAAAACTTTCGAATGGACTAAAAACTGCATTGATGCAATTCTAGCTTTGATAGATTGCTTAAAGAATTTTATCCAAGCTGTTGGATAGCGAAGATTCACACATCAATTCGGCTTGTTAACACACGCCATAAGCATCGCATTGGTATATAAAGATAAATGAATCCAAAGACCAGTATATGATGAAAGCTACGTATTAACAAGTTTACCCTGTTAATGTCTATATCGATCAAATTTTATGATGGGTCCAGTGGCAACCTTAGATGTCTAAAAGGTTACTCAAATGAAATATCGAGCTAAGTCAATTTGATATCACTTATCTCCCTCAGATAGTATCCATGGTCAAACATTAGCATACTTCATATCCGATTTCACTACATCAGATGATTATCCAAAGAATAGTAGAGAACTGTCCTACCAATAGAGAACGTACATAGATGGAACTTCCGATAATCGGCTTTCTAACGTTGAAGTCGTGTTAATGGCTCCTGAAAAATGATCGATCTTCTATACCCTGAAACCCAACTTCCTTGCAACAAATAACGAAGCATACATTCTAACATCTCAAATCAGTCCAGGAGTGGATCGATACAAAGGAAGGAGTTAAAACAACCATCGAACGTTGTTATAACTCAATTTTCACTTCGATCCAGGAGAGGATCGATATGAAACTCAATCCAAACTAAAACTGAAGAACTTGATAACAACCTGCAAATGTGCAAACATGAATAGGAGTCAGGCTAACATATGTGCATGTATGCCAAACTAACATTCAATTTTCAAAATTACCAGGAATTGAATGCTTACCTGATGACGATCAGAAGATGAATGAAAAATTGCTAGTGCTCAACACTCAGTTACAACAAAACACTACATGATCATTGACAATCAACAGTTTGACATCTACGTCAATGAAGATAAACCAAAGGCTACATCTTTTGATGGAAAGATAGCAACTACTCAGCGAAACGGACAGAACTTTTCAGAGTGAAGATGGCAGTTTTCAAAGCACGTCATGTTCACACAAGACGTACTTTGGGGGGCAAATGTTATCCCGCCTTTTAGCAAGGCCGTAAGACCAAGAACTTGACTAGAAACCAAGGATAGTTCGTCCTAGAGATCGTTAATACATAGGTCTACTATGGATGTCGATAAAAAAATTTCGAGTCCAGATCGAGCTAAAATTAATATGACATGACAAGCAAAGCTAAGACAACCAATTTTTCAAATTTCAAGTCAAGCGGAGTTCGTATGCTCAAGATATTGTCGATCACGGTTGAGAAATCCAAACTTGCATAGATCATAACTAGAGACCTACAAGTCCAAATGCTATGAAATTCTCACAGGAGCTTACGTACGATATAAAGAACATTCCTGCCAAATTTCGTCTTGATCAGAGCAAATCTTGATCGATACGAAATTCGTTCGTATCGATCACGGACCAAAAAACTCAAACTTGCATCGATCATAACTCGAGATCCACATGTCCAAGTGCTATGAAATTTTCACAGGAGGTTACATATGACATAAGGAACGTTCCTGCCAAATTTCATCTCGATTAGAGCAAATCTTGATCGATACGAAATCCGTTCGTATCGATCACCGATCGAGCCGAAATTTCGTGGGATCGATTGGTGGGCCCACCAACGTGCCAGTAGAAGTCTTCCGAGATTTGAGCGAAATATCAGCCTCCTACGCCTATAAATAGAGCTCCAAAGCCTATAGAAAGAGGAACTTTTGGCTCTCCTACGTCCACACTCTGCCGAATCCATTTTTGTACTCCATAGCTGCTGTTGTACACGAATTTCAACATTATAATCCGTTGTAATCTGCTGCAATAAGTCGTAATCGGCAAGTGAAAATTAGTAAAATCGTCAACTTCATAGTGCACGCAGGCAATACGTCGAACCACTCTAAAATTTTGTGTTTCTGTGTATTTTCTTGTATGTTTATTGGAATGTTTGTTAGATCTGCTTCATTTTACATCTGTTCTCTTCATTTTATCTCTTCAAACACATCCGAGGAGTGTTGTGCCCAATTTTGGTACAAACAATCGTGCTTATTGCTTAACCTAAGGTCTAAGTGTGAAAATAAGCTTCTTTCATCTTTTACTCTTTTTAGTTATATTAACTATGCTAATTTCCTCAATTTAGTCCAATTCTAATATTTACATCACAATTTCAGTCAAATTCCATTTCTTATACAGTCTTTTTATTTTACATCTTATCTTCCATTATTTCAGTATTCTTATAATTTTAATCCTTACTTGCTTTAAATCCATTCTAAGCCACATGCGAAGAAGAAGGACAAACAAATGAAAACTGAAAATAGAAGAAAATCCAACGCGTATGAAAAATGTGTAAATAACTCATAAATAACAGTAAATAAATTTAAAATACTGTAAATAACTATAATTAAACAGAAAATCTATAATTAACAGAAATTAGCTACAAATAACTGAAAAGAATAACTAAAAGGAAACAGACTGAAAATAAATCTAAAACTGAAAATAATTGCTAAAAAGGTATTTCCAAAATCGTAGAAAACTACAACTATTGGAAACCCTATTATTTTGGATTGCTTCAAAATCTAAATAATTATAATCACTCACCTGTGCTCCTAAGCTCTTCCTTTTTGGTCTTCCTGGATCCACTTGAGGATATTTTAATATTTTTATTAAAAGGATTCTCTCCTTGGAAAATTATTCCCTTTAGGGTCATTCCTAAAAAGGTGAACCCAAGCGGAGTAAATCTAGACTGAGAAATAGTGTTAGGCCTAGGGTCTTATTTATAGGGGTAGAAGTGGATCTTAGACCATTGGATTTGGAGATTGAATAGGATGCAACCACGACATAGGCTGAATGGGAGTCGTTAGATGGTAGCACGAAGGGACTAGATGAGCAAAAATGACAAAAACAACGTGTAAAAAAATTTGCTGGAACTAATAGGAATGAAGGAAATTTCCTTCGCTTCCTATTAGTAGGCGGGTCGACCTATAGTTCGACCACCCTTGAAGCTAAGTCGACCGACTGGTCGACCTAGGCCTTGGATGGTCAACCTCTAGGTCAACCTATATATATATATATATATATATATATATATATACACACGCCGTTTTCTTATTAAATTCGTAACTTTCTCATATTAGCTCAGATTATGACGTTTTATACATGGAAATTAACCAAAAAATTACCATGGACACAATGGTGCTACTCCCATGGCTCAATTCTGATTATTTCACAATGTTATTTTATCTTTTGATTGATTCGTTAATTAATTATTATAGCTTAAATCTTGGGTTGTTACACTCTCCCCTCCTTAAGAGATTTCATTCCTGAAATCATTAACGATAAAAGAATGAACTAGATGTCTTCATCTAATATCAACAACCAACTAGTCAATCATCAACCATTTATCCATTGTCCTTAAGTTTCTCTAATGCAATTTTATGATACTTATAGAAATAGTGTAGTGTAAACGTTCCTAACTAATGCAAAAGATTAGGTGGTCCACTGATTCAGTTGACCTCCATGTATGCAATCGTGTCCATGCTATGTATTGAAATGAATGCAAAAATCCCTAATGAATATTGATGGTTCTATGTGCGTGCTATAATTATCATCCAAATCCAACAACCATGTGATAAACATCCATTATAGAACCATGAAAATGACGAAAAATGTAAATGCATGCACATTCATATGCATATGCTCTAGTTTCCTAGCTAGGTCGATCCCTAAGAGATAATAGTGCCTAGTGTAAGTATATGCGTCCATTAGCATCCACTAATAAACTCTTGCAACTACTTGCATCCATCATTGTTAACATGCTCTAATAACATGTTTACATCAAATCCTACCACCCATAGGTTAAGTCCTAAGTTCCACCCTCCGAAAGGATAATAAATGAAAGAACCTTATTCAAAACTAGAGATCGAAAATAGGAAATTCGAAAAATTACTATCAAAGAAATACGGATATGAGATACGAATTTTATCCTAATCGAACTAATCTTCTCTAAAGTCTCCTTAACCATGTCGAAACCAAGGCATTCCCTCTGCAGACTCCATCCAACACGAAAGCCACTTTCTCGGTCTTCTATAAAGAGCTTCGAAAGGTTCCATTCCAGTGCTAGCTTGGGAACTACAGTCTTATGCGGATTCCTCTATAGAAAGATGCTTCTCCAAAGTTTCTTCCAAAATCAAGGATAATTATTCCCAACCATGCGTGACTTACTATTCTTCTTCAGTCTGCACACATAGATCAACATTCCTAGGTTCTCACTAGGGTTCTATATACTTTGTAGAAATTCTATTATTACTTTCAAAAGTAATTATTGCTGTCTCCTTTGTATCCTTACACCTTTTCCGTTACACCTAGGAAATGATTCTTATCTGCTTCACATTTAAGAATTTGGTTCGGTGTTTATAGTTCCATTTTAAAAATTAAGGTTCTAAATTTTTAAAACATTAAATCCCAAAACCTTTGTCTTTATTAGTGTTATTTTAAGTTTCTATTAAATTTAAAAATTCTAGGTTACTTAAAATCTTATCTTTCTAGCCTTACATCCTCACAGCTTTTTGGATTCACGTTATTTTCCCAAACCTGTATGGAAAAACTTTCAAATTCTAAGTCAAAAACTTATTCATCTTTTTCTTTTAAAGTCTTTGTTATTGTTCTATAAAAATTTGAATGCTTAAATTTTAATTTCATTAAGTTTTTCAAACATTTACTTTTTCACCAACTATTTTCTTTTAGAATATCTTTAAGATATCCTTATGTGTTTTCAAAACATCTTCTTGTTACGCCTAATGGTCTCATACCTTAATGTATTGGAACTACTTTCTCCTATGAGAAATTATTAACGTTAAAATCTTCTATGAACCTTTTAAAAGTGGACTTCATGTTTATATGAAATTACAAGGAATTTATTTTATATTTTTTGAAATAGGCTATACAAAATATGATGCTCCCATGCCTTGTATACATCTACATGCATTCCTTGTAACTTGCACAAAACATTTTTATTGGTTTCATAGAAAATTATAGCATTACTCTTTTCATTCCAATAGATTAAAGTATGTTTAATTTATATTCTCTTATGACAGACATCTTTCAATATCTAACTTACTCTTTTCTTTTCAAAAAAACTCATTTTTAAAATTGTTCTAATACATCCATAGCCCCTAAACATTTCTAATACTTATTTAAATAATAAGTGTATTTACAAATCACTTTCATTTCTACTCTTAGAATTATCTTTTAAAATTCTTTTTTGTTTGGGTTTATAGTCGATGTTGCGTAAAACACCGTCACTACAACCCAAAAAATACTAGTGTATGAATTTAATTAAAAATAAATACTAATAAACCTCATATATTAAGCAAAAACATTTCCTTTGGGGGTTACCTACTATAACGGTATCATTATAGTCTATGCTCCCTTTATTTTTGCGAAAACATCTATTACAACAATAAATGTTATAATCAACATTTTCAATACTTAATACTTTTTAGGTTTTTATATTTAAAATTTTTGTTTACTTACAAAGAAACTAGTGAACTATATATATTATGTAATTCTTCAAAAATAATTTCACTTTTAACAAAATTTATATCATATAAAAACCAATTTAAATTTCTTACCATATTCCCAAAAACCCAATATTTACTTTTAAAAATATTGACAATTCTTCTTTCTAATTCTAATAACTTCATTTTATTTGGTTAGACATAAAGTGGATTTTTCCTACTTACTATCCCAGGAGTATCCTTTCTAAACTTGAAATTCTCATTTCCGTACGTAAAGTCTTATATTCTTGTTCCTCTTGTATGCCTATATTTATTTTATGGCATTACCGATAAATCCACTTTTCTGACGCAATTTTAATTTCTGCAATTGTCTACACGTGGCTTTTCTCCTTTTTTATGATACATCTACAATATTTTCCTACCACTATTTGGATTTTCACAATCCTAACTTAAATGTACAAAATTGTTTCTCAAACTCTTTCCATGTGTAAACCTTCTCTATGCCCCAAGAAACATGCTTCCTTAAAATTGATACTTCAAGAACTTTTCTTTAAACTGAAGAATGTGCAGTGTATGAAGATCCTCCTTTAGATGAACAACATGCTCCTCCATACTCTTGGAAATCACCACAATGTCATCCATGAATACCACCATAACTTTTTTAGGACGCCTCTATAAACATGGCTTATCAAATCAACAAAATAGGCTGGAGCATTGGTTAGCCCAAAAGGCCTAACCAACCACTCAGAGAATCTGAATCCATCGGGTGTCCTGAGTGCGGTCTTATTAGTGCTATCATCAACGACCCTAAGCTGATGAAATCATGTGCCAAAATCAAGCTGGGAGTACCAAAGAGCCAACTAACTAGTCAAAAAGATCAATCCTAGGGAGTGGATATCGGTTCTTCTTTGTGAGCTATTTAATTCTCTATAATCAATAGAACCATCTGCCTTAGTAGCGAAGATGACTGGAAAATCTTTGACGACAGAAACCGAATCTAACTCTGATGATGATGAATTAAGGGAATAAAGGAAGCTTAACATAACTGACCCTTGTGGGTCGCAAGAAACCTCGAGAGTCCTGCCTGTATCTAGCCTAAAAACTCTCCTCTAGCAATCTCATATAGCTCCATATGTGGATAGCCAATCCATTCCCAAAATCATCCCATACCCCGAAAATTCCAAAACATAGGCGTCGTAGTCAAATTCTGTGCCTAGGATAATAATATTCAAACCCCTAAAAACCATAGACAAGTGTGCTAATCCACCTGTGGGGTTTGAGACAACATTGGGGTCTACTACTAAAGAGATGTCTAAGTGCAAACAGTCTACTAGAGAACAAGAGATGAGAGAGTGAGATGCTCCAGAGTTGGAAAAGAACCCAAATGGGAAAAATAAAAAATAGAAATCAAAATTTCCTACCTTGATTTGATCTACTACTAGAGGGTACGACCTCCAAGGCCTGAATCTATGATGCCGGTGCACCCGCTTCCTACCCCGTGTTCTGGGGACAATACTTACTAATGTGACTTGGTTGTCCACAATTATAGCACTTTCCCTTCATCTTCCCTCTCTTTCAGTCCTTGGCTAAATGACCGGCCATCCCACAATTTTTGCAGCTTTTTTTGATCTATTTCTAAGGGCCTTCTTCTTTCCTCTTTGAATCATCCAACTTAAGGGCTTCTTAAGGCTCCCCCTCCTTAGCTGCATCAGACATAAGCGCCATCTCTACCAGTGGCTAATAGGTAGCTCCTATTGGTATGTGAGTCAATAACAACCCTTGAAGGAAGGGGCTGATTTAATCCCTTCGTGAACTTTATAGCTTTCTTGTGTGGTGTATTCACCGATTCCATTCCAGATCATGACAACTCATTAAATTGACTAATGCACTCCTTCATAGACAAACTCCCTTGCTTCAAGTTAATGAATCGCTCTAACCGAACACTATTTTCTACTTGAGATAAAAACTTCCTAACAAATTGCTCTTAAAATTCATTTCAAGTAACCTCTCTTCCTTCTAACTCAATAACTTCCCACCAATAAGAAGCCTCCTCTTTCTGCGACCAAGATGCTAGCAGAACTCGCTGTTGTTCATCCAATCCCAATAGCCCAAATATCCTTTCTGAGTTCCTTAGCCAAGCCCTCGCCTCCACTGTAACGATTGCGATTTTTCGTTGCCGAAAAACCGAATAGTTAGGGTTTTAAGAAAAAGAGAAAGACAGAAGAAGAGAAGAAAAGGATAGAAAATAGAGAGGAAAGAAAATAAGAGAATAGAACGGGACAGAAAGAAACAGAACAAAATCAGAATTGGCATGGCGTATTACTTATATAGTATTTCTTCTTTTTCCGCTGCACTGTTTGTTGTTGTTGTACACTCTGATGATATGATGTAATGAAATGTAATGTATGAAATGTAATAACCGATATAGTTCTTTGTTTAAAGATTATTCATTTATTTATTATATGTTGTTCCGCTGCGAATTGTGAGATTCTGATTTTGTTCTGTTTCTTTCTGTCCCGTTCTATTCTCTTATTTTCTATCCTTTTCTTCTCTTCTTCTGTCTTTCTCTTTTTCTTAAAACCCTAACTATTCGGTTTTTCGGCAACGAAAAATCGCAATCGTTACATCCACAAAAGTCTCGATGCCAGAAAAAGTCTTTCCACCCAAATATGTAAAATTCTTACAAAGCCTAGAGAAACTGATGGTTACAGGTGGGTTGAAGGGATTCCTACCCGTTAGTGTAGGATTAGGTGCTTGCCTTTGCACCTCTGGAGTCATGGTTGATAGATACCTAAGAAACCAGGCTGGGACAGGAATTCCCTTGGGAAGGTTAGGAGTATCTGCCATTCTACGCAAAGAAAAAGAGAGTTTTTAGGAAAGAGTCGAAGGAAGATCGAATTAGACTTTTGAGGGAATATTTATAAAAACTCTTTTATAATTGAAACTATTTCTAAGAGTTATTTTCTAAAAACTACTTTTTGAACGAGTTATTTTAGAAAATACTTTACCTTAAAATAAAATTTTAGAAATCCTATAACTTTAGGCTCTTATACCATATGTAACATCCCATACGCCTTAGTATACCCAAAGGGACACACTAAACGGCAATGAGCATTATTGGTATAACTAAAATTAGCAAAGACTAAGGTTCACAAGACAAAAAATATGTAAATAGTAGAAAAAATTATAATAATAATGATTTATTTAAAACAAAATCTTAGAATTACTTTATAAATCAAATAATTCGCCAAATACCAAATACATCATGTCTCAAAATAATCATACTTGTCTTGCAAAATTAAGAACCATAGTCTCAAAAATCAGAGTACAAATCATCCCTCAAATAGTGCCAATACAACATAGGAACTAAAAGATGAAAATAAAGAAGAGAAATACATAAGAAGAATCTCAACTGCTGCAACCTCCCTGATTCTACAAATCTACCTCGCTTGCCCTTGATGGCCAATGGGAGGGAAAAGGGAATATAAAGTAGTGGTCAAACTAAAAGTCTAGTGACTAATAGTAACTACTAGTATTTTTAAACAAAGAAAAGGTAATAGGCTATACAACAGTTCCTGTATTAAAAGGGAAACAAAGGAAATAGGAAGAAGGAACAAACTAGAAATAAATATGAATTAATTTGATTAATATGATTGATTAACTTTGACTGTTTACACTTGTCTTTGATCACTGCTTTGATTAGGCTGAATTCCTAATCCTATAATTATGCTAAAATCCTTATTCTACCCTTTGACCGACCTGCTACTCCATAGACCTACTATGGACTAGATGCTATATAACTCCCTACATAGAAGGCAATGGTGCATACGAATGACATGCAAAGTATCTACTATGGACTAGACGTCATATAGCTCCCTATATAAAAAGCAATGGTGTCTACGAAAGACACACATACTAAGTGCTTGGAACTCATAACGATTTATGAGACATCACTGGATGTCGCACGTGTGACCACCACTAAGCTTGTGTTACCTGTTGTTCCACCCATTGGGTCTTCTTATTACTTCATGCTCTAGCATAAGCGTGCCCCTCTTCAAGATTATGTGAAACATCATGTCCATAGAAATAACAGGGGAAATTCTATTAGTACCAGTCCGTCATCTAAACAATATCAAATTATGCCCCTTTGCCCAAATCCCCATGATTTGGAATTCTACTTATTAACCAATTACTACCATTATTAGCATAAGCGTGCCCCTCGTCTCACTTTAGGATTATGTGTAACACCGTATCTATAGAAATAATAGAGAAATGCTATTTGGTACAGGTCCTACTTTACTTGCTTATTAACTTAGATAAATTATTCAAACAAGCCTTTATTATTGTTCTTACTACATTTTCTTATTAACTTATCCTAAGTCTTAAAATAAACCTCATTCTGTTATGTTTTCTTATTATAACCTATGTCATAATCATTCTTATTACTTAACTCAAGGTCTAAGTGTGAAAATAAGCTTCTTTCATCTTTTACTCTTTTTAGTTATAATTCTAAGTAATAACTAGGCCAATTTCTTTAATTTAGTCCAATTCGAATATTTCCTTCACAATTTTGGTCCAATTCCATTTCTTATTACAGTTGTTTCGTTTTACATCTTATCTTCCTTTATTTCAATATTCTTACAATTTTAATCCAGGTTTACATTTAATCCGTTCTAATCCATACGTGAAGAAGAAGGAAAAACAAAAAAACCGAAAATAGAAGAAAATCCAAAGCATATAAAAAAGATGTAAATAACACATAAATAACAGTAAATAAATTTAAAATACTGTAAATAACTGTAATTAAATGGAAAATTTATAGTTAACAGAAATTAGCTAGACATAACTGAAAAGAATAGCTAAAAAGAAATTGACTGAAAATAAATCTGAAACTGGGAACAACCGATGAAAAGGTATTTCCAAAATCGTAGAAAAACTAAAACTATTGAAAACCGTATTACATTAGATTGCTTAAAAATCTAAATAATTAAAATCACTCACCTATGGTCCAAAGATCTTCCCTTTTGGTCTCCCCAGATCCACTTGAGGGTATTAAAATATTTTTACTAAAAAGATTCTCTCCTTGAAAATTATTCCTTCTAGGTTCCTTTCTAAAAAGGTGAACCCAAGCGAAGAAATTCTAGAATGAGAAAAAGTGTTTGGCCTTGGGTCATATTTATAGAGGTAGAAGTGGATCTCAAACTGTTGGATTTAGAGGTTGAATAGGATGCAACCACATCATAGGATGAATGGGAGTCGTCGGATGGTAGCATGGAGGGACCAGATGAGTGAAAATGACGAAAACAACGCGCAAAAAAACATGTCGGAACCAACATGAACGAAGGAAATTTCGTTCGTTTCCCATTCCTAGGCGGATCGACCGACCGATCGACATAGGCCATGTGATGGTCGACCTCTAGGTCCAATATATATAAAATGTATTTTTGTTTTCTTGTTAAATTCGTAACTTTCTCATATTAGCTTGGATTCTAAAGTTCTATATTTGAAAATTGATCAGAAATTACCACGAACACAATGGTGCAACTCCCGTGGTTCGATTTTGATAATTTCACAAAGTTATTTTATCATTTGATTAATTCGTTAATTTATTATTATAGATTAAATCTCGGGTTGTTACATGTATACATCATCATTTGTGAGGACATGTCGGTATAACTGTCCAGGCTATTGATAGTATTTAGAATTGTAACTCTGAAATGTGATGTACTCTAGAGTGACAGTTTTGTACTGTCTTTTGATATTATATGTTATCATTCTACTATGAGATTCTAATATTGTGTTCACTTCTTTCTTATTTTGTTCTATTTTATCCTAATAATTTATCTTTATGCCACTTGGGTGCTCGGAATATGAAGACCGTGGATGTATTAATATTGACATTGGAGGTCGAAAAGGCGGGCCTTATAGCTGGTATCAAAGCTGAAGCTTAAATGAGAACCTTGGCTTTGGTTAGGTATAACTTATTAGAGAAGGAGGGTAATGCAATGCCTTAGCTTGAGTTGAGTGTATTATAAATATGAGAGAATATACGTAATTGTTATATTTTATTTATATATATCAGTGAGTTGATAGTGTAGTCTAATTCAAGTAGGGATTAATGATTTTTACCAATTATCCCTCATTGATTAGCTTATTCATTCCAGTTTGTAAGAAGTAATTATTTATTGTTGATTTATGGTCGACTAGTTTGTGAGCAGTTTAACATCTTCACTACATGGGTTGTCAGACAGTATGTGATAACCTGAATTTTTGGGCATCAGATAATTGGGTAATTTTCTAATTTAGCTATTAAAAAATATTGATTTATCGTTTAAGAAAATAAATTTGATGAATATTTATATAATTACTTAAAATTTATAAATTGAATTTGGGTTGTTTAAAATAATTTTTTTTTTGAGTTGATTTTTAAATTGGTTTTTAAAATTGAATTTAAAAGTTGAATTTGAATTTGAATTTGAAATTTAAAAAAAAAAGTATATCTTAAATACATTTTGGTTTTAAAATATATTATATATCTGATTTTATTTTGATTTTGATTTGTTTTTATTTATTTTCTTTAAAAGAATTTTTTATATAGGTTTAGAAAAGCACTTATTAATTAGTAAATAAATACATAAGGCATGAATAAGAATAAAATTTAATAAAGGATATTACATAAAATACATAAATGTATTTGATACATTATAAGTACAAATGTAAACAAATTAACCTTGCATTTTAACAAGTGTAAATCAAATATTACATGCAAATGACATTTGTAAGTACAATTTTACAAGTGTCTTTATATAAAAAAAATAATGAAAATAAAAGGATAAATCTGAGATATACTTTCCTAATCCTTTCTCATTTACACTTTTATTTTCATTATCAACGAAACAAGAAATCCAAAGCCAGTAAAACTAAAATCAGGCAAAAGAAAAAAGAAAGGAACCAATCTGTAAAGAAGAAACCAGGGGAAGACAAAATTTCAAAAAAACTTGTATCAACCTTAAAAATTTCCAAGGTCAACTCTGAATCAAGCAACTAAGGGAGATTTTGTTTAGCAATCAAGCAAAGTAGCAAACTTTAGGACTCCAAAATCACAAAATCTTTACAATCTTAAAATATGAGGCTAAGCAGATTCCAAATCCAAACTGGAGCTTAAAAAAATTCAAATTAAACACAAGGATAATTCAAAGCAAAGTTCATCTCAAATATCAAGCAGGATCAAACATCTAGCTTCAGATCAAAATCAAACACCAGGTTTAATAATCAAAAGTAAGTTCCAGTTTTAAGTCTCATGCAACTTCTCATCTTCATAATACAAGTGAGTAAACTTTAAACCCCTTTAGGCAAATAATCTATAATTGTGCATGCAACAATTTAAGACAATAATAACTTAAAATGTGATTAGCATTGCTGGAATCAGTGTTGTTTGGTTTTGAATTACGGTTTGCATGTCTGTGTGTATAGGTATATTCCTGTTGTAAACTTCAACAACTTGATAAATTCCAATTTTTTTAAAATCTCTTCACCTGGTCACTTCTAACATATGATGTTCAAAGGAAACTTATCTGTACCGATGAAATGCAAATTTTAAAAATATTTGCAAGTAAAATTGTTAGATAATTATCTGGCAAATAAGTATTTACTGTAAAAAGAAAATTTATTAGAAAAATCGATTGCTTAAATTTCAGGTCTCACCTTTATAAATTAATTCTTCCTTAGAAATTATGATTTTTAGAAGTAGTATCAAGATTTTTAAATGTGTATATAAAGAGGAATCTTGAGTTGATCAGAAACTGGTCAATTACAAAATTTCGACGAACCAATCGTAGATTGGGAATGATTTTCGACCGGTAGATAGCTGAATTGGTTGCGAGTCTAGGAAAATTAGGTTTGATTTTTTCAATGGATGGACTGAATGATCGAGGTGGATATAGGGTTTAAGCATGTTTTTTTGTCGTGGTTGTTTTCAAGGCCGTTGCGGCATCGTTGATGCGTCGATTTCGATCAACGTTAGGGGAATAGTAGCGTAGGTCTCCGGGGAAGGGGTGAACTGATTGTCGAACTTTCTAACGGTCTGTGGTGGCGATACTAGGAAGTTTTGGTGATCAACTTGGTTCCTGGTTTTCATTCGAATTGCTTGATTTCAAGTGGGTTGTAATTTCGAGTTTCTGGATTGTCTGGTTGGATGACGGTGAAGTTACTAATGAGATGAGGGTCGTGACGCCGGTCGGAGATGACCAGAACATTCGTGCACGTGCACGAGGTTTTTTTGGTGTGTCAACGTTGTATACTAGGAGGTGGGAAGTGTTGCTTCGGGGTTGGTTTCGGGGTAGAGAAAGATTCGCTTAGGTTTTGCTTCGTGCGTTCGCAAGGTTTGTTAAACCTATAACAGTTTTTTTTAAAGTAAGCTAAATCAGAATTCTTGAAAGGAAAGGAAGTGGAAGAAGGGTTGTGACGCAGGGAAGCATGGGGTTTAACTTGAGTTTTTGAAGTAATACTCGGGTTGCTCTGGATTATTAATTAGATGTTTGCAGCGTCAAGATAAGTTATTTATCTTAGACTATTATAAGTGATAAATTGATTAGTTAATGTTTTATTAATTTAAGTTAAGAAAGTATTTAAGTTGTTTTAAAAGCTTAACTAATTAGATAATTAAATGGTTTAAATCAAAGGATTAGGTGTTTTAAAATTTACCTAAACTTAAAGTTTTTAAGTTATTTTGATTCCAAGGTTATTAGGAAAGATTTTGGAATAATAATTAAGGAATTGAACTAAGATAAATGATTTATCATTTAAATTTATTAATAATTAAGGAATTTATTAATTAATAATTAAGAATTAATTTTGGGTTAATAAATTAGAAATTGAAAAGTGATTATTATTAGCAAAGGAATAATTAATTGTTGTGACAAATTATTGACTAGGGTTAATTGATCAATGTAATTAATTAACCAATGGTACAATTACTTGATGAAAGTAATTAAAGGTTAATTATTTAGGAGAAGTAATTACGAATAAATTACTTAGTGAAATTAATTAAAGGATTGATTAATTGAAGAAGATAGTGAAGGGTTAGTTAATCAATGAGTATAATTAATTAAAGGATAATTAATCAATGTAAGTGATCATATGAAAATTAATATGAGTAATTAATTATGGATAAATATGATTTTTGTGAAGACTGATTAATTTGTGTTATTAATAAAGGCTAATCACTTAATGTAATTAGAGAAGATAATTAAGGGATGATTAATTTATATTTTGTAACTAATTACTGATAAGTAAGAAGGATTAAAAATGATTAAAGTAATTAATTTAAATTAATTAGAAATGGTTTGACTAATTAATCTTGCTTATGAAGGATTGGTTGATATTTCTGATACGCAATGTTTGGTGATATGATATCTTTGGTTAGAATAGGGATAATGTGGTTATCCATCGATGATGAATTACTGTGTGAAAGTTGACATCCTGTATTTAAAATTTAATTGTTTCCACTTGAAAAAATTTGGGGTAAGATGACATTGAATTCGAAGAGACCGGAGTCGGGTGTTAGTAAATACCCAAAACCACTTCGATTCTTTATAAATTGATATGTGTAATAAATAGACTGGAATGGAATGATTTACGTGAATTAGACCATTTAATCTAAGTTTTGGTACTTAGAAATTGATGTGTGAAATAAGTGATGTCTATATCAAATTGTGAATTTGTAAATTTATACGAGTTACCTTGGGTTTTAAATAAGTTTATACATTAGTATTTCTTGTTAGATGGGTTTACTCATGCTGGTTTCCAGCCTAACCCGGGTGTTACTTTGATGTAATGCTCGGGTTAGACCGAGTATTACAGATTTTCAGGTAAGAACGTTCTGAAGCTAAGGAGGCAAGCTGGATGGCAGGAACGTATGGAGTGTATTCCGCTGTGTTATATTGTTTGTATTTTTGGGACATGTTATTTTAATTGCCCAGTGATTGTGGAATATTGTAACTCTGATGTATTAAAATGAAATTGACTGATTCAGCTTTCTTTGTGTAAAGAATATTATGTGATATAATATTTTATTCAATGTGAGATGTTGGTGTTTCTGTTTCTTCTTTTCTTCTATTTCTTTTCTTCTTTTCTTCTTTTCCTAACTATCTGGAGTTCTCGGGATCAAAAATTCAGGATCGTTACACAGTATTTCTAGATGTATTAAACGAACACCTTATGAATTAAGTTTCACGGTTTGACTATATGACGTTCGGTGATAATGCTGGGTTAGAAGTTTATTCTAATGAAAGAAATTTAGTACAAATTTTCTAAGGGAGAGATTTTATAAAAGTATGGCTTATAAAATATAGTTTAAAAAAAGAGGATTTAAACCGGTATTTTGAGAGCCTAAATCTCAGTGTCTTTGAAAATGATTTTCAAGAAAGTCTTTGGAAAATTGGTTTATGAAATTGAGATCATGATACTTAGTACTATTATACGAAGTATTCGATTCCACTTTGAAAATGATTTTTTTTATCTCCCAAAGGCATGGTTTGGATGAACTCAACTTGCTTATGTCATTTGAAAATAATTCTGGTGATAACTACAGCATCATCGATGTTCATTTTTGGGTTTCAGAGTGAGGGATGTTACAAAAATAGTTTTCTACGAAGTAGGTTTTAATAAAACAAAATTATATTTTAATCCTAAAAGTATGATTTAATATATAAAAGATATATGTACGTATTATAGTTTCAATTGATTTAAAATAAAACATGATGTTTAGTTCTAAAGTTTTTTTAAACAAATTTAAGACAAAAATAATAGTTTAATAAAGGTTTTGACATATGCTTTCCATATGGAAAATATTTGTATGTGTGTTATGTTGGGTATCCAAGTTATAGGGGCATAAACCACATGATTTATAAACGTTTTTCTGCATCTCTTTATAGTAACATATGTCTAATAAATAAGTGAAACTTTGTTAAGTTCATTCATGGACATATGTAACCTATGCATTACATTAATATACGAGGATTTTTAGAAAATACCTTATTTTTTGGGAATTTTTATAATTAAACTGAAAAATGTTTTCAGATGTTTCTTTAATGATTTTTAAATACCTTAAGTGTAGTACTTACTATAAAAAAAAATTGGGCCAAAATCAATTGTTTAAGAGGTTAAAACTGGCCATAAATGTTAATACCTTAGTTACTGATTTTGATAATAGCAACCTTGATAACAAAAATATATATTCATGTCAAATATAGATACTACTGTTTTGCTAAGTTATACAATATATAGTGCTAGATATTATATAGTTGTTGAATTAAAGACTGTATAGTATAAAGACACAAGAAATGGACACGAAGGCTCATGAGTACAAAGACTAAGATATGAAGATCTCATGACTCTAATATAATGTATAGAGTCATAGTACATTGTTAAAGTCCCTGATAGTAACATTTGATCACTAACTCCTATATTCTTTCTTTTATATATTTTTAAAACAAAATAAATTTTCAAAATATTTAAAATTATTTTATTAAAGTTTTCAAAGTTCAAAAATGTTTACATACTATATTTAAGTTATTTTACAATGTATCAAATTATTTACAAGGTACAGAATTTTCAAACTTTTTAAAAAGAAACTAGTTTTCAAAATAGACGTGCATATGTCAACATATGTGTAGAGGGTATGTCAACATACATACAGCCAAATAGGTTTTCAAATTTCGAAAATAAGTGTCTATTCTGCAGCTCTTTGCGAACGGGCACATTGTTTATACACTATAACAGAGGAGTTCAAACAATTGTTTTGGTGATTATTAACTTATTTTCTTCTCCCCACTTACTATCTTGAAAACTCTACTAAAAATATTTCAAATTCTCTTCAAAATCATATAGAAACAATTCAAAATTCATTGTATTGATTCACTACTACTTTCTTGCTGTTTTGGAATCATCCCTCTCTCAAATCAAAGATCAAAGTGCTCTCCAAGAGGTTATAGGATACATTGTATAAAAAGTTTAAGAAATTTTTTCAAACAAAACATCAAACTCTATTAGTATTTTCTTGGGTGTGCTTGTAGCCCTTTTAAATCAAGTGGGCATGCTTGGTAGCTTGGAAATCTAAATGTGTGTGCATATAGCCCGTTCAAATCAAATGAGTGTACCCTGAGTCCAAAAAATCAGGAGGGTGTGTCTTATAGCCTCAGAATCGAGATTGTAATTGGGTTTGCCTTATGCCCATTTAATGATTGGCATTTAAAAATAAATCTGAACAAGCAATTGTACGGGAATGGATGTAGGAGAATCTAAACCAGTATATATTCTTTGGTATCGTCTCTCTAATATTTTATTTAATTGCTTTTTAATTTTATATGCGATTGCATCTGTAATCGATTGCTGATATATTTCTTTGTTGAAAATCTATAATTTAATATTAAACTTGATGAAATTTTAAAAGATTTACAAAAGTTATAAAATACTATTCACCTTCCTCTAGGATTTAATTAGCTTTAAGATCCATAATTCTACAATCCTCATTTGGTATCAGAGCACTATGTTTTCAAAAACTCATAATTTGATTATTGAAAAGTTTCAATGGCTAGCAACACTATAAGTTCACTTGTTACTGCTTTTATCAAAGGACAATCTACCGTTAGACCCCCTAATTTTTAATGGCAGTAATTACACTTATTTGTCATGTAAGATTAAGATTTATTTATAATGTAATGGTTTATATATTTGGAATGCTACACAAAAAGAGTACAATAAACTCCAGACAAATTTTGCACAATGGACTGCTGACCAAAAGACACATGGATAGAATAATTCTAAATCTATGAATATTTTATTTTTTCACTAGATAAAAATGAATTTAATAGAGTCTCTATTTGTAAGTCTGCATATGAAATTTGGAGATCACTCAAGTTACACATTAGAGCATAAATAAAGTTAAACGGGCAAAAAATTTCATGCTTACTAATCAGTTTTAGTTATTCAAAATGAATCCAAATGAGTCTATTTCTAATATGTACCGTATATTTTAAGATATAGTGCATTCATTGGTAGCATTAGGTAAAATTTTTTTGAAGAGGATTAAGTTAGAAAAATCCTCAATTCACTCTCTTCAAGGTGGGATCAAAAGATATTAACAATGGAAGAGGCCAATGATATTGGTACTTTGAAAGTTGAAGAGTTATTTGGCAATTTAATGTCCTATCAAGCATAATTGCAAAAGAGAAAGCAAGGCAATAGAAAATAAATCCAATGCCTTCAATGCAATAAGTAACGATCAGGGTCAGACGATGACAATGTTGAGGAGATTCCCTTCATGATAAGAAATTTTAGAAAATTTTAGAAGTATAGAAAGATGAAAAAACTTTCAAAGACCTGATACAAGACTTCTTGAACTGAACCTACACTACAACTAGATGCTTCAACTGTGATATACCCAACCATTTTCAAAGAGACCGCCCATATCAGAAGAGATCAAATATCTCACTAGTTATCGATTCATCCAGAAAAAGAAAAAGAGCACACATAGCAACATTTGATGATTCAGATACTTTCTCAAGCGACAATGAATCTATTACTGAGAATATGAACATGTGTTTCATGGAAATAATTGATTAATCAAGGATAGAACAAAGAAAAGACGAATAAAGCAATAATTTTACATTTAATTTCTATTTCTTTTTTTGTGTGCTTTAGGAATAACATATAGATTAATAATAATATTGGATAAATTTAAGTACATAGATATATATACATAAGAGCATTTTACATAGTTTTATTTTTGAATATGTTGACATACATAGAGCATGTATTTTAGCACTTGCCAAAAAATAGAAATTTCATTTCAAAATTCAAAATTCAAACTTCCCTCCTTTTTTGCACTATTTCCCATGTGCTAAAAATACATATTTTTAACTAAAGAACATGAAACTTCACTCTCTATTAATTCCATCTATCTCTATCTATTCATTTTCTTTATTTCAAATTTCAAATATTTCTTCTGCAACGAGCCGAATTTTCGAACACTTCGTATTTAAATATCTGATTTATTTAGATATTGGAAAATCGGATTAAATCTAATTAAAACTATTTAATAAGCTTAGTAAACACTTTTAAATCATATCTAATGATGGTAAATTGTTTTGGAAAAATGTTTACGAAACTATATTCTTCGAAGGTAAATCGATAATGTGACTGAAAATTGGTTTATCTATAAACTGCTTTACAATCGATATAAGTTATTCGAACTCTTGTGCACTTGTCTAATGATTAAATGAACATATTAGAAACTATTTAATACATACACATCTTCAATGAGCTAGGAAGGTTCTATAATGTTCTAATGGATAAGAGATATTGTCATAGTGAGGGTGTAATGGTAATTTGATTAAAGGATGTGTGACATGAATAAGAAGTGATGGGAGGTGAAGCTTTCACGGAATGGTGGTGGGTGAGTGCAAGCATAGGCAACACCATTCATTGCCTATATATGGAGAGGAATGCCTTAGATTATAATCACGATCATAAATGAAAACCAAACTCCTTTAATGGCTTCTTCATCTTCTTTCTCTCCTATGTTCTTAAATGAAATAGTTGCAAATCAGCTCTAAATCACTTTTAACTTTGCCACAGAGCTTAGTACAATAATAGAACATGTAACGACCCAGAATTTCTGTCAATTAAAATTTGTATATTTAATTAATTTTAAATATTAATAAGTGAAATTATAAGTCGAATAAATTTTATTTCGAATAATTGGATTTAATTGAATAATAAAATCGATAATTTAATAGCTGAAATTACAGAAATAATTGAAATTGGGTTAAATATGATTGGAATTGATTTGTAAAATTTTATTTTATCATATTGGAGTTAGAACGATATTTTAGAACTTTTAAAATCGAATTTAAAGTTAATTTGTGAAAATTGAATATTTTAATATTTAAATCGACTAGTGAAATTAGCCATTTTTTGAATAGACTCAGAATTGGATGAAACTAGTTTCATCGGATCCGTAATGTGATATTATTGTATGGTTTCAAATTTCATCTCAATCGGATTTACCATTTGTCCGGTGCAAGCCAAAACGCCTAGGAATTTGATTTACCAATTTAATTTCAAATCGAATGTTTATTGCCATAACTCGCACGGATGATCGAATTAGCTCCCGAAACAAGTTCCGTTGTGTTCGGAACGCGGGGTAAACCTTAGAAACGCCAACCGGCACGCTTCATTTGGAGTTCGAAAATTCAGGGATGAATAGTGTTCGTAGAATTTTCTATAAAAGCCCTTTATAATTCATTTTTGCGAAAAAATTAGAAACCCTAGGGTTTCATCTGCAGGCCGCCACCCCCTTATAATCAATGGCCGAAAATCTTGCTTCTTCCTCCTCCATTTCTTCCAATCCAAACCTTGTTTCAAGAAACTTTCGACTACAAAGATCGAGAG
This sequence comes from Allium cepa, assembly GCA_030765085.1. Classification (NCBI taxonomy): domain Eukaryota; kingdom Viridiplantae; phylum Streptophyta; class Magnoliopsida; order Asparagales; family Amaryllidaceae; genus Allium; species Allium cepa. The sequence continues at coordinate 791,393,801 of CM060945.1, read as the reverse complement.
CTCGTCGAGAGCTTTACATCCAACGGTGGAGATTTGAAATGGAGCAGTGTGGTGGTCGCTATGGGGGCGTGATGGCCTACCGTTCGGCACGAATTTCGAGGGTCTAGGGGAGGCCGAGCTGCACTTGGTTTGGGTCGAGCATAGGGCTCGTGATGGCGCACGATATGGTGGTTCTTGATCGAGCTGAAACGTGAAGATGGAAGCGCGGCTATTAGGGTTTTTGGCTCGATGATGGGCTTGAGGGTTATGGCATTCACCTGGAGCACGCGTGAGGAAGAAAGTGTGGAGCGGCCTGATGCGTTGGATGCAGGGATCTATGGCTATGATCAATTAGGTTTAGAAAATAAAATTATAAATTGTAAATTTTATATGTATAAAATTCGTGTAAACTTTAAATTTGCGTATCTTTTTCATACGAGGTCGAAAACGCGCGAAACCAGTTGCGTTGGGTTCGTATGGACGAGCACTACGCTATGGAATTGGATTGGATTCGTTTGGAGCTAGCAAAAATTTCGGGTAAAATTTATTCGAAATAAAAGCTGAAAACGAAACTGAAATCAAGGTGAGAACTTCTCACTCAATCGAATCGGTTTCGATTTTAATTTTAAATAGTTAGATTTAAAATTCTTGAATGTATGTTTGAATGATAATTGTTATCTATTGATTGTTAAAATAGATATTATACGCCGTTAGTAAGCGGAGGTTATTTATTAAAAACATATACCGCGAATATTTCACAGTATAGTGAAATTGGTATTATTTATGTACTTGAAGTTGATTTCCCGCATTATATAGCGGATGAGACCCTATTACGCCGTCTATTAAGAGGATAATATTTTAAATCCCATATACCGCGATAATTCCGTACTGGAACCGAATTGGTATTGTGCTAACATCTTTGGATGCAGGAAAACAGGTTGGAGGGATCCAACTGTATTCCTCAACAGTATTTATTTGATTTCAGATATTTTGATATTTGATGGATTATCATATCGATATATGATGTAGTTGTTGTCGTGATTGACTATTTTGTGTGTAGCATCATTGGGCCAACATTTGGAATTTTAAAAGGATTTTTAAAGTGCTTTTTGAAAGTATACGTTATAAAATATTTTTAGAATTGATTCATTTTAAATAAATAAACGTTATAATTTTAATGTTATAAAAAATTATGATTTTTGAGAAATATAGTTAAAATTTGATTTTTGAAAATATGGAGTAAATGATTTTATAAAATAGTTTCAATTGGGATTTTTGAATTTATTATAAAAAGTTTGAAATATAGGATTTATGAAATTTGATTATTTTATAAATCAAAGAAATTGGTGAAATTTGTAAAGGAGTTTAAAGACGTTTTTAAAATAATAGTATAAATTGATTATATAAAGGATTTATAAATTTATATTTATAAATTAAAATATTTGAAATATAAAACGAGTTTTATAAGTGTTAGAATGAAGTGTAAATGAATTTCATAAATGAATGAAGTTTATAGAATTATAAACAGTGAAGTTATAAATGAAATTTTATAAGTAGTAGGTTTATAAAATTTGTAGAGGTATTAAAAGAATGGATTTGGGTAAATAAATGAATCTTATAAGTTATAAGATTTATAATTTGGGAAGTTTAAAAGAACAATTTGGTAAACAAATAAATTGTAAGCATTTAACTTATAATATGAACTTTTGGTATATAATTGACTTATAAATTGAAATAGGTTAATAAAGGAGATTTATAAAAGGAAGTCGTTATAAAATAAGTAGAAATGGAATTTATAAACATTGTTTTATAAATCCGCAAAATGACTTCTTTTGACAAGTAAATTGTTATAACTTATTAGTGGAGTTATATTCACGTTTTAGACAGTGAATAATCCTTTAAAATAAAATGTATAGAAATGATGAAATTGGTTAACGAAGTATAACCACGTTTTTGAATAGTGAATAATATGTTAAAGAAAATGTTTTGGATGTGATGTTTTAAAGAGAATTAAAACGATCTAACGATGTTTTTAAAATGTGTTAAGATTCAAAATCATAGATTTCAACATTCATTGTTGAAATAGACGTTTCCGAGAAATAGAAGGAAATGGGGGACTATAACACTATTGTTATAGTAAATGATTTCTGAAAGCAAATGTTTTGTATAGTATTGGGATTTATATATCTATTTCAATTTCGAATCCCTATACTAGTGATTTTGGGTTGTCGTAACGATGTTTTACGCAACATTCGTTTTGGCCCAAATAAATATGTTCAAGAGAACGATTTCCTAAAAAATGAAATATATACTTAATTTCGATTTAAGTATGTTGAATATTTTCCAAGTGTAGAAAATAAATAGATTTGTGAATTACTTATTAATAAATAAGTATGGAAATGTTTTCCAATATGAAGTGAATATTTAGAGAATTTATCTTTTTAATGATAAATTGAAAATGAATAATTGAAATCGCGTATTCATAAATATTTTTGGAATGTAAATTCACTATGGAATTTATAAATGAAAAAGGAAATTTGTTTAAAAATAAACGTTGATTTATTTTTGAAGTGTGGGAATAAATTTACGGATTTGGAACGTAAATATAAAGTAAATCGTTAAGGATTTATTTAATGGGTTTTAAAGAACCATGTTGAAATGAAAGTATTTCTGCGTAAGGAAAATGTTTGAAATTTGTTTTCAAAAGTGGTAAAGATGAAAAGTGATTTGAAATTTGTTTTCAAATGGTTGAAGTGTGAAAATTATATATCTTGCAAACATATTTTTGGAAAATAAATAATTTGGAAAATTATTTGGAATCTGGTGATGTTGTGCATATCCATTGATAGTTCAATAACGGACTATCAATAGTTACCTTTGAATGGGTATTTGTTGTGATTTGCTTGAATTTGAATGTCACACTTATTTTTAAATAAGCGCTCACTATTCGGGTTAGCCGGGAAAGGACCTTGGGGTCATATAACCCATTCTGAATATGTGATACGTCGTTATGAATTGCATTTGAAGACCGGTGTTGAAGACCGGATATTTTCAAAAGCGAAAGGACAACTCGTCGAATGTCTTTGCATCGACTGGTCCCCGGTATAGAGACTCCATATGTGATAGGAAGTCCGGTCGTGATTAGTGAATATCCGAATTGCAAGGACTTCTTCGTAAGTGCCTTCGATTCTGTTCGATCCCGGAACAGACTTGTATGGATTGTATGTCTGACATTACAAATTGAGATATAAAGCTGATTTCTTTCAAATATATTTCTGTTGGTGGCGGAGAATTTATTCTCTTAGCTTAACGCCCTTCTCTGAGACGTACGAGCTCAGAGGTTATGTAGTTGATGGTTATCAGCGATATATTCCCAATTTGGTAATGTGACATGCTGAGTGATGCTGTGAAATGATCATTGTTTGATCATTTGTGATATTATCATTTGTTTGATCATTTATCTTTGTGATCATTACTTTGATCATTTGTTGACCCAAAGCATGGCTTTGTACCAAAGCGTGGCTTTGTGGACGAGACTTCGTCGGACCTCACACCCCGGAAATGGTCAAAACAGGAAGGATGCGGCAAGGTTATTAGGGGTAGCGCCCTTTAGTGTGTGTCATTCCTTCTGGATAGAGGTGGTATCATGGTATGGATCCCAGATACTTAACCTATGTTGTTGCTGCAAACTTATTACTTTGTGGTTGTTGGAAATCGAGGATCCTCGGATGTAGATCGGTTACGATCGGGGGATGGCATATTCGTGTCAGTAGTTACCCTATTAGGGGTAACCCGGCCTTGTGTTGGCAAAGATCCGGTTTGGTTCTCGGGACGTCATTTCAGAGGCGTTTCCATGTGGCAATGGGAAGTTCCTTGGCCTGGCCATTTGTTGGAAATCCAAAGAAACAATACGGTCTTGTACGGTTTTAGTTGTAGAACCTATCATTCACTTACGGTGGTCACCACTGTTTGGATGGTAGCTATAGTAGGCATAAGTGCGAAATGTCTATGCTGGCTAAAATTTATATCTTTACTTTCGAAATGATTTTTCCTACACTATGCACTAATAATAATATCAAATGTTCTTTTTAATGCGTATCATGCATTTTTGACTATCATAAGGAGAAATCTCCTCCGATTCTGCGTTTGCATTGTGTGTGTGTGCGGGAGGCCTTATGGTAGTCTCATTTTTAAAGGCATTGCGAATCTATTTTAAAATTATCCTGTACTTTGTTTAAAAAAAAATAAACTGTTTTGAGTTCTCACACTATTCACATGACTGAATCGGATTTAATTGTTTTCCTTCCTAAACTTTGGGTGCCCACAAATTTCCACACGGGCAGTCAAGAGTTAAGGTTTATCAGGATATTTTGGAATTCAAGAGTTGCTGGGGGCAACGTGGATGGCATGGCGTATTCACTAGTATATAGTATTTCTTTTCCGCTCTTTGTTGTTGTTTGATAGTTGTACACTCTGATGATGTAATGATAGTGTAATGCAATGTAATAATTGATATAGTTCTTTGTTTAAATATTATTCATTTATTTATTATATGTTGTTCCGCTGCGATTGTGAGATTCTGATATTGTCCTGTTGTATTCTTTCTTTTCTGTTCTATCTTTTCTCTATCTCTTCTACCTCTTTTCTTTTTTTTTCTTTTTTTTAAAACCCTGAGAATTCGTATTTCCGTTCATCTTGAGTTAGTCAATGGAGATTAGTGTCTATTCAAGGACTACGGATTTGCGGGTCTTTACAACGTGGTATCAGAGCATATGGTTAAGCGACAACCATGGCTCTGTTGGGTATTACTCATTAGAGATAGAGTCAGTAGTACTCTAGAATGAGTTCGAGTGTAATAATAGCTATGAGTGCGTATTTGTTAGTGAATATAAATTGTTTTGTATTGTGTTGACTTATCGGTTGATTGTTTATAGATTCCGGTCGATGTAGTCTAGCTAACTATCGTAGATCGGGGTTTCTAAACTCTTAAACAAGATAAACCGACACAATATTGTTTTAAATTGGGTAAATGAAATAATTTTACCTTGATTATATTTTATATATAAAGGAATAATTTTTTCAGAATTATTAAAGCATATATAAGTTGATTGTTTGGTTGGTTGAAAATGTAAGAATATATATATAAGTAAATTTAAAAGATGTTTGAATAAGTTAAATAAAAACATGTTATAAAGGAATAATTGCATTAGCAATGAATTATAAGAATTGAAACTATAATTAAAGTGATTTACAATTGTGAAATAAACTTATATATATAAGAAGTGAAACTATATGAATATATTTATGAATATGAGTTGTAAATAAAAATGAATTTAAAGTTAAATGGAAATTTACTTTAGAATTGAGAATCTGAACTTGATTTATAAGTTGGAATTTAAGATAAGTAAAACCAAATAATGTTTAAATGGAATATAACTTAAGTGATGTTGAATGAAGTTGATTTTGGTATAAAAGTAAAATAATAAAGTTAAGTGATGGATGTGAACTTGAGTTATATAAATGAAATTCAACTTTTATGGTTAAATGAATTAGAAATTTAATTGAATGAATGGATTGAATGTTAATCAATTTAATGCAAATAATTGATATGACATAATGAATGTAAGTGTTAATTCATTAAAATCTAATGTTATTGGAAGTTGAATAGTTGAATGTAAATCAATTTAATTAAACCAATTGAAAGCAAAGGAATTTGGTTGTAATTAATATATATTGGTTGTTATATGATTATTAGTTGATTGTATATAATTCATTAAGTGTTAATGAAATTGAAAGCTAAATTAATTGAAATCAAATTGGAAGTTAACTGATCTTAAATAGAATTGAATTTGATTTAGAAGTGAACCAACTTGAATATGAATTAGTGAATATAAACTAATTGAAAATGAATGTTAGTGAAAACATCCACTGTTAATGAATCAAATGTGATTAAATTGAGAACCCATTTCATTGACTATTAATGAGAATATGAATGAATATTTATTGGTTATGGATGTTAGTTGAATGCTAGTTGGTTGATGGTTGAATATATTGCTTTTACTGCATTTGCTATGTTGGCATATATAGTTATTATGTTGCTATATGTTGTATATCGATACTATTATCTATATACATGTTTCTCATCTGTTTGTTGAGTGTTTAGTAGGTGCGGACTGCGTTTGCTTCGCATTTGGAGCTCGCTTTCGCGCTATATTAGCCGTATATGCTCGCTATTAAAATATAAGGTACATATCTCGGATTAAATATTGTACTTTTACACCTTTTTCCCTACGGGATGCCTCATCACTTGATGAGATGTATATTTGTGATATATATACTGTCATTTTTTTTCGGATCGAGCCGCGCAAAGGAGACTATGGCGAATTTTTTCGAAAATTTAAGGCGTTAGAAAAATTTGGGAATTTTTGGAAAATTTTGAAAACTATAAATTTGATTTGGAATTGAAAGTTAAACGATAGTAGTTGTTTTTGAAAAAAATAACTAAGTATGATTTGAAAACTTAGTAAAGATTTTGTAAAAAGTTTAACTATGGATTTTGGAAAGTTAATAGATTCTGTAACTTTTCCTACTTGGTAATTTCGAGGACGAAATTCTTTTAAGGGGGGAAGTCTGTAACGACCCAGAATTTCTGTCAATTAAAATTTGTATATTTAATTAATTTTAAATATTAATAAGTGAAATTATAAGTCGAATAAATTTTATTTCGAATAACTGGATTTAATTGAATAGTTAAATCGATAATTTAATACTTGAAATTACAGAAATAATTGAAATTGGGTTAAATATGATTGGAATTGATTTGTAAAATTTTATTTTATCATATTGGAGTTAGAACGATATTTTAGAACTTTTAAAATCGAATTTAAAGTTTTGTGAAAATTGAATATTTTAATATTTAAATCGACTAGTGAAATTAGCCATTTTTCGAACAGTCTCAGAATTGGACGAAACTTGTTTCATCGGATCCGTAATATGATATTATTGTATGGTTTCAAATTTCATGTCAATCGGATTTACCGTTTGTCCGGTGGAAGCCAAAACGCCTAGGAATTTGATTTACCGATTTAATTTCAAATCGAATGTTTATTGCCATAACTCGCACAGATGATCGAATTAGCTCCCGAAACATGTTACATTGCATTTAGAACATGGGGTAAACCTAAGAAACGCCAACCAGCACGCTTCGTTTGGAGTTCGGAAATTCCGGAATGAATAGTGTTCGTAGAATTTTCTATAAAAGCCCTTTATAATTCATTTTTACAAAAAAATAAGAAACCCTAGGGTTTCATCTGCAGGCCGCCGCCCCCTTATAATCAATGGCCGAAAATCTTGCTTCTTCCTCCTCCAATTTCTTCAAATCCAAGTCTTGTTTCAAGAAACTTTCGACTACAAAGATCGAGAGCTCGTCGAGAGCTTTACATCCAACGGTGGAGATTTGAAATGGAGTAGTGTTGTGGTCACTATGGGGGCGCGTTGGCCTGCCGTTCGGCACAAATTTCGAGGGTCTAGGGGAGGCCGAGCTGCACTTGGTTTGGGTCGAGCATAGGGCTCGTGATGGCGCACGATATGGTGGTTCTTGATCGAGCTGAAACGTGAAGATGGAAGCGCGGCTATTAGGGTTTTTGGCTCGATGATGGGTTTGAGGGTTACGGCATTCACCTGGAGCACGCGTGAGGAAGAAAGTGCGGAGACGCCTGATGCGTTGGATGCAGGGATCAACGACTATGATCAATTAGGTTTAGAAAATAAAAATAAAAATTGTAAATTTTATATGTATAAAATTCGTGTAAACTTTAAATTTGCGTATCTTTTTCATACGAGGTCAAAAACGCGCGAAACTAGTTACGTTGGGTTCGTATGGATGAGCACTACGCTATGGAACTAAATTGGAGTCGTTTGGAGCTAGCGAAAATTTCGGGTGTCCGTTTAATTTTATTCGAAATAAAAGCTGAAAACGAAATTGAAATCAAGGTGAGAACTTCTCACTCAATCGAATCGGTTTCGATTTTAATTTTAAATAGTTAGATTTAAAATTCTTGAATGTATGTTTGAATGATAATTGTTATCTATTGATTGTTAAAATAGACAGTATGTTCCGTTAGTAGGCGGAGGTTATTTATTAAAAACATATACCGCGAATATTTCACAGTATAGTGAAATTGGTATTATTTATGTACTTGGAGTTGATTTCCCGCATTATATAGAGGATGAGACTCTATTGCGCCGTCTATTAAGCGGATAATATTTTAAGTCCCATATACCGCGATAATTCCGTACTAGAACAGAATTGGTATTGTGCTAACATCTTTGGATGTAGGAAAACAGGTTGGAGGGATCCAACTGGATTCCTCAACAGTATTTATTTGATTTCAGATATTTTGATATTTGATGAATTATCATATCGATATATGATGTCGATGTTGTCGTGATTGACTATTTAGTGTGTAGCATCATTGGGCCAATATTTGGAATTTTAAAAGGATTTTTAAAGTGCTTTTTGAAAGTATACGTTATAAAATATTTTTGGAATTGATTCATTTTAAATAAATAAACGTTATAATTTTAATGTTATAAAAATTAGGATTTTTGAGAAATATAGTTAAAAGTTGATTTTTGAAAATATGGAGTTAATGATTTTATAAAATAGTTTTAATTGGGATTTTTGAATTTATTATAAAAAGTTTAAAATATAGGATTTATGAAATTTGATTATTTTATAAATCAAAGAAATTGGTGAAATTTATAAAGGAGTTTAAAGACGTTTTTAAAATAATAGTATAAATTGATTGTATAAAGGATTTATAAATTTATATTTATAAATTAAAATATTTGAATTATAAAACGAGTTTTATAAGTGTCAGAATGAAGTGTAAATGAATTTCATAAATGAATGAAGTTTATAGAATTATAAACGGTGAAGTTACAAATGAAATTTTATAAGCAGTAGGTTTATAAAATTTGTAAAGCTATTAAAAGAATGGATTTGGGTAAATAAATGAATCTGATAAGTTATAAGATTTATAATTTGGGAAGTTTAAAAGAACGATTTGGTAAACAAATAAATTGTAAGCATTTAACTTATAATATGAACTTTTGGTATATAATTGACTTATAAATTGAAATAGGTTAATAAAGGAGATTTATAAAAGGAAGTCGTTATAAAATAAATAGAAATGGAATTTATAAACATTGTTTTATAAATCCGCAAAACGACTTATTTTGATAAGTAAATTGTTATAACTTATTAATGGAGTTATATTCACGTTTTGGACAGTGAATAATCCTTTAAAATAAAATGTATAGAAATGATGAAATTGGTTAACGAAGTATATTCACGTTTTTGAATAGTGAATAATATGTTAAAGAAAATGTTTTGGATGTGATGTTTTAAATAGAATTAAAACGATCTAACGATGTTTTTAAAATGTGTTAAGATTCAAAACCATAGATTTCAACATTCATTGTTGACATAGACGTTTTCGAGAAATAGAAGGAAATGGTGGACTATAACACTGTTGTTATAGTAAATGATTTCCGAAAGGAAATGTTTTGTATAGTATTGCGATTTATATATCTATTTTAATTTTGAATCCCTGTACTAGTGATTTTGGGTTGTCGTAACGATGTTTTACTCAACATTCGTTTTGGCCCAAATAAATATGTTTAAGAGAATGATTTCCTAAAAAATGAAATATATACTTAATTTCGATTTAAGTATATTGAATATTTTCCAAGTGTAGAAAATAAATATATTTGTGAATTACTTATTAATAAATAAGTATGGAAATCTTTTCCAATATGAAGTGAATATTTAGAGAATTTATCTTTTTGAAAATAAATTGAAAATGAATAATTGAAATCGTGTATTCATAAATATTTTTTGGAATGTAAATTTACTATGGAATTTATAAATGAAAAGGGGAATTTGTTTAAAAATAAACGTTGATTTATTTTTGAAGTGTGGGAATAAATTTACGGATTTGGAACGTAAATATAAAGTAAATCGTTAAGGATTTATTTAATGGGTTTAAAAGAACCATGTTGAAATGAAAGTATTTCCGCGTAAGGAAAATGTTTGAAATTTGTTTTCAAAAGTGGTAAAGATGAAAAGTGATTTGATTTTTTTTTTCAAATGGTTGAAGTGTGAAAATTATATATCTTGCAAAGATATTTTTGGAAAATAAATAATTTGGAAAATTATTTGGAATTTGGTGATGTTGTGCATATCCATTGATAGTTCAATAACCGACTATCAATAGTTACCTTTGAATGGGTATTTGTTGTGATTTGCTTGAATTTGAATGCCACACTTATTTTTAAATAAGCGCTCACTATTCGGGTTAGCCGAGAAAGGACCTTGGGGTCGTATAACCCATTTCGAATATGTGATACGTCGTTATGAATTGCATTTGAAGACCGGTGTTGAAGACCGAATATTTTCAAAAGTGAAAGGACAACTCGTCGAATGTCTTTGCATCGACTGGTCTCAGGTATAGAGACTCCATATGTGATGGGAAGTCCGGTCGTGGTTAGTGAATATCCGGATTGCAAGGACTTCTTTGTAAGTGCCTTCGGTTCTATTCGATCCCGGAACAGACTTGTATGGATTGTATGTCTGACATTACAAATTGAGATATAAAGCTGATTTCTTTCAAATATATTTCTGTTGGTGGCGGAGAATTTATTCTCTTAGCTTAACGCCCTTCTCTGAGACGTACGAGCTCAGAGGTTATGTAGTTGATGGTTATCAGCGATATATTCCCAATTTGGTAATGTGACATGCTGAGTGATGCTGTGAAATGATCATTGTTTGATCATTTGTGATATGATCATTTGTTTGATCATTTATCTTTGTGATCATTACTTTGATCATTTGTTGACCCAAAGCATGGCTTTGTACCAAAGCGTGGCTTTGTGCACGAGACTTCGTCGGACCTCACACCCCGGAAATGGTCAAAACAGGAAGGATGCGGCATGGTTATTAGAGGTAGCACCCTTTAGTGTATGTCATTCCTTCTGGATAGAGGTGGTATCATGGTATGGAGCCCAGATACTTAACCTATGTTGGTGCTGCAAACTTATTACTTTGTGGTTGTTGGAAATCGAGGATCCTCGGATGTAGATCGGTTACGATCAGGGATGGCATATTCGTGTCAGTAGTTACCCAGTTAGGGGTAACCCGGCCTTGTGTTGGCAGAGATCCGGTTTGGTTCTCGGGACGTCATTCCAGAGGCGTTTCCATATGGCAATGGAAAGTTCCTTGTCCTGACCATTTGTTGGAAATCCAAAGAAACAATACGGTCTTATACGGTTTTAGTTGTAGAACCTATCATTCACTTATGGTGGTCACCACTGTTTGGATGGTTGCTATAGTAGGCATAAGTGCGAAATTCCTATGTTGGCTAAGATTTATATCTTTACTTTCGAAATGATTTTTCCTACACTATGCACTAATAATAATATCAAATGTTCTTTTTAATGCGTATCAAGGATCTTTGACTATCATAAGAAGAAATCTCCTCTGATTCTGCGTTTGCATTGTGTGTGTGTGCGGGAGGCCTTATGGGAGTCTCATTTTTAAAAGCATTGCGAATCTATTTTAAAATTATCCTGTACTTTGTTTAAAAATAAAAAATTGTTTTGAGTTCTCACACCAGTCACATGACTGACACGGAGTTTATTGTTTTCCTTTCTAAACTCTGGGTGCCCACAAATTTCCACACGGGCAGTCAAGAGTTAAGATTTATCAGGATATTCTGGAATTCAGGAGTTGCTGGAGGCAAGATGGATGGCATGGCGTATTCACTAGTATATAGTATTTCTTTTCTGCTGTTTGTTATTGTTTGATAGTTGTACACTCTGATGATGTATTGATAGTGTAATGTAATGTAATAACTGATATAGTTCTTTGTTTAAAGATTATTCATTTATTTATTATATGTTGTTCCGCTGCGATTGTGAGATTCTGATATTATCCTGTTGTTTTCTTTCTGTTCTGTTCTATCTTTTCTCTATCTCTTCTACCTCTTTTCTTTTTTTCTTTTTTTTAAAACCTTGAGAATTCGTATTTCCATTCATCTTGAGTTAGTCAATGGAGATTAGTGTCTATTCAAGGACTACTGATTTGCGGGTCTTCACAGAACACCTTCCTCCCAATCAAAAGTTGAAGAAAGAAGCCATGCAACCCTTATTAGGATAGACCATGAATGTGGTGGAGGCTTAAAACAAGTGTAAAGAGGAGGAATGAGGAAGAGAAGGTGGGTGCAGGGATAGGTCTAGGCTTGGGTTCTTGGATCCTAGTTGTTTGCGTGGTTAAAGGTGAGTTAACACTCAATTTGAATGAAAATATAACAGATATGAGTTTCTATTGAATGGTGTTTAAGTGGTTTGAATTATTGTTAACTTATGTTAAAACAATGGTTTGGATTCTTACTTTAAAAGTAAATAACACATGTGATCCATGTATATGGACTTGAACGAACATGGAATGGACTGGTATGACTTATGACAAGACCTTGAATAAAATACATAAGTTATAGATGGACTTTGGTTTAGATCGGACTCGGATTTGAAAGTGAATTTATAGTGATAGCCGCCATAGATATTGTTTGGAATTGACTTGTTTTTGGCAATGTTTATGGAACTTTGTAGAGAGATCCTTAGGGTTTCTCGCCATATTTATAATATTATATATATATGTTTATTGCAATTAAAAACTTGAATAGTAATTAATATCTTGAAAAGTGGCCAAAACATCACTAGTGCGAAACTATGCCGTTTAGACTTGATTTTTAGACTTAAAAGATATGAAAAGATATTTTGTTTTAAGTATTATGGTTCATTCTTTTTACAAGTGTTTACTCACCATTATTAGGATATTAAAAAAGTGGATTGAGATATTTATGAATTTTTAAGATTTAGTTGTGAATTTTTAAAGGAGAGATATATTTTAAAAAATACAGAAAACATGTTCTTTTGATGTGAAATTGTAGAGTTGTTATTTTCAAGTAATACTTTGGATAAATGTTTTAAAACCTATCATGAGAATTTTAAAGTATTTTAAAAGTATATACAAATGTTTTTGAAAAGGGGTTGGAAGCGCTAAATTTGGAATTGCTAAATGGCCTAATGGTTGATCGTTTAATTACTTATTTGAAAAGTAATTAACTATGCTTAACATCCGTCTATTTGTGAGCGGTAAGATTGATGTTGGGTAGGGATGGAGCAATAGAGCTCAAACCTACCAGGCTTCCCTCTTGATTAAGGAATAGTAAGTCAAAAGATGTTGGAAACGTGTTAACCATGTTGATTTCTTCGTGTTTATGGAAATCACTAATACTAAACCTAACACTAAAAGTCTACGAGGTATACTTATCTATTTATGAGATTCAAAAATGAAGTGTCTAGGCAAGTGCGACGAATGCGGCAAATCCATAACCTTTGAATCGATAATAAACCACACATGTCCGATCCAAAAAGCACAGACCGACAGAAAGTCGGGAGAAAGAAAAGAAGAGAGAAGAAGAGAAGAAGAGAAGAGAAGAAAGAGAGAAGATAGACCAAACAGAACAATACAGAATCTCACATCGCAGCGGAAAATATATAATATCATATCATTGATCATTACCAAACAGAAACTGTATATACATACATCAATCAGAGTTTAACAACCAATCACTAGTTATCAGCCTGGACAGTTATAATAACATGTCCTTACAATTTGCCGATAATAAACAATAACTCAGCAAAGAACAATGCAGAAGATGATCAAAATAGATACATGTATATGAAAATGTAGATCTACAGCTCTCTATTGAACATCCAAAAGCACCAAATCTGAACCTGTAAATACACTCAGCCTGACTCGAGCATTGAAAGGGAAGAACGCCAGATCGGTCCGGTAAACCAGCGTGAGAAACACACTCAACAGAATTTATTAAATTACAAAACTTTCCCTTTATCAAAACAAAAGTATCTCGTAAGGCATGCCCACACATAAACACAGACATGTTTTTACCTTACGATAACTAATACAGTCGAATCCTCTTGTATTATAATAGTGTCTATTGCACAAATAATAGTCAAAATAGCCGAAATTGTTACCATTAGTAAATTCTGGCATACTAGGCTCTACAAATAAAATGGTAGGTACATAGTGGAGTTTGGATTTCCATATAAATGACTAGGTGAAGGTACTACCTTCCGATGGATACACCTCTAGATGGGTGTCCCAAGAAACCATCACAAAATTCCTCTACCAACACAAGATCAGCCTACCTCTATAACTAGGTGGTAACGAATATATCATCCTTCGGTCGTTACCGACCTTTTTTGAGGGCCCTCTAGCATACAAACCACAATAATCAGATAGCGTGTAAAGATATATCCAGATGAGGATGATCATATCCTACTTGGAATCTCCCACATAGCCTTGCTGCATCTAACCCAGTTTTGGTCATTTTCGGTTGATGAGGCCTGAGGTAACGATTACCTTTCACATATTACAATCACATCACTTTGAATGTCACGTGGCCATTTCCGTTGACTACTAATTGCCTTCCATAAAAGTACAACCCTTAAGATAATACGTCTCAAGGAGGGTGTTAAGCAAATAGAAGTTGCCCTCTCCGCCACCACTGATGTACGTTTGTAAAAATCAATGTACGTAATCTTTAGAAATGCAATGTTAGATAAAAATCCATACAAGTTATCTAGGAACAGGACAAACCAAAGGTACTTTTCTACTTATCCTGTCGGGAAATCCCAAGGATTAGTAGCGTATAGTCCTCGCATTGGATATTTCATAATGAAAAGACCACTGCTACATTATATATATTGGGATTTTAACCCCAAACGATCAACAAGCAGTCCCCCACTATGAAAATCCTGAATATCAGTATCATCACAATATGCACAAATCGAATGCATATACATTGGTCTGAAGTGGTTTTCAGATAAATCTGATCCTGGTCTCTTCGCACCAACAACGCAAAAGCGTTTTTCAACCTCACACAGAAACTAAGACTCATAGACTTATCATGTTTCCAACTTTTAACTTGCTATCCTTCGGGCCAAGAAGGAAGCTCGATAGATTGGAGTAATACTCCATACTATATGAATCAACATCCTCAACACAAACGATAATCAAGCATACACAGAAGGCTACGTACTAAGTGTACGACTAAATAGTTTCCATCAAGTCGAGGAACTAAAATGGCCAAATTTGATAGTTGGTTATTTAACTATGAAAGCAAACAAACAAATATTCAGCACCATAACAATCACTAGGCCCTTTTAAGTAATTTTTTATTAATTAAATCACTTGCCAAATAATCGCTTCAAATTATCTTTAAAACGATATGATTCCAAACCATTTCAACTTTTCAATATTGGAAAACATTTCCATATACTTATTTAATAATAAGTGATTCACAAATCTATTTATTTTCAACACTTTGAAAATATTACATATACTTAAAACACGATTAAGTATATATTGTATTCTGTAAGGAAAACATTCTCTTTAAACATACTTATTTGGGTCAAAACGAATGTTGCATAAAACATCGTTATGAAAACCCAAAATCACTAGTATAGGGATTCGAAAATTAGATAGATATATAAATCCCATATACTATACATAACATTTTCTTTCGAAAATCATTTACTATAACAATAGCGTTATGGTCCATCATTTCCTTATTTCTCGAAACGTCTATTTCAACAATATATGTTGAAATCTATGTATATGATACTTAACACTTTTTAAAATATCTTCAAATAATTTAAATTCAATTTAAACACCACTTTTCAAAACATTTTAAAAGATTATTCACTGTCCAAAATCGTGAACATAAATCGTTTACCAAATTCATTACTTCTACATATTTATTTTAAGGATTGTCCACTGTCCAAAATCGTAGATATTTCTTTTTATCAAATTCATCACTTCTACAAATTTATTAAATGATTATCCACTGTCCAAAATCGTAAATATATCTCTTCAATAACTTCCATATTTAACTTATCAAAATAAGTTGATTTCGGATTTATAAAACATTAATTTATAGATTCCATTTATATTTTATAAAACTTCCATTATAAAATTCCTTTATTTACCCATTCTTTATATATCTCATTCACATTCCAAAAATCCAAATTATAAGTTAATTTCTTATAAATCATTTATTTACAAATGCATTCTTTTATAAGTTCATCAATTATAAATCTTATTCACTTATAAAATCCATTTATAACTCCATTTTAACATTTACGAAACTCCTTTATAATCCCATTATTTTTATATATAAAAATTTAGTTTTATAAATCATATGTATATATATATACACACCGTTTATATTAAATTCAAAAATATCAACTTAAATAAACTTTTTCTTTTAATAACTTACAAATCGTTATTAAAACTTATATAACTTCACAAATCATACATAAGTATATTTCACCAAAAATCATAATTTTTATAACATAAAAATTATAATATTTATTTATTTAAAATAATCCATTTACTTAACAATTCAAAATTTTTATTTTCAAAATCACTTAGAAATCCTTTTTAATTTGAAAAACATTGGTTTAACTTTGTAAAATTTCCAAAATAGGCCCAATGCTGCAACAACACTAAATACATCAATCACGACATTCAAAACATCATATCATATGATAACAGCACATATCACAATATTTGTAATAAAACCAATACGGGTGAGGAATCTAGGTGGATCCCTCCAAACTGTAGCCTACAACAAATATACATATTAGAATACGTGTACAATGTCCGCTTCGATGCAGATGCACATACAAAGGGTCATCCGCTCATACACGGGAACGTATAGAGTCTCATCTAATATGTCATATCTCATCCAAATAATCATCAATCATCATAAATAAACTTATTTCTCACTTATATAAAAATATCAATAAGTCAGAAAGAGTGAGTTGTACTCATATTGGTTTCAATAGCAGTTGCAGTGTTTAATTTCGAATAAAATTAAACGAGCATTAATTTTACCCAAAATTTACACTGGCTTCATCAACACCAAACTAGCTCTAAAATGTAATGCTCGTTCATACGGACCTAAGGCAACTTGTTTCGTCAAAAGCGGACCTCGTGTGACAAAGATATGGCATTTTAAAGTTTATACGAATTATAATATATAAATTATTTACAATCTTTTTTATTTTAAACCCTACATCAATCTAGGACGTTGATCGGGCTCTTAAAATCAAGGCCATGATTTACATCTTCTTCCCCATACATGAAACACCCACGCCAAAACAACCCATGTAGCCGCCCAACATCATTGAATTTTCGCATCCACTACGAGCAACTTGAAGATGATCAGCGACCATGGTTTCGTAGCCCAACGCGAGCGCTACCTTCGTCTGAGGTCATGCTCGACTCGGTCTCCTATGTGACTAAAAGACCACGCCCAAATAACGAACGATCGTGGGCCCCTAGCTCTCTCTACGTCGCGAATCAAACGATCATTACCGTTGGATTTGAAGATCGTATGATGCTCTACAAAGTTGTAGTTGAATGTTTTTGATGAGAGTGAATGGACCGTGAGATATTTGAGGAATAAGTGGACGAGTTTCTGGCCATTGAAGTAATTAGGGCCGGGAGCTAGGGCTTGAGCAACTAGGTTTTGTGAAAAATGAAAAAAATAAGGTCCTTTTGTATCAAATTCTGCGACACTATTCACCCGAAATTTTTCCAAACTCCAAATGAAGCGTGCTGCCTGGCATTTATAATGCTTTACCCCTATTTCGAACACAATGGAATATATATCGAGAGCCAATTCGATCGTATTTGGAAGATAGATTTTCGATCGAATTATTTAAATTTAAAATTTAGTTAAACAGATTTCTGCGCGTTTTAGCTTACCACGATTAAACCGTAAATCCGATTAACAACGAAATTTGAAATCCTACAATAATACAACATTACGGTTCCAATGAAACTAGTTTTGTCGAAATCCGAGACTGTTTGAAAATGGCTATTTTTACACGTTAATTAAATATTAAAATATTTAATTTTACAATTTAACTTTTAATTCAATTTTAAAGTTCTCTAACTTCATTCTAATTCAAATAGAATTTAATCCAACTTTATAAATCATTTTAATTCACATTAAATCCAAATTTAAAATTATTTACACAATTTCAAATATTAAATTAACAATTTAATTATCCAATTAAATCCAGATATTTCAAATATAAGTTATTCAGCTTATAAAATTAACTTTTGAATATTTAAAATAAATAAAATATATGAATTTCAAATAACTGAAATTCTGGGTCATTACATTCTCCCCTACTAAAAAGAATTTCTTCCCTGAAATTAGCAAGTAAGAAAAAGTCATAAAAATCCATTAACTTTTCAAAGATAACTCATTCAAATCAGATTTACCAAATCCATTTAAACCTTTTAACATTTCAAAAATCCATTCGTTAAACTTCTTATAAAAACTTTTCTAAGTTTTCAAATCCATACTTTAGTTATTTACTTATACCATTCCACAAATCAACTAATATTGTTTCGAATTATATCTTAAAATCTAGATTTTAGTTATCGAAATTTTCCAAAATTCTCAATACTTCTAATGCCTCAAATTTTCAAAAAAAATCACCATAGTCTCCTTTGCGTAGTTCGATTGTAGTAGGATCACAACCTATATATATATATATCACAAATCCACATCTCATCTTTGAGGATAAGGTATCCCGTAGGGAAAAAATAAGTACGATATATAATCCGAGGTATGTACCTTTATATATTATTAGTGAGCATAAATGGCTAATATAGCATGGAAGCAAGCTCC
This sequence comes from Allium cepa, assembly GCA_030765085.1. Taxonomy (NCBI): domain Eukaryota; kingdom Viridiplantae; phylum Streptophyta; class Magnoliopsida; order Asparagales; family Amaryllidaceae; genus Allium; species Allium cepa. Next base: position 791,374,959 of record CM060945.1, on the reverse strand, counting down.
AAATGTGAAGTGAGCGCCATCCACACTCAATAACAAATGAGAAACATGTATATATGAAAGTAATATCAATATACAACATATACCAATACAACAACTATATATGCCAATATAGAAAATGCAATCAAAAAGCAACAAATCCAACCATCAAACATCTTTCATCCAACTAACATCCAACAAACCAATATCTATCCAATCAATCCACAAGCAAAACGGTATAAATTCACTTCTCATTAGTACTCATTTGAATTGATTTTCAATTTAATCACATTTGATTCATTAACATTGGACTTTACTAACATTTATTTATTTATATTCAATTGGTTTAAATCCATTAAATTATGTCCAAGTTGGTTCACTTCCAATTAAAATCAAATTCTACTCTATTTAAATTCACTTATCACCAATTTGAATTCAATTGCTTGGCTTCCAATTTTATTAATTCAATCTCATATGAATTTCTACACAATCAACTAACATCCGTCTAACAATTAATGCACAACTAACATTGCCAAATTTATTTTATTCCCTTACATTCACTTTTGTTTAACACATTTAATTTCAGTTGGTTTAATATTTAAATCTTAATAACAACATTTTCTAACCCATGTTTATTCACTAATTCACTTTTACAACTAAAGTTGATTTGTATTTTATAACTCAAGTTCATACTCATTTAATTACTTCATTTACTTAATTCACTTTATTAATTCCTTTTGATATCAAATTCAACTTCATTCAACATTACTATATGACTCCGCCTAATCATCATAAATTCTTTCCAGCGCCTTACCCAAAGCTCTCCAAGCCTTCATATAACTAATTTTCACAAACAACTATTCTTCCATCAATACTTGTACCATCCCGGCTGTAATGTTTTTATCGGCTTTCACAAAAGGTAATATTTTTTCCACTACAAAGTTGGACGTCGCCTGCTTGTAGGTGGATTTCACCGTTGGGTTAACACAATTATGTTCGCTAGGATATTTCCTTATAAACCACCACTTCTGCTTGGAGTTTTTTGAGACAAATCCATGAATTCTCCATGGACAATTTGCATCTATATTACAAACGGCGGTGTATTTTGTTTTATTTGATTTTATTACTTTAAAAGAAACGGCATGCAAAATCGACCATTCGCTCAACTTTTGTAACAATTTGGCTTTCGTCTCGAAAATCAAACCAACTTTAAATCCATTATGAACGCTTACGGTTGAAAATAGCTCATTGTTGAACTCAAGATTTGCAACGATTGACCTTGCCATAATTTGTGCGTTGCACAAATCATCATCCAAAGGAACTTCCATTTCCACCTCATCACTGTCTTTGGAAATATTGTCTTCTACCGGAAAATCATAGTTCAAAGGTTCATTGTTCACTTGCATACTACCTATCCACAACATATCGTTCTCCACCATGTTCACTAAATCCATACTATTTACATGGGGTTCATCATTGACATCTTCACCTTCATCCCCGTCCATCTCAGTATCAACATCTTCGTTGTTTACGTTTACGTTTACATTCTCCAAATCAGTATTAGATTGCGTAGCAATATCGTGCACGGGGAATTTGCTATTCAAACATATGCATTACTTTATAACCAGTACCGTAATTACTACCTACCAAATTTTGATTCTTCATGATACATACATTTGACTAAGATCATATAACTCGTACCAAGTTTGATACATAAATTGAGATATATGGCATTGTGATGGTCCAACGGGACTAAGCAGTGTTGGTCGACAAGAAAGATAACTGCATATAAAACAAAAAAATATTGTGAAGTAGCACACAACTATCAAATTAATACGACCTAAATTTTATAAATAAATGTATCACCTTTCGAGAAAATACGTAAAGTTGCCTTGACTTGGATAGGGGTATGTATACTGAACGCCCTATGGATAGGTCATACACGAGGATATCCATATAGACCTTGTTGTTGACTGTGCATCGTTGTCATAGTCAGATTAATGAAACTCGAGGACGTGTTTCCGCGACTGATACTTACTGCCTCAACCGTTCTTCAGTGCTCCTCAATAACACCGTTAACTTCTTTCTCTCGTACTTGTTTTTCTACTTGCAAGCGTCTAATTTTCCCAACAAACAACTCAATTGATTTCGATGTCGCTGAAAACATTAGCTCCACATCGTCGTCGTCGGCTATTTTAATGGCTTTTGATCCTGAGTCCGTCGGCCAGTTAAACACTAACTCTATGTCAAATTCTTCAGATTTTATCTTGGTAGCTTTATAAATCAATTCTTTGAAATGCACCAAATTACAACCTTTCAATACTTTAGCTGGCTTACACGACCCACCGATATATTTTCCACAATTAAGTTCATTAATAACCAATTTGCCATCGAAATAACAGATCGTTGGTACACACTTGGGAGCCATTCTACAATTTATTCAATCAACTAGTAACCTATTATCATTTGATACCAAACAACAAATGAGATTAAAAAAAATTGGATTAGGATTTCCAAAAAAAACATACCTGCTATAGCTAATTCCTTGTTCAAGAGGAATAATTCGATATTGCTCCTCGTTTGTAGCTGAATCCAATCAAGATTAAACTACAATATGCAAATAATTAAACAGTTTGGAGTTTAGGATTTTTGTAGATCTAAGAAAACTTTGGAAGAAGGAAAACATAAAAAGGTGGCTGTCTAATAAAGCAGCAGATAGTAGCGGCATTTGGGACGCCCATACTAGTGCCATCTCAAATGCCCCCAGTGTGCATTTGCACAATACATGTGTACTGACGGCATATGAGATGCCGCCAGCACACGTGGCGCCAACATGGCGAAAACTGGTCTAATTTTGTAAATAGTTTTCAATGTGGCATATTCTTGTAATTTTCTTACAAATTTGGCCTAAACACAAAATTTATCCCTTTTATATTGAATTACATTTACATGAATGTAACATCCTCTAAAACCAAAATTCTTATTAGGTCTGCCATGGACTTTTGATCATTTGTCTATGGTATAATAAAATTTGAAATGTAGGGCCATATCTTTATTTTCACAAACTTGATTTTGTTAATCTAGATTTTTCCATATAGAAAATATCTAGTATATGCTAGATATTTATGGAATATATTTGAAATTTTATAAGAGAATATTTAGATGATATTTATAAAGAATCGTTCGATTAAGTGAATCTTCACTGTTTATTTAAGATGTGAACTTCTACAAATAGAGGTGAATTCATTCATATAAAAAAGAAAGAGAAATGTAAGAAAAAATATGAACTTTTGTAATTATAAAGTTTAGCAATAAAGTTATTCTCTTTATAAGAAAAAATTGTTTTTTTCTTCTCCAACCTATTATCTATCTTCTTTATCTACAATCAAATCTATTTGTTATTGAATAAAACTTACAACAAAAACAAGTAATCAAATATGTGATCGTATATTAAGTTTCCCATTATTATTTCTTATTGCCACTCCATGCTTAAACTTGAGGTAATTAAACTCAAATTCTTGCTTATAAGTTTAAACCAAGTAAAATCTCTCTGAGCTAACTCCTATAAATTGGTTGGAATGAAATATTAGATTCAGTTTTCATTTTTAGCATCCAATTGTAAATATTATTCTTTCCTCAACAACATATATGTGTCATAATCATAAGTTTCCATGAAGCATTGTATTTTGCTAATACTTGCATAAATATCGACGAAGCGAAGTACAAATTGCAAATATGTGCAGTTTGCATCCAAGTGCAAATATTTGAACTGTTTTCAAATTGAAACATCCTGTTCGAATTTTATATTATTACCATTAAATTGTAAATTATATAGTCTTTTCAAAAATAATCATGTGCTGCAAGAATTACGATCAGTACAAATATTTTACAATTATTGCCAATATTTTGCAGTTATAGGATTAGAAATAATATTCTTAATTACTTGTGAAACAAACTAATCCATCAAAACATTTAACGTAAGCATCGTTTTCTTTTTTCTTTTTTTATTTGATAGAAGCACAAAATATGTTAACTTAAGGTGAAAATGGAATTTCATTCTTATTTGTCGACGTATGAATTTACAATTTTGCATGTTAAATGTTGGTGTTTATAATGTGATAGGTTTGTAATTGAGACTCAATCTGAATGTTGCAACATGCAGGACTTGAGTTCTAGTGTAAAAGTTTTATATGCTAATATAAACAAAAGAACCATTTAAAGCAAGCCGGCTTCCAATGGGAGGCTACAAGAAAGGCGTTCTCATGAAATTTTCCCTAAGCTCTTGTTTGGTATATGCTCAAGGTTTGTGAATCCACTTAAAACCGATGAGGCAGGTAATAGGTAGAGTAGTTTTTCTTGTTTGAATGTAAGTAGATATATCGATGTCATTACCCTTTGACTTTATATTATACGATGTGAATTTTGTTGGTGGAAACATATTATATGTGAAAATGCACTATTGTTACTGAATAAATGTGAGAAACTAGTACTTATATTTGTAAAAAACGTAAACGTGCATGCCTGTCAGGCGGTTTTAGACCACAACCAACAACATGGCTTGTTCACTTCACTTTCTCTCATGTTTTTGGACTGACCGAATAAGCTACGTAACCAGATAAATTTATAACGGGCCAGTAAAAAAAACATTATTTATAACGGCGAAGTTTTCGCCGTTATAAATTTATTATAAATTAAATATAATGTTTTTCTTTTGTATAAATTTATAACGGCGAAGTCTTCGCTTTTATAAATTTATAACGGTGAAGTCTTTGACGTTATACTTAGCAGCATCTGTTCACTCAACTAGCCATGTGATTAGTTCAAACTAACCACAAAGAAGTGAGCTAGCCTCACCTAATTGCTTCATGACTTGTTTAGCAACTGAACAAACGTTGATTGTGCCCTTAAGCTGATACACTACATTTACTCATGACTCAAACTTGTAATACACGATCCTTCTATGACCATAAAAAGATCGCATGAGAATGCTCATTAAAAGAACCAAATGAGAACAAAAATATCTAAATTGATCTTTCTCAATGGATTGATATTTGTAACAAAGAACTAGTTAAATTAATCAACTAAGAAGCTGGAGTGCTAATAGCTGCTAATCAAGGTTCGATATTCCATTCTCGTTCCGGTCATGACAAAAATTCAAAATTCCCGTTCTATTTTGGAATTTTCGGAGTTTCCACTTTAATTCTGTTTTGTAAATTCCATTAATTTTTTGTTGTAAATACGCAAATAAATATGTCAAACGGTATTATTGTTTGCCATAATCAAGTACCTAAATTACAAACAAAATAATTTCAACGTTTAATTACTCAATACTAATATATCTTATGCAAATTAAACAATCCTAGCTTAAATATTAGAGGGCTAACTAAATAATACGTTCTGCTTCACAATTCCTAACCAAATATACAAAACCCTAATCATTTTAAACCTAGCCCAATTATTTTAAACACCAATTATTTTCAAACCCAACTATGCTTCGTAATCCATTTTAAAACCAGCCCAATTACTACCGTAAGTCTAGCCTAAAATCGTCGTTCGCAATTAGCCGCGAACGAAAAAAAACTTCTACCCTCGTCGACTTCAATTCGAAAGCAAACGGTAAGGGAAAAAACACTTGTGTCGCTGCTGATCAATTTGATATCTATGCTGCCAAGCCAAGCTCGATTGATAGCTGAGCTCGAGATCGACGATGATAAAGCAGAACCAAAGATCGAGACTATTTTCTAAAACATTTGTTTATTGAAGAAAACAGGGTTTGGTTTTCTGATCAAGTTTCAGTCCGGTACATGCTAAAACCAGACTGAGATGGTTGGAACTCCGACTTGCTACCAATACACAGATATTTCGAAAGGAAGAAAGAAAATTGTATATTTGAAAAGACTAAGTACTTTGATGACCAGATAAACTTTATTTTTTGGTGAGGATCAAGAGGAATGCAGCTTTAGAGGTTAAGGTATGAGTACATTATTTAAGAGCAGGGTCGGAAGCAAATCTGAGCATAGTACAGGTAAATGAAGTTATGAATACATTATTCTCTACTCATTACAATGTATCTAATTTTTTTAATTGCTAATAAAACTTGGCCACGAACATTAGAGAATCAAGCTTGGTTAGCTCTACAAATCATAAAAAGGTGGATTCGTTCCAATTCTAAGTCTCTCTCACACAGACAAAATTCAACACAACAAATATAGAACTTTTGGATCTTTTTATCTTTAAATGGAAGGGGAAAATCAAGGAAAGCTCTAATGGTCAATATCTTTTATGTCACCTTTTGTGTCTACGTTTTATATCCAAATAGAATTTCCGTATACACCCACTAAAGTCCACTCTAGACGGGTTCAATTCTTTTATCCCCGTTTCTCTTGTTATCAATGCGAAATTTATATTAACCATCAATCTTCGTATGATCTGCTTGCTTTAATAGCATGGTGTGACCTACTCAGCAATTAAATCATATGATGTGGGGCTTGAATCTAATTGAGCATATAAGACGGTGAAATTGAAGACAGAGCAATTGAGTTGCCACTAGACAAGCTGAACACTTGTAAAGTGCTCACCTAGGCCTTATTTCACTCTCCATCCCATGAAACTTAGTAACACATTCTTGTGTTGAGTTGTGTTACACCCATATTTTCCAAACCTTATTGAAGGCAAGAGGACATAAACATCAAGATCAGAATGGGATACCCTCACAATAAAAGTTGGACTACAAATGAGAAAAGCAAATAGTAAAGCAAAGTCAAGAGGATTGCGCACTCAGAAATTTCAAGACAACGAAAAAGGGCCTAGAGGAGTAGGGGATGTGAATCCATTAGGGGGAGTGCTAATACTCTTATGGGGTTAAGGAACCATAGCCTTGTAACCCATGTGCTACTATAAAAATTGACACCGAAGATACGGGAGAATATCAAAATCAAGCCTGTCGACAATAATGATGTCGTAAGAAAGCATACAAGAGGAGATAGTTGATGTTGAAGGAAAGTTGGAGGAAGAGGAGGATTGGATTCCACCAACACGAGTTTGGGACTGCACAGATATTGCAAAGAGGCTAATAAAGTTTACAAACAATAACAATGTAAGTGCAAGACTTATTTTAGAGCCCCTTTCCATTTCTTAATTTCCAATGGTAATTAAATAACAGTGAAATGAGTAAGAATTGGAAGATGAATGTTCATCTTTATTTATAATTGTTTATGGACGGCAAATTATAGGCACAGCCTTGTACATAATACTACATGTGGGATTGTGAAATTAGATTTGGATGAACATAACATCTCCTAAAGTCAAAGTTCTTATTAGGTGTAATATAAACTTTGATCATCTACAAAAGAAACAAGAATTGGAAAATTTGTTAATTAAATAAAATTACTATTTTTTATTGAATGATTTTGATCAAAACCGCGCCAGCAAAAGATGCGCTTGGCAAGGAAACAATAAAAAGTTGAAACAGGGAACTGAGATATGGGTGTAAATAGGATTCAATCTGTTATTTCACCGGTTAAAATGGGTATTTGATTTGAATTTTGGGTTTTCTTATTTTGCATTGTCTTATATCAAAAGGCACCAGCAAGGATAATTGGGTGAAAACAAATGGATAAATGAAGAATGTTTTTAACATATAAATATGGAAAACGCTAAATCTACCCACTGGAAGCTGGTGAAAATACACGAAGGAGAAAAGAGGAACTAGAACCCTTTGAATTTTTCCCAAAAATGTGTTTCTGACCCTATTCTTTACACCCTGAAACCGCTGGTTGATGTACTAAGATCCTATATAAATATAAAAGGTCCTATTATTGCTTTCTGCCTTAGTTTCACAACTACCAGTCTACTATAATGATTAAGATTTTACACCTTTTACCATTTTAACATTTGAATGGAGTACACGTTGAAAGACCCAAAACCCAATACTTAAATATTAAATCAAGCGGACACAATGAACTTGCTATCTGTTAGTTAGGGCATCTTCAATCAATTACGGGCTGAATATTCAGTGGGCTGAATATTCAGCCCGTAATTGGGTGGGGGCGCCCAATGGCCAGATGCCCATTTAATGGGCGCCTGAGCTTTAGGCGCCCATTTTATGGGCGCCTGAGGCAAGGCGTCCATAAAATGGACACCGCCCCCCTCCCCCTCATTTCTCTTCACTTTTCGTTTTCAATTAGAAAAATTATCCGAAATGCCGCCGCGTCCAACCAAAATCGCCCGAAGAACGGTTCAGAGACATCCAGAGGAGCAAGCAGGACCACTACACGTTCCGCCACCGCCTGGAGTTTCACCAGACGATCTACGTGTTTTACATGAGCTGCCAGATGGTTATCAGCATAGAGCCGAAACCGCTTTGACGATCATACAGGTATTAATCAACCCTTACTATAACTTGTTATTTTAATTTGTACATTACATACTCATATTAAATAACCCTTACGCTATCAAAAATTGTTGTTTCATTAACTATCTATAGGACCATTACATTCACTGTCGGGGTAGTTGGGCTAAGTGCATTACCCAGTTTTATGACTATCTTCCTGGTCCTATTATTGAGAGTCTACAGGCTAGCCCTTTTGGTCTATTTTTGTCGATTAGGCATGTTCAGTCCTTTGATCGACCTCTCATCCAGGCATTAGCTGAGAGTGGTGGCCCACCACGCATACGTTTCATTTTTCAGATTTTGAGCTTGGTATCACCCCAGTTGATTTCTACATGTTCACTGGGATTGAGATTGCTCGACAGGGTCTTCGACCTTTTCCATTCGATGGTTTATACGAGTCGCCCAATTTGTATACTGTTTTTTTACCACTGATAGATGTTACCTGCGTCTCTAGTGGTTCTGTTAAGTTGACGTACTTGCAGCATTACATCACCAGTTATATAGCTAGAGCCGATATGATGGATGCAGTTACTAGAGCATTTTTGTTGTACCTGTTTGGTTCGACCTTTTTTTCGAACCAAAAAGGTACGGTTAGACTTGGCTATTTAGCTTCCCTTGCCCGATTAGACCAGCTACATACTATCGACTGGGGCACGGCGATATTAGACACCCTATATACCGCTCTAGATTCATTTGCGCTTGGCGATGTCAGGCAGATATATGCTTTTTGGTATATTTTGCCGTTATGGTACTACGAGTACACGGCAAACATGCATCTCCGCATCCAGGACACGGCTAGTCAGGCTGCTGAGCATTACTTCCCTAGGATGAGACGATGGGAGACCATGCAGTACGTACATCATGTCCCCTTAGGTGTACGTCATGACTTGATGGAGGCTAGGTCACAGCTGGATATGCGTAGTCGTGGTAACATCATTCGGACTCCTTGGGCCTCACATTGGACTCATCTAGCAGATGTAGGTCTTCTGATGGACGACCATCCCTTGATGGTTGCGTATTCAGTATCTAGACGTAGGGTTGCTTTGCATACGCCTGCATTTATGCCTATGTGGTATTTGGGAGAGAGATGTGCTTATCAGATTACGGGTGATCGTCGTATACCATACGATCCTTTATCCTGCGAGGACATGTTTGGTAGATATAGGGTGATCGGTGATCGGTGATCAGTACTTACATGCTCTACGATAGGCTGGATGGGTGGATAGTAGTACTTTTTTCATCGATGGGGATTACGACGCTTATTGGGCTAGAGTAGCACCCCGTAGATTCATCGTACCAGATTATGTTCGTGGGGTCAACTCTGATCATATAGGACCTCATTTGGCAGCCGGTAGAGTTCAGGTACCGCAGGTTTCATTTGACTCGATTCCGTCACAGTTCTCCCAGGCTCCCATGCAGTTGGAGCCTGATACCACTTTTAGAGCGTATGACTTGACAGGTACTTTGATTGAGCAGCCTTTAGTCTTTCCAGATCACCCCGACTATCCTGGTGTGCCTTCAGTCAGGTTATATCCTCCGTATGAGGTACGTTTGTTGTTTACTGTCATTTTTCCTTTATTTTATGCTTGTTTTTTTATTATGGCTTTTGTCATCTTTATGTAGTATGCTGCTAGATTGGATCAGGCCAGAGTAGGGTTTGGTGTGTTTCGCGATATGACTCTTGCACATACACACGCCATGCATGATATGTACATGCAGCATACACAGATGCTAGAGGCTCAGATTGATCAGCTATCAGCTAGACTTGCTGTATATGAGCCTTTCGGATCACAGGGCGGAGGTGATGCTGGTCCCAGTGGGTATGGTGCTGGTGGTTTAGATGAGGACGATGGGGATGATGAGGACGAGGGGGATGATGGTGATGGGAATGACGAGGATGACGATGTAGACGATGATGATGATGATGGAGATGATGATGATGCTGGTGACGGAGATGAGGATGATGACAGTGACGGAGATGGTGATGACGGTGATGATGTTGACGATGACGACGCTGCCTCCCTTTAGTTGTATACTTTTTAGTTTATGCGTATGAGTATATGTACTTAGGTCATTATTTCAGTATATTGTGTATTATTGATATGCTGTCACTTTCTTGGATTTTGGATTATAATGATCGTGGTTATTGTGAATTCTATATGTCTGTGAGTACCGTGACTTATACATGTTGGTGTATATTATTATTTGTAGGTTTCCGTTTAAATACGAACTATATGTTGGTGTACAATGTGAATACTTTATGTTCGTTTAACTAGTGAATGATTCAAACATAGAACACTTATAAGAAACGACACAGTAATAATAGACTGCACATATGAAGAAACTAGACGTGACGATTAAACTGCAACTCCTGTACAGACAGTCTAAGACGTCTTATCTCATGTTCTAGTTCATTTGCGTAGGTTATGCCCCTTGGACATAATGGATCATCCAACCATTCCGCGTAATTGCAACCATTCGGCCAGAATTGACATAGTTGGATTCGACGCCCAATATTTTCTCCATCCGCACAAACTACAACTTCAACTTCAAACCCGCACAGACAACAAACTAGCTGCGATTCAACTTCTTGCTCAGTGGGAGGTTGAACTACTTGATCCAGGTTCTCATGTTGTTCATATGCCATACGTACAACATTTTGTTCGTATCGCGGTTCGACCACTTCCTGAAGTCTCAGCTGCTCAAGGTTTGGAAACTGACTACGGACATCTTCATAGTGTTGTTCTTGATAATCGATAAGCCAATCCTCATCAGTATGTGGACTTTCCGTAGGCACGTAACCTGCATCTGAATCGATAGAAGAAGGCCAAGAAGGCATTGCGATGAAGAATTTATTGTTGTGAGTGTGGAAGAAGATGATTATGAATGATGAATAAGTAAGGCAGAAAGAGAATATATAAACAATACACTTTTCGTCGCAGTACTTTTTGATCTGACAACATACATTACACTAGGGCATATTCAAAAACAAACATTAGACATAGGCATTAGCTTTGACAACAAAAGCAGACATTATCATTTGAAAAGACAATTCAAAAAGCTCATGATACATTAACGAACGTTACATAACCAACTATCAATACTGTTATCTTAAGGCCATCCAAATCTTTCTAGCCAGTTTTGACGTATGAAGTACGCATCATGGGCAATGAAGGGCGTGCCATATTTTAAATTGTATCGACCGTCATAAGTCGAACGTGTTGTCTCAAACACATTTTCCAATATTACCTCGTTAATAATCTTTGTGTAACGCGTGCATGCCCTAGTAAAGTTTTTGTGTGCAGTCCTGACCTCTTGAGCCGTACGTCTGACTTGAGAGCCCACATCGTTGTTGTACAGGTCAGCCAGAGTGTCCCAAAAATTAATTGCCATTGACTCCTGATTATCGCACTTCTCATCGGTTTGAATGTAGTACTGCATAAGCAACTTCAATTCATGAGACGTAAATGTCATGTTGGACATTGTAATTTGAATAATGATAGGTTTGTAGATGATTTAAACGTATAACGATTTGTGAATTTATATAATGGATAATGAGCAGAGAATCTTGACCGACAAACGAACATGGCTACAGTACATGATTAGACCGCACACTGACACACCCTCTATCCACTAAACATAGCAGAGAATCTTGATCGAAAAACGAACGTGGCTACAGTACGTGATTAGACCGTACACTGACACACCCTCTATCCACTAAACATAGCAGAGAATCTTGACCGGCAAACGAACGTGGCTACAGTACGTGATTAGACCACGCACTGACACACCCTCTATCCACTAAACATAGCAGAGAATCTTGACCGACAAACGAACGTGGCTACAGTACGTGATTAGACCGCACACTGACACACCCTCTATCCACTAAACATAGCATAGAATCTTGACCGGCAAACGAACGTGGCTACAGTACGTGATTAGACCGCGCACTGACACACCCTCTATCCACTAACCATATAGATGTCATACTTGTTCACCACAATTTACTCTAACAAAACATTCAAATATCAGACAACTATCCTCAAATATCAAACAATGTCTGGAAATTTACTAAAAACTGTATTGCTTTGCGACAGTGACTCTGAAGAAGAAACGTATGCGTTAGCGCATCAACAGGAGGAGGAGGAATTGATGGAGATATATCGTGAAGCATACGGATCAACTTCTGGAAAACATGGTGGTTCCGTAGTGGGTAGGAAATATATCAACCGTAACCAGCAAGCATTTCACAAAACACTACTGCAAGATTACTTTGCCCGTGATCCAACTTACGGTCCAGAGACATTCAGACGACGATTCAGAATGAGTCGACCATTATTCATAAGAATTCTCGAAAGTATTCAGCAGAATAATAATTATTTTGTTTTTAAGCAGGACGCCGCAAAAAAACATGGTTTGAGTGGGCATCAAAAGATGACTGCAGCTTTGAGAATGTTAGCATACGGTACACCCGCCGATGCCCTTGACGATGCATATCGTATTGCAGAGAGTACGGCATTGGAAAACCTAGATCACTTCTGCCAGTCAGTTGTGGACATTTATGGGACGGAATATCTTCGATCTTCAAACGAGGCAGATGTAACTCGCTTGCGTGAAATGCATGAAAGCAAGGGCTGGCCTGGAATGCTTGGAAGTCTAGATTGTATGCATTGGGAGTGGAAGAACTGTCCAAAAGCTTTTCACGGAGCATATAACGGCAAGGAAAAAAACCAACAATCATCTTAGAAGCAGTTGCCTCTCATGATTTGTGGATCTGGCATGCTTTCTTTGGAATGCCAGGTTCTCTTAATGACTTAAACGTTGTCGAACGATCTCATTTGTTCAACGATTTGGCGCAAGGTAAGTCAACTCCCGTATCATTTACTCTTGGTCAGAACACATATGACCATGGATACTATTTAGGAGATGGAATTTATCCCAAATGGAGTACGATTGTGAAGACATTTGCAAACCCAATGATGGCAAAACAGAAACAATTTGCTGCGATGCAGGAAGGACAAAGGAAGGACGTAGAAAGGGCGTTTGGAGTCCTTCAAGCAAGATTTGCAATGGTAAGCAATCCATGTAGATTATGGAAGAGATCAAAAATGGCTACAATTATGTTCTGTTGTATAATTCTCCATAACATGATCATTGAAGATGAACGCGGTATGGATTATCCTGATTTCGAGTATGAAGGGGCAAGACAACCACCCGAATTGTTTCACACAACCACGTTACGAAATGAAGAACAGTACGCAATTCATAACGATCATCATGAGGTATATCGTAATGCAGCTATTCATAATAGACTCCAAAGGGATTTAATGGAGCATATTTGGAATTCTCATTGAAATCAGTAGTTGAAGATGGTGGATCTTTGTTTAATTACATATGTTTGCCTTTTTTATTTCTATAACGAAGTGTGTAATGCTTCAATTATTATGTTTGTAATGTCATTTATGTTTGATGAAGTAAATCTATTACGGGCATATACACAATGCATCGAAAAAATAATATACCATTAAATATTGTTAAACCGAAAATAACACTTGATTACCTAAATGAACTAAAGGTACATGGAAATGTAAACTGCAATAACTAGAAATATCAAATTAATACGTCAACTACATATGTTTTGCTCCAGATCTACTCTCAACAATGCGCTGCTTGTACTCCATCCAATATTGCAATGTAACTGGATCCATTCCGGTGACATCCTTTTCCATTACTATAGTCTCTTGGCGTTGCCGCTCTAGCTCAAAACGACCCTTCTCAATCTCAGTCAATTCTTTTAACACGGCAAGCTTTTCTGCGCTTCCTTTTTGACGTTCTGCATTTTCTCTCGCATGTTTTTCATGCATTAGGGCTAAACGAGAATCAATTTGAGATTGAACAGCAATTTTCTTCTTAGCTGCTCGTTGCCCCATCGGTCTAGCGTCCTCATCAAATGCGGGAATTACTTCTTCGTCTTCGATATCTTGGCATTCATTTGAGGCCATATGAGAAGAATTGCCTGGGCTAGAATTGTAAATAGATCTACTTGCTTTTTTCTTCCCCTTTGACTTCGTCTGCACATCTCTTAAGCCTTTTGCGGTGTTTGAGTTCCATTTTTGTAGACTAACAAGCAAGTCATAGCAGTTTGCAAACTGATAGTAGTGGGGTTTCTTTGTACCATTTTCTCTTGGAAATAATTTCAAGAACTGATCGTTCGCCATTCTCTTCTACAGAAACAGAAAAACAAAATCAAATGTTAACAAAGTGATTAGAAATGAATGTAAATTAAAAATGTGATTTTACAAAACGCTACCAATTCAGCTTCGCCACCCATTCCACTTGGATTTGCTGTTCTTATTTTGTGGATCTGCGACTCGTAGAATTTTGTTTGTCGATTAATCTTCCCAAAACGACCCGTGATTGCAGACATTGAACTCGTCTTTTCAACATGTTTTTTATTGTACGCACTCATGACTTTTGCCCAAAACACCTCTCCACTTTGGTCGTTTCCCTTTACCGAGTCGTTAGAAAAATGACAATAAATATAACACAAATCCTTATCTTCATCGCCAGACCATGGAGCAGAAGAATGGAACGATAGAGGGGGGCGGTTTGGGGAATTCCATTTTGAAAGGGTTGAGAATCTAAATCCCAGCTATCCATATTCATCGCTTCGGTATATGATTGAAACGGATGAGACATACTTTCAATATTAAGGAATTGAGAATAAAATTGTAATAGAAGAAGAGATGTGTGTATTACAATCTGGATAACATTCTGATATATGTAGTGAAATCATAAATATGACCGTTTATAGCCGTTGTAATTGAAGTATGACCGTTTATAGCCGTTGTAATTTGAAATATGACCGTTTATAGCCGTTGTAATTTAAAATATGACCGTTTATAGCCGTTAGGGGTGAAAAGGGGGGAAATACGGCCGGTAGGGATGGATATTTGGGGGAGGGGGTTGGGCGCCCATTAAATGGGCGCCCAAGCCCAGTTCAGGATCCTGAATGCATCCTGAACGTTAACCTTAATCTTAAGGTTGAATTGAACGACTGAAGATCTTTTTTGCTCAAATTCAGCAAATAATTTGACGATTGGAGATGCCCTAAGATATTTCGTTCCGGAAACACCCAAGCATTTTTACGAAGTAATCATGATACTAAATATTTTCGTGACTCAAAATCAAAAAAATTAATGGATATTAATATTGACTTTTAGAGAACACTACAAGAACACAGGGCTATTCCGACGTCAAATAGCCGTCGGCGTCCTTTGGAGCCGATGGTATAGCCGCCGGAATAATGCATACGGCTTTTGTCAAATTTCGACGACGGCGACGACAATATTTCGACGTCTTTTCGACGGGTACTAATGGAAAATAGCGAAGGTCTTCGACGATCAATGAGGTACATGTGGATCCACTCGTAACCAATAATCCACCAGTAGCCATCGGAAGATTGTGACCCGTAAGCCATTAAAAATCTGGGTTTATTTTTTTTATTTCTACGCCTATTTGACTTCCACCAAATCTACATACATATCAATATACTTCTCAACTCTATTCAAATGATAAGTTCATGTGATCACTGAAATAACGAGAGAACAACACGAAGCTTCTTTTTCGATATATGATTTGCAAATTGGACTTTCAACTCGAGATTTTGTCTCGCTTTTTTCTTTAAATAATTTAAGTACCTAACAGAAAATATTTCAATTCAAAAATAACTTATATATGTAATTAAAATAATATCTACCATACTCGATATTAATACCTTACATCTCGAATGGATACATTCATCCATATTGCACAGGACCTCGAAAACGTGCTTCATATTGAAGATGAAAAGATAAATGCTACATTACATTAAAAAAATCTAGAGGAAATATTTTCCCTAATTTGCAGAGCAGTACATGGATTTTGTAACAACCCGGGATTTCACATTAATTAATTTTCGTCATTAAACGATAAATGGTGATTAAATTGTTATCTAATTGCTATTTGGAATTTTTAAATCGAGTTCGAATTCTTTTAAAGAATCGTTAAAGTTATTCGGGCTTTCAATTGAATATTGGCCCATGTTTTTTCTTCGTCCGTGATGGTTATCAAAGGCAAACCCGTTTCCCCCCTCTCCTTTTATTCATTCGCGAACCCTAAAACAAAACGCACGATAAATTAAAAATGGCGGCTTTCATTTTTTGTCGCTCGCTCATTATGAAATTAGGGCTTTTGATTTTCGATGGGAAAAGGGGACGCGGCTGCGAATTTGGTTTTGCACTCGTTAAATAAGGTGAGTGATTTTTAATTACTCACATCTAATTCAATTTCATATATATGTGATTTTGTGATTTCCACGGCTTTGAATTTGGTACTTTGACTTCGGTCATTTTGATTTTGTGATAGTATTTTGGCTTCGGCCTCCTTGTGATTTGCTAACTCAAATTAGGGTTTCGTGTAATTCGTTAATGCCGACTTCATATACTCGTTGCTCACTTCGGCTGCTTCTATTTGATGGAGTTCGACTTCGATTTGGTGAGTGATTTTTATTACACTCACATCTAATTCAACTGTGCTTCGGCCATTCGATTTTTGTTTTGATTGTTGATGATTTCATTTACTTTATTGTTTTGATTGCTGATGATTTCATTGACTTTATCAATTTTTTGTATAAATCTGTTACTTGATGCTCATGGTATTGATTTATATGGCCTTGATGATTTTTGGATCGTTGTTCATCATTGGAATTCTGTTGTTGACATTGGTTAGTGTTTGGTGCTTCTGTACCGTGCCTTGAACTCTGTTGACATGAATTTGTTCGACTTTTGCTTGTCTTCTTTTTTCGGCTTCGGCCTTATACATTTGTTTGTATGTCCCTGCACATTGTAGCCTTTGTGCTTGTTACTGTGTTGCCTTATCTAGGTACACATGCTTATTTCACCTGTAGCCTTTGTGCTTGATGTTCACTTATAGTTCGAGACAGTTTGCATTAATCGGTACTCTAATTGAGCCGAGCACTTCGACTTGTTCAGGTTTCGTTTGATTCCTATACAACCTGCTTAGTATCTGTCTTGTTTCGAACTTGATTACTTTGTGCCTTGATCTTTGATGACCTCTGTGTATTGTAGTTGACTTCGGTCTTGATTTGTATATGTGATTCCATGACTTCAGAACCATTGCTTTGATATTGAACTGTACTCGGTGAACTTTGACCATATTGTCCAGTTTATAACTACTGGTTCATTTAGATTGAATTTGCGTCGATTGTTGCTTCATGTTACTGCAGCTTCATTGTAGCTGTGGGGACCATTTGAAGCAATATGGATATTTGTTTCGTGGATTTTATTTGTAGCCTGCGAGCTAGATTTTGTTGAACCTTGTGCATGTCCTGGGTGATACATTTGTTCATAATTTGCCTCTGAAGTACCATTGTTGCCTCGGGTTTGAGTTTTGCTCGTATAACCTAGTGACACTGGTTCTTGATGTTGCTCGGTTTTGAGGTACACTTGGGTTTTGATTATGCAATGGTGGATTCTGTTGAATTAGAACTATTGAGGCAGTAGCATTCATTTTGGCCCTACTGCACTGTGTATATTTTAGTTCTTGTGTCTTTAGTCTTTGTTGTTGCAATTGAGTTGAGTCAGTGGCTTGACCTTTTGCATTTTGTTGTAGTTTGATTTGGGTTGTAATTGCACCACTTTTGTCATGTTGAATGGAGTCACTGAAGCATCACCATCTGCGATTATACATAAATATATGTATGTTGTTGCACCATTGTTGTTTCACTGCTCCACTGGTTACCATTTACTTGAATTGTGTTTCACTATGCTGCCATGTTCAATTGAAACCCTGTTGCAATTGGGTGGTGGCTGCATTAAGTTGTTTTCATATGTGATCTTGTGGTGGCTGCAGTTTTTGGTTGCAGTTTGCCCTTGAATTCATTGGTGACTGCAGTTTTGTTTTGTATGCAGTTTTTCCCTTGTTGGTTTGCATTGCACTGAAACAGTTGGATTTGTTTTTCGAATTCACTTGAGTTGAATCCAGTATTTAGGGTTTGACCTTGTGTTCGTTTGTGAATTTTCATTGTGTACATATGTGCACATTGTCCATGTCATTCAACTTTGACCATTGAGGTCGTGGCATTGATATTTGAATCTTCATTTGATTTTGGTTCGTTGATCTTTTGTGTAATTCATCACTGTAGTGGCGAGACATTACATGCACGCGTGTACTGCAGCCAAACAGAAGTGACGTTTTAATTGATATTTAAATTGTTTGAACTGTTTTGATTATTCAATTCAATATGTTTTGAATTGTATTTTGATTTGGTTTGATTGATCATTTTGTTGTTGTCTAATTATCTATTTGATAATTAGATTATGAGTTTCTAATTATTTATTTAATAATTAGATTTTTGTCGTTAATTGCCGTTTATGTAGCCCTATTATTTTCTAAATTATCTTCATTATTGATAATCCTTTCTTTTATCTTTATTGGTAATTTGAATTTGTTGATTTGTTGTTTAACACTGTTACGTGTTATATTTACCGTTATCTGATTTCCTTATTAAAGGATTGGACAGATGAGATTTTGTGACTGTCGTCTATTTGATTATTTATTTATTATTGCTTTCGTGCATTAATAACTGAGTTTGAATTAGACTGACCCGTGTATTATTTTCTTTTGAATTTAATACCCGGGTCAGACCGAGTTATTACAGGTTGTTGATATCTTGCTTTGGGTTGCTGCTAGAGCTATGAAGTCTTTTTTATATCTTTTGGAGTAGTCGTTGTCTTAGTATAGGATGTTATGTATTCATGTATATGATTCACGATAATGTACTTGTATATTTAACTTCCAGAGTCGACAGTTGTAGTTGTATTGTATGTATTGTATCACATGTATTGTAACTAACTTCAGTTATATATATATATATATATATGAGATTTTTATATTATCTGTGTTCCGCATTTAGCTGCTCTGTGTTATTATTATATATGTTGTCCTAAACTATTATGAACCATCGTAGTTCGTTTTATATTGGAATTGTATATGTCGATGGGAGTAAATAAATAAGAGATGAAAAATAAAAATATATACCACTCCTATCGAGGTAACCAATACTAGTGTAAGGCCTAACTACGGATGGCCGCTCCTATCCAGCCTTATTCTTCGTAATAACAGACAGTATTTATTTTAATACTCTTTATTATTGTGAGAATAGAGGTGGGGCGTCACAGATTTCTTCCTCAAGTTTACGTGAACGATCAACTTTTGACGTAGTTGAACAAAGCTTCTTGTTCCGTTACAACCTTTCAAACTTTTTTGGGCAACAGTTCTCTAAAAGCGAAGGGCAACAATTTTCTATCATTGTAACGACACAACTTTTTGGATAATTTAAATCGATAATAAGTCACACATGTCAATTCAAACCATTCAAAATGGAGGATTGTTAATGGGGTAAATAAGAAAATAAGAGTAAAAGAAGAAGAAACCAACGCAGAATACCACAGCGAAAAGACAAAATATAATAATCAGATAAACAGTTTAGGAAGCGTTTATACAATGCATCTGATTATAGTCTATACAGCATTTATCAGAGTTATAAATACATCAGGAATAAATACAGTAATGCAGCAGACAACATGATGCAGGAATAATAATAGTAGTAGTATACCGAATTTTCGTCTTCATTCTCCATAATAAGTTTTCAATAAGCTGAAAAACTCATAACTGACCCGAGCGTAATGAAAAGAATAAAACACTCGAGTCAGGACTAAAATATCTGTATGTAAGTCAATCAATATCGCATATAAAATATTAATGTCATGGCGTCAGAGATGCTTACGGGTTTTCACATCTCCAATCCAGTGTATAACATGCGTGCAATAACTCAAGAGATGTTACGGGATTTTCTATCTCTTAAGGATCCGTCAAAATATTTATATGTAGCAGAATACGCTACATATATAATGTCTAATCAATAAAATAAATGTTTTTCTTATTGTTAAGGCTTTACATTAATCCCTCTTAACGCATTTTTAAGCATTGTCATACAGTTTGTATTTGACATCACCAGTACGTTGGTGGTCAGGGATGTGCCGTGATACAACAACACTAAACCAAAATTGTACGGGTATCGTATAGGGATAAAAGTATGACAAGGCACATGAGGCAATGCCCAAGGCAGGATACTACCAGTTCCGGTCGCATGGCTGGTAGTAATGCATCATAGCCATAACCGTCCACCACATCTATCCATCCTATATCGAGTCAAAGGGAGGCTATCCCAAGTCAAGGTGCACCAATCGAAATCAACAAGAGTAATTATATGGACCGATTCTAAGAAAATCGAAGAATGGATGTCCGCTCGGGGTACTTAGCCCACTTGGTCCGGTCAAGCCGTCATGTTTTAGTCATTTCAAGTTGGCACAAGTGTCATGGTCTATCCATCATCGTTCTCTTTCTTCAAATCCAGCAATCATCGTTAAATACAACCACTTCGTTCTAGATTCTCCTCCATGTACACAGTTGTTAAAGTGGTTCAGGTATCGACAGATAGTATGTCCATGTCCGGCTCCGGTATCTTTAACATCCAAATGTCGTATTACTCACTAGTTGGTACTTTTACATTTTGAAAACAGTTCATACTTGATATCAAAATATCATATTCGCTTCAAAATCAAATCCATTTTTGAAATCATCATATTTATTCAAAGTATACCATTTGACTTCAAAATTATTTTTGCCTCAATATTCCAATTTCGCTTCCAAAATCGTTTCAAATTTCAATTTAGATTATA
This sequence comes from Allium cepa, assembly GCA_030765085.1. Taxonomy (NCBI): domain Eukaryota; kingdom Viridiplantae; phylum Streptophyta; class Magnoliopsida; order Asparagales; family Amaryllidaceae; genus Allium; species Allium cepa. Next base: position 791,353,788 of record CM060945.1, on the reverse strand, counting down.
ACTTCATTTAACCCAATACGTATTTTAGTCCGAGATTTAAATATAAACACTCTACCCTTTTTGGCCAGTTTCAATTTTAGGAAAATAGTTTGACTAGTTTAAAATAGTTTAAATAATTGAAATAGTTAAAAATAGTGTAAATGGTTAAAATAGTTAAAAAATAGTTTAAATGGTTGAAATAGTTTAATACTAAATAGCTTAAGTATTAAAATAGTTTATATAGCAAAATAATTTGGAAAACCAAAATAATTTGTATATTTAAGAAGATAGCTTTTAAATAGTTTTATATTAAATAATTAATTTGAAAAAAGTTTCAAAGTAAAACCGATTCAATTCCTACTTCCTAATTCAAATCAATTCCAATTTCCATTCTGTTGATTCGATTTTGATTTCAATTCAAATCAATTTCAACTTCGATTTAAATTATTTCAATTCCACTTCAAATACAATTAATTCAATTTCAAGTTCAAAATTAAAACCATTCCAATTCCAAATCAAAACCATTTCGATTTATCAATTTCAAGTTCGATTTTCAAAACATTGATCCAAAATACTTAAATCAACTTTACCCCAATTTGAAATCCAAATTTTCAAATACTTTTACTTAGTAAAATTTAAAGTTTGAATAAAATTCCCATCCTCTAAATCTAATCAATTTCTGAAATTAAAATCATAATTCGATTATTGCTTAAAAATCCCAACTTCAATTATTTAAAACATTTTGTTTAACACAATTTAATCCCACAGTTTGAGCTCAAGTTCGAAAAGAATTCGATTTCCATAAGCCTGATTTATTTCTTTAAATCCAAATCATTTTAATAATTTAAAATCAGAAATTTAAAATCATTTAATTTAACCAATCCGGTGTTCGTATATAATTTTATATCCTAAGGCCAAGTGATCGATTATTTCAATTTAATTTCAAGGATGGATATATATCATTTCAATCCAAATAACAATGTCATAGTTATATATCATTTCAACCTATTTCTTAATTTTTTTAAAATAATTCAATTTACAGTTTTATACAACGTAAATAATATACAAGGTGGTAACAGGATATATTAGAACAAATAAACATCCAAATCATCCAAAATGTCAACCAATAACATCCATCACAATCAATCTTCAATCATCCATATAGTCAATATAATTCACAACAATTTCATAGTTATTAATATCCGGTGTTTTATTGAAAATTAAATACTAGTTTCAAATCTAACTGTCAATTTTTATTTTTAACAGTTAATTTAAAGACAATTTAGAGGACGATTAATCAAGCAACAATCAATAAATTCATATCACTTCATAATTTTGAATTTAACCAGCATAAAAATATTCTATTACTTGTGAACATTATAAAACACTCATCTTGAGTCTCAATTTCAAATCAAATCGAACGACATTCGATTTAACCTAAAATTTTAACTAGCTCCAATGAACTCCAATCTAGCTCCATCACGTAGTGCTCATCGCCATGATTCCAAAGCATCATGTTTCCTCTGATTCCGACCTCGCATTCCCAAGATATACAATTTATAAGATTATACGATTTAATGTAAATAATTTGTAACTTTTTTTTCTTAATAACCTAACAATCCAGGCAGTTCATCACGAAAAGTTAGATCTGGGCCGTAATTTTTTCTTCTTCCTTAATGCGACTACCAAGTGAAACACGCACACGAAACCCATCCTTGCCGCCCTTAAACCCTAATCGACGTGACCGAACAACACACCTAAATGACGATCAAGAACTACCACTTCAAAGCTCGTCGTGAGCATCGGCTTCACCGTGAACCACGTCGAACTCGGTTGTTCCTCAGCCTCGTATTTCGTGCACGAACACATGCGTTTGAAGGAGGATTGCCACTATGTCGTGCCTCCATTTCAAATCTCCACGTTGGATCTAAAGATCTTGTTGCCCTCTTCGATTTCCTAGTTGAAGGTTTCTTGAATTGGTTGATGGATTGCAAGGAAAAAGAAGGGAAAGAATGGAAGATTTCGGCCATCCATTATTGTTGGAGGCGCGGCTCAATTCTAGAGCTAAGGTCACAGTACAAGCATATTTCTAAGCGTGCAACATTATTTTATTATTGTTTTCAATCTTTTGAGGACGAACTCCAAACAATGCATGCCGCTAGGCATTTACAATGGTTTACCCTTATTCCGGACATAATGGAACATGTTTCGGGGCCTAATTCGATCGTATGGAAACGATAGTTTTTTAGACCCAATTATTATATTGAATTTTCAATATTAATTTCAACGCGTTTCTATTCCGCACGACCAAACGATAACTCCAAACATTATGAAATTTGAAATCCGATAATAACACACTTTTTGGACCCAACGGAACATATTACATTGAAATCCGAGATATGCCCCAGATCGCTATTTTAACGTCTCGATTATAATATAAAATTTCCAATTTCTAATTATTCACTTTTAAATCCAGTTTTAAATTTTAACAATCTTCATTGTTGTTTAAATAAAATTTTCATCAACTTTTGTTATCATTTTCAATCATATTAAATCCAAAATTCAATTATTCAAATAATTGTAATATTAAATTTAAGCAATTTAATTGTTCAGTATTCAAAAAGTTTCAATATTAGATTTTAAATGAAATTTACTTATCAATCAATTACTTTATTTACATCTAATGAATTCAACATTTATTATTTAATCCAACTATTGATTCTAAACACATTCAATACATAGCATTACCTTTCAATATTCGTTATTACTCAAATCTTCATAAGATTATTTCAAAATTTTATTCGAGTTCATATCCAATAACTTACATTCAAAATCATTAAATTTTTATTTATAACCAATTTTTTGAATAATCATATTAAATTTAATAATTTAAAATATCTAAAAATACGGGTCGTTACAATCTCCCCCACTCAAAACTTTTCGTCCTCGAAAAGACATTAGTAAAGAATTTAACATTTGATTTATTTTATTCAAAATTATCAACATATAAAACCATAAATTTCATTTATAAAACCATTATTATATTTCTACTACGCTACTCCGAGCTGCTTACGGAATTTACAAGCTAGTTATCGAAATAAGTTATAAAATTTTAAAACTTCAAAAATTTTCTAACACCCGGATTTATGAAAAATTTCGGCAGAGCCTCCTTTGCACGGCTCAATCAGAAAAACTACAAAATGCCATTACGGGCCCCAAACGAACAAAAGAAAACATAAGCCAAGTGGCTCCATCATGAAATCATCAAATCAAATGACAAAATAAACACGTACCTTTTTGTCGCGCAGTCCAGATTTTTCTTGATTTTAAATACCTGTATCTTATTTACGAATGATATCCAATCATATAATTTAAAAACATTTTATATTTCACATTTTCCAATTTCCAATGTTAGTTTTACTCAAGCCCGTACGATGTACATATGTTATTTGTACGCAATATCAAATCTGATCGCTCACTCGATCACATAATTTCACTTCTGAACTAGTATCATTCACACGACCCTTTAGTGCAGACTCAGATTTGGTTCCTTCATCTGAAACCGTTATACTCCTTACATAGCCATATACCATGATAGATAATTCCAGAATCAATCGATAATCCATATTCATTGTTCGCCGCTGAGGATCGAGTGAAAAACCCTAACTCGGATCGGTATAAATTATCTCGAAATTTTATGCTCGAATCTAGATTAAGCGAATAAAATAATATACATACAACTTATGTATTACCTTTCAATAGATTTCTATCCAATTCATCTATATTAAATTTCTTTTACTTACCTTCATTTCATTTACGATTATTTATTCACAATTCATTATTCCTATCCCTTGTTTACTTAGTGTATCCATTTCTTTGCATAGCATATACTTTAATACTACCATTTCTTAAACATCATTCCCTAGAATTTGCTTACTCAAGTTCATTTTAAACATTACATTCAATTTAATTAAATGCAATTTCATTTTCAAATTGATTCTTGTTACACCAAGTCCTTTTCATTCGCATTCATTTTCATAATTTCCTTTAATAACAGATTTATTTGTGAAACATTTTATTAATCATCACTTCAATTATAATCATTCTATAAAAGTCCAACATCTTCTACATGATTTTTCTAAGTTTATAATTATCTCAAAAGTTACAAATTCAATTTCACAATTTCCTTGCAAATTCGTATTTAATTCTATGACCAATTTACAAAGATATTATTTGATTCATTAGTCTACTTTCTTAAGTTCCACTTACTTATTCCATTTTGTTATTAATTATTTCATAATATACTTAAGTATATAGCATTTATTATTACAACCAAATTTTGAGTTATATACATTTTAATTACTCTTAAGTTTTGTTTACTTGTATAATATCCCATTACATATCCCCATTGTCATTTTAACTTTTAACATTTGATTAATCTTATTATGTTATTAGAATGCAATTTTGGTATTACACAAATTAATCCGATTCATTTTACTTTAGAATGTTCTCTACTTTATCATATTTAAATTTTCTTTATGTTCCATTTAACTCTAAAGTTTCTTACACATTTAGCTTAGATTTCTTTATTCTCTTATTTTATAAGCTCTGGTTATTCAAATATTCCATTTCATTCAAATAATTTGAAGATTATAAATTAACAGAACTTATAATTTCTGAATACCTGGTTCGTTTCAAATCTTTTGAAATAGGTATGTATACTTATATCATATATATATCAAATCAAACTAATGGAGTTTAAACCAAAATCCATTTATCGAATTTTTTTCCGAAGAAAAGCTTCTTAGAAGTCTTCCCACACTTTGAGACTCGAAAATGAATATCGATGATGCTGCGTAGTCGTTGTTAGAACCTCAATTGTTGGATTTTAATGACAACAACTATACAATTATGTCAAAGAATCTCTAAGCTAATTTGCAGGTACATGGGCATCAAAAAGAGATAATCAAATACATTCAAAATGAAGATACACAGTACAAAAGAATAAAAGAATGTATATGGAGATACAAGAAGAGATATATACGATAGAGACAAGACAAAGGTGACAAACAAAGTATTATCAGTCATAAAGTGTCGTGTCTAGAGTTTACAAATGTTAAAATCTTCTCCAAATGGTATATACACATATACATTCAAATTTTAAATGAAAAATCAAGTTTTCAAAAATTGGATGGAGCAGGACTCGAACCCGAGTCACTAGTTTAGAAGGCAAGTGCTCTAACCATTTGAGCTATGGTAATTTTTAGTTATAAGTCAAATTCAGACGTCTGAATTGACCATTTCAGACGTCTGAATATAGGCAAAAATAGCCTATTTCTTTTCTGACTTGCACGTTTCAAATTTCAGAAGTCTGAAATTTAATTTCAGACGTCTGAATATTTACAACGGCTATTTGTTTGAAAAGGCATTTCCATTCATGAAGGGTTGCGGCCTTTAATTCAACAGCTTTTGATGATAACTCTTCATGAACAATTACAATCATTTATTACCTGTATAAACACATTAGAATCAAGTTTTAAATTCACCAATTTCTATTGATTATTATTCTATTATTGAAATTCTTGATTCTAACTCATTTGTGCTAAAAATATCATTCGAATTCAAATTCTACTTTCTTAATCTTCACACATTCATACATATATCATAAAGGAGAAAGATTATAGGAAGATTTTACTATCAAGAGACAAATTCGTGTTATTGAGAACACACTGTGTCATATACTTTCTGTATAAGTTGAATGCCTGTTCTGCTGTTCAGGCATGTGAAGTCCTCTTCGGCTGCTGAGGCAAAATCTTGTTCTGCTGCTCAGGTCCCTTGTTCGGCTGTTCAAGGGTTGTTGTAAACCTGTTCCTCCGGCTTAAGTGAGGATTGTTGTTAGTGAAATTCTAGAAGGAGTCTGGGACTGGACGTAGAACGGAAACTTCGAACCAGTATAAAAATTCTTGGTGTGCTTGTTTTATTTTTTTTACTTATTTACATTGCTCTAGTATTTTAGTTTATTTCCGCACTAGTATAGTATAATTCCATATAGCACGATCCGCACCACACTTTCATTTGGTATCAGAGCATAGCGACTATCACTTTTCGATCCGCACCACCAGTTTCATTTGGTATCAGAGCACGGTAACTTTCATTTGGTATCAAAGCACGGTAACTTTCATTTGGTATCGGAGCCTGGTTTTCTAGAGATCGTAACAACATCCTAGAATAAATGGCTACAAAGAGATCTAGTCAAGGCAATAAGAAGAGAAGAGCAATAAAGAAAAATCAAAGGAGCAAACAAACAAATGCTTCATGGCAAAAGATAATGAGGTTAGTGATCTAACTTTTGATGATATGGTAGAAATAAATTCAGAACTTCTAGACACTTTAAAAAATCTCAAAAGAAAATATAAGGAAGCTTTGGAAAATCAGAAGAAAGCAGAATTCGAAAGAGATATGCTTAAAGACGAGAAGAGAATATTAGAAGAAGAACTTGAGAAAATTCAAAATTCAGACAATTCTCAACTTGCTCTATTAAGTCAAGAAATAGAAGCTCAAAAAGAAAAGAATAATACTCTAGCTTTTGAAAATCATGAGTTAAAAACAAAAATTAAAATTGTTGAGTTAGATAACACTAGTCTCAGAACTAAGCTTGATGACATTACTAAAAATATTTCCAATTTTAATAAAGGGAGAGAAAATTAATCCAGAATTATTGAAAATTCTCAACCTGCTTCAAATAAGAAGGGATTAGGTTATGTTAAGAATTCAAAAGCTCACAATGATAAAAGCGGTTTAGCCTATAAACAAGCTAAAAGTAAAAATAGTACTAGATATGCATTCATGTATACTAACTTTAGTGCTAGTACTAGTAATCAAGATAGTTTTAAAACCAGTTATAGTCATAATAGTACTTTGTTTAGAAATGATAGAAATTATTCTTCAAGTACTAAGCTAATGACTAATAGTATTAAGATATGGATTCCAGCTAATATGATTGATCATGATAAACAACTTTATATTAGCAACTATTATAAGAATGTAATTTGTAATGAAAATTATATTTATAAAGGTTCAACCACACCCAAATGGGTATGGTTTCCAAAGACCTAACCCCCCCGACCCTAACATAGTAAGTGGGTATCGAAAATTATTATTATTTTTTGCAGGTACTCAGAGAAACAAAAGGAAAAGGATAGATTTTGGAATTTTAAAGAATGTTCCATACGTTTAATAGAATTACATGCTTACAATAAAATATGGACTTCAGTAAATATGGTAAAATTTATTTTATTTGTCCTTCATAATTAATAGTGAGTTTATCTCGTTATATACAAGATATTTTATATAATTTTATATATTTCCTCATTCTTTTTGATAATGACAAAGGGGGAGAAATTAATACGCATACTAAAAGAGGGAGATATTATACTTAGGGGGAGATGTTATACTTAGGGGGAGCTTTAAACATATTAATATTATTTTTTATATAGAATGAATATATATTTTAAATTGTATAGTTGTCATCATCAAAAAGGGGGAGAATGTTAGAACCTCAATTGTTGGATTTTAATGACAACAACTATACAATTATGTCAAAGAATCTCTAAGCTAATTTGCAGGTACATGGGCATCAAAAAGAGATAATCAAATACATTCAAAATGAAGATACACAGTACAAAAGAATAAAGAATGTATATGGAGATACAAGAAGAGATATATACGATAGAGACAAGACAAAGGTGACAAACAAAGTATTATCAGTCATAAAGTGTCGTGTCTAGAGTTTACAAATGTTAAAATCTTCTCCAAACGGTATATACACATATACATTCATATTTTAAATGAAAAATCAAGTTTTCAAAAATTGGATGGAGCGGGACTCAAACCCGAGTCATTAGTTTAGAAGGCAAGTGCTCTAACCATTTGAGCTATGGTAATTTTTAGTTACAAGTCAAATTCAGACGTCTGAATTGACCATTTCAGACGTCTGAATATAGGCAAAAATAGCCTATTTCTTTTCTGACTTGCACGTTTCAAATTTCAGAAGTCTGAAATTTGATTTCAGACGTCTGAATATTTACAACGGCTATTTTTTTGAAATGGCATTTCCATTCATGAAGAGTTGCGACCTTTAATTCAACAGCTTTTGATGATAACTCTTCATGAACAATTACAACCATTTATTACCTATATAAACACATTAGAATTAAGTTTTAAACTCACCAATTTCTATTGATTATTATTCTATTATTGAAATTCTTGATTCTAACTCATTTGTGCTAAAAATATCATTCAAATTCTACTTTCTTAATCTTCACGCATTCATACATATATCACAAAGGAGAAAGATTATAGGAAGATTGTACTATCAAGAGACAAATTCGTGTTATTGAGAACACACTATGTCATATACTTTCTGTATAAGTTGAAGTCCTGTTCTGCTGTTCAGGCAAGTGATGTCCTCTTCGGCTGTTGAGGCGAAATCCTGTTCTTCTGCTCAGGTCCCTTGTTCGGCTGTTCAAGAGTTGTTGTAAACCTGTTCCTCCGGGTTAAGTGAGGATTGTTGTTAGTGAAATTCCAGAAGGAGTCTGGGACTGGACGTAGAACGGAAAGTTCGAACCAGTATAAAAATTCCTGGTGTGCTTGTTTTATTTTTTTTACTTATTTACATTGCTCTAGTATTTTAGTTTATTTCCGCACTAGTATAGTATAATTCCATATAGCACGATCCGCACCACACTTTCATTTGGTATCAGAGCATAGCGACTATCACTTTTCGATCCGCACCACCACTTTCAGTCGTCACCGAAATTATTTTCCAACGGCAGAAGAGGGGAGTACTGAATTCATTCCTTCTAAAATCCTTTAAAAAATATTTTTCATAAATATTTTTCAATTAATATTACTATATTTTTTCCAAAACTTTGAAAACCATTTACAAAAGCTCCAGGTCTTAAATTCAAAACTTCTCAATTAAAATCCATTTTAATTTGTAGTCACATCTATAAATTATGCTTACAAAGTTTCTCTTTATTTAAACATTTCATAATGGTTTTATCACTGTTTATTTTATAATTAATATCTCTTATTAAGGTAAAACAACCAATTAATGATAATAACCAATATTATCATTCCTAACCACCAACACACTCTATATACCCTAATAATTTCTAAAAATTATTTCTTTATATATAAAATATGATTAGAGTAAAATTATTTCATTTATCTCATTTCAAAACAATAATATATCGACTGTTCTGTTCAAGTGTTTAGAGTCCTTATCAATAACGTCAATTACTCGTATTGACCAGAATCCATAAGTCACTCAACAAATCAACCAACACAATATAAATTTTTTTTTATATTCTCTAGAAAATACACATTCATATCTATTAATACATTCAAACTCATTCTAGGATGCTACTGGCCCTATCTCTAATGAGTAACCTCACGAAGCTAAGGTTATCGCTAAACCATAGCTCTAATACGAACTGTAATGACCCACCTTTTTGGACAGTTTAAATCGACAATAAACCACACATGTTAACTCAAACCATTCAAAATGGAGGATTGTTAATAGAGTAAATAAGAAAATAAGAGGAAAAGAAGAAGAAACAAAAACAGAATCTCGCAGCGGAACGGCAAAATATGATAATCAAATAAACAGTTCAAGAAGCTGTTTATGCAATGCATCTGATTATAATCTATACAGCGTTTATCAGAGTTATAAATATACCATGAATAAATATAATAATACAACAAACAATATGATGCAGGGATTGATAATAGCAGTATATACCAAATCTTCGCCTTCATCCTCTAGAATAAGCCCTCAATAAGCTGAAAAACTCAGGACTGACCCGAATGTAATGAAAAGAATAAAATACTCAAGCCAGGACTTAAATAACCTTATGTAAGTCAATCGATATCGCATATTAAATATGAGTGTCACGGCGTCAGAGATGCTTATGGGTTTTCACATCTCATATCCAGTGTATAACGTGCATGCAATAGCTCAAGAGATGTTACGGGATTTTCCATCTCTTAAGGATCCGTCAAAATATTTATATGTAGTAGAATACGCTACATATATAATGTCTAATCAATAAAATAAATATTTTTCTTAGCATTAAGGCTTTACATTAATCCCCCTAAATGCGTTTTTAAGCATTTTCGTATTGCATTTAGCATGACCAGTACGTCAGTAGTCAGGGATGCGTCGTGATATGACAACACTAAACCAAAATCGTATCGGTCTCGTATAGGGATAAAAGTATGACAAGGCATGTGAGGTAATGCCCAAGGTAGGATGCTACCAGTTCGGGTCGCATTGCTGGTGGTAGCGCATCATAGCCATGACCGCCCACCACGTCCATCCATCCTATATCGAGTCAAAGGGAGGCTATCCAAAATCAAGGTGCACCAATCGAAACCAACAAGAGTAATAATGTGGACCAAATTCAAGAAATTGAAGAACGGATGTCCGCACCGGGTAATTAGCCCACTTGGCCCTATCAAGTCGTCCTGTTTTAGTTATTTCAAATTGTCACAAGTGTCGGGGTCTATCCATCATCGTTCTCTTTCTTCAAATCCAACAATTGTCATCAATTCCAACCACTTCATTCTAGAGCCTCCTCTGCTTGCACAGTTGTTAAAGTGGTTTCGGTATTCACATTCATATCCAGCCCCAGTCTCATTAACAACCAAACGTCGTCTTACATACTGGTTGGTACTTTTATATTTCGAAAACAGTTTATACTTGATATCAAAATATCATATTCGCTTCAAAATCAAATCTATTTTTGAAATAACCATATTTGTTCAAAATATACCATTTCACTTCCAAATCATTTTCGCCTCAATATTCCGATTTCGTTTTCAAAATCGTTTCGAATTTCAATTTAGGTTATAACTTCATTTATCCCAATACGTATTTAAATATGAGATATAAATATAAACACTCCACCCTTTTTCGCTAGTTTGAATTTTAGAAAATACTTTGAATAGTTTAAATAATTAAAATAGTTAAAAATAGCGTAAACGGTTAAAATGGTTAAAAATAGTTTAAATGGTAAAAATAGTTTAATATTAAACAGCTTAAGTCTTAAAATGGTTAATATAGAAAAATAATTTGGAAAACCAAAATAATTTGTATATTTAAGAAGATAGCTTTTAAATAGTTTTATATTAGATAATAAATTTTAAAATAGTTTCAAAGTCAAACCGATTCAATTCCAACTTTCCAATTCAAATCAGTTCCGATTTCCATTTAGTCGATTCAATTTCGATTTCAACTCAAATGATTTCAACTTAGATTTCAATTAATTCAATTCCACATTCAAATTCAATTAATTCAATTTCAATTTAAAAATTAAAACCATTCCGAATCAAAAAAAATTCGATTTATCAGTTTCGAGTTCGATTTTCAAAACAATCGATCTAAAATACTTAAATCAAATCTACCTTCAGTACCCAATTTGAATCAAAATTTTCAAATAATTTTACTTAGTAAAATTTAAAGTTTGAATAAAAGTCCCATCCTTTAAATCAAGTCAATTTCTAAAATTTAAATCATAATTTGATTATAACTTAAAAATCCCAACTTCAATTATTTAAAACATTTTGTTTAACACAATTTAATCCCATAGTTTGAGCTCAAGTCCGAAAAGAATTCGATTTCCATAAATCCGATCTTTAAATCCAAATCATTTTAATAATTTCAAATCAAAATTTTTAAATCATTTAATTTAACCAATTTGGTGTCTGTATATAATTTTCTATCATATGCAACTGATCAGTTATTTCAATTTAATTTCAGGGATGGGTATATATCATTTCAATCCAAATCACAATGTCATAGGTATATATCATTTCAACATATTTCTTAATTTATCTGAAATAATTCAATTTACAGTTTTATACACTGTAAATAATATACAAGGTGATAACAGGATATATCAGAACAAATAAACATCCAAATCATCCGAAATATCAACGAATAGCATCCATCGCAACCAATCATCGATACAGTCAATAAAATTCACAACAATTTCATAGTTATTAATATCGGGTGTTTTATTGGCAATTAAATTCCAATATCAAAACTAACCGTCAATCTTAATTTTTAACAGTTAATTTAACGACAATTTAGAGGACGGTTAATCAAGCAACAATCGATAAATTCATATCACTTCATAATTTCAAATTTAACTAGAATAAAAATATTCTAGTACTTGTGAGGATTATAAAACACTCACCTTGATTTTCAATTTCAAATCAAATCGGACGACGTTCGATTTAACTTAAAATTTAGTTAGCTCCAATGAACTCCAGTTTAGCTCCATCGCGTAGTGCTCGTCGTTATGATTCCAACGCATGTTTCGTCCAATTCCGACCACGCATGACCAAGATATGCAATTTATAAGATTATACGATTTAATGTAAATAATTTACAAATTTTTTTCTTAATAATCTAACAATCCAGGCCATTCATCATGAAATAATAGATCTGGGCTGCGATTTGTTCTTCTTCCTCAACATGACTACTAGGTGATACATGCACGCGAAACCCATCCTTGCTGCCCCTTAACCCTAATCGACGTAACCAAACAACACAGCTAGACGACGATCAGGAACTTCCACTTTGAAGCTCGTCGCAAGCACCACCTTCACCATAAACCATGTTGAACTCGGTTGTTCCCCAGCCTCGTATTTCTTACACGAACATGTGCGTTTGAACGAGGATTGCCACCATGTCGTGCCTCCATTTCAAATCTCAATCGTTGGATCTAAAGATCTTGTTTCCCTCTTCGATTTCCTAATTGATGGTTTCTTGAATTGGCTGATGGATTGCAAGGAAAAAGAGGAGAAAGAATGGAAGATTTCGGCCATCCATTATTATTGGAGGCGCTGCACAATTCTAGGACCAGGGTTACTGTGCAAGCGTATTTATAAGCGTGCAACATTATTTTATTATTATTTTCAACCTTTTCCGGACGAACTCTAAACGAAGCGCGCCGTTAGGCATTTAAAATGTTTCACCCTTATTCCGAACATAATGGAACATGTCGTGGCCTAATTCGATCGTATGGAGAACATAGCTTTTTGGACCCAATTACTATATTGAATTTTTTATATTAATTTCAACGCGTTTCTATTCTGCACGACCAAACGATAACTCCAAACGTTATGAAATTTGAAACTCGATAATAACACACTATTACGGACCCAATGGAACTGGTGTTGACAAAATCCGAGACTGTGCCCTAGATTGCTATTTTAATGTCTCGATTATATATAAAATTTTCAGTTTCTAATTATTCACTTTTAAATCCAATTTTAAATGTTAACAATTTTCATTGTTGTTTAAATAAATGTTTCATCAACTTTGGTATCATTTTCAATCATATTAAACCCAGAATTCAATTATTCAAATAATTGCAATGTTAAATTTAAACAATTTAATTGTTCAGTCTTCAACAAAATTCAATATTAGATTTTAAGTGAATTTTACTTATCAATCAATTGCTTTATTTACATCTAATGAATTCAATAGTTATTATTTAATCCAACTATTGATTATAAACACATTCAATACATAGCATTACCTTTCAATACTTGTTATTACTTAAATCTTCAAAATTAGTTTATTTCAAAATTTTATTCAAGTTCATATCCAATAACTTACATTCAAAATCATTAAATTTTTATTTTTAACCATTTTTATTTAATAATCACACTAAATTTAATAATTTAAAATGGCTAAAAATATGGGTCATTACAATCATTATATGACAATCATGGATTTTCATCCTACAGTCTCATGTTCTTATAGTGGACATATCTACGAAAACTAGAGAAAATCCCATCGATAAATCGTAGTCCTTCCACCTATTTTAACAGTAGTTTAACATGGTTTTTGTCCAACTTATAGCACGCTTTGGGTTTTTTAATGTCATTTGACTTGATATGATGCTCAGGACAATTACAAATTTCTTCTATATCATGTATTGATTTTAAATCATCCTTAGTCTTTCCCCTAAAATTCGAAACTATATTAAACAGATTATCAAACACGTTTTCCTCTTTATGCATCACGTTAATGTTATGATGGATTAGGAGATTTTTCCAATAAGACAACTCCCAAAATATACTTTATTTGCACTAATTATGAATCGTTGATTTACCTTGAATTTCAATTTGTTGTTCGGCTTCATGTATCTTTGGATAATCCTCTACAACTTCATATATATCTTCGCTTGACCAAATTATTGGTGGTCGTAAAGTATCATGTCCATTAGCTGTGATTTTTTTTTTCTCTTCCAAAAGGATGATTAATATTAAGAAAACACCGATGAAAACCTAACTATGAAATTTTTTTCCCATTTGATAAAGAAAATGCTTGTGTTTCTTCCTAGAAAAAGGACACACTAAACTACCGGCCGTACTCCAACTTGAAAGCATTGCATATACAAGAAAATCACTAACAGTCCACAACAAAGAAGCAAACACTCGAAATTTTTTTGATACGTCATATGTTTCAACTCCTTCGTACCATAATGTTTTCAATTCTTCGATTAACGGTTATAAGTAAACATCGATTCCCTATGTCGGATCATCTGGGCCAGGGACGACAATGGTAAGAAACATATATGGAGTTTACATACACATCTACGGAGGTAGATTGTAAGATGTAAAGATTATAAGCCAAGATTAATATTTAGAACCAAAATGGGAAAATGGTGAAAATCCATCCGTATATAAACCCAGCCTAACATTATGGCTCTCCGTTGCAAAAGCGGGATATTTCTTATCAAAATGCTTCCATTCTTCCATGCTTCTCCATCAGTTGAGTGTGTAAACGTACCTTCTTCCTGTGTTCTCACATTGTGTCCTATCATATGATGCGCTGTTACAGATGATGCATATAACCTTTGAAGTCTAGAAGTGATAGATAAGTAATGCATATGCCTGTATGGAATTTCTTTTCCCTTCTTTTTTCTTGGTTTGTATCTTTTCTAGTTATTAATTTTACAATTCCTAATATTGATGTTTTCTTTCTAAAACAACATACAACCGTTTAAACAAGTATCTATTTTTGATACGGCAAACCGAAAGCAGACTTAAGTTTTTTTTTACTTCATAGTGATTTTTGCACATTAAATTATGGGGTGGCAATGTGCCATTATGCAACTTGTACAACAGCTGTAAATCCAATTTCTGTGAGTTTGTATTTTGATTTCATCACAATGTACTCTGCGGTTACTGATAATTGAGGGCCGCTTTTACAGCCATTCCATAAGGGTACCTAGCAGCATCCAATAAATCATATATTTTTTCACTCCAACAGTTGGTTCCACTTCCATGTTAACATCGTCATTATCAACTTCAACGGTAGGGAATATTGATCGTGCTACATCGTCAACCATATGTTCTATGAGATATGTCGTAATAATTTCATCACCAACCTCCTCCTCTGGCTGTTCTTGATTAGGTGCTACAATTTCTCAATGATGATCCCATACCAAATAATTCGGCACGACACTGTATTGGCGTAAATGAACTCTAACCATATCCGATATCAAATGCTTCTATAGTTTGCACCTACTACATGGACAACGAATTTCTTCGTCATTTCCATTGTTACTTAAAGCGAATTTAATAAACACATGTACCCTATTACAAAAATGTTCACTTATTTAGCCTCTTATTTCCCTTCGTTGTTCATATATCCAGCTCCGATCAGTAAAATAATTGACCATTTTTTCTACCTTAAAATCTATGATAGAAATTAAAATTAGTATTGACATTTTATTTTTTAATTAAAAAATATTTATTTACAATATTATTGAATTTGTTAATTTGCGGCTTTTTGCATCTTCTTGCACCTTTTTACGCATTGAAATTGCTTTTGTGCCTTTTTGTGCTTTCTTGCGCCTTGAATTGGTTTTGCGCCTTAAAATGAATATGATATTAAATTTTTAGCTTTTATATTATTTGTTGCTTTAATGGTCTGTCATCCTACTTTCCATTACAAATGAAATAGTAATTATATTTCACAAATCAATTCATTTTAAATGATTTCACAAAAATTTTGCATCACTTCCCCCTTTTTCTTGTATTGTACACAAGTGCTTGTACACAAAGAACAAAAAGAAAGTGCTGTCGAAATTTTGTGACCGTTTTAAATGATACGATTTACGAAATGTAATTACTTTATAGTGCTTGTAACTTGTCCAATACATGGACAAATTAGATAAATATTGTATCAGATGAATATGCATGTCCATTTTGTAATAAAAACGAACATCCATATGACAATTATATACAATACTTGTCAGAAGGGGCCAAAAACTCTCTAAGGGATATTAATTTCATATAACAAATATTAGCTAATTCATTTATGCATTGTAATATTCTAATAATTATATAACATATATTTTTCCATTTTATATAAAATCTTTTATGTTTTCAATTAAAATACATTATTGATACAATATCATATTTCAAAAATTAAAATTCATAATACTCTCATTTATTTGTTTTATCAGATTCCACATCCAAGTAAACTAGATTTGTTATATAAACTATCAACGGATAATCTTCAATAATAATAATTAAATTAATATTTTAGCACATTAATTAAAACTAAATCATAACACCAATTAACACATAAACTAATCAACATAAGTTGATAATAACTATATTTTAATTATCAGATTTACACACTTACAACCGTAATTAGCATACAATCAGGCAAAAATTAGGGTAATTATCGAATTTACACATTTACAACTATAACTAGCATACAATTTAAATCAACATACATTTGCAAATAATCAATCATCAAATATAATTACAAATTTGTTGAAACAGGACCAGCCTGCAGCGAAAGTTATGGGTGAATTTAAATTTTTTTACCCTATTGGATCTTTATTGGGCCCATGAAGTCTAACTGAATTAGAACATTTCTAAATTTCATTTAAATAAAATCAGATATTTTATTTAAATTCAAATATATTAAAATATGAAATTAATTTTATTTGATATAGTTTATACATAAATGTATCATATACATATATGTGTGAGTGCATCTGTAACATAATAATCCGTGAAATGTATAATATATCCATATGTAGAATTTGGGATTTACATCGCAATAGACATATCAACTCATTTTGTATGCCATGTATGTTGTCCAAATATGTACATGTATATGCATTAAACACACACACAGAGACATGTATGTATAAATATATTATATATAACATATGAACATAAAACATTTATATTTAGGTAATTATATATATAGAAAGAGAGAACAATTATTAAAAATTATTTATAATTCAAAATTAACTTAGTTTTGCAAACATAATAATTTTAGTATTTTAATTTGTATATATTATGAATAAAATAATATTTTCATCCATAAATAATTAACATAAAATAATCTATTGATGAAAATTCAAATTTTACAAATTTTGAAATTCCAAGATCATAAAATAGAGCTTAGGAAAAATCTAGAGATTTTTCAAATTTAAAATATTATTTTAAAATCAAATACATTAATTTTGAAAATAAGTATTTTACATATAATAATATATTATTAAAAATTTAAATTTTAAAATTTTAGAAATTCTATGATCATGAATGAAAGGTTACGAAATTTTTTGAAGAATATTTCAATTAAAATTGTTTTTTTTACGAATCATAAATAGTTTTTCTAAAATAATATTAATTATTAAAAATAATAAACTTTACTTAAAATTACTAAATTTTTATACAGGTTTCTAAAATGATACAATATTTAGAAAAATATAAAATTGAATTTTTAATGTAATAATTATTTTATATATAATAAACAATTAAAAATTTCAACAAATGTTAATTTAAAAATATGAATATATGTATGATAATTAATTTTCAAAATTTTAAATTCATATTATTTGTAAATAAGTATACTAAATTTTTTAAAATCATATATATATATATATATCTTATATATGCATATATGCTATTATGAGAGAGAAATATACACTAATATATATATATATATATATGAATGTTTAAATAAATATATATAAAACAATTATTAATGATAAAAATTGATTTTGTACAGTAAACAACATTTTTCTATACATAAATCAAATAGTATAATAAACAAATTTTGCACATAACCAAATTGATTTGTGACAACCACATCTACTTACAAGATCTCACATAATATATGGTACCAATATATTTAAACAGTTATGAAATTTCTCATTGTAGGTCATAGAACATAATTTAATTATTGTAATATGAATTAAAATTCCAATTTAATGGTACCTTTGAATCCATGTTGAAGCAATGACTTCCCTTTCTTTTACTGTTCTTGATTTGTCAGATTGCAAGTCTGGAATCACCGACCTCTAACCATCGAATAATATTATTTTAATTTGAAATATATTTTAGAATTTTAGAGTGGACTGAGAGCTATGCTTTAACCAGCAATGTAGAAGGTAATGACGGCTAAAATGGTTAGTCATTATTTATACTTACATACATACATACATATATAGAAGGTTGTATTAGAGAGAAACAAGGAAAACCTTTTTACCCATTCTCACTTGATCTCAACCCAATATCTCCAAGCCAATTACCTATGTTTAAGGAACCCTTAGACCTTCCCAAAATCGAAATTTTGCAGCCTTAATGATGAGCCTTAAACCCATCTAAGCCTAAGCCAAAATACTATGTAATTAAATCTAATTTAATCGTTTGTCGATAGTGTATATCGATCGATATTTTTATAACTTTATTTATTTCTCAAATCATATTCAAATTTTATAATTAATATTTCATAAGTATTAATTAATTTAATTAATTTATAACAATTATAAACTAATTAAATCGTTCAGTCTTAAGGGAATTCATCATTTCGGCTGGGTAACTCTTGGGTTAAAATTTGGTCAAGGATTAACATTGAACTATTCTAATGTTAAAGTTTACACGTTATATAGCAGGTGGTGTGACATTATAGCCAAATTTATCGCTTACTCACTTTCGGTAAAATCCAATTTTAGTTTAATAAGCGTTATCCGGTTGTGACATTTGTTTACACCAATTCTCTTCGTCAAAACTATATCACTTTGGACTTATGGAATTTGGTAATGGTCAAAATTTCAACCTCATCCACATTCAACTTTATATTCCAAATACAAAGCCTTTGGTTCAATAATAACAATTATTATTAACCGAAATGCTTTGACCAAAGACTTTGACTTTAAGTTGACTTGAGTTGATTGTGATACTAACCGCATATAACCGAGGAGATGAATCCTCTCTTGAATGGTCTTCACTTCCAATACTTCCACTCGATCCAACTGTAGTCAGTCAATGGATGTCATGCCATGATTTGACTATAATTAAAGTGGAGATTTCATATTGAAGATCTATAGTATTTTCAAGTCGAGTGAACTGTATAAATCAGTCACATCGATATTTTCTGTTTGACCTTAGTTATATTAACCAACAAAAAACTATCAAGTGAGTCATTCCATAGTTATCCAATAACTATTAGTACATAACCCCTAGGTGCCCCAGCAGTCATGACAAATACACTGCCCAATATTTGGAGAGCGATACATACTCCAGTCTCAAGTGATACATCGATATCGAGTCTCGATGGATCTTGACTAGAAAAATTTAAAATGGTATATTGTTTCGCTGTGATAAATTACTCACGGTTACAATACTTTGTAACTACTATCACAAAATATAACATTTATGGATTTTTCTATTAAATATACTTTTAATTAAGTTAATTAATTAATTAATATAATCACATTATATCAAGCATATAATAGGAAGAAAATACCTTTTATTTCTAACAAGATTGGTCAACAAGTTAGATATATGTAACAAATTATATAATTGCCTATATGGTATACCCATAATATCAATCTCTCACTTGAACTTGGGGTCAATTATGGAATCTAATTCCAACTTCTCCAATCAGTTTTGTCAAAACCAATTAGTTCGGTTCCTTAATGAATGTGTATGATATTATGTTTTAATTATCTACTTTGTCGATTAACTCTCTCTGACATCGATAAACTTTCTTTATCCTTTGGAACAATTCGAAGTATGTCTTTCGACTTCTAGTGAGCTTTAAGTTCTATCATGACCAATTTCATGACGTTGTTATCTTATAACAATATTATAAGATTCTTAACATTTGGAATCACCTTTGGTTCAATTATAAATTTATGCATTTATACCTATATACATTGGTTTATTGTAGCGCTATTCAAGTTAATGTTCTCAACATTTCGTTAAATCGACCACAATCACCTTTATTTTGAAACATTTTCAAATTAAATATTTTAACTTGAATTTTTTCATTGACATGTTATACTCAACATCACTTATAAAAGTTTGTGTCCAAACGTTTCATCAAAACGAGTTCGTTGTTTCTATAAACAATTCTCTAGTATTTCATAAATACTCGAGAACATCTCAAACAAACATTTTGTGATGTCAATTTGGATTTTATATTTTCTCTATGTATCAAATAAATAAACAAAATACAATATCATACACAACATTACCTGTATGATAATTCATATTGCTAATGCATAAAGAATCCTACTTACATGTTCTCTTTTTATTATGGTGCTCTTGTATATTGTTTTGGGACAATCCGTATATCTTTTATACTCACCATAAAAGACATCATTTACAATCCAAAATTGAATATTAAAACAACTAAAATTGATTTTAATACAAGCATATTGTTAAAATCAACAACATGTTGTTTACTTATAGTTTAGAAATATCAATGTACCTTTTAACGTTCTTCCTTATGAGCACACTCTTCTCCTGCACTTTGATTGAAAATTAAACTATTAGATATTTTTATTAAAATACTTATTCAATCTTGATGCTTATAAAATGATACATTCATATCATCTCTTGGATCATATCCAAAGATTCACAAACCCATTATCGCTCCCACTCACTTCGAGGCATTTTTGGTTAATATGTGTAAACGGCTTACTCTAAATAATTATTTAGAGTTTTCTATTCCAATACATAACAAACACTAAGTCTTATCGAGCGATAATTTTGTGAGTAAATCTGAATTAACTTGAGCATGTTGAATACCGAATTTGTTATGTTAATTTCAACAATTTAAATTTGCGATATTATTCATATAAAAATTGCTTATTTAATTCCAACCAAATTAGTCTTTCCAATAAAGACACAATCTCGACCGATCTCTTTGGTTATGACTACCAAAATCATATTTTGATTGCATACTTAGAATTCTTTTAAATCTGTGCATCATACCATATAGAGTCAACAATCTCAATGGTTTAATTAAACAACCATGGGTAATGCATATTTTCGACATTAATAAGAAACTCATAGTTTCTCTTTGATGTACGAGAATACTTACTAGACATTCTAAGGCTATGTGTTCATTTAGGTTAGTTAATTTCACTTCATCTCATATAATCAGTTCTATCTATGGATTGAATCCAATTCCAATTAACTACCAAAAATTTCTCAAAGAAATTCCTTCACAATGAAGTTAATATATCTTCAAACAACAATCGTTTCCTAGTGCAAATAAAATAGGGATTCATAAATGCTTTATGAACCTTTTTGTTTATAATACTGATTTTAGTTTGCAAAAATTATGTTCAAAACATAAATATGTCAATTGATGACAGACCTTTCTAAAAACCTTTTTGGAGATCCATACAAGATCCCTCATGAACAATTATTACATGCAATATTTCGACTCGCACAACCTACCAGCTCCTTGGTCTAGGATATGTTGGGATTTCATACAAACCCATATCTTATATGATTTTTTAAACTGTTGTTTAGATGAAATAAAATCAACCTTGTGTACTAATCTTAAGTACTTGACCTTATACAAAGAAACTAACTCAACTTCACTCACAATTAATCATTAATTGTCCAACAATGTCCGATTACTACTTATCGATGCATCGATATGTATCACATGGAGGAGTGATTTTGAGTTTGAATCTATATTCATTTTTAGGTACATTTGGAACTCTTTTCAATATACTCACTTATTCGACCAAATCAAATCCTTTTATTCGATTTCATGTTATTTTATATGGTTTTCTTATATATTCTATGATTTTATCATAAACTTACTACATGTGTATCTAATACATGTTCATGTCGGTAATAAATCATTGATGAATATGACAAAGTATGTGGAACCCTTTTTGTATCAACAGACTTGTGATTGCATACATTAATATGTATTAATTCAAATAGTTCATCAACTCTTATGATGCTCCCACTGAATGGGTGCATAGGCATTAATTGTTTGAGATATAATTAACTTATGTCATGTGATTCATAATCATGTAGTAAAATTATTTCTCAAAACTATGGCTTAGTCTATAATTACAAAACAACTGTAAATAATATTAGATACATATGTATTTTTATTGCATCACTTTTACTATGAAAACAAATTCCATAATATAGTTCTATTTCATAAAGAATATTCATAATACTCATATTGAAATATAGTTATATCTATTTTTCAGTCAATACCAAAAATAAACATTATTTCACAAATAATGTTCGGTACATTTTACGAAAACAGTTTTCGTAATTTGATGCAATAATTAGGTGCTACATGGCATGCTCCCGCTATTTATGCCATTACTATAATAGCATACTAAATTTAGGGGTCCATCATTCACTTAATATTATTAATATTGTTTACTTATTTCATATGCTGCAACTAGTTTACATAGGAGAGTTCTTTGATCAAATATCTTGAACTCAAATAAATAAATGCTATAAAAAACAATTTTCTATATGAAAATACATTTCGAAATAAAAATCGTGTTTCATATTCCAACATTAAATATCAGTTATTATTACAATTCTTGTTTCCAATGTTTCTCTATGAAGTAGAAGTGACTATTCATTCTCTTCACTCCAACTTTACCTTAAATTACATATATTCTTGTACATTTTTTCTTTCAAATGGTCAAACTATTCAAAAGAATACCTTACTACAATATCATAACAAACCTTTTACAAAAGCGCATTCGATTCTTCTTAACATTGAAGATATCAAATATGTTACACTTTATGTAAACTGATCAAGATGACATTTCAACGATTGAGTTCTTAGATGTATCTCGTAGTTTATGGTCTTGTGTTACATTAACACAATATGATCCTTTTGAAATCCTTCAAGTTGAATACATGATCTTGAACTACTGTTTATCGGCTTACTTCCAATGAATGAAATATTGTATCCCATAAACTATGACTATTCACCATATAACATTTATATGTGAAAGTACATGGATCAAACATCCATAGTCTTGAATTGCATTTAGAGTTCAAAAACTCATAAAGTGCAATATACGGTCTAAACCAAATAAACATATAAGTGACCAACTTATGAATGTATTAAGTAGTTGAAATTGGGCACTTGCATGTGTATAGAAACATTATATAACATGCCATCAGAATTATTAGTAAGTATATATTATATTCCTATTTGTCAACTTTCAATTCAGTTTGTTATATATGTTAATTGACAAATGTTTTATCAATCATATTAAATGCATAAATTTATCATTGTAGATAATTATAACATTATAAGCATATGTTCTTACAATATTAGAAAGGTTAATGTTACCATTTTATTTTTCTAATAAGGCTTCCACTAGTCTTTTATATTTCTCCAAATCCTAAGATGAAACATAGAAGTCTTACAACTTCACTACTGGGCGTTAGGACTCGTTTATTTTGGTATTTTGACCTTGAGTTTGCGCACAAATCATAGCCCAACAAATGATAGATAACTCCTTATCGGTTGTATCATATACAACTCCTAACCTATTTTTTCTTGTTCGAATCTCATTTCGACCTTGAGTTTGCTCAAAAATCGAAAGAGATTATTCCCTCATACCTACCATATCATGATGGCCTAAGTATAGTATATGTACCTTGAGTTCGCTAAGCAAATACATATAGTTATCTTACCTCATATGTTTAATATATTAATAATACTACGCATAACATCCTTAGCTTGAATTTGCTCAACAACTAAGGAGTATGCAAGTAATTTATTAATATATATATATATATATATATATATATATATATGATAGAGGACAACATTATATTGAAGATTTATAGTCTTCAATATATATATTGAGTGATATTGACTTATAGAATAAGATATTTCTTATAAAATACCCCAGAGATTCAAGTGTCAGACACATCGGAAATCAAGGTATATGTACATTTACATATCTGTTTATTTCTCAAGTCTATTTAGGTTTCTTTAATATTTCAATTTAGTTTAAACACATATCATATAAGTTTTATTGTTATATAACTTTTATATTTCATATTACTTATATGATAGTCTTACGTATAATATATCATTAATTAATTCTTATCTAACTAATTTTAATCAATTAGCTCTTTAATTAATTTTAAATTATTATTCCAATATAACTTTTATATTGGACATATCTACTATAACATTTATAGTGTATACTATAACCTTCATAGTGTAACACACATATATCATATATATGTGAATTTTATTTAATTAATTAACCTCTAATTAATTTATTCAATTAAATAATTTTTACTAAAATTTATTAATTTCAAAATTTATCTTGTATATACATATATGTATACTTATGTTATCTTAAACATTTTAAAATAACATAATATATATCAACATATGTAATACACGTATATATGAATTAATTAATAAACATAATTTATTTATTTATTTTATTAATGTTATTAATAAATTTAAATTTTCAAATTATTATATAAATATTTTCAAACATTTCGAAAATATCATTATCCTTTCAAACATTTTGAAAACTTATGTAGTGTTATAATTTTATAATAAACATGTTTTATTTTAAATTTAACTATTAAATTTAAAATATTTAACATTAATTTTCAAAATTATTTTGAAAATTAGCCCAGGGCCCAAATCAAGTTGGGCCTTTTCAATTAGGAGCAACGTTTGGGCTCATTTCACCTTTCGGGCCAAACCGATAACCAGGTATGACATGGTTCTTGATTACCAAATTCTAAACTTAGGCATTGCCTTTCTAGACACCATACTAAGTAGGCAAACTTAATTAGTTAGCCCTAATATGACTAATTTAGACCGCATAGGCTAATGGACTCTGATACCATTGTTGCAACTGGACCAGCCCGCAGTGGAAGTTATAGGTGGATTTCAAAATTTTTACCCTATTGGATCTTTATTAGGACTATGAAGTCTAACTGAATTGGAACATTTATAAATTAAATTTAAGTAAAATCATTTATTTTATTTAAATTCAAATATAATAAGATATGATATTACTTTTATTTGATTTAGTTTATACATAAATGTATCATATACATATATGTGTGAATGCATGTGTAACATAATAATCCATGAAAGGTATAATATGCTCATATGTAGATGTTGGGATTTACATCGTAATAGACATATTAACTCATTTTGTATAATCATGTATGTTGTCCAAATATGTGCATGTATACGTGTTACAACACACACACACACACACACACACATATATATATATATGTATAAACATATTATATATAATATATGAACATAAAACGTTTATTTATAGAGATATATATACATATATAAAGAGAGAAAAATTATTTATAATTCAAAATTAACTTAGTTTTGCAAACACAATAATTTTAGTATTTTAATTTGTATATATTATGAATAAAATAGTGTTTTCATCCATAAATAATTAACATAAAATAATATATTGATTAAAATTCAAATTTACTATTTTCAAAAATCTAGAATCATAAAATAGAGCTTAAGAAAAATTTGGAGATTTTCCAAAGTTGAAATATTATTTTAAAATCAATTACATTGATTTCGGCAATAATTATTTAATATAAAATAATAAGTTAAAAGAAGTTCAAAATTTAAAATTTTAGAAATTCTAGGATCATGAATGAAAGGTTACAAATTTTTTTGAAGAATATTTCATTTAAATTATTATTTTTAATAAATAATAAACTTTTTTTTGAAATTATATTAATTATTAAAAATAATTAAATTTGTTGAAAAATTCATAATATTTTTATATATATTTTCAGAAATGATATAATATTTTTTTAAATATAAAATTGAATTTTTAATGTAATAATTATATAATAAACCATTCAAAATTTTAATAAATGTTAATTTAAAAATATGAATATATGTATATTCATAATATTTTTATATATATTTTCAGAAATGATATAATATTTTTTTAAATATAAAATTGAATTTTTAATGTAATAATTATATAATAAACCATTCAAAATTTTAATAAATGTTAATTTAAAAATATGAATATATGTATGATAATTAATTTTCTAGTTTTTAATTTCATATTATATATAAATAAGTATACTAAATTTTTTAAATCATATATATATCTTATATATGCATATATGCTATTATGAGAGAGAAATATACACTAACACACACACACACACACACACACACACATATATATATATAAAACAATTATTAATGACAAAAATTGTTTTTGTACGGTAAACAACATTGTATACATTAATCAAATAGTATAATAAATAAATTATGCATATAACCAAACTGACTTGTGACAATGACATCTACTTACAAAATCTCACCTAACTAAACATATAATAGCAATATATTTAAACGAATATGAAATTGCTCATTATAGGATCATATAACATAATTTGATTACTGTAAGATGAATTAAAATTACCAATTTAATGATGCCTTTGAATCCACGTTGAAGCAATGACTTCCCTTCCTTTTACTTTCGTTAGATGCAAGTCCAAAATCATTGACCACTAACTATCGAATAATATTATTTTAATTTGAAATATAATTTTGAATTTGAAGTGGATTGAGAGCTATGTTTTAATTAGCCATGTAGAAGGTAATGACGGCTAAAAAGGTTAGTCATTAATTTTAGAGATACATACATACATATACATACATATACATGCATACATATATACATACATACATATATATAGGATTGTATTAAAGAGAAACGAGAAAAACCTTTTTACTCATTCTCACTTGATCTCAACCCTTTATCTCCAAGCCAATTCCCTATGTTTTAGCCATGCCTAGACCATCCCAAAACCGAAATTTTGCATCCCTAATGATGCGCCTTGAACCAATCTAAGCCCAAGCCAAAATACTATGCAATTAAGTCTAATTTAATAGCTTATCGATATCGATCGCTATATTTATAACTGTTATAAATATATATAACATTATTTATTTCTCAAACCACATTCAAATTTTATAATTAATATTTCATAAATATTAATTAATTTAATTAATTTATAACAATTATAAACTAATTAAATCGTTCGATCTTAAGGGAATTCATCATTTCGGTTGTGTAACTCTTGGTTGTAAATTTGGCTAGGGATTAACATCGAAATATTCTAACGTTAGCGTTTACACAACACTTAGCAGGTGGTGTGACATTATGGCCAAATTTATTGCTTACTCATTTTCGGTATAATCCAATTTTAGTATGATAAGCGTTGCCCAGTTGTGATATTTGTTTACACTAATTCTCTTCGTCAAAACTATATCACTTTGGAACTATGAAATTTGGTAATGGTTAAAATTCCAACCCCATCCATATTCAACTTTATATTCCAAATATAAAGTTATTGGTTCAATAATAACAATTATTACTGACCGAAATGCTTTGACCAAAGACTTTGACTTTGAGTTAACTGTGATACTAACCGCATATAACTAAGGAGACGAATCCTCTTTAAATAGTGCTTCACTTCCAATACTTCCACTCGATCCAACTGTAGTCACTCGATGGACGCCATGCCATGATTTGGCTATAATCAAAGTGGAGCTTTCATATTGAAGATCCACAGTATTTTCCAGTTGAGAGAACTGTGTAAATCAGTCACACCAATATTTTCTGTTTGACCTTAGTTATATTAACCAACAAAAAACTATCGAGTGAGTCGTTCCATAGTTATCCAATAACTATTAGCACGTAACCCCTAGGTGCCTTAGCAGTCATAAGTAATGCACTGCCCGACATTTGGAGAGCGTTACGTACTCTAGTCTCAATGGATACGTCGATATCCAGTCTCGATGGATCTTGACTAGGAACATTTAAAATGGTATATTATGTGATAAATTACTCACGGTCACAACACTTTGTAACTACTATCACAAAATATACCACTTATGAATTTTTCTATTAAATATACTTTTGATTAAGTTAATTAATTAATATAATCACATTATATCAAGTATATAATAGAAAGAAGTTATCTTTTATTTCAAACAAGATTGGTCAATGAGTTAGATATATGTCATAAATTACATAATTGCCCTTAGGGTATACCCAAACTCTATCAAAATTAACACTAATTTAGCATACTAAGGTAAATTAAAATTAGAAAAAAATAACTTTTTTTAGAAACAGAAGTGTCGGAGGTCGAAGAGGAGAAGTCGGAGGTGCTTTTGGAGTTGGCGAATGTTGGCCGGTAGTTGGTGGTGGTGTTGGGCGAATTGGAGAAGAGAAGGGGTTTTGGATTGAAGAAGAAGGAGGAGAAAAGTGAAATTTCGGGATGCTGTAATCTCGGTATACTCGTGAAATTACGATGGCTATCGACGGCCGTCGACATCTCTAGTTTTGTCAGTTACCGAGGGCTATTAACATCAACTAATTTTAATTACAGAAAAGCCACGAAGATGACGAGCCGTCAAAGGCAGGCGAAAAATCCCATCGGCGACCGTCGGAAGGTTGTTGTCGCTATATACTGTTTCTCTTGTAGTGGAAGTAATTATATTATTCTTAATGCTTATGTAATTATGAGAATAGCTGATATATCAGAAATCAGTTCGTTATCTAAATGTTGATGCAGACAAAAAGAAAAGGTAAAGTAAAGTACTGGAAAGAATAAAAGACGCATTCAAACATTAAAGATCATTCGATCAGAGGTAAAATGTCACTTTCTTCCTTCTTGATTCATATTACAAATAAAATGATAGAGGGTACAATTTTTTTTGTATTTTATTTCCGAAAAGAGTAAAGTGAAAATCCCCCTTTCTACTACAGTGGCCTACTATAACAACTTGGAATTTTATCGTTTGATTCTGAATATTTAGCTAATTTTAAATATTTAAATAATCAGTTTTTAAATTTAAAAACTTGAATTCAAATATAGGGATTACTTAAATATTTGAATTACGAATTTAATATTTGAATAGTGATTTAAATATCTGAATTTTGAATTGAATATTGGTTAAATGGATTTAATGATTTTATTTAACTCCTTTTAATTAATAAATAATGATGGTGGATTCATTTTATAAATTTAAATAATAAGTAAATTTATTTTTAATACAGTGACTGCTTTTAATGACTATTTTAATTTAATTTATTTGAATTTTTCATTATTTTTTATTTGAAAACTATTTACATTATCGTGTGACAATTTTTCGACAAATGATGGTATTTTTTGCGATTTTGCAAAATTAGTTAATCTGTGTACATTATTATTGTTTTGGGATCGTGTCATATTTTTGTGTGCAATCGCATTTTTTTATCGTTTACGGTTCGTATGCGAACGAATTTCTATGCGAAGAAGCACCAATTTTTTTATATAAACAAAACTTAAAACACTTAACTTATTCGACGCCCTTTCTTATCTTATCCTTTTCGTTGTTCTAATCCTGGAAATTATAACAAGAAAGCAAACTCCATCGCTAAAAATCAATATAAATTATTCGATTATAGGAAAAAAAATAAAGTTCCTTCTTTAAATTCTTTTTTTTAATACGGGTACATAGCCCAAGGCCTAAAGAGCAAATAAGCGGGTAAATACCCGAAGTCTCTACAAACACAACAGATTATGGTTACCGCCTACACATATACGCGAGAAACCCTAAACTACATAAAACACTTAAAAATGGCGGATGCACTCAAGCTTCAGCCATATTCTTTAGCTCCGCCCTTCTCCTGTCTTTCCCAAAAAGATAAAACATCTTTGAATCTGCTACTCTTCTCTTCTTATCCACTATCGAAGCTTTTGTTGCTCGAGTCACTAATTTGTTTAGTAGATCTGGGCTCCCAGTGACATAAATATGAAGAATCCTTCATATTATCGGTCTCCAGATCTTTGTATGAGCTAAAGTTGCCAGCTTTAGCAGAACTTCTCTGATGAAGCCCCGACTTGTTTGAGATGGCTTTTGGGTTATGCAAATATCTCTCCATATGTTTATTATCCGCTTCTCTAGTCTAGTGTTCAAATAAAAGGACAAACTTGGTTTGATTTTTAACTTTTTTTCTTTGATTTTTGAAGCATAATTCTGCTATCCGACTCTATTGGTAACCATCTTTGCTCTTTAGTAAGTTTTGCTTTATTATGATTGCAATTGTTCCTTTCTTTCCATATGTGATAGATAGCAGTAGTAAGTAGAACATTTGCAAAGCCTTTATCAAATGATTCTCCATTGAAATTGATATTGATATGTTGAACTGCATGCTTAAGATCCATAAGCCCATTGTTCTGAATTTCCAGTGTAGTTTAAATGTGATTCCAGATGTAATAGACATAACTGCACTAAAAAAATAGATGATTAATACACTCTTCCTCACTGTTGCATAAGAAACAAAGTTGTTTAACATTTTTATCCCACTTCTTTAGTCTGTTCCAAGTTGGTAATCTTTTATTTATAGCAAAATATGAAGAGATTACCAACTGGGAATTATTAACTTTGTTCCAAATGCAATGATACCAGTCTACTATAGACTGTTTGTTTCTGACACAGTCTTAAGTTTTTTAAAAAGAAAACTTCCCTCTACAACTAGCAGTCCATTCCTAGTAATCAGTCTCAGCATTAGAATCAATGGGAAAACATCTGATCACATTCTTATGTGGATTAGTAATGAGATTCAGTTGAGGCTGCCATTGATTATCTTTGATAATCATGGAAACATTTGCATTAGCATCGCCAAAAATAATTAAAATATCCCAGCCAATTCTATTAACAAAGGAATAATGCTGAAACCAGGGGTCAAACCATGAATTAGTTTCATTCCCAGATTTAAAAATCCTTTCTAATAGAGGTTTACCAATGTTTCTACATTTTAAAATCCGTTTCCAAGCATTTGGTTTATTATTTTAGGCAAAATGTTCCAAAAATTTCCCTTTTTAAGATACTTGGCCTTCATCCATTTTGACTATAATGAATCAGTGCTCAAAAATCTCCAAAACATTTTTAAATGATAAGTGATGTTTAAGTCATTCAAATTTCTAATCTCCATCCCCCCTTTTTTGGGTTTACAAATTTTTTCCCAACTGATTTTATGGTAAACCCTTTTCCAAAGGAAATCAGCACATCTGCTTTCTAATTTTTTAATAGATGCATTTGGGATGTGATATGTTTGAAACCAGTATAAAATAATGTCATAAGTGACAGTTTTAATCGGCTCCATTCTCCCAGCTATGGAGAGGAATTTACAAGACCATGTTTCCATTCTTTCTTGAATTGTTTTTAATATACATAGAAAAGTCACCATCTTTAATTTGATTAACAGAAAGTGGTAGCCCTAAGTATTTAATTGGCAGCTTCCTTCAGTAACATGTAGTACGTCTAACACTTCCTTTTTGTATTTACTGCATTTACTGAAATATGCTTTACTCTTAAGATCATTAACCTACAAACCTGTATACTTATGTAAATTCACAAAAATTTGTGAAATGGCATAAGCATTTTGTTCATTAGCTTTTGTAAAGAGCATCAAATCATCTGTATATACAAGATGAGAAATAGTGGGCTGAACTCTATTAATAGGAGTAATATGACCCTTTAAAAGCTCTAATTCGGCAAGAATGGAGAAATATTCCATGACCATAGTGGATAGATAAGGTGATAGAGGGTCACATTGTCTAATACCCCTATTGCTTTGATAAATCCCACTAGTTTACCTTGAACTAGAATAGAGAAAGTAGGGGTGCTAATGCATTCATATACCAAATCACCAAATTTTATGGGAAAACCTAAGCTATTCATCACATGGTAAATAAACTGTCTGTTGACTTTATCGTATGCCTTCTGTAAATCAATTTTAAGGCACATATTACCACCACTTTTAGTATTGAAGTTCCTAACCATCTCATGAGCTAGCATAGAGTTTTCATATATCAATCTACTAGGAACAAAAGCATTTTGGTTTTCTGAAATTAAAAAAGGCAAGAGCACCTTAATTCTGTTGCTAAGCACACTAGCAATAATCTTATAAAAATATTGCAGCAAGATATAGGTCTATAGTTTCCAATGTTAGATGGATTTTTATTTTTAGGAATTAAAGTAATAAAAGTTTGATTAATATTTTTCAAAAATTTACCTTTATCAAAAAATTCGTTAACAACATCATTTGCCTGGCCTCTTAAACTGTCCCAGTGATTTTTATAAAATTTAGCATTAAAACCATCAGGGCCAAGATTTTTGTTATCACCAGCATGAAAAATAATAGCCTTCATTCTCTAACACAGGAGCAAGTAGATTTTCTTCTGCCACACTATTCAGTTTATATTTGCAAATGATTTTTGGAAAATTATGAATTTGATTTTCAGAAAAATAAAGTTCATTATAAAAATTCAAAGCTTCTTCAACAATAGAGTTATAAGAATTGGTAGACTTACCAGAACTGTCAATAATGTTCCCTATGTTTCATATGCCTTCTAGTAGACACTTTAGCATGAAAAAATTTGGTGCAGTCATCCCCCAAAGTAAGCCAGTCCACTTTAGTTTTTTTGTTTAGCATTAACAGAATTGATATACATCTCTTTAGATGGATTCTGCTGATTATCAAAAAAATTTAACAGAATTTAAATCCTCAGGCTTTTGATCAGCAAGATCTTGTAAAAAAATTCTTTCTTTCTTAAGTTTGTTCAGAATATTTTTATCCTGAAAGTTATTCTTATTCCAATCTTTTAAGTTATGTTCAATATGTTTCAATAACATATTAAATTAAAACTGTTCATTACCTTCACAAGAAAAATTATGATGGTCTTTAATTAAACCACCATAATTCTCATCACAAATCCAACCATTTTTAAATCTAAAAGGCGCATTTTTTTATCAAGATTTTCCACTTCATTAAAAATCTTTATGATCACTTTCATTCTGTTCTAAGGTGCTACAAGCAAAATTTGGGAAAGCTTTAGAAAAATCATTATTCACTAGTTCCTTATCAAGTTTGCAATGAATATTTTTTTCAACACCAGATTTCCAAGTAAATTTATTTCCAGAACACAAGTCTCAATCAAACTAGTTTCAATCATAAATTTGTTAATCTTGTCTAACTTACTTTGGGGGTATATGACTTCCTCCAGATTTTTCATATGAATGAAGAACTGTATTAAAATCCCCCATTATAATCCAAGGAGATTTAATAACATGATTCATAGCTTTAAGTCTACATCAGAACACACTTCTTTGACTTTCAAAATTACTACCATAAACACTGATGACTTGAATTGAGAATCCACCAACATTTTTAAACAACTGTCAATATGCTGCAATTCTTTATTAATAATATCAGTGGGCCAAATGTTAGAGTCCCATATAAGCATGATTCTACCCTTACAACCGCAATCATTATTATTAATATACTTCTAGTTTCTATCAGGTTTCATACTGAATTTATCCATACCATCATTATTCATCTTGTTTTCAATAAGAGCAATAATAGTAGACTTATATACCATAATAATATGCAAAATATCAATCTGCTTGGCTGGGGAGTTCATCCCTCTGACGTTCCATGCAAATATCTTCATAAAATAATAATAATAATAATAAGGGGTTTAAATTGTACCTATCACATTGGTACTCTTACCTTTCCTCTTGCACTCAGAACTCTTTGCTTTTAACATTGTCGATATTTCTGTCCATTCTGGGTTGCTAGAAACATATTTGTGCTTAAAATCAGATTTTTCTTTATTCTTACATTTGTTACCTTTCTTTGGAATATGCAGTTGGGCAATATCAAACTGCTCAGATGTTTGAATCAAGGAGATATCGAATTCAGAAGATGTGCGAGGCAAGGCCGAGTCAGTATTTTGAATCTCCTCGGTCCCTGCAGCCTTCTTTGGAGGAGGATCGATCTCTATTGATTTACCATCTTGGCATTGTGTTGTATTTTGTCTTTGATAACTTTGCCATAATTGTTTGTAATTAAACAAGATTCTGAACCAGAAGGGGTTTTAGGATGTAAGACCATTGCATTTACATCTCCCTCTTTCTCCAGCTCTATGTTTTGACTGTCTTTCATTTTGTTCTTTGTTAATTTCTTTGTTTGATGAACTCCCTCTGTTGTGATCTGATTTTCATGATCAGTGAGCACCTTTTCCTGGCCGGAGAGGACTCTTTTCTAGATGATCCGCTCTGCATTACTTTTAGAAGCACAAATCCCTCCATTTTCTATGTTTTCGTCTCTGATCAACATAGATATGTCCACCGTTTCTTGGTGACATTTCTTGTGATTCTTGATTGTTTGCTTTTGGAACCCATGCTTTTTTCGAGTTGCATTGTTCTTTAACATGCCCAAAACATTAACATATAATACATTTCGGTGGAATCCATTCATATTCCACCTGTTGAGTTATATTTTCTCTATTGTACATTGTTAAATTAATTTCATTTGCGAGTTCATCTTTTGCAGCAATTTCAACAAGAAGACAAGCGTAATTCAACTCGTTTTCAAAGCAGTTGCTGCATCCATTTTAATGGGTTTACCAATGATACTAGCCATGACGTTGAAGGCCTCTTTGTCCCACAACATTACATTCACACTGGGTAATCTTATCCATACTGGCATTGTTGTTAAAAGATCTATGTCCAGTTTTAATGTTTCAGACTATCTTTTCATGATGATAAGTTTGTCATTATAGAAATATGGTCCATTTTTTAAGACTGACTCGTAGTCTTTTTTAT
This sequence comes from Allium cepa, assembly GCA_030765085.1. Taxonomy (NCBI): domain Eukaryota; kingdom Viridiplantae; phylum Streptophyta; class Magnoliopsida; order Asparagales; family Amaryllidaceae; genus Allium; species Allium cepa. The sequence goes on along the minus strand of CM060945.1, from coordinate 791,318,741 downwards.
TTTCAAATTTGATGAGGAAGAAGCCGTTCTCTCTTGTGTACACTTCAAACTGCCCCGTTGGTTTCCACACAAGTTGAATGTAAGATTTAAAAAACAAGTAGTATTTTTTGGTACTCACCATATATACAAGAAAGAACTGCTCCAGCATTCTCTAGTTCTCTTACAAACTGTCTCTTTTACCATACCATTTTTTTTGTTAATCACTATTGGAGCAATAGCTTCAAAATTACATTCTTCCGCTGGTGTTTCTTCTGACTTGGCAGCTACCATATCTGTCCATGATTTCAGACCTTGTTCTTTATTCAGTGAGAAGGTAGCCGGCTTCTGAGGTTCTTGTACATTCTTTAATTGTTGCGGTAAAGGTATTCTTGAAATGTCTTTGCCCCTTAAATTGCTAGAATTTGGTGCCCGTGGCAACTTCAGTCTATTCTTGGTCTCTCTTTTTCTTTGAAATCTGGATTAAACAGTTTGAAAGCTTTCCTCATCGATGTTGTCTCCTAATGGCTTCATGCTATGCAATGATTGAAACTCATCAGGTGGTCTGCCCATTGAAGCTGTTACAGAGATCTTAAGTGCAGTATTTTGAGGAAATATTGATTTTCCCATGGCTGATTGGGTGCCCTAAATTTCAAGATATCGTGTGTGTAATCTACAATTGAAGATCAGCTCTTTTTTGTGATCAGTGTCGTTTCGAGGAGATCTAGGAATCAATATGTCCTTTTTTGCCTATTTTGCCCTTATAAATTCACCCACCCAACAAAGAACGGAACTTGCACTTACAAACTACTGTTAAATTTCACTCTCATTTAAAAAGAAAGAAAGAGAGAGAAGAGAAAGAAAGAAAATGCATACAAATCAATAAACCAAACTAATGTATTATCCATAGAAACCTGAACATACAAGTGCATACATTGATACATACACATGCTACATGAAAATATAATCAAGTAGTTGGTGAAAGCGAATAAGACAGAGAACGTTATTTATGCACACATAATTAATAGTCACACACAAACTACGCACGCAATTCATTAAACAGGGTCTTCGTTGCCTCCCCGGCTAAATTCAACACCAAACCCCTGTCTATTTCTTGATAGAGAATGCCTCTTACCTAATAAAGCCTGCGAGTGTTTCATTTTATCACTGTTACCAAACTTGGTTTGAATTGCTTGTGTGTCGTCATTTGAAAATAGTTCTCTTTTCAGTAAGTTAGAAGGAGAGGACTGGATTCCACCTACACGAGTTTGGGACTGCACTGATATTGTAAACAGGCTAATTAAGTTTAGAAACATTAACAATAATGTAAGAGCAAGACTTATTTATGGCTCCTTTCCATTTCTTTATGATGCTAAGCAACAGTGAAGCGAGTATGAATTGGAAGAAGAATGTTTAATTTTATTTATAGCCCTTACTGGACGGCAAATTATATCACAAACAAGCACATAATGTTATTCGTCTTGTATGGAAGCAGATTCACATGATCATAACTTCCTATTAAACTGAAATTCTTTTAAGCTCTGTCCAACCCATCCCATACGGTTGGGATTAGCTCTCAATTTTCAGTATTTTACTATGAGATTCTAAACTCGCCCTTCCGTTCCTGCAACCTTGCTAAACAGGCTTTTGATGAAGCCATTTCAGAACTAGATAGTTTAGGCGAGGAATCATACAAGGACAGCACGTTGATCATGCAACTTCTCCGTGACAACTTGACTCTATGGACTTCTGACATTACAAAGGATGCTGGAGATGAGATTAAGGATGCTTCGAAAAGAGAGGGTCGGTGATGGGAAATTTAGTTAAGACCAATAGAATGTAATATGCATGTGCAGATCTAATTCTCTGATCCGCTCAGGTGTAGCAGTCGGTTATGCTTGGCTTGGCCATCAATGATTTTCCATTATTCTGTGAGAGTATCAAGCTTTCCCTTTTTTGAAAAAATAAATTAGGAAGCAGCATAAATACCATACTTAAAGTAACCATGGCTACCCAGTGCAATATTTGGACATCAAAAAGGGAGTTTGATCGATTGCAGTTACAATTATATATTAGAGTAATAACAGTATGTAATGAAATATAACAAGCACAATTGCCTAATATCTACTTAATGCATAGAAGTCTTCAATCGAAACTGTCCAGATTTATGTTCTAGTTGAACATGTTACATGTTCCCACTGGTAGTGATTTAATGAGCCATTCATAGATTTAAGTCTTTACAACTTTGAACTGCACTTCATTTTATACCAAGGCTTTGTTATGATGATATTTGATCCATTTAAACCTGATTGCAAATTCAATGTTTGCAAATTTGTGTGTGAACTGTCTTGGTTATGTTTTAACTTACATGTGTTATGCCTAACTATGCATCTTGTGCTAGGATAGTGTATAAAATAAGTTATATTTTTATATTTCAACATGTTATAATTACATAATCATTGAAATCTTATCTATCAAAAATTACCGATTTTTTCCAGTTGAAGACAAAGTTGCCCATAGCTCTAGCTCAGCTCTATTCAGGCATAGCCTTATACATTACCGTTGGCAACTTTTTTCCCTTTTTTTTAGTTGGGTATCTGACATTAAACTTAAGCATGCTATGTTTTTGTAACAATTTAGTTTAGGCCTATGTTCACCAAATGTATAACGCTATTGTCAAATACTTTACATGTACACCTTCACTTTCTTCCTTGCCTCCATGCACATATTTTACTTTTATTTCACCTTTCATCCTGGTGAATGGGCATACGCAGTTGTCAAACACATACACACATACTTTCAATACCTATATTGTGATGTGCGTTCTATGTATGGATTTTATATTTTTTTGGCAACGTCGCTATTCCAACCATTGGTAGTTCCTTACATAAATAGGGTTTACTATGATGTCGTTTTATATTTCCCCTTCATTTTAGTTAAACAATCTAAAAGACTACTGCATTAGTTAGCATTATCCACGATAGAATTTCTCTTTTATACAACCCTTCTTTACAAAAAAACAACATTGTTTTGAGTTAAATAATGTAATTTCAAAGGAAAAATGAAGATTCAACATTATTTGCATAAACATCATATTGCTATACCCCGTGTGCATAGCACGGGTTCACACTAGTTATACTTCAATATTGTTGTACCATGAGATGTAAGCGGCACCGCTATTTTCTGATTTATATTCTACATCCTAAACATTATCTATTATATCACCTTATGTACTTATTAGATGGATGGTTCTTTTAAGGGGATGACCATTACAGTAATCCATGTGGCCTTAAAAGTACTTGTATACGTTGGTAGTAAATTTCTTTAGAGCTCGAGGAGACGAGCTAGATGCTTTCACTTACCATAGTTTTCTTATTTTCGTTGTATTACTATTATGTATTTTAACTCCCCATACCCCTTAGTATACCCAAATGGACACACTAAAAGGCATGGAGCGTTATTGGTATAACTAAAACAAGCAGAGACTAAGATTCACAAGACAAAAATATATATAAAAAGTAGAAACAATTATAATAATAATAATAATTTATTTAAAAAAAAAAACCTCAAAATTACTTCATAAATCAAATAAGTCGCCAAATACCAAATACATCATATGTCTCAAAATATCCATACTTGACTTGCGAAATTAAAAACCATAGTCTCAATAAAATCAGAGTATAAATCATCCCTCAAATAGTGCCAATACAACATAAGAATTAAAAGCTGAAAATAAAGAAGAGAAATACATAGGAAGAATCTCAGCTGGTGCAACCTCCCTGAATCCACAAATCTACCTTGCTCGCCCTTGATGGCCTATGGGGGGAAAAGGGAAAATAGAGGAGTGGGCCAGACTAAAACTCTGGTGACTGATAGTAATTACTATTATTTTTAAACAAAGAAAAGGTAATAGGCTTTATAACAGTTCTAGTATTAAAAAGACACAAAGGAAATAGGAAGAAGGAACAACCTAAAATTAAATACGAATTAATTTGATTAATATGATTGATAAACTTTGATCGTTTGCACTTGTCTTTGATCGCTGCTTTGATTAGGTTGAATTCCTAATCCTATAATTAGGCTAATCCTAATTCTACCCTTTGATCGGCCTGCTACTCCATAGACCTACTACGGACTAGACACTATATAGCTTCCTACATAGAAGGCAATGGTGTCTACTAATGACACACAAAGTATCTAGTGTGGACTAGACGTTATATTTCTCTCTACACAAAAGGCAATTGTGTCTACGAAATACACAAATACTAAGCACTTGGAACTAATAACGATTTATGAGCCATCACTGGAAGTCGCACGCACGACCACCACTAAGCTTACTTACCTGTTGTTCCACCTATTGGGTCTTCTTGTTACCTCAAGCTCCAGCATAAGCGTGCCCTTCGTCTCACTTTAGGATTACGTGAAATATCGTGCCCATAGAAATAATAGGGGAAATGTTGTTGGTACTATTCCGTCATCCAAACAATATCTAGTTGCGCCCCTTTGCCCAAATCCCCATGATTTGGACTTCTACTTATTGACCAATTACTACCATTATTAGCATAAGCGTGCCCCTCGCCTCACTTCAAGATTATATGAAATACCGTGTCTATAGAAATAATAGAGGGATGTTATTTGGTATAAGTCCTACTTTACTTCTTTGCGTATTAAATTAGATAAATTATTCAAGTAAGCCTTTATTATAGTTCTTACTATCTGTGCTTATTAGTTTATCCTAAGTCATAAAATAAGCCTCATTCTATTCTGTTTTCTTATTATAACCTATGTTATAATCATTGTTATCCCACCTTTTCGCAAGGCCGTGAGACCAAGAACTTGACTAGAAACCAAGGATAGTTCGTCCTAGAGATCGTTAATACATAAGTCTACTATGGATGTCGGTAAAAAAAATTCAAGTCCGGATCGAGCTACAATTAATATGACATGACAAGCAAAGCTAAGACAGCCAATGTTTCAAGTTTCAGTCAAGCGGAGTTCGTATGCTCAAGATATTGATCGATCACGGTTGAGAAATCCAAACTTGCATCGATCATAACTCGAGATCTTCAAGTCTATAAAATTTTCATAGGAGCTTACGTACGATATGAAGAACATTCTGCCAAATTTCATCTCGATTGGAGCAAATCTTGATCGATACGAAATTCGTTCATATCGATCACGGACCGAAAAACTCAAACTTGCATCGTTCATAACTCGAGATCCACATGTCCAAATGCTATGAAATTTTCACAGGAGGTTACATATGACATAAGGAACGTTCCTGCCAAATTTCGTTTTGATTGGAGCAAATCTTGATCGATACGAAATTCGTTCGTATCGATCACGGATCGAGCCGAAATTTCATGGGATCGATCATGTGGGCCCAACCACGTGCCAGAAGAAGTCTTCCGAGATTTGAGCGAAATATCAGCCTCCTACACCTATAAATAGAGCCCCAGAGCCTACATAAAGAGGGTCTTTTGGCTCTCCTACGTCCAAACTCTGCATAATCCATTTTCGTACTCCATAGCTGCTGTTGTACACGAATTTCAACATTATAATCCACTGTAATCTGCTGCAATAAGTTGTAATCGGCATGTGAAAATCAATAAAATCATCAACTTTATAGTGGACGTAGGCAATATGCCGAACCACTCTAAAAATCTGTGTTTCCGTGTATTTTCTTATATGTTTATTGGTGTGTTTGTTAGATCTGCTTCATTTTACATCTACTCTTCATTTTATCTCTTTAAACACATCCGAAGAGTGTTGTGTCCAATTTTGGTACAAACACTTTGGTGCTTTCGCTGAGAACAACCAGCTTTTCTCCTTCTATATGGATCTACTACCGTCGTTGGATTGCAAAAATCTAACGAGCAGATCCAGATCTATTGTTTAGTGGTTCCTTCTATTCTATTCAGATTGCTCCATATCTAAGAGAACTACATTCATCATGAATTTCGTACCCATGTTTTCATATCCATGAAAATGTGGTGATTATCGTGTCCATGAAAATATGATGGTTTTCGTATCCACATTTTCGAACCCAGAAAGATGAATTTCGTATCCATGTTTTTGTATCCAGAAAATATGGTGATTTTCGTATCCATGTTTTCGTATCCAGAAAATGTAGTGATTTTCATATCCATGTTTTCGTATTTATGAAAATGTGATGATTTTTGTATCCATGTTTTCGTATCCATGAAAATGTGTTGATTTTCGTATCCATGTTTTCGTATCCAAAAAATGTGGTGATTTTCGTATCTATATTTTCGTATTCATGAAAATGTGATAATTGTCATACCCATGTTTTCGTATCCATGAAAATGTGATGATTTTCGTATCCAGAAAATGTGGTGATTTTCGTATCCATGTTTTCATATCCATGAAAATGTGATGATTTTCGTATCCATGTTTTCATATCCAGAAAACGTGGTGATTTTTGTATCCATGTTTTCGTATCCATGAAAATGTGATGATTTGTATATCCATATTTTCGTATCCAGAACATGTAGTGATTTTCGTATCCATATTTTCGTATGAACATGTGATGATTTTCGTATCCATGTTTTCATATCCATGAAAATGTGATGATTTTCGTATCCATGTTTTCATATCCAGTAAATATGGTGATTTTCGTATCCATGCCTTCGTATCCAGTAAATGTGGTGATTTTCGTATCCATGATTTCGTATCCAGTAAATGTTGTGATTTTCGTATCTATGCTTCTTGTCCAGTAAATGTGGTGATTTTCGTATCCATCATTTCGAATAGATTGAAGTCACAACCTATCATTTCACATCGGTTGATTTCATATCCGTCAGGAGATAGTCTCTCTTCGTATCCATCACCTATTTACTATTTCATATCCATCGGGGAGCGCTACTTCATATCCATCCAAAGACGGCTTCCTTTGCATCGATCTTGTTCGTATCCCTCAGCAAGCTTTCGTTCGAATAGATCAGGATGTACCACTTCGTAACCATCCTGGAAGACCTTGTTCTAATCCATCGGGGCTCGTTAGTTCGTGTCCATCAAGTAAACATTACTTCGTATCCATCATGGAACCACTGTTCTATCCACCAATTTGGAGCAACAACGATCCATACGAAAAGTGATCGATACGAAATTAGATCGATACGAAACTGATCGACACGAAATTCGATCGATATGAAATGATGGATACGAAGTGCATCTAATGATGGATCCAGCCAGCTGCATTTAACATCGATCCTCAAAAACCACTACGTACTGAGAATGATGATGAATTTTTTTTTAAAAATAGGGTACTATCCAAATTTTCTAAAAAGAGGCTAAAAAAAATCAGGTACTATCCGAACCCTAGCCGCAGCGTAGAGCACCCGCATAGTTAATTCAAAACTCAACTTAGTAAAGGAGCATCCTGATCATTCCATGATTGGACGGGACGTAAGAGATTACATCAGCAATTGATGATTTGCAATCAAGGAGTGGGTATAGAAATATTACTCAACCGGTGCTCCCAGAGGCTAAAGAACCTAGCTAATATGTCAAGAACTAAAGTTGATTAATGTATCATGCTTCTATGGTGGACTGCAACTTTCCACAATTGACCAGCTTTTAAAACTCCTGAATTGACAACTAAGATACGATGGCTAATATTACGACTACCGTACACTGTCTACTCTGCCAACTCAAAACATAGTTGGTCAATACTGAACCATCTTCAAATGCCCACATCTTAATCATTCCACATCCACATGACTAAAAGAATGGCATACAACCTTAAGAGTATTTCCTTACTATTTTATACGGGCCTCTTTCCTGGTGAAAATTAGAAATAATCATCAATCTATGAGCCTATCTTAATCTACTCACCATCCAATCGGCATTACCAACCACTCGAACATTGGGCAACCGGGCATACATCATTCACTAGTATTACAAGACCCTATAGCCTTAAAATGAATTTGATAAATTTGATCGTAGAATCTTTCCCAGTCGGGACCTATTCATTGAAACCATCCTACATACAGAATTTCTAGTGAAAATTCAGCATGCTAACTATGTCAGTGTACTATGGAAATTCAACCTCCGACACCATCTCATGAAGTAAGAACGGTGTATAGATTCCATGAAGAGTGATGAATGCCATTAAATGCAGATGTCTCCCCCTATTCCTCAAAGAAGACTGTCAATCAGTTTGATAAGAGAACTAGCGGATAACCACCAACAACTACACCAGCATATCGTATCTAATATAGAGTTGATGAACTAGATGAAGGATCAATGTCGCAAGATAAGGAGGAAACCTACTCCATACTCTAAATTGGGAAGCTCCTCTTCTTTAGATGGCTGCCGTGGATGCTAACGCCATAAGGCTGCTCCGGAAAGGATTGCTTTGACAATATGTTCGAGCCCCATAAAACGAAGCGTCGGGAACCCCTAATCCCTATCACTCAAGAACAATTATCAAACTGAACCACTTGCATTAGACTTCCGACTGAGAAGGGATGGAGTGAAGTGCAATAGCCAGCATACGATGATGCTTCACTTATCAATGAGATTTTATCCGATCTCTTTTGAATTATTTCTATTTCTTTTATGTTGAAAAATATGACCGACTTGAATTAAACTACTTGCAAATGATGCAGGTAACCGAGTACTTAAGGATGGGTGCAAAACAACCTCTATGGACTGTGCTCAAATCATTGGGGTATCATCATGACGAGCATGACTCAACCACTCGTCGGCTACTATATGCATCTGACTTGGGGGCAGGGCATCAAAGCAGAAGAGACTGACAAGGTCAGGACTCCAGTACAAAGTGGATGCAATTGACCATCCACTCATATGCCTATGCAATTTAATTAGGAGATTTGAGAAAGACTTGGAGTATTATGTCCCAGCAGTGCACTCTCCATCTCGTACTTGAAACATGCCAAAATACTTATGCTTCTTCTGATGCCCAGTAAAATCGAAATCACAGCAAAGGTGGACGTGACGTAACCGTCCATGCATCCAATCCTACATTGGACACTTGCGGTTATTTAAGAAAACATGTTTAAAGTGGATATGATTTGACCATTCACTTCCCAGTTTGCATCTGTGATTCCACAAAAGAATCGTGCCTTAAACCGACTTCATCAGGGATCCAGCCCTCAATTTATAATCATCAACAACTGACTGCTTACTCTCTAACCATCATGAGCCATCATTCCAACGCTCTTCCTCAACTCGACCGGAAGAGAGCAAAGCATAAAGTGGACACGACTCGACCGTCTGCTCTCTAACGCTTGCCCCCGACTTAAGGGAAAATACACAACTCAAAGTGGATGTAGTTCGCCATTCCCTCCTTTGCTCGAGCTCAAAGCATGCCAGAACACTAATCTTACTCCTTAGGCTTGGCAGAAGCGGGATCCAAATAAACATGGATGTGATTCAACCATCTATAATCTAAATCTCGTCCTTCGTTGATGGCAAATAAGTGGAAAGTGATCGAGATCTGACCGATCACTTATTAAGTGAAACCCGAGCTCGGAGGCAAGTCACCACATTGAAGCCAAAAAAGGATTGATGCACGACAATCCTTTAACTAGCTCCAGTCTCCCAAAGTATGAGCTAGAGTATAAACTTATAAATGCAATTTCGAAGAGGGTGGATCTGTCCACCTTACGACTTCACCCGTATCTTGACCAAGTTTGAGGAGGATGGACCCGCCCATCTAACAACCTCGCTTGTCAACTCAGGGTGAATGTAAATTGACCGTCCACGATCCTGATAATTCCATTGTTCTCAAAGCGCGAATTGGAGTATAAATGTCAACTCTAGATTCCCAGAGTGCGAACTAGAGTATAAACATCCAAAAACTCCAGCCCCAGGTGTGAACTGGAGTATAAACAATAACTCCAGATTCCCAGAGTGCGAACCGCAGTATAAAGATCAACTAACTCCAGATTCCCAGAGTGCGAGCTGGAGTATAAGCATCAACTAACTCCAGCTCCCATTGTACGAACTGGAGTATAAACATCAACTAACTCCATATTCTCAGAGCGCGAACTGGAGTATAAACATCAACTAACTCTAGATTCCCATAGTGCGAACTGGAGTATAAACATCAACAAACTCCAGATTCCCAGAGTGCGAGTATAAACATCAACTAACTCTAGTCCCGAGAGCGCAGACTGCAATATAAATACCAAATGGGTTTGACTGACAACCCATCACCAACTCCAGTCCTCAAAGCTAGAATTCGAATATAAATACCAGAAGGGATGTGATTCGAATGTCCATCAATCTACTCTGATTCCACAGCAAGTCCTGTAGTATAAAAAGTGGATGTGGTTCAACCATCCGCTTTCCAATCTTCCCCTGACATGGGGGCACACTTATCATAAAAATCTGAATGCTCCGAGCATCTAGCGCAAAGCGGGAACGACACGACCGTTCATGCAGCAACACTTGTCCTTGACACGGGACCTATACCATAATCTTATGGGGATGCACTCCAACCCTACAAGACAAAATTTCTTCCTTGATTCAACAGGAAGACACAAATTCGCAAAACGGACCTAGCTAAATGTCCTATTCTAAATGGATGTGACTACCCATCCTACTGCAATAGAACGTGACATTACTGTTTATCCTCTAACTCTCGCCTATGATCCCACGGGTTGTGCGTGCAACATGGATTGATGTGACCTAACCATCCGCCAATCAACTCCTTCCTACAGTTCAATGTGAGAGGTATCGAATTAAAGTTGTTGCAATGTGACTGACTACACTTCGACTTTCGCCATTGACTAGTGCCAGAGGAATTAATCAAGGAAAATGCGGTCTGACCATTTTCTGCTAAAAATTCGTAGTCCCTAGAGTGTGGACAGGGGTATAAACATTAAATAGGTGTGACAAATGACCCTTCAGTTGACTTTGATCCACAACATGCAACTACGAGTATAGATAGACGAATGAATGTGATTCGACCATTCATTCACCAATTCTGAACTAAAGTCGACGGGAGGAGTATAAACTCGCTACAGATGCAATTAGACCGTCCATAAAGTAAATCTGCTAACTCCAGACTAGGGACAGAGGCGTAAATCATCGAAAGAAGAGAAAGGCAACTCGCTACATCACCAGCATAGCATCCTTTACAACTTAAGGCAACGACTACAAAGAGGCCTTAAAGCTAACCAATCAGAATGATGCCCGAAGTTATGGGAAACCAATTATATCGTACTGCCGAATCGATAGTCAATATCGATCTGCACCTTTCGTATCATACCAATAGATCGATAGGCAATGAGGTCCATGCATTCTACATTGTGTCACTAAATCAATGGCCAATGTCGATCCTCTTCGACTACAAATCGATGTGACACGAGTGCCCATCGAATACCTTCGACCACCAGAGCATGGATAGAACCACGAATGTGTGTGACTCGACCATCCATCCTCCGTCGTCTTCCTTCGATCCTCCAGGAAGAGCATGAGACTAGATAAGCATGATTTGACTGCATTTGTGCTGATTTTATCCCTAGATTTGATGGGAAAGCGTAAATCAAAATGGACGTGGTTGATCGCCTAACTCCAAAAGAATGCAATGCGATCATTCATTCTTTGGCTCTTAACAAAATATGACTAAACGAGCAATTCACAACAAGTACAACCTAAACGTCCGTGCACCGATTCTTACCCTCGGCTCGAGGAAGTATCAATCCTGCATTGAATCTTACTGGACAATTTACTCTTCAATTTTCCCCCCGAGTATGACAACATAGGCAGAAAAGTGAATGTCGATAAGGCAACGAGGTATTCTGCCTAGAGGAAAGAACTTGGACAGAATGCAGGATAAGGCACAACTCAGCCTTCCATCGGTTAACTCGATCCTATGGTTTAATGGGACAGAATGCGAAATTGAAGCGGACATTATCTACCTTGCTGCTTATCGAGATATTCCCCAGACTTGGGGGCATGCATAAGAAATAAGATGAATATAATTTGATCCTTTATCAAACAACTCTAGCTCTTACAGGTTGGACTACAGTATAAACACAGCAGAAGCTAGGCTCAATCATTCGCACAATACATCGATCAACCTAAGACCGGGGGCATGAGTGTGATTATCCAAGAGCTGGATACGACTAATCAATCCCATCTCCTGCCTAGTATTTATAACAACTTGATGTTACGACCGAAAGGATGCTTAGAGATAGAATCATTAGATCGATGCCTGGACTTATGGGCAACTTGTCATCATTCTGACCCTTTCGATGAGCAATGGATCACAAGTACATTGAATGGAAAGCGCATTGCTCGGAAACACAAGTAGATTCAAACTCATAACTGGAGCCAGCTATGCTGCAGCACGCGATACAAGGCTAAACTCTACTATGCCTTTGATTCCACATCCCTACAAGCCTGATCATTTACCATTGCAAAAAAGCACATGAAGTGCCTATAACCCATCACTAGTGTTGCAGATCAGATCACAACTCAGCATAATGATGGTAAAAGATTTAACTATTTTACTTCAGGTGAATCTCGATGTGTTTGCTTGGGCTCGATCTCATATATATATATGTGGACACTCACCAACCATTGAGAATCCTGCATTAAATGTCAACTCGAGGCATGTCTCGGTGAATAAAAATGAAGCGATGTAGATCTAGAAAGATCTGCTGCACTTCAGGAGGAGGCGAATCTACTCAAAACCGACATGTTTATCTGCGATGTCCTTTACCCAAATGAGTACCCAATCCTTTACTTATGAGAGAAACAAATGGAGAGTGGCGGACGTACGCCGACCACTCAGATTTGCATCAGGCATAGCAAAGCATAGCTTTCCACTTCCAATGATCAACCAACTAATAGACTCAACCATCAGACATGAATTAATCTCATCCATGGATGTAGACTCCAGATACAATCAGAAACTGAAACATGTCCCAGACCAGGAATACAACTGTTTCATTACTAACTTGGGCCTATAGTGCTATGCTATGTTCCTTGGATTCAAACTTGAGAATGCTTATGCTACTTACCAATGGATGATTAACGGGTCATTCGAAAATTAGATCAGCCGATCGATGAAAGTATATGTGGTTAATATGCTCATGAGATCACAACCATCAAACGATCGCATCGATGACTTTGGAAAGACATTCAGTGTTCTCCAACAACTATAGAATGAAAATTGATCCTTTGAGATGCTCTTTCAGCGATGTATAGGAAGAATTCTCAAGTTTCTTCATTGATTCTCGTAGGATTGAGGCTAATGTCAGAAAATGATGAAGATTAGGGTCATCCATGTACCCAAGAAACCAAGTAGGTATAGAGCTAAGTCATAAGATTATCCCAAGCTGATTCAACTCTAGGGCCGTCTACAAGTTTATTCTCTTCTTCAATTTGACCAAGAGAGGGAAGAAAACTTTCGAATGGACTAAAAACTGCGTTGATGCAGTTCTAGCTTTGATAGATCGCTTAAAGAATTTTATCTGAGCTGTTGGATAGCGAAGATTCACACATCAATTCGGCCGTGTTAACACACGCCATAAGCATTGCATTGCTATATAAAGATAAATGAATCCAAAGACCAGTATATGATGAAATCTACGTATTGACAAGCTTACCCTGTTAATGTCTATATCGATCAAATTTTACGATGGGTCCAATGGCAACCTTAGATGTCTGAAAGGTTACTCAAATGAAATATCGAGCTAAGCCAATTTGATGTCACTTATCTCCCTCAGATAGTATCCATGGTTAAACATTAGGATACTTCATATCCGATTTCACTACATCAGATGATTATCCAAAGAATAGTAGAGAACTGTCCTACCAATAGAGAACATACATAGATGGAACTTCCGATAATCGGCTTTCTAACGTTGAAGTCGTGTTAATGGCTCCTGAAGAATGATTGATCTGCTATACCCTGAAACCCAACTTCCTTGCAACAAATAACGAAGCATACATTCTAACATCTCAAATCGGTCCAGGAGTGGATCTGTGACACCCCACCTCTATACCCACGCTAGCCAAGAACATTACGGAATAATGCTGTCAACTAGCACGGAGAATAAGGCTGTTGAGGAGCGACCATCCATGTAATTGCTTTGTGCGAGCACCGATACGCCAGATAAAATATAACATGCATTTCATCTCAAGAGGAAATCCGACATACCGACGCAAACTCAAAGCTACTACACAGTGGCTATATATAATCTTCGGAAACAAATATAGAAATAAACATAACATAAATCAGTCACTGGCAATTCATATCACAAAGGCGGAAATAGATATGAATATTACACATATAAGTGTATATCAGAGTAGTGGTCAAGCAAGACCTACACTATCACAAAAGAATAGTTACAAGAACTACACAAAAGAATAAGTATACATCTTAGAGTCTATATCTCAAGTGCGTACACCAAAATAAACTACTAATCTAAGTAGTTAGCCAAAAGTCAGAGAAATCAACCCCAAGTGAGAAGTCAAGCTGAAGCACCTGTAACATCTCGGTCTGACCCGAGTATTATTTAATAAGAAAATAATAAACGGATCAGTCTAGCTATAAATATCAGAAGAAACGATATAGAATAAGAGGTATGACTAAACACATAATATCACAATGCCAAGCTGTGATAAATAAGTAATTGAAAATCAACAAGAGATTAATCAATTTCACAAAAATCTTCTCAAGGATCAAAAGGAATGTCATACTCTTTATTTCATTCACCAAACCATAAATATTGACGATTATATCAATATCATTCACCAAAAAGTCAATGACGCACAAATTCACCAATGCGCAAATATTGATATAACTTATCAATGAAAATCACGAAAATTGGTGAAGCACAAATTCTAGAAATCATCTCAAGAAATCCAGAAATCACAAAAGGGAAAAAAGGCTATCACAAACGGGAGCATAAAGCTCACCAACACGTGTATCACAAACGGAACGCTAATTCCATGGTTGCTAACCATTACAAATTGAGCCGAAGCTCCACAAACGGCCCGAAGACCATGGGTTGCTACCCCACCAACTTGAGTCGAAACTCCACAAAACGGGGTTTAGTCTCCCTCGCAGACAAGGAGACATCGCACATTGCTAGTCTAAATCACAAAAATGATCGTCGTTGATCATCAAGAAAGTGTCAATTACAGTAAGCTAGTAAATATATGAGCTTAGCTTCATGTCCCATAACCACTAGCTTAACTTAAATATTTACAAACAAATCGTAGATCTCCACTAGAAAATTGTCACAAGAGATTCAATCGAACAAGTCCAACAATTAACCGACGAAGTAAACGCAAGCGTTTCATACCACTTGTTTTACTAAGTCGTTTAATTAGATTTCTCGTACGAGTAAGGTAAAGATTTGTATATACTAATAGATTGGAAATCGGTTTGAGAAAACGAGCTTTGTTATAAAATAGTGTTGAAATCATTTGAAGAAAGAGTTTTGATATTTACTACTAGTATAGAAAACCTTTATATTTTTAAAGTGACAAATCACAGAAATGATTGTAGAAACAATCAATCATCGAAATTCACATACGAAGACGTGAATAAAATCCAAAGAAATCGATACCGAATCCATCAAAATGGATATTCCCAAAAATCCCGATGTAAAAGTCATCAAGTCCATAATAAAGGATAATCAACAAATCGGAATCAACATAAATCGATTAAAGTTGGAATTGTCAAGTAAACAGGCAAATAGGCAAAAAAAAGTGCAAATTCAGACGTCTGAAATCAAGGATTCAGACGTCTGAATCTGGAAAATAAACTATTTTCCAAAAACAGAATTCAGATGTCTGAATCGTAGATTTCAGATGTCTGAAATAGGCACTTTTTAGCCTATTTCGTTTCTGGTTCTAAATGAACCAATTCAGACGTTTGAATACTGGGGGATAAAAATTCCCAGTATAATATTCAGACGTCTGAATACTACGTTTCAGACGTCTGAATCAAGGGTTCAGGGCATTTCCTGAACCTAGGCCAAAAATGGCCAAACGGATACCGGAAGCGATCAATCGAGCGACAACGACCAAGGATTTACGCCAAGCGACAACCCAGCCCTAACGGCTCTTCGATACGCCTCAAATATCAATGTCCAAATATCCATAAAAGGATTTTCATAGATTTTGATTTCAAAACACCAAAAATTGGAATATACAACAAATCAATCCAAACCTAAATCAATTGCACAAGAATAAGTGTTAGGAATTCATACCTAACAATCGAAGATAATTATAGACAAAGATGTGAGGTAAAAATCTCACCTTTGAACCCAAACAAATGAAGAAGAAGCTTGAAAGCAAAGGAGAATCAACCACTCTTCAAATCCAACTCAAGGAGCTTGATTTTAAGTTTTAAAAGAAGAACATTCCCAAAGTTAGGTTTAGGAATTACTGAAATTGATAAGAGAATGAGTTGGAGAAGAAGAAGAGAAAGCTTACCAATGGGTTCTTCTATTAGTTTGGAGCTAGAGTTTGATTTGCAAAAGAAAACTAGGGCTTGAGTTTTAATTTCTCATTCCACTCTCCATTGTTATAAAAGCTTGAGTATAAGGAAAATAGAAAGGAAGTAAATGAAGAGGAGAGGGTTGGAACTGAGTTAAGTGGGGTTAATGGGCTCAGCCCAAACCAAAGCCCTAAGTGAAAAAGTAGCAAAATTCTACTATCTCCAAACATATCAAAGTTTACACTTAAAAAGATCGCAAGCGTCATTTTGAACTCAATGGGAGTGGTCCCGAATCCTAATTCGACCGTATGCAAAAAGTAGCTTTTCGGACTAGATTCCGAGTATCGATAAAATATTTAAATATAAAATCGGTAAATATGCGGGTTGTTACAGACTCCCCTCCTTAAAGAAATTGCGTCCTCGCAATATTTAAGAAGAAGATATATAGTAACAACCATAAAAGCATATTAACACAAAATAATTTTGAAGCAAGAAGTTCACCTTAAAGAGCATGTGAAAGTAAGTCAGGATGCGTTCGCTCGATGAATTCTCTAGATTCCTAAGAGCAATCATTAGGATTTGAGGACCATTGAACTTTCACAAGCGGAACATCTTTATTTCGAAGGCGCTTAACCTCCGAAGCTATAATACGAATAGGATGTTGCTCATAAGTTAAATTAGGCGAAACTTCAATCTCTTCCACAACACCGGGCTCAAAAATAGAATCAGAATCTTGAAGGCACTTTCGTAATTGGAAAACATGAAACACGTCATGCATAGCAGAAAACTGAGCCGGTAATGTAAGGCGATAAGCCATGGAACCAATACGTTCAGTGATAGGAAATGGCCTAATATATAGAGGTGCTAACTTTCCCGACCGACAGAAACGTACAACACCTTTCATAGATGAAACACGAATAAAATCAAGATCTCCAACAGAAAATTCTAATCTCCTTCTCCAGTTATCGGCATAGGATTTTTGTCTACTCTGGGCTTCTTTCATCCTATGTCGAATAAGTTCAATCTTTTCTATGGAATCCCGAACAAAATCTGGACCTAAAACCAGCTTCTCACCGGCCTCAAGCCAACAAGAAGGAGATCGGCATGGCCTTCCATATAGTGCCTCGAAAGGTGCCATACCAATGCTTGATTGGAAGATATTATTATAGGAAAACTCAACAAGAGAAATATGATCTTCCCAACTTCCACCAAAATCAAGAACACATGCACGAAGAAGATCTTCAAGAGTTTGATTCACACGCTCGGTCTGTCCATCGGACTGAGGATAATAAGCGGTGCTAAAATTAAGCTTCGTTCCTAAAGCTTTTTGAAGACTCTTCCAAAATCCACTAGCAAACAATGGATCATGATCACTAACAATAGAAGTAGGAACTCAATGTAATTTAACAATCTCTTTAACAAAGAGCTTGGCCAAAAGAGGAACGGTTCGGTTAGACTGAACGGGAATATAATGGGCGGATTTAGTAAGTCTATCAACTATAACCCATAAGCTATCATGACCCGAACGAGAACGGGGAAGGCCGTCAATAAAATCCATGGAAATTTGATCCCACTTCCAAATTGGAATTTCTAAAGGTTGCAATAACCCACCGGGCCTTTGATGTTCGGCCTTGACAAGTTGGCAAGTCATGCAACATTTAACTAAGTTAGCAATATCAGATTTCATTCCCTCCCAATAATAAAGCCGCCTCATATCCGCGTACATTTTACTACTACCGGGATGAATGGTAAATTTAGAATGATGAGAATCTTCTAAAATATCTTTATGAAGATCACTCATAATTGGCACGATAAGTCTACCAAATTTCCGAATGCCGCCACGAGAATCGATATCAAAGTCTTTCAAACCTTCAATATCAATTTTATCCTTAATATTTTGGCCAAGAAGAGCCAATTCGGGATCTAGCCTTTGAGCTTCAAGAATGCGGTCTAAAAGAGAATGATGAGCTTCAAGGCTACATAAAACAAGTGATGAGCATAATTCGGATACGCACTCTCGAATTTCGCAAGTGGATAAAATCTCGAGATCGTTCCATTCGGATATCATCATAGAAACAACTGCTTGTTGCTTATGGCTAAGAGCATCGGCGACACGATTACCCTTACCGGGGGTATAAAGAATATCAAGATCATAAGGAGCAAGGAACTCGAGCCAACGTTGTTGACGCAAATTAAGTTCCTTTTGAGAAAATAAATATTTCAAAGATTATGATCTGTATAAAGAATAAATTTCTCTCCCAATAGATAATGACGCCAAATGGGAAGGGCGAAAACAATAGTCGCGAGTTCTAAATCATGTGTGGCATATCTAGTCTCACCTGGCTTCAATTGCCTAAAAGCATAAGCAATAACACGTTCTCCTTGCATAAGAACGGCACCCAATTCAACGCGACTAGCATCGGTATAAACAATAAAATCTTGATTCCCCTCGGGAATAACAAGAATAGGAGCATCGGAAAGGAGTTCTTTCAATTTCTGAAAAGTGGCTTCACCTTTGTCCAACCAAATGTATTCAACTCCCTTCTTAGTCAAGCCAGTAAGGGGCATGGTAATCTTAGAAAAGTCCTTGATAAAACGACGGTAATAACCCGCCAATCCAAGGAAGCTACGGATTTCCGTCACACTCTCCGGTCTCTTCCAATCTTGAATCGCTTCAATCTTTGAAGGATCTACAGAAATTCCGGATTCGGAAATAATATAACCGAGAAACTTCACACTAGATTGCGAAAAATGGCATTTAGAAAATTTTGCTTTTAATTGGTTACTCCTAAGAGTTTCCAATACAATCCGAAGATGTTTCTCATGTTCCTCCTCGGTTTTTGAATGCACAAGAATATCATCAATAAAAATGAGAACAAATCGATCGAGGAAATCTTTGAAAACTCGATTCATAAGGTCAACGAAATAAGCCGGAGCATTGGTTAAACCAAATGGCATAACAAGCCATTCATAAGATCCATAACGGGTACGGAACGATGTCAAAGGAATGCTATCCTCTGCAATACGAAGCTGATGAAAACCGGTAGCCAAGTCCAATTATGAAAAGACTCTAGCACCTCTAAGTTGGTCAAATAGATCATCAATCCGAGGTAAAGGATATTTATTTTTGATAATAAGATCATTAAGCTTGCGGTAGTCAACGCAAAGTCTAAGTGTACCATTGGATTTCTTCACGAAAATAGCCGAAGCTCCCCAAGGCGAGGAACTAGAGCGAATAAATTGCTTCGTTTCCAAATTGGATAATTATATGCGCATCTCCTCATTTTCTTTATTGGACAAACGATAAGGAGGACGAGTAATAGGTTGAGCTCCAGGGATGAGATTAATTTTGAACTCAATTGCTCGCTTAGGTGGCAATCCTAAACGGGCTCAAATATGTTGAAAAATTCACGAACAACGTGAATAAGAGCAATGATATCTTCCTCATCATCATTATCGTCATCACGAGGATTTAGAAAATATAAAGATGCAGTCAAAGAGGAATCCGAATCTTTAAGAATAATAGAAATCTGCTTGACAGATTGAGGGTGTCGAAGATAAATAGTCCACTCAGGACATAGGATTTGGGCTTCATAACGGGTAAGCCAATCCATTCCCAAAATCATTCCAAAACCTAAATAACGCATGACATGCAAATCA
The DNA here is from genome assembly GCA_030765085.1 of Allium cepa. Lineage (NCBI taxonomy): Eukaryota > Viridiplantae > Streptophyta > Magnoliopsida > Asparagales > Amaryllidaceae > Allium > Allium cepa. The sequence goes on along the minus strand of CM060945.1, from coordinate 791,298,649 downwards.
GCTAAGAAGGGAAAATCACACAAAATAATCTCGACATCTTTACAAAGCAAACTAAGAGTTGCAGATCCACCAACTGGATTCGAAATTCTCAAAGAAGTCATTAAAGCAACAACACTTAAAGAAAAAGTATCAACAAGTTTTTTTGATATAAAAGAATGGGATGCACCCGTATCAAAAAGAACTCGAATGGGTTGATCACGAAATATAATAATACCATCAAGGATAGAATGAGATATACCTTGACCACGAAATGTGTTGCCAGGGGTTTGAGCAACATTCAGCTTTCCCTCCCTCTTGGCCTGAAGCTTGGGGCATGAAGATATAACATGACCGGGACCTTTGCAGTAGCGGCAAGAGAGAGACTTAGGATACTTGTTCGTGTAATGGTCCTTCGAACCACAATTATAGCATTCCCCACGACCAAAGGAAGAAGTCTTTGCCACAGGGGTTGCTTGCTTCCCTTTCTTATTGGGATAAGGACCTTTGAATTTATTAGGCCTTTTCTTGTTGTTGTTGAAGTACGGTTTGGAACCTACCACTTCAACATCATTTTCCCTATCCGCTTCTTCAAGACGAAGAGCGATATCAACGAGTTGGTCGAAAGAAACTTCTAATTTTAGAAATGGCTTCTTGAGACTCTTGTTCAATCCATAGACAAATCTCTGATTTTTCTTCAAGGGGGTGTTAATATATTCAACCCCGTATTTAGAGAGAGATTCAAAAGACGCGACATAATCTACCACGGAAGATTCACCTTGAACAAGGTCAATAAAACGGCGAGCCAAAGTCACCTTTTCAGCTTTTGGTATGAATCTTAACTCGAAGCGCTCTCTGAATTTCTCCCAAGTGAGATCCGCTTCATTTATTTCAGAAATAAGAAGTTCGTACCAGCCCAATGCTCTCTCTTGGAGCATACTAGAAGCCACCTGAACACGGTGAAGATCGACGAGATTCATGCGAATGAAGATTTGATCGCAAGTCCTCAACCAAGCCTGGACCTCGATGATAGTTTCAGAACCTTTAAATGGCTTCCCACCCAGGTTGGTGTAATCATTGCACAAACGTGCAAATCCTGAATTTGGGTGAGTAGGTTCCGGATTAGCGCTAGCTGCTTGAGCATTTGTGACAAGGTCAAGAAGTTGCTGGGTAGTCATAAAAACTCCATCCTGGGGTGGAGCACTAGATTGACCGGCGCTGGGACGGCCATGTCTAATCATTTCTCTTCCTTAGAAAGAAACAAAGAAGAAGAAAAAGGTTATTCGCCAAATGAATATCAAGCAATCTTGATAGATAAAATAAGGAATCATAAAGAAAATAGGATGAATTGGTATGAAGACTCGAATTAAATCCTAAAGCACGACTCCTAAGAAGGACTTAGGACGATGATCCTTGTCAAATTATTCCACATTGTTTTGAAGTTTGGCTCTGATACCAAGCTGTGACGCCCCACCTCTATACCCACGCTAGCCAAGAACGATATGGAGTAATGCAGTCAATTAGCACGGAGAATAAGGCTGTTGAGGAGCGACCATCCGTGTAATTGCTTTGTGCGAGCACCGATACGCCAGATAAAATATAACATGCATTTCATCTCAAGAGGAAATCCGACATACCGACGCAAACTCAAAGCTACTACACAATGGCTATATATAATCTTCGGAAACAAATATAGAAATAAACATAACATAAATCAGTCACTGGCAATTCAAATCACAAAGGCGGAAATAAATATGAATATTACACATATAAGTGTACATCAGAGTAGTGGTCAAGCAAGACCCACACTATCACAAAAGAATAGTTACAAGAACTACACAAAAGAATAAGAATACATCTTAGAGTCTATATCTCAAGTGCGTACACCAAAATAAACTACTAATCTAAGTAGTTAGCCAAAAGTCAGAGAAATCAACCCCAAGTGAGAAGTCAAGCTGAAGCACCTGTAACATCTCGGTCTGACCCGAGTATTATTTAACAAGAAAATAATAAACGGATCAGTCTAGCTATAAATATCAGAAGAAACGATATAGAATAAGAGGTATGACTAAACGCATAATAATCACAATGCCAAGCTGTGATAAATAAGTAATTGAAAATCAACAAGAGATTAATCAATTTCACAAAAATCTTCTCAAGGATCAAAAGGAATGTCATACTCTTTATTTCATTCACCAAACCATAAATATTGACGATTATATCAATATCATTCACCAAAAAGTCAATGACGCACAAATTCACCAATGCACAAATATTGATAAAACTTATCAATGAAAATCACAGAAATTGGTGAAGCACAAATTCTAGAAATCATCTCAAGAAATCCAGAAATCACGAAAGGGGAAAAAGGCCTATCACAAACGGGAGCATAAAGCTCACCAACACGTGTATCACAAACGGAACGCTAATTTCATGGTTGCTAACCATCACAAATTGAGCCGAAGCTCCACAAACGGCCCGAAGACCATGGGTTGCTACCCCACCAACTTGAATCGAAACTCCACCAAAAGAGGTTTAGTCTCACCTCGCAGACAAAGAGACATCGCACATTGCTAGTCTAAATCACAAAAATGATCGTCGTTGATCATCAAGAAAGTGTCAATTACAGTAAGCTAGTAAATATATGAGCTTAGCTTCATGTCCCATAACCACTAGCTTAACTTAAATATTTATGAACAAATTGTAGATGTCCACTAGAAAATTGTCACAAGAGATTCAATCGAACAAGTCCAAGAATTAACCGGCGAAGTAAACGCAAGCGTTTCATACCATTTGTTTTACTAAGCCGTTTAATTAGATTTCTCATACGAGTGAGGTAAAGGTTTGTATATACTAATAGATTGGAAATCGGTTTGAGAAAACGAGCTTTGTTATAAAATAGTGTTGAAATCATTTGAAGAAAGAGTTTTGATATTTACTACTAGTATAAAAAACCTTTATATTTTTAAAGTGACAAATCACCAAAATGATTGTAGAAACAATCAATCGTCAAAATTCATATACGAAGATGTGAATAAAATCCAAAGAAATCGATGCCGAATCAATCAAAATGGATATTCCCAAAAATCCCGATGTAAAAGTCATCAAGTCCATAATAAAGGATAATCAACAAATCGAAATCAACATAAATCGATTAAAGTTGGAATTCTCAAGCAAATAGGCAAATAAGCAAAAAGAGTGCAGATTCAGACGTCTGAAATCAAGGATTCAGACGTCTGAATCTGGAAAATAAACTATTTTCCAAAAACAGAATTCAAACGTCTGAATCGTAGATTTCAGATGTCTGAAATAGGCACTTTTAGCCTATTTCGTTTCTGGTTCCAAATGAACCAATTCAGACGTCTGAAATATAGATTCAGACGTCTGAATACTGGGGGATAAAAATTCCCAGTATAATATTCAGACGTCTGAATACTATGTTTCAGACGTCTGAATCAAGGGTTCAGGGCATTTCCTGAACCTAGGCGAAAAATGGCCAAACGGATACCGGAAGCGATCGATCGAGCGACAACGACCAAGGATTTACGCCAAGCGACAACCCAGCCCTAACGGCTCTTCGATACGCCTCAAATATCAATGTCCAAATATCCATAAAAGGATTTTCATAGATTTTGATTTCAAAACACCAAAAATTGGAATATAAAACAAATCAATCCAAACCAAAATCAATTGCACAAGAATAAGTGTTAGGAATTCATACCTAACAATCGAAGATAATTATAGACAAAGATGTGAGGTAAAAATCTCACCTTTGAACCCAAACAAATGAAGAAGAAGCTTGAAAGCAAAGGAGAATCAACCACTCTTCAAATTCAACTCAAGAAGCTTGATTCTAAGCTTTAAAAAAAGAACATTCCCAAAGTTAGGTTTAGGAGTTACTGAAATTGATAAGAGAATGAGTTGGAGAAGAAGAAGAGAAAGCTTACCAATGGGTTCTTCTATTAGTTTGGAGCTAGAGTTTGATTTGCAAAAGAAAATTAGGGCTTGAGTTTTAATTTCTCATTCCACTCTCCATTGTTATAAAAGCTTGATTATAAGGAAAATAGAAAGGAAGTAAATGAAGAGGAGAGGGTTGGAACTGAGTTAAGTGGGGTTAATGGGCTCAGCCCAAACCAAAGCCCTAAGTGAAAAAGTAGCAAAATTCTACTATCTCCAAACATATCAAAGTTTACACTTAAAAAGATCGCAAGCGTCATTTTGAACTCAATGGGAGTGGTCCCGACTCCTAATTCGACCGTATGCAAAAAGTAGCTTTTCGGACTAGATTCCGAGTATCGATAAAATATTTAAATATAAAATCGGTAAATATGCGGGTTGTTACAGACTCCCCTCCTTAAAGAAATTGCGTCCTCGCAATATTTAAGAAGAAGATATATAGTAAAAGCATATTAACACAAAATAATTTTGAAGCAAGAAGTTCACCTTAAAGAGCATGTGAAAGTAAGTCAGGATGCGTTCGCTCGATGAATTCTCTAGATTCCCAAGAGCAATCCTTAGGATTTGAGGACCACTGAACTTTCACAAGCGGAACATCTTTATTTCGAAGGCACTTAACCTCCGAAGCAATAATACGAATAGGATGTTGCTCATAAGTTAAATTAGACGAAACTTCAATCTCTTCCACAACACCAGGCTCAAAAATAGAATCGGAATCTCGAAGGCACTTCCGTAATTGGGAAACATGAAACACGTCATGCATAGCAGAAAACTGAGCCGGTAATGTAAGGCGGTAAGCCATGGAACCAATACGTTCAGTGATAGGAAATGGCCCAATATATCGAGGTGCTAACTTTCCCGACCGACAGAAACGTACAACACCTTTCACAGGTGAAACACGAATAAAAGCAAGATCTCCAACAGAAAATTCTAATCTCCTTCTCCGGTTATCGGCATAGGATTTTTGTCTACTCTGGGCTTCTTTCATCCATCGCGACTTCGTCTTGTCTTCGACCATCGCCATGCCTACATCCAACTCGCGCGATGCCGACCTCGAGCCACCCTCGATCGCGCGGTCACCTCTACGCGAGACTACCCTTCACAAGCCCTAAATGACCATCGACCCGAGCCCTAGCTCTAATTCGAGCACACGATTCCCCTTGACTTCGCACTCGAGATCGAGTTACGTGATTCCATCACGTTGACTCTTTTTTTTTATCCGAAACGAACATATTGATTATAAAAAGGAAGAGGGGATTTCATTCGTGAAGAAAGGGGGAGGAATAAGAATATCTAAAAAGCGTAGGAACGACGTGATTTGAAAAGAAAACGTAATTTCGGAAAGAAGGTTGCGTGCTGGACTATACCCCCTACAGTATTTTTGAATTGATAGGAAAAAGGGTTGATGTGAGATAATTTCAACTGTAGTTTATTAGTGTAAATATTCAATTTAAATTCAAATTCAATTTGTACTGATAAATGCAACTAAAAAACTTGACCTCCTATTGAGGCGTACCGCTAGGCGTTTATAAGGTTATACCCCTATTTCGAACGCAATGGAAAAGGTTTCGAGTCCTAACTCGATCGTATGGAGAAGATAGCTTTTTGGACCAGTTATTATACTGAATTTTCGATATAAATTTCAACGCGTTTATATGCCGTACGCTCATACAACAACTCCAAACACTACGAAAATTAAAATCCAATAATAATTCTACATTATGGATCCAACGACACTGATTTCGTCGAATTCCGAGACTATGCCTCGAAAGGCTTTTTTAATTATCGATTTAAACGATATATTTTCAAAACTGAACAAATTACCTTTAAATTCAATTTTAACACTTTTACCATCTTCAATATTATAAATATATGTTTTACAAGCCTTCAAATTACTTTTAACAGGCTTAAAACTGAAGATTCAATGATTTACCCAATTTCAGTTTATTAAATCCAATAACTTAATTGCTAAATAATAGTAATATTTGAATTCAAGTTGAAAATTAACTTTTAAATATTTAAAATCAATTAAATATTTTGATTTCAAATGCTAAAAAATTCCGGGTCGTCACATTCCTCCCCCCTTAAAAGAATTTCGTCCCTGAAATTACTAGTTTGGAAGAATGATCCAATACCCATTACTATTTTTCCAAAACCAAACATTTTTGTCAACTTGCCATAACATATCTTTTATTAAAGACCCACTATTACTTCAACCAACTTTCCAAAACCATCCATTGTTTTCAAATAACTTTACTTATTCAACCATTCAAATTATAATTCAAAACCAAGTTTTAAATTTTCAAAATTTCTCAAAAATTTTCCCTCTCTCTATATTTTCGAATTTTTTTTCCAGCGTCTCGTTTATGCGGCTAGCTCGGTACAACTATAAAAGGCCTTTACGGGCTTCCAAATTCCAAAAGAAAAGAAAAAGCCAAGTGGCTAGATCAAAAACCCAATCAAATTTCATATAGAAATTTAAACACATACCTTTTTGGTTGGCAATTCAAATTGATCATCTGAAATCAAAACCAATTTCCCTTTCCCTTTATAATACCTGTATATCCTATTTAGCAACAATATCCAATCATAGCTTTTAAAATTATTTTATACATTTCCTCACATAAGTTTTCATATCTACTTCTGTTTAATTTAATTTTCCCATTTCCATATGAAATTAATTTATCTTCAACCCTGAATATTGAATTTTATCTTCGATTTATAACTGATTCATATCATTATTTTAAATTAGTTTCAATTTCCATTTTCAAAATTCCTTGTTTTAATTCCAATTCGAAATCGTATGTCGCTAACAAAAATTTTCCAAAAATTTTCAAAAATGTTTTAACTCCCAAAATTTTCGAATTTTTTTGGTAGAAACTCCTTTGTACGGAGGAGATTTTGGAATTCGACAATAGATATAAATATATATACATCGACCCACCCGGTCGGAAAAACAAAAATAGTTCATATTTCCTATTTTTATTGCTTAGGCGTACCTTTATTTAGCATTTTTAAACAAGCGGCTTATTAAATTTGCATTTTGCGAAATCAAATCCATCCCAACGACTTTCCTGAACCTGCACTTACTCAACTAAAACATGTAAGTGTCATATATATGAAGTTTAACAATATTTCACTTATATGCAATAGTTAAACACATGAATTCTAAAAGCAATGCACGCTAAACACTTTCCAAGCAATTTATACAGTTTTAATACTAATTCAACTGTTTCAATTAATTCATATACCATTTTCATTCAATTTGAATGGTTTACAATCCACTTGCTTACGTTCAATTCATTTTTAATTTTAAACAAACCCATACTATTCTAATTGATTTAAAATTCAATTCTATTCACCTCTGTTAATACATCTACTTTCGTTTACGATAAAATGACTAATTTTCTATGCAAATTTGATGTTATTCATGTAAATAACAATTACTTAAGCTTATAACCATTTTAAATTGATTCCAACTCAATTTATTATTTAATTCCTTCTATTTTAATTCATTTACAACCATTTTATTTAGCTCGACACATTCTATTTCAATTTTATCCCTTTTCAATTTTATTCACGACCCATTCATTTATGTTTCATTCCACATTTGCCTTCATTTCATTTGAAACCATTTTATTAAGCTGGAACCATCCCATGCTTATATATTGATAACCATCCCCAATTTAAATTTACCCAAGCTTTTATTTAATGGACTTTTACCTTACTCGAAGTCAAGCTTCCACTAATTTTAAACTTAAATTAATTTATTTCAAATTATTCAAATTTCATACTTAAGCTCATTTTCATTTTACAAATAAATTTTTCTTTTCAATTTAACTTGATTCTATTTCAATCAAATCTCATTTCAATCTACAAATTTATTTGATTAGTTATTATAGGTTTTAAATTTTCAGATTCAATTCATTTAATTGATTACAATACCATATCAATTTATTCCCAAATTCATTTGGGTTTTATTTACAAGTAAAACCATCCCTACTTTAATCCAATTTCTTTTTATTTAGCAACATTTTCAATTATATTTACTTCATTAACAATTCAAGTCGAATTTAATTTATAACTCGAATTTTATTTCCAAACTTCATTATTAGCTTACAATTCAGCTTCTATTCAACTACATTAGGTTCCATTTACATCTTTCATTATCTAATTTATTACCTAATTAGTTCTCTCTATATTTATAATTCAATACTTTTTTTAAATCTCAAAATCTCTTCATTTAATTTTCTTAAATTCATATTTTATAATTCAAGTTTGGATTTTTGTTTCATTTTCCAAAACATCAAACAATATTTATTTTGGGTTTTCTATTCCACTTTTAAATTTGATAAGTCACAACTTATTATTTTACACATTTCCGTTCATTCTAGGCTTGAATATATTCATCTTTTACTTTTAACTCAAGATTTACATTTATTTCTAACCCAAGCATATTTTTATTCCTTGGATTTTTAATTCTTTTATAAGTTTTATAATTCATTTATTCCAAACCAATTCTTATCTAACTTATTTCCGTTTATTTAAGTAAGGATCTAACTCCATTCAATATCACCCATAACTCAACTGAATTTTATTCCAATTCAATTCTATTTTAACTCAGATTTATTTATTCAATTCGATTCAATTTTCTTCCTCAATCCAAGTTAATTTCATTTTTAACTTTCACTTTATGTTTAAATTTCAACATTCAAAGCTTATATTTCCTTTCCGATTTCCAAATCACCTCAATTTATAAGCTTATAACCTATCTCATCAGGATTTTTAAACACCCGGCTTTTGGTTTTCAAATCATTTTGAAATCTCCAACATCTCAAAATCACACTTCTTAAAATTTTTAAACCAATCCTGATTTTTTTCCCCAACAAATTTCCTTTGAAATTTCAAAAACAAACAAATTCTTCTGAACAAATTAATTTGGCAGCAATCCATCACTTAGAAACTCGAAAATGAACATCGATGATGCTGTAGTCATCACCGACGTTATCTTCCAGTGACTGAAGTGAACTTAATGCTATATCCCTTTCCAAAATTTATTTGAAACAACTTCCTTTCAGAAATACTTCTAAAACAATAATACTATTATTTATCTTCAAAACACCTGGAAAAACACTTCTAAAATCTCCGGGGTTTTTTAATTTACAGATTTGGTTTAATTCAAATTTTAACTATAATTTATATTTGTATAGTTATGCTCATACAAATTCCCATTTGATTATATTTCAATTTATAAATCACATTTATAATTCATATCTATAAATTTCATTTTATAAATGAACTTATTTCCTTAACCTTTGATTATATTTTCAATTCTAGTTAAATTTCCACACAATAATGATAATAATTTAATATTATCATTCCTAACATCCAAGCAACCATATATTAGCTAAAATAGTTTACAAAAACTTTTCTTTTATATCAAAATATATTTTTGGGTAAAATTATTTCGTTCACCCATAGTTAAAACAATACTGTGTCAATTTATAGGGTCAGGTGTTTATAAACTATTCTCGAATAGCGGCCAACTTACTCGATTAGAATTCATATTCCACTCAACCAATAAGCCGACACAATATTAGAACAATTTATATTCACTAAGAAATATGCGCTCATATCTATTAATACGCTTAAACTGATTCTAGAGTACTACAGACTCTATTTTCAATGAGTAATTTCCACCAGAGCCAAGGTTATCACCAACCTACGCACTAATACCAACTGTAACAGCCCGCAAATCCGTACCCCTTGAATTAACACTATTCTATTTCAATCAACTCAAGATGAACGGAAATACGAACCATTTGGGTTAAAGAAGAAGAGGTAGAAGAAGAAAAATAGAAAACAACATCAGAATCAAACCATCGCAGCAGAATAAAATATAATAGATAATAAATGATCTTTACACAAAAACAAATATATATGTTTATACATTACATCATCAGAGTACATCAATCACATAACACAATTGGACAGTAATCATAACCTGTTCTCACAAAACTGAGTACACAGCTAACAAACACAGCGGAATATGTAAAACAAGTACGGAAGTACGTATCGTCATCCAGCTCGTCTCCTGAGCTCCACAACATCATATCCTGTATTCTATAATACTCGGTCTGGCCCGAGCATTGCAGTTAAATAATGCCCGGGTCAGTCTGGAATACCAGCGTGAGAAAACCACACTCAAATTGATTATTAAAGTTTCAAAAATCCTTTGGAAACAAAAGCATCTCGTAAGACCACGCCACAAATAAACATGTCGGGTTTTTACCTTACGATAGCTAAAACAATTTTTATTAAAATTCTCTGATATTATAATAGTGTCTATAAGTAAAATAGAATCTAGCTGAAATGCTTGCATCTCACGTTTTAGCAATAGTTGGGCACAATCAAAACAATACGGGCGCATAGGGAAAATGGATTTCCGACTAGTGACTAGGCACTGGGGTACCACCTGTTACAGTACGTGGCCTAGATCACCGTACCGAGGATCACTCCCGACCCCCTGCAACACAAGACCGAGACTACCCCTTACTGGATAATCCCGAGTAAGATCACCCTACGGTTGTGATCATCAACCGCACCACTAAGCCAAAATAAATGGACATCTAGATAAGGATGACCTCACCCGAAATGGGTACTACCCACCAGCCTTACTACATAATCCCTGATTTTTAGTCATTCCTGGTTGATGAGCCTTGCGGCTAAGCATTACCTTTTTAGAATGTTTCACTTAGAATGCCCATCGTCCACCTTACGGTGTTCCGAAAGCATTCATCCATACAAGTCCGTCCCGGGTTCGAACAGGACCAAATGCACTACTCCTACTATATCTATTTTGGAAATATCCTCAGGATTAGTAGCGACTAGCCCTTGCACTTCACCGCTCCATCTTCGACTCTGAACTCATTTTCCACACGAAAACGTTCAAACCAGATCGAAGTGGTTTTCGAGAAATTAATCCCGATCCCGGTCTCTTCGAAACGATCTGCGCATTTGTCCAATATTGATAGTCGGTTATTTAACTATCAATTATCATTCACAAACATCCATCAAACAATAAATAATCTCCCAAATTATTTATTATTCTCAAAATATCTTTGCAAGATATATTTCTGCTTTCAAATCTCTTTGAAAACAGTTTTCAAACCATCTCCTTTTTACAGAATAAATTTCTCAAATATTTTCTATTTCCACTGAAATCACCAAGTACAGCGCTTTATATTTTGAAAATAATTTAAAAACACCTAATTATAAAATATATCTTAAGCATTTAAATTAAAAATTTCTTTAACACTTATTAAAATATATACGTTAAGAATATTTAAACCAAATCTACTCTGTGCAATATAAAACTGAATTTTTAATTTTTGAAACCAAAATACCAAGCCACCTCTAAATGATTACTGCTATAAATAGACTAAAGAAAATACTTATTTAGAATTTAAACATTTATAAATAATAAATTTCCTAACATACTTTTAAAAACAACATTAAAGCCTTTAACTTATATATAAAAAGTTTACTTTGAAAACGTACTTGGTTGTCCAGGGAAATACTCTTCTCTTTCGATCTTTAAAATAAATCACTATTTATTATTAACAAATTTCCATTTCTTTAATAACTTTCCATCGTGAATTTATTTCTCTAAATATCCACTGATATATTTTTTAACTTTTATAAACCCAGTTTATAAATTCCAAAGTCTCACTTCTCTTTTAAAGTTCCAACTTCAACCACACTTAAATCAATTTTTAAATTGATTTCCAATTTACTCCATTTTGAAATAAATTTCTTTACTTACTCAATTCATTTCAAAGTCCGTTAATTATAGACTTATTTATTATTATTATTTTTTTCCGTTTTGATTTTAAATCTTTTAACTGAAATATACAAATTCAGATTTTTCCCAATTTCTTCTTTTTTCTTTTCAAAAGTTAAATCTTAAATTTAAAATAAATGCTTTGTTCTTTTAAATAATAACACCGAAGTTTAAAATCCACCATCTTCCTGTTTATTCAAAATCCCCTTTTTATATACGGAATTTATTTATTAGAATTTTAAAACCACTAATATTCTTATCCAGTTCATTCTTAGTTTATTTAAATTCTCTGTAATTATTTCCTAAAAAGTTCATTCTTTATTTTCTTTTCAAAAATCCAATTCTATATATTTTGATAACTCATTGTACCGGAATATATTCAAGTAAACCATAACATTAAATATTCCAATATAATTCATCACAGAATATCAAATAATCATGACAGAGAATATTAAATAATTTAAATAAATGTTGAGGAATCCAGTTGGATCCCTCCAACCTGTTCCCTGCATCCAAAGATGTAAGCGCAATATAATAATACCAATTCCACTTCGAGGTGGAATATCGCGGTATATGGGATTTATAAAATATCATCCGCTATTATGCGACGTATAGGGTCTAATCCGCTATATAATGCGGGAAATCAATCACTCCAAGATATATTATATACTACTATATATAATATTGCACATCCAATCAAATCAATCAATCAACCAATTATTTAAATTTAACCATTTAAATTTAAATTATAACCAGATGAGTGAGATTAACTCACCTTTGATTTTGTTTGCAATCCGATCCAACCTTGACTTGTTGTCTCCATGGTTTTTAGACCTTGTACAACATTTACACGGTTTATTAACATTCAAAATAATTTGAAAAAAAATCAATTTCCATTTACTAAATTTAAATGACCTATGATTTAATTTAACTAAAAATTTGGTTTTACACCAATAATTAAATTTTAAACTAATCTTCTTATAATAAAATATTTTTAGTGCCTAGAGTAATTAGATAAGTAAATTAAACAAATTAATCATCTACTCCATTATTTTCTTAAAATAAATCTAGTAAATTAAAGCATGTATATTTATTTATATTTCTTTTTTTTCTTTTCCTTATTTCCAAACTACACATGCTAAATAATCTATATAAGCTTTTAACATTCAAAATCCTATTTTCTTTCCAAATCTAATTTATAAAATAAATAATTTTTCCTATTTCCTGTACATATGTATATACAAAGTAAATTAGGATTAACCATATTTAAATAGGTGTGAGAATATATTAATTCATTATATTAAATTAAACAGAACTATCTTACCCTACACTAACTGTCGTTCCACCAAGAACCCAAAACCCTAGCTCGACACGCGATCGCGAGTTCGCCTCCAGCTCGCGTGCGCCATCCAACTCCACTTCTCTTCGCATCACCATCCCCTCCATTTGCCTCGCTGCCTCGCGCCCATACCCCATCGCGACTTCGTCCTTGTCTTCGACCACCGCCATGCCTACTTCCAACTCGCGCGATGCCGACCTCGAGCCACCATCGATCGCGTCGTCACCTCTACGCAAGACTACCCTTCACAAGCCCTAAATGACCATCGACCCGAGCCCTAGCTCTAATTCGAGCGCACGATTCCCTTTGACTTCGCGCTCAAGATCGAGTTACGTGATTCCATCGCGTTGACTCTTTTCTTTTTTTGTTATTTGGAACGAACAGATTGATTATAAAAAGGAAGAGGGGATTTCGTTTGTGAAGAAAGGGGGAGGAACGAAAATATCTAAAAAGCATAGGAACAACGTGATTTGAAAAGAAAACATAATTTCGAAAAGAAGGTTGCGTGCTGGACTATACCCCTACAGTGTTTTTGAATTGATAGGAAAAAGTATTAATGTGAGATAATTTCAACTGTAGTTTATTAGTGTAAATATTCAATTTAAATTCAAATTCAAATTGTACCTTTAAATGCAACTAAATAGCTTGACCTCCTATTGAGACGTACCGCTAGGCGTTTATAAGGTTATACCCCTACTTCGAACGCAGTGGAAAAGGTTTCGAGTCCTAACTCGATCGTATAGAGAAGATAGCTTTTTGGATCAGTTATTATACTGAATTTTCGATATAAATTTCAGCGCGTTTATATGTCGTACGCTCACACAACAACTCCAAACACTATGAAAATTGAAATCCGATAATAAAATAATATTACGGATCCAATGGCACTAATTTCGTCGAATTCCAAGACCGTGCCTCGGAAGGCTATTTTTAAATATCGATTTAAACGATATATTTTCAAAACTAAACAAATTACCTTTAAATTCAATTTTAACACTTTTACTATCTTCAGTATTATCAATATAAATTTTACAAGCCTTCAAATTACTTTTAACAGGCTGAAAACTGAAGATTCAATAATTTACCCAATTTCAGTTTATTAAATCCAATAACTTAATTGCTAAATAGTAGTAATATTTGAATTTAAGTTGAAAATTAACTTTTAAATATTTAAAATCAATTAAATATTTTGATTTCAAATGCTCAAATATTCTGGGTCGTCACATAGTTTGCTTATAGCGGAAAGGAAAAAGGACTTTTCGTATGATTTTTTTTGGAATTACTTACACTTACCCGTTATCGATAAACGATCGATAACAGATCCATTGTCTGAAGCGACGCAGAAAGTTCTTCCAGTGCAGGTACACCGAGCATGCAAAAAAAAAGACTAGCCCAAATCCTCCGAGAGGGTAATACTAATTTGTGATGCATCGTGCTGTATCGGTAACGTAACTTAGTGCAAGTCAATTTTGGTTCTATGGATGAAGACATCAAACATGTCATGCACCGGGGCAAGGCCCATATGTCGCTCTATGAAGAAAACAAGACCTAATTTACTACCATAAAATCACAATCAACTTGGACTCTTTGCTATAGTCATTACATACACTTTATCATCGAATCGCTAAATGAACATAAGAATCAGCATTACCCACCTTGAATTAAGGATCAAAAGGCAAAGATGGTCAGAGTTTTCAACCCAGCGATCCAAGCATGTTGAGTTAGTGGCGATCCAAGGAAGGATATGATGGAGTTAGGGTTTTGTCAATTGTAATCTAGAAGAAGCTAGGTTGAATCGAGGCAACAATGTGATTTAGTTCAATCAACGGCGAGGGGCTCTATTGGTGAATGGTCGGCAGTGGTGATAGATCGGATGGACTTAGGTCTTTGATGAAACTTGGATCGAACCACAGGGGGAAGACTTGGGTCACAAGAAGAAAATAAGAATGGACATAAGGTCGGCTCGAGGTAGTTATATAGAAGGATTGCATGAAAGAGAAAATGATAAGTTGTCGGGTCACCATCGATCCATTGGCTGTGGATCGCAAGCTATCCATCGTATCGTGTGCAATCAAACTCAAATTTATCTAGCAAGATCTACGTGTTACTTTAAGGCATTCTAAAAAGTTATAGGGTAAAATTTGGTCTGTTATGACAAGCCACGACAGTTTAGGTCAAAGCTTAATGAGCAACTAAATAGCTAAAGTTAAATTCACGTAACCCTAACATGAGTACTTGAATCTCGCCAAGCAGAAATAGGAAAGCAATTACTTCCAGAGAACGTCTTGTTTTCAATAAAAGCATACTCCAAGGGACAAATATTATTTGGGTTTTTAACCCAGTAGAATCCAAAGGAATTCGAAATAGCTTGGTCGAGTCAGAATAGCTCAAGAGCCAACCAAAAAAGACTAGAACAACAAACCAAGAGAAATCAGGGAAATAGAAAGCAAAGATATGCAAATATGATGGATCACTAGCAATCCGTAATCTATAGATCGCTAGTGATCCATAATCATGGCTTGTGAATTCATGAGTTCACTTGCATCATGGCCCAATGAGTATTCTAAGGACAATGGCTAAGTTTGATGGAATTCTAAGCTAGTTAAACTAAGAGATAAGCATTCGTCTAGTTCAATTAGCAGTCTAATGCAATTAATAAGTAGACCATCATCAAAATAAGGCAAGATGCTATGAAACTACTTAGAGGACACCAACACGAGACAACAAATGCACCCTAGAAGACAAATTCCAAAAATCAGCTAAGTACATGGATCACTAGCGATCCATACCATCTTGCTAGGTCACCATGAACTTGGAGGTAGAAGGTAAGGGAAGCATCCTAAGTCGTTGGATAGCTATCGACCCATAAGCAATGGATCACTAGCGATCCATAATGTAATACCCCTAATTTTGATAACATTGTTCAGGAAATTTATTTAGACAAAGTAGATAGAATAACATAAAATGCTAAGTGATAAGGAGATTGAGAATTGAAAATAAACTTAGAGGTCGTGCTTAATTAATTACTTAAATGGGCTTATAAATGGTTAAATGTTAGTTAAACAAACCTAAGGGTTTAGGGTAATTTCCCCCCCCCCCCCATGATTTATCACCTTTATATTCACGGTTTAAACTATGCATGTTCATTTTTCATTTCCACAAAAATAAATCGCAAACATAAGAGGAGGAGCCAGCCATTGCTAGGAAGAAAAAGAAGAGAAATTTAAATCAAAAGCTAGAGATTCAAGCTTATAGGAAATAAAATCTCAATACAATCTCCTTATTTAAATCAAGATGAATAGTAATTCCATCTCTACTTTTATGAATATTTGTTTTTTGGATTTACGATTAAATTCGTTATATGATGTTTTGGATGATGATATGTTTGAATTATAGTCCATTTGATTTGAACAAGGTTGTTTAGATAGAGATTTAGGCGGTCTTAGGGAAAAATCGAGTGAAATTGATGTTTGAATGCTATGGAAAAAAATTATGTTGGGGAAAATATAATTTTGGAGTTAGGATTTGATTCTGATAATTTTCCAAGCTATGGAAAGATTATTATGAATTTTCAAAGGAAAATATGACAAAAATTAAGTTTAATATTAATTCTATTATTTCAAGAAGAAATTAGGTCTAAAATCTTTGTTTGTTAGAAAATATGATAGAAGTGAATTTCTGTGATTTTTTGGGTTTTTTCTTAAGTGATTTGCTATAAGAATTTTAAATTATTTTGGAAGGAGGACCTAAATGAATTCATTGTGTTTTTAGTGGTAGGGCTTATCTGTAAAATAAATCTTGATGTTTATCTGCAATTGGGAGTCGGTTATTTTTGTAAAGCATTTGAAAAGTTGAGGCAACCAATCATATGTTTACACATGGGTAGGTTAATTAGATAAAATTTGCTTTAATTGGCATTATCTAGCTTTTACTCCGAAAAGCAGGTACCACCTCCATTAGAAGTGCCTTTCGACTCCAATGCTTCCTCTTCATCTCAGTCGAAACCCATTAAGTCGAAACCATTAAACATGGTATCATATAGATGGTACGTAGAGGACCGGAAAAGGCGGAAGGCATTGTGTTGAAAGCAATGCTTCCGATGGGGTTGGTACCTCTATTTGTTTTAAAAAGTTAAGCGCCTGCCTTTGTTTTATTAAAGCTTTCGAAGGAATCTAAACATATGCTTTTGAAAAAAGGGTTTTCTAATAGCTTTCGAAAGGATTTCCATCTTATGTTTTAAAGTATAGGCTTAATAATGTGTTCTTTTTATATATAAAAATGATGCTTTCGAAAGTTTGGGTTTCGACCAAGTCGAAGCCCTATTGCCGTTCTTTTGCCTTTCGAGTGTGAAGTCAACAATGCTTTTGAAGGGTAGTGTTTGTTTTAAATATGTATTAAGCCACTTCCTAAATTATTTCGAAAGGGTTTAAGGGTTTCAAAGGCAATGCTTCAAAAGAGGGTTTCGATGCTAACCTTCAATGTTTTACTTAAATGTTTTGAATCTTTTGAAAGGGATGGTGCCGACGCCACCAAGTTTTCCCCAAGATATTTATACGAGAAAGAATGGTTTCAAAAGAGATACTTTTCTTTATATTCACTTTGACCCAAATATATTTTTAAATATAAACCCAATGGTTTCAAAAGGTATACTTCCAAAGATTTCGAAAAGGGTACTTTCAATGGTTTCGAAGCTATGCATCTAAGAAATAATAAGAAATACTTTATTACATTCAAAAGGTTTTGAAAGAGAGGTTTTAAAGTGTTTTGAAAGTAAGGAGCCTAAAAATATATTTATTTGCTTTCGAAGGAGTTTATCCAGTGAGGTCGAAAGCAAGGTTTTGAAGCTTGTGAAAGCCTTAGTTTTCAAAACAATAACCCAATCCCATTTTTAAAGGAAAACCATTGCATATAAATAAATAAAGTATTTTTAAGTGGAGTTTATGAAGAAATCTTATTTGATTGATAGGTTAAAAGGGTTAACCCAAATATTAGGTTTGCTTCTCCATATATGTATATATTCACATTGTAATGAACTCATAACGGTACCTTGGTGAAGAGAAGAATAACCAGCGAAGTTGACCATTAGTGATTATAAATTAAAAATATTAGTAGGGTCTAATAGGTTCATAGTAAACCCATGAAACCTATGTAAAAATGAAGATTTCAGTAAGACAGCTTCATAGCCGACCTATGAAAACTATGATTTGATATTGGCAGGGGCCAATAGGTTTATTGTTAGCCCATGAAAACTATATCTGGATTAAGATATTGACAGATGTCAATAGGTTCCTAGTCAACCCATGAAAACTAGGATAAGAGAAAAGATATTGGAGGTACCAGTAAGTTTAGGGAGAATCCATAAAACAGAAAGGATATGGGCAGAGGCCAATAGGTTCATAGTGACCCCATAAAAACTATGTAATTGGGCAGGGAATCCTTAAACATTTTATCGATTATTAGTCAGCCAATGAAAATTATTAGGTTAATAGTAATCCTAGAAACTATAGTTGAGACAGATAGTCAAAATGAATGAGGATGGGTAATCCAGAATTAATTCACTTATTTTTCTATCATCATATCATATTATTTTGAGATGTTTTAACCATTGTTGATGTAGAAGCATGATATATGGTTTTATAAAAGGTTTTAAGATACTAGTGAGGAGAAAACTCATTCCGCTAAGCGGCGTGGTCATACTAGATATCTAAATGGTTTGAGATGGTAGATCATTATTCATGCCCAGCTTTATGTCTGACTCAAAGTTTATATTTTCTCCTTAAACTCTTGGGTACTCAATTGATTTTTAGTAGTTTGAGAACTGATGTTTTCAGGCATCTCTTTCGACAAATAGAGCTTCCGAAGACGTGCAAGAGGCATGATAGCTACTTGGCGTTTTCTTTTGTTTTGATTCCGCTGTGTTGTTGTTGTAAAGGCCAAGTTGTTATATTGCCTATATACACTCTGATCATCCAATGGGGCATCTTTTATATATTGCTTTTGGCGTATGTTGTAATAAATATATTTTCTCTGAACATGTCAAACGATTAAGGGATTATGTAATGAATTTGAAATATTTTGAAATGGAATATGGAACTTGTTTGGGGTTTTAAATTTTTTCCGTATTCATGTGTTTCCGTGTATCAATTAACCTAACATTGCCGAATTTGATCGTCGAGGATTAGTAGCTATGGATGACTGCAGCATCTGTAACCGTTAGTTTTGGGCCTCTAAGTGGGTGGATGTTACAAGTTGGTATCAGAGCATAAGTTTATGAAAACTTAAGCAATTTAAACCTAAAACATTTTTCAAAGCATAATCCAATGAATCGAAAATTTGATCGAGGTTTGGGTTAATGCTATTGTAACATACTTGTATTTGATATATATATATATATATATATATATATAAGTATGTATTCCCCTCTCTCTTAGACCATTCTTTTGTATCTTAATAAGGCTCGTATGCAGATGTATGAGAAAGAAGATATGGAAGCAGGAAACGGAAGAGGAAATCTCGGTGGAAGAAGCGCCACAATTAATGGAAATTTTCCACCCACTAGGAGAAACCCGAATCGACTGGCTAATGCTAATAACCAAAATACTGAAGCCAATGTAGGTGCTGGAAATCCACCAGTAGATGTGAGGGCGATGTATCAGTTTTTTGTCAATATGATGCAAGCAGGAGTTGCTGCTAGTGTTGCTGGAAATGTTGGAGCAGCTAATCCTATAGCTCCAGATGGAAATAATTATGCTAAGTTGAGCAGAGACTACACCAGTCTAGGTGGAAAACCGTTTATGGGAACGGATGATGCCAGAGAGGTAGAGAATTAACTGTTGCATTGTAAGAGAATATTTACTGATATGGGTTTATATGATGAATAGTAGATAAATTTGGCCTCTAGACAGTTGCTAGGGTCAGCACTTCATTGGTGGAATAGTGTTACTGCCGAAGTTCTAGAGGAAGAGTTGACATAGGCTGAATTCAGAAGTAGATTTGAGCAGAGGTTTTTATCTGAGGTTTCTATGCCAGCACAGATGAGGAAGTTTATGGACTTTATTCAAGGAGAGATTTCGATTATCGAGTATGCCACTAAGTTTGATGAGTTGCCTCGATATGGTTATGCTACTATGAACCCCGACATTAGAAGGAATGAAAATTTCATTCAGGTATTGAGACCTGAGCTTGCTAGGGCGACCCTAACATATATATGTGATCCTCATAATGTAGTGGTGGGGATGACAATTCGCCATGAAGAGATGCTTGCTGTTTGTGCTCCAGATAAGCCAGTTGAAACCCAGGGTTCTCGGGGAAAGAAAAGAAAGATTTTTTTAGAAGAGGGGAGCCCAGATAGGAGATGCTGCTAAGGAGGCAAAGGCTTATTTAGTGTGCCTTAAGTGTGATAAGAAGGGTCATTATGCTAATGAGTGCCGGTCTGGAAAACGGAAGAAGGCTGTAGATAAGAAGAATGTGAAGTGCTTTAACTGTGATCAATTTAGGCATTATAAGAATCAATGTCCAAAACCAGTTAGGGTGGACAAGGGAAAGGTTTTTGCTATTGGACCATCATCTGCTAAGCTAACTATAGATGATAAAGGGAAGACTGTGATGGAAGGACGTTTTAGATTCAGAGCATACCAGTTAGGATATTATTTGATATTGGTTCATCACATTCATTTATATCCCACTGTTTGGTTGATAGGTTATGCTTTGAATCCATATGCCTTGTTATTTCCTTAAGGGCTGCGAATCCAATAGGAGGATATGCAACTCCGGGGATGAGATGCGACCAGTTAGAACTTGATTTTTAGATCATAAGTTTGCATGAAGTCTATATGTTTTTGATTCCATGTATTTCAAAATCATTTTGGGTATGGATTAGTTGAGAAGTATGAGGCTAGGATATTTTTCCAAGATAGGGGGATCACTAAGACACTCTGATAGTCATAACCGAATTATATTCTCAGTAGAGAATGCTGACAAGAGTAGTTGTGCTTTGTTAAGTGAAAAGGAAGTGGGAGAAGAATTAAATCAGGTTTGAGTAACAAGAGATTTTACAGACGTCTTTGAGCTAGTCACAGACTACCACTGAAACGAGTTGTTGAGTTTCAGATAGATCTTGTGCAAGGAGCTAAACCTATAAGTAGATCATCTAGCAAGATGACACCGACTGAGATGAAGTAATTGAAGGTGCAGCTAGTGGATCTAAAAGGAAGGAATTTTATTAGACCAAGCAGTTTTCCTTGGATGCGGCCACGGTATTCGTGAAGAAAGCAAATGGGTCGTTAAGGATGTGCATCGATTATCGTAAGCTGAATGAAAGGACGAACATGAATAGATATCCTTTGCCGAGAATAGATGATCCGCTCGATCAGTTTAGTGGATCCAGAGTGTTTTTCCTAATTGGATTTGGCAACAGATTTCTATCAGTTGATAGTGGTAGAGGATAGTATTCCTGTGATATCATTTCAGACAAGATATGGTTCGTATGAATGGTTAATGATGCCATTCGAGTTAACAGATGCACTTGCTTTCTTTTTGTATTTGATGAACCGAGTCTTTCGAGAGTATTTGGATAGATTCGTTTTAGTGTTTATAGATGACATTGTAGTATACTCTGAAGATGAAAAAGAGCATGAAGATCATCTTAGAGTTGTGCATGAGATGCTAAGGCAAAATCAGTTAAAAACGAAGTTCTTCAAGTGTCATTTTTGGAAGAAAGAGGACAAGTTTCTTAGTCGTGTAGTTTCAAAGAAGGGTTTAGCAGTTGATCCAATTAAGATCGAAGCTATCAATAATTGGAAGAGAACAAAGATGGTGACTGTGATTAGAAGTTTTCTTGGACTTGATGGCTATTACCGGAGATTCATTAAGGATTTCTCATGGATAGTAGCGTCTTTGACTAAGTCGACCAGGAAGGAGGTGAAGTTTGTCTGGTCCAACAAATGTGAGGAAGCATTCCTTAAGTTTAAGCATTTGTTGACCAATGCACCAATGTTAGTAGTCCCGAATGGAAACCCAGCGCTGGTGGTGTATACTGATGCATGTGGGATTAGCTTGGGAGCTGTGTTGATGCAGAATGGTAAAGTGATTATCTATGTGTCACAATAACTTAGACCGCACGAAGTAAGATACCCTACTCATGATTTGGAGTTGGCTGGGGTGATCTTCGCATTGAGGATTTGGAGGCATTGTCTCTTAGAGGAGAGTTTGAGCGATACACAGATCATAAGTCTTTAAGGTACTTATTCTCTCAGAAGGAGTTGAATATGAGACAGCAGAGGCAGCTGGAGGTTTTGGCTGCTTATGATTTTGGTATAGAGTATACTCCTGGAAAAGGAAAAAAGGTAGCGGCTGCTCTTAGCAAAAGACATCAGAATGTGGTGTTAGCTATGTTGGTAGAAGGGAAGGATTTAGAAACTTTGACTACTTGTAGTGTGCAGGTAAGTTGACTACTAGCCCTAGTCAAAGTACAGCCATGTTGTCCTGTTTAGAAGTTCGACCAATATTGGCCGAAAGGATTGCTCCTATATAGAACAATGATCCAATATTGGTCAAGAGAATTAGAAGGCTTGAGGTTGGAACTGAGCTTGATATCTAAAAGATTTTAGTCTTGAACAAAATGGATGG
Source organism: Allium cepa (assembly GCA_030765085.1). NCBI lineage: Eukaryota > Viridiplantae > Streptophyta > Magnoliopsida > Asparagales > Amaryllidaceae > Allium > Allium cepa. The sequence goes on along the minus strand of CM060945.1, from coordinate 791,275,907 downwards.
TTGAGAAAGAAGGGACGGTTGTATGATCGGAAAGTTGAGGATTTGAGATAAGAAGTTCTTGGCGAATGTCATCGATCCAAATTTATGATTCATACTAGAGGGACTAAGATGTACTAGGATATGAAGAAGAGCTTATAATCGAAAGGCATAAAGAGGGATGTTGGCTCTTGGGGTAGATAGTATGCAATTGTCAACATGTGAAAGTTGTACATCAAAAGCCAAGTGGATTGTTTCAGCCTTTAGAAATTCTAGTGTGGAAGTGGGATTCTATATCCACGGATTTCAGACGAGTTGCCAAGGTCGAATGGAGGAAATGAAAGCATATGGATCATAATGGACAAATAGACAAGAGCGTCCATTTCATTCCAGTCAAGTTAACCGGGACGACACATGTTTTGGCGAAATTGTTCATGAAGAACATAGTTAGCCTTCATGAGATCCTAGTAGCATAGTCAGCGACAGAGATGCATTATTCAATGGTGAATTTTGGAGAAGTTTACAGAAGGTATTAGGTACCAAGCTCAAGATTAGTACAGCATATCATCCACAGACAGATGGGCAGAAAAATAGACTTAATAAGGTACTCAAGGATTTACTGAAAGCTTGTGTAATGGACTTTGGTGGATCTTGGGAAGATCACCTGCATTTGGTTGAGTTTTCCTATAATAGTAGTTATCAAACTAGTATAGGAATGGTGCCTTTTGAAGCTTTGTATGGAAGGCCATGCAAATTACCGGCATGTTGGTTGGAGACTCGGGACAGATTGGTCTTAGGATTAGATTTGTTTAAAGAGGCATCAAAAGCGATTAAGTTGATCCAAGAATGGATGAAGGAAGCTCAATCCAGATAGAAGAGTTACGCAAATAAGAGGTGTAAAGACCTAGAGTTCTCAGTTGGAGACGGGGTTTTTATTAATGCATCACCGATAAAGGGTGTGAATTATTTGGAAAGTTAGGGAAGTTGGCACCAAGATATGTTGGTCCATTCTAGATTACACAGTGGATTGGAAAGCTCTTATACAAAGTAAGTGTCCATGATGTATTTCATGTGTCTCACCTTCTCAAGTATGTTTATGATCTAGAGACTACTATTCCTCGACAGGGTTGGAAGACTGGGTAATAGAGCCCAATTTAACAGTTGTTAGACAACCAGTCCAAGTTATGGCGAGAGATGAGAAAAGATTGAGATCCAAGACAGTCAAGTTGGTGAAAGTTCAGTGGAGCGACAATAAGAAGGACTGTACTTTGGAGATAGAAGACATGATTACATATACTTATATTGATCTACTTTAAGGGTATGTCAATATTACATTAATATAGATAGTTCCTAGTCAGGTAGACTAGTATGGTTGTTAGGTGTTTTTATAGATGATTGCTATGTTTAGTATTAGTCCTTACTGAATTTCGAGGACGAAATTTTTAATGAAGGGAGTCGGTAACACACCTAACTTTGATAACATTATTCAGGAGATTTAATTGGATAAATTAAACAGAATAATGTAAAATGTTATGTGATAAATGGATAGAGAATTGAAAATAAACTTAGAGGTTATGCTTAGTTAATTACTTAAATTGGCTTATAAATGGTTAAACGATAGTTAAATAAACCCAAGGGTATTAAGGTAATTTTTGCCCCATGATTTATCACTCTTATATTCACGGTTTAAACTATACACATTCATTTTTCATTTTCACAAAAATAAAATGCAAACATAAGAGGAGGAGCCGGCCATTGCTAGGAAGAAAAGAAGAGAAAATTCAAATCAAAAACTAGAGATTCAAGCTTAGGAGAAATAAAATCTTAATCCAATCTTCTTATCTAAATTAAGGTGAATAATTATTTCATCTCTATTTTTATGAATATACGTTTTTTCGAATGTAAGATTATATTCATTTACATGATGTTTTAGATGATGATATGCTTGAATTTTAATCTATTTGATAAATAAGGTTGTTTAAATAGAGATTTATGCGGTTTTAAGGAAAAACTGAGTGATATTAATGTTTGACTGCCATGGAAAATTTTATGTTGAGTAAAATGTGATTTTGGAGTTGGGTTTTAATTTTGCTAATTTTCCAAGTTATGGAAAGATTATTATGAATTTTCAAAGGAAAATATGATAAAAATTGGGGTTAAATTTAATTTCAATTATTTCAGGAAGAAATTGGGTATGAAAGTTTTGTATGTTAGATAATATGATAAAAGTGAATTTGAGGCAACCAATCACATATTTACACGTGGGCAGCTCAGTTAGATAAAATTTGCTTTAATCGGCATTATCCAGCTTTTACTCAGAAAAGCAGGTTCCGCCTCTATTAGAAGTGCCTTTCAACTCCAATGCTTCCACTTCATTTTCGAAACACCCAACACCTTAGTATTCCTAAAATGGGCATACCTAAGGATGTGGTGGATTATAGGTATAAATAAAGCATCACAAAGACTAAAATTCACAAGACAAATGAGTAAAAGCAGCGAAAAACATTTAAATAATAGCTTACCATTCAGAATTAAACTTCATCTCAAAATAAGTCATAAAAATATAATATGTCTCAAAAATTGAAAATCTCTCATGTCTTATGAAAATACATCTCAGTCTTACATAAGCAGAGTAAAAATAACAATAGTAATCCCTCTCACAAGTGCCAATCCATCATAAGCCAAATGAAAAAGATGAAAAGCATAAAAATACATTCGAAATGAGAAAACTCCAGAAATGAATCTCCAAGCAATCTGAATCGAATATCCTCAATTCTGCTGGCCTATTGGAGGAAAAAGAAAGATAGAGGAGTGGGTTATACAATAAATCTGGTAAGTGAAAGTTATTACTAGCATTTCTAAGTAAGATAAAGATAATAGACTAAGCAATAGTCATAGCATGAAAGGAAGATACAGAAAAAATAAAACTCGCATAAAATACTCTTTCTGATTCTGTTTGATTGTTTTCTTTTATTTTTGGCACTTGTTTTAAACTGATGTGATTAGGATGAAACCCTAATGCTATCTCAACTGCTAACTTGATTAGGCTGAAATCCTAATCCTACCCATTGATCAGCCTTTCCTATCTCTGTGTGCCGCTGTGAACCAATCCCGTTGGTCCCACAACAAAAGAAACCTCTTAGCGCTTAGGACGCAGTACCGAATTATTTACCTTAATCGATGTCGCATGCTCGGTCATCTTCGGTATACACTAATTGTCATCCCCTATTTGACCCTTTATTTAACGTAATCAGCATAAGCGTGTCCAGCCTCACCCACGTGTGAGACCATCAGCCCTCTACCTAAAAGGGAATGTTGCCAGTATTGGTTGTAACTAACAAATCTTCTAACTTTGCGCCCCTTGCTCAAATACCTAAATTTTAGCCTCTATCTATTGGCCACTTATTTACCCTAATCAGCATAAGCGTGCCCAGCCTCACCCACTTGTAAGACCATCAGTCCTAGACCTAAAGGGGAATGCTGCTGGTACGGGCCACTACTGCTATATTTGCTTATTAATTTAATCCAAGATCTAAATTTTAAAATAAGCCCTTTCTGTTACTTCTTTCTGTCTAATTATAACCTACGTGTTATAATGGTTCTTGCGACTGAACCACTTGTTATAATCATGCTTGTAAATATCTCAAATTTGCCTATTTCAGTCCATCTCCATTTTATTTCAGTTTTTGTTATTTTACATCTAATTTCTGTAAATTTAGAGTTTTTCTATTTTAATCAATATTTGCGAATTCTTCTCTTTTTAATATTTTATTCGCGTCGAAAAGTATTAAATCTCTATGAAAAGAAACTAACATTTATAGGCTAAATTCTGACTTAAAACAGATATAAATAACTATAAATAACTGCAAATAACTGAAAAAAGTAGCTGAATAAAAATAGACTGAAATGAACTTTAGAAATTTACTTAAAAACTGACTGCAAATAAACAACTTATATAAAAACTGTCTCAAAATTGTAGAAAAACTACAACTATTGATAACTCTATTATTTTAAATTGCATACAAATCTAAATAATTACAATACACTCACTTGTGGTCCTTAGCTCTAATCCTAGGCCTTCATGGATCCACTTCTAGGGTGTAACATATTTTATTAAGAAGATTTCCTCCGTAGAAAAAATTTCTATTTACGGTTCATCCTCAGGCAATGAACCCAACAGGGAGAAAATCTGAATAAGAAAAATAGCTAGGCCTAGGGTTCTATTTATAGTGTGGCTTAGGGATCTCAGGCCGACGAATTTGAGAATTTGATCTAGTGCAATCATGTCATAGGCTTACTAGAAACCATCGGATGCAGCCACGAATGCACCGGATTTCACAAAAAATCAAATTTATAGTCTTCGGCTCGCACTTGGATGAAAAATCGTCCGGGCAAGAACGCGGGTTGACCCGACTCAGGAGCGGATCGACCCGTAACGGGTCTGCCTTTTCTCTTTTTTGTTTAATTATAAATATAATTTTGATTTCTTGGTTTCTCTCCTAACTTCTGTATACTGACTTGAATTTCAACAAGTTATATATGAAAATTGCTCAAAAAATTACCACAGACAAAATGGTGCAACCACCGTGGCTCAATTCTGACAGTTTTCCAAACCTATTTTATTATTCAATTAATTTGTTAATTAATTGTCATTACTCCCATTTTTTGGGTTGTTACATTCTCCACTCCTTAAATGATTTCACCCCCGAAATCTCCAAGGACAGAAGAATAAAATAAATATTTTCATCTAAATTCCATAACCATATATTCAACCATTATCCATTACATCCATTGTCCTTCAGCTTTTTAATGCAATTTATGACATATGCAATAGTGTAGTGTCAATGTCCATAACTAATGCAAAAGATTAGGTGGTCTACTTATTCAGTCGACCTTCTTTTTATGCACTCATGTCTGTGCCATGTATCCAAATGAAAGCAAATTCGTAAATGACATCTGCTAGTTGTATATGCGTGTTATAATCATCATCAAAATGTAACAATCGTATGATAATCACCCATTCATAGCAACCATGAAATAAAAATGCAAGTGCACACACATCCATATGCATATGCTTTAGTGACCTAGTTAGGCCAATCTCTAAGATATAATCGTGCCTAGTGTGGGTATATGCGTCCATTAGCATCCACTAGCAAACACTTACAACCACTTGCGTCCAACATACATAACATCTTCTAGTAACATATTTACATTCAGTCCTACCATCTATATGTTAAATCCTAAGATCTACCTTCCCAAAGGATACTAAAGGAAAGAAATTATTCAAACTAAAGATGGAAATAGGAAATTCAAGACATACCATCAAAGAGATGCGGTTAAGAGATACGTATTTTCTCCTAAGCCTCCCACGTAGCATCCTCAATACTATCTCCCTACTGCACCTTAACCAAAGGGACTTCCTTACTTCTAAGCTTCTTGATATCATGTCCAACGATCTTGGGAGGAATGCGACGAACCGATGCTTCTCTCTCCACTTCAACTTCGTCAAATTGGCTAGGTTTCATTACCTTTGGTGAATCATGTAAGCACTTTCTCAAGTGCGAAACATAAAAAACATAATGAACTCCCACGAGTCTCCCCGGTAGCTTTATCCAATACGTCATCTTCCCTACCCTTTCCACAAAGAGGAACAGTCCTATGACTTTGGGAGCAAGTTTTCCACTTGATCCAAATCTCAGTACTTTTCTTAGGAGAGACCCTTAATGAAAACCAAATCTTCTACCTCGACTTTAATATCCCTTCTTCTCTTATCTGCAAGGGATTTCTGCCTATCTTGGGACGTCTTCATTCTTCTTCTAATAAAATCAATCCTTTCCGAAGTCTCCAACCATGTCGAGACCAAGTAGCAATCTTTCTATAGACTCCAACCAACATGAAGGCGACATGCAAGATCTTTCATAAAGGGCTTCCAAAGGAGTCCTGATTCTAGCGTGGAAACTATTGTTATAAGCGAATTCCATTAAAGGAAGATGCTCCTCCCAAGTCCCTCCAAAACTCGCTAGTGAAGACAGGGTCTCTATCACTCACTATGCTAGAGGGAACTTCGTGAAGTCAAACTATCTCACGAACGTTTATGGATGCAAAATAAGGTGTTGTCCTCTTACTCTTGACCGGAATGAAGTGGGTGCTCTTTGTAAAATAATCTACAATCATCGAAATATTGTTATTCCCCTTCCAAGATCGAGGTAAACCATCTATGAAATCCATCGAAACACTATCCCACTTCCATTCGGGCACATCCAATGGTTGAAGCAATCCGCCAGGCCTCTAGTGCTCTGCCTTAACCCTTTGGCGTGCAAGACACTTAGCCACAAACTCTGCTACATCCTTCTTCACACCACTCTAATAAAACACTCTCTTCATGTCCCTATACATGTTATCACCACCCGGATGAATAATCATCCAAGAATGGTGTGCTTCTGCTAGAGCCGCACTCATCAAATCACAAGTGCGGAGGACACAATGTCTTCCATCTCTCCTTAGCCACCCTTTACTATCGATGGAATAGCATTGGAGATGTCTAGAGACATCTCCTCTACTAATCTTATCTAGAATATCCACAAGCTCTAATCCTCTCGCTACCTTGAGCCGATCTGATCTATGAGGGTAGGCTTAACCTCAAGTGCTGCCAATAACCACGAATAATGTCCATAGAGGGCTTAAAATCAAAGGTGGAAATAATTACTAGGCTTTTCCACTCCACGAACATTAGGCTAAGGGTTGTTCTCTTCTTACTTAATGCATCCACAACCACATTCCCATTGTGTAGGCTATCTCAAAGTCATATGTTTCTAGAAACTCCACCAACGCTGCAGCCTCAAGTTTAATCCTTTTGTAAGAATAGGTACTTTAATGATTTATGGTCAGTGAAAAGCTTGAACCTCCCTCCTATCAAGTAACGTCTCCAAGACTTGGCACAAAAACAGTAACAACCAGCTCCAAATCATGGCTGGTGTAGTTCTTCTCATGAGTTCTCAACTATCTACTCCCATAGCATACTACCCTCCCCTCCTGTATCAGTACTTCCTCAAGGCCAGTCCCACATGCATCAGTGTATACCGTAAATGGCTTGGCTCCATCGGGTAAAACTAAAATTGGTGCACTAGTAAGGTCCTCTTTAGCACCGTGAACGAATCCTCACAATCCATGTCCCACACGAATGCCGAATTCTTCTTAATGAGGCGAGTAAGTAGTGTTGAAATCTTAGCAAAATCTCTGATAAACTTCCTATAATAACCAGCCAAACCTAGGAAGCTTCTGAATTCGGTAGCATCCTTGAGGGCCTTCCAATCCTATACCACTACTACCTTAGTAGGATCCACAGCTAGACCCTTTCTTGAGACTATATGCCCCAAGAAACGCACCTCCTCACGTCAAAAGTGATACTTCAAGAATTTTGCTTTCAACTCGTGAACATGAAGTGTACGAAGAACCTCCTCAAGATAAATAGCATGCTCTTCCATACTCTTGGAAAACACCAGAATGTCATCCAAAAACACTACAACAAACTTATTTAGGACATCTCGAAAAACACGGCTTATTGGATCTACAAAATAGGCTGGGGCATTGGTCAGCCCGAACGACATAATCAACCACTCAAAAAATCCATCGGGTGTCCTAAATGCTGTCTTATCGATTCTATCGTCAACGACCCTAAGCTGATGAAATCCAGTGGCTAAGTAAAGCTGAGAAAATAACGAAGAGCCAACCAAATGATCGAAAAGATCGTCTATCCTAGGATGTAGGTAATGATTCTTCTTCGTGAGCTTATTCAACTCTCTATAGTCTACACAAAGTCGAAGGGAACCATCCGCCTTTGTAGCGAAGATGACTGGCGCCCCCCACTCAGATATGCTGGTAGCTCACCAATCTGCTTACTTAACTACTTCCTCTCCCTAGGAGCCATATGTCTCACGGGTAATGCCATTGGCTTAACATTGTAATTCAGATAGATTCAAAAGTCGATCTCTCCCTTACAGGGTGGGCCCCTAACCTCCTAAAAATGTCTGGGAAATGTCTAACAGCTGGAACTGAATATAACTCTCCTTGTGATGAATCAAGGTAATAAAGGAAGGTCAACATGAATGACCTCTGCGGATCACAAGAAACCTCAAGAGTTCGTCTGCTACATGTCCCTAGCTTGACGACTCTCCTCTTGCAGTCCAATATCGCACGATAAGTGGATAACCAGTCCATCTCCAAAATCATCCCATTTCCCGAAAACCCTAGTACATAGGTGAATCAAACTCTACGCCAAATATAGAAATTTTCAAATCCCTACAAATCATGGATAAATGTGTCGATCCTCTTATGGAGTTTGAAACAACTATAGGTTCTACAACTAGAGAAATATCTAAGTGCAAACAGTCAATCAAGGAACTAGAAATGAGAGAATGCGATGCCGGGAAGTCAAAACGAGTCCAAATAGGAAAATCCAAAATAGAGATTAAACCTTCTATAGAGACATTCCCATCTCGTTCCGTTCCACTACTAGAAGGTGTTGCATCCAAATCCTATACTTGCGTCGCATGTGTGCCTGCTCTCTGCACTGTCCTCTGAGGACAAGCTCTACTAAGGTGTCCAGGATGCCCACAACTGTAACACCTCCCCTTCATTGTGTCCTTCTTACAGTCCTTTGAGTAATTCCCAACCAATCCACAATTATGACACTTCTCGCCCTCCTTGATCTGTCCCTTTTGAGGTCCTGCTCCTTTCTTCTTGTCCTTATCCTTCTTATTTTTCAACCATTGCTTCTTAGAGTTCTTTGATTCAGGAACTTCTTTGATTTAGGAAACTCCTTAACCTCTTCTTCCTTGGAAACATTTGATATGAGAGCCATTTCCACAAGTGACTCATACGTCACTCCCATAGGTACATGTGTCAATGCCAACCCTTGGAGGGGCTGGTTCAAACCCTTAGCAAGCATGGTGGCCTTCTTATGCGGTGTATTAACAGGCTCCAAGCCAATCCTCGATAACCCATTAAACTGATTTATATACTCTTTCACCGAAAGATTCCCCTGCTTTAGACTAATGAACTTCTCCAACTGCATGCTTTCCGCATCTTGCAACAAGAACATTCTCTCAACCCTTTCTCGAAATCCAACTCATCCAATGTCTCTACCCTCCATCTCTGCAATCTCCCACAAGTAATAAGCCTCTCCCTTCAGCTGCCAAGATGCAATCTGAACTCTCTGTCGGTTCTCCAATCCTAACAGCCCAAATATCCGCTTCATATTCCTCAACAAAGTTCGTGCCTCTACGAAATACTCCGTGCTAGAAAACGTCTTGCCTCCTAGATTAGCGAAGTCCTTACATAGCTTAGAAAAATTGGTTACTGCAAGTGGATTAACGGGACCTCCACCCACCGGTGCTGCATTGGGCGCTTGCCCTTGCACCTTTGGTGCCGTAGCTTGGAGGTATCTACGGAACTAGCCAGGGACTTGGACACCCGCTGGATGATTTGAGGCGTTCGTCTCGAAAAAATCGAAAGAAGGTTGAGTTGGACTTTGAGGGGAGTTTTATAAAAACTCTCTTATACTTGAAAACTATTTCTATAATCAGAGTTTCTTCCTAAAAATACTTTTAGTTTGAAGATATGTTACCTTTGAAAAATACTTTACTTTTAAAACAAGTTTTTAGGAATCCTGTAATCTTAAGCTCCGATACCAAATGAAACAACCCAACCCCTTAGTATTCCCAAAAAGGTCATACTAAAGGATGTGGTGCGTTATAAGTATAGCTAATGCATCATAGAGACCAAGATTCATAAGGCAAATATGCAAAAGCAGCGGAAAACATTTAAATAATAGCTTATCATTCAGAATTAAAATTCATCTCAAAATAAGTCATAAAACATTACATGTCTCAAAAACTTAAAATCTCTCATGTCTTTTAAAAATACATCCCAGTCTCACATAATTAGAGTAAAAAAAGCAATAATAACCCCTCTCACAAGTGTCAATCCATCATAAGCCAAACGAAAAAAATAAAAAGCAGAAGAATACATCTAAAATAAGAAAACTTCGAAAACGAATCTCCAGGTAATCTGAATCAACTATCCTCAATTTTGCTGGCCTATTGGGGGAAATGGAAAGATGGAGAAGTGGGTCGTACAATAAGTCTGGTGAGTGAAAGTAATTAATAGTATTTCTAAGAAAGATAAAGATGATAGACTAAGCAATAGTTCTTGCATGAAAGGAAGATACAGAAAGATAAAACTTGCATAAAATACTATTTCTGGTTCTATTTGATTGTTTGCTTTGATTGTTTGCACTTGTCTTAAACTATAGCGATTAGGCTGAAACCCTAATCTTGTCTCAACTGCTAACTTGGTTAGGCTGAAATCCTAATCCTATACATTGATCGGCCTTTCCTATCTCCGTTGTGCCACTGTGAACCAATCCTGTTGGTCCCACAGCAAAACACACCTCTTAGCGCTTAGGACGCAATAGCGAATTATTTACCCTAATCGATACCGCACGCTCGATCTTTGCTGGTACACACTAACTGTCTCCCTCTGTTTGACCCTTTACTTACCCTAATCAGCATAAGCGTACCCGGCCTCACCCACGTGTGAGACCATCAGCCCTCGACTTGAAAGGGAATGCTACCGGTACGGTCCTAACAAATAAATCTTCTAACTTTATACCCCTTGCCCGAATCTCCAAATTTGAGCCTCTATCTATTGGCCACTTATTTACCCTAATCAGCATAAGCGTGCCCAGCCTCACCCACATATGAGATCATCAGTCCTAGACCTGATAGGGAATGCTGCCGATATAGACACTATTGCTATATTTTCTTATTAACTTAATCTAAGATCTAAGTTTTAAAATAAGCCTCTTCTGTATTTCTTTTTAATTATAACCTACGTGTTATAATGGTTCTTGCAACTGTTACTCTTCTATTTTCTTTTTTTAGTTATAACCACTTGTTATAATCATGCTTGTAAATATCTCAAATTTGCCTATTTCAATCCATCTCCATTTTATTTTAGTTTTTCTTAATTTACATCTGATTTGTGTAAATTTAATGTTTTTCTATTTTAATCCATATTTGTGGATTCTTCTCTTTTTGATATTTTATTCGCGTTAAAAAAGATTAAATCTCTATAAAAAGAAACTAACATTTAAAGACTAAATTCCGACTTAAAACAGATGTAAATAACTGTGAATAATTGGAAATAACTACATAAAGTAGCTGAATAAAAATAGACTGAAAAGAACTTCTAAAATTTACTTAAAAACTGACTATAAATAAACTTACATAAAAACGATCTCAAAATGGTAGAAACTAAACCTATTGAGAAATCTATTATTTTAAATTACTTACAAATCTAAGGTAATTACAAAACACTCACCTCTGGTCCTTAGCTCTAATCCTAGGTCTTCCTGAATCCACTTCTAGGGTGTAATATATTTTTATTAAGAATATTTCCTCTGTAGAATAATTTTCTATTTAGGATTCAGCCTCAGACAATGAATCTAATTGGAAGAAAATCCAAATGAGAAAAATAGATAGGCCTAGTGTTCTATTTATAGTATGTCTTACGGATCTCAGGCCATCGGATTTGAAAATTTAATCTGCTACAACCATGTCATAGGCTCACTAGGAACCATTGGATGCAGCTACGAAAGCACAGGATTTCACCAAAAATTAGATTTACAGTCTTTGGCTCGCATTTAGACAAAAAATCGTCCGGGGAAGAATGCGAGTCGACCTAGCCTATAGGTGGGTCGACCCGACTCAGGCACGGGTCGACCCGTAATGGGTCTATATTTTTTTCATTTTTGTTTAATTATATATATAATTCTAATTTTTTTCTCTCGTAACTTCTCCACACTGACTCCGATTTCAATATGTTATATATGAAAATTGCTCAAAAAATTACCATGGACCCAATGGTGCAACTCCAGTGGCTCAATTCTGAAAATAATTTGTTAATCAATTATTATTACTCTAATTTTTTGGGTTGTTGCAATCTCATTCGAAACTCATTAAGCTGAAACCAATACATATGGTACCACTTTGGTACATAGTGGATTGAAAAAAGACGGAAGGCATGGTGTCGAGAGCAATTCTTCTGATGGGGTCGATACTTCTGTTCATTTTAAAAAGCTAAGTGCCTGCCTTTATTTTACTAAAGCTTTCGAAGGATTCAAAACATGTGCTTTTAAAAAGGGTTTTCTAATAGCTTTCGAAAGGGTTGCCATCTTATGTTTTAAATATGGGTTTCGAATGGGTTCTTTTATATATAAAAATGATGCTCGAAAGTAGGGGTTCCGAACTAGTTAAAGCCCTACTGCCATTCTTTTGCATTTCGAGTATATTGAAGTCATCACTACTTTCGAAGAGTAGTGTTTTTTTTAAGATGTATTAGGCCACTTCGTAAATGCTTTCGAAAGGGTTCAAGGATTTTGAAGGCAATGGCTTCGAAAGGGGGTTTCAATGCTAACCTTCATTGTTTGACTTGAATGTTTTGAATCTTTCGAAAGGGATTATGCACCACCAAGTTTTCCCTAATATTTTTATATGGGAAAGAATGGTTTCGAAAGAAATTCTTTCGTTTATATTCACTTTGACCCAAATGATATTTTTAAATATAAACCCAACGTTTTCGGAAGGGATACTTCCAAAGGCTTCGAAAAGGGCACTTTCAATGATTTCAAAGCTATGTTTCTTAGAATTAATAAGAAATACTTTATTACATACAAAGGGATTCGAAAGAAAGGTTTTAAAGTGTTTTGAAAGGCAGGAGCCTAATGTTTTGAAAAAAAGTTTTACATGCTTTCGAAGGAGGCTATCCAGTTTGGTCGAAAGCAAGGTTTTAAAGATTGTGAAAGCCTTAGTTTTCAAAACAATAACCCAATCCATTTTTAAAGGAAAGCCATGGCATATAAATAAATAAATTATTTTGAAATGGAGCTTATAAAGAAGTCTTCTTCGATTGATAGGTTAAAGGGATTAACCGATATATTATATTTGCTTCTTATATATATATATATATATATATATATATATATATATATATATATATATTCAAGTTGTAATGATCCCATGACGGTACCTTGGGGAAGGGTAGAATAACCAGCTAGGTTGATCCAGTAGTGAATATAAATTAAAGTTATTGGCAGGGGCCAATAGGTTCATAGTAAACCCATGAAAACAAATGTAAAAATGAAGATGTAAGTAAGATAAGTTCGTATATAGCCCATGAAAAATATGACTTGATATTGGTAGGAGCCAAAGGTTTGTAGTTAGCCTATGAAAACTATATCTAGATTAAGATATTGACAGATGTTAATAGGCTCCTAGAGATATCAATAGGTTCCTAGTCAACCCATGAAAACTAGGATAATTGAAAAGATATTAGACTTACCAATAGGTTCAGGAAGAACCCATAAAACAGAAAAGATACTGGCAAGGGCCAATAGGTTCATAGTGAACCCATGAAAACTATGTAATTGGACAGGGAGTCCTTAAACAATTTACCGGTTATTAGTCTGCCCATGCAAACTATTAGGTTAATAGTAATCCTAGAAACAATAACTGAGATAGATAGTCAAAATGAATGGGGATGGTTAATCCAAAATTAATTCACTTATTTTGCATATCATCGTACCATATTGTTTTGAGATGTTTTAACTATTATTGATGCAGGAGCATAATATATAGTTTTATAAAGGTTATAAGATATTAGTGAGGGGAAAACCCTTTCAACTAAGCGACATGGTCTTACTATATATATCTAAATGGTTTGAGATGGTAGATTATTATTCATACCAGGCTTTATGTACGACTCGATATTTATGTTTTCCCCTTAAACTCTTGGGTGCTTAATTGATTTTGAGTAGTTTGAGAGTTGAGGTTTTCAGCTCTTTAGACAAATAAAGCTTCCGAAGACGTGCATGAGACATTTAGCTACTTAAATTTTTTTTTTTTTTGATTCCGCTGTGTTGTTGTTGTAAAGGCTAGGTTGTCATATTGCTTATATATACTCTGGTTATCCAAGGGGCATCTTCATAAGTCGCTTTTGGCATATGTTGTAATAATTATATTTTCTCTTAATGTGATAAGCGATTGAGAGATTATGTAATGAATTTGAAATATTTTGAAATGGAATGTGGAACTTGTTTGATGTTTAAAAAAAATACATATTCATGTGTCTTTGTGTATCAATTTATCTAACATTGCTGAATTTGGTCCTCGAGGATAAATAAATATGAATGAATGCAACATCCGTAGCTGTTAGTTTTGGGCCTCCAAGTAGGGGGATGTTACACATAGCCTATGGATCGCCAACGATCCATCATGTTAGCTTGGTTTGAGATGAAACTTGCGGTGCGTCTTCTTACAGTCATTTGCAAGCATCTGGCAAGAAGGCTTAGTCCAGTAGCTCTCCAACCTCTATAATACTCAACTATTTCCAACATAAAGAGGATCTTCTGGACTGGCTGCTAAATCTCTGCAGAAACTATTCTTCCTTCTTATCCTCCCTCCTCACAACAGTCATCCAAGGGTGTTTACTATGATTCTCCAGTGAGCTCCAGCATTGGAGACTTAGTCTAACCAGGATATTCAACAACTTTGTAATCCAAATTACCTTGTATTAGGAATCAGTCAATAATAAAAGTTATAAGTGGACGTAGGCTTCATTAACAGCCGAACCACTATAAAAATCTTCTTATCTTCTTTTTATTTCTACTTTTTCTACATTTATTCTCTGTATTATTGCTCTGTATGGCTGGTGCTTTCTTGCTCAATCCAGGGTGTTGATCCATTTTTTAGGTTAACACGATATAAACTCACAGTGGAATAATAAAGTATAATAAAACATATTACCTATTACTCTAAAGCATGCATAAAAAAAATGTCCTTCCACCATTCTCGTCTTGTACTAGTACCTATTACTCAAAAGCTATCAAGCGGGTTGTAGTGAGGAGGAAGTCAGAACAACCTTCTGGTGACTAGTAAATTACACAGTTTATACTTAACACTAGTTTATGCCGATTGCCTTTCATTACATGTTACGTTGATTGTTTTACTTAGTCACCTTGACTTCATGTACGCATATGATATGCCTCATCTACCCGAGGTTATAATATAAACATATATATGTGTGTGTATATATGTGTATATTTATGTAGATATATATGTATAAGTACCACAGTCTCCCTTTGTACTAGTATACTTTCTTCGCTAGTATCCATAACTCGAAACTTCATCCGGATCAATCGTCAATGCAATATCACGTCCTCGCTGTCGAGCATACCTTAGAACTCCCATAGTGCCTAACAATGACTATTTAGCCGTATTCTATCTTCTCTTGCTTTATCTCATGGACTCAGTTCCGCAGATTATTTTATTCGTTTGAAAGACCTCCACTAATGGTTTTCCAATTGCCTTTTAATAACAAAATAATTAACTAACTAACAATTGTGAGGTGTTGCATGTTCTAAATGTGATATACATTGGTTGGATGTGTAACCTATTTAGGCGTAACCCTTCTCTTTCCGCTGACAACTCGGGGCTAATGACGATCTCGACCTATGTAAATAATTCTGACTCCTCATATATATGTTACCAACCTCGCTACCATAGCACCGAGCCTATGCTCACCATCCCATTTAGATTGCCTGATGAAATATAGGAAGTGATCATTCGGTTATTTAATACGTACCCTTAAAAGGTTGAAGCAGACCCTACTTGCAATTTGACACTTCAATTGGGGTAAACCATCCTACTTTGGAATATTCTCTTCACCTATACGCAAATTTATAATCCCACAGATCCTATAGTTGAAGAATTCTTGCACCAGTACAATGAATACACAACCATTGGTGACCCCTTTCGGTGGGCAAACTTCTGTTGTGCAACATTACCGACCTTGCATCCCAACTACACTAATGAGTTTATCATTTTATCTATTTTAAGTTATTGTCTAGATCCAATAATTCACACCCATTATAAATGCATATTTAAGGCTATATAAATTTATTTAATTACTATACCGTTTATATTCAACTGTTGTGTTCAGTTACCTTTACACA
This sequence comes from Allium cepa, assembly GCA_030765085.1. Classification (NCBI taxonomy): domain Eukaryota; kingdom Viridiplantae; phylum Streptophyta; class Magnoliopsida; order Asparagales; family Amaryllidaceae; genus Allium; species Allium cepa. The sequence continues at coordinate 791,259,859 of CM060945.1, read as the reverse complement.
ACTCACTTCTATTTTTATTAATGCCATTTTAATGCTATTTACATCTTACTTCTAATTTAATAGAATAATTATATTTTACCTCTTAACTTCTACTTGACACTATTAAGTGCATTCTACTATTATTTTTCAACTATTACTATCCTCCTTTGATTATTATAATCCTCGTACTTACTAATTTCGTTGTTCACATATATTTCATTGCTTATTGTTTATTTTCTAACCTATCGCATATACTTGATTTATAATTGAATTTTTTTATTATCTCCACTCATAATACTTTTGTTTATACTAAGGGATTTATGTATTTAAATGCGTTGAAATTACATCTTCCAAAAGGAAACGTCAACATTGAAAATTTTCCTAACTTATTTAAAAGAGGACATGTGTTATATTTGAAACCACAAGAAATTATCCTTTTTTGTTATTATTGAAATGGATGGTACAAAATACAATAAATCTCTATTTAATACATCTCTATCTTTTAGGTACGTTCCCTATTATTTTAAACGGTATATAATTATTCATGTTTATAAAATTGGATAATTTATAGAAATATACATTGCAACACACTTTATTTCAATGAATTAAAATACTACTTAAATCCTAATTCAATTTATAATAACTTCTAATTCATATTTACTCGCACATATCATTTAACCAATAAATCTAGAATTACTATTATTAATTTAGGGACTACTTTTGCCATTACTTTTCAGATTCAAGTATATGCAATATTAAATCAAAGTTAATTATTCCCAAAGTATGTCGGCATGGTTAATAAATTCATTGTATATATTTAAGCATACAACTCCAAAATTACATTCAAGCATAAAAGAGTAGATTTATAATGATACAAATCTAAAATTATATAAAAATATAAAATTTCCCGCTCACCTTTAAGCATTCAAATCTCCAGAACTAAATCTATTCTTCTAACTTGGTCTCTTTGCTTCTACCAAAATAAGTATTAAAACAAATACATATTTAAAAATTATAGATCTATGAAGAGATTTGAATTAATGTGGTTGTAAAGTATTAGATTTAGAATTTACCTCTTCTTTAAAGAATTGTTTCTCCCTTATGTTTCTTCTCTTTTATTTTTCAATATTCTCTACACACACATATACATATTATACTATTTTATAATTTCAACATTTTCTAGAATCTGTGGATAAAAGAAAATGGCGAAACTTTATGTTAGTACCTTAGGTTTTGGTTTTGATGATAACAATTACAGGATATTATATAAAATATAGATACTAATATTTTATCAAGATATATATATATATATATATATTATATTGCAGGATATTAAATAAGTATTGATAAAGAAGACCATACAATATCGAGAAGTTGATATAAAATTTTAAAAGTTGAAGAATGAAGACTCAAGAGATTGAAGAATTCAAGATTTCAAGATATTACAGATAAGTTATAGAATCATAGAATTTATGTTAAAACCTTGATAACACTTCCCTGATCTCTCTCACCTTTTCTAGTTTTGTTTCAAATTATTTTTCAAATATTTCGGTTTTAAGATAATCTTTCCAAAATATTTTCCAAAATGGTTTTCAATCTCTTACTTATAAAGATATCATTTTAGTGCTTTTAGGTTTATGTGTGCGCGCACGTGTGTGTGTATATATATATATATATATATACATATATATATATACATATATATATATATATTGATTTTTTTGTTTATATTGATTTTTTTAAATATATTATTGAATAATCTTATTAAATCTTTCAATATTATTTTATAAAGTTCTATTAAGTTATATTTTGATTAAAATGTGTATAAACATATTTAAATGATTCTACAGAGTATCAAATTATTTTACAAAGCAACAGATTTTCAAAATAATACATTTTAAAATGTTTTTCAAAATTGTGAAGGGTATGTCGACATACTTTATAGGAATATGTCAACATAATGGCCACGAAATTCAAACTTCTAATTCGAATGGAAGAGTCTTTTCGTCGTATCTCTTCGTGAATGGACATAATCATTGTTTCCTATATATATATATATATATATATATATATATATATATATATATATCAGACTTCTAAACAAAATTTTATCAACTATTTTCTTACTTTTCTTTCCTCTTTTCACTCCCTTGATTTCTAAATCTATTTTTATCAAAACTCTAGTGAAATTCAATCATAGTCAAATGCAATCATTACTAGTTTGATTCTCTTTCATATACTCACTAATTTCTCACATCTCTCTCATGATCAAAGTGCTATTTAAAAGTTGTAAGATCACTTGTAATCAAGATCGAAGATGTGAGTCTGTGAACTCTATCAAATCATATTCTTAAACTCTATGGTGTGCTTGGTGTCACAGAAATCCAAGTTGGTATGATTATAGCATATAAAATCAATTGGGTGTGCTTAGTAGTCCATAAATTTAGTGGGTGTGCTTATAGCCTGGAAATCAAGTGACTCCATTCAGAGGTTAGGACTCTGGAGGGCGTGTCTCATAGCTTGAAATCGAGATTGTATTTGCATTTACTAGTTGAAAAGAAATCCGTACAAGGAATTGTCTGGGCTGGATGTAGGGTAACTCCGAACCACTATAAAATCCTGGTATATTCTTTCCTTTTTACTTTTACCGCATTTACTTTTATCTGTAGTTTGATTCTGTGATTGTTTTTGTGATTGTCAATTACATCATTCCAAGTAAAATCTTAAGGAATTTGAAAAATATTCATATAATCCATTAAAAATTATTCACCCCCCTCTAGTATTAATTTAGCCTTAAGATCCATGTTCCCTTGACTCACATTTGGTATCACAGCCTTATTTTTCAAAATATTCATCATCTGATTTTTGAAAACGTTTAAATGACTACCAACACTGTTAATAGTATTGTTAGTAACACTATCAATACACTTATTAGTAACCCATTTATCGGAGGACAATTTACTGCTAGACCTCCACCTTTTAAAGGTAGTAATTACACATATTGGGCATATTGAATGAAAGTTTATTTATAGTCAATTGGTTTAGATACAAGGAATCTTACACAAACTGAGTACACTGAACCTGAGACTAATTTTTTATAGTGGACTACGGACCAAAAAGTAGTAGCACAAAGTAATGCTATGGCTATGAGTATAATATTTTGCTCACTAGATAGAAATGAATCCAATAAAGTATCTATGTCTAAGTCTGTATTTGAAATTAGGAGAACTTTGCAAGTTACATATGAAGGGACAAGTAAGGTCAAAAAGACCAAAATTTCCATGTTAACAAACTAGTTTTAACTATTCAAAATGAGTCTATAGATGATATATCTAGTAGATTCCAAGATATAGTACACTCACTTATTGCACTAGGTCATAGTTTTTCTAAAGAGGATCAAGTTAGAAAATCATCAGTTCACTTACTCTTGAATGTGATCAAAAGACTCTTGCAATCGAAGAGGCTAATGACATTAGCAGTCTAAAAATTGAAGAGCTAATTGGCAATTTAATGTCTTTTGAAGTGCAAATGTAGGGCAGCAGAGAAAGCAAAGCAATAGAGAGGAAATTTATAGCTTTTAATGCAATGACAGATAATCCAGATTCAGATAGCGATGACGTTAAAGAAATATTTTTCATGACAAGAAATTTTAGAAAATTTTTGAAATATAGGAAGATGAACATTTTCAAAAGAAATGACAACGAAAATCTAGAAAGCAGAAGCGGAAATAGAATTGGCATTAGATGTTATAACTACGATGACCTTATCCATTTAAAACAGACCGTCCACATCCCAATAAACGGAAAACTACACTTAACACAGATTCATCCAGAAAACGGAGAAGAGCTTATACTGCAACCTTAGATGCATCCTCAAGTGAAAATGAATCAAATACAGAAATTGCTGACATGTGCTTCACAGCAATACATAATTTAAAAAAAAATGGTAAAATGGATCATAAAAAGGTACGCTTTTAATATAACAAAAGTTCTTTTATTTCTTGAATGAAATTTTCTTTTCTTTTGGTTGCTTTATTGGTTGTTAGGAATATCCTATAAATTAATAATAATATTGGTTGAGTATTGTGTGATTATATTTTAAATATAAATATACTATATATTTTAATAATAAAATAATAATTTTTTTGCAAGGAATAATAAAATAATAATTTAAATATATTTAAAATTATTTTTCTGAAAATAGAATAATTATAAATAGGTCTATGTAATAAAATAGGATATAGTTAAACATATGTCATTTTTGAAAATTTCGACCTATATGTCGACATACCCCATGGGAATATGTCGATATATGTAGAAAGATTATGAATTTCAATTTCAAATTTAAAATTTGAATTTCCCTCCATATTTTCACTAATTCCTATGTTCTGAGTAGTTTACTTATAACCAAAGAACATGTCATTTGATTCTCTATTTACTTACTCTATCTTCATCCATTCATTTCTCACTTTCATTTCAAAATTCAAAATTTTATTTACTCTGTTATCTCTTCAAAATGCTTCATCAATGGCTTCCTCAAGCACTCCTACATCTATGAGATTTTCCAAAAGTATCAAGAATTGTCTCTTCCATGACCTATATGAACATGGAGCGGTTTTTTTGGGAACGTTTGCTATTTTCAATGATTTTTCTACTTATGAACTTGATTTTCTTTTTTTATAAACGGAATTCTCAATTTAATCAATGCTTATCAAAATGATTTTGTTTGCTATCCATACTTGGTAAAAATATTTTATGTAAACTTGAAAGGAATAATTCATGATGGAAGAGAAGGAGAAGTATGGAATAGTGTAAAAAGAACTTCCATTGTTTTATATTGTGAACTTTTGGGTACCATACTTAGATGTAAGTCTATCGGAATGGACTTTACATCTATCAAAATTGAAGTATTTTAGAACATTTTTGAAGGTGATGATAATTTTGAGTTTAAAAATCGAAACTTTCATCTAAAAGCAAGAATTCTAAATCTTCTTTTACAACATATTATCGCTCCTCGATTGGGAAATTTTAATAATCCAATTCTAAAAGTTTGTAAACCCCTTTTTGTCATTTATGGTCAATCTGAAATAAGTTGGTTCAAGTTATTTTGGATGAATTTTATCCTAAAAAACCTTTTCAATCATGAAAACACACTATTTCATGGTGTGTATCTTACCAGAAACTTTGATTACTAGGTATTGACTTTAAAGGAGAAGAGTTTGTCCCTTATAAAGTCTTTAATCAATCCAACATTGCTCTTATAAAAATTCTACCCTTTTTCGAGCTATATGAAACTCTTACGGAGAAAGAAGAAAGGTTAGCTTATGAAGAGGAGGAAGAAATTCAAGAAGAGGAGAAAGAGGAAGAAGGAGAAATATGGATATTGAAGGAGAGGAGAAGGAGGAGGAAATCTCCTTAGAAAGCATTGACTTTCCGCTCCGACCAACCAATCAAGACCTTCTCAACCAATCAAAAGAAGATTGTTGAAAACCAAAAGATTCTCAAGCGTTCAGTTAGTAAGAAATTAAACACTATTTCCAACAAAATGGTCAAGTTCTTTAGAAAAGTAAAACACAAGCATAGGATATCTTTATCATCTTCCTCATCTAAATTTTTTAAGCTTATTATATAATTGCGTGTGAGTGTGTTGTGGTTTGATTTGGTTTGAACTTATGTATCTTTTCATTTCTTTGTGTTCTATCTAATCTCTATCTAAGTATTAATGCAAAATTTGTTTCCATGCTATTATAAATTGTTTATCATCTCTGAAAAACATAATAAGTATGATAGTATAAGCTATATACGTTAGATTATCAAAATAAAGTTGTTTTGAAAATTTTTGCATATATATCGACATACCTTAGGTATGTATGTCGACATATAATGGTAATTTTACAAAACTTTTTAATTTTGAAAATTAAACAGATAGCAAATGTCTATTCATTTTCAATGAATTTTCACCCTTTTAAATGCCTATTAAGACCAGAGAATCATTATTTTCTACTCTCTTTCTTCTTCCTTTGCATTCCTAAACTTTACAACCAAAATAATGGCGTCTCTTACACAAAAACTAACCGAAAACCTCAAAAAACTTTTGAATCATTCAAGAACATTCTTACTTTCATACTAAGGAACCAATGGCATTTAGAATTGAGTCAAATGTAGGTGATCAAGGAGCAAGAAAGGCATTTCAACGCAATTCGGTGGATGATTTCTGCCCCGAACAAAGAAAAACCAACCACCAATCTAGAGTGTACAATCAACAAAGATGATGAAAACTGGATGCTATCAAAGCAGATCCAATCTTTGACGCTGATGGATGGGTTGAAGTTCATTGAAATGTCAATAGGTTTGATTGTATACAAATAATAATACTTGATTTGGTTTGATCTGTGTGAATTTGTTTGAATAGTATGTAACATTAACTTTGTTGGATTAGATTAAAATTTTGATCGATGATGATCAGTTCATGATTATCTAATTTTACATATCACTTGTAATTTTTTTATAATCTTTCTCATCGTTATTATATATAATTCTTATATATATTTATTAGTATTTTATTTTAGTGGAGTTAGAGTTAGGATTATAATAAGAGTTAGTATTAGAGTTATAGGTGGTTATTTTTCTTGATGACAAAGGAGTAAAATTATATAAAATCTAGCTATAGATTAAAGGGGAATTTTGTAACCCATGGGGAGTTATATTATATTTCATACACAAATTTTTAATCATCAAAGTAAGGGAGATTGTTAGTATCTTAGGTCTTTGTTTTGCTGATAACAACTATAGGACATTATATAAAATATAAATACTAATGTTTTATCAAGATATACATAGTATCAAGATGTCAATATGTCAAGTTGTTAATATCAAGAATAGATTCTAGATGCTGATATAAAGTTTCAAGTGTTCAAGAATGAAGACTCATGAGTATTAAAGAGTTCAAGATTTCAAGATATTTCAGATAAGTTGTTGATTCGTAGAATTTATATTAAAACCTTGAAGGCACTTTCCGGATCTCTCTCACCTTCTCTGATTTTGTTTTAAATTATTTTTCAAATATTTTGGTTTCAAAATAATCTTTTCAAAAAGTTTCCCAAAATTACTTTCAATCTCTTGCTTATACGGATATCATTTTACTGTTTTTAAGTCTATATATATATATATATTAAATTTTTGTTTATGTTTTAATAAGTTATAATAATATTGATTTTTTATATATTACTGAATACTGTTGTTAAATCTTCCAAAATTAGTTTCTAAATTTTTATTAAGTTATATTTTGATTAAAATTTGTATAAACTATATTTAAATATTTCTACAAAGTATCAAATTATTTTACAAAGCAACAGATTTCCAAAATACTATTTTTTAAAGTATTTTTCAAAATTATGAAGTGTACGTCGACATACTCTATAGGCATATGTCGACATGGTGGCCGTAAATTCAAAATTCAAACTTGAATGGAAGTGTCTTTTCGTCGTATCTCTTCGCGAATGGATATGACCGTTGTTTCCTACAAACACCAGACTTCAAAATGAAATTTTATCAACTACTTTCTTAATTTTCCCTCTTCTTTTCACTCCCTTAATTTCTAAATCAATTTTTATCAAAACTCTGTCGAAATTCACCAAAACCAAATTCTATCATTACTAGTTCGATTCTCTTTCATATACTCTCTGGTTTATCTCATTTCTCTCCAGATAAAAACGCTAATCAAGAGTTATAGGATCAATTGTAATCAAGATCGAAGATCTGAGTCTATGAACTCTATCAAATCATACTCTTATACTCTATGGTGTACTTGGTATCCCTGAAACCCAAGTAGGTGTGACTGTAGCCTATAAAAACTATTGGGTGTGCTTTATTAGCCCGTAAATCTAGTGGGTGTACTTGTAGCCCGGAAATCAAGTGACTCAAAGCAGAGGTCGGGATTTTGAAAGGAGCATCTTGTAGCCTTAAAATCAAGACTGTATTTCATTTACTAGATGAAAAAACCCTTACAAGGAATTGTGCAGGACTATATGTAGGGTAACTCCGAACCAGTATAAAATCCTGGTGTGTTCTTTCCTTTTTACTTTTAGTGCCTTTACTTTTATCTGTACTTTGATTATGCCATTTTTAATCACATCATTCCAAAAGAATCCTAAAGAATTTGGAAATTATTCATATACTCCATTAAACACTATTCACCCTCCTCTAGTGTCAATTTAGCGTTAAGATCCCTACTCCATTGACTCACACTTTGCTCCTTGATTTAGAAAATATGAGAAGAAAGTAAGGGTTTATGCCTGTATTTATAAGCACCCAAATCAATTATGTCCATTAAAATTTAATTTATAAAATCCAAGCCATTAGGTGTAACATCCCTAAGTTTAAATAACATATATAGGAGATTTAATTAGATAAATTAAAAAGAATAATGTTCAGAGTAGAGTGATAAGGGGCTTGAGATTTGAAAAATATATAGAGGCCGTGGCTTTTAACTAAATAAAATCATAAGAATGGGTTTATAAAATTGTTTTCTAAGTGTAACAAACCGGAAATTTTAACGATTTTTAATAACGTAATCAACTGAAATTTATCATGAAATTAAAAAATAAAATTTTAAAATGAAAATTTGATATTTGGTATGCGTCTATTTAAACATAGCAAATGTCAGATTTTCATCAGAAAATATGGAACTTAGTTCTGTTGTGTAATTTTCAATTTCCATTTAAAATCAGTTAATCTGGATGAAAATAAAATATATTGAGATCTAAATATTTTATATAATAAAAATGAAAATCATTTTCTAAGTGAGATGCCATATTTCGTTTCGTCAAATTTGGACTGTTCTAACACCGTTTATCTTATTTTCGGCATTTTAGCAGCATTTTCGGCAGCGAAAAATCGAGTTTTTATAGGACGGTCGTATCGCTCATATATGTGCACCATTCTATTCGTCTCGTCGTGCTGTTCTTTGTACTATATTCGATCATGTAAGTCGACCTCCGATATGCGGCGAAATCGGCAAAATGGTTTGTCGTATCAGTTCCGTATTTCGGCCTTTTTGTTTTCCTTGTGTCTTTCCATTGTTCACCATGTTAACTGAATAGCCAGTTGCTTTAATAACTTTTGATACCTATATCCTTCACTATTCCCCTGGTTGGATTTATATTTTGGGTTCGTCATTTCACTACGTTTCATTTTCTTCCTCTCTAGTTTTTGTTCTTAGTTTCGAAAAAAATGAAAACATATATGTATATACAATAAAATAAATTATTGCAAAGCTTTTATATATGATATGAAGCTTGAATTGAATCACTGCTCGTCTTCTTTGCCCCTCCGCAAACACGCAACCTGCACTAACTTTCTTCTGTGACCAACAGCCTTCCACCTCCCTTGCTCCATCACCGACAGCATCTCCTCACCAAGCCTCCGCCATATTTTGCCTTCTATAGCCGCACAGCGGTTCACCCTTTCCATCTCCGCCTTTTCACTGCAACACCAACCCAAACGGTCACATCATAATCGAGCAGCCTTATCCCTTGAACAACCACAACTCAAAACTCAAACTCTTCACGTGCAACCAACTCCATGCGTAGGCCCACTCCAATAGCCACCTTTCGACCACTGCTACGGCCTCCGTGCTCCTCCATTCTTCACCACCATGGTAGCATCCCTTCGAGACTCTGTCCTTGCTTCCCTCCAACCAAGCATAGCAGCAACCCCTCCTCTCTTTCTTTATATATTGATTTTAAGAACAATTGATTTTAAAATATGTGTATATACTGATTTTTATTCTGATATATGTTTTAAAAATAATATCATTTTTTAAATATAATATATAGATATTTTTTATATGTGTTTTAAATTAAATGTTGAAAAATAATAATAAAAATATATGTATACAGTTTTATTTAATATGTGTTTCAAATTGGATATTGATTTTAAAATATAATGTATAAGGATTTTATCTAAAATATGTGAGAAATGTCAAAATTTTAAAATTTATATAAATTTTTGCATCGATTCCAAGCTATCAATTTTGCTCTTCGAATTCGTGTTCATCATATTGTGCTATGGAATTTGTTGTTTGGATTCATAGCTTGTCGTTTTGTCTAATTTCCGTAGCCTCGAAAGGTGAGCGATCACTCACGATTAACATTTCTATATTTAGTAAATTGATCTCAGATGAAATGACAATTGAAATATGTTGTCAAATCTGAATTGATTAGTGATTAAATTTGTTAAATATGATATGTTATTATTTGCATTTGTTCACCTATGTTAATTGACAATATTGACACCAATAACATGTCAATAATATTACATTTAAATTGTTAATTGTGATCATATTGCCATTGATATGCTATATCATTTTATATTATTATTTTGTTGTTCTCACAATGCAAATTCCCTGCTAGTTTAGGAATTCTCTATGGGTTGAAATGATATATACCTGAACGATATTGTAGATTAGGAAAAATGGTTATGGTTTGAAATAATAAACCCAAGCGATTTTATTGAGTTTGAAAATTTGGGATTACGAGTTGAAATGATATATACCCGTAAATTTAAATTTTTGCGGATTGAAATGATAAATATCTGCATCACTTGATCATAGGACAAAAACAATATACGAACACCGTTGGTGTATGTTCTAATGATTCCAGAATTTTGCAAAAGAAAATATATGCTTATTAATTAATATTGATTTTTAAAATATTAATTTTTTAAAATATAATATATATATATATTTAATATATATGTAAAGTTTAGATTTTTAAATTATATGTTTAGAAAATTTAAATTTACAAGTTAAGTTTTGAAAATATAAATTTTAAGATTTTACTAGTTTTAAATATGTATAATAAGATTTAATTTAATAAAATTTAATACACTAATATTTAATAAAAAATTAATTTAACTTTATATATGGATATGTTTTAAATATTTATTTAAAATTTATATTAATATCTTAAAATAGATTTTGTAATAACTTTAATAAATAGAGGTTGGAAAGATAAATTAAAGTTGGGTTGAAATTTAAATTGGTTAATAATTGAATTTAAATAATGTTTGATTTGGAACTTATTGATTTTAAGATTTAAAGATATGTCTCTATAACTTGATAAATTCATTTTGATTAAAAAGGATTTAATGAATATTTTAAACTGAATTGAATATTTAATTTAAATTGGTAAACTGAGATTTTATTTATATATTATAAAAAGGATCAAGTGAATATTTTCAAATTTTAATAAATCGGAGTTGAATTTAGGAATACAAATGAAATTTGTCAAATTGGGTTATGTAAATTGTTTGAATATATAAAGTTTGAAACCTATTGAATTAGAAGTGGTTATGAATTTGAGTTCAAACCTGGATTTGAAATCGATATAAATTAGAAATGGTTTTAATAAGAATTTGGATTGAACTTTTAATCTTTCTAATTTGGTTTCGGGAAAATAGTGATGGGGTGTGGATCATTCCTCTCAACTAGTAATTTCGGGGACGAAATTCTTTTAAGGAGAAGGAATGTGACAACCCGTGATTTTGGACATTTGAAATTGGAATGTTTAATTGATTTTAAATATTTAAAAGTTAAATTCTAACTTGAATTTCAAATGCCACTATTTATTGAGTGATTTAATTATTTAATTAAATAATTGGAAATAGGATAAATGGTTGAATATGAAATTTTAAGCTTGTTAAAAATATTTCAAAGGCTTTGAAAATTCAAATTGATAATACTGAAGGTAATAGAACTTTTAAAATTGAATTCGAAAGTGATCGTTCAGTTTTAAAAATATATTGATTAAATTAGAATTTAAAAATAGCCTTTCGAGGAATAGTCTCGGAATTCGACGAAACCAGTTCCATTGGATCCGTAGTAGTAATTTATTATCGAATTTCAAGTTTCGTAGTGTCTGGAGTTGTCGTGTGGTCGTGCGGTAGATAAACGCATTGAAATCTATATCGAAAATTTAATATAATAACTGGATCCAAAAACTATGTTCCCCATACGATCGAATTAGGACTCGAAACCATTTCCATTGCGTTCGAAATAGGTGTATAACCTTATGAACGCCTAGCGGCATGCCTCGATAGGAGGTCGAGATTTTGAGTTACGATTTCGAGACATTTAAAATCTTAAATTTATATACACATATGTTGACTGGTCAATTCTCAATCCCGTCAGAACTTTTTACCTACGTTCAAATCACTGTAGCATATGTGGACACGTTAAGCAACACTTGTCCTTCATAAGGACACACATTTTAAAAAAAAAGAGAACTTTTAAAACCAATGTAGAAAATTGAGAAAAACAATTTTAGCCCTTTACTTTTATTTTCAATCGAAATCAATGTAACAAAAAAATTGCAACCTTTCTTTGAGTACTCGATGTTCGAACGAATCAGAGAGGGAAAGTTCGATTAAAATCGAATCGAATAAGTTTTGAATCGGAGGTGATGGCTGCAAGGAAGGGGTCGCGTACGAGGGTCATGGAGCGTGTGGTGGCTAGCGTGGTTTGAGGAGGGGGTTCTGCGATCGGAGATGGAGACGGGCATGAAATGTTGGCGAGCTTTGTCTCGCATTGTCGTGGTGGCGACGTCGTCAGCATAGGCATTGGAATGGAGGCGGCCACCAGTAGGGATCCAGATTTGCGTGTTTGAGATGGTCGAGGAAGGGGCGTGTCGCATGTCGTGCGGAGCATCATTTTGGGAAGGTGGTCGAATTTAGGGCTGACAGAGTGGGAGGTTTTTGGCGATGGCGAAGTCTATGTGGCACTGTCGGCGATTCATGGTGGCAGCATTTCGGGTCGAAGTGCGGAGGGTACGAAAGTAGGTGTTCCTGCGGGCGATGGTGGTAAGTAGTTTCATTTTTATTGAGTTAATTAGTAATATATGTATGCATGTTGGAAATTATATACATAAATTTACAGTATTTAAATCTACAGTAAGCTCTAAAAAGAAAATTTTATTTTTAATCTCTATATATAAATATATACATGTAGGTGAAGGAAAGAGAAATTTTAACAGTAAAGACAAGTTTCATTTTTAAAATAAAAAATAAAAAATATGTGTATATATATATATACAATTTTAAAATGTTTAGAAGCTTATATAATATTTGACTTTGAGGTCTACATAGATTTTAAGTACATACGTAGCTTTAATAAAGTAAATATACACATTTTTAAATTACTAAGTTATTTTAAAATAATGTATTTTTGGAAATTAATTTATTTTGTTAATTATTTAATTATTTTAGTTGCTAAAATATTTGATAAAAAAATAGAAATTAGTTTAAAATTAAGCAAATAAATGGTAGTTGATTGTTCGATTTGTTTCGAATATTAATAAACCATATAAATGTTTATACAAGGTCTGAAATTAGGGAGAGACAAGCAGGGTTTGGATCGAACTACAAATTAAAATCAAAGGTGAGTTAATCTCACTCATTTTGGTTACCATTAAAATTTTAATAGTTAAATTTAAATTATTAGTTGAATGATTGAATTGATTGGATGGTATATTATATATGGTAGTATATATATATATATATATTGGAGTGATTGATTTCCCACATTATATAGCGGATGAGAACCTATGCGCCCCGCATAATAGCGGATGACCCTTATACTGCGATATACTGCCTTGAAGCGAGATTGGTATTTAAATACTGTGCTAACATCTATGGATGGAGGGAAACAAGTTGGAGGGATCCAACTGGATTCCTCAAAGTAGTGGAATCTATTTTTACAGTCTATGTTTTATCTGATAAATTCGTGATGGATTATATTGATTATATTGGAATTGCAATTTATTGAGTGCTATGGTTTGGTTAAATATATACTGGTATTCTGAGAAATAAAATATATATAAAGTTTTTATTTTTAAAGTAAATAAAAAGGAAAATTTTAAGTAAAATAATTATAAATAATTTGGATAGTTAAAGAATGATTTAGAAATGATAAAAGTTGATTTTTAAATTCTAGTAAATAAATTTCGAGTATGAGAAGGGGATTCTTGAATAAATGGAACTATGTGAATTTTTAAACTTAAGGGATATTATTTTAATGAGTAAAGAATTTTTTTTAAAAAAAATTCAAGATTTAAATTTGCTTGGAAAAGATTAAGAAGATATTTGGAAAAAGTATGAAATTGGTATTTTCAGCTTAAATAAGATTTTAAATCATAATAAGGAAGATGAATCTGAAATTAATGGGTTTTGAAATAAATTGAGTAAGTAAAGGAATTTATTTTTAAGTGGAACAAATTTGAAAATCGATTTGAAAATCGATTTAATGTTGAAACTATGTTTTTAAAGGAGGATGAGACTACAGAATTTATAAATTGGGTTTATAAAGTGAAATAAGATATCAGTGGATATTTGAAAGTATAAATTCACGATGGGAATTTATAAAGGAATGGGTAAATTGTTTTAAAAATAAATGATGGTTATTTTTAAAAGTGTGGGAATGAAAATTTACGGATTTGGGATGTAAATTGGAATAAATCAAGAAGGATTTATTAACTGATTAAATGGACTATTTTGGAGGGGGAAGTATATTTTCCCTCGAAAGCCAAATATGTTTTCAAAATAGCTTTTAAGTATAAATTAAAAGTTTTAAAGTTGGTTTTAAAAAGAATGTTTTTGGAGAAATTATTTTCTTAAATTGTTTTAAATTTTTAAACTAAATATTTATTAAGTTAATTATATAAGTGTATTTTGAAGATTTAACTAATATTTGATTTAAAAGATGGTTATTAATAATTATACTCTATCTAATAATTTTATTTTAAAATTTGTTTGGGCTTAAGTTTTACCTGAGATATTAGTATAAATTTTATAACAAGTATTTTAAATAAGTGGAAATTAGCCACAAGGGCCTCTTTAGCAAGTGCAATTAGTTTCTAGGACACGCAACTGAAATAATCACTTTTAAGGACAAAATGCAAAATAATTAGTTTCTAAGTCCCAATAACCTATGAAATTATGTCCCTAAAAGTAATTGGACTGCTGACTTTGTCCTTAAAAGTAATTATTCTGTTGACTTTGGCTTTGAAATTAATTTTTGTGGATGTGTGTCCTAGAAACTAATTGGACTGTAAAATTTGTCCTTTTAGTGAAATGCCCCTTTAAATAAAGTGCTTTAAGTGGTTTTTATTTTAAATATTTTTAAGCCTATATTTTTGAATAAAGTGTTTAAGTAGTTTTAGTTTAAATGTTTTAAAGTATATTTTTAAAATAAAATGATTTAAATTATTTTAAATCTAAAGTGTTTAGACTTGGATATTTTCAATGGAAATAAACAATATTTGGGAATTTATTCTGCGAAAAAAGATGATTTGAAACTATTTTCTAAGGGTTGAAGTATAGAAAAATATCTTGCGAAGATATTTTGAAAATTAATTTTCTGGGATATTATTAATGTTTGATGGTTGTTTGTGAATGTTGTTTGATAGTTAAATAACCGACTATCAATATTGGTCAATGCGCTGATCATTTCGAAGAGACCGGGATCGGGATTAAATTTTCGAAAACCACTTCGATCCGGTTTGAACGTTTTCTTGAGGAAGAAAGGAGCTGGGAGTTGAGGATGGAGCAGTGAAGTGCAAGGGCTAATCGCTACTAATCCCGAGGGTGATTCCAAAATGGATGTAGTAGGAATAGTGCATTCGGTTCCGCTCGAACCCGGAATGGACTTGTATGGACGAATGCTTTCAGAACATCGTTAGGAGGGCAATGAGCATTCTAAGTGAATGTGTGCTAAAAAGGTAACGCATAGCCTCGAGCCTCATCAACCGAGAATGGCTAAAACAGAGGAGGTGCGCGCAAGGCTAAGTGGCTAGCAACCAATTAGGACAAGGCCATCCTTGTCTAGAGGTCCATTTTTATTCGGTTGTGTGGGCGGTTGTTGATCCCAACCGCAGATCTTATTCGGACTATCCAGTAAGGGGTAGCTCCGGCCTTGTGATGCAAGGGATCAAGGTGGATCCTCGGTACGGTGATCTAGACCACGTACTGTGACGGGCGGTACCCAAGTAGCCCTGCCATTGATGGAAATCCATTCTCCCTACGTGCCTTTACGGTTTTGTTTGTAGAACCCACTTTGTGGCTAGTATTTCTGGATTTAATAATGTAATAATTTCGGCTATTTGAATAAGTATTTGTATATAGATACTACTATAATATCAGAGGATTTTATAATAAATGTTTTGGTTATCGTAAGGTAAAAATCCGGCATGTTTATTTGTGGCGTGGTCTTACGAGATACCTTTGATTTCAAATGATTCTGAAAACTTTAATATTTCAACTGAATGTGTTTTCTCACGCTGGTTTTCTATACTGACTCGGGTGTTATTTAACTATAATACTCGAGTTAGACCGAGTATTATAGAGTACAGATTCTGGATGGACTGCTGTGGAGCTCAGGAGATGAGCTAGATGACGAGGCGTATTTCAGTAGATTTATATTTCCGCTATATAGTGTAAGCTGTATAATCAACTTTGAAAGGACGAGATATTATAACCGTCCTGAATTGTGCCGTTGATTGTATTGTACTCTGATGATGTAATGTATAAACAGATATAGTTCTTTTGTCTAAAGATTAATCACTTATCTATTATATATTGTTCCACTGCGATTGTGAGATTTCGATATTATTTCTATTTGTTCTTCTACCTCCATCTTCTTTATCCCTAATGGTTCGGTTTTTCGGCATTCGATTGTTCGACATTTGGTACAGTGGACGTATTGATGTCGATTTTCAGGCGTCGAAAAATCGGTTTGTTACATCTACCTTGGCATCTCCTCGTGTGCCGCTTTCACATGTCCTAGGATGCCCTTTACAAGTTGTTTTGTACCATACCTATAGATTGCCCTCTGATAGCCCTCCAGTTTACGGAGGGATCAGGTACTGTATAGACTATGGGAATATATAAAAATGTGTTAAGGAGGATATGGGTAACACCTTAATGCTATTTTAACACTTTATTTTGTTGTAGACACTATTATAGCATATTGTACTACATAGTAGATAGTTTAATGGATCCTTAGGAGATGTGAATCTCGAACATCTCTTAAGTTACTGCACTCACATTAGACACTGGATAGGAAATGTCAAAACCCGTAAACATCTCTGATGTCGTTCCACCCATATTTATTTATCGTTGATTTAACTTACATAAGATCTTTTAGTTCTGACTCGAGTGTATTTGTCTTCTCAATTCGCTTGGATCAGTCTGAGCATTTTAGGATTTAAAGACCTTATTTCTAGAGGACGAAGACGAAGATTGTACTATTATTATTTATTATATTATTTCACTGCATCATGCATTCCGCTGCATTATTTATTATTCTCTGGTATGTGTAACTCTGATCTTTGTTGTATAAGTAAAATTAAATGTTTGTAAAATAGCTTCATGAACTGTTTATTTGATTATTATATTTTGCCATTCCGCTGCAAGATTCTGTTTTGCTTTATTTTCTATCTCTGCCTTTTC
Source organism: Allium cepa (assembly GCA_030765085.1). NCBI lineage: Eukaryota > Viridiplantae > Streptophyta > Magnoliopsida > Asparagales > Amaryllidaceae > Allium > Allium cepa. The sequence goes on along the minus strand of CM060945.1, from coordinate 791,242,379 downwards.
TTATTCACCCTAATAACAATCTGCCTTCTATATGGTTTGAGTCGGCACGTGTGTCGGGTTAAACGTACAAAAAGGCTGGTCATTACAGTTGGCATCAGAGCTTTCGTTTGTTGATAACCTTAGCTTTGTGGGGTCAGACTCATATTTAATAGGGTAGTAATACCGTAGAATGAGTCGTTGAGTGTATATATATGAGAGAGCGTATTTGTTAGTGTTATAAAAGGTTTTTATATTATATTAATTTATTCCGTTTTGTATTTATAAATTCTTGTTGGTGCATAGGATGTTATGACATCGACAGGGATTTCTAAACACTTAATTGGACAGACTGACACAGTGTTTGTTTTGAAATATAGGTAAAGGAAATAATTTTGCATATTATATATTTTTTATATAAAATAATAAATTTTATAAATGAGATATTTGGTTGTAATATATTTGTTGTTAGGTAGTGAAATGTATAAGCATTGATTTAAAATAAGATTTGTAAATCAAATAAGTGTAAATTGGTAATAGAAAGTAAGTTCCGGGGTTTTTAAAAATTTCTTTCGGATGATTTGGAATATAATATTAATATATTTGGAAGCATTTTCTGATATAAATATTTAACGTGATTTGGAAGAAATGTTTTAAAGGAATTTATGGAAGGAAATAAGTTCTGTACTTCCCTTTTTGGTCACTGGAAAATAATTTCGGTCATGAGTGCGTGCATCATCGACATTCATTTTTGAGTTTCGAAGTGGAAAAACTGTCATAGTAGTAACTACACAGTTGTTTGATAAATAAATCTTGATTTTAGTATGGCTTGATAGATATATATACAAAGATACGATTTTATATATTATCATTTTTAATGATTTGAAATGGAACCCGGTATTTAGTTCTTAAATTTCTATGAATTAGATATTTCAATTACTGAAATGGAATAAATAAAATTTTAACTATTTAATAGTTGGAACTTCTAAATCGAAAGTAAGAAATTAAATGTTAAATTATAGCTGAAGTATATAAGAAATTTGAAAGTTGTAACCAGTAAATAAAAAGGATATGAAAATAAGAAATGATAACTATTGAACAATTATTTACTAAATGAAATAAGTTAAACTTGTGTAACTTTCAATTTGCATCCTTAAAAACATAGATATAACTCACCAAAATAGTAAAAGTTGAAAACGTTGAGTAAGATATGTAATAGAATATTATACAAGTAAAACTTAAGCAATGAATGTGTTTAATAAAAATTTATTTATAAATAACAAAGGTGATATTATAGTTGTTAAAATTTTAAGTTATAATTGAAATGTTACTACAATAAAATGCGATAGAAAGTAAGTATTGTAAATAAATAATTATAAACTTAAGTTAAGGAATTGATGTGCTAAGTAATTGAATTGAACATTGATATATTAAATTTAATAATTATAAAATTTAATAATTATAAACTTAAGTAAATGTTTGAAGTTATCTATAATAAAAATAAGTAGAAAGATGAATGCTGTAAATAAAACATTATGAACTTAAGTTTATGTTTGAAACTATGGATAATTAAAGAAAATGATAAATGAATACTATACTAAATCAAATGCTTATTACTTTAGGAAGGGTGAAATTATTTAGTAAAGGGATTTAATATCTAATGACATTATATAAGAAAGGAATAAATGTAAAATTTAAAGTAAGAAACTTAAGAATGAATTTATGCACTGCTGAGTTTTAAGGTCGAATTGAAATCAAGTATATAAATTAATTAATGTAAACAAAATTTGTAATAAAATGTATGAAATACTTGAATAATAAATTCAGTGATTAGTATAAACAATTGAATGGAATAAGTTATGAGAGAAATGTATATAAAGTAATGTAAAGAAATTGACACTGTTTGAACAAATGAAACTGAGATTTTGTAAGTAATGAATGAAATAAATGAAAATAATTATTAAATGAATGAATGTGAATGAAATAGTCATTGTATGAATGAAATTGAAGGAAGGTAAAAATATGAAAAGAAATTTATAAGAACAAACTTAAAATAATGTTTGGAATTTGTTGTTTATGTTGGTTTATGGATTGTTTGGGAAAGGATACTCCAAATTGTTTGGATATATGAATATTTATTGAGTTTATCTAAGACTTTTGAGTAGATGGTATACTTAGTAGTTTATTTGTCATTCTATATAATTTAAAGTGACTTAACTCGAACAAACTACTTGCTTTGTTTGATATGGATGGATAATTGATTTGTATTGATTTCATATAATGATTGTATGATGTGGTTGCAAGTGGTTGTTGTTTATAATTGATTTGGTTTTTAGTGGTTGAAACAACTTTAAATATTTCATTTTATATAATTATTAACTTCTTCGGATTATATAAGTGAAATACAGGTTATGGAAGCAATTGCTACTGCTTTTGGTTTCATAAAGATAAGCGTTATTTGCCCAACAAATAGGTACATTCTCGGATTACGGGTTTTCTAGCGATATTATATTGTTTTTTCCCACTGTTGGGACATATTATTTTGAAAAGTTATGATATATATTGTTTTATTTATATTATAATTTCTCTTGAGCCTCTCCGTACAAAGGACACTCTACCAAAAAAATTCGTAAATTTTTGGGCTTAAAACTTTTTATGAAATATTTTCCAAAATTTTATTACTTTGAGTAAAAAGGGATTTAATGGGTAATATTATTTAAATTATCTAATTTTATAAATTTATTTGTTATGTTATTAATATTTTGAATAAGATATATTGATTACTTGATTCCTCCTTTTCCCTTCTTATGCTTTTCGAGGACGAAAAGTTTTGAGTAGGGGAGAGTATAACAACCTGTAAATTTTCGACTATTTAAATTGTTAAATTAATAAGTCTTGGTAATTTAATAATGAAATGAAAGCTAAAATGAAAAGTAGCAATGGCAATTAAACTAATTATTAACAATTGAAATGAAATTCCAACGATGAAATAATGTAAATTGTTATACTTGGTTATAAAATTGAATATAAGAAATGTAAATATTTAATTGTTATATGAAATAGAGAGTTAATGGGAATTAATAAAATCTGTATTATATAAGAATTGTAACATTTGGTTGTGAATAATGAATTCACAAGTGTGATTAAAAGTTATGGTAACGATTGTTATAAGTTACCTATTTATTTAGTCCATTAAATTAAAATGGAAAATCAATTAGAATTAAAAGAACTTTAATGTTACATTAATAAGTTTAACAATACGGAGACTGTGAATGTAAAAAAATGAATAGGAGTGCTAATTCTATTCATAATTTGACAAGTGATGTAATAAAAAGAATGAAACCAAGTAAAATATATTAATTGAGAATTTTAATCATAATTAATGTGTATATTTGACAAAAATACAATAAAATGGAAATATAATAGTTAACACAAACTAAAGATGGAAATTGGAGTATATTAAGATAATGAAAGGTAAAACAAGGGTTAACTAGGTTTATAGAGTATTAATGGACTTAATAAAAGGATTGGAATTGAATCAAATCAATTTGTTGGAATTAATTATAATTAATTGGAATTCAATCTATAACAAATGAATTTATTGTAGGTAAATGAAATTAAATACTATGTTAATTGAAATTAGGATGAAATGGGAAATTACTAATGTATTAGGATATAAACCAGTATTAATATTACCTTTAAGATGATAAGTTAATAATTGATTTAATAACAAGATTTAGAAATCAAATAAATGGATTTATTGGAATTTCAATTGATAATTAATGAATTTACTGAAAGTGAAATTTAATACCATAATTAGTGAATTAATTAACTTTGAATTGATGTAGAAATAGGTTTTAAGGATTTTTAAATTTCTAAGTAACCCATTGGGATATAAATTGTAAATTATAATATTTGAATTGAAAATTTGATCTAATTAGTTTAATATTAATTTATTTAATTAACTGAAATATAGCCATTTTGGCCACTGACTCGAATTTCAATGAAACTAGTTTCATCGATCCGTAATGGTGAATTATTATAGGATTTCAAGTTTTGTAGCGATCGGACTTGTCGTTTGATCGTACGGACTCGAAACGTCTAGAAATGAATTTAATTTGAAATCAATTGGAAATAAAGATATTTTAACATAACGTCTTCATACGATGGAATTAGGACTTGAAACCTATTCCATTGAGTTTAAAATATTTGAAAACATCTATTTTGGTATATGGGATGACCCATTTTCGTTCTGGAGTCGAAACGGGCTTTTCGGGTCGTGCATCGTTCAATCAATCTGGTCCATTCTTTCTGTTTCCAGCTTTGTCTATAAATAACTCGTTATAAACCCTAACCATTCCTCATTTTCATTTGTTTGTACGTACATCTCCATCTCAACTCCTCATTCCAATGGTAGACAATACCTAATTTCCCACTTTCAAATCCAAATCAAAAATCAGATTTAAAATCAAACTCCACAAACTATATCGAATTATATATCGATTTGAAGCTCTCGATGAGCACAAGTCAAATATGTGATTTGTTTTTGATTTGGGTTTCGATGTGGATGGAAATCGATGGACTATTCATGGTCGTTCAATCGAGCGCGATCATCTTCGTCTGATCTTCAAATCAGAGTTAATGTTGTGTAGAGCTTCTCGAGCGGAGCTCATCCATGCATGTTAATCAAGGATTCATCAGTTGGATTTGGCGAGGTAATTCGAGTAGGTTTATAAATCAACTACGGTGGCTAGGTTATGTTGACGAGCAAGGGGTGTCGAAGGGGCTTAGGCGAGGTCGAGCTGTCCTCTGGTGGCGTAGGGCGCGGTCGCGATGGCAAACAAGGTGGCGCGTGCGTTAGTGGGTTGGCGGTGCATACGGGTAAGTGTTGAATTAGGGTTTCGTTTCGATCTTTGGTGAGTCGACGAAGGTAAAGGACATGGCATATTTTAATATTATTTTATTTAATTAAAATTTCAAACTGCAAATCTTATAATCTTAATATCTGTTACATACGAGGTTGGATTCACGCACGGTTTCTTGCATTGGAATCATCACAAAATTCTTGGCATTTTGACGCTGGTTTGGACGAATTCTGAGACTTTTGAATCTTAGGTTTAAATTGGATTCAAATTCGATTTAAATTCAAAGATGAGTGTTTTAATCCACTCACAACTTCTAAAATTTCTTATGTTTGTTAAATTAATTTATGATGTGATTAGAAATTTATTTATGAGTGTTTGGTATATTTAAATTGCTATTTCTATTAATTTGAATTTGTTTGAATTAAATCGTTATTTAATTTATTATTGAATATAAATTGCCAGTTAAATACATGTTATTGATTATCAGTTCTATATTGATATTTATTGATTTATTGAATGGTGATTGTGATGGATGTGTGACTATTGATATTGGATGAATGGATGTTGTATTTTATATCATTATAAACTACAAGTTCACTGCGGGTTGAATTGATACATACCCAAATGACCTATAGGTTAAGGAAAAATCGTTATGAGTTGAAATGATAGACTCAGGTTATTTTATGGATGTCGCTTATTTCGAGATTGCGGTTTGAAATGATATATAACCGTAAAATTTTAAATTGCGGATTGAAATGATAAATATCCGTATCACTTGATCCTAGGGTATAGAATTACATATAGACATCGGATTGGTTAAATTATATGATTTTAAAATCCTTAATTTTTGAATGGAATTAAATGATATTATGAAGTAAAGTTTGATTTGTATAAATTGAAGTATTTTTGGAAAATCAAGTTTTGTGTTGAAATGTGAGTTGGCATAAAAGGAATTATTTTAAGAAACTAAATTGAATGGTCTGATTTTGTTGAAATGAAATAAATAGTTTTAAATTGATATAAGTTCTAAATTCATGTTTTCAAATAAAACTGTTTTAAATTATATTATTTTTAAGATTCTAAATTTTAAGATTTTCAGATTTATGAACTATTTAAACCTATATTAACTATATTAAATCAATTTAACATATTTTAAACCATTTAATTTATTTTAAAACTAATTAAACCATTTTACTTATATTAAATCTAATTAATCTATTTTAAAGCTATTTATTCTATTTTAATTTTGTTTAATCTATTTTAAATCAATTTAACTATTTTTAATCTATATTTTCTATTCTATAGTATTTTGACTATTGAAAATTTATTCAAACTATTTATAACTATTTTAACTATTTATAACCATTTAAACTATTTTCTAAATTTTCATACCAAGTAAAAGGGAAGTGTTTATATTCCAAATTCGTTGGTTTAAAAGCAAATATGATGAAACGATGAAATGACCTAAGTTGGGATTTAAATGTATAATAGATTGAAAATGATGATTTTGAAGTAAGGATTTAACCTGTTTTGGAAATATGATTTTGGAAGAAATTATGATTTGAAAGTGAATATGATTCAAAGTGAATATGGTTTCAAAGTGAATATGATTTCGAAAGTATTATGCTTTTGAGAAGATGATACTTTGATATAAATTGTGAATTGAATTTTGAAATGTAAAAGAACCATCCGGTATGAAATAAGAATTTGGTTGTTAAAGAGACTGGGATCAGATATTGTCATACTCTCTGGCAATACCGAAAACCACTTTAACAATTGTGTACATGGCGGAGATTCTAGAAATGAAGTAGGATGGTATGGAGAACGATTTCTGTATAAGGTATGACGTGACCCTGACTCCCATGAGTCAGCTTAGATGTGACTAAAATCAGGAGCTATACAGGTCCAAGTGAGGTATTCCTCCTGTCGGGTATATTTCTATGACATTATATTTTGACTTTGGGATTGATTTGGTGGCCACCCCTTGATTTTGATTATAGGAGTGTGTCCCAAGTGGGCGGTAGTAGCTGCTTTGTGTTACCACCTGTCTAGGAGTGCAATTGGTATATCTACCCTAGCATCTCCTCGTGTGTCGTGTTCACATGCCCTAGCGCGCCCTTTATGAGTGTGTTTTGTACGATACCTATGGAGTGCCCACAGATAGCCCTCCAGTTTAGGGAGGAATTACGGTACTGTATAGACTATGGGAATATATAAAAATGTGTTAAGGGTGATATGGGTAACGCCTGCTATTTTAATACTTTATTTTGCTGTAGAAACTATTATAGTAGCGTATTGTACTACATAGTGGATAGTTTAATGGATACTTAGGAGATGTGAATTCCAAACATCTCTTAAATTACTACACTCACATTAGACACCGGATAGGAGATGTCAAAACCCGTAAACATCTCTCATGCCATTCCACTCATATTTACTTATCATCGAACTTAGATAAGATCTTTTAGTTCTAACTCTTGTGTTTTTGTCTTTTCAATTCGCTCGAGTCAGCCTAAACATTTCAATTCAAGCATATCAATAAATCAGATCCTCCTCTCATTAATCAAATCCCCCTCTCAATATTCAAATCAATAGGAAATCAAATCACTAAGTTTCAATCAGGTCATTATCTAAATGAAATCAAAGAAAATAAAATGAAAAAAAGAAATGAAACTTATTGTACATGATAAAACCTCATCCTACCCTCCTCTATTTATAAATAGCCACTGCCTTGTTATTTCAATTATTGCATTTGAACAATTCAAATAAAAACAAAAAGAATACAAAGCTGCCATTAAAAACTTAAAGAAACTAGGAGCTCAAGCAACAGGCAGGATCAAAAATAAAATAAAAAAAGAAGCACACTTTCATTGTTCAAAGAAAACTGTGAGTAAAACCCTTTTAAAACTTGTACTGTAAATCTTATATACAATTAGATGTTTGTAGAACTTATTTGTCAAGTATTTGTGTTTTAAATCAGTTCCTATGCTTTTATATATGTGTTAATTATGGAAGAATACCCTATAAAACTCAAAAAAGAGCATGTACAGTTTCTGTTCTTTGAATAAGTTATTGATTTTGCAACTTAAAAAGTCATTTTCTCACAATCCAGTCAGTTTTGGATGATGATTCCAAAAGCAAAGTCGTGTGTTTATGAGTTTAGTTTTTTTTTTTTTGAAATTAATTTTGTTTGATATTATGAAGCATGGAGGAAGTAAGGAACACCTTACAGTAAACAACTTAAAAATGACAAAATCCCAAATATCATAATTTAGTCACTTGTTTATACGATTGTGTCTGCCTTCGAAAATGCTGATTTTTGAAAGTGATTAGGTAATTTTTAGTGGGGTATATGGTGAGGAATTTGGAGTTGAACGTTTTGTGTTTTTGGTCGATTGCCGGTGAATTGCTCGATTTCGAGGGTTGAGCTTGTGTCAGAAGGAGGCTGGAAGGATGGGGAGCTTGAGAAAATTGGTGTGGTTTTTATTTGATTGGAGTGGTAGTCAGTCGGAGGCGAAGTAGTGTTGAAGAAGGGGTTTGGGTCGTGTTCGGTTTCTGATGAATGGTGGCGACGTAGAGAGCTTTCAAGCGTGCGGTATGAGGGGAAAAGGTAGAGGAAGGCATGACGTAGCTTGCGGTGGAATTTGGTGAAGGCTGGTGGTGACCGGTGACCGGACGAGGTGAAGGAAGAGGTCGTGTTCGTTTCCAGGACTCAGGGTTGAGTTCGAAAATTTTGAGCCAAGGGTTGGCTGTGATTTTTTTTATGGGCCAGTGGATTGTGTAGGTCGGAGGTGACCTGAAGGAATGGTCGGCGACGAGAGACGTCGACCGGAGGCCGTGTGCATGTGCACACGTCGATCTTTTTCTCGTGCATGCAAATTTTGTTCCAGGATGGAAATGAAAAGAAATGTAACATTCTCGGATTTCAGCCAAGTTTAATTTGATAACTAATTTAATTTTTGAAAATTAAATTGTGAATTAAATTGAGTTTTTCCAAAGTAAAATAAAATATTAGTTGTTTATATATATATATAATATTGATTTTAATTGAAATTTGAATTTGAAAATTCAAACATAAATATATTGGAGATAAATTAGATTTAAATTTTGTTTCTATGTTAACAAGAATTTGTTTCTAATTTTATTTAATATGCATTTTTATTTGAGAATGATATTTTGAATTGATATAATGAAATTTTCAAAGGCTAACTAAGAATAAATTCTTATATATTTATTCATGTGTAATTAAATTTTAAAACCATTTTTCTTTAAAAGATTATATAAATGATTAATAAAGAAAATGTATACATCTAAAAAAACAAGAATGGATAAAGGTTTTAATAAACAAATATTTTGAGATTAAACAAGATTTGCATGATGATTTAAATTACTTTTCTTTTATATTTGAAGATAAAAATAGTTGGAATAAATATAAAATTTTGACATAAATATACCTTTTGAAAATATAAGACATATTAATAAAAGATAAAACACGTTTCATAAATTTTAATATGATATAAAGTTAAATTTAAAAAATATTATTTGTAGTGTTTAAAAATATATTACATAAATTATAATAGCATAAAGGGTTAAAACACAAATTTTAAATTAATCAAGATAAAGGACTCAAACACAATTTTAATTACATATAACAAGTGTAAAGAAATGGACATAAATTTTTACAAATGTTAAATTATGGTAACAAGTGGCACTAATTTTTTTTAAAAATGAATTAAATTTTATATATTGAAGAGTAAAGACTAAATTACATTCCTCTTCTCATATCGTCCATATCCAAAATCTGAAATCAGAAAAAAAAAATTATCTCAATATCAAAACAAAACCTGAGCATTCAAAAGCCTGAAACAAGATACAACCCAGAATGCAATTCAAAATCAGATGCAACAACTTCTTTTACAAAGTCTTAAGCCTGGAAATCAAAATGACCTAAGTTCAACATGGGAAACAAACCTGAGATCAAGCTACATTCAATTAACAAGCAAGATTCAATCAAACTCAGCTTCACTATATCAGATTCCAGATACAAATTCAAAGCATTCCAGTTTAAAACAGATTCAAGTCCCCTGTTAAACAACACTATGAGCAAATTCTTAAACCCTTATATACTTGAAGTTGTTTGTATGTTTGTTAATGTGCATGCATGTCTGTGTGTATATCTGTTCGTATTTGCCTGAACATGTCTGGAAACCAGGAGGTTAAGCCTCTACTCTTGATTTAGTTTTCAAAAACCTATTCAAAATTAGTTTGCTCCTTCCCTGATTTCTATTAAGCTTTAAGATTCAAACCAAAATCGTTTTTTTGAATATGTTTTAAGTATTAAAAATAAATTTAAGCAAAATTAATTAAAGTATCTACTGAAAATTTGAAAAATACAGTGAAAACTTAAAATCAAGGCAAATTAAAGTATCACGATTTTGAATTTTAACTACATCAACTAACTATATTTTAAAAACTATGAATTTTAAGTATAAATTCAGAATTTTTAGTTTGGTAAAATTTAGGAAATTGCGAGTTGAACAGAAAGTGAAATTTCGTCAATATCTGATGAATGGCAAAGCTATGGAAGTCGTGGTTGGTTCCGGAGAAGGCTCGGGCATCGAGGAATCAAGAAAAAATGTTCGCACATTTTTCATATGACCAAAATGGTGGAGGAACGGTGATATAGGGTTTTAAGTCTCGTTTCGGTCAAGGTCGGAAATCAAGCTACTGCGGTGCGTCTAGCGGATCGAGTGCCACGGGAACTGGGGAAATTGAGACGTTGGATGTAGAGGAAGCTTCGAGTGCATTGGCGTGACCTCTGATGGTCGGAGATGGAAGTTCGAGGCGATCTTTGGTGATCGCAGTTGTTCCAGATTTGGGTCGAACAGTTGAAATTCGAGTTCGACGGTGCTTCACTGATCTGGGTGGTTAAGAGGCGAAGGGGATGGTCGTTGACTGGTGGAAGGTGGCGAAGTCGACCAAAGCTCGTCGAAGCTCTGGTGCACGTGCACAACACTTGGGTTGTGTCAGTAGACAGTGGTCTGGAAAAGAAAGGGAGGACTCAAAGTAATTTTGGGGGAAGCAGGTCATTTGGCCCGAGTGTTAACTCGAGTGTATTTTGTGTTGTACTGGGTTCTTTAAAAACTTAACCAAAATTTTGAAGTATGAAAAGCATACGGGTTAGTTTGGGTTTTGACACGGGGGAGACTCGAAGCAAGTGATGTTTTGACTCAGGGAACGCTCGAGCGAGTCTCGGGTTGGACTTACAAAACAATTTTGACTTTAAAAACCAGATTTAAATTTTAAAACATTTTTAAACTTATGTTTTTAAAAATAAGTGTCTTGATTTAAAATTGGATAATTAAAGGGCTAAGAAAGTTATGTTTAAGTAATTAAGGCCTTTGATTATGAGATCATTATTTATAATTAATTCTTTAGTTATTGTTAATTAAAGAGTTAATCAAGATAAAATGTTGTTTTTAATTAACCTTAATCTCTTGAATAAATTTATGGTTAATGATGATGAATTATGAGGTTTATTAATTAAAGATTTTAGTGATTTATCTTTATATTAATTAAGTATATAAGTAATCTAAGGGTGATTAAAAGAAAACTAAGGTTAATTTTATGCAATTTGTTTTGAGAGGAAGAGGAGAGCTGGTGAAGTTCTATGGAATGACATGAAAAGTGATATTCATGCTGCAATTCTGAGGCATCCATCCTTTCCTCCTTCTTTGTGTCTGAATTGGGGATAGGTGTGCCTTTCTTTGGGCTGCCTTTGTGTCTTCTTCTTTTGTTGTTTCATCATGTTTTCCCATGTGTGGTTGTGTTTTCTTCCTCTGTTCTTCCTTGTGTGGTTTTCTTTTTTGGAGCTTGAAGAATGTTTTAAGCTTCTTTTTCTTTTTATTGCCCTTGCAATAAAACAGGTAGGGGTCCTGTCAACCCCGCTAGCCTTTGCTAAAAAAATTAAGCATTAATTAATGATTTATTAATGAAGGTAATTAAGATTTAATTAATTAATGATAAATAAATAATTAACTAAGGGCTAATTACTTAAAGGAATTAAGGCTTAATTAATTAATGTAATTAATTAAGGATAATTGAATAAAAAAATTAAATAATTAAGGGTTAATTATTTAATGATTAAAGATTTATTCATTTATTGATTAAGGTTGATTAATTAATAAATTAAAGTTAATGAATTGTTAAAGGTTAATTAATTTATTAATTAAGGTTGATTGATTAATAGTTAAAGGATTAACTAATTTATTAATTAAGGTTAACTAATGAATGATTAAAGGGTAATTAATTAAATGATTTGTGATAAATTAAATGATTAATTAACTGAAATTAGTACTTTATTCATAATAATTATCTGATTTAAATTAATCAGATGATTAATTAATCTGACTTATTGGTGTTTGGATTCAATTGAATGATGAATTGTTGATATCTTTTATGTGTAATGCTTTGTGATATGAATTGTTTTGATTCAAGCTGTGATGAATGTAATTTATTTTATTTATGATGAACGTATATTATTTATCTGTGGATCTATGAATGAAGATAAGCGTTATAGGTTTATACCGCTTATCTATAATTGATGTGCTTGAATCTGTGATAATTGATGATGTTGCACTATTATGTGAGACCCCTGAACTACACTATACACACACAAATATGGATTGCACGAGGAAATTGGTTGAGTCACAGATTTTTGAAATGGTTTTAAAATTGAATTTTGAATCCAAATAGTTTTTGAAATGAAATTGGGTTAAATATGAAAAGCTTTTGAAAAGGAGTTTTAAAGATAAAAGTTGTTTTGGAATAACTTGATAAAATTTTGAAATTTAAATAATTTGATTTAAATTTGAATTCAAAATTTGAAATTGAATTCTATGTTTGGAAATTATGGTTTAAAAAGGTTATACAAGTTATAAATGTGTTTATATGGGTTTAAAGCATTTCAAAAGTATTGTTTTGGGAATTTGAATTTAACCCATGGGCTTTAACTTGTACATATGTAATTGAATTTTACCGCAACGAAAACTATTTGTTTACAATTAATAATAGCTTTCATATAAAGAAAGAATTTCCAATTTTTGTTCAAAGGATTTCAATGGTCTTCTAAATTATGAATAAATTTTTAGAAACAATTTTGAAAGCAATGAATTGACTTAAAGATTGGATAGTTAATCCAATTTGAAAGGGAAGTTGTTTTGAAAGGATATGAATAAATCTTTGTGGAAGATTAGTGAACTTTGTGAGGTAAATCCTTTTGTTTAAAGATTTGGAAATGGTAATTGGTTTAAACCATTTGAAAGAAAGATTTTGGATAATAAGTTGTGACTTAACTGAGATCCATATATCCATATGTTTTTAAATATTGCGCTCATTATTCGGTTTAGCGGGAGAGGACCTTGTGTCATATAACCCATTTCGAATAATGATATGACGTTATTGATAGCATTTGAAGACAGGTGGTGAAGACCAGCTATTTTCGAAAATGAAAGGATTACTTGTCGAGTGACTCTGCACTGAGTAGCTACGGTATAGAGATCTCCATATGTGATGGGGAGTCCGATCGGGATTGTGAATACTCGGATTGCAAGGGCATCTTTGGAAGTGCCTTCGATTCTATTCGAACCCGAAACAGACTTGTATGGATGTGTATCTGACGTTAAAGTTTAAGATGTAAAGCTGGTTTATATCAAATACTTTTCTGTTTGGTGACATAGATTTATTCTCTTAGCTTGACACCCTTCTTTGAGAAGTACGAGCTCAGAGGTTATGTAGTTGATGTTTACTAGTGATACATTCCTAATTTGGTAATGTGGCATAAGAAGTGCTGCTGATCATTTTTTGATCGAAACATGGCTTTGTGAAGAGCGTAGCCTTGTGGGCGAGACAGCATCAGGACCTCACAACCCGGAAATGGTCGAAACAAGAAAGATGCGGCAAGGTTATCAGGGGTCGCGCCCCTAGGGTATGTCCATTTCTTCTGGAAAAGGGTGGTATCATGGTATGGAGCCCAGATACTTAACTTATATGGACACTACAAATTTATTTACTTTGTGGTTGAGGATCCTTGGATAAAGGTCGCAAACGACCGGGGATGGCATACTTATAGATGTTACTCCCGGGCAGGGATTAAACCGGCCTTGTGTTGGCAGAGGTCCGGGTAGGTTCTCAGGGCGTCCCTTCAGAGGCGTACCCATGTGGCAATAGGAAGTTCCTTAGCCTGACCATTTGTTGGAATTCCAATCTCCAATACGCACCTTGTACGGTTTTAGTTATAGAACCTACCATTTAACATGGTAGCTATAGTAGGCATACTATAATGGTACATATGCTGGCTAATATTAATATTATGCTTGCAAATGTTTTCTACACTATGTAATAATAATAATATCAAAATAATTCTGCATAGTAAGCATGTTTGACTATCATAAGGTGAAATCTCCCCCAAGTGTGTGATCCATGGTGCGTGTGTGCCGGAAGGCCTTATGGTAGTTTCATTTTCCAAAAAGCATTGTGGATTTCAATGTTTTAAATTCTTTTTGTTGTTTGTTTTTATTCAAAAATATATTTTTTGCTCGTACCAGTCCCACGACTGTCCTGGAGTTTATTGTTCCCTTCCTAAATTTTGGGCGCCCACAATTTTCCACATGGGCAGTCTAGAGTTGGTTTTTGAGATAATCAAATAATAGGTATATATTCGATAGTCTTTGAAGTTTTTGGTTTGGAAATCGCATTCGAGATCGCATTTGCTACATGTTCAGCTTAATGGTGGTTCGAGCTTGAAGTTTAGAGCTTTGGCTTTAGAGTTTTGGTTTGGAGTTGCAGTATTGGATTTTCTTGAAGACTTTGCTAATGTTGAGATATTTCTGCTGCGGCGTTATGTTGTATATATTCTATGATGGTGTTTGGTTGTTATGATCAAATGATGTATCTGACATTGTATCTATGTTGTATATCAATATAGTCATTCTTTGTTTCCGTTACCATCTAATGTTGTTATAAGCTCCGGTGATACGGATTTCGATATCAATTGTCGGCATCGAGTTCGAGTCGTCACAAGTGGTATCAGAGCTAAAGGTTGAGTAAGAACTTTAGCTACGGAGTGTAACACATTAGATGACTCATTAGAGATAAGGTGAAGTATACCCTAGAATGAGTGCAACCCGCGAAACCGAAAACCCAAATTACTCAGTCTATTTTCTTTAACTGTTGTTATTCTCTAAGATATCTCGTCTGAACGCCTAAATAGGTTTTCTTACTATTTACAGATAGTAAGAATGAGTGGAAGAAGAGGACGAGATAGTCGACAGAGAAGTATCACTTCAACTAGTCAAGTCCCTACAACAGCAGCTATTCCCACTCAACCTCAGCCGAGTCTAGCTGATTTATATCGAAGTTTTTCCAGACTTGGTGAAAATCCATTCACAAGCAAGAAAAACATTATCGAAGCACAAGCCTGGATTCAATCGTGCGAAAGGATTTTCAAGGGACTAAAATTAGAAGATGATCATATGCAATCGTTAGCTTCCTGGCAAATCCAGAAAGAGGATTTAGCATGGTGGGAAACCATTGCATTGGATGAGCCGGCGGATGAGTTTACTTGGAGTCATTTCAAGGAAGTGTTTGAGCAGCGATATATGCCATCTGCTGGTATCTCCAGGATGTACCAGGAGTTCATGGATTTGAAGCAGGGAAGTTTATCGTTTGAGGAATATTTGAACAAATTCAATGAATTATCTCGTTTTGATCCGGAGTTGGCGAATACACCTTTGAAAAAGAATGAAAGGTTTATTCGGGGAATGAACAAGAAATTCCATGAAAGAATGACTGCTCATGTAAAGGAATCTTTTTCTGATCTAATAGATATGGGCTATCGATATGCCACTCTAGATGAACAAGAAGTTTTAGAGGAGACGGGTAATGCAAACAATCTGAATTGGAGAAAAAGGAAGTTCGGTGGAAAGAAACTGTGGCAAGGCAAAAGAAAGAAGAATACACAAGATAACAAGGTGAAAGATATTACTTGTTTCAATTGCTTGGAGAAAAGCCCATGAAGCAAGGAAAAAGGGAGCAATTTATAAAGCCAGAACAGAAATATAGGGAATGCTATTACTGCCACAAGCCGGGACATAGGATCAAGGATTGCCTAGCACTGAAGCAAGCTCAAGTAGCGAAGGTGTATGCAATCAAAGATGATCCTTCAACCTCAAAGGCCAATAAGGGAAAAGGAATTTTAGAAGGTAACCTTCTCGTTTACGATAAAATTGTTCGATTACCCGGGATCTACACATAGTTTTATTTCTCAGCAAATCCTAAATGAGTTAAATCTTAAATCTGAGATCGTGGTCGAACCTATTTTTGTCTGTTTCATTGGGTTTCGATATATTCTACGAACGGTTAGTTATCCCTTCAAACTAATCAATGCCCCTGCATATTTCGTAGATCCGGATAACTCGAGTATATTGTGAGATATGGAATGAGTTCATTCTCATATCTATTGTTGATATTCTGATTTGGTAAGCCAAATGCAGAATAGATATTCAATTTGATCTGGAAAGATATTTCTCTATCTTTCATCTGTTCTTGGTTGTCTCCCTGGCAAATTTCGAGGACGAAATTTTCTTAAGAGGGGAAATTAGTAACATTCCCGGATTTTTTCCAAGTTTAATTTGATAACTAATTTAATTTTTGAAAATTAAATTAGTTATCAAATTGAGCTTTTCCAAAGTAAAATAAAATATTAGTTGTTTATATATATATTGATTTTAATTGAAATTTGAATTTGAAAACTCAAAAATAAATATATTGGAGATAAATTGGATTTAAATTTTATTTTTAAGTTAATAAGAATTTGTTTCTAATTTTATTTAATATGCATTTTTATTTGAGAATGATATTTTGAATTGATATAATAAAGTTTTCAAAGGCTAATTAAGAATAAAATTCTAATATATTTATTCATGTGTAATTAAATTTTAAAACAATTTTTCTTTAAAAGATTATACAAATGATTAATAAAGAAAATGTATATGTCTAAAAAAACAAGAATGGATACAGGTTTTAATATACAAATCTTTTGAGATTAAACAAGATTTGCATGATGATTTAAATTACTTTTCTTTTATATTTGAAGATAAATATAGTTAGAATAAATATAAAATTTTGATATAAATATGCCTTTTGAAAATATAAAACATATTAATAGAAGATAAAACATGTTTCATAAATTTTAATATGATATAAATTAATATTTAGAAAATATTATTTGTAGTGTTTAAAATTATATTACATAAATTATAATAGCATAAAGGGTTAAAACACAATTTTTATATTAATCAAGATAAAGGATTTAAACACAATTTTACTTACATATAACAAGTGTAAAGAAAAGGACACAAATTTTTACAAATGTTAAATTATGGAAACAAGTGGCATTAATTGTTTTAAAAAAATCAATTAAATTTTATATATTGAAGAGTAAAGGCTAAATTACATTCCTCTTCTCATATCTTCCATATCCAAAATCTGAAATCAGAAAAAAAAAATATTATCTCAATGTCAAAACAAAACCCGAGCATTCAAAAGCCTGAAACGAGCTACAACCCAAAATGCAATTCAAAATCAGACGCAACAACTTCTTTTACAAAGCCTTAAGCCTAGAAATCAAAATGTCATGAGTTCAACATGGGAAACAAAACTGAGATCAAGCCTACATTCAATTAACAAGCAAGATTCAATCAAACTCAGCTTCAATATATCATATTACAGATACAAATTCAAAGCATTCCAGTTTAAAACAAATTCAAGTCCTCTGTTAAACAACACTATGAGCAAATTCTTAAACCCTTATATACTTGAGGTTGTTTGTATGTTTGTTAATGTGCATGCATGTCTGTGTGTATATCTATTCGTATTTGCCTGAACATGTCTGGAAACCAGGAGGTTAAGCCTCTGTTTTTGATTCAGTTTTCAAAAACCTATTCAAAATTAGTTTACTCCTTCTCTAATTTCTATTAAGCTTTAAGATTCAAACCAAAATCGTTTGTTTGAACATGTTTTAAGTATTAAAAATAAATTTAAGAAAAATTAATTAAAGTTTCTACTGAAAATTTGAAAAATACAGTGAAAACTTAAGACCATGGAAAATTCAAGTATCACAATTTCAAATTTCAATTACATCAACTAACTAGATTTTTAAACACTATGAATTTTAAGGATAAATTCAGGATTTTGAGTTTTGGTAAAATTTGGGAAATTGCGAGTTGAACAGAAAGTGAAATTTCGTCAATATCTGATGAACGGTGAAGCTATGGAAGTTGTGGTTGGTTCTGGCGAAGGCTGGGGCATCGAGGAATCTAGGAAATATGTTCGCACATTTTTCAAATGACCAGTATGGTCGGGGAACGGTGATATAAGGTTTTAAGTCTTGTTTGGGTCGAGGTCGAAAATCAAGCTACTACGGTGCTTCCGGTGGATCGAGTGCTACGGGACCTGGGGAAATTGAGAGATTGGACGTAGAGGAAGCTTCAAGTGCATTAGCGTGACCTCTGATGGTCGAAGATGGGTGTTCGAGGCGATCTTTGGTGATCGCAGTTGTTCCAGATTTGGGTCGAACAGTTGAAATTCGTGTTCGACGGTGTTTCACTAATCTGGGTGGTCATGGGGCGTAAGGGGATGGTCGTTGACTGGTGGAAGGTGGCGAAGTCGACCAGAGCTCGTCGGAGCTCTAGTGCACGTGCAAAGCACTTGGGTTGTGTTTGTAGACAGCGGCCTGAAACAGAAATGGAGGACTCGAAGTAATTTTGGGGGAAGCAGGTCATTTGGCCCGAGTGTTGACTCGAGTGTATTTTGTGTTGTACCTGGTTCTTCAAAAACTTAACCAAAATTTTAAAGTATGAAAAGCATACGGGTTAGTTTGGATTTTGACACGGGGGAAACTCGAAGCAAGTGATGTTTTGACTCGGGGAACGCTCGAGTGAATCTCGGGTTGGACTTACAAAACAGTTTTGACTTTAAAAACCAGATTTAAATTTTAAAACATTTTTAAACTTATGTTTTTAAAAATAAGTGTCTTGATTTAAAATTGGATAACTAAAGGGTTAAGAAAGTTATGTTTAAGTAATTAAGTCCTTTGATTATGAGATCAATATTTATAAGTAATTCTTAAATTATTGTTAATTAAAGAGTTAATCAAGATAAAATGTTGTTTTTAATTAACCTTAATCTCTTGAATAGATTTATGGTTAATAATGATGAATTATCAGGTTTATTAATTAAAGATTTTATTGATTTATCTTTAAATTAATTAAGTATATAAGTAATCTAAGGATGATTAAAAGAAAATTAAGGTTAATTTATTTATAACTAAGGATTAATTAATGATTTATTAATAAAGGTAATTAAGATTTAATTAATTAATGATAAATAAATAATTAACTAAGGGCTAATTAATTAAAGGAATTAAGGCTTAATTAATTAATGTAATTAATTAAGGATAATTGAATAAAAAATTAAATAATTAAGGGTTAATTATTTAATGATTAAAGATTTATTCATTTATTGATTAAGGTTGATTAATTAATAAATTAAAGTTAATGAATTGTTAAAGGTTAATTAATTTATTAATTAAGGTTGATTGATTAATAGTTAAAGGATTAACTAATTTATTAATTAAGGTTAACTAATGAATGATTAAAGGGTAATTAATTAAATGATTTGTGATAAATTAAATGATTAATTAACTGGAATTAGTACTTTAGTCATAATAATTATCTGATTTAAATTAATCAGATGATTGATTAATCTGACTTATTGGTGTTTGGATTCAACTGAATGATGAATTGTTGATATCTTTGATGTGTAATGCTTTGTGATATAAATTGTTTTGATTCAAGCTGTGATGAATGTAATTTATTTTATTTATGATGAACGTATATTATTTATCTGTGGATCTGTGAATGAAGATAAGCGTTATAGGTTTATACCGCTTATTTATAATTGATGTGCTTGAATCTATGATAATTGATGATGTTGCACTATTGTGTGAGACCCCTGAACTACACTATACACAAACAATTATGGATTGCACGAGGAAATTGGTTGAGTCACAGATTTTTGAAATGGTTTTAAAATTGAATTTTGAATCCAAATAGTTTTTGAAATGAAATTGGGTTAAATATGAAAAGCTTTTGAAAAGGAGTTTTAAAGATAAAAGTTGTTTTGGAATAACTTGATAAAATTTTGAAATTTAAATAATTTGATTTAAATTTGAATTCAAAATTTGAAATTGAATTCTATGTTTGGAAATTATGGTTTAAAAAGGTTATACAAGTTATAAATGTGTTTATATGGGTTTAAAACATTTCAAAAGTATTGTTTTGGGAATTTGAATTTAACCTAAGGGCTTTAACTTGTACAAATGTAATCAGATTTTTCTGGAACGAAAATTTATTTGTTTTCAATTAATAATAGCTTTCATATAAAGAAAGAATTTCCAATTTGTATTAAAAGGATTTCAATGGTCTTCCAAATTATGAACAAATCTTTGGAAACCATTTTGAAAGCTATGAGTTGAGTCTTTGACTTAAAGATTGGATGAGTTAATCCAATTTGAAAGGGAAGTTGTTTTGAAAGGATTTGAATGTATCTTTGTGAAAGATTAGTGAACTTTGCGAAGTAAATCTTTTTGTTTAAAGATTTTGAAATGGTAATTGGTTTAGGCCATTTGAAAGAAAGATTTTAGATAATAAGTTGTGACTTAACTGAGATCCATATATCCATATATTTTTAAATATTACGCTCGCTCTTCGGTTTAGCCGGGAGAGGACCTTGTGTCATATAACTCATTCCGAATAATGATACGACGTTAAGGATAGCATTTGAAGACAGGTGGTGAAGACTGGGTATTTTCAAAACGAAAGGATTACCCCGTCGAATGACTCTGCACTGAGTAGATATGGTATAGAGATATCCATATGTGATGGTGAGTCCGATCGGGATTGTGAATACCCAAATTGCAAGGGCTTCTTTGGAAGTGCCTTCGGTTCTGTTCGAACCCATAACAGACTTGTATGGATGTGTGTCTGACTTTACACTTTGAGATGTAAAGCTGGTTTCTATCAATACATTTCTATTTGGGGGCGGAGATTTATTCTCTTAGCTTAACACCCTTCTCTGAGACGTACGAGCTCAGAGGTTATGTAGTTGATGGTTACTAGTGATACATTCCCAATTTGGTAATGTGGCATATGAAGTGCTGTTGATCATTTTTTGATCTAAGCATGGCTTTATGAAAAGCGTAGCTTTGTGGAAGAGACTGCATAAGGACCTCACAACCCCGAAATAGTCGAAACAGGAAAGATGCGGCAAGGTTATCAGGGGTCGTGCCCCTAGGATATGTGCATTTCTTCTGGAAAAGGGTGGTATCATGGTATGAAGCCCAGATACTTAACTCATGGGGACACTGCAAATTTATTTGCTTTGTGGTTGAGGATCCTTGGATAAAGGTTGCAAACAACTGATGATGGCATACTTGTAGGTGTTACTCCCGGGCAGGGAGTAAACCGGCCTTGTGTTGGCAGAGATCCGGGTAGGTTCTCAGGGCGTCCCTCCGAAGGCGTACCCGTGTGGAAATAGGAAGTTCCTTAGCCTGACCATTTGTTGGAAATCCAATCTCCAATATATGCCTTGTATGGTTTTAGTTGTAGAACCTTCCATTTAACATGTAGCTATAGTAGGCATACTATAATGGTACGTATGCAAGCTAAGATTAATATTATACTTGCAAATGTTTTCTGCACTATGCACTAATAATAATATCAAAAGGATTTTGTGTAGTACGCATGTTTGACTATCATAAGAAGAAATTTCCCCTAAGTGTGTGATTGCATGGTGTGTGTGCTGGGAGGCCTTATGGTAGTTTCATTTTCCAAAAAGCATTGCGGGTTTCAATGTTTTAAATTCTTTTTGTTGTTTATTTTTATTCAAAACTGTTTTTGTTCGCTCATACCAGTCCCATGACTGACCTGGAGTTTATTTTTCCCTTCCTAACTCTGGGTGCCCACAATTTTCCACACGGGCAGTCTAGAGTTGGATTTTTCAGATAATCAAATAATAGGTATAGATTCGATAGTCTTTGAAGTTTTTGGTTTGGCAATTGCGTTCGGGATCGCATTTGCTACCAGTTCAGCTTAATGGTGGTTCGAGCTTAAGTTTAGAGCTTTGGCTTTAGATTTTTGGTTTGGAGTTGCAGTATTGGATTCTCTTGAGGACTTTGCAAATGTTGAGATATTTCCGCTGTGGCGTTATGTTATATATATTCTCTGATGGTGTTTGGTTGTTATGATCAACTGATGTATCTAACATTGTATCTATGTTGTATATCAATATAATCATTCTTTGTTTCCACTGTGTTGTGTATCATCTAATGTTGTTATAAGCTCCGGCAATACGGATTTCTATGTCAAATGTCGGCATCGAGTTGGGTCATCACAAGAATGGGGAAGAAGGAGAAGCCTGGGATGTGTATGTTGGGCCGAATGGTCATGGGCTTTGCTCCTAAAAAAAGAATAAAAGTATTATCAAGTGATTACATTTTAAAAACATATTGACCTTTTTAAACATATATTTTCTTTTATCTAAATTCAATCAACATGAAAACCTATATTTTATCCTATCACCTACATTCATGCCTAATTGACTTTATTACGTTTTGGGAATATAGAATTAAATAAATTTTAATAACTAAAGTTAATAAACAAATTAAACTTTTAAATTGATAAATCCTAATTTAATTTATATTAGATAGTTATTAATGGATTGCTAAAGTTAATTAATTTAAGAATAAATAGCTTTTGTAATTAAGTTTAATTATAAGCAAGCAGGGTTAAAAAAATAGTTAATTTTTTTTAAATTAACTAGATGATGATTTGTGATTGGTTAATATTGGATCTAATTGTTAAAATAGTTCATGATACGTGATTTTACTTGATTTCTCTTGAGTATTCATTTCAACTGGTTCTGTGCCTGTGACATAAAGTACCCTAATGAATTGAACAGTTAAAATGAAACGTTGACATGTTTAATTGGAAATAGACATATGTAATTAAATTTCCATTTGTAGTTGTGGCATCCTGAAATTTGAATTTTCTATTGACAACAACTTGGCCTTCATAAAAATCAGTCGTCTGGATTCGATTAGACCGGGATCGGATATCTGTATTATCCCAAAACCACATCGATCCAAAATAAAAAATTAAATCGTAAAGATTCCAAGGGTATATCCGAGATGAAGATTTTAGAGCACAAGGGCTATTTGTCACTAACTCTGAGGGTGATTCCAAAATAGGTGTAGTGGAAATGGTGCCTTTGGTTCCATTCGAACCTGGAACGGACATGTATGGACGAATACTATCAGCATATCGTCATTGGAGGACGATGAGCATTTTAAGTGAATCTGTTTTTAAAAGGTAATTGTAGCCTCAAGCCTCATTAATCGGGAATGATTAAAACAGGAAAGATGCAGCAAGGCTAAGTGGGTCGCACCCAAGTTGGGTAAGGTTATCCCTATCTAGAGTCCCTTTTTACTCGGTATGTTTTGGTGCGGTTATTGATCCCAACCATGGAGTAGTCTTACTCGAACTATCCAGGTTAGGAGTAGTTCGGTCTTGCGTAGCAGGGGATCCCGGTGTGGTCTTCGGTGTTATTTTTCTAGAGATGCACCGTGTGGGGAAGTACCCCATTTGTCAGTCATTATATGGAACCCAATCTCCAATAAGTGTCATACATTTTGATTGTGCCCAAATATGTTGGAACTTGAGATGCAAGCTTTCCAGCTACCTTTTATTTATTTGGAAAACCCTAGACATTATTATAATATCACTGGATTTCCTTTGAAAATGTTTTGGTCATCGTAAGGGAAAAACCCGTCCGTGTTTATGTGCAACGAGATCTTATGAGATACCCTTGTTTCAAATGGTTTTCAATTTAAGGTAATTTAAATGTTTTACTCACACTAGATCCATGTTTGTCCCAGTGTTTATTTTCTGTTTTTCCTAACTCTTGGGTACTCAAAATTTTATGGGGTAGCCAAGTGATTTCAGGTTTTCTCTCGACGTATTTTGGAGGAGGGGTTGGAGCAGGTGGCTTCAACGTATCTAGCTATATCTATATTCCATTATATTGGAATCTATGTCTGTATTTTGGCTTGTAATGAATGGAAAATCATTACGACTGTCTGAATATGATGTATGTATAATTATGACCGTTGAATTGAATTAGTGACTATGCGATACATGTTTGTAATATATATTATTTGTTACACTATGAGATGTTATGGTTTGTTTAACTCTTTTCTTTCTATCTATTCTCTTTTTTACCTATTTCTTTTTATATTACGACTTGTTTTTCGAAGTAAGAAGGGCAGTCCATCACAGGCAATTCAGGGAAAAAATAGGCGTAAAACAAAAACAAAGGCATAGAAAGTATATTTTTTTCTACAAGGACCGACTTTGAATTACGTTTGGTTTTAGGGATGCATGCCTAATATTCACATTTTAAAACATGGTTTATAAATGTGATTTGCGAATGAAATGAATTTAAAATAAAGAACTAGAGAATATAATTTCTGGTGCGTTCCCAAATTTGGTTTTCAAAACTTTGAAAATATATATTATTTGAAAATATTTTTAAATAGAAATTTGTTTCCAAAGAATTTTTAAAGAAGGAAGCCAGTACTCACCTCTTTTGTCGTTGGAAAGTAATTTCGATGATGACTGCAGCATCATCGACATTCATTTTCGAGTCTCAAAGTGGAGAGAACACTTAGTAGCTTTAGTACACTTTTGTTTTGGTAAATGGATTTGATTTGAATTTCTTGAGTATAGTTTAATGTACAAAATATATGTGTGTATATATTTATTTCAAATGGTTTGATGTGAAACCGAAAATTTAACTCTTAAGTTGTATATTAAGTGATAGGTTTCAAGTTATTAAAATGAAGCAAAATTTTGAATAATTGGAGTGTCCAAAATGAGAAATGGAATTGAAACAACTTGAAACGGTTGGACTAGGATAAAATTTATTTGCATAATACTGAATTGCATTCTAAAATATATATGACTTACCTGAAATATTCAAAAGTTAAAATGTTAATGTGAATATGTGATTGAAGGTTATACAAGAGAAAACTTAAGTGAACAAAAATTGTTCAAACCAAATTTTGCTTAACAGAAATGTTTTAAAAAAAGGTAAATTTGTATAGTGCTCAATTATACTTGGAACATTAATAAAACTTACCTGGAAAGTTTGAATATAATGAGAATGTACAATTGAATAGTATACAATATAAATGTAGGTAACAAGATGTCCAAAAATGAAATTTTCTTAAGAGATTTATAAATAAAAATTTGGTGGTTATAATAAATGTTTATACACTTAATCTATGTTATAAGAAATGTTAAGTGAATAAATTGAGTAATAAATGAGCTAAATAAAATATAACTTGTTTTGAAAGAAAAATGAACCTAAGTTATAAAAGAAAGTTAACTGGATGGGAATTTAAGTTAATTTAACAGTGAGTTAATTATAATAATAATAAATGAAACCTAAATGGTTTTAAATCAATTGTTGCATCTGGTAGTCTGTATTTTGAACCTATCTTTCCTTTCTGTTGCTTCTATTCTCCTATCCAGTCTTTTCGGGGACGAAAAGTTTTGAGTGGGGGAGAGTGTAACGACCGGAAATTTTAACGATTTTTAATAATGTAATTAGCTGAAATTTTTTCATGAAATTAAACAATAAAATTTGAAATGAAAATTTGATATTTGGTATGCATCTATTTAAACATAGCAAATGAAAAAAATTCATCAGAAAATATGGAAGATAGTTCTGTTGTGTAATTTTCAATTTCAATTTAAAATTAGTTAATTTGGATGAAAATAAAATATTTTAAAATCTAAATATTTTTAAATAATAAAAATATAAATCATTTTCTGAGTGAGACGACATATTTCGTTTCGCCAAATTTGGACTGCTCTAACCCCGTTTATCTTATTTTCGACGTTTTAGCAACATTCTCAGCAGTGAAAAATCGAGCTTTGATAAGACGGTCATATCAATCATATCTATGTATCATTTTGTTTGTCTTGTCATGTTGATCTCTACAATATATTCATTCCCGTAATTCGATGTCCGGTACACGGCGAAATCGGCAAAATGATTTGTCGTGTCGGTTCCGTATTTTGATCTTTTTGGTTTCCTTGTGTCTTTTCATTGTCCACAGTGTTAACCGAATAGCCAGTTGCATTAATAACTTCTGAATTCAACCTATGTCCTTTAATATTCCCCTGGTTGGATTTATATTTTAGGTCGCCATTCGTTGCCTTTCATTTTCTTCCTCTGTGGTTTCTGTTCTTAGTTTCCAATATACATATACATACATACATACATACATACATATATATATATATATGTATATATATATATATATAACCGAATAGCCAGTTGCTTTAATAACTTCTGAATTCAACCTATGTCCTTTAATATTCCCCTGGTTGGATTTATATTTTAGGTCGCCATTCATTGCCTTTCATTTTCTTCCTCTGTGGTTTCCGTTCTTAGTTTCCAATATATATATATGTGTGTGTGTGTGTATATATATATGTATGTATGTATGTATATGTATATATATATATGTATATATATATGTATGTATGTATATATATATATAAATAAAATAAATTATTGCAAAGCTTTTATATATAATCTGAAGCTTGAATTGAGTCACTGCTCGTCCTCTTTGCTCCTCCACAAGCACGCAACCTACACCACCTTTCCTCCATGACCAATGACCTTCCACCTCCCTTGCTCTATCACCGACAACATCTCCTCACCAAGCCTCCTCCATGTTTTGCCTTCTATAGCTGCACATCAGTTCACCCTTTCCATCTTCTCCTTTTCACCGCAACACCAACCCGATCGGCCACAACACAATTGAGCGGCCTGCTCCCTTGAACAGCTACCACCCAGACCTCAAACCCTTTACATGCAGCCAACTCCATGCATGGGCCCACTCCAATAGCCACCTTTCGACCGCTGCTATAGCCTCCGTGGTCCGCCGTCCTTCACCACCGCGGCATCATCCCTGCGAGACTCCGTCCTTGCTTCCCTCCGACCAAATATAGAAGAAACTCACCCTCTCTTTCTTTATATATATATATATATATATATATATTGATTTTAGAATATTGATTTTAACAAAAATTGATTTTTAAAATATATATGTATACATATATATACCTAAATTTTATTCTGATATGTGTTTTAAAAAGAATATTGATTTCAAAATATAATATATAGATATTTTTTATATGTGTTTTAAATTAAATGTTGAATATATATATATATATATAAAGATTTTATTTTAATATGTGTTTCAAATTAGATATTGATTTTAAGTTATAATACATATAAGGATTTCATTTAAAATATGTGAGAAATTTCATATTTTTAAAATTTATATATATTGTTTCCATCGATTCCAAGCTATCAACTTTGCTCATCGAATTTGTGTCCATTGCGGTGTGCTTTGGAATATGTTGTTTAGATTCGTGGCTTGTCGTATTGTCTAATTTCTCCACCCTCGAAAGGTGAGCGATCACTCACGGTTAACATTCTTATATTTATAAATTGATTTCACATGAAATGACAACTGAAATAAGTTGTTAAATCTTAATTGATTAGTGATTAAATTTGTTAAATATGATATTTTATTATTTGCATTTGTTCACCTATGTTAATTGACAATATTGACACCAATAACCTGTTAATAATATTATATTTAAATTGTTAATTGTGATTATATTGCCATTGATATGCCATTTCATTTTATATTATTATTTTGTTGTTCTCACACTGCAAGTTCCCTGCTAGTTTATGAATTACCTATGGGTTGAAACAATACGTACCCGAATGATATTATAGATTAGGGAAAATCATTATGGGGTGAAATAATAAACCCAAGCGATTTTATTGATTTTGAAATTTTGGCATTGCGATTTGAATCGATATATACCCGTAAATTTAAATTTTTATGGATCGAAACGATAAAAATCTGTATCACTTGACCATAGGATAGAAAACTATATACGGACACCGTTGGTTTATCTTTAAATGATTCTAGAATTTTGAAAAGAAAATATATGTGTTTTAATAAATATTGGTTTCAAAATATTGATTTTATTTAAATAAAATATATATATTGATTTAATATATGTGTAAAATTTAGATTTTTAAATTATAAATTTAGAAAATTTAAATTTATACGTTAAATTTTGGAAATATAAAATTTAAGATTTTGCTTATAATTTTACTATTTTTATTCAAATAAGATTTAATTTAATAAAATTTAAAATGTAATAAAAATTCAGTTTAACTATATATATATATATATATATATATATATATATAAGATGTTTAAACATTTATTCAAAATTTATATTGATATTTTGAAATAGATTTTGTAATAACTTTAATAAATAGAGGTTGGAAAGATAAATTAAAGTTGACTTGAAATTTAAATTGGTTAATAATTGACTACTCAATTTCTTCTTTTCCCTTCTTTTTCCCTTTTCGGGGACGAAAAGTTTTGAGTGGAGGAGAGTGTAACGACCCATAAATTTTCGATGTTTAAAAATTTGTTAATTTAATAATATTTTATGAGTTAATATTGAAAGAAATAGAAATTTGTAAAATAAAAAAAGGAATAATAACTAAATTAAAATGAAACAATGTTAATACAAGTTAATTGTCAACAATCATAATAAACTCCAATTCATTGTATTTAAACATGCTATGCTTGGTTATAAAATTAAATATAAGTAACAAATGTAAACATTTAATTATTGTACAAAATAGATAGTTAATGGTAATTAAATAAGTTCGGTATTGTGTAAGGAATTATAATATGTGTGGTATTAATGGGTGCACTGATTTATAGTGAGATGTAAAAGGTAATAAATTAATGTGTAATGGATGAAAATGGAATAAACGTATTTTAATGAGAGTTGTTGTAATAATTGTTTGTAAAGAATAAATTTTGCAAATGTTATAAATTGTATAATGGTGACAACTATTGTTCGTTACCAATGTATTTAATCAATAGCTGTGACGACCCGTCCTTCATTCCACAGAAAGATGCATCATCGATAAGAAAGAAAGAGGTAGAAATAGAATAGAAAGAAGAAAGAACTCAACAATATCAGAATCTCACAGCGGAACGGAATAAAATATAATATATCAAATAGAAATTACATAGTCGTTTACATCAGAGTTACACAGATACAACAATCTTTCACATTAGACAGTTATAAGGTTCTGTCTAATCAATTACATTCCAAATACAACAGACAAAGACTACAACACAACTCAGCAAAGCGGAAAAATAGATATAGCTACGTCTGGACTCCTGCTCCATGCTCTCCAATATTCGTCAAGCCAAAACCTGATCCCTTGGCTACTCATAAAAATTTGAGTACCCGGGAGTTTAAGAAAAACAGAAATAAACTCTGGGTCAGACATGGGTCTGGTGTGAGTAAACGGTTAAAAGTTGCTTAACTTTTGAAAAATTTTGAAAACAAAAGGCATCACGTAACACTTCCCACACATAAACACGGGTAAGTTTTTACCTTATGCTAACCAAAACATTTGATAGGAAATCCAGTGATATTATAATAGTGTCTAGGGTTTTCAAGTAAAATACAGAAATAGCTGGAATGCTTACATATCACGTTCCAACATAGTTGGGCACAATCAAAACGTACGTCACTTATTGGAGATTGGATTCCATACAATGGCAGGGATACGGGGGTACCGCCCGTCACAGTACATGGCCTAGATCACCGTACGAGGAAACACCCTAACTCCCCTGCAACACAAGGCCGGGACCATTCCTTACTGAACAGTCCTGAACAAGACAACCCCGCAGTTGGCTGCAGACCAACTGCCCACACAGCCGAAAAAGGGACATCTAGACAGGGGAAGCTCTTGTCCTACTTGGGAAAGACCCACTTAACCTTGCTGCACCTCCCCTGTTTTAGCCATTCCTTGTTGATGAGGCTTGAGGCAACGATTACCTTTATAGAACACATCTATCTTAGAATGCTCATCGTCCACCTGACGATGTTCTGAAAGCATTCAATCCATACAAGTTCGTTCCGGGTTCGAACGAAACGGAAGGCATTATCTCGTTACACTCATTTTGGAATCACCCTCAGAGTTAACGATGATAACCATTGCACTCTGAATCTTCATCTTCACTTAAGATTCACGACCTAATGCTTAATTTGGATTGATGTGGTTTTCAGATATCCAAATCTGGAAATCCAATCCTGGTCTCATCGAAATCCAAAACGCCATCATTTAGATCCAAGTTGTTTTAAAGTTTAAAACAATTCATTTCAATTCAATTCAATACTTGAATTCACACAGCATTTAACATAGATAAATATAACACATTTATCACTAATATATCTAATATCATATCATAACATATCATCCAAAAGATATCATCCAATAAATGTCATCCAATAAATATCATCCAATAGATATCATCCAATATATGTCATCCAATAGATATTATCCAATATATATCATCCAATAGATATTATCCGATATAGATATTCTATACAAACAATCATCCATAAATAGGATTTATTAATCCATGTTATAATTAATTTAATCATCTTAAATTAAATTAATTACTTAAGAATTAATCTCCTAATCCTGCTTAACAATCATTAAGTAATTACAAACATTTAATTAATTAATTACTTCTTGATTATCCTTATCAATTAATCAATTAACCTTTAATCACAGATTAATTACTCTTTAATTCTCAATTAATAAACCTTAATTATTAATTAATTTCCTTCAATACAAAGTAATCAACCCTTAAATACTTTTATAATCAATTAATTAACCTTTAATTAACTGATTAATTATCCATTAACTATTAATTAATAACCTTAATTACTAATCAATATCTCTTAATACAAAATAATTAATCCATAATTAATCTTATAATTAATTAATTAATCATGAACTAACTAATTAATTATCTCTTAATTATTAATTAATAAAACTTAATTATTAGTTAAAAACCTAAATTACATATTAATTAATACTTAATCACTAGTTGATTAAACAGTTAATCAACCCTTATTAACATTTGATTAATCTTTAATCATCTTTGATTTATGTTTAATCATCTTTGATTAATCCTTAATTAATTAATCTTTTATCATAGATTAATCATCCTTTAAGTACTAATTAATAAAACAAAAATTATTAAGGGGTTTTTAGGCTAAAGGAAAAGGTTAGAAAAAAATTTAGTTTCAAGGACAAGAAGTTTGTTTTTTAGGCTGAAGGACACTTTTTAATGTAAATCACAGAATGATAGTTGTAACTATCATTTTCATTTACACTAAAAAGTGTCCTTCATGCTAAAAAGCAAACTTGTTATCCACTAGGCTAAATTTTTTTGCAACTTCTTCCTTGTGCCTATTTACTTGATTTATTAATTACTAAAACTTAATTACACATTAAGTACTTCTTAATTATCAATTTAAGCAACCTTGAATTACTTAATTAATCACTCTCTAATTATTAAATTAACCAATCTTAATTACTTGATTAACTCATTCTTAATTACTTAATTACTCAATTAATTAATCTTTATTCATTAACTAAGAATCTTTAATTAGTAATCCTTAATTACAATCAATTAACTTTTTATTAATTAAATAATAACCCTTAATTAATTATTAATTAAACCAATTAATTACTCTTAATTAATTACTTAATTAATTCTTTATAATTAATAAATCAAATTGAATAATTATCTTAATTCACTTTATTAAACTAATTAATCCCAAAACATTTTAAACCTTAATCATCTTAAGATAAAACATTATCTTATTAATATTTTATTAACATTTTTAAACCAAATTATCTTCATAATTAATATTATTTAATTTAAATCATTAATTAAGTTTTTAAAATAAATAATCATTTAACTTAAAATTAAAGTTTTCAAAACATAACTTCCTTTAAAATAACTTAAACATTATAAATATAAGTTTTAAAAGCTTATTCAATTTGTAAACTTGTTTTTATAAAGATCTTAAACTTCATTTTAAATTAATGCCTAAAATCACTTTAAATTTCACAAAATTTAAATCAATTAAATTTTCAAAAACTTCTCAATTTATAGTTGAAGAAAACAAATAGAAAAGGGTAAGTTTAAAAAAGAAAGCTTTAAACTAGATTTAAATTAAAACTTAGATTTCAAAAACAATTAGATTTAAAACATTTTAAAACTGTTTCATCTCTGCTTTGGGTTCAACCCAAAGACAACTCGGATCTACCCCCGAGTAAACTCTCTTTCTTCCTGATTTTTAAAACTTACATTAAATTTTTAAAGTTTAAAAACCTATAACTTATAAACACCTAAATTACTCGAGTTTACTCTCGAGTTTAC
The DNA here is from genome assembly GCA_030765085.1 of Allium cepa. Classification (NCBI taxonomy): domain Eukaryota; kingdom Viridiplantae; phylum Streptophyta; class Magnoliopsida; order Asparagales; family Amaryllidaceae; genus Allium; species Allium cepa. Next base: position 791,209,982 of record CM060945.1, on the reverse strand, counting down.
TTCCCAAACACTAGAGCAATGCTTCGAGTAAAAACCAACACCCATCATCAGACGTCATGCCCCCCCTGCACAGTCAACCCCGACGCCGATGATCACCTCCGGTGACGTCGACACACCATCGATCACCTCAACATCAACGTTCGATCATCCAAACACACTCACGTTTCTCAAACCAAATCGATCAAGGAGGAAGAATAGCAACCAAAAACCACTGCTAGGATATTCGCTCGCCACCACGACTCCGATCATCGGGGATGCTACAATTCCGGCCTCACCATGCCGACACACCTCGCAACCATTTCCCACAATTCCAAGCTACTCGATCACCCATAGAACTCGAGATGACCAAGAAACCCAATCACATACAAACTAGGGTTATAAACCAATTTCCTTCACCGTCGACACCACTGTGATCGAGAACCCCAACTACCATTTTTGCAGAATACCCCTATCCTTCCTCTACCACCAGAAAGATCCCGGTCATCCCCGACCATTCGAACATTAGCAATTGCTCAGAAACCCAAATCCAGATATCTTCAAAATACTCAACCAATACAACATTATAAATCATGATTTTCATTTTAAAAATCATGTTTTCCTAAGTCAATTCAAGATATAAACTTGAATCATCTTCATACAACACTTGATTTAACATGAATTTTAAAATTGCTGCTGTATTTCTTGGTTCCAGAACTAAATTTAAACCTATATTGTTTTAAATAAATTTTAAACTTCAATTTATGATTAAACAAACATGTATTGTTTGTATCCATAAACCAAACAAATATAGAATGATTTGATTTTGATTTTTTGATAAAACTTTTGTTTCCTGAACTAAGAACAGAGTTATAAAAGTACAACAGACATTCACATAAACAATCATTCATATCATATATATGCTCAATCAAGCATTGTTATCTTAAACTTCACAAGCAGTCAGAAGTATATTAACTTAAATTTTAATTAAATTTGTTTGCTCACCGATCTTTAAAAATGCATAGGCTTGAATGCTTTAAATTGCTGAAGCTTTAAAAAAACTGGAAAGCTTTTGAAAACTATGACGATTCAAATACTTGAAACCACCGTAATAATGTAAGATTCGATACTCCAAGCTTTGCATTTTGAATGTTTACAGGCTTGAGAGGATTGCTTGACAATAAACTTCAGGTTGCATTTAGACTTGAAATGGTTGCAAACTCCAGATTTGAGAATGGTTCAGGCTCTTAATTTTTTTTTTAAATTTTTTTTGAACGGAGTGCTTATTTTTGTTCTGAGGAGAAATACAAGCTTGTATTTGATAATTCTTTACTAACAGATTTGAAAACAAATGCTTGAGGAAGAATTAGTTTACAGGGTTGCATTTGAACATCTGAATTCTGTATTTTGAAAACCTGCTGTAATACTTTCAGAATTCAGTTTTTTTTTGAGGAGGTGATTTCAGGTTTATTTGCAAATTACTGATTTGAAAAAAATTGCTTCAGGGTTTAGCGTCATTTGATCTGAGATCAGGGTTGAATTGTTTGAGGAGTTGTCAGATTTTGATTCTTGAGTTTGAGGTGTTAGCATTTGAAATCTGAATTTTTGAAAATCTACTACAGGATTAACACTTCTGGATTTTGATTTTAGGAGAATTACTGGCTTGAGAAAAAACAGATTACAGGATTAAATGATTTGATTTTGGGTGATAAATTGAAAAATAGTTTCAGATTTAATTCATGCATTTTCTGGTTTTAAGATAGTTGAACAAGATTGAGTTTTTGATGCTTGTAAAGATAAGAAAAGAATGTGAAAAAGAAGATATATGTTTTATATCACGTAAATTTGGATTTATTTTAAAATTAAAGAAAATAAAATAAATTTTGACACTTGTTTTAAATGCCACCACTTGTCACAACTCATAATTAATAAACTTACATGTGTTTTTATAAGCTTTAATAAATTAACACTTGTAATCTTTCATTTTTATTTATCTTTAAGAGATTTTAAAAGCTTTTATATAAATTTTCTAAATTAGTAAATACATTTCTAAATAAATAAATACTTTCTAAATTTTTTGAAAATAAAATCTTTAAAAGAAAATAAAGTATAAACTAATTATAATTTAAATAAAATCATATATAATATTTTTAATCCATTTTAAAATGTTAAAATAAACCTTTTGTATTTAGTTTTATATTTAATAAACACAACCTTAATTAATAATAATAAATTTTTTTTAAGGAAAAAATCTATTTTAAATAAAAATCATTCATATATTATTTTAAATTAAAATACTTTTAAGATACAAATATTCATTTAAATTCAAATTTAAATCCAAATTCAAATTCAAATTCAACTTTAGAATCTAATATAAAATTAATTCAAATATATATATTAATTATAAACAAACACGTTATTACTTTTGAAAGATAATAGCTTTATTTAAAAAAATCTATTTTGAAATTAATCTTAATTATATATATGAATTCCTTATTAACTCAAAAATAATAATTCTATTTTAGAGTTCATTTATAGATCAACACCAACTATATTTGAAAATAATTATTCCATTTAAAAAAAAATCTACTTATAAAACATTACCGATTAAATTTGCAAATAATTATTCTATTAAGAATCCATTTATAACTATAATTAAAATCATCATATTATTAATTATTTTGGTTATTTATATTTGAAAATAACAAATTTTATCCACTTTAAAATAATTTATTAAGAAGATTAACACATTTTAAATTCCTCGAAATTCCGGGATATCACATTCCTCCCCCCTTAAAAGAATTTCATCCTCGAATTTAAAACAAAGATAATCCAAAATATTTATTTCATTTTACAATCCAAACATCCATATCAACCATACACTATTAACTAAACAACAGTTCATTCGAATAAATAATTTATTCGAACAAACAATTCATTCAAACCACCAATTTATTTGTATAAACAAATTATTCAAATCAAACAACTCTAGCTATCCGGACACAGATCTGGATAAGCCTTCCTATGACTATCCAGAGTTTCTCAAGATAAACTCTGAAATCCTAGCTCCACAGAACCTAAACCAGCTAAACTACTATGTCCAGAGCTTCCTCTTACTCCGATCAAAAATCTAAACCAGATATTAGACCACACTAAAAAAAACTAGCTCAACTACCAGATCCTACTGAACTACAGATCCTAACTAAGACGGATAATTCACGTATTTTCTTAGATGAGATACGTGGAAAACAACATGAATTCCAGTCATCCAAACTGGCAATACAATCCTGTAGACCATAACACTAGTCTCTACAAGCACCTAGAACAGACCAAACCATCTTGGAGCAAATTTCCCATCTTTCTAAACCCGGTAACTCCTTTAAATCGGGAAACTTTGACAAAGACTAAATCTCAAATCTCACAAGCCAATTTCCTTTGTCTCTAGTCCACAAATCCTTTTGACGATCCTGTGCTGCTATCAAACTCTTCTAGATAAGTTCCACCTTCACATATTCCTCTTGGATCAAAACTGGACAAGAACCAAACGATCTCTCGACTCTACCCAACAGAATGGGAATCTACAAGGTCTTCCAAGCAAAACTCCATAGGGTGCCATCTAGATACTTGCCTGATCATAGAACGAAAATTCCATTCAATACAGACGGTCCTCCCAATGTCCATCAAATCCAAAACACAACCCTCAGCATAACCCTAAAAATTCTATTCAGCCTTTCCGTCTGACCGTCAATCTGGGAATGACAGGCTGAACTCAAACTCAACTCGAACCCAAAGCTGATCACAAAGCCTCCCAAAATCCATTGAAGAAAAATGGATCACAGTCGCTAATAATGCTGACTGAAACATCAAGAAGTCGAACCAACTCCTTCAAAAAAACTCAACCAAAGATGCTATAATATGGGTTACCTTGACCGGAATAAAATGGGCGCTCCTAATTAACCAGTCTTCAATTACCCATATTCCATTTCCTTCTTTGGTCTTTGGCAAACCATCGACGAAATCCAAAGAAATCACTTCCCACTTCCACTTCGAAACTTCAAAGGCTGCAACAAACCTGCGTCTTCTGCTGATCACCTTCTCTTGCTGACAGATCGCACATCCACAGACGAAAGCAGCAACATCCCTCTTCATGCTCAGCTACCAGAAGATTTTTTTTTGATAACTCCTTGCCTCAAATCCTTCCGATGATCTTCAAAGTTCCTTAGCCATCAATCTCAAGACTGGAACTGACCATTCTTGACTCAATCCATCCATACACAACGTTCGAGTAGACCTCCAACATACTCTTGCCATCCAGAATAGCTAGAATAGGCACACTAGACAGCCTTGCCTTCAAATCCAAGAAAGTCTCATCACACTCCGGTCCACTTAACTTAGTTCCTACCCGAGTCACTCAGTTAAGTGAGAAGAAATCTTAGAATAGACTTGACAAACTTCTTGTAAAACTCTGCCAAATCCAGAAAACTGCGATTGCTTCACCTCTGAATAGTAGCTACTCTGGCTGAATCTATAGAAATACCTCCACTAGAAACAAAAGGCTTCCCCAAAGAAAACTTGGATCTGCTTCTCCAACTCTATCTCCTGATGAAGGCAAACTTCCATTACCTTAGAAACATCCGGAAAATCTCTAACCACTTCAATGGACTCTACAGCTTCTGGAGATACCTCTTTTCCAAGCAACAGATGCTAAATGAACTTCGGAATTATCGCAAGTCACTTTTGCGATTCCTCCCAACTCAGCCTCCAAAGAAATAATCCTTACTATCCATCCAATCCATATCCAAAATAAGATCAAACCCTTCGAGATTCATTATCAATGGGTCACAAGAAAACTATAGGGGAGATAAGAAATCTTAAGCCTCCACAGATCTTATCCAACTCAGTTGTTCCGCCTAAGGATAGGACAGTCAACCAAACAAAGAGAAAGATGAAACTTCTCTAGAACTCAAGTTGGAAATCCGAACAGATATCTAATAAATTTAAATAGATATATAAAATTATATAAAAATTACAAATACGCGCTCTCAAGATAGACACAACTCCAGAGCCTAGGTATTATCTCAACCTATGCTCTGATACCACATGTGACGACTCGTCCTTCATTCCACAGAAAGACGCATCATCGATAAGAAAGAAAGAGGTAGAAATAGAATAGAAAGAAGAAAGAACTCAACAATATCAGAATCTCACAGCGGAACGGAACAAAATATAATATATCAAATAGAAATTACATAGTCGTTTACATCAGAGTTACACAGATACAATAACCTTTCACATTAGACAGTTATAAGTTTCTGTCTAATCCATTACATTCCAAATACAACAGACAATGACTACAACACAACTCAGCACAGCGGAAAAGTAGATATAGCTACGTCTGGACTCCTCCTCCATGCTCTCCAATATTCGTCAAGTCAAAACCCGATCCCTTGGCTACTCATAAAAATTTGAGTACCCGAGAGTTTAAGAAAAACAAAAATAAACTCCAGGTCAGACATGGGTCTGGTGTGAGTAAACGGTTAAAAGTTGCTTAACTTTTGAAAACAAAAGGCATCATGTAAGACTTCCCACAAATAAACACGGGTATGTTTTTACCTTACGCTAACCAAAACATTTGATAGGAAATCCATTGATATTATAATAGTGTCTAGGGTTTTCAAGTAAAATACAGAAATAGCTGGAATGCTTACATCTCACGTTCCAACATAGTTGGGAACAATCAAAACGTATGTCACTTATTTGAGATTGGATTCCATATAATGGCAGGGCTATTGGGGTACCGCCCGTCACAGTACGTGGCCTAGATCACCATACCGAGGAGCCACCCTAACTCCCCTACAACATAAGGCCGGGACCATTCCTTACTAAACAGTCCCGAACTAGACAACCCCGCAGTTGGCTGCATACCAACTGCCCACACAGCCGGAAAAAATTGGGACGTCTAGACAGGGGAAGCTCTTGTCCTACTTGGGCATAACCCACTTAACCTTACTGCACCTTCCCTGTTTTAGCCATTCTCGGTTGATGAGGCTTGAGGCTACGATTACCTTTATAGAACACATCCATCTTAGAATGCTCATCGTCCACCTGACGATGTTCTAAAAGCATTCAATCCATACAAGTTCGTTCCGGGTTCGAACGAAACCGAAGGCATTATCTCGTTACACTCATTTTGGAATCACCCTCAGAGTTAACGACAATAACCATTGCACTCTGAATCTTCATCGTCACTTAAGATTCACGACCTAATGCTTAATTTGGATCGATGTGGTTTTCGGATATCCAAATCTGGAAATCCGATCCCGGTCTCATCGAAATCCAAAACGCCATCTTTTAGGTCCAAGTTGTTTTAAAGTTTAAAACAATTCATTTCAATTAAATTCAATACTTGAATTCACACAGCATTTAGCATAGATAAATATCACACATTTATCACTAATATATCTAATATCATATCATCACATATCATCCAAAAGATATCATCCAATAAATATCATCCAATAAATATCATCCAATAGATATCATCCAATATATATCATCCAATAGATATTATCCAATATAGATATTCTATACAAACAATCATCCATAAACAGGATTTATTAACCCATGTTATAATTAGTTATAATTTATTTAATCATCTTAAATTAAATTAATTACTTAAGAATTAATCTCCTAATCCTGCTTAACAATCATTAAGTAATTACAAACATTTAATTAATTAATCACTTCTTGATTATCCTTATCAATTAACCTTTAATCACAAATTAATTACTCTTTAATTCTCAATTAATAAACCTTAATTATTAATTAATTTCCTTCAATACAAAGTAATCGACCCTTAAATACATTTATAATCAATTAATTAACCTTTAATTAATTGATTAATTATCCATTAACTATTAATTAATAACCTTAACTATCAATCAATATCTCTTAATACAAATTAATTAATCCATAATTAATCTTATAATTAATTAATCATTAACTAACTAATTAATTATCTCTTAATTATTAATTAATAAAAATTAATTATTAATTAACAACCTAAATTACAAATTAATTAATCCTTAATCACTAGTAGATTAAACAGTTAATCAACCCTTATTAACATTTGATTATTCTTTAATCACCTTTGATTTATGTTTAATCATCTTTGATTAATCCTTAATTAATTAATCTTTTATCATAGATTAATCATCCTTTATGTATTGATTAATAAATCCAAATTTATTAATTAATAAAACTTAATTACACATTAAGTACTTCTTAATTATCAATTTAAGTAACCTCGAATTACTTAATTAATCTCTCTCTAATTATTAAATTAATCAAACTTAATAACTTGATTAATTCATTTTTAATTACTTAATTACTCAATTAATTAATCTTTATTCATTAATTAAGAATCTTTAATTAGTAATCTTTAATTAGTAATCTTTAATTAGTAATCTTTATTCATTAACTAAGAATCTTGTCCGCAAGTAGCAGCGTAGTGGTAAGATACTTGTCTCCTGGTAAGCAGGTCGCAGGTTTGATTCCCGTCTGCCCTACTCCCAATTTCAAGGCGCGGAGGTGAGTCCCTGTAAACCCACAAATACTGGTTGGGGACAAAAAATCTCTGTGCTGGGCTGGTCTAAAGCCCAATTGTCTGTGGTCGGACCAGGCAAGAGGGAGCTCCTCCTATCCCTTCGATTTCATCAGGGCTCTAGGTTGAGTTAAAAAAAAATCCTTAATTACAATTAATTAACTTTTGATTAATTAAATAATAACCCTTAATTAATTATTAATTAAACCAATTAATTACTTAATTAATTCTTTATAATTAATAAATCAAATTGAATAATTATACTTAATTCACTTTATTAAACTAATTAATCCCAAAACATTTTAAACCTTAATCATCTTAAGATAAAACATTATCTTATTAATACTTTATTAACATTAACATTTTAAACCAAATTATCTTCATAATTAATATTATTTAATTTAAATCATTAATTAAGTTTTTAAAATAAATAATCATTTAACTTGTTAAAATTGAAGTTTTCAAAACATAACTTCCTTTAAAATAACTTAAACATTATAAATAGAAGTTTTAAAAGCTAATTCAATTTGTAAACTTGCTTTTATAAAGATCTTAAACTTCATTTTAAATTAATGCTTAAAATCACTTTAAATTTCACAAAATTTAAATCAATTAAATTTTCAAAAACTTCTCAATTTATAGTTAAAGAAAACAAATAGAAAAGGGTAAGTTTAAACAAGAAAGCTTTAAACTAGATTTAAATTTAAACTTATATTTCAAAAACAATTTGATTTAAAACATTTTAAAACTGTTTCATCTCTGCTTTGGGTTCAACCCAAAGACAACTCGGGTCCACCCCTGAGTAAACTCTCTTTCTTCTCGATTTTTAAAACTTAAATTAAATTTTTAAAGTTTGAAAACCTATAGCTTATAAACACCTAAATTACTCGAGTTTACTCTCGAGTTTACTTCCTAAACACTTGAGCAATGCTTCGAGTGAAAACCAACACCCATCATTAGACGTCACGCCCCCTCTGTGCACCTGCACAGTCAACCCCGACACCGATGATCACCTCGGTGACGTCGACACACCATCCATCACCTCAACATCAATGTTCGATCATCCAAACATACTCACGTTTCTCAAACCAAATCGAGCAATGAGGAAGAACAGCAACCAAAAACCACTGCTTGGAAATTCACTCGCCACCACGACTCCTATCATAGGGGATGCCACAATTCCGGCCTCACCATGCCAACACACCTCGCAACCATTTCCCATAATTCCAAGCTACTTGATCACCCAGAGAACTCGAGATGACCAAAAAACCCAATCACATACAAACTAGGGTTATAAACCAATTTCCTTCACCGTCGACACCACAGTGATCGAGAACCCCAACTACCATTTTTGCCGAATACCCCTATCCTTCCTCTACCCCCAGCAAAGATCCCGGTCATCCCCGACCATTCAAACATTAGCAATTGCTCCAAAACCCAACTCAACCAATACAACATTATAAATCATGATTTTCATTTTAAAAATCATGTTTACCTAAGTCATTTCAAGATATAAACTTGAATCATCTTCATACAACACTTGATTTAACATGAATTTTAAAATTGCTACTGAATTTCTTGGTTCCAAAACTAAATTTAAACCTATATTGTTTTAAATAAATGTTAAACTTCAATTTATGATTAAACAAACATGTATTGTTCGTATCTCTAAACCTAACAAATATTGAATGATTTGATTTTGATTTTTTGATAAAACTTTTGTTTCCTGAACTAAGAACAGAGTTATAAAAGTACAACAGACATTCACATATACAATCATTCATATCATATATATGCACAATCAAGCATTATTATCTTAAACTTCACAAGCAATCAGAATTATATTAACTTAAATTTTAATTAATTTTTTTTACTCACCGATCTTTAAAAATGCAGAGGCTTGAATGCTTTAAATTACTGAAGCTTTAAAAAAACTGGAAAGCTTTTGAAAACTGTGATGATTCAAACACTTGAAACCACCCTAATAATTTAAGATTTGATACTCCAAGCTTTGCATTTTGAATGTTTACAGGCTTGAGAGGATTGCTTGACAATAAACTTCAGGTTGCATTTAGACTTGAAATGGTTGCAAACTCCATATTTGAGAATGGTTTAGGCTCTTGAATTTTTTTTTAAAAATTTGAACAGAGTGGTTATTTTTGTTCTGAGGAGAAATACAAGCTTGTATTTGATAATTCTTTACTAACAGATTTGAAAACAAATGCTTGATTAAGAATTAGTTTACAGGGTTGCATTTGAACATCTGAATTCTGTATTTTGAAAACCTGTTGTAATACTTTCAGAATTCAGTTTGTTTTGAGGAGGTGATTTCAGGTTTATTTTCAAATTACTGATTTAAAAAAAAATGGCTACAGGGTTTAGTTTCATTTGATCTGAGATCAGAGTTGAATTGTTTGAGGAGTTTTCAGATTTTGATTCTTGAGTTTGAGGTGTTAGCATTTGAAATCTGATGTTTTGAAAACCTGCTACAGGATTAACACTTCTGGATTTTGATTTTAGGAGAATTACTGGCTTGAGACAAAACAGATTACAGGATTAAATGATTTGATTTTGGGTGATAAATTGAAAAATAGTTTCAGATTTAATTCATGCATTTTCTGGTTTTAAGATAGTTGAACAAGATTGAGTTTTTGATGCTTGAGAAGATAAGAAAAGAATGTGAAAAAGAAGATATATGTTTTATATCATGTAAATTTGGATTTATTTTAAAATTAAAGAAAATAAAATAAATTTTGACACTTGTTTTAAATGCCACCACTTGTCACAACTCATAATTAATAAACTTACATGTGTTTTTATAAGCTTTAATAAATTAACACTTGTAATCTTTCATTTTTATTTATCTTTAAGAGATTTTAAAAGCTTTTATATAAATTTTCTAAAATTAATAAAATACATTTCTAAAGAAATAAATGTTTTCTAAATTTTATAAAAATATAATCTTTAAAAGAAAATAAAGTATAAACCAATTATAATTTAAATAAAATCATATATAATCTTTTTAATCCATTTCAAAATATTAAAATAAACCTTTTGTATTTATTTTTAAATTTAATAAACACAATCTTAATTAATAACAATAAATTCTTTTTAAGGAAAACAAATTCTATTTTAAATAAAACTCATTCATATATTATTTTAAATCAAAATACTTTTAAGATATAAATATTCGTTTAAATTCAAATTTAAATCTAAATTCAAATTCAAATTCAACTTTAGAATCAAATTCAAAATTAATTCAAATATATATATTAATTATAAACAAATACATTATTACTTTTGAATGATAATAACTTTATTTTAAAAAAATCTATGTTAAAATTAATCTTAATTATGAATTCCTTATTAACTCAAAAATAATAATTCTATTTTAGAATTCATTTATAGATCAACACCAACTATATTTGAAAATAATTATTCCACTTAAAAAAAATCTGCTTATAAAACATTACCAACTAAATTTGCAAATAATTATTCTATTAAGAATCCATTTATAACTATAATTAAAATCATCATATTATTAATTATTTTTGGTTATTTATATTTGAAAATAACAAATTTTATTCATTTTAAAATAATTTATTAAGAAGATTATCACATTTTAAATTCCTCGAAATTCTGGGATATCACAATAGCAATTAAATGTAATTAAACATTGCCTTATGTAAGTTAAGATAATAACTGAAAATTTTGAATGTAAAATCAATAGAAATGTTAAATATATGCATAAGATGGCAATTGATTTAATAAAGGATTGAAACCAAAATAAATAAATGAATTGGGATATTAAATGAGTATAAGTGATTTAATTTCAGCATAATGAAAATAAAATAGTTAACACAAATAAAAGATGAAATTGGAATTATATATAGCCTATTGGAACATTTGTTGTAATTAATGAACTTTTAAATGTAGTCAAAAGTTAAGGGTAATAATGGTTACAAGTTACCTATGTATTTAGTTCGTAAAATTTAGTTTGAAATCAATTGAAGTTAATTTACTTATTTTGTGCAATTTAATGTAGTTTTATTTAGTGATCAGAGAATGTTAGTTCAATAGGATGTAACCAATGAAAATTTTAATCTAATACTACGTTAAGGTTAACTAAGGTAATTATTTATAAATCAAATGGATTGCAAATCAATGGAAAATATGTAGATTTTATACTTAGCTACGAATTGAATAGATGAAAACAAATGTAAGCACTGAATAAATTCAATGAATTTAAATTTTAATAAATGGCCATTGAATATAATCAATGCTCTGTGAATGATTATAATATTGGGTTGAAGGAAATAAAGTTATAGGAATGAATGGAAAGAAAACAAGGTAACTAAGTTTATAGAATAGTAATGAACTTAATAAAAGTTTTGGGTTGAAACAAATCAATCCATTGAAATCCAAATTATAATAAGTGTAAATTTTGTAGCAATTGAAATTAAAGGTTATGCAATTTGAAATAAAGATAATATGAGAAAATTTATGTAATAGTTTTAAATCCAATATTTAAGCCATCTATTTAACTATAATAAATGGAATAATTTTTGATTGATTTAATTAAATAGAATTTTGGAAATTTAATTTGTAATTATTGAATTTAAGGAAACCGAGGAATTAATAAATTTTAAATCAACAGTTAAATTTGTTAAATTAGTATAAATGTTTAAGAAATTAAAAATGACAAGAATTGTCAATTATAGGATTGAAATTGAAGGTTGATTTAATTAATTAATTTTTAATTTATTTAATTGATGTAAAAATAGCCATTTTGGCCACTGACTCGGATTCCGACGAAACCAGTTTCATCGGATCCATAACGGTGAATTATTATAGGATTTTAAGTTTTGTAGCGATCGGGCTTGTCGTTTGATCATACGGACTCGAAACGCCTTGAAATCGATTAATTGATATCAACTGAAATTAATTTGAAAATATTGATTTTAGCGTAACTTCTCCATACAATGCAATTTGAACCTGGAACCTTTTCCATTGCGTTTAAAATATTTTAAAACATCTATTTTGATATATGGGTTTACCCAATTTCGTTCCAGAGTCGAAACGGGCTTTTTGGGCCACTTTGGGGTTAGCGCGTCTATTCAACCTTATCCATTCATCCTAATTTCTGACCTACCTATATAAACCCGGTTATAAACCCTAGCCTCCATAATTCTCATTTGCCTTTACGTACATCTTAACTCTCTCCTCCTCAATGGCAGACAAACAAACTCTAGATCCAAACACAATTCCAAATCAAATCAAAAGCTAAAAATTCAAACTACTCAAAAAAATTCAAAAAAAATATATGTTGAAGCTCTCGAAGTGCGTAATCTTCTGGTGAAATTCGTTTTTTGTTTTGGATTGTCGTTTGAGCGGTAAAAATTGAAGAATTCTCGACCGTTCAATGGGGTCGAAATCAACGTCGATGGATCATCAAATCGCTTGTACTGTTGGGTAGAGATCGCCGAGGGGAGTCGATCGGTACGGTTAATAGGTGATGTTGATGGTTGGATTTGGCGAGATAATTCACCTAACGTTTGTTAGGGCGGCGGCGCTGGGTAAAATCGAGGCAAGGGACGGTGATCGGAGGGGTCTCGGGGCACGGCGTGGTCGGCGTCGTGATTTGGAGTGGGGCGCGTGGTCGCGAGGCTTGTCGCTGGTCGACGTTCGTGAAAATATGGTGGCGGCTGAAGTTTGTCGCCTGTGTTTCATTCTGTGTGCATTAGGGCTTCGGTAGAGGAGACGTGACGTGGCGAAAAAATCTGAGGCAGGTTTGTTTTTTTTGTTTTAAAATTCAATTTTTGTTTTCAAAAAATTTAATCATTATAACTTCTACATACGAACTCCGTTTCATGCGCGATTTTTTTGTTAGGATCGTAATAAAATTCTGGACATTTTGGCACTGGTTTGGATAGAATTGGAGAATGTCAAATTTTTGGGTTTAAACTGAATTTAAATTCAATTTAAATTCAAAAGGTGAGTGTTTTAACCCACTCACAACTTCTAAAATCTCTTATGTTTGTTAAATAGATTGATGTTATGATTAGAAATTTATTTATGACTGTTTGACATATTTTAATCATCATCTCAGTTAAATTGCAATTTATTTAATTAATTTGTTATTTAATTATTCATTGCATATAAACTGCCAGTTAAATTTTTATTTGTTTTATTTCATAAAACTGCTAGTTAAACAGTTATAATTTATATTTTCATATAAATTGATAGTTGATACTTGTTATTATCACCTGTTAAATATTGATGTGTTGTTTGAATTTGGATGATGATTGTGATAAAATGGTTGATGGTTGATGTTGGATGAATGGATGTTGTATTCTATATTGTTATAAACTGAAAGTTATTATGCATTTTCATTTTATTTGGGATTGCGGTTTTAAATGATATATAACCGCATTTTTATTTTTAAATTGCGGATTGAAATGATAAATATCCGTATCACTTGACCATAGGATAGAAAATTATATACAGGCACCACGGTATATATATATATATATATATATAATTACTTTTGAAATGATTTTTTATGATTTGTAAAGAAACATATATATATATATATATATATATATATATATATATATATATATATATGGTTTTATGAGATATTGATTTCGGATATTTGATAAAGGTTATTTTATATATAGTTAAATTCTTGGTTTCAAGCTATGTATAACATTGTTTAAAGTATGAAGTAAGTTAAATAATAAAGTTGATTTTATTAAAATATATTATGGATAAGTATTTACTTAAATTATATTCCAATATAGAGTTTATATTGATTTTTATAAATCAAAGTTGAGAAGATAGTTTTGAAATTGATTTGAGATTTTATTTAATTAAGATCTTATCGAAATTTAGATTTAAGAAGAATATAGGGTTGTAACTAAATTCGGGTTTAAGATGATTTAAGTGAATATATCTAGTCTAAATAAATTAAGAAATATTGAATTATTGAATTTGAAAGTTTTATTTAAAGGATACTGGATTTATTAAGTAAGTATTTCAAAACTAAATAATAGTAAAGTGAATTTGGCATATATATATGAATTAAAAGAATTAGTTTTGAAATGGTGGAATATTTAAAACTTTGAATATATGGAAATTTGAAATGGTTTATTTGGAGGTTCAAAATTTGAATTTGGAATTTATTTATGAAATTAAATAAGCTATTTTATTATATAAAGTAATTTAATATTTAAACCATTTAAGTAATTGAAGTTATGTTTCAAAGCTATGGGTTTCAAGGTATATAGATTTGAAAGTGCTATGATTTTAGAAACGTTATATTTGAAATAAAAATGATATCATATTGATTTGGGTTTTAAAATGAAAATGATATCGTATTTTAATGGTTTTGAAATGAAATATTTATTCTGGTTTTGAAGTATAATTATTTTAAATTGACCGCGGTGTTATAATAACGTTTGGTTGTTGAAGAGACCGGGATCGAAAGTTGTCATAATCTCTGCCAACCTCGAAAACCACTTCAACAGCCGTGTACACGGTGGAGATTCCAGAATGAAGTAGGATGGTGGCGGCGTTTCCTTTGAGGTAAATACGTGGACCCGACTCCCGTGAGTAGGCATAAGGTGGCTAAAACAGGAGCGATTCTTGAGCCAATGAGGTCATTCCTCTGATCAGACGCACTCCTTCGATATTATACTCTGACTTTTGGTTTGATTCGGTGGCCACTTTTAATTTTTGATTTTGGGGGTGTTGTTCGAGGTGGGCAGTAGTAGCTGCTATGCGTTACCACCAGCCCAGATAGCAATTGGTATATCTACCCTGGCATTGCCTAGTTATGCCATGTCACCTACCCTTTCGCACCTTATACGATTTTGTTTTGTACCATACCTATGGAGTGCCCTCCGACGACGCCCAGTACGGTGGAGATTACGGTACTGTATAGACTATGGGAATATATAATGTGTTAAGGGCTATATGGGTAACCCCTTAACGCTATTTTAAAATAAGTTTATTTTACTAATAGACACTATTATAATAGTGATATATACTACATAGTAAATAGTTTAACGGATCCTTAAGAGATGTAAATCCCGAGCATCTCTTGAGTTACTGCACTCATATTTATTTCTGTTGATTTAACTTACATAAGATCTTTTAGTTCCGACTCGAGTTTTTTGTCTTTTCAATTCGCTCGGGTCAGTCCGAGCGTTTCAGGATTTGAAGATTATTCTGGAGGACGAAGACAAAGATTTGTAGTACTATTATCTACTATATTATTCCACTACATCATTTAATTCCGCTACATTAATTATTTCTCTGGTATGCGTACTCTGATATGTATAATTATAATAGAATATTTGTAAACAGCTTCATGAATTGTATATTTTATTATTATATTTTCTCGTTCCGCTGCAAGATTCTATTTTGTTTTTTTTTCTTTTTCTTATTTACCCCATAACAATCCGACCTTCCGTATGGTTTGGATCGGCATGTGTGTCGATTTAAAGCTTGCAAAAAGGCGGCCCGTTACAGCTGGTATCGGAGCTTTAGTTTAGCGATAAACGTTAGCTTTGTGGGGTCTGACTCTTTATTAATAGGGTAGTATTACCCAATAGGAGCCGCTGAGTGTATATATATGAGAGAGCGTATTTGTTAGTGTTATAAAAGGTTTTAATATTGTGTTAATTTGTTCCGTTTTGTATTTATAAATTCTGGTTGGTGCATGGGACGCTGTGACATCAATAGGGATTTCTAAACACTTAATAGGATAGACCGACATAATATTTGGTTTTAATATAGGTGAATGAAATAATTTTGCCTATTATATTTTCTATATATATAGAGTAAATTTTATAAAGATTTTATTTGGTTGTAATATATTGGTTGTTAGGTAATGAAATTATAAATAATAGTTGAAATGAGATTTAGAATAAAATAAATGAAAATTGGAAATTTAGAACTTAAGTTCCGGGAATTTGAAACTTTCTTTCGAATAATTTTGGAATATAGTAATAATATTGTTAGAAGTATTTTCTGATATAAATATTTCATTATAATTTGAAAGAATTGTTTTAAAGAATAATTTGGAAAA
Organism: Allium cepa; assembly: GCA_030765085.1. Classification (NCBI taxonomy): domain Eukaryota; kingdom Viridiplantae; phylum Streptophyta; class Magnoliopsida; order Asparagales; family Amaryllidaceae; genus Allium; species Allium cepa. Next base: position 791,193,309 of record CM060945.1, on the reverse strand, counting down.
AAAATAAGTTATGTACTTTCCTCTCTGTCACTGAAAAATAGTTTCGGTGATGGCGGGTGCATCATCGACATTCATTTTCGAGTTTCGAAGGGGGAAGGCCACTGTAGTAGTTTTACTGCAGATTTATTTTGGATAAACGAATATAAATTTTAAATTGTTTTAAAGATAAATGGATATATAAATTGTAAGTATATACCTTTATCTATTATTTTAAAATGAAATTAAGCAGTGAATAAATGAATGTAATATAATAAAAGAAAATTTCATGTTATGAATAAGTGAAATGAGATTTTGTTAGAAATGAATAAAAGTAAATGAAACTGTAAGGAAAAAAATGAAAATTAAAAAGATAAATTATTACATGAATGAAATTAATAAAAATGAAATTAATCTATTGTGTGGAATTGTTGTTTGCTTGGCTTATAGTTGTTTGGGAAAAGATACTCTAAAATTATTTGGATGAGTAAATAATCTATTTAGTTCCATCTAAGACTGTTGAGTAAATGGTGCACTAAGTAGTTTATTTTCCATTCTATGCAATTTAAAGTTGAACCCGAACAACTATTTGTTTTGTTTAATATGAATGAATGATTGATTATGTTGATTCTGTATGATAGTTGTATGTTGTGATTGCAAGTGATTGTTGTGTTTAACATTGCTTTGTTTGTTAGTGGATGAAACAAAAATAATATTTCATTTTATATAATTGTTAACCTTTTTGGATTATATAAATGAAATGCAGGTTATGGAAGCAATTGCTACTTCTTTTGGTTCCATAAAATAAGCGTTAATTGCCCGACTAATAGGTACGTTTTCGGATTACAGTTATAGCGTTATTATATTGTTTTCCTGGGTTAGGATATATATTATTTTGGTAAATATATGTTGTATATTTGTTATATTTGATATTATAATTTCTCCTGAGCCTCTCCGTACAAAGGAGACTCTGCCGAAATTTTTCGTAAATTTTGGACTTAGAAATTTTTTGAAAAAAAAATGTTTTCCAAACTTCATTAATGTGAGTATAAAAAGACTTAATAGTTATAAATAGATATATTTTATATAAAGCATTAAACTTGGTAAATTTATCTGTCTGTAAAATTAATAATTTGAATAAGATGTATTGACTACTTAATTTCTTCTTTTCCCTTCTTTTTCCCTTTTCGGGGACGAAAAGTTTTGAGTGGGGGAGAGTGTAACGACCCATAAATTTTCGATGTTTAAAAATTTGTTTATTTAATAATATTTTGTGAGTTAATATTGAAAGAAATAGAAATTTGTAAAATAAATAAAAGGAATAATAACTAAATTAAAATGAAACAATGTTAATACAAGTTAATTGTCAACAATCTAAATGAAACTCCAATTCATGGTATTTAAACATGCTATGCTTGGTTATAAAATTAAATATAAGTAACAAATGTAAACATTTAATTATTGTACAAAAAAGATAGTTAATGGTAACTAAATAAGATCAGTATTGTGTAAGGAATTATAATATGTGTGGTATTAATGGGTGCACTTATGTAAAAGGTAATAAATTAATGTGTAATAGATGAAAATGGAATAAATGTATTTTAATGAGAGTTGTTGTAATAATTGTTTGTAAAGAATAAATTTACAAATGTTATAAATTGTATAATGGTGACAACTATTGTTCGTTACCAATGTATTTAATCAATAGCAATTAAATGTAATTAAACATTGCCTTATGTAAGTTAAGATAATAACTGAAAATTTTGAACGTAAAATCAATAGAAATGTTAAATATATGCATAAGATGGCAATTGATTTAATAAAGGATTGAAACCAAGATAAATAAATGAATTGGGATATTAAATGAGTATAAGTGACTTAATTTCAGCATAATGAAAATAAAATAGTTAACACAAATAAAAGACGAAATTAGAATTATATATAGCCTATTGGAACATTTGTTGTAATTAATGAACTTTTAAATGTAATCAAAGTTAAGGGTAACAATGGTTATAAGTTACCTATTTATTTAGTTTGAAATCAATTGAAGTTAATTTACTTATTTAGTGCAAGTTAATGTAGTTTTATTTGGTAATCGGAGAATGTTAGTTCAATAGGATGTAACCAATGAAAATTTTAATATAATACTACGTTAAGGTTAACTAAGGTAATTAATTATAAATCAAATGGAATGCAAATCAATGGAAAATATGAAGATTTTATACTTAGCTACGAATTGAATAGATGGAAAAAAAATGTAAGCACTCAATTAATTCAATGAATTTAAATTTTAATAAATGGTCATTGAATATAATCAATGCTCTATGAATGATTATAATATTGGGTTAAAGGAAATAAAGTTATAGGAATGAATGAAAATAAAACAAGGTAACTAAGTTTATAGAATAGTGATGAACTTAATAAAAGTTTTGGGTTGAAACAAATCAATCCATTGAAATCCAAATTATAATAAGTGTAAATTTTGTAGCAATTGAAATTAAAGGTTATGCAATTTGAAATAAAGATAATATGAGAAAATTAATGTAATAGTTTTAAATCCAATATTTAAGCCATCTATTTAACAATAATGAATGGAATAATTTTTGATTGATTTAATTAAATAGAATTTTGAAATTTTAATTTATAATTATTGAATTTAAGGAAACTGAGGAATTAATAAATTTTAAATCAATGGTTAAATTTGTTAAATTAGTATAAATGTTTAAGAAATCAAAAATGACATGAACTGTCAATTATAGGATTGAAATTGAAGGTTGATTTAATTAATTAATTTTTAATTTATTTAATTAATGTAAAAAGAGCCATTTTGGCCACTGACTCGGATTTCAACGAAACCAGTTTCATCGGATCCATAACGGTGAATTATTGTAGGATTTCAAGTTTCGTAGCGATCGGGATTGTCGTTTGATCATACGGACTCGAAACACCTTGAAATCGATTAATTGAAATCAATTGAAATCAATTTGAAAAATATTGATTTTAGCATAACTTCTCCATACGATACAATTTGAATCTGAAACCTTTTCCATTACGTTTAATATATTTTAAAACACCTATTTTGATATATGGGTTTACCCAATTTCGTTCCGGAGTCGAAACGGGCTTTTTGGGCCACTTTGGCGTTAGCGCGTCTGTTCAACCTTATCCATTCATCCTAATTTCTGACCTACCTATATAAACCCGGTTATAAACCCTAGCCTCCCTAATTCTCACTTGTCTGTACGTACATCTCAACTCTCTTCTTCTCAATGGCAGACAAACAAACTCTAGATCCAAACACAATTCCAAATCAAATCAAAAGCTAAAAATTCAAACTCCTCAGAAAAAATCAGAAAAAATACATGTTGAAGGTCTCAAAGTGCGTAATCTTCTGGTGAAATTCGTTTTTCGTTTTGGATTGTCGTTTGACCGATAAAAATCGAAGAATTCTCGACCGTTCAATGGGGTCGAAATCAACGTCGATGAATCATCGAATCGCTTGTATTGTTGGGTAGAGATCGCCGAGGGGAGTCCATCGGTACGGTTAATAGGTGATGTTGATGGTTGGATTTGGCGAGATAATTCACCTAGGGTTTGTTAGGGCGGCGGTGCTGGATAAAACCGAGGCAAGGGACGGTGATCGAAGGGGTCTCGGAGGCACGGCGTGGTCGGCGTCGTGATTTGGAGTGGGGCGCATGGTCGCGAGGCTTGTCGCTGGTCGACGTTCGTGAAAATATAGTGGTGGCTGAAGTTTGTCGCCCGTGTTTCGTTCTGTGTGCATTAGGGCTTCGGTAGGGGAGACGTAGTGTGGTGAAAAAATTTGAGGCAGGTCTATTTTTTTTGTTTTAAAATTAAATTTTTGTTTTCAAACAATTTAATCGCTATAACTTCTACATACGAACTTCGTTTCATACGCGATTTTTTTTGTTAGCATCGTAATAAAATTCTGGACATTTTGGTGCTGGTTTGGACAGATTTAGAGACTGTCAAATTTTTGGGTTTAAATTGAATTTAAATTCAATTTAAATTCAAAAGGCGAGTGTTTTAACCCACTCACAACTTCTAAAATCTCTTATGTTTGTTAAATTGATTGATGTTATGATTAGAAATTTATTTATGACTGTTTGACATATTTTAATCGTCATCTCGGTTAAATTGCATTTTATTTAATTAATTTGTTATTTAATTATTCATTACATATAAACTGTCAGTTAAATTGTTATTTATTTTATTTCATAAAACTGCTAGTTAAACAGTTATAATTTATTTTTGCATATAAACTGATAGTTGATACATGTTATTATCACCTGTTATATATTGATGTATTGTTTGAATTTGGATGATGATTGTGATAAAATGGTTGATGGTTGATATTGGATGAATGGATGCTGTATTCTATATTGTCATAAACTGCAAGTTATTATGCATTTTCATTTCGTTCGGGATTGCGGTTTGAAATGATATATAACCGCATTTTTATTTTTAAATTACGGATTGAAATGTTAAATATCTGTATCACTTGACCATAGGATAGAAAATTAATACAGGCACCGCGGTGTGTATATATATATAATTATTTTTGAAATGATTTTCTATGGTTTGTAAAGAAAATATATATGGTTTTATGAGATATTGATTTCGGATATTTGATAAAGGTTATTTTATATATAGTTAAATTCTTGGTTTTAAGCTATGTATAAAATTGTTTAAAGTACGAAGTAGGTTAAATAATAAGATTGATTTTATTAAAACATATTATGGATAAGTATTTACTTAAATTATATTCCAGTATAGCGTTTATATTGATTTTTGTAAATCAAAGTTGAGAAGATAGTTTTGAAATTGATTTGAGATTTTATTTAATTAAGATCTTATTGAAATTTAGATTTAAGAAGAATATGGGGTTATAACTAAATTCGAGTTTAAGATGATTTAAGTGAATATATCTAGTCTAAATAAATTGAGGAATATTCAATTATTAAATTTAAAAGTTTTATTTAAAGGATACTGGATTTATTAAATAAGTATTTCAAAACTAAATAACAGTAAAGTGAATTTGGCATATATATATGAATTAAAAGAATTAGTTTTGAAATGGTGGAATATTTAAAGCTTTGAATATATGGAAATTTGAAATGGTTTATTTGGAGGTTTAAAATTTGAATTTGGAATTTATTTATAAAATTAAAGAAGGTATTTTATTATATAAAGTAATTCAATATGTAAACCATTTAAGTAATTGAAGTTATGTTTCAAAGCTATGGGTTTCAAGGTATATAGATTTGAAAGTGCTATGATTTTAGAAAAAGGTTATATTTGAAATAAAAATGATATCATATTGATTTGGGTTTTAAAATGAAAATGATATCGTATTTTAATGGTTTTGAAATAAAATATTTATTCTGGTTTTGAATTATAATTATTTTGAATTGACTGCGTTGTTATAATAACGTTTGGTTGTTGAAGAGACCGGGATCGGAAGTTGTCATACTCTCTGCCAACCCCGAAAACCACTTTAACAACCGTGTATGCGGTGGAGATTCCAGAATGAAGTAGGATGGTGGCGGTGTTTCCCTTGAGGTAAAACGTGGAACCAACTCCCATGAGTTGGCATAAGGTGGCTAAAACAGGAGCGATTCTCGGGCCAATGAGGTCATTTCTCTGATCGGACACACTCCTTCGATACTATACTATGACTTTTGGTTTGATTCGATGGCCACTTTTGATTTTTGATTTTGGGGTTGTTTGAGGTGGGCGTTAGTAGCTGCTATGCGTTACCACCATCCCAGATAGCAATTGGTATATCTACCCTGGCATTGCCTAGTTATGCCGTGTCACCTACCCTAGTGCACCTTATACGATTTTGTTTTGTACCATACCTATGGAGTGCCCTCTAACGACTCCCAGTACGGGGGAGATTACAGTATTGTATAGACTATGAGAATATATTATGTGTTAAGGGCTATATGGGTAACCCCTTAACGCTATTTTAAAGTAAGTTTATTTTACTAATAGACACTATTATAATAGCGAAATATACTACATAGTAAATAGTTTAACGGATCCTTAAGAGATGTAAATCCCGAGCATCTCTTGAGTTACTGCACTCATTTTTATTTCTGTTGATTTAACTTACATAAGATCTTTTAGTTCAGACTCGAGTGTTTTGTCTTTTTAATTCGGCGTTTCAGGATTTGAAGTTTTTATTCTGGAGGACGAAGACGAAGATTTGTAGTACTATTATCTACTATATTATTCCACTGCACCATTTAATTCCGCTGCATTAACTATTTCTTTGGTATGCATACTCTGATATGTATTGTATAAGTATAATCGAATATTTGTAAACAACTTCATGAATTATATATTTTATTATTATATTTTATCGTTCCGTTGTAAGATTCTACTTTTTTTTTCTTTCTCTACTTTTTCTTATTTATCGTATAACAATCCGCCCTTCCATATGGTTTGGATCGGCATGTGTGTCGATTTAAAGCGTGCGAAAGGGCAGCCCATTACAATTTGAAATCGATATAAATTACAAATGGTTTTAATAAGAATTTGGATTGAACATTTAATCTTTCTAATTGAAACTGTTAAACTGAGATTGGTTTTAAATTGAATTGTTGAAGTAAAGTTGGTTTGTGAAATTGGAAGAAACAATTCTAATTTAAAACTATTTTTGATTTAAACTCTTTTATATATATATTAATATATAAACTATTTTTAATATATATACTAATTTTAATATATAAACGATTTTAATCTATAGCCTATTTTAAATATAAACTATTTTAAATCTATAACTGCTTTAGTATATAAACTATTTCTAATATTTAAACTGTTAAATTTGGAACTGTTATAATTTAGATTTAATGGATTTAAATGTGAATACTTTGATATGATGGTTTGACCTATTTTGTGGCTATGATTTTGGAAGTGAATTATAATTTGAAGTGAATTAAAAATTAAAGTGAATATGATTTCGAAATTGATATGATTTTGAAAGTGCATGTGATTTCGAGAATGAGATGATTTTAAAATGAATATGATATTTTGATATAAAAGTATGAACTGTTTGAAATGAAAATAACGACTGTGTGAAATAAACATTTGGTTGTTAAAGAGACCGGAATCGCATATTGTATACTCTCTGCCAATACCAAAAACCACTTTAACAACTATGTAAATGATGGTGATTCCAGAATGAAGTAGGATGGTTTTGCGACGTCTATATGAGGTATGAATGCAGCCATGACTCCCGTGAGTCAGCTTGATGTGACTAAAATAGGAGCCATGCCGGGCTAAGTGAGGTCGCACCTTCGATCGAGCATGCTTCTTCAATACAGTTCTATTACTTTGTGATTTGACTGGGTGCACCATTGATATAGGAGTGTGTCGCGAGGTGGACGATAGTAGCTGCTATGCGTTACCACCAGTCCGAATCCACCAATGGTAGTATTCCACCCTGGGCATTGTCTCGCATGCCTTGTCACATGTCTTATCGTTCCCTCTACGAGTTTGTTTTGTACCATACCTATGGAGTGCTCCCTGAGTATCCCACCAATTTGGTGGAGGTTACAGTATCTATATATACCATGGGAATATATAAAAATGTGTTAAGTGGTATTTGCGTAACGCCTTAGCGCTATTTTAATACTTTACTTTACTGTGGAGATTATATGTGTAGCATATTGTACTATGTATGTAAATAGTTTAACCGATCCTTAAAGGATAGGAACCCCAAACATCCTTTGAGTTACTTTGTATTTCAGCTGATTTGATTTAAGAATGTTAATTCTGACTCGAGCGTTTTGTGTTTTGCTTTATGTTCGGGTCAGACTGAGTGTCATAACATTTGAGACTCGCCTTTGGAGCTTGGAGCTTTGTTTGAAGATCTGTCTTGTATCTACTCAGCTATTCAGTTATTCCCAGTTGTTTGTGATTCAAACTTGTCGGTTGCATTGTATTAAGACTTCTTGTCCTTGAGATTCTCTGTTGTATTTTGTTTTAAATTTTGATGTTCTATAGTAGCTTCATGAACTACTATTTTTCTATTTCCGCTGCTTATTGTTGTATTACTTCGTGTCTGTGATTCTATGATTGATTTATTTACTATATATACTAAGTTTTGCCAAATATAAATTAACACTCTGTTGTTTTGAGCAATTCAAGTCTGACATGAGTGGATGATTGTAGATTTGAATGGTTCGAAATAGTGGGTCGTTACAATAAGTTAAATATCAAAGAGGGTAGGGCAAGGGATATATGGAAAATCTGTATGCCACAACCCTACAACCACTAAACCTTGCCTCATTTTTCATTCAAACATTCATAAATAAAGCAATAGTTTAGAGAGATCAAGGCCGACCATAACTCTAGGAGAACAGGAGTTCAAAATCAAGTAGAAACTAAGATTCAAGTTAGAAAGATTAAAGCAAAAGCAAATCTCAAGTTCCTTATCCAAATAAGGTGAATAATAATCTAAACCATCTCAAATAGGTTTTGATGAACATCTTAATTTTGGGTTTAAGGTTTTAAAATCGTTTGGATGATTTGAATGATGATTAGCATAGATTATATGACATGTTTGATTTAAACAAGTATGTTTGTAAAAGGTTTGATTCGATTTTAAGGTTAAAATCTTGTAAAATTGGTTTCGAATGCCATGAGGATTTAATATGTTATGTAAAACATTATATAGGAGAAGGTTTTAAATTTTCATAATAATTCAAGTTATGAATAATTTATTATGAATTTTGAATTGAAGAAATAGATAATTTAGGTTCAAAAATTTATTAAGCAATTATATAAAGGACTTCGGGTCGGAAATTAATATATATTAGGAAACATTTTAATAGTGAATTATGATGAGTTTTAGGAAACAACTTCGGAGACATCCATAGTCACTGCATCTCATCACGCAGCTACTACTTCCAGAGGTTTTCAAGATATCATCGCTAACTTTTGCCTAACCAACAGATCTAAATTCTCAAAAATCCGCTCACACGAGCGCAATCAACTTACACTTCAAAGATGAACTCCGAACCTTAACAGGTTTCCTTCAGAGATCAAATGAAATCTTACACCAAACTACAGAGATTACTCGAGACGGTATCAGGTCTACAGTCTCGACAAATACACTTCCAATCTCAAACATTCAGCTTCAACCAATGGTAGTTGTGTTAAACACACCACTACCTCATCTACCTTTATAACTAATATTGGAAAACCCGAACAGGTAACCCAACAGATAGGTAGAAATATATATATATACAGTTATATATAAAAATTACAAGTACGCTCTCTCAAGAAAAACACCATTTCAGAGCCTAGGTATTCGCTCAACCTAATGCTCCGATACCAAATGAGACGACCCGACTTTCTTACCATAGAAAATCGCATCATCTTTAAGAAAGAAAGGGATAGAAAAGAGAAAAGACAGAGAAGAAGAAGAAGAAACAACATCAGAATCTAAACAGCGGAACGAATAAATTATATTAATCACATAATACATTTTCATAGTATCATATACATCAGAGATACACAGCTAAACAACACATACTAGACAGTTATAAGCACATGTCTAGTTATACAACTCAATACAACTCAAAGACAACAACTCAGAGAACACACAACGGAATACTATATAGCTATACGCAGAAGCCTCCTGCTCCTCCATAATTCTTCAAAGCCAACCTAAATCCCTTGGCTACTCGTAAAAATTTGAGTACCCAAGAGTTTAAGAAAAACAGAATAAACTGCGGGTCGGACATGGGTCTGGTGTGAGTAAACGGTTAAAGTTGCTTAACTTTAAAACTTTTTGAAAGAAAAAGATATCACGTAAGACTTCCCACACATAAACATGGAAAAGTTTTTACCTTACGCTAACCAAAACATTTGATAGGAAATCCGATGATATTATAACAGTGTATAGGGTTTTCAAATAAATATGAAATAGCCGAAATTGTTACATTATTAAATTCCAGCTACTAGCCACAAAAGTGGGTAATACAATCAAATCCGATGGCACTTATTGGATTTTGGATTCCATATAATGGCAGGGCGACTGGGGTACCGTTTGTCATAGTACGTGGCCTAGATCACCATACCGAGGAGTACGCCCGCTCCCCTGCAACACAAGGCCGGAACCATTCCTTACTCAACAGTTCCGAACAAGACCACCCCGACGGTTGGAGCTCACAATCGTCCACACAGCCGAAATAAAAGGGACATCTAGACAGGGGTAAATCTCACTCTCCAGTGGGGGCTACCCACGAAGCCTTGCTGCACCTCCCCTGTTTTAGCCATTCCCGGTTGATGAGGCTTGAGGTTGCGATTACCTTTAGTGAACACATCACTTAGAATGCTCATCGTCCACCTGACGATGTTCTGAAAGCATTCAATCCATACAAGTTTGTTCCGGGTTCGAACGAAACCGAAGGCATTATCTCGTTACACTCATTTTGGAATCGCCCTCAGAGTTAACGACGATAACCCTTGCACTCTGAATCTCCATCTCGAACCTATAAGAACTAGTTCCGTCAAACTCATCACGGAATCACCCACAGAGTTATACTGACATATATTCCTTACACCTCGAGTCTTTACAAAGCTCCACTTTGATTCACGACTTAACGTTAACTTGGATCGATGTGGTTTTCGGATATCCAAATATGGAAAACCGATCCCGGTCTTATCGAAATCCAAAGCGTATCTTTTAGGTCCAAGTTGTTTTAAAGTTAAACAATTCAATTCAACTATATATATACACATAGAATAGATAATTTACAAGTCACAATTGATAATCACATTATCAATTAAACAAATGATTCATAACAAAATAGGTAATCCACATCATTATCACAATAAATAATCTATATTACCATCACAATTCAACCAAGCATTTATACCACACAACGTTACTTATCTCATTTCTGAGATTACATCCATTCAAAACAATCAATGTCATCCATTCATACATAAGCAAATGATTTCCTTAATCACAACATAATTAATTTAAAATGAATTAAATTAACTATCTCTATCTCTAATTAATTTAAAGTGAATTAAATTAATTACTTCATCTCTTAATTAATTTAAAATTAATTAAATTAATTACCTTCATCATAACAAATCTTGCTTAATAAACATTAATTAAACCAATTAGTTAATCATCATTCTAATTAATCAACCTTGATTAATTAACTCTTAATCAAGTAAATAAATTCTTAATTATTCTCATTAATTATATCAATTAATGAACCTTAATTAATTACTTCCATTAATTAATTAGCTATAATTAATTACATTATTTCTTAATTAATTACATTAATAAATCATGCTTAAATTAATTACTTTCCATTAATCAACTTTAATGAATATAAACAATTATTAATTATTCTTAATTACTTCTTAATTACTTTTAATTACATTTAAGAAACCTTTGATTTATTACACCAAATAATAAACTCTTAATTACTTTACCAAGTAATTATTCATTTAAAATTACTTCCCAATAAGTAATTTTACTTATCTCAATTACCTATGTAATTTATCACTTACTTATCTTAAGTAATTAGCCTTACCAAATTTATTAAGTAAACATACTTAATCATTTATCAAGTGACTTCTTTAATTAATTAACAAATTAATTAACTTAGTTGATCACGTTCATCTCATAAAACAAAATTGAGTAATTCATTCCTTAATTACTCTTTAACCAATTAATCTTCAATTAACAGATTAATTATCATCAATTATTAATCAATAAATCTTAATTATTAATCAATCCTTTAATACAAAGTAATTAATCACTAACTACTTTTATAATTAATTAATTAACCTTAATTAACCAATTAATTAACTCTTAATCATTAATTAATAAAGCTTAGCTATTAATTAATCACCTTAATTACAAATTAATTAATCCATAATTATAATTAATTAATTCTTAATTACAATTAATTAACCTTTAATAATAGATAATTAATTCTTAATTAACTTGTATTATAGATTAATAATTCTTTTTAATTATTAATTAAGAAACCCAACTTATTACTTAATAAAACCTTTATTAAGTATAAATTAATTACTATTTTAATTAACCCCTAATTACTTAATTAATAAGTAATTACAATTTAATTAATCATTTGTCATTAATCTAATCATCATAATTATTATTTAATTAATTATACTTAATTAACTACTTAATTAACCCCTTTAATATAATAATTAAATTAATTAACTAACTTAAAATTCTTATTCAATTTAATAAACTACCAAACATTAAAACATTATCGTAAATTAACTTTGGAAAACCTATACTTAACATAAGTCATTAATTAGTTAAAAATATAAAGTAATCATTAATTACTTTCTTTAATCATTAATTAACAATTCCTAATTCAATTTAATAAATTACTTAAACCTTTAATTGTTAATTATAAATCCTTTTTCATTAATCAATAAAAACATTTCCTTATAAATTTCCTTTTATATTTCCAAAATAAGTTTGGAAATAACATTTACTTAAAATATTTAAACAAATCATACAAATTCATTTATAAAAACAATTCAATTCAAAGAATGAATTTTAATTTAACTTAAACTATTTAAACTTAACTATTTTAAACTAAAAATCTAGTTGAACATTAATTTGGGTTCAACCCATATATACTTGAATCCAAGAACAAAGTACTATCTTTCTTTTCTTTTTCTTTTTTAAAACAAAATTGATTTTAAAATTTTAAAAACTGTTTCAAATTTAAAACTTAAAACTGTTAAAACATAACAGTTTTAACTTTGCACAAAACCCAGAACCCACACGAGTTCCTCCCCGAGTTATCTCCCTATATCCCGAGACCTGCTTCGAGAAAATCAAGCAACCCAAACAAAATACAAACTGCAAACACCACATTCCCCTGTGCAAGTGCACCGGCGCTGGAACCCTCTCTGGCCAACGTCGAACCCACCGACATATCACTTTTCCATCCTACAAGCCTCCACGATCAACCAAACTTCAACACCTGCCCCGATTCAAAATTGAACAACTTGGTTGAACTGAACCCCAAATACCATCATCATAATTTCTAGAAAACCCTCGCCTCCGATCACTAAAGTCGCCACAACTCCGGCCATGGATTGCCGACACACCACGCTTCCACTCCCCAGAATTTCATCAAACTCGATGCGATTATGAAGATGCAGTAGTCCAATTTACAGCTAGAACCCAAACTAGGTTTTAAATTCAAAATCAAGAAATTTCAAATCCCTCAATGGATTGAAAATCCTTCAACCAATTTTCCCACACTCTTTGATGCTTCACCTAGCTCCATCAAGAATCTCAAGCGTTCCAGATTCACAGATCAACAGAATTAGGCAGAAATCCAATTTCCAGTAAATACCCAATTACCCACTTAATACCGTTTTAAAAATTGTGAATTTCTTTTCAAAATTCGTAATTTTCAATGACACTTAAGTTTATAAAATCATTTTAACCAAATTTAATACTTGATTTCAAACATTGATGATAAATTTGTTACTGGACAATTTGATTTAGAGGTAAATTCAAAAACCAGAGACTTAGATCTATTTTTGTTTTTAGTTTATACTTGAACTAACTTATTTTAGTTTAAATCTATGACTTAACAATTTTTGAATAGAATTGTTTGAAGATTTAATCTTTGTCTCAGATCCTACAGAAAAATACACAGAGAAAAATAAAAATCAACATGCACAGATTCAAGCCTTACAACAAATTTGCAGATTTGTCTACACAGATATAAACTCAAACATCATCATAAACTTATATGCAATCAGATAATTACTACTTTAATTTTTTAGTAAAAATGTTTACTCACCTCAATCTAAAAGAAGTGCAGAGGTTTTGAAGATGAACTGGAAGTTGTAAAAGACTATGAACCTGAAGCCTTTAAAACAGAAACGTCTCATCCTTTTCAAATTGCTTTTCAGATTTGCAGTTTGAAAAACTTGTAAACACTTGATCTTGAAGCTTTAAAAACTGGAGCTTTGGAACTGAATTTGTTTCAGGAAATACTTTGACTCATAATATACACTTGCATGCATATGAATATTTGATGCAGACATTCAAAATGTTGCACTTCAATGTCAGGTTTTTGATTTGAGCATTGTTTGAATTGAGGAATTGTTTCAGGCGTTTGACCTGAGTTTGAGGAATTGGTTTTTGTTTTGAAAACAAATTGCAGATTCTTGAATCACAGAAATGTTCAGGTTTTGGGTGTTTAATTTGAGCAATGATTTTTCATATTTTTGTTTTGAGGATGGTTTGAATTGAGGAGCTTCTGATTTTTGGTGGTTGAGTGTTTGCTGATGATTCAAGTTTCTTTTCAGAAATGAACAAAGAATTTAAAGAAAAAGAAAAATGAGAAAGAGTGTTTATAAGGTAATTTCAGATTTTATTAAATTAAAAATAAAATTAAAAGAAAATGGACACTTGTCTTATATTTAGATTCAATGTTTAACACTTGTTAACAAAGTGTTTTAGAACTTAACATTTGTCACTTTTATTAAATTTTATTCTAAAAAAAAATTGAAAGCCTTTTTAAATTAATTTCCTAATGAACAAATATGTTTTCTTAATTTGAAAAAAATGCTTTTCTATTTAAATATCTAATAAACAAATACACTTATACATTTATAAATGTATGCTAAATTTATATAAAATACAATCTTTGAAAAGAATGAACCAAATATAATTTAAATAAAATTATATACAATATTTCAAACTTATTTTAAATGCTATTTCAAAAGCCTTGTAAATATATTTTATTAAATAATTAAAATTCCAAATTTCTATCAATAAATTTCTATAAAAAGAATAATATAAAATAAATCTTATTTTTAATTAAGAACATTATCTATATATTTTAAAACCAAACTATATTGTTATTCTATTTTAAAATGTATGTATATTCTTGAATTCAAATTTATATTCAATGTCAAAGTCAATTTAAAAATCCAAATTTAAAATCAATTTAAATAAATAAATATCAATTTTTAAATAAGCTTATTATTATTTACAAATAATTTATACTATCTTAAAAATCAATTTAAAATACACAGATATAGATATATTTAGACACACTTATAAATTTTGAACACTATAAATCTATTTAGAATTTATCTACACAAACAAAATAAATATCCTTAATTTGAAACCAATTTATAACCATAATCAAGTCATTATAATTTTATTACTTAGTTATTTATTTTTGAAAATAACAATTTATCAATTTCAAATAATTTAAATTAAGGGATTATCAACATTTTAAACTCCTGGAAATTCCAGGATATTACAATCCTCTCCCCTTAAAAGAATTTCGTCCTCGAAATTTAAAACAAAGATAATCCATAGTTTTATTTATCTCAACCAATTCAAACATTCATAACAGCCATACACTATTAATCAAACAAATAATTTCATCCAAACAACTGATTCAATCAAATAAATAACACCAGCTATCCGGACACAGATCCGGATAAATTTCCTAAAATTATCTCGAGTTTCCCGGGTACAATCACAGGAATACTCGCTCTACTAAATCCAAACTAGCTATACTGCTAAGCTACTAAGTTCCTACTCAGCTAGATCTATAATCTGCACAAGATATCAGACCACAGACAAGACTGATCAACAACTAAAATCTTCATAGAACTACTTGTCTCGAAACCAGTAATGGATCAAAACACGTACTCCCTCAGAGACACGTGAATTATTTTGAATTCCAGTCTTCCAAACTGGCAATTCAATTCTTCAGACCAAAGGACTGATCTTAACAAAAACTCAGAAGAATCCAATATACCTCGGAGCTCACCAAAACTTATTGCTCCCTTTTCCAGAGAAAATCTCAATAACATCGAAGTCTCCCACTTCGAATTCCAAATTCTTCTGTTACTCAATCTTAAAAACTTCCCAGACAATCCGAGCTGCCTACAGATCCTTCCCGGTCAGCTCAACCTTTGTTGATGCTTCTACAAACAAACTGGATCAACTCACAAACTGATCCTCACAAGATCAATCCAAAATCAAAACCAAACTTTACTATCAACAGTAGAAACCAACTTCTCTTATCCGAAAAAGACAGAACAGAATCACTACCAACTTTCCTCAGATTCTGAAAAATAAATTCAGTAGAAACTCTCTAATCCAAAACACTGCAACTTCCGGTTGCTTCTACTCAAGAACAACAGCCACCTTGCTTCCGCTGCACAACTCTGATCTGGAGCAGATGAAAATGTCATAGAATGAACACAGGCACAAACTAAACGTCACATCTCGAAAATAAGGTTTAACAGAAATTCCAAGAAATATAGAGCTGCTTCACCAATCAATCCTAGGAGACAACCTTCTACCCAGCTGTATCACCGGTATCACTTCTGACATCAAATTGATTCAGAACTTAAACTTCAATGTGGGAAAATTTCTAACTTCCCTGTAGATATACCCAGAAAAATCTTCAGCAATTCCATAACTTCTACATCCTCTAGAAATGCCACAAATCCAAGCAAAAGATTATCTAAGATAATCTCCCAAACTATCGCAAGTCACTTTTGCAATCAACCAATCCAATATCCAAGATATTGTTCTCTCTCCACAAATCAGAACAGTTTATCCTTGACCAACTAACCCATCGAAGAAACAGATCCTTACAGCTGCTTCTGAATTGCACCTCTAGTAAATGCTAAACCAAAAAGTTCTTCCTGCCGGAATACAGAACTCTTTCGAGCTGCACTGCTAACACAAATGCCAAAGATTTCTTATCCAAAGTTCTTTGAGAAACTCGGACCTCCAACTAAACACAAACATCCTGCAGAACTCAGCTACAACTCTGAAGCAAACACACTTCCTTAAATTTGCTCCGAAAGAAAACATCTTCGGAGACATCCGTAGTCACTGCATCTCATCACGCAGCTACTACTTCCAGAGGTTGTCAAGATATCATCACTTACTTTTGCCTAACCAACAGATTTAAATTCTCAAAAATCCGCTCACACGAGCGCAATCAACTTACACTTCAAAGATGAACTCCGAACCTTAACAGGTTTCCTTCAGAGATCAGATGAAATCTTACACCAAACTACAGAGATTACTCGAGACGGTATTAGGTCTACAGTCTCGACAAATACACTTCCAATCTCAAACATTCAACTCCAACCAATAGTAGTTGTGTTAAACACACCACTACCTCATCTACCTTTATAACTAATATTGGAAAACCCGAACAGGTAACCCAACAGATAGGTAGAAATATATTTATATAGTTATACATAAAAATTACAAGTACGCTCTCTCAAGAAAAACACCATTTTAGAGCCTAGGTATTCGCTCAACCTAATGCTCCAATACCAAATGAGACGACCCGACTTTCTTACCACAGAAAATCGCATCATCTTTAAGAAAGAAAGGGATAGAAAAGAGAAAAGACAGAGAAGAAGAAAAAACACATCAGAATCTAAACAGCGGAACGAATAAATTATATTAATCACATAATACGTTTTCATAGTATCATATACATCAGAGATACACAGCTAAACAACACATATTAGACAGTTATAAGCACCTGTCTAGTTATACAACTCAATACAACTCAAAGACAACAACTCAGAGAACACACAGCGGCATACTATATAGCTATACGCAGAAGCCTCCTGCTCCATTTTCTCCTCCAGAATTCGTCAAAGCCAACCTAAATCCCTTGGCTACTCGTAAAATTTTGAGTACCCAAGAGTTTAAGAAAACAGAATAAACTCCGGGTCAGACATGGGTCTGGTGTGAGTAAACGGTTAAAGTTGCTTAACTTTAAAAACTTTTTGAAAGAAAAAGATATCACGTAAGACTTCCTACACATAAACATGGAAAAGTTTTTACCTTACGTTAACCAAAACATTTGATAGGAAATCCGATGATATTATAATAGTGTCTAGGGTTTTCAAATAAATATGAAATAGCCGAAATTGTTACATTATTAAATTTCAGCTACTAGCCACAAAAGTGGGTAATACAATCAAATCCGATGGCACTTATTGGATTTTGTATTCCATACAATGGCAAGGCTACTGGGGTACCGCTCGTCACAGTACGTGGCCTAGATCACCGTACCGAGGAGTACGCCTGCTCCCCTGCAACACAAGGCCGGAACTATTCCTTATTGAACAGTTCCGAACAAGACCATCCCGACGGTTGGAGCTCACAACCGTCCACACAGCCGAAATAAAAGGGACATCTAGACAGGGGTAAATCTCACTCTCCAGTGGGGGCTACCCACGAAGCCTTGTTGCACCTCCCCTGTTTTAGTCATTCCCGATTGATAAGGCTTGAGGCTGCGATTACCTTTAGTGAACACATCACTTAGAATGCTCATCGTCCACCTGACGATGTTCTGAAAGCATTCAATCCATACAAGTTCATTCCGGGTTCGAACGAAACCGTAGGCATTATCTCGTTACAATCATTTTGGAATCACCCTCAGAGTTAACGACGATAACCCTTGCACTCTGAATCTCCATCTCGAACCTATAAGAACTAGTTCCGTCAAACTCATCACGGAATCACCCACAGAGTTATACTGACGTATAGTCCTTACACCTCGAGTCTTCACAAAGCTCCACTTTGATTCACGACCTAACGTTAATTTGGATCGATGTGGTTTTCGGATATCCAAATATGGAAACCCGATCCCGGACTTATAGAAATCCAAAGCGTTTCTTTTAGGTCCAAGTTGTTTTAAAGTTAAACAATTCAATTCAACTATATATACACATAGAATAGATAATTTACAAGTCACAATTGATAATCACATTATCAATTAAACAAATGATTCATAACAAAATAGGTAATCCACATCATTATCACAATAGATAATCTATATTACCATCATAATGCAACCAAGCATTTATACCACACAACATTACTTATCTCATTTCTGAGATTACATCCATTCAAAACAATCAATGTCATCCATTCATACATAAGCAAATGATTTACTTAATCACAACATAATTAATTTAAAATGAATTAAATTAACTATCTCTATCTCTAATTAATGTAAAGTGAATTAAATTAATTACTTCATCTCTTAATTAATTTAAAATCAATTAAATTAATTACCTTCATCATAACAAATCTTGCTTAATAAACATTAATTAAACCAATTAATTAATCATCATTCTAATTAATCAACCTTGATTAATTAACTCTTAATCAAATAAATAAATTCTTAATTATTCTCATTAATCATATCAATTAATGAACCTTAATTAATTAGCTATAATTAGTTACATTATTTCTTAATTAATTACATTAATAAATCATTCTTAAATTAATTACTTTCCGTTAATCAACTTTAATGAATATAAACAATAATTAGTTATTCTTAATTACTTCTTAATTACTTTTAATTACATTTAAGAAACCTTTGATTTATTACACAAAGTAATAAACTCTTAATTACTTTACTAAGTAATTATTCATTTAAAATTACTTCCCAATAAGTAATTTTACTTATCTCAATTACCTCTGTAATTTATCACTTACTTATCTTAAGTAATTAGCCTTACCAAATTTATTAAGTAAACATACTTAATCATTTATCAAGTGACTTCTTTAATTAATTAACAAATTAATTAACTTAGTTGATCACATTCATCTCATAAAACGAAATTGAGTAATTCATTCCTTAATTACTCTTTAACCAATTAATCTTCAATTAACAGATTAATTATCATCAATTATTAATTAATAAATCTTAATTATTAATCAATCCTTTAATACAAAGTAATTAATCACTAATTACTTTTATAATTAATTAACTAACCTTAATTAACCAACTAATTAACTCTTAATCAGTAATTAATAAAGCTTAATTATTAATTAATAACCATAATTACAAATTATTTAATCCATAATTATAATTAATTAATTCTTAATTAAAATTAATTAACCTTTAATAATAGATAAATAATTCTTAATTAACTTGTATTTTAGATTAATAATTCTTTTTAATTATTAATTAAGAAACCTAAATTATTACTTAATAAAACCTTTATTAAGTATAAATTAATTACTATTTTAATTAACCCTAATTACTTAATTAATAAGTAATTAAAATTTAATTAATCATTTTTCATTAATATAATCATCATAATTATTAGTTAATTAATTATACTTAATTAACCCCTCTAAAATAATAATTAAATTAATTAACTAACTTAAAAATCTTATTCAGCTTAATTAATTACCAAACATTAAAACATTATCTTAAATTAACTTTGGAAAAACTTTGCTTAACATAAGTCATTAATTAGTTTAAAATATAAAGTAATCATTAATTACTTTCTTTAATCATTAATTAACAATTCCTAATTCAAGTTAATAAATCACTTAAACCTTTAATTGTTAATTATAAAATCCTTTTTCATTAATCAATAAAAACATTTCCTTATAAATTTCCTTTTATATTTCCAAAATAAGTTTGGAAATAACATTTACTTAAAATATTTAAACAAATCATACAAATTCATTTATAAAAACAATTCAATTCAAAGAATGAATTTTAATTTAACTTAAACTATTTAAAGTTTAAACTTAACTATTTTAAACTAAAAATTTAGTTGAACATTAATTTGGGTTCAACCCATATATACTTGAATCCATGAACAAAGTACTATCTTTCTTTTCTTTTTCTTTTTTTAAAATAAATTTGATTTTAAAATTTTAAAAACTGTTTCAAATTTAAAACTTAAAACTATTAAAACATAACAGTTTTAACTTTGCACACAACCCAGAACCCACACGAGTTCCTCCCCGAGCCATCTCCCTAATATCCCGAGACCTGCTTCGAGTAAATTAAGCAACCCAAACAAAATACAAACTGCAGACACCACATTCCCCTGTGCAAGTGCACCGGTGCCAGAACCATCTCTGGCCAACGTCGAACCCACCGACATATCACTCTTCCATCCTACAAGCCTCCACGATCAACCAAACTTCAACACCTACCCCGATTCAAAATCGAGCACCCTGGTTGAACTGAACCCCAAATACCATCATCAGAGATTCCAGAAAACCCTTGCCTCCGATCACTAAAGTCGCCACAACTCCGGCCATGGATTGCCGACACACCACGCTCCCATTCCCCAGAATTTCATCCAACTCGATGCGATTATGAAGATGCAGTAGTCCAATTTACAGCTAGAACCCAAACTAGGTTTTAAATTCAAAATCAAGAAATTTCAAATCCCTCAATGGATTAAAAATCCTTCAACCAATTTTCCCACACTCTCTGATGCTTCACCTAGCACCATCAAGAATCTCAAGCATTCCAGATTCACAGATCAACAGAATTGGGCAGAAATCCAATTTCCAGTAAATACCCAATTACCCACTTAATACAGTTTTAAAAATTGTGAATTTCTTTTCAAAATTCATAATTTTCAATGACACTTAAGTTTATAAAATCATTTTAACCAAATTTAATACTTGGTTTCAAACATTGATGATAAATCTGTTACTGCACAATTTGATTTACAGGTAAATTCAAAAACTAGAGACTTAGATCTATTTTTGTTTTTAGTTTATACTTGAACTAACTTGATTTAGTTTTAATCTATGACTTAACAATTTTTGAACAAAATTGTTTGAAGATTTAATCTTTGTCTCAGATCCTACAGAAAAATACATAGAGAAAAAATAAAAATCAGCATGCACAGATTCAAGCCTTACAACAAATTCGCAGATTTGTCTACATAGATATAAACTCAAACATCATCATAAACTTATATACAATCATATAATTACTACTTTAATTGTATAGTAAAAATTTTTACTCACCTCAATCTAAAAGAAGTGCAGAGGTTTTGAAGATGAACTGGATGTTGCAAAAGACTATGAACCTGAAGCCTTTAAAACAGAAATGTCTCATCCTTTTCAAATTGCTTTTCAGATTTGCATTTTGAAAAACTTGTAAACACTTGAGCTTGAAGCTTTAAAAACTGGAGCTTTGGAACTGAATTTGTTTCAGGAAATACTTTGACTCATAAAATACACTTGCATGCATATGAATATTTGATGCAGACATTCAAAATGTTGCACTTCAATGTCAGGTTTTTGATTTGAGCATTGTTTGAATTGAGGAATTGTTTCAGGCATTTGACTTGAGTTTGAGGAATTGATTTTTGTTTTGAAAACAAATTGCAGATTCTTGAATCACAGAAATGTTCAGGTTTAGGGTGTTTTAATTTGAGCAATGATTTTTCATATTTTTGTTTTGAGGATGGTTTGAATTGAGGATCTTTTGATTTTTGGTGGTTGAGTGTTTGCTGATGATTCAAGTTTCTTTTCAGAAATGAACAAAGAATTTAAAGAAAAAGAAAAATGAGAAAGAGTGTTTATAAGGTAGTTTCAGATTTTATTAAATTAAAAAGAAAATTAAAAGAAAATGGACACTTGTCTTATATTTAGATTCAATGTTTAACACTTGTTAACAAAGTGTTTTAGAACTTAACATTTGTCACTTTTTATTAAATTTTATTCTAAAAGAAATTTAAAAGCCTTTTTAAATTAATTTCCTAATGAACAAATATGTTTTCTTAATTTGAAAAAAAATGCTTTTCTATTTAAATATCTAATAAACAAATACACTTATACATTTATAAATGTATGCTAAATTTATATAAAATACAATCTTTGAAAAGAATGAACCAAATATAATTTAAATAAAATTATATACAATATTTCAAACTTATTTTTAATGCTATTTCAAAATCCTTGTATATATTTTATTAAATAAATAAAATTCCAAATTTCTATCAATAAATTTCTATAAAAAGAATAATATAAAACAAATCTTATTTTTAATTAAAAACATTATCTATATATTTTAAAACCAAACTATAATATTATTCTATTTTAAAATGTATGTATATTCTTGAATTCAAATTTATATTCAATGTCAAAGTCAATTTAAAAATCCAAATTTAAAATCAATTTAAATAAATAAATATCAATTTTTAAATAAGCTTATTATTATTTACAAATAATTTATCCTATCTTAAAAATCAATTTAAAATACACAGATATAGATATATTTAAACACACTTATAAATTTTGAACACCATAAATCTATTTAGAATTTACTTACACAAACAAAATAAATATCCTTAATTTAAAACCAATTTATAATCATAATCAAGTCATTATATTTTTATTACTTAGTTATTTATTTTTGAAAATAACAATTTATCAATTTCCAATAATTTAAATTAAGAGATTATCAACATTTTAAACTCCTGGAAATTCCGGGATATTACAGAAGGCATACTTTCAAAGGGGTTGAAGCCGTTCTTATAAGCTTTCGAAGGGGTAGGACTATCCTTATTAACTTCAAATTACTTTTGTTTATAAATGATGCTTTTGAAACGGTTGATGCCTTTCTATTTTAAGAAAATCTTTCGAATGAGTTACCTCCTATTTAGTTTTGAAAAGGAGCTTTCAAAAAGCTAGATGCTTATGAACCTAGTCGAAACCTAGCTGCCATCTTCATACCTTTCGAATTGGTTAAAGGCCGCTTTTCTCGTAGCGTTATAACAATAAGTTCGAAAGGAAAGCTTTGTTTTATTAATATTGAAGCCATTTCCCAATGCTTTCAAAAGGGTTTTTGTAGCCGCTTTTATCATTGCTTTCGAAAGGGTGGTTTCGGAGCCATTTATTTCCCAAATTCTTATACTTGAAGATTAATGTTTCTTGAAAGGATAACTTTCACTTATGTTCTCCTTGACCCTAAAGTTATAATTAAGGTTAAACCCAATGGTTTCAAAAGAGATACTTTCAAATGGTTTCAAAGCCATGCTTCTATAAATTCTACTTGAACTAACTGGTTTCGAAAGATAAGCTTTAATGCTTTTGAAGGGAAGATTTCAACGCTTTCGAAAGAAATGGTTTAAGTGTTTTGAAAGGTATGTCTTTAAGTGTTTTGAAATAAGGTTTGAACAATTTTAAAAGATATGTTTCAATGGTTTCAAAAGAGAAGGTCTAAGGTTTTGAAAGCCATAGTTTTCAAAACAAAAAACTCAATCTCATATTTAAAGATAAACCCTTGGCAATATGAAAGAGTTTATGAAATGGCATTTAACTTTGGAATCATTGAAGAAGATTTCCCTGCTAAAGATAATAGGATGAAGATTTTAACCATGTCTTATTTGAAAATGATTACAAGGAAATTAAATCATAGATGTTTATACTATTATGTCATGATCAGGCCTGTCAATGGGCTGGGTTTGGTTCGGGTATTATAAATCCACATCTGATTACTATAATTAAAACTCGAGCCCAGCCCAAACTCATAGGGTATTTCAATAGAATATTTGAGCCCGGCCCATTGGGCTTTTTAGGCCCGCTAGGTAATAGCTGTATACCTAACTTAGAATATTTATGTTAAATCCATATTTTAAGACTGCAACTTCGAAAAAAATTGTATACAAACAATGTTAGTATATAAAGTGGGCAGTAATGTAGTCAAGTTAACAATAAAAGTATGCAAAAATATGTACATGTAAACAAACAAAATGGCGAATAAAAAACATACACACTCATGTTTTGATACGATGGAAAACTACTAGCCGGGTCGGGCCCTAACTGGGCCGGGTTTTGATAAAACCATACTCGACCCGGGTCGGGCCCATGTCAGCCTTGGGTAGTAAAACGCAAAACCCTTACCCGCATCAATAGGGAGGGTTTGGGCCGGTCTCGGCCGAAACTCATACCATTGACAGGCATAGTCATGATCAATTAACATATGTGCTTCTTCTATAAACATATTCACTTTATAATTAACCCACAATTACAATTTGAGGTATTAAGGGAAGAATAACCAGCTAGGTTGACCCAGTAGTGAATACACATTGAGTTAACTCCAGTGTGAGTATAATTACATACAGAAGGTCACGTAGACTAGTATATAGGATTCCCAAAGACTGAGTTAGACAAATTCGTAGTAAGCCCATGAAAACTATATATGGAAATTGTTATTAGCAGAGGCCAATAGGTTCTTAGTGATCCCATGAAAACTATATCTGGATTAAGTTACCAACTGTGATCTATAGGTTCATAGTCAACCCATGAAAACTATGGCATGAGAGAAGTTATTGGAGAATCCAATAGGCTCATAGTGAGCCCATGAAGACTATAATTGGATGAAGTTATTGATAAATACCAATAGGTTCGTAGTGAACCCATGAAAACTATGAAATCAGAAAGATAGTTCGTAAGCGAACCCATGAAAACTATGAAATCAGAAAGATAGTTCGTAAGCTTAAACAGGTTTTTAGTTAACCCATGAAAACTATTAGGTTAATAATGATCCTAGAAACTATAACTTGAGACAGATAGTCAAATAATTGGGGATGGGAAATCCAATACATATTGCATGTTTGCATATCATCATAATACCTTTTATATGTTGTGTTTTTACCATTGTGGATACAGGTGCACAGTATATGGTTATTACAAATTAAGTTAAGATACTAGTGCGGGGAAAACCCATTCTGTTAAGCGGCATGGTCTCACTAGATATCTATATGATTCGAGATGGTAGGTTATTATTCACACCGGGCTTATTGCCAAACTCAAAGTTTATGTTTTCCCCTTAAACTCTTGGGTGCTCAATTGATTTTGAGTAGTTTGAGAGTTAAGATTTTTAGGTTCTCCTTTAGACGAATGAGCTTCCAGAGACGTGCAAAAGGCAAGCTAGCTATTGGAAGTACTTTCTATTTGATTCCGCTGTATTCTTATTGTAATGGAAAAGTTGTTTAATTGCCTATATTTAGACTCTGACTATCTAAGAGGGAATCTTCACATATCGCTCTTGGAATATTTTTGTAATAATTATATTTCATCGAACGTGGATTGCGAATTGGGATTATGCAATGAATTTGAAACATGTTATGAAGTTGAATGAGAAATCTATTTTATGATTTTAATTTATTTTCATATTCAAGTGTTCTATTATATCAATGTATTTAGCATTACCGTATTTGGTCACCAAGAATTAATAACCATGGATGACTGTAGCATCTGTAACCGTTAGTTTTGGTTCTCCAAGTGAGGATGTTACATTTGGCCTAAGGTTATTTTCAGCTGCTGCCTACACTAGTCGTCCGCTCTATTGCCACAGGCCGACTGCTAGCAGTCAACCGGTTACATTAAAGTGGTCGATCGATCGCTTATATGTTAATTTATTATTTTATGTTTATCTCATTCCATTTCTTTTCTTATACGACTGATTTTGTCCCATCTGATATTAATGTTAAAGTTAATTTAACGTTACTTAGAGTAAGTATTCGTATACCATTAATTTAACTTAATTAATAATATTTATTTTTTGATTTTCTTTCCTTCCATGTCAACATTCTTATTTATTAACGTTTGTTTTAAAATTAGTTAATTCTATTTATTTCCTTTTATGTTCAAGTTATTTATTTTCCTACCCGCTTTCTTCAATAGATCTAATTTCATAGAATGTTATTAATTTACATTAACAATTGTTTATGTGTTAAGCTAATAATATTTATTACTCCCTTTATTTTTAAACGTTGCTATTCATTACCTTCACCCACATAAATCCATATTTAATTCCTTTACAATGCTGATTTATTTAGATTTACCATATCAATTTGTTAACATTAACACTTATATTAAATTCCTATTTTAATATTAAGTTGTTAACATTTACTTCCTTGCTTGTTTTGGATTATTTCTAATCCAAAAACTTCAAACGACAATAATTTATTCATTTGAACTTCGATCATAAAACTTTATATGAAAATTGATCAGAAAATCGCCATGAACACAACGGTGCAAATTTCAATTTCTTATTATATTTTTGGAAAAAAGGTAAAAATATAACTATTGTAATCTTCATTTGATTAAAAATACAATATACAACCAACTAGGTTCCGATCGTTCACAACCCTATAGATATTACGGCCATTTGTTGGACTTGTATTTTTTGCCAAAATGAAGGTATTATTTATTTTTAGCTAGGGATTTAGTCGATGGAAATAAGGTAAAAAATGTTGGTATTTTTTTTTATGACGAAAATGTTGCTTTCTTAAACAAGCAAGGCAGTGGAACCTTTATTTTGATATATGTTAAAGGTATCTATTCATGACCGGTAGAACTAAGCCACAATGCCATATGATTGGGCAATTGAGCTACTATTCCTTAAGGACAAATTTAGTATTGTATTTAAAAAAATTATTTCAACTTTAAGCTTTATTCAAAACTTATTACAAATATAGGCATATGCTTGTGCAATTTTAAAGTGCATAAAGCACACATTTGTTGTTACTATTTTAAATATAAGTATAAATTAATTTGTTATTTTTAATTACACTTGTGTATTTTTAAAATGTGCAAGTATAGAATATTGAATTTATGTAAACCAGGTCTATTTGTATAATAAGTTTGAACAAAGCTAAAATTAAAAAAAAAATCAACCTTAATACTAAAATTTGTTCAAAATAGAATGGTTGTACTTGCTTTGTTTTGTTATATTATTTATGTGTGAATTGGTTAAAAGGATAAAATTGAGGATAATTTTTGAATCAAGAACACAATTTCTAAAGTTTAGTCTAAAGACAAAAAAAATTCTTCCAATGCTATATTAGTGTATCATTATTTGTGTTAGTCGTTTATATAGTGTGTGTATGCTCAAAATTAGCATTATACCAATATAATGCTATGTTATATATATATAATAAAAATAATAAGTAAATACCATTTACACATTAAAAAAACAAAATTCTATATTAAATTAGTAATATCTTCCTTATTCATTTATAGTGCGTGAATGCTAAATTAAATTAGCACTACACCAATGTAATGTTGTACTAATATATACAGAATAAAAATGATAACTACAAATAGCAATTAGAAACAAGAAAGAAAATAAAATGCTATATTAAATTAGCATTATCTATGTTATTCGTTTATACCACTGCGAATTCACGCTACACACACAAGCATTTTTTGAATTCTTATACTTAAATGAAGGTGAAACGTACACA
Source organism: Allium cepa (assembly GCA_030765085.1). NCBI lineage: Eukaryota > Viridiplantae > Streptophyta > Magnoliopsida > Asparagales > Amaryllidaceae > Allium > Allium cepa. Next base: position 791,165,229 of record CM060945.1, on the reverse strand, counting down.
TCTGGATTGTTATTTTTTTGAATTGGTTTTTTCACGAAAACAAATGACAAATTTAAATGGTCAATATGCTTAAATAATTTCAAATGGAAAAAAGTACAACTAATATTTTTGGATACAATGGTGTTATATAACAAATACTAACATTAAATATAAATCATTTTTAACTTGGAAGCATTACGTTACCAATAATGCCAATTTTCTAAATTGAATTGTTAGCATCCTTTTGTCATGCTAATATTATTCGATACGACTTTAATTTAAATAAGAATTGAATTAAAGAGTTAAAATTATAGTTAACTGGGAATTGAACTAACTGTATTTTATTCTAACTAAAATTTAAAATGGTGGCCAACTGGGTTGCCTCGGTTGATTAATAATTTAGACTACAAGATTAAAGGTTACAAGTTCAATCCCTTCAATCAACACTTGTTGGCATTAATGAACCATGTTAAAAAAATTAAAATAGTGCATAAGTTTACCTTCTATTATTTGTTGCAAAAATTTCTTTCAAAACAAAATTTTATTTGATTTAGCTCATTTATTAAATCTGTTTATCTTCAGTTGAGTTGATCCCACTAAAAATTCAATTTCAACTATTCTTGAGTCCATATTTATTTACATAAATAGTATATCCTTTTATTATTTAATTTATTTCACTGACATATCTTGCAATATAGGTTAACTGTATAACTGCTATTATAATTACCTAAATTTTTATTTATAATTTCCCTAACAATATTCATTCTGGACATCTTATTTATTATAGTATATTATTCAGTTACATTCATAACCTTTCTAGGTAAGTCTTATTACTATTTCTGAATGTAATTAAATACTACACAAATTTACCTTTTTATTTACATTATTTTATGAAGCAAGAATATAGTTTGGACATTTCTATTACTTAAGTTTCTCTTGTATAACCTTCAATTACATTTTCACTTTAACATTTTATCTTTTTGAATAGTTCAGGTAAGTTATACATACTATAGAATGCAATTGAGTATTATACAAAAAAATTCCTAATTTAACTATTCACTTCCATTTCTCATTTTAATCATTTCAATTATTCAAATTTTGCTTTGTTTCAATATTTGAAAATCATTACTTAATACAGGATTTAAAAATTAAATTTCGGTTTCACTTTAAACCAATTTTGAAATATATATATATATATATATATATATATATATATATATATATATATATATATATATATATATTATACAATCGAATCATACACCAGAAATTAAAATCAAATCCATTTTCCAAAACAAAAGTGTAGCCAAGCTACTAAGTGCTCTCTCCACTCTAAGACCCGAAAATGAATGTCGATGATGCTGCAGTCATCACCGAAATTATTTTCCAGCGATAAAAAGGAGAGTACCGACTCGCTTCTTTTAAAATTTCTATAGAAACAATTTTCTTTTGAAAATACTTTTTAAATAATATAATTTTAAAACTTTGAAAACCTAACTTTTGAAAGGCAACAGAAATTTAATTCTTAAATCTTAAATTTAAATTCGTTTCATTTGAAATCAAATTTATAAACCATATTTTAAACTTTCACTTCTTATAACATACAACAATAGTTGATGGTTTAGAAATGTTGACAAAACAATAAATGAAAATTTAGTATCATCACTTCTAAGAAGCAATTCATTTAATTATCAAATTCCAAAAAAATTATACTTTTATAAAATATAACCATACATAGAATTGTATCATTTACCAATTTCGAAAACAGTATTGTGTCAGTTTTCTCTGTTCAAGTGTTTTGGAATTTCTATCGACGGCGTAGGCCAGACGAATCGATCGAAACTCCAAATTGACCTTAACAACTCAAACAACCCAATATAAAACAATTTTATATCAGCTACAAATACACTCCCTCACATGATGATTCAAGGATGGATTTCAAAACATGGATAGAGATTCGAATTCAGAAGGACCTGGTCAAAGAGAATTCTAACAAAGATAGATAGGATCGAAAGTGAGATAAGATAGATTTCGAAAGAGAAAGGATTGATAGACTTATATAATCGAGGGCGACCTTAACTGGGTCAACCAAGACTTAAAGAAAGCAAGAATAGCATCAATGAGAACCAGGACACAAGTCAAGCTCCATGGATATGATCGATGCGGTATTCAATTCTTCGCTGAGGAGGTGGAGAAGTGACTTCACCCAACATCAGGATAATCTCTGATTATCGAAGTGGAGTCAAGATTACAAGGAAATTACCCTAATCGTCTACTAGAGATGGTTCGAACTTAGCCAGAAATAATCGCATCTAAACTGAGGACGTAGAAATCTCCAGTGGATTGACGCTAGTTATAAAGGAGTTTCACCCCTTTACAAATCATATTTAGGTTGGCGAGACCGCCGATGGAATTAGTCACACAAAGGATGAAGTTGACAGTTGAGGTTGGGGCTATGGGATGCTCCAGTATCAAAAGAACGCAAATAGGAGAGGATAATAATGAATTTTCAAAACAAAGGGGAAAGTACCAAAATTCAAAGGAAACCCAAGTCAAATAGGAAGAAACTCAAGCTCGAACAAAGGTGGTTTTGTAATTAAATTTACTATATACGCTAAGTTTTGCCTAAACCTCGCTCTGATACCACTTGTAACGACCTGGTATTTTGAACCACTCGTCCTCACATGTCAAACTTGAATTGTTCAAAACAACATACTGTTAAATTATATTTGGAAAAACTCAGCATATACAGTAAATAAATCAATCACAGAATCACAGACATAAAGTATTACAACAATAAGCAGCAGAATAGGTAAATAGTAGTTCATGAAGCTTCTATAAAACATTAGAGTCAAAAAATACAATAGAATCTCAAACACAAATGAATCTCTAATACAAACAAATGACATTTCTGAACAAATCAACCGGAAAAGCTAAATAGTTAAGACAGGTCTTCAAGCAAAGCTCTAATCTCCAAAGGTGAGTCTCAAATGCTGTGACACTCAGTCTGACTCCAGCATAAAGCAAAACACAAAACACTCAAGTTAGGATAAACATTCTTATACAGTAAATTCAAATCAAATGAAATGTTAACTGAAATACAATTAACTTAAAGGATATTTGGGATACCCATCCTCTAAGGATCTGTGGAACTATTTACTATGTAGTAATATACGCTATTATAATATGTCTATAGTAAAGTAAACCATTAAAATAGCATTATGGTGTTACCCATATCCTCCTTAACACATTTTTATATTCCCATAGTCTATACAGTACCGTAATTCCTCCATAAACAAAAGGGCTATCAGAGGGCACTCCATAGGTATGGTAAAAACCAAACTCGTAGAAGCGACGATAGGGCATGTGATAAGGCACGCGTGGCAATGCCAGGGTAGATATACCGTTTGTGGATCCGGACTGGTGGTAGCGCATAGCAGATACTACCGCCCACCTCGAGACACGCTCCCAAATAAAAGGTGCACCCAATCAAATCACAAAGTAATAGAATGGTATCAAAGGAATGTGCTCGATCGGAGGAGTGACTTCACTTGGCCCGCCGTGGCTCCCGTTTTAGTTGCATCAAGCACACTCATGGGAGTCAGGGCTGCGCTAATACCTCATATAGAATCATCGTCAAACCATCCTACTTCATTCTAGAATCTCCACCACGTACACAGTTGTTAAAGTGGTTTTCGGTATTGCCAGAGAGTATGACAATATCCGATCTCGATCTCTTTAACAACCAAACGCTTAATTCACATCGTGATCATTTCATTTCAAATAGTTCATACTTCATATCAAGATATTGTATTCATTTCAAAACGATATTAATTCAATATCATTATTCAATAAAAAATATTCATTTCCAGAATCATAACACTTTCAAAATTATAACACTTTCGAAATCATAGCACTTTCGAGATCATAACACTTTTGAAATCATAATACTTTTGAGATCATAACACTTTTGAAATCACACATTTCCAACTTAAACAATTTAGATTTTGAAAATAGTGTGTGTATATATTAAAATAGTTATAAACTAAAATAGTTTATATATCGAAATATTTTATATTTAAAATAGTTTATATATATTAAAAATACTTTATATAATAAAAATAGCTTCCTTAAATTTCCCAGATCGATTCGGATCCAGGTTTGAACTATCATTTCAATTCCAATAAGATTCAAGGTTTAAATATTCAAACAATTTCAATATGAGTTTCATTTATTTTTCAACATTTAACTTTAATTTTATTCAAATTGGAAAATATTCACTTAATCAGTTTAATAACAATTAAATAAAATCTCAATTTATGAATTTAAATCAATATTAAATATTCAGTCTCAATTTTATTTAAAGTTGAGAATATTCATTTATCACTTTTTATCAAATCAAGTTATAAATCATATCTTTCAAAGTCTCAAAATCAATAAGTTCAAATAACTTCTTATTTAAATTCAATTGTTAACCAATTAAATTTCAAGTCAATTTTACTTTATTTTTCCAACCTCTATTTATTTAAAGTTATTACAAAATCTATTTAAAAATATTAATGTAAATTTTTAAATATATTATACATATACTAATTAAATTAAATTTTATTTGAATAAATCGTATCAAATTAAATCTTATTAATAAATCTATTTTAAATCTTATTTTATATATTTAAAAATAATAAAATTATAAGTAAAATCTTAAAACTTATATTTTCAAAACTAACTTATAAATTTAAAATTTCCAAACATATAATTTAAAAATCTAATTTTTCAAAGTAAAATATCTTTATATTATATTTAAAAATTAATATTTGATACAACCCAAACGTTTCCTTCCAAAACTATAAAAATCATTTTTCAAAATAGATCAACGGTGTTCGTATATGATTTTCTATCCTATGGTCAAGTGATAGATATTTATCATTTCAATCCATAATTTAAATTAATATTTACGGGTATATATCATTCCAACCCGAAATCCCAAAATTTCAAAATCAATGAAAATCGCTTGGATTTATCATTTCAATCCATAAAGATTTTCCCTTAATCTATAATATCGTTCGAGTATGTATCATTTCAACCCATAAGGATTTCTAAACTAACAGGGAACTAGTAGAGTGAGAACAGATATGATAATAAATGAACAACAAACATATATCATCAACAACAAAATTAAATATAATATATACAATAGGGTGATGGTGTCATATGTCATAGGTGAACAATTGCAGAAAATAAAATATCAAATTTAAAAGATCAAATAACTAACAATTCAATATTCAACAACATATTTCAATTGTTATTTCTAGGTGAATTAAATTTATTAAATATAAGAATGTTAATTGTGAGTGATTACTCACCTTTCGAGGCTAGAGAACTTTGATAACGAACTGAGCTATGAATCAGAGCAAAGAATTCCAAAGTAAAGTATGATGATCACGAAGTTGACGATCAAAGCAAAGTTGGAAGTTTGGAATTGACGGGAGACAAATCAAATTTAGCCTAAAATAAACTGAGAAAAATATATATTATATATATAAACTTTCTTGTTCAATTTTAGAAACATATATTAAAAATAAATTCTATATACATATTTCAAATAAAATTAAATTTAAAAAAAATAAAATATCTTTATATATTTTCGAAGACCAACTCACTTAAACTGATATAAACTAATACATAGATTAACATATATATTATATATAAAAAAACAATATCTATTGTAAAATCAATATATCTTACTTTATTGTAACCTATACATATGTATAACTCAACAGATCCTTTATAAACTTATAGAAACATATATATACTCAAATCAACATATTATGTAACTAATACAAATATATATATGCAGACTTTAAACAAATATGCAAACTATACTTGTAAACACTTATATAAAATCAGACTATGACCAAATATGCAGACTATACTTATAACCAAATATATGTAATCCAATATAAACAATTTTATATGCAAAACAATGTACATATACAAATTAGAACGTAACCCAATATATGCAGACTAATATATACACACACACATGCAGACACAACATATATAATTACAGGTAAATGTATATATGTAGGCTAGTATAAATATGCAGACACGATATATAATTACAGCTAAATGTATATATTTAGGCTACACTAACATATCCTCAGACTATATATGCAATAATGTATACATGCTACAAAATTAAATATACATGCTATAGGAAGTGAAAGCAAACTCATTTACAAGATAATTTGCAGAATATATATATATATAACTTGGTATTTTATGTATATATATATATATTACAGGAGGGGAAGCGCTTGACAGATATGAAAACAGCTAATATACCATTTATTATTATTTTATAAATATTACCAGAGGAGGGACAGGCTTTAGGCAACTTGGGAGGAAACACGAGCATGCTTGGGATTTGAAAGCGAATACAATATGGATGCTTTAGGTAAAATAAGCTTTAGAATATAAATAACTTCCTCCTGATGGATGAAAACTAGATCTACAATTTTTGATAAAGAAATAAAATAATCATAAAACTTACTTTACATACACAAATATATATACACGGTAGAAGATTCCTACATGTGATCGGCTGCTATGGGGAGGGAGGACGTGGAGCTACGGTCGAATCAGGAGGCACGGGTGGCAGATATTTGGATGGTGCTCGGCATGGCAGTGGGCTGTGGGCTATTGATGGTGTCGATGGTCAGGTGGTTATGCGGGCAGATGAAGGTGTTCGATACTTGGTCGTTGATGTGGAAAGGGGCGACAAGCGGGCCTGGCTGGCTTAGGCTGTCGTAAGGAAGTGGGAGAAACGTGGAGAGGGGTTTGGATAGTGTAGCTCGAGCTACAGTCAGCCATTGGTGGCGAAGAGGCTATAGGAGAGGATGGAGATGTGCTCGCCTCTGCTAGTGTGGGCATGGGTTCACGTATGACACGGGTTGGAGGTGGTGGGAAAAAGGTCGATAGGGCCAAGTTTGGATGGCCGGCACGACCGATTTTGGGTGGTCGGCGACTGGATTATGTGGGGTTGAGCGGCTATCACACGAAGAAGAAAGCATGCAGTGGTTCAAGGCGAGGAGGATGCTGCCTAGGGAAAGAGGATCGGGTTGCAAAGCTTAATAGGAAGGCGAATAGTTTCTCATGCCATATAAACTTCTATATATATAACTTTATATCGATTAATACTTCTTTTTCTCTGAAAAATAGAGAGGAAGGGAGGGTAAGATAGGTTTGCAAACCGGCTTTTATATATAAAAACTTATATTATTTTATTTTCAAATGAAACCGGAGAGTAATAAAACCATCAGAGGGAATAGAAAAGGACATAGGTTGAATTCATGAAATAAAGAAAAAAATGGGCTATTAAATTTACTAGGTGAACAAATGAATGGCCAGAGAGAAGCCAAAAGGTTAAAGTTGGGTACCGATACGACAAATCGTTTCACCGATTTCATCGCGTACCGGACATCATTATATGCCAACGACTATACTGTAGAGATCAGCACAAAGAGACAAACACAACGGTATGCAGATATAAGACACAATCATCCTATCAAAAGTCGATATTTCGCTACCAAATTGCTACAAATTCGTAGAAAATAAGGTAAACGGGGCTAGAGAAGTCCAAATTGACTAAATGAATTATGATGTCTCACTCAGAAAATAGTTTACATTTTTATCGTATAAAAATATTCAGGTTTGAAAGACATTTAATTTACATCAAATTAACTGATTTTAAATTGAAAACTACACAACAAAATTTTACTTATATATTTTTCAATAAAAATTTACCAGTTGCTATTTTAAAATAGACTATTCCAAATATCAAATTTTCATTGCTAAATTTAATTATTTTATTTTTCACAAAAAATTTAGTTAGTTGCGTTATAAATCCCGTTAAAAATTTCGGGTCGTTACAATATAACATTGTTACCATTCACAATTTCTGGAAAAGTTTCTTAAAATAATTTACTAATAATGAATTTATATTAATATTCATTAATAAAAATATTTTTGGTAACAATATTTTGAAGGCTATAAAAATGGAAAATAGAACACTAAATTTTTTTGAATTTTACGAACTTTGAATAAATATACTATCTTATTTTCTTTCATAAAACTTCATATACCTTACAAAGATTCCTTGAAGTATCTTCTAATTATTCTAACTTACTGGCCATTAAGTGAATCGATTGCTAATGCATTCAATATTATTTCTAAAACTCAAAAGGATGATGAATTTAAATTTATTATGTTGTTTATTTAAGGATATCGCTAAATTTTCTAGCAATAAATATACATTAATGTATTCAAAACATCATTAATGGTATTATAAAGTACGACAAATATTTTCATTGGTATTTTTTTGATGTAGTATTAATAGGAGAAAATCTAAGTTTGTTTCGGTAACACTTAAATTATGAACTAACAATTTTGTACACTTTAGTATTCGTCGTTTCACTGTCACTACTTTTAGTTTTCAAAGAAACTTGACTCATAAACCATGCTTCCTCCTGCTTTAAAGATCCAAAATAGTTGAGCATGATCCTATTTTGTAAGAAAATATGCAATCATTTATCAATCAATCTACGATCTATCTTTTATACTATCTATTATATTATATTACATGAAAGCTGAGTTTAAACCTGCATGCCTTTTTATTTTTATTTTTCTCAAAACTCTCAATGTGTTGCCATATGTCCGAGTAGTTTAATTATCATACACTTTTTAATTGGTTTTTCTTATACCCGTTATTTTTTAAAAGAAATACCAATGGACTGAATAATGTTTTATAGATTATTTTTTCAAATAAACATTTTAAATGGAATACCAGTGTATTTCTCAATTTCTAAATCTTTCACTTCCATTTCATTTTCTCACAAAATTATCTCCTTCCCTTTTGTAGTTTCATATGCATGCTATATTCAAAAAAAATTCTAATCACAACCTAAGTCGAGTTAAAATTTCTTTCAAGTAATTTTTAGTCCATCCTTTTAATATTTTTTGGCAAGGCCAGCCGATTTTATAGTGGACCGTCCACTTTTATTACGAACGTAATAAAAATTTTAAGTACAGGAGTAAGGTAGAGGCACTTTAGCTGCTATAATGAAAGAAGAAAATACATCACAGGAGTGTGACAGCATGTCACAGCTACTATAAATAACGTAAAAGACAAGGACTCCTCCGAAGAGGAAGAATCACCAACGTCATCATCAACCTGGGAGGAGACCAAAGAGACATTCCCAAGAAGACCAAAATACGGGCGAAATAGGACTACAAGTGAAGGATATAAATCTGAGCATCAGAAGAGTAAATATAAGATCAATCCCAGGTAGTATCAGCTAGCAGGACAAAATTTAAGTTAGCATGCAAACCATCCAAGTCAAGGACCAAGGAATCACCAGATGGTCGATAATATAAGCATCGTAGGTCCATTAGATCATCGAAAACAAATCTGAAATAAGAATTATCCACCGGGTTGAATCGCATATCAGAACGGCGATCAACCCAACAACGTTCAGACTCAGCCCAAACAACAGGCAAATGAGGCAGAAGAAGTTCCGGAGCATCAATGGGAACTGCAAAACCATCACCAGGGACAATGGATGCAGCAGAGGATGCAGGCCGAGCAAAAAATAGCGGACCAGGGTCAGATAAAGGAACTGCAGGAGGAGGAGCAACCTGAGATTTGGGAACCCATTTCCTGAGCGGAGGCCGAGGCAGAGCGATCTTAGGAGCAGCAGCGGAAACAACAGAATGCGAGAAGATGGAATCTAAGTGGCCAAAGGAGTGACAGGAGATACAAATGTCAGGGGCCCATCCATAGCGAACATGGACTTCCACCACATGGCCAACAGCTAGCTGAACTGGAATAGTGGATGGGAGAGGCTTAAAGGGAGATATCTCAATAAGAGCCTTAGTTTAGACCAGCTTTTCACACGCAACGGTATTAGAGTCAAAACACTTCAATTTACCAATGTTGCAAGCAAGCCAATTCAAACCAAGCAGAGGTTGAAGTGCAGAAGGAATTTGAGAAAAATAAACCCAAACGGGGATAGAAAGAATTTGTTCATGGGCACTTGCTACCGTTGGAGACCAGGGAGTAATAATGAATGGTTTCCCTTCAAAAAAGGATAGCTCAGCCTCAAGAACACGTCTGCGTTCCTCAGTGGAGAAGAACAACAGGAAGCACATGGAGTCAACACACTTAACACGTAGATCACCGAGCAGCCGCTAGGCCCTACGACAAACAGCAGGCGGATCATGAAGGCGATGTTTTGGATCTAAGAAGAAACCAACTAAATATTCTGACCAAAAGTCCATTCCAGCTTGCATAACATTTGGAGGAGGAATCATCACTCCATTTTCCTTAACAATATCAAACTCAACTGGTTCATAAACACCCGCGTTACAGGGCGGAGATGTAAAAAGAGAAGTCCAAGTTTTGGGACCAGTTGGGGAAGGTGCAGCAGGGCGACATTCCTCATCACCAACTGAGGCCGCAAGAAGAGGACCAGCAGGGGAAGAGGCCGCAAGCATAGCACCGCCAATACTCAAATCACTGAGATTGGGAACAACATTCTCTACAGCAATTGGTCGAACATCTGATGTGTATCGAGCACAACTCAAGTTATCAGCAGCAGCATGGGGTAACCCACATCCCAACACACTAATATCATCACCAATTGCAACTGAATCAACACCAGAGTCAAAACCATTAGCACCTTTAACAGCCGCGGTAGCAAATTCACGCGTAAGCGTAGGACCACATCTTACAATACCAACCAGAGTTTCCAATAATTCACGTCGCAAGCTTGGGCTTACATCAGAAGCAAGGGGCGAATTCTTGGCAGCGGGAAGAGGGGGGAATTCAGAGACAGAGAGCACGGAAGGCATCGGACACGAGGTCACAGACTGAATAACCTTGAAAATCCTTCCAGATCTAGTAGAGGAGGGCGAAGAGGATGGAGCATCAGGGAGGGGGGGAAGAAGAGGAAGATGGATAGGCATATGGAAGAAGCGATGGGAGAACGAGGATGGAAGAAACGGACCCGAGCAAAAGAAGCTATCGAGAATGGAAGAAGCAAAACGAACAGCAAGTCGCCATAGCTGAATTCCAGTGAACAATGAAAGATAATTGTCCTTTTAATATTTTTATTCTAACAAGAATTTGATTAAATTCATTAATAGCGGTTTACTTCATATTCAACTTGAATTAATTAGGATCGTATTTATATTTACTAGTGATTGTTTTCCTACTAACTGCTTTTAGTGTTACTGTTTTTATAGAAAAATAACCTAAAGACCTCAAAAAACCTACCCTGCTGGTTCGATCGAGCTTAATTAAAAGGTTAGATTTTTTTTGTTATTTGTCTTTTCATTTAAAGTGATGTTAAATTTGAAATTTTTTTAATGACCCTGGTTTGTAAATTACGTTGATTAGAATTTCAAAACCATCTGTAACAACCTTGGTTTGTAGATTACCTTGATTAGAATTTCACTACTATTTACAAACTTAGGTTGTTACATTTTTGTTTTAATTTCTAATTTCTACTTTGGGGTTAAATTTTCAGTTTGAAAAATTATGAGTATACCTAAATCAAGTTAAAAATTCTTTTAAGTAATTTTTAGTTTATCCTTTTAATTTTTTTATTCTAACAAGAATTTGATTGAATTCGTTAATAGCTTTTCGCTTCATATTCAACTTGAATTATTTAGGATTTTATTCATATTTTGTAGCGACTGTTTTTCTATTAACTGCTTTGAATGTTATTGTTTTTTTTATAGAAAAGTAACCTGAAGACCTCAAAAAAAAAACTTATCCTGCTAGTTTGATCGAGCTTAATTAAAGGTTAGATATTTTGTTATTTGTGTTTTCATTTAAATTGACGTTACATTTGATTTTATTTTTTTAACAATCCTGGTTTGTAAATTACCTTGATTGGAATTTCAAAGCCATCTGTAACAGCCTTGGTTTGTATATTACCTTGATTAGAATTTCACTACTGTTTAAAGACGAGTTTTCTATCCGTTTAGAAAATACCGAAAAATTTCAAATCAAAATTTACCGCAAGCATACAACGTACAATTTTAGTACGTGTTGAGTATGAGTCGATCCATAAGGAACTATTTTAGATTTAAAAATTAATTCAATCAAACTAGACCAAAATGAGAGGAAATTTTTAACTATAAAAATGAATCTAAAACTAGAATTAAAATGTGATTTAAAAACTATTAGACTAGAGAACAATTTAGAGGTAAATCTACTCTCATATTTTTGTAAATAAACAAACAAATAATTTATGATCTTTAGTTTTGATATTAAATGGAATAATTATCGCATTTATCATAAGTATGGTTCATCTATGTTATTAATTAACATAACTTAAACCATCAAACTACAATGCAACAAATAAACCACTTATAAAATCTCATGAAAATGAAGCCAAAACAAAAGCTATTTTAAGTATGATCTATTTAGTATTGTAATTAGTAATATAGATCATCAAATTTCGTTTTTACTTTCATTTAAAAATCAAAAATTAATTAGCAAATGATGATGTAAATTGTATTTATGTTTAGTAAGAATAGCTCATTTACAAAAGCAACAAAAGCTATCAAACCCACTTGTATAAACTTACATCAAAATTCACTTTCATGAATTACAAATAAAAGAGATCATAAATCATAAAAATATTGAAATTACATAGAGTTAGAGAGCTTCATTACCCCTAAATTGAAGCGGTTTAGCTACTCATTTGTGTTATCAAATTAACACTTATAAATTTCAACATTAAAAAGCAAAAGAAATAAAACTAAGAAAAGAAAGAAAAAGAGATTAGCTACTAACTACTTGCATAAAAATTAAAGCTACACTGCTTGCATTATTGGAGATCTAAGCTATAAACATGAAATAAAAGAAAGCATAGAGATAATCATCAACATAAAAGCAAGGAAAAGCATGTATAAAAGAGAAGAGAAAGAGGCTTGGAAGCCATTTTTATTTCATGGAATAGTGAACTTACAATTTGCTTGCTTAATTTCCTAAGTAATTTCAAAGGGTAGAAGATATTTACATATACATAAGAGGGTTATTTATACATGCATAAAACCCTAATTCAATTTTTAGGGTGCTTCCTAAAATGCCCTTTAGGAAGTGTGGCCACCAAGTAACCATTAACCACTAATTAATTCATCATTAAATGTGCATGAAGTTTTAACCTCCATTTAGTTCTCCATTAGCTTCTAATTGTAGATTAAGGTAAGTACGCGGGGTCCTCCATGATCATGGTCTTGAATTATTTCCTCTTCATTCCTTTATATTCCCTTGTGCATGCACATATGTTCATGAAGCCCTCTTCTATGTGCATCAAAATTTTCTGTAAAAATCATAAAAATTTCCAAGTAAAAATTCTCAAATTAATACATGCACAAAAATGACCATTTTACCCCAAAATAAAGATGAATATATGATGATTTGAAAATAAATGAATTTTGGTTTTAAACATGTTAAAATGCCCAAATATGATAATTTTTTAATTAAAAGAGATAAAATATGGATGTAAATATATGCACATTTACGTGCACATCGAATACCTCCACACTTATCTTTTTATTTGTCCTCGAATTAAGGAAAATTAAGATAAATCCATTTTCGTAGGGAGCACGATCGCGTTGAGCGTATCCAACAAGCCGTTAAACCTCTGGGTGTCCCTAGTAGGACGAGTGTTGTCTCGTGAGGGTTTCCAGTGGATACTACCCATAAAATCCAAATGCATGATGAAAATATTTACAAAGTGCAAGATTTATTTACAATGGGATGAATGCAAGTTTTTGAAAGTATTTACAAATGAAGGATTCACTCTAAAATTGACATTCATAAGTTAAATGCAAGTTTTGGTCATCAATTTGAAATTTAAGTCATTTACTCATCAAAATTTCCAACAAAAATTAAGTTATCATAACAAATAGACAATAGTTTAACTTGTTGTTGTAGTCGATAATATAGTGTGACTATGAAATAGATCCTTAGTTGATTATCAAAGTTTATCAAAGTGGTATTTTCGTTTCTTTCCAATAACAAGTCAAATCAAACAAGTTAAAATGATGCTAGGATATCAATTGCTTACTCTCTCTTTATTTGAAAATTTTATTGATATTAACAATATTTGCATATGCCTAACTCAAGTAAACTGAGGCCAGATATATTATCCACGCACTGCCTTGCAGACTGATGTGAGGGGAATATAAAGCATGGCGAGTGAACACACAAGTGTGAACACTTATCGACTGTATACATTATTAAAAAGAATTTTTATATACATACACCTAACTCAGATAAACTGAGGCCAGATATACCGATTGTGCACTGCCTTTCGAGCTTACGCGTGAAGGGTACAGAGCATGGCGAGTGAACACATGAGTTTGAACGCATGACTCTAGGTGTTAAAAAATATACATATAATGCTTTCTTTACTTATTTATTTTTTGTGTTTATATATATATATATATATATATAAAGAGAGAGTTATATAAAATCATCTTAGCACCATTTAACTTAGAAGATAAAAATGTTATATCCTTTACTTTAAATTTACCACTTTTTTAAACAAAGATTTTCAATTAGAATATACTTCATAATTAACACATATGAACCTTCCTATACACTAGTTAAACCATTGTTATTTGTAATCAAACTTCATTTTTATTTTTGTTAAGACAAATAAATTTTCAAATATTTCAATTTACTAACCAAAACTTATACTTATCCCATAGTGTTTCTTCAAAAATAAATCAAAATGCTAAAAGGAAAATGTTTTTGAGATTTAGAAATTTTGAGATTTTTTTTAAGTCAAAAGAAAATGAAAATTCAAAAATTCCATGAAACTTAAAAAATGAAAATAAGACTCCCTCTCTACACTTAATTTTGATTGTGTCCCCATAGTCAATGATATAATGAGTGTAATAGGGAAAACTATGTACATATTTACAAAAGTGGGTTAACATTCTTACTAGATGTAGCTTGGCTCATGAAGGATCATCAGCTCCTTCTCTTGGTTATTTGGCAATTTCAAAAAAGGTTTCAAACGATGATCATTGATTTTGAAAATCGATCCATCCCTGGGGTTTTCTATTTCTACGGCACCATGTGGAAAAACGGTTCATACCACAAATGGTTCGGTCCATCTTGATTTAAGTTTTCCAGGGAATAAATGAAGTCTCGAGTCATATAAAAGAACGTTCTAGTTAGGCAAAAACGTTTTCTTTAGGATTGACTTGTCATGAAAAACTTTTGTTCTTTCTTTGTTAATTTTCTCGTTTTCAAATGCGTCATTTCTAAGTTCTTCTAGTTCGTTGAGTTGTAGTTTTCGATTTTCGCCGGCTTTATCGAGATCAAAGTTTAAGTTCTTTATTGCCCACAACGCTTTTTGTTTGATTTTAACGAGTAAATGACAAGCTTTACCATAAATTAAACGAAATGGGGACATCCCAAGGTTAGTTTTAAAAGCAATACGGTAAGCCCAAAGCGCGTCGGTCAATTTCTTCGATTTTTGTTGATAGTTTTCTCCAAGATTTGTTTTATTTGACGATTTGAAACTTCAACTTGCCCACAAGTTTGAGGATGATATGGAGTGGATAACTTGTGGGTTATCGATTATTTCTTCATTAATGTTTCAAAAGATCGATTGCAAAAATGGGTTCCGTTATCAATGATTATTATGCAAGATGTGCCAAACCTCGAAAAGACGTTTTCTTTGAGAAATTTCACAACAATTCTATGGTCGTTGGTTTGGCAAGGAACGGCTTCGACCCATTTTGAGACGTAATCGACAGCGAGAAGGATATACAAATTTCCAAAAGAATTGGGAGAAGGTCCCATAAAGTCGATATCCCAAACATCAAAGATTTCGATCATAAGAATGGGGTTTAGAGGCATCATATCTCGTTGAGAAATTCGTCCAAGCATTTGACTTTGATCACAAGTTTTACAGAATTCAAATGAGTCTTTGAAAAGAGAAAGCCAATAGAAACCACACTAAAGCACCTTTTCCGTAGTTTTTCAAGGACCGAAATGTCCACCGCACGCTTGTTCATGGCAAAATGAAAAAACACTCCTGATCTCATTATTCAGAATGCAAAGTCGGATGATTGGTCGGGACAATATTTGAATAAGTATGGATCGTCCCAATAGAAATATTTCACTTGGGACATGAATTTGTATTTATTCTGTTCCGACCAAGATGAGGGTTTTTCTTTAGTGACTAAGTAGTTCACTATACCGGCGTATCATGGATCGATAGAAATTGAAAGAAGTTGTTCATCGAGGAAGTTTTCATTCATTGGAAAAGAAGATGGTGCGTTCGAAAGACGAGACACGTGATCGACTATGACGTTATCAGATCCTTTTTGTATTTAGTTGTAAGGAAAAATTCTTGAAGTAAAAGAATCCAACGAATCAAACGGGATTCAGCATCCTTTTTAGCGAAGAGATATCAAAGCGTAGAGTAGTCCACGTACACAGTAATATGTGAACCTATCAAGTAAGGTCGAAACTTTTCAAGCACAAAAACGACAGCTAGATTCTCTTTTTGGTTGTTTTGTAGTTGAGTTGAGCGTCGTTCCAAGTCATACTCACGTAGTAAATTACATAAATGATTTTGTTGATGTGTTGTCCTAAGATAGCGACAACAGCACAGTTAGAAGCATTGCACATTATTTTGAAAGGAAGATCCCAATTGGATGCACAAATGATTGGACCAGAAATGAGTTCGTTCTTAAGACGTTTAAAAGAAGAGATACACTCAGAGTTGAAATTGAATGGAACGTCTTTTCCTAGAAGAGTCATCAAAGGATGAGTGATTTTGCTAAAGTCTTTCACAAACGTCGGTAAAAGCCAGCGTGTCCTAGAAATGATCGAATGTCCTTAACAAATTTGGGAATGGGCAGGTTTGCAATTACATCGATTTTCGCTTTATCTACCTCAATGCCTTTATTTGAGATGATATGTCCAAGAACTATGCCTTGTTTGACCATAAGGTGGCATTCTTCCCAATTCAAAGTCAAATGTTTTTATTTACATCGATTTAGAACCAACTCGAGATGATGTAAACATTGGGAAAAACAATCGCCAAAGATAGAGAAATCATCCATAAAAACTTCTAGAAAGTAATCAATCATGTCGGAAAAAATGCCAATCATGCATCGTTGGAAAGTAGCAGGAGCGTTACAGAGTCCGAATGGCACATATCGATAAGCAAAGGTACCAAATGGACACGTGAAAGTCGTTTTCTCTTGATCTTCGGGAGCGATTGGAATTTGGTTATAGCTAGAGTAACCATCAAGGAAGCAGTAGAATTCATTGTGCGTCACGAATAGTCTTGGCATTGTCGATTAAATGGATGCGATGTTGAACAATAGCAGGGCTAATTCCCTTAATATCAGTGCTTCTCTATCATTCAAAATAATAGAAAGTAAGGAGGTTACTTTCTCAAGAGAGAGAGAGAGAGAGAGTTACAGAAATTATTATTACGGGCAACGTTTCATTATCACCTAAGTATGCATACTTAAGGTGATCGGGAAGTGGTTTGAGGTCCAACTATGGGAGTTTCTTGATCAAAGAATTGGGTTGAGATTCGAACTCAAATGGAAGTGATTCAAAAGGAAGAGTTATTCAATCTTGTTGGGAATTTTGTTAAACAATTTTTCGTACTCGGCCTCACGGTCATCGTTAAGATCAAGTGTCTCGTTTTCAAATTTTTCGTGAATGGCACTAACTTCCAACGTTTGGTCACGAGGTTCGTTTGATTGGCTTTCAAGATTGAAAATGTTGAGATCCAAAGTCATGTTTCCAAAATGAGATTTTCATCGAACCGTTACGACAATTGATTAAGGAATTTGAGGTAGATAAGAATGGTCGACCTAAAATCAACGGAATTTGGCTCACGGGATTTGTCACGGGTTGTGTCTTGAGAACAATAAAATCAAAGAGGAGTATGAATTGCCTTACTCGAATGAGCACGTCCTTGATTTCTCCCATAGGCTTCTTAATCGAGGGATCGGCAAATTGAAGCGTGACTTTTGTGGGTTTGAGCTCACCTAAGCCTAATTGTTCATACGCGGAGTATGGAATCAAGTTGAAACTCGCGCCCAAGTGTTCTAAACATTTGTTAATTGTCTTGTCTCCAATTGTACACGAAATCGTAGGGCAGTCAGGATCTTTGTATTTAACGGGCATGGATTGGGACAAGACTTCACTCAAACTGGCTGCTAAGAAGACTTTTTTGGGCACTTGTTTGCATCGCTTTTGTGTACACAAGTTCTTAAGAAATTTCGCATACATTGGAACTTCCTGAACGATGTCAAGAAGAGGAATGTTAACTTTGACTTGTTTAAAAATTTCCAACATCTTTTCCATTTGGTCTGAGTGTTTCTTTGGTAGAATACAATGTGGAAATGGAACATGACACTCGGTAGGCAGGTCTACTCGAGTAGAAGAAGAAGAATTTTGATTGGCATTCGATTCAATGTTTGGCTCCACATTCTGTTTAGATTCGTTCGTTGTTTTAGAAGTGCTGAGAGACGTTTTCGGTAAATCGTTTGGGTTAACGTCTTGATTATCGATTTGTTTACCGGACGGTAAAGTTGTGATAGCATTCAATTGAGTGACATTGCTATCTTGAACAACATGAGCTTGATTTTAATTTGCGTTTTGACTTCTGGGATGTGGAAGGGCTGGCTTGGGAATGTTCCTCGTCCACGTTCACTTACAGACGTTGCTAATTGACTCATTTGCATTTCAAGCTTTGCAATCGATTGGTTAATGTTTTGCATATGTGAGGTCAATAAATTTTGCAAATTGTTGTTTGATTGAAGACTTTGAGTAGTTGCTTTAGCCAATGTTTTAAGAGTTTTCTCTAGTGAACTTAAACGTTTATCGTCTTGGGGAGGATGAGCAGCATTTGGTTGAAAATTTGATTGTTGTGGTTGATTATGAGACGGACCTGCAAAGTTTGGTTGAAAATTTTTGGGCTGAAAGGGGGATACGAAGCATTATTTGGGAATGCTTGAAAATTGGGACGGAACGTATTCGTGTTGGGATTGTTTTGGTTCCATGTAAAATTCGAATGATTTCTCCAACCATAATTGTACGTTGAAGAAAACGGGTCTTTTGTGGCTTTATTGAAAGCATTGATTTGTTCAACAGAGTTGGGACACTGATCGGCTACATGATTAGGACCATTGCATTTATAACACATCGATTGGGAAGCTTGGTTCATTTGATTTGATGAGAAAATGTTATCGAATTTTTGAATCATTGCGTCGATCTTAGCTTCCAAAGCAAAAGAAGATCCTATCGAGTATGCACTCAATCGTGAGTAAATTAACTTTTCGTTTAAACGTTCCCGTTGGGATAAATTTTCAGCGAGGTTTTCAAGAAATTGCCAAGCATCATCATGATGATGTTGGGCAAGAAAGTTGCCTAGACACATTGATTCGAGCATGGTTCGTGAGCTGTTTTCGCGTCCATCGTATAAGTTTTGAAAAATCGTTCATTTTTCAAAGTTATAGTGTGGACATTTTATGAAATTCTCTTTGAATCTATCAAAATATTTTTCGAATGGTTCTCCCTTGAATTGATGAAAGTTTACAATTTTGTTTCGGATTCTCCTCATTTTTTCCAAGGGGTAGAATTCTTTTAAGGAAACTTTTACGAATTCTTCCTAAGTTTTAATCGAGTTTAATGGTAAGTTGTACAACTATTTTTCAGCGTAATCCATAAGAGTGAAAGGGATTAACCGAAGCTTGATTCGTCATCGGAAAATTATTGAAGTTTAATGGTTGCGCAAACTTGTTTGAATATAGTCAAGAAAATGTAGTGGTCATCGTGCTCGAAATTACCAAATTTCATAAATGTGGCAATATGGTTCGAGTGAATTTCAAAATGGTTACCCATAGGGGGTGGGTAATGTGATGCAAGATGGAATAGAAACTCTATCGGGAAAGATTATATCCATAAGAGTTTGAGGGGCGTTGTCGTTCCTCATTTCAGGAGGATCGTTGTGACGACCGCCCATGACTCCCGCACCAAAACAAGGAAATAATGCGCTGAAAGGCGTGCCAGGCAGCCATGGACGATAGTCAGGGTAAAACAAAACAAAAGAATCTCTATCGCATAACTCACAGCGCATGGATAAAATATAATAGAGAAATATAATATAGTGAAGCTCCATAGAACAGAACATCATCATATAAGCATCACAGTAGTTTTGTACAATCATCTACTCAAATCCATACATGAAAGCCTCACTACAAATCACTCAACCAAATACAGCAGCGGATACCCAGTACATATAGTAAGAAAACTAATATGCAAAGCCTCCTGCTCGTCTTCGTCATCTTCAGCGTAGAACTCCTAGCACAGCACCTGTCACCTGCTACCTAGTCTGCCCATCCCAAACATGGATGAACAGCCCAAGGTAATAAGAGGAGACATAAAACCTTGAGTCAGACAAAGTCTTAGTGAGCAGTAAATTAACTATCAAACATACCAAAAGAGCATAAAGGATAAAAGGAATAGGAACCAAACCATCCCACTCCACCTCTTTCTACAGTGATAGCCCCAGACATACACTAAGGAGAAGCAAGCATAACAACATAGACAATTAAGGTAAAGCGAATACCACTCGAGTCAAGGACGATGTTTTCCAAATACAAACCCCCAAGGCCTAAACCAAGATCAGATAAGCACCCAGAAAACACCGCTCTTGAAGCCGAATGATAATACAACCAAACATCCATGACTCTGGCTATCACTGTTATCCTTGCCTCGATTTCACCGTTAGTTGAATGACCATCTGTCAAGGGCTAATGGTAACCCCGGTTCTAACCATAACTCCGCACACTGCCTTGTGCCTAGGACTTATCTACTTTGCCCAGAGTACTCAACTACCTACCTGTAGTCTTTTGGGTGTCCCGACTACCTACCTGTAGTCGTTATGGGCGCCCCATGTACTCTTGCTTTTGAGCATGCTAGAACCTTCAACAACGACGAGATCCAAGCCTCCTAGCCATCCTTCTTGACGACTATCCTCATACAAGCTCAAGCTACCTCTTGAACAATCCATTATCAACCAACTTGAACTACTCTTCAAGTTATCAACATGCTTGGAATGATCCCTGCTTGGATTAAGCCAAGACTCACATCATACTTCGCTTCATCGCATCAAAGCAAAGTCTCAACTCAACAACATGGCTTGCCTCATCAAATCATGGCAAAGTCCCATCTCAACATCATCCAATCTATACATATGAGCTTCAACATCCGCTACATATGCCTTAAGCAGCTTTCACCATTCAAGAGCCTTCTTCCATAGCTTTTGAATCCTCTTTCATCATCTTGTTCCAAATCAACTACTAGCTAACTTGGAAACAATCAAATCAATCATACATTCAAATAATCAATCATTCAAACAAGATCTATTAAGCAATTTAAGCAATATCAACTATAATGGGAATTTCGTAAATAAACGAGCAAAAGTCCAACATATGTGAAATCATGGTTTTTAGCATAGATCTATCAAATATAAAACATGGGTTTTGTCTCTAATGCTTATTAAACAAACTTGCATAAGTAAACATCTTCAAAAACCATGGATCTAGACTTAGATCTAAGAAAAATGCATGAAATCTCTAACTTTAACACCCAAACATGCCACCAATCCAATATACTCCTTTGGATCCGCGTGAGAGATAACTACCACTCACCAAATCACCCAAACACCTCAAAAACTAAACACTTCAGATCTGGACAACGGAGATCAAGGCTTGATCCGGCAATATCTCGCTTCAATCGATGAAATCTAGCTCCAACGGATGAAGATCTTCAACTTTGGCACTTGAATCTTTGATCTCGATCTTCGATCTTGGATGGATGTTAGAACTAGATTGGAATAGAGAAAAGAAAATGAAGAAATGTTGTAGTCGAGCTCTCAAAATGGCAGCACTTCGTCGCTTCAAAAACCGGTGCCAAAAAGTGAGCCAAACCCCTCTATTTATAGGCTGAACAACCCTTAGGTCGTCGCCCTTTAGGTCGTCCCCGACCTAACACTCCAACGACCTACGACCTAAAACCAGCCCGCCCTAGCGACCTACGGCTTATCCAAACACACAGGGTCTCACGACCTAAACCCCCTGCGACCTAACAAACAAGGCCAACTTAAGCCCAAGGCCGACCTAACGACTTATAACATTAACGACCTACGACACAACCCAGACATAACCTAAAACACAGGCCGCATATCCCAAGTCCTAAGTCGTATGACGACTTAACCACCATGCCGACTTACGACTTAATACCAGTGCCGACTCAAACCCCTGCCGACCTATGTCCCCAACGACCTAACAAACACACAATACAAAAGCCTCCGACCTAACTTAGGTCGTTGCCGACCTATCATGCTACGACCTAACAACATAGCCGACTCACGACTCAACCTATTTCCTTTAGGTCGCTACCCCCTCTTAGGTCGCTCTCCACTAGGTCGGTCACTTTCTTAGGTCGTTCCTCTATCCTAGGTCGCTCAACCGACCTAACTCTCAACACATTAACATCCTAACCCGTTAGCTCCTTAGGTCGCTCACCCCTACCTACGACCTATCCTTCAAACGACCTAACTCCCAAGCCTTCCATCCTATGAGTCGTAACTTGTACACGACCTATCCTATGAGTCGGTCACGACTCAACCCTTAACTCGGCAATGCCTATGAGTCGGTCACGACTCAACACTAACCACACGAGTTATCTCCTTATACGACTCAGGCTAGGAACACCACAAACAACACTAACGACCTGTAAATTCTACGATCCATCGACACGTAAAATACGGGTCGTTACATTCTCTCCCCCTTAGGAATTTCGCCCCCGAAATTCCAAGCAAACAATCAGAAATCAAAGATATTCTGCATGCCTACCATCCAAAGCAATCAACAAACCATGCAACCAATTCTAGCCTAGGATGCAGAATTCTAAGACTCAGAACAAGCTACAAATTCATGAGATGTCACGACACTTTAGGGCGATACCTCGAAGAGTCCGGGATGAGCTGCCTTCATCCTCTCTTCCTCCTCCCATGTACAGTCGTTAACATCATCACTCCATTGTACCTTGAGCAACGTAATCGTCTTCCTCCTAAGCTGTTTCGTATCAGTTTCAACAATACGAAGCGGCTTACGAGGTCTTGTAACAACTGGATCAACCTCCAAATCTTCATAGCTATCAGCAGAAACCACTGTCTTTGGGTCGTGCACATACTTCCGTAGATAAGCTACATGAAAAACATTGTGCACACCCGCCATCTTTTCCGGTAACTCCAATCTATAAGCGAGCTTTCCAATACGCTCGATAATCGGGAATGGTCCAACAAATCTCGGAGTCAACTTTCCTTTCTTCCCAAACCTTATAGCATTCTTCAATGGAGAAATCTTCACAAAAACCATATCACCTACGTCGAATTCCAAATCCTTACGACGATTATCGGCATAACTTTTCTGACGATCTTGGGCTGCCTTCATTCGTTGCCGAATGATCTCTATACAATCTGAAGTCTGTCGAATCATCTCTGGCCCAAGTATCAGCTTTTCTCCAGTTTCCAACCAACATGTCGGAGAGTTACACGGTCTTCCATATAATGCCTCATATGGTGCCATACCAATACTCGACTGATAACTGTTATTATAAGCAAACTCCACCAAATGAAGGTGATCTTCCCATGATCCTCCGAAGTCCAAAACACATGCTCTAAGAAGATCTTCCAAAACTCGGTTGACTCTCTCAGTCTGACCATCTGTTTGAGGGTGATAAGCTGTACTCAAACACAACTCAGTTCCCAAAACTTCCTGGAAGCTCTTCCAAAATCTACTGGTGAACAATGGATCTCGATCGCTCACTATACTCTTCGGAACACCATGGAAACGAACTATCCACTTCACATATAATTCAGCCAACTTCGATGCAGTCCTAGTCGATCGAACAGGAATGAACCTTGCACTCTTGGTCAAACGATCTACTATGACCCAAATCCCTTCATTCCCTGCTCTTGTCCTAGGCAGACCATCGATAAAATCCATCGACACTTGCTCCCACTTCCATATAGGAACCTCTAATGGCTGAAGTAATCCACTGGGCTTCTTCTGCTCAGCTTTCACCAACTGGCAGTTCATACACTTGGAAATGAAATTTCCAACATCCTTCTTCATACCTTCCCAGTAGTAGGTTCTCTTCATATCCCGATACATCTTATTTCCACCTGGATGAATCGTCAACTTCGAATGATGACTCTCCCTCAGAACCTCATCTCTCAATCCATCAACATCAGGAACAACCAATCGTCCTTGCTTTCGAAGCCAACCCTCTCGATCGACCTCGAATCCCTTATCCTTCTCCTGATCCAATCCGGATTCCAAATCACGGATAATCTTGACAAGCTTATCATCTCTCCTTTGGCTCTCGCCAATCCTTTCCACAAGAGTAGGCCTTATCGATAAGTTTGCCAACATCTCAGGTTCCAATTCACATCTGGGCCTGAAATCAAACTCAGCCAAATACTCAAGACTCTTCCATTCCGAAAACATGGCTCCCAAACCTGCATGTCTTCGACTTAACGCATCAGCCACTGCGTTACCTTTCCCTGGAGTATAGGCTATACCAAAATCATATGATGCTAGGAACTCTAGCCACCGTTGCTGTCGAAGATTCAAATCCTTTTGGGAGAACAGATACTTTAACGACTTATGATCTGTAAACAACTCGAATCTAACTCCCAATAGGTAATGTCTCCATATCTTCAAAGCAAACACAATCGCCGCTAACTCCAAATCATGAGTCGGATAATTCCTTTCATGCGGCTTCAGTTGTCGACTAGCATATGCAACAACTTTATCCTTCTGCATTAGCACCGCTCCTAGTCCAGTGCCACATGCATCGGTGTAGACCACCATCTCATCATTCCCACTAGGAATAGTCAAAACAGGAGCACTTGTCAGTCGCTCTTTCAGGATCACGAAAGCTTGCTCACATTTATCATCCCATTTGAACACTTGGTTCTTTTTCGTCAATCCTGTCAACGGTGCAGCTATCTTGGAAAAGTCTTTGATAAACCGACGATAATATCCTGCTAATCCAAGAAAACTCCTCACATCAGATGCATTCTTAGGTCTAACCCAATCCTGGATTGCTGCCACCTTAGCGGGATCAACCGCTATTCCATTTCTAGAGATAACATGGCCTAAGAACCTCACTTCACTCTTCCAGAAGTGACACTTCGAAAACTTAGCCTTCAGCTGATGTTTCCGCAAGATTTCCAAAACAATCCTTAAGTGCGTCTTGTGCTCTTCTTCAGTTTTGGAGTAAACCAAAATATCATCCACGAACACAAGTACAAATTTGTTCAACTGATCTCTGAACACTCTATTCATAAGATCCACAAAATATGCTGGCGCGTTAGTCAATCCAAACGGCATTACCAGCCACTCATAAAACCCGGATGGTGTCCTGAAAGCAGTCTTCGGCACACTATCCTTTGCCACTCTCAACTGGTGAAATCCCGTTGCCAAATCCATCTGAGAAAACACCTTAGCCTCGTGAAGCTGGTCAAACAAGTCATCTATTCTCGGCAATGGATACTTGTTTTTCCTAGTCAACTTATTCAGCTCACGATAATCCACGCACAACCTCAACGACCCATCCGCTTTGGTTGCGAACACAACAGGTGCACCCCATTCGGACACACTTCTCCGAATGAATCCTTTCCGCAAAAGGTCATCAACTTGCACCTTCAGCTCTTGCTGCTCCCTCGGTGCCATTCGCCTAAGAGGCATCACAACAGGTCTGGCTCCCTCAATTAAATCGATACGAAACTCGATCTCCCTATGCGGCGGTAACCCTTTGACTTCCTCAAAGACATCACCAAACTCATTCACAATAGGCACTGATGACAGTCCATCCCGTGGAACAACCAGCGAATACATGAAGCTCATGAAGACGCCTTCCTCATGCTTACATCGTATCACAACCTTTCGCCCTTCCACATTTCCGACTGTCACCTCAAGCCTCTCACAATCAATCCTAGCCGCATACTTCCTAAGCCAGTCCATGCCCAAAATAATTCCGAACCCCGCAAAGTTCAGAACAAAGCAATCACAAACAAACGAGCAATCATGACTCGACACAACTAGACCACGGCATATCATACACAAACATGACGAACCCCCAACCGGATTAGTCACAACCAATGGCCTATCAACAATATCCGGTTTCATACCTAACCGGCATACCAACTCATCACAAACAAAAGAATGCGACGCTCCAGTATCAAACAACACTCTAACTGGAACACCACAAATAGAAAGAGTACCTTGAACCACCACACTCTTCCCCTTCTCCTCAGCAGTAGGAGCTTTCGAAGACGATGGAACAGCCCCCAAAGCATAGGCTTGCACAACCTGCCTATCTTTCCTCGGTTCTGGACAGTCCTTCTTGATATGTCCCAGCTTATCACAGTTGTAACACTTTCCCGGCACCTTGGGATTCTTACAATCTTTGTAAAGATGGCCCTTCTGCTGGCAGTTATAGCAAGTCATTTCGCTCTTCGGCTTCTTCTGGCCATCCTTACCCTTCTGTTGCTGCTGCTTCCTCCTCTTATTGCCATTCTGGTGTGGTTTAGATCCTTCCCTGGTTACAGCAACAACAGAACTTTCCTTAGGAAACAAACTCTCATGCCTAAGGGCTTTCTCCACAAGCTTCTCAAATGGATCGTCCAAATGATCCACTAACTGCCTCCCAAGATAAGCATCCAGACCAGTCACAAACTTCTCATTCTTCTGATAGGGAGAATCAATGTACGATCTGGCATACTTGGACAAAGCTTCAAACTCAGAAATATACTCAAGAACTGGTCTCCCACCTTGCTTGAGCTCTACAAACCTCTTGAACAAAACAGACTTCTGAGCCGTAGAGATGAACTTGGCTTCAAATCTAACTTGGAATTGCTCCCAAGTAATCTCTTCTTCTGGGGTATCAATGGTGATAGAATTCCACCAATCAGCAGCTCTTCCCTGAAGCTGTCTCGATGCAAGCTTTCTCTTAGTTGCATCCTCAATCCCTAAGTCACCAAAGATCCTTCGACATGCATCAATCCATCTCTGCACCTCAATAGTCGACTCCGTCCCCAAGAAAGCTTTTCCTCCAAGAGAAGTATAATCCTTGCAAAGCTTAGCAAAATCCACCGGTCTTGGAGCTTGAACTTGAACTCCCACATCCACTGATGATCCTGAAGCTGGTATCCTTCTCATGATCGAAGTCATCATCGCTTCGAACATAGTTCCATAATCAACAGCTCCTTCATCAGCACGGCTTTCCCTTGCAGCTGGTCTCCCTCTTCGACTCATCCTTAATATCTGTAATAAGAATGATTAGAACACCTTAAGAAACAACTGCATAAGGAGTTCAAATCCTTCTAGGCTACTATATTATATATAGTAATCATCCATCAAAATACAATTACGTCTCTCATACGTAGTTACGTCAGCGAGCGTTGGCTGAAATCGATTAACCAAAGCTCTGATACCAAATGTGACGACCGCCCATGACTCCCGCACCAAAACAAGGAAATAATGCGCTGAAAGGCGTGCCAGGCAGCCATGGACGATAGTCAGGGTAAAACAAAACAAAAGAATCTCTATCGCATAACTCACAGCGCATGGATAAAATATAATAGAGAAATATAATATAGTGAAGCTCCATAGAACAGAACATCATCATATAAGCATCACAGTAGTTTTGTACAATCATCTACTCAAATCCATACATGAAAGCCTCACTACAAATCACTCAACCAAATACAGCAGCGGATACCCAGTACATATAGTAAGAAAACTAATATGCAAAGCCTCCTGCTCGTCTTCGTCATCTTCAGCGTAGAACTCCTAGCACAGCACCTGTCACCTGCTACCTAGTCTGCCCATCCCAAACATGGATGAACAGCCCAAGGTAATAAGAGGAGACATAAAACCTTGAGTCAGACAAAGTCTTAGTGAGCAGTAAATTAACTATCAAACATACCAAAAGAGCATAAAGGATAAAAGGAATAGGAACCAAACCATCCCACTCCACCTCTTTCTACAGTGATAGCCCCAGACATACACTAAGGAGAAGCAAGCATAACAACATAGACAATTAAGGTAAAGCGAATACCACTCGAGTCAAGGACGATGTTTTCCAAATACAAACCCCCAAGGCCTAAACCAAGATCAGATAAGCACCCAGAAAACACCGCTCTTGAAGCCGAATGATAATACAACCAAACATCCATGACTCTGGCTATCACTGTTATCCTTGCCTCGATTTCACCGTTAGTTGAATGACCATCTGTCAAGGGCTAATGGTAACCCCGGTTCTAACCATAACTCCGCACACTGCCTTGTGCCTAGGACTTATCTACTTTGCCCAGAGTACTCAACTACCTACCTGTAGTCTTTTGGGTGTCCCGACTACCTACCTGTAGTCGTTATGGGCGCCCCATGTACTCTTGCTTTTGAGCATGCTAGAACCTTCAACAACGACGAGATCCAAGCCTCCTAGCCATCCTTCTTGACGACTATCCTCATACAAGCTCAAGCTACCTCTTGAACAATCCATTATCAACCAACTTGAACTACTCTTCAAGTTATCAACATGCTTGGAATGATCCCTGCTTGGATTAAGCCAAGACTCACATCATACTTCGCTTCATCGCATCAAAGCAAAGTCTCAACTCAACAACATGGCTTGCCTCATCAAATCATGGCAAAGTCCCATCTCAACATCATCCAATCTATACATATGAGCTTCAACATCCGCTACATATGCCTTAAGCAGCTTTCACCATTCAAGAGCCTTCTTCCATAGCTTTTGAATCCTCTTTCATCATCTTGTTCCAAATCAACTACTAGCTAACTTGGAAACAATCAAATCAATCATACATTCAAATAATCAATCATTCAAACAAGATCTATTAAGCAATTTAAGCAATATCAACTATAATGGGAATTTCGTAAATAAACGAGCAAAAGTCCAACATATGTGAAATCATGGTTTTTAGCATAGATCTATCAAATATAAAACATGGGTTTTGTCTCTAATGCTTATTAAACAAACTTGCATAAGTAAACATCTTCAAAAACCATGGATCTAGACTTAGATCTAAGAAAAATGCATGAAATCTCTAACTTTAACACCCAAACATGCCACCAATCCAATATACTCCTTTGGATCCGCGTGAGAGATAACTACCACTCACCAAATCACCCAAACACCTCAAAAACTAAACACTTCAGATCTGGACAACGGAGATCAAGGCTTGATCCGGCAATATCTCGCTTCAATCGATGAAATCTAGCTCCAACGGATGAAGATCTTCAACTTTGGCACTTGAATCTTTGATCTCGATCTTCGATCTTGGATGGATGTTAGAACTAGATTGGAATAGAGAAAAGAAAATGAAGAAATGTTGTAGTCGAGCTCTCAAAATGGCAGCACTTCGTCGCTTCAAAAACCGGTGCCAAAAAGTGAGCCAAACCCCTCTATTTATAGGCTGAACAACCCTTAGGTCGTCGCCCTTTAGGTCGTCCCCGACCTAACACTCCAACGACCTACGACCTAAAACCAGCCCGCCCTAGCGACCTACGGCTTATCCAAACACACAGGGTCTCACGACCTAAACCCCCTGCGACCTAACAAACAAGGCCGACTTAAGCCCAAGGCCGACCTAACGACTTATAACATTAACGACCTACGACACAACCCAGACATAACCTAAAACACAGGCCGCATATCCCAAGTCCTAAGTCGTATGACGACTTAACCACCATGCCGACTTACGACTTAATACCAGTGCCGACTCAAACCCCTGCCGACCTATGTCCCCAACGACCTAACAAACACACAATACAAAAGCCTCCGACCTAACTTAGGTCGTTGCCGACCTATCATGCTACGACCTAACAACATAGCCGACTCACGACTCAACCTATTTCCTTTAGGTCGCTACCCCCTCTTAGGTCGCTCTCCACTAGGTCGGTCACTTTCTTAGGTCGTTCCTCTATCCTAGGTCGCTCAACCGACCTAACTCTCAACACATTAACATCCTAACCCGTTAGCTCCTTAGGTCGCTCACCCCTACCTACGACCTATCCTTCAAACGACCTAACTCCCAAGCCTTCCATCCTATGAGTCGTAACTTGTACACGACCTATCCTATGAGTCGGTCACGACTCAACCCTTAACTCGGCAATGCCTATGAGTCGGTCACGACTCAACACTAACCACACGAGTTATCTCCTTATACGACTCAGGCTAGGAACACCACAAACAACACTAACGACCTGTAAATTCTACGATCCATCGACACGTAAAATACGGGTCGTTACAATCGTCTATTCAGGTTAAACGATTGTTGTTGAGTCACGAGTCCAACGATTTGTTGTTGTGTCACGAGTCCAAGTACTCATGCGTAAGTGAAAGTCAAGAAGAGAAAGAAGTTAGAAACGAGTTAGAGAATGCAAGAAGATTTGAAAAAAAAGTGAATTTTTTTTTTTTACAAGGAAGAAAACTATTTACCAAGTGAAATTTATTTTCAAAAGAGAAGTTTGATTTTTGGCTTTTCAAATTTTTTAATATGTTTTAGTATATTTTTTTGAATTTTCAAACTTTCAAATATTTAACAAAAGGTTTTTTTTTTTGAATTTCAAATTTTTTTGAAAAGATTTTTTTGGATTTTTGTTTTTGATTGAAAATTTTCAAAGGAATGGATTTAAAAGGATTTTTTTGAAAAAAAATAAGTAAAATTTACAATTTTTTTGGATTTTGGATTTTTTTTTAAAATATACATGAACTAATGCAACTTAATGAATGTAAAGGACTTAATTACAGTTTTCTGTCCTTAGTAGCTCCTAACCCAAAATTGTATAATAACACTTTGTCTTAAATCAACAAAAATATTTCTCAGCCAGGTAACGGGCAGGGGTTATCGGTGCACCACTGATCACCGTAGCAATGCAACCGAAGGTTTAAGTACATTCAGAGGAACAACCAATATAATATTTTACGAATTGCTGTAGTTTTTATAATTGATTATTACTCTGTCGTAGCCTAGATACCAAGAAATAAAATTGTTCAAAGAAAATAATTGTGAAGATACAATTAAATCTTAGATGAGCTCGCAACACCATTAAGTCAAATGTCTAGCCTTTATTATTAGTCAAATTCTACGATGAAATGCGATTGTGGGCTAAGGAAAAGGTGATAAAATCTCTTACCTTATGTGAATTGGGGTATTGCACTTAGAGAATAAAATAAGACGAGACGAATGCAAAACAAAAATTAAACGTAAATTTACAATGTAACTAAAATGAAGTTTGTTTTTGGATTTTGAACTTTTTTTTATACAAACGCAAATGCAAGCACCCAACAATGCAATTCAAAATAAAATTAGAGATGAAAGCACAATACCGGAGCGTGCAGATTATTTAGCAATCTTTTTTAAGCATCGATTTTTTTTAAAGCAAGCAAGCAATTTTTGGCAAGCAATTCCTTGTAACTTTTTACTTTGGCCACCTGAAAATACAAACAAGATATATACATTTTTTTTTCTTTTGTTTATAATATGTCAAGGAAGAAACTAAAACAAATTAAGAAAAAAACAAATTTACAACTATTTTTTTTAAGAGTAAACAAATTTAAAAGAAACAAAGAAACACCTAAATTTTTCTTAAGGAATAAATACGAAAACACTTTTTTTTTTTAACTATTTGACTTAAAAAAACTAAAAGTAAACAAATTGAGACAAAAGAAAACAAGCTTAAAAAATTAATTAAAAATACTATGCAATCTATTACTTATATATAAAAGCAGGAACTAATACCTGATTACGTGGCACTGTTGTGCGATCTCATTTCAAAATACTCGATTCCTGTTTCCTCTACACGTTTTTTTAACGAACCGTAACTAATTCTTTCCAACTATCTCTTCCTATTTTTTCTCCCTTTCTAACCATTTCAACTGCACTGATTTTTTTTAATTTATCACGTCTTCAAATGGCGAATTTGGTACTTCAACTTTACATTTATTTTCTTTTCATAATCCGTACCTAAAATCCACGGATTATGTGTATTCTCCATTCCTTATCTCCTCCATCTCGACAATAAATTGCATCATTTCATCTGTCACTGAATTTTTGTTTTTCCAGATCCATTTTATGCTCAGATCCATAGACCACTTGCGAGTAAATTATCTTTATTTTTCTCACCTGCTGTGTTGCGTTGAAGTTAAACCATTATTATCATTTCTTTTTAACCTTACATTTGTATGTGTGCACTTTAGATATGATGTTTTAGGTCAATTTATGTCTTTAATTGGAAAAAATTGGTCGTAATTTGAGGTAACTCGATTCTTCACTGCAATCGAGGTATTCATTTGCGTTATCGCAACACTGCTATCACCATTATGTTCGCCATCCATCCCTCCCTCTCTAAAAATTGGCGTGAATGTGGAAATATTGTTTTAAGTGACTGCATTTTCTTTGTTTTAACCGAGTGATGGATGATTAAATTTATGTAACTGTTTTCTTTGATAGTGTCGATCAATGTCTATGATTTAGATATTAGAAATTGGGAAATTTGCACTGATTATTTGATGTTCAAATTAATTTCAGTGATATTTGATTCATTCGCATCACAAACTAGGTACTGTATATGATTTTTTTTCTTACTAATTCTAAATTTTACTCTCAGTTGAAGTGATTCGGTTTACAATTTGAATTTTTGATTGATATAATAACTTTAATTTTAGGTTTACAATTTGAATTTTTGATTTGTGTAATAACTCTATTTTTTTTTAATTAATTTTTGATTGATGATAAGAGTTTCTCTATTTGCAACTTATATGCTAATGTCTTTACAATCTTCATCAGAGAATCTGAGAATGAAGAAGATCGTACCTATGATAGTGCAACTCTCTTCGCTCCAATCGAGGTATTATTTAAATTCAACTAATATTTTCTGTTGAAAACTCCCTCGCTTATTATGTTCTGATCAGCAATGAAACATTCCCGTTCTTCCCATAAACAAGGTATACATAGGAATAATCAACACACAAAAATATAAATAAAAAATAGGATTCCCTTTAGTATAAATGTTTTGTTATTATTGCCGGTCCAGCATGGGTTTTCCTACCAATTAATAGTTGAAAAGTATCATCCTTCTACCCAAATCATCATGCTACATTCAATTTCAGCTTCCATTTTTACATTGGTTTATATAATCCTATATGATGGAGGATATTGTACTCGGTTGCATATGATATGATTTGACCTGCTATCCGTCGAATCACAGTCATATGCATTGCAATGTCCCCTTATACTCATACCTCAGTGTCTTTCCCAATATAGGCATAAACCGGTACCAAAATAGTATTGGAATATGTTACCATTAAATCATGTATAAAATGTAGTATGCTGTTAGTACAAATTAGGTAACCTGAAGTATTCGAATGTGGGCTATCAATCGAGTTGCATTTAACTATTAGTTTGCAATTGATGACCACCCTTTTTCTGCAAGTAAAATCAGTAACATGTACATGGTTCTCTTGGCCGGAATCTATCTACAACTATTATAACCAGAAGGTGGTTAGCGTACGTATTTTCTACCGTTATAACTACACATCTACGGTTATACAAGTTAACTTTATACGTATGAATTATGGTAATTTATGCAACTTGACGACTATGTATTATATTTCATTTTTTATTCCTTCTGCAGACCACAAGGAATGAGTGTCACCTTCAATAGATTTGCCACTTTAATGTCACATGGTTTTTTGTGCCATTCACCAACCAATCTTTACCAAGTAATAAAAAATAGCTAATGTATAAACCAGTTAGTTTGCTCTCCTACCCACTATTAACATCATTGTCAATTGTTGATTTGTCGTAACAAGTTTGTGAAAAAATATTATATCACTTTGACGTTCCCACAAGTAAATGAACGATTTTACAGATATTTTCTTTTATAAGAAAATAAATATGTTATATTAGTAAATAAGTTAACATTTACCTCTGATTTGAATGTTGTATTTTGGTTGACAGTGTCGCTTTTTTAACCTTCCTCTACCTCTTGCATATTATATTTTGCCAGACATTTCAATTCTATTCCACGCTCATTCGTACGTGCCAATGTACTCCAGGTGGGACAAAAGTATCACACGCACACATAAATGCCAACTCTCGGTAAATAAAATTAAATAATTCTATCCACATTTTGCTGCTCTGCAATTAAATTTCACACAACTGGATTTCCATACTTATTTTTCCACTCAATTTATAATCAGTTATTGTTGTTATGGCTTACCTGAAAATTTTACTCTATATGTGGAGGGCTGCATAGGCAAAATGCAAACTGACGTTGGCGTTGTAAAGAGTTAAAAAAATTGTACAACGAGTTAGATGAGATGCAGCACATGCTGTCATGAGATTATGGATCTATCACTATAGAAAGTTTATTCCTTCCTATACAAATGCCATCAGGAACATGCTAAGGAATTTTTACGCATTGACCATGCACATCGTCTATAGAATGAGCTACTTTTTTATTGAATAAATTAACAGATTTGTCTTTTAATAAATAATTCAACTAGCCATAATTTATTTATTGTTCTTTGGTAAAGTCTGTCGGTTGGGATTTATTTACCAAGACCCATTTTCGCACATAGCCAGCTTTATGTAGTTATTTCCATAACAATGTCAAACATAGGTTTGAAAACACTGCTTGGGACAAAGATACGGGGTTTTCACAAATACACCCAAAGTATTACGTGCAAGGAGGTTCTGATCAAAAATCTTGTAGGTATGAAGTACTTCATATACAACTTATATTTCTAAAAAAATTAATTTTAATTTTCCTTACCTCATTCAGACCACCGTGTTTCACTTATTTTTGTGGTCCAGTGGTACAGAGAACAACTAAAGTTGGTGAGGCTCCTTATTGAAAAAAAATTATGCTCACCGCAACTAATTTACACACTGGTATGAAAATATTCCATCCGTCAACATCAAGGTGCATAAAAGATCAGCATATATTTTTGTCACAAATTCATGCAAAACCTGTAATCCTTGGAACCATTAATTGAATAAATTATATAAAACAGTTAGCTGTAACGACATGCTATTTCATTTACCTTGATTTCATTGACTTATTACATAACATCCCCTTTAGCCAATAATTGGAAAGTTACTAAACTATGCATTAATTTGGTTTATTGCTCTGTGTTTTCTACTATTCAGATTAATGAAATTGTTGATTGTATACGTATGTTTCTTATTATCTAATCCCTGTTGCGGGTAGGCATATTACTTACAACATTGTTTCTCACTGCTCCTTTCATCGACACACAGTATTTTATTTTAACAAGTTGCTTGAAATGTTATACTGATAAACATTGTTAATCTGCTTATTTGAATTTAGTTTTCAACTGCTGATGGTGCTGTTTTGTGCAACGATATAAAAGTGCTCACTTTAGCTTCCTGAATAATATGTACCTGGGGAAAATTGAGCATGAGTAATTGAGTATGTTATGTTAAGAAAAGAAAGCAATTAACTCCATATTGGGTATGAAATGTTAAACTGGTGTATTTGTATATTTTTCCATTTTGGATTTTGTGTTGACCTACTGCACTTAGTATCAGAGATTTAGTTCTTATATGATTAATGAACTTGAACCAGTCTATCATCAATTATGTAATTGTTGTCACCCAAACAGCTCATGCAGTACCCTTATATATGTATTTTAACGTCAGTGTTTGTTCAAGCCATATAGAAACATGAACTAATTGCTCAAAATAGCTCATTATATTGTTGGCAATCCTTAACACATTTATCTGTCCACTTATAGCGGGTCTTTGATTAATCCTTAAGTATGAACCAATAACTGTCCGTGTGCGTAGCACGGGCCACTCACCAGTTAGACCTAAAAGCCCGGCCCAATTACAAATCTAATGCTATCCCAATCTTTTATCATTTCCAAAGCTAGAAAAATCAAATTCACATTTAATTCATAGTCACATATTTATCGCTTGCTCAAAACCAAAAAAAAATTAATTCGAAATCCTCAACCCGGAATCAATTTCCAATCAGATTCGAATTCATGGAGATTTTAGGAGGTGGTTCGATTATGATTTCGAGGTTGAAGGGAGAAGGATGGTTGTGGAGGTGAGGATTTGCTGGATTGATTTGAGTGGCAGCGTCGAAGTGGTTTGGGTAGTCGAGTTGAATTGCGATGGGTTATCGTTCGAGGTTGGCTGTTGGAAGTGTGTAGATAGGCTCGGCGATTGCAGAGGTGATGTTCGAGTTGGATTGTCGAGTTGCTATGTGCTCGCGGATCTGGTTGTTCAGGCATTTGATGTTGTAGTTGTATTGATGATGTCAGTAGCAGGCGGAGATTGAAAAAGGGGTGATTGATGGTTATGGAAGAAGAGGTATGTGGGTATGCCAAGTAGATGTTGAACAGAGTTGTATGATGATATGGTGGAGAAGTGGTTGTATTGTGGTCAGGCAATGTGTTGCAGCAGTTGTACTTGAAGTTGAAGGTGGGTTGTCTGGTTTGGTGGTTTGTGCTCTGGTGGTAGCAGGAGGAATACAGAGGAGCAGGGTTAGTTGACAGCAGTGACTTCCTGTGATAGATATGTGGGAGTGATGAAGTATTTTGTGAAGCGGTGGTTGTGCGATCAGATGATGCAGGCAGCAAAGTAGGGATGATGGCTGTAGTTGCCTGGAAGCTTCGGTGGTTGTGTTGTTGGTTAGGCAATGTTATGCTATGGAGTGAAGTTGTATGTGGAGGGGGTTGTGGTGGTTCTCTGGCAGCAGTGGGTGTTAGTAGGGTGGTTTGGCAGATGGTCAGAACTTTTGGTCGAGGAGGAGTATGTTGTATGTTGGAATGAAATATGGAAATGACAAGAAGTTGATTGTGGTGACAGTTTGTATATTTGCAGTGCACTGGTGAAGGGTGTTGATGTTTGACAGCTTGATGAAGTTCAGGGTAAGGGCAATGGCCATGTTAGAATTGCCGAGAAGTTATGCAGTTGTTTGAAGGCTACAGTGCACATTGTTGTAAGGAGGGTTGTAGTCTGTGTATTGGCAAAATGGTTCAAGGATGATTGTTGGAGTAAGTTTGCCGTGGGGTAAACAAGAAATAAAGGAAGTTGTGGTAATGCAAGTTTGACGTATGGGTGGTTTTGGTTTGATGCAGTTATGGGTTGCACTGTTCAGGCAAACAGTGATGGGTATGTAGAAAGCAGGATGGTGAAGTGAAGAAGATTTTTTTTTGAACAAAAGTGAACTGATGTAGATGAAATGGCACTGAAATGAAGGCAACGGGGAGGTGCTTGTGGTGAATTGATTGTGGAGGGTAGTTGTGATATGCACTGAGCAAGTTGGTAGAGAACAGTGCTTGGCAGTGTGATGAGCAAATGAAATTGTATATGTATCACAAAGTTGTAACAATAAAATTGCAGCTGTAATCCAAAGTCAAATGAAAACTTTTTTCTTTTTGAAATGAAATAAATGAAATTGTGTATTTTTTTAATATGTAGAAATGAAAATAGAAAATCAGAACAATATGTACACAAACAAAATGTCACAAAAATTACACACAAACACACAATTTTTTTTTAAATGCAATACACACAAAAATTAAAACATACAAAAATCAAACAACAAATAGTCCGAAGAATAGAAAATAAAATCAAAACAAATTCCCCGGCAATGGTGCCAAAAACGTGTTTAACGACGAGTTTTCTATCGGTTTAGAAAATCTTCGAAAATTTCAAATTAAAATTTACCGCAAGCGCATGGGCTATAATTTTAATGCATGGCGAGTACGAGTCGATCCACAGAGAGTTGTATTAGATTTTAAAAATAAATTCTATCAAATTAGACCAAAGTGAGAGGAAATTGTTAACTACAAAAATGAAGCTGAAACTAGAACTAAAATGTGATTTAAAAACTACTAGACTAGAAACAATTTAGAGGCGAATCCACTCTCATATTTTTGTAAATCTACAAACAAATATTTATGATCTCTAGTTTTGATATTAAATGAAATAATTGTTGCATTTATCATAAGTATGGTTTATTTATATTATTAATTAACATAACTTAAACCATCAAACTATAACGTAACAAATAAACCACTTATAAAATCTCATGAAAATGAAGCCAAAATAAAAGATATTTTAAGTATGATCTATTTACTATTGTAATCAGTAATATAGATCATCAATTTTTTTTTTACTTTTATTTCAAAATCAAAATTTAATTAGCATATAATGATGTAAATTGTGTTTATGTTGAATAAGAATAACCATTTGCAAAAGCAACAAAAACTACCAAACCCACTTGTATAAACTTACATCAAAATTCACTTTCATGAAGCACAAACAAAAGAGATCATAAATAACAAAAATGTTGAAATTACATAGAGTTAGAGAGCTTCATTGCCCCTATATTGAAGGGGTTTAGCTACTCATCTGTGTTATTAAATCAACACTTGTAAATTTCAAAATTAAAAAGCAAAAGAAATAAAACTAAGCAAAAAAAGCAAAAGAGATTAACTACTAACTACTTGCATAAAAATTAAAGTTGTACTACTTGCATTAATGAAGATCTAAGCTATAAACAAGAAATAAAAGAAAGCATAAAGATAAACATCAACATAAAAACAAGGAAAAACATGTGGAAAAGAGAAGAGAATTAGGCTTGGAAGCCATTTTTATTTCGTGTAATATTAAGTTTACAATTTTCTTGCTTAATTGCCCAAGTAATTTCAAAGAGTATAAGATATTTACATGTACATAAGAGGGCTATTTATACATGCATAAAACCCTATTTCAATTTTTTGGGTGCTTCCTAAAATGTCTTTTAGGAAGTGTAGCCACCAAGTGACCATTAGCCACTAATTAATCCATCATTAAATGTGCATGAAGTTTTAACCTCCACATAGTTGTCCCTTAGCTTCTAATTATAGATTTAGGTAAGTGGGTGAGATCCTCCATGATCATGGTCTTGAATTATTTCCTCTTCATTCCTTTGTATTCCCTTGTGCATGCACATATGTTCGTTAAGCTCTCTTCCATATGTATCAAAATTTGCTGTAAAAATCATAAAAAATTTCAAGTAAAAATTCTCAAATTGATACATACACAAAAATGATCATTTTACCCCCTAAATGAAGATGAATATATGATAATTTGAAAATAATTGAATTTTGGTTTTAAATATGTTAAAATGCCCAAATATGATATTTATTTAAATAAAAAGAGATAAAATATGAATGTAAGTATATGCATATTTACGTGCACATCAACTACCATTTACAAACCCGAGTTGTTACATCTTTCTTAAATTTCTAATTTCCACTTTGGGGTTAAATTTTTAGTTTGTAAAATTATGAATATAGTTCTCCTCATTTGTCTTGCAGAAAGTTACTAATTTTATAAATATGTTGTTACCACAGAAACTTTTATTAATTAGTATAATCTGTTACAAGTAAAGTTAAAAACATTATTTCATTCTCAAGTTTTATATAATTATTGAATTTCATTTGATCTTTTTTCTTGGTATGATTTTTTATTTTGTTATATGCATTTATTTTATATGAATAATTTGTTCATTGCCACAAAAATATCAACTCCATTGTTGTAATGTTAATCCTTTTCTAATATTAAGCTATGTAATTGTATAAGGAAATAAATTTGGAGAAAAACATTATATAAGAGGTAAAGGAATATTAAAATAATAAACATTTGTACTATATTTTAAAGGAATATGTAACGCTTCTGATATAACTACAATAAGAAATTTTGAAAAAAAATTAGAAGTTTAATTCCAAATAACTATTTTATAAACCTTTTAATTTAAATGTTTTATATTGTGCACACTACCTAAATTTATTTATGATTCAAAATATTAACGATACCATTAATGCCTATAGAATATATAATCATATCATTAATGTCTGAACGTTCTATATATCTACTATGTTATATAAATATATAATGATTTAGACTATTTCTTTTCTTATATCCATGTACAATAATATGCATTCATTATTTCATTATTTACACATATCATGACATTTATCATCTTCTAATTCTTTCACTTCCATTTCATTTTCAAATAAAATTGCCTCTTCTTATTTTAGTTTCATGTGCATGATATGATTCAATAATATTTCTAGTCCTATTCTAAATCAAATTAAAAATTATTTCTAAACAATTTTTCATTAATCTCTTAAATTTTTTCAATCTAACTAGATTTTGGTTGAATCCGTCAATAGCAATCCACTTCGTATTCATCCTAAATTATATATGATTCTATTAATATTATGCAGCGATTTTTTTCTACCCCTTGCTTTCAATGTTATAGTTTTATGGAAAAATAATCTAAAAACCTCCAAAAAAAACATAGACTGCTGGTATGATTGAGCTTGATTAAATGTTAGACTTTTTTTTATAATTATTTCTATTTTGAGTTAATTTGATGTTGAATTCGTGGCTTTTGTTATCATTTCCAATTTCTTATATTCAAGTTGTAATTTGAGGTTAAATTTGCTATTTGTAAGATTATGAATATAATTATCTTAATTTATCATGCATAAAGTTACTGATTTAATAAATATGTAAATACTACAAAATCTCATATTAATTAGTAAAAGTATTACAGATAAAGCTGAAAACTTTATTTTAGTCTGAGGTTTTATATAATATTTGACTTTCATTTAATTTCCTTTTTAGTATGATTTTGCATTTTGATTATTCATTAATTATGTAGGGAATATCTAGTTTATTGCTACATAGATATCAACACCAATTTTACATGATCTATTTGAGGTAACATTCTTCCTTTTCGTATTCAAACCTGTATAATTATATAAGAAACATTTTTGCACAAGTATTATATCTGAAGTAAAAGAGCATCAAAATAGTAAAAAAAATTGTAGTATTTTGAATAATAAAGTAGGACTTTTGATCTAGCCTAAGTATGCATCTTTGATATTTTGTTACAAATTTAGTTCTAAATAAGTGTTTTTAAGTGTATATATTTTTGTAAATGTTTTATATTTTTTACACAACTTAAACTTAAATTCTTGTAAAATCTTATATTAGCCATCTTTATCAAACCTAGAGTTTAATATATTATTTAATGATGTTGTTCAAACTTCTATGAAAAAATAATAAACAACATGTATTTTTCAAGCAATGCAGGGCTACCATTGATTTCTTAGAGACCTTATTCAGTATTGAATTAATTATTAATGATTTTTCACAAAGTTTGTCTGAAATTAAGTTATTTTTTAATAATTTGGGGATATTCAGATAATTATGGATTGAAGATATGGATATTCATAATGTTTGTACATAAATTAGTTACCATTAGAATGAATCATATTAAATAACACTACCATGCAACTAATAAAAAGAATTAGTAAAGTAATCATCAGTCATCTATACATTTGATTTTAAGGTTAGTTTTATGTTTGATTCATTTAATATGTCAAGTTTCTAAGATCTTGCTTTTTTACTTTTGGCGTGTTTTAAAAGTATTTAAAGGAATTATGCATAGTACATTCTCTAATTTGAAAATTGGAATCAAAACCAGAAATAATTAGAATTAATGGAATTAATTCTCTATTTATTTTGAATTCAGATTTAATATAGTAAATCTATCAATTTTCTTTCACTTTTAGTTGCATACAACAAAAGAAAATATTCATTCTTAAGTTGAACATAACTTTATATCCATTAATATTTGAAGTTTAAAAACCAATAATTATTTGCAAATAGAAATAAATTTCATACCATTATTGTTCCTTTATTATGTTGATTGATTCAAGTTAAATTTTTTATATATAAATTATATACGAACTTCAAAAAATACTAGTTAGTGATGTCAAAAATTGTTTATACTTCCATTTTAAGGATAATGTTGTGCTTGGTTCTTTTAATGCATCAATTTTCTAAAATTATTACTTTCTAATTTTAGAAAAATTTAGGGCGATCAAAAACAATAGCTTATTTAAAAATCTAAAATTTATTGGAGAATATGTGTAATTTTAATTGAAATTTTCCTTTAAAGTAAATGAACTTAACTAGACTCCTACTGGATTATATATAATTAACATAATTGAATACTGCAGGCAATTATAGGTTAATTTAAAACTTTACAGTTTGGTTTTAAATTGATTATCGATATTAATAATGAATTTACACTAAGATTCAATAAGAGTTGAATATTATTCCATCTTTAAAATCTAATTAAGAATTATCAAATTGATAGCAATCAATTCATTTAAAAAGCATTAAAGAGAATTAATTCAATAATCAATGTGTACTCAATTCTCTAATTTGACATGGAATAAAAGAAAATATTCATATTGTAAATAATTCTCTAATTAGTTTGCATTCAGATTTAAATCAGTTGTTATCTTATCTTAATTTACATGCATTCTCTTAAAGTTATATGATACTGTTAACTTGCTTTTTAGCAAAGCAAATTTCAATTGGACTCATAGGACTCAAAGAGGGTAGAATGAATCGAAATCTAGGAAATTCCAGCCAAAAATATGCTAAGTCCATAACTCGGTACCGAGTTATCACCACAGGTCAGTACCGAGCTATCGCCAAAGCAGCTTCAACTAGACGTAGAAGATTGAAATGGAATTGGAATGACTTGAAATTTAACATATGCATTTAGAAAAATACAAGGAAGGACATAGAAAACGTTTGGAGTGGTTTGGTCCATCCATTTAAACTCGGCCCTGAGTAATTCTATAAGACGGGTCCGACCTATAGGTGCTCACTAAATGACTTCTCGGACTTCATGCTTAAGTAGTGGTATACATAATTGATGACTTACTCTAAGTGTTGGCTAAGTATGAAGCTAAGGAAAGTTAGATATCAAAGTGATCCACGGAATTGATTCAAAAACAATGGAAAAGAGCTTGAATGACTCAACTAAAAGGACGGAACAACTTGCTAGTTGAGTTGGACAAAGTCTACTAAGGAATTTGACTCAGATCTAACCTATCATGATAGGTCGGGCCCGAGTTATCCCCTTAACTCAAGGTGGCTTGGGACTTCTTGTGTGCCTTCGATTTAGCTTATGGACTTCATCGCTACTGGGCCTCGCACATGATACTTACCCAATTCCTATGTAAATACTCATCTACCGGCAATAAGAGAATGATCTTTTTGGGAGGAGTGCTGCCATTACTCTACTGTATTATCTTTACTTCTTCACTTCTTATCTCTTCCAAACTTGTTCAAACTCATTGTAACTTAGATCTAGAGGAAAACTACTTGAATCTGGAGAAATAACAACTAGCAAAAAATGATAAAATGGATTGAACTGGACATAGGTGGGAGTATGTCAAATCATTATAAAAACTTCTATGTGTTTTTATCTATTTTCTACTTTTTATTTTAATTTGAACTAAAATAGTGCTTTCATCTTAATTCTAGGTGTTAATCATTTTTGGATTAACATTTTGGTGTTTTCACTGAGAAAAAATTAGATCTGAA
Organism: Allium cepa; assembly: GCA_030765085.1. Taxonomy (NCBI): domain Eukaryota; kingdom Viridiplantae; phylum Streptophyta; class Magnoliopsida; order Asparagales; family Amaryllidaceae; genus Allium; species Allium cepa. The sequence continues at coordinate 791,121,574 of CM060945.1, read as the reverse complement.
AAGTTGAAGTTTAAATTTGAGATTTGGGGATGATAAAGAGGTCTAATACTAGATCAAAAACTGAAGCAAGTCAACTAGAGTCTGAGGGCAGCTAAGAGGTGTCCACAAACTCTAACTAATCCATTTACATGACCAAGGAAGCAATGAAGAGAATGATGAAGGATATGAAAAATGGGATGATAACTAGACAACATGAGATGCTGGAATGATTTTTCGAAAGGATTGGACTACAAGGAATAACTAAAGTTGTAGGAATTCAGAACCAAGGACAAGGAGTAAATGCCAGATCATCTTGAGATGAAACAGAGCACATAGGAACAATGATCCCATGAATAGAACAACCCAGTATCGAAAGGATTCTGAGGGGCCACTTTTGGTGTGACTGCTAGAATGCTGGGGATGGATATATATAGAGCTAGAAACGCAAATCAAATTGTAAATGCACAACAAATGGAGGGATATGTGCTAGAGCTTTCCCGTAAAGACAGGGATAGAATGAAACCAAAGCGCTTAATCAAAACACTAATATGCAACCAGAGGAATATGTGTCATAGTATATGCTAGAATTACCCTATAGGAACAGGGGGCGAAGTATTGATTTTGGATGGAGATCTTCATTGGACGGTGAAAACTGGCTTGCTGATTTTGTATGGAGAATGATTAGAGGTGGAACCCCATATTAAAGCTTGGAGGATGTGAAACATGAACCCATTCACTTCAAATATTCGTAATGCAAGAAACCCTCCCAATTTAAAGCTTCTAATGTTAGAAATGTATGATGGAAAGTCAGATCCAACGATTCATCTAACGAGACATATCTGACATATGAAGGTGCTGGGCGCTTCTGAGGAGGTAATGGGGCAATGGTTCCCATTGTACTTGATGGACTTAGCAGTAATGTGGTTTAGGCAGTTGAAGAATGGGTCCATTAGCATGTGGATCAATTTGGTGAGTAAGTTCTTGAGACAGTTTAGAGTTCACGTTTCACGATCAAAGAGTGTGATGACACTGTCAAGCGTAAAACAAAAGACAAGAGAGACCTTGAGAAGCTATTTGAAAAGATTTAATGCAGCAGCAACTTTAGTCGATAAGTCAGATCCATATATATTCTTAATGGTGGCAATGTCTGGAGTCACAAGCAAGACCGACTTTAAAGTTGCAATGGAAAGGGATCCACCGATGGATTTTATGGAATTCTACCATAAAGCTAAAAGACACTCACGTTAGGAAGACCTTGAAACTGAAGACGAGGATGCTAAAATTAACGTTGTGGATGATAGAGGATTGTTCGGAGCAGGAAATGGAAAAGCTAAAGGAAAATGGAGAATCGATGACAACTACGGGGAGTCGAAACGACAAAGAAGGGAGTTGAAATTCTCTTCCTAAACAATGAAGCTAAGAAAAGTTGGATATCGAAGAGATTGATGGACTTGATTTGAAAACAATGGAATTAGAGCACGAACGACTCAACTAAAAGGATGGAACAGCTTGTAAGTGGAGTTGGATAAATTCCACTTAGGAAATAGACTCGGCCTCGACATATCATGATAGGTCGGACTTGAGTTATCCCCTCAACTTGGGGTGGCTTGGGACTTCTTATTTTCCTTTGATTTGGCTTCTAGACTTCATTATTAATGGGCCTCTAACCTATACCTAAACAACTCCCCTATAAATTTCATCTACCAGCAACTAGAGAATGATCTTTTTTGGAGGAGTGCAGCCATTATCCTATTGGACTCCTTTTACTTCTTATCTCTTCCAAACTTATTCAAACTCACTATAACTTAGGGGAAAGCTAGTTGAAATCCAGAAAGATAACAAATAGCAATTAAAAATAAAATGGATTAAAGTGGAAAAAAACTTTAGGTCAAATTCATTTTTGGATCACTTCTCTCGGGGTGAATCTTACCTTGTTTCCCATGCATTTCTTAGGACTTTCAGTAGAGAGACTATCAATAAAACTAGAGATCTTATTGATAGTCTCTCGTCTATACTTAAAGAAGGTTTCTTTATTGAGGAACTCAGACTTACTAGATGAAAGATCGTGATTGTTAAAGGGCTTAAAAGCTTCTCAAGTAGCTGCTATCTATCAGGTCTTTTCTAAGAGGTTTAAATTTCGAACCAATTCACTCTTCATAGCAATTTTCTTTTTTAAACTTTATCTTACTTTGGTCTGCATGGATGGTTTTATTGAATCGTATTATGGAAATTCCCACATCCTTGTTACTAAAGAGAAGCGGGCCTTATAAATAACCTCAACTCCCTTTCTTTGGTCGTTCCAAATAGAATGGATCAGTTTGGGAAGAGAGTTCAATAACAGTGAAAATGTAAAGGCATAAGCAAGTAAAAACTAGTCTTAAAGAGCTAATTAATTATTTAGTTCTTAGAAAAGAAAGCATATACCAAATTGGAGTGGGTGTTATCAATAAAATCATAGACATAGCATCTTTATAAGGTGTCTAGTTTTATTCTCTATATGGTCTTCGGTTTTATTGATAGGCTATCAATAAACAGAGATCTTATTGATAGCCTCTCTTCGAAATAATGTGCTTTACAAGATAGTTATCTATGAATGCCAAGAATTCTTGATCTTTTTTTATATTTATCAATTCCATAATCCTTTTAAAGTTCTTCCACTTGGATTTTTTCATTATTTATGTAACATCCCGTATTTTTAAGCCATTGAATTTGAACATTTAATTCGTTTTAAATGTTTAATGTGGATTCTTAATTGATTTTGAAATGGATGAATTCGGGTTCAATCAATGAAATAAGCTATAAATTTTTAATTATAGTAATTCCGGTTGAATTTGAATAATGGGAAAATGATAATCTAAATACGCGGAATTGGAATAAAAGTAAATCTGGATGTAAATAGTGATGAAAATGGTTTTAAAAATTTATTTTGAGTTATTTGAGTGTAAATAGTGTGGTGGGAATTTTAGATGAATTTTAAAGTTAATAAATTAATATTTGGGATTTTGTATTAATTTAATAAATAGGATTTAATATTATTAAAATGTAATTAATCAGATTTTGGTCTAGACTGAGCCAGAATGATTTTTAATGTGTTTATAAATTTTATATGATTTATTATTAAGTTATTAAAATTTTAAAGGTGAAATTTTAAGCGTTTTCGTTAATTTTGAAACTCACTCGATTTTATAGACGAGTTAAAATAGCCTTCCGGGGCACAGTCTCAGAATTCGACGAAACTAGTTCCATTGGATCCGTAATAGTTACTTAGTATCGGATTTCAATTTTCGTAGCAATCGGAGTTGTCGTTTGACCGTGGCAGCTCGAAACGCATCGAAATCGATTTAACCGATTTAATTTTAAATTGATCGTTTAATTCCGTAACTCGCACATAGCTTACGAAACCTATTCCATTGTGTCCGAAACGCGGAAAAACCCTAGGAACGCCTGTTGGTATGTGAAAATTGGAGTTCGTTTGCATTGATCGTTAAAATTTGAAGCACGAGATTAAAATAATATTAAATTATATTATATAATTATAATAATCTAAACCCTAATCCATTATCAGGAGCCGCCGTTCTCTTTTCTTTAATGGCCGATATTGTGCCTCTTTCTTCTTTGTTTTTCTCCAAATCCACACATTTATTCACAAAAGTTCCAACATAAAGATCGAAGAGAACGTCGAGATCTACGTTCTGAACGGTAGATCTTGATTGATGTCGTCGTTTGAAGAGGCATTTTGATGCCGTATGCCATGACTTCGTGCGTCGTTTCCTAGGGCCGTAGTTAGCCAAGCTTCGCGAGTCTCTGGCCATTGGTGGAGGGGGTATCGAGTGTCGTTGCTGAGGTCGCCGATCGAGCTAAAGCTCGTCGTGTGCAGTGCGGTATCAAACCCTAGCTGGGTGTTGACGGGTCTTCGTTCGTTCTGGTAGCGTGGGAGAAGAAGAGTGTTTTAACGGCCTTGATTTCGTTGGTATCATAAAATTAAATTTAAAACAAATTTGTTTTCAAATTGGTATTTAAACTTCAAAAATTCATAACTATTGCGTACGATATCAGATTGAGGCGAATCTGGAAGCGTTGGAATTGCAGAAACGAGTGCTACGAGATGGTGCAGATCTGGAGTATTCCGGGCAAGTAGAAATTTGAGTTAAATCGAACTTCGTTCGGTTTAATTTAAATTTCGAACGCTCGCCAAAACTCAAGGTGAGTTAATCTCACTCACATCTGGAATGTTAGCTGATTTAAATATTTAATATTTAAATATTTGTGTAATTGGTTGAAATGTTTATTTATATCAGCCTGGATTGATATATATATTTATAGTGTTGTGCTAATATTTGTGGATGCAGGAAAAAAACAGGTTGGAGGGATCCAACTGGATTCCTCACAATGTAGTCATTATTTTTATAATTGATGATGATGCCTGTTATATATTGTGATTGATAAATTTAGGATTAAATTGTATTGTGAAATTGTGGGATAAACTATAAGCCCAAAATGTTAAATTATAAAGAAATTTGGAGTTTTAATTATAAAGAAATTAAATTGGGTTTTAAAAAGGAATTAAGAAATTAATAAATAAGGAATATAAAAATTAGAATCTGCTTGGATGGAAAACTGAAATAAAATTGTATTGGAATATTGCTGGGTAAATTATAAATCTATAATTAATTATAAATGGATAAATTGAATTTTAGAGAAATAAAAGATATTGTTAAATAATGAATTTAAAGGAATTAAAATTTGAAATCTATATGGAATGAAAATTGGAAAAATCTAGAATGCTAAATGAAGAGAAACGTTATCAGTTGTTAAATGTGGAAGAAAATTTATGTTATTAAAACGTAAACCTGAATTTAAATAAAATGACAGAATTTATAAGAAGGATTTTCTGGGATATTTGGGTAGGAATGAGTTTCCCTGGGAAACACCAAGTTTGTGTTTTAAACAGATTTTATTAAAAGTGAATTCAAGTTTAAAACTTGTTATAAATGAGTGTTAGGAAAATTATTGTTTTAAAAGCTAATTAATAAGGTAACAATAGTGGTTATTTTCGATTACATTAGTAATTATTTTTATAAATGGATTGTTTTAAAAGGGCTAGTTTTGACCTAAATTATTTGAAATTAGTATTAAGCCTTTTACAACTCTATTTTAAATTTAGTTTAACTAAAACCTTATTTTAAATCAAGTTATATCTTATAAAATAGTTTTACTTTAAATATTTCAAAATTATATTTTGAGTAAATAACTAGAAGTATTTGCATATTTTAAAGTATATTTCAGTACAAAATATTTTAACTGTTTTAAATTTAAATTGTTTTGAACTTGGTTATTTCCAATGGGAATTAAGGGTAAAGGATTTACCTTGTAAGGGAAGATCTTTGGGAATTGTTTTCAAATGAGCTTTGAAAATTTGAAAATATATCTTGTAAAGATATTGGGGAAAATAAATAATATGGGAATTATTTATTGTGTGATGGATGCTTATGGATGTTTATGAATATAAATTGACAGTTAAATCACCGACTATCAATATTGGACAAATGCGTTGATCGTTTCGAAGAGACCGGGATCGAGATTTATTTCTCGAAAACCACTTTGATCCGGTTTGTATGTTTCGTGAGAAAACGTGTTCGGAGTCGAAGATGGAGCGGTGAAGTACAAGGGCTAGTCGCTACTAATCCTGAGATATTTCCAAAATGGATGTAGTAGGAGTAGTGCCTTCGGTTCCGTTCGAATCCGGGACGGACTTGTATGGACGAATGCTTGCGAAACATTGTCAGGTGGACGATGAGCATTCTAAGTGAAATAAGGTAACGCTTAGCCTCAAGCCTCATCAACCGGGAATGACTGAAAATCAGGGGATATGCAGCAACGTTGGGTGGGTCATGCCCAAGCAGGACAAGATATTTCCCCTGTGTAGATGTCCCTTATATATTTCGGCTTAGTGGGTGGTTGGTCGCGCCAACCACGTGGTTTATCTTGTTCGGGACTGTTCAGTAAGGAATGGTTCCGGCCTTGTATTGCAGGGGATGAAGGGAGTAATCCTCGGTACGGTGATCTAGTCCCCGTACTGTGACAGGTGGTACCCCAGTGCCTAGTCATTGTTGGAAATCCATTCTCCCTACGAGCCTTGTACGAGTTTTGTTTGTATTACCCACTTTTGTGGCTAGTAGCTGGAATTTAATCATGTAACAATTTCGGCTATTTTATAAGTATTTGTAAATAGACCCTATTATAATATCAGAGGATTTCTATAAAAAGTGTTTTAGCTATCGTAAGGTAAAAACCCGACATGTTTATTTGTGGCGTGGTCTTACGAGATGCTTTTGTTTTCAAGGATTTTTTGAAACTTTAATAATCAATTTGGATGCATTATTATCAGCTGGTATTCCAGACCGACTCGGGTGTTATTTCATTATAATGCTCGGGTTAGACCGAGTATTATATGTTCAGGTCAGGATGCTATGGAGCAGGAGAGGAGCTGGAGTCCGAGACGTATTATATGTACCTATATATATATCCACTGCTGTGATTGTATGGTAGGTCTGATTTGTGTTTGTTGATTTATGAGATACTCTGATGACATGATGTATAAAACAGTGATAGTTTTCATTTTGTGTAAAGTTCTATATTTAATATTATATTTTATTCCGCTGCGACTGTGAGATTCTGATATAGTTTAGTTTCTTCTTCTTCTATCTCTTCTTCTTTAACCCTAATGGTTTGTAATTCTGTGCCACTTGAGTTAATAGAGGTAGAATAGTGTTGATTCAAGGGGTACGAATTTGCGGGCTGTTACACTTGGTATCAGAGCTTAGGTTGGCGACAACCTAGGCTTTGGTGGGGAAATTACTCATTAAACAGAGACAATAGTACTCTATAATGAGTTGAGCGTATTAATAGATATGAGGGCGTACTTGTTAGTGAATATAAAATTGTTTTTATACTGTGTTGACTTATCGGTTGAGTGTTTATGAATTCTGGTCGGTACGGGAAGTACAACTGTATCGATAGGGGTTTCTAAACTCTTGAACAAGATAAACCGACATAGTATTGTGTTTAAAGGGGGTAAATGAAATAATTTTACCCAAAATTATATTTTGATATAAAAGAAATAATTTTCTGAAATTATTATATATATATTTTTGGTTGATTGGGTGTTAATACAATAAGTAAATAAGAATCTGAAAGTTAATCTAAAATGTGAAATGGATTGTACCCATAGGTTATTAAGTTGTATACTTATAATTTGAGATTGAGGATTTAATATTGTGTAAGAAGGTAAGTGAAAGAAATTTGTATCCTTAAGAATTCAGTGATACACATATATATAATTTGAAATTGTGATTATATGCTGTAAATGGATTCAAATGAGCAATATGAGCTTTAAATAAATAAGTTGGTGAACTTATATAAATAAGAATGAACTTAAGTTAGTAAACAAGTTTTGAACTTATATATAGAGAATTCAAATTTGGATTTGATTGGATTTAACTTTGATTTAAATGGAATTGAGTTGAATTTGGATTAATTAAAAACAAGGTTCAATTGTGTTATGAATAAAAGTGAATGGAATTAAACCCTTATTTAAGATGGTAAGGGAAAATGAAATGAATTCAAGATGGCTAAATAAATTTAGTTAAAACTTGAATCTAAATTTAGAAAGACTTGAATTGAAAGAAATCTAATTTGCTGAAGGGATATTGTATGAATAAAAGTTTGACTCAACTAAATTCAAAGGGATTATTTGAGAATGAATTTAGCATAAGCTGAACTAAATAAAGAGAAGCTTGAAGGTGAATTTAGTATAAGCTAAATTAAATGAAAATAGTACGGGAACGGGTATAGTTTTGGAAGCTTGTTGATAATTGAAGGGTAAATGGAACCTAGTTCTTGTTTAGAACATTTGAAAATGGTCGCATTGTAAATAAGTTCAGTATAAATTGAGGAAGTGAAGTAGAACCTAATATGGATTAGGTTAGGAACTAAATTGAATTACAATTAAATGGAATGTGTATGGTAATGAATAGAATTGTGATAATTGGTCAAAATTTGGAAAACAAATAAAATCCAACTGTGGCATGGGATTTAGATTTGTGATAACAAATAATGAAGTGTGAATGAAAAATTTGGGATTGGATGAATATATGAATCAAGATTAATGGAATTGGAACTTGATTGAATGAAAATTAAATGAAAATATTGTGAAGAATGCTTAGGCAAAATAAATAATTGTGATTAAGCTGAATAATGTGGTCTTGGATAAATTTGTTTAGATACAGAAATTGAAATGCAAGTGAAGAGAAATTTTAATTAATTATTGTGATGGAATAAGCAAATATGAATTAAAGATGGGTGAGAGTTGTAAATAATATAAAATGAGATGTTATTAATTTGAACTTAAGCCGATTGTATAAGCTAGTTGGATTGAAATCTGTAAAGGGTTTGATTTGGTCAGAATCAATTAAAATGGAAATAAATTGAGATTGTAATCATTTAAGAGAATGATGAGATGGTTATTTTAAGCTTATGAAATAGCTTTAAATAAAATTTTGTTTGCAAAATAAAATTTGGATGCAAGCAAATGACTTTTAAGATTGTTATTGTGAGGAAGAAAAAAATATATAATAAAAATAAAAATAAAAATGATAATAATATAATAAAAATAAACTTAAGATGATTAATAAATTTGAAAAGTGAGAATAAAGATTGATTTAATAATTGAAATGGAATAAGAATGCTTGGATTGTGAATCATGCAGAATTTGATAAATTAATATGAATCTAAGTGGAAATTAATTTTAAAATTATTATAAGCTTAAGTAATGGGTTATTACATGAATAACATGTAGATTTGCGTTGTAAATTTGTCGAATTGTGGTAAATGAAGATAAATAGTTTAAAGTAAGCAAATAATTGGTTTTTGAATTAATTGGGATGGATTGAAATGTTATTAAGTAATTTTTGCATCAGAATGAAAATGCAATTATAAAAGAAATGAAAATGTTTCAAAATTGAAAATAAAATTGATTTGCAAATCAACTTGGAATTGAAATGGAATAGATTGATGTTAGTATAGCACATGTTAATCATATTGAAATAAAAATGAAGTTTGGATTTCAATAAGAAATTAAAGTGATTGAAATCTTTGGATTGTTGAAATAAATATGGTTAACATGGTTAAACTATGAAGTTTGAGTTTGTAAAGAGGATTTTAAATAATGTCGAAATTGTGAATTTGTGTATAAAGGAGGTTGCATGCATAATTATGAATTTGCTTGGTTTGAATATGAAATGGTTATGTTTGGCTTACATTTATATTGGAAATGTTGTTAGAAAGTGTATATCTTTGAAAACTAATGAGTTTGTTGAGTATAGTACAGGTATAGAAGACATTCGAGAGAGTTGGAGCGCGTATATGCGTTATTTTAGCCGCTCGCTATTAAAATTTGCTAAAAAGGTACGCCTACGCAAATATAATTGGGAAAATGATATATATATTATGATATAGTTTGATTTCCGACCGTGTGGGTCGATGTATATATATTTATTTGTATCGCGATATCGCGAAAGCTCCTCCGTGCAGAGGAGACTCTGCCGAAATTTTCCGAAAATGTTGGGAGTTAGAAATTTTTTTTGGGGATTCTGAAAATTTGTAATTAACTTGGAAAGTTATAAGTTAAAGTTTAAAGACTTAGAGTAAATGAAGCAAATGAGTTTGGGATTAAGCTAAAGGATTTTGGGAAAGTAAATATAAGCTTTTAACTAAGCAAATTGGGTAAGTAAATGGGTTGAAGGGTATTTTCTATCTTAGCAAATTTCGGCGATGAAATTTTTATAAGGGGGGAGGAATGTAACGTCCCGTATTTTTAAGCCATTGAATTTGAACATTTAATTCGTTTTGAATGTTTAATGTGGATTCTTAATTGATTTTGAAATGGATGAATTCGGGTTCAATCAATGAAATAAGCTATAAATTTTTAATTATAGTAATTCCGGTTGAATTTGAATAATGAGAAAATGATAATTTAAATACGTGGAATTGGAATAAAAGTAAATCTGGATGTAAATAGTGATGAAAATGGTTTTAAAAATTTATTTTGAGTTATTTGAGTGTAAATAGTGTGGTGGGAATTTTAGATGAATTTTAAAGTTAATAAATTAATATTTGGGATTTTGTATTAATTTAATAAATAGGATTTAATATTATTAAAATGTAATTAATCAGATTTTGGTATAGAATGAGCCAGAATGATTTTTAATGTGTTTATAAATTTTATATGATTTATTATTAAGTTATTAAAATTTTAAAGGTGAAATTTTAAGCGTTTTCGTTAATTTTGAAACTCACTCGATTTAATAGACGAGTTAAAATAGCCTTTCGGGGCACAGTCTCGGAATTCAATGAAACTAGTTCCATTGGATCCGTAATAGTTAGTTATTATCGGATTTCAATTTTCGTAGCAATCGGAGTTGTCGTTTGATCGTGGCAGCTCGAAACGCATCGAAATCGATTTAACCGATTTAATTTTAAATTGATCGTTTAATTCCATAACTCGCACATACGACCAAATTAGCTTACGAAACCTGTTCCATTGTGTCCGGAACACGGAAAAACCCTAGGAACGCCTGTTGGTATGTGAAAATTGGAGTTCGTTTGCATTGATCGTTAAAATTTGAAGCACGAGATTAAAATAATATTAAATTATATTATATAATTATAATAATCTATACCCTAATCCATTATCAGGAGCCGCCGTTCTCTTTTCTTTAATGGCCGATATCGTGCCTCTTTCTTCTTCGTTTTTCTCCAAATCCATGCATTTATTCACAAAAGTTCCAACATAAAGATCGAACAGAACGTCGAGATCTACGTTCTGAACGGTAGATCTTGATTGATGTCGTCGTTTGAAGAGGCGTTTTGATGCTGTACGCCATGACTTCGTGCGTCGTTTCCTAGGGACGTAGTTAGCCGAGCTTCGCGAGTCTCTGGCCATTGGTGGAGGGGGTATCGAGTGTCGTTGTTGAGGTCGCCGATCGAGCTAAAGCTCGTCGTGTGCAGTGCGACATCAAACCCTAGCTAGGTGTTGATGGGTCTTCGTTCGTTCTGGTAGCATGGGAGAAGAAGAGTGTTTTAACGGCCTTGATTTCGTCGGTATCATAAAATTAAATTTAAAACGAATTTGTTTTCAAATTGGTATTTAAACTTCAAAAATTCATAACTATTGCGTACGATATCAGATTGAGGCGAATCTGGAAGCGTTGGAATCGCAGAAACGAGTGCTACGAGATGGTGCAGATCCAGAGTCATTCCGGGCAAGTAGAAATTTGAGTTAAATCGAACGTCGTTCGGTTTAGTTTAAATTTCGAACGCTCGCCAAAACTCAAGGTGAGTTAATCTCAATCACATCTGGAATGTTAGCTGATTTAAATATTTAATATTTAAAAATTTGTGTGATTGGTTGAAATGTTAATTTATATCAGCCTGGATTGATATATATTTATAGTGTTGTGCTAATATTTGTGGATGCAGGAAAAAAACAGGTTGGAGGGATCCAACTGGATTCCTCACAATGTAGTAATTATTTTTATAATTGATGATGATGCCTGTTATATATTGTGATTGATAAATTTGGGATTAAATTGTATTGTGAAATTGTAGGATAAACTATAAGCCCAAAATGTTAAATTATAAAGAAATTTGGAGTTTTAATTATAAAGAAATTAAATTGGGTTTTAAAAAGGAATTAAGAAATTAATAAATAAGGAATATAAAAATTAGAATCTGCTTGGATGGAAAACTGAAATAAAATTGTATTGGAATATTGCTGGGTAAATTATAAATCTATAATTAATTATAAATGGATAAATTGAATTTTAGAGAAATAAAAGATATTGTTAAATAATGAATTTAAAGGAATTAAAATTTGAAATCTATATGGAATGAAAATTGAAAATTGGAAAAATCTAGAATGCTAAACGAAGAGAAACGTTATCAGTTGTTAAATGTGGAAGAAAATTTATGTTATTAAAACGTAAACCTGAATTTAAATAAAATGACAGAATTTATAAGAAGGATTTTCTGGGATATTTGGGTAGGAATGAGTTTCCCTGGGAAACACCAAGTTTGAGTTTTAAACAGATTTTATTAAAAGTGAATTCGAGTTTAAAACTTGTTATAAATGAGTGTTTGGAAAATTATTGTTTTAAAAGCTAATTAATAAGGTAACAATAATGGTTATTTTCGATTACATTAGTAATTATTTTTATAAATGGATTGTTTTAAAAGGGCTAGTTTTGACCTAAATTATTTGAAATTAGTATTAAGCCTTTTACAACTCTATTTTAAATTTAGTTTAACTAAAACCTTATTTTAAATCAAGTTATATCTTATAAAATAGTTTTACTTTAAATATTTCGAAATTATATTTTGAGTAAATAACTAGAAGTAAATTTGCATATTTTAAAGTATATTTCAGTACAAAATATTTTAACTGTTTTAAATTCAAATTGTTTTGAACTTGGTTATTTCCAATGGGAATTAAGGGTAAAGGATTTACCTTGTAAGGGAAGATCTTTGGGAATTGTTTTCAAATGAGCTTTGAAAATTTGAAAATATATCTTGTAAAGATATTGGGGAAAATAAATAATATGGGAATTATTTATTGTGTGATGGATGCTTATGGATGTTTATGAATATAAATTGACAGTTAAATCACCGACTATCAATATTGGACAAACGCGTTGATCGTTTCGAAGAGACCGGGATCGAGATTTATTTCTCGAAAACCACTTCGATCCGGTTTGTACGTTTCGTGCGAAAAACGTGTTCGGAGTCGAAGATGGAGCGGTGAAGTGCAAGGGCTAGTCGCTACTAATCCTAAGGATATTTCCAAAATGGATGTAGTAGGAGTAGTGCCTTCGGTTCCGTTCGAACCCGGGACGGACTTGTATGGACGAATGCTTGCGAAACATCATCAGGTGGACGATGAGCATTCTAAGTGAAAACGTTCTAAAGGTAACGCTTAGCCTCAAGCCTCATCAACTGGGAATGACTGAAAATCAGGGGATATGCAGCAAGGTTAGGTGGGTCATGCCCTAGCGGGACAAGATATTTCCCCTGTCTAGATGTCCCTTATATATTTCGGCTTAGTGGGTGGTTGGTCGCGCCAACCACGGGGTTTATCTTGTTCGGGACTGTTCAGTAAGGAATGGTTCCGGCCGTGTGTTGAAGGGATGAAGGGAGTAATCCTCGGTACGGTGATCTAGGCCCCGTACTGTGACAGGTGGTACCCCAGTGCCTAGTCATTGTTGGAAATCCATTCTCCCTACGAGCCTTGTACGAGTTTTGTTTGTATTACCCACTTTTGTGGCTAGTAGCTGGAATTTAATCATGTAACAATTTCGGCTATTTTATAAGTATTTGTAAATAGACCCTATTATAATATCAGAGGATTTCTATAAAAAGTGTTTTAGCTATCGTAAGGTAAAAACCCGACATGTTTATTTGTGGCGTGGTCTTACGAGATGCTTTTGTTTTCAAGGATTTTTTGAAACTTTAATAATTAATTTGGATGCATTATTATCAGCTGGTATTCCAGACTGACTCGGGTGTTATTTCATTATAATGCTCGGGTCAGACCGAGTATTATATGTTCAGGTCAGGATGCTATGGAGCAGGAGAGGAGCTGGAGTCCGAGACGTATTATATGTAACTATATATATATCCGCTGCTGTGATTGTATGGTAGGTTTGATTTGTGATTGTTGATGTATGAGATACTCTGATGACATGATGTATAAAACAATGATAGTTTTCATTTTGTGTAAAGTTCTATATTTACTATTATATTTTATTCCGCTGCGACTGTGAGTTTCTGATATAGTTTAGTTTCTTCTTCTTCTATCTCTTCTTCTTTAACCCTAATGGTTCGTAATTCTGTGCCACTTGAGTTAATAGAGGTAGAATAGTGTTGATTCAAGGGGTACGGATTTGCAGGCTGTTACAATTTACCAACGCCACCTTTCTTAGTTTGGCTCTTCCAGGCCGTGCTGATTGCTCTAGTTTTAGCTAGCAGCGAGATTCCTCTTTCCGTCTATAACCTTTCTTTACCTCTTCCCATCACTCGGGTCCAACAGAACGATATGAATATGAGAGAAAAGTCTCTAGCTACCCCGTAATCGATCCAATAATTTTAAATAACGCCGAAAATCGAATAGTAAATCTATTGAGTTTTTTTACCTTTTGAAGGGTACTTTGCTTCCGAGCAAACGTTAATACTATGTCATGGATGTTGAATTTTTCATAGAGCTTGGGGACTGAAGATTCATACCTCCCTAACGGTCGCCTTTGTTCCCCGTTAGTCGAGTAATCCTCTTTTTTTATGGTGTTTCTTCGTGTTAAGATTCACGTATAAAAAAATACATCTCTCCACACCCAGCTGAGTCGGAAGCTGAATATTTCCTTTTTCTAATAGCTTATCACATCGTGATTTCTCACATACCTCTCTAACGGTACTTCAAAGATTGATACAGGTGATGTGATTCTTTCTCAAAAAACAGATCAAATACAGTCGAATTACTGGCCCGTCCGACCTGTATGCATTCATGAGTTGCTCGTTCAACTTTCCTGCAGAAGTAATGGCAATCAAAGCCATAGGGGGGTATTCAAATAAAGGATAGCACCTTGCTATCATACAAGACTAGCCATGACCACATTAGTTGTGAACCAGTATTTTGATGAATTCCTAAATATCAAATAAGCTTTTATTTATATAAATTGAACCTCTGTGATTCTTTCTTCTATCTTCCTTGGATTGACAAGTTTTATCTCTCCTAGCACAAGAATTATCCCAAAAAGGAGAAAGCCAAACGGCCTATGTGAAAATGAGATATTCCTATCTCATGTTAAAAGAATTGTACATTAACAATAGAGCAGCTAGGATGAAATATAAAAGTATATCCGAATTGAAAATGGAATTCTCTAAGCGTGTGCAGCAAGCTAGGTTTAAAAGAGAGACTATCAATAAGATCTCTGGTTTTATTGATAATCTCTCTAACAGCCAAGAATTTTAGGGGCTTTTAGCAAAAATTTCAAGGAGCCTTGAGATGTAGCAGCTGGCTGCTAGCTTGCACTTTGCAAGCACCTATTGTTTTGAAAAAAGAAAAATATCTTAGAAAATCAGAGATCTTATTAATAGAAATATTTAAACAATGATATCATGTTTGGACCATGATTCTATGTCACGAATAAAAATCGATGAAGGCTAATTGCGTGAAAAATTACAAGGTGATAAACTATTAAAAATGAGTCGAACTAAAATGAAAAGTATGTTTGAATGTAGAGTTTAGTATTAAGCGATGTCAGTTTATGCAGGACAGATTTACAAATATTTCCATTCAGATAATTATTTGAAAGATTTTATATAAGAATAATGAAGATTAGTAATGGACACAACTGATCTTAAAGTTTTAGTTTTCTATTGATGGAAGTCGATGTAACGACCCATGGTTTTTAACATTAATAATATGAATATTTAATCTATTTACATATTTGAATTTGATTCAAATATAATAAATAAGAAGAAAGTCAAATTGTAATAAAACAAATTGATATATTGATATATTTTTAAATGATATTATAGGAGTTTTCCATAATTTTTAATTTGAAAAATAATTAAATTTTCATTGGATGCATTTTATGGCCGACGATAGTATTTTTGAAAACTTCATAGAATAAGATAACTTGTATTATATGAAAGTTGAGTATAGTTTAGCATGCCTCTTCATTTTTAATTTTCTCAAAAATCTCATTTGCTGTCAATGCCTATCAGTGATTGAATTGTCTCACACATTTTCATTTCGTTTCCCTATTACCATATTTATTAACAGAAATACCAATGGATTCATTAGTTTTTTTTATAAATTATGTTCCCAATATACATCTTAAAAGAAATACCAACATATATCTCGCACATTATTAGCTTTTAACTCTATCAATTGCATTTTATTTTCTCACAATATTGTCTCTTCCCCTTTTCCAGTTTCATATGTATGATATAATTCAAAATCAATTCTATTTCCAATCTAAATCAAAATATAAATTATTTCCAAACAATTTTTAGTCAATCCCTATAATTTTTTTAATCTAACTAAAATTTGATTGAAATTGTCGATAGTTTTTCACTTAGTATTTATCTTTAATTATTTATAAATTTATTCATATTTTGCAGCGATTATTTTCCTACACATTGCTTTCAATTTTATTGTTTTTATGGAAAAATAATCCAACACCTCCAAAAATATTTAGTTTACTGGTTTGATCGAGCTTGATTAAAAGGTTAGAATATTATTATTATTTATCTTTACATTATTATTTATCTTTACATTTAATTGGATGTCCAAGTTGATGATATTGTCTTAATTCCTAATTTCTAATTTCTAATTTAAGGTTATGATTTTAGTTTGTAAGGTTATGAGTATAGTTCTCTTCATTTGTCTTATAGAAAGTTATTGATTTTATAAACATGTGACCATCACAAAATCTCCTATTGATATAGGTAAAGTTGAATACTTTATTTTATTATGAAGTATTGTACATTAATTGAATTTCATTCGATTTTTTGGCTTGGTTTTAATTTAATTTTGTTTAATTTTTTATTTTGTAGGAAATAATTGGTTCTTGCTACATAGATCAACTTTGATTTTGAATAATCTGTCAGAGGTAACGTTCATCTTTTTCAAATTCTAACCTATATAACTATTATATTAGAAAATAAATTTGGTTATAAAATATTATATACAAAGCGAAAGAACAAAAGGATAATAATTTTTTTTATAGTATTTTGAAGAAAATATAACACTTTTGATCTAGCTACCGGAGGAAACTTTTAAATTTTGTTAAAAGTTTAATTCTAAATAAGTGTTTTGTGGTACTTTTTTAATTTAAATGTTTTATATTGTGTTACACCGCCTAAACTTATTAATGATTCTATTTCTGTATGTCTGAAGCAGTGATGATACCATTAATGCTTATAGAATACATAATGGTACCATTAATGCCTAAACTGTATATATATATATATATTATGTTATATAATATTATATAAAAGTTTAGTTTTCGAATGTTTGTGTTCTTATTTCCTTGTTCAACAATCATGCATTTATTGTTCATTATTTATGCACATCTCAAACATTTATGATCTTTTAATTCTTTTACTTCCATTCCATTTTCTTATAATATTGTCATTTTCTTTTTTCCAGTTTCGTATGTATGCTATGGTTCAAAAATAATTCTATTTCTAATTTGGAGCAAATTAAAAATTCTTTCCAAATAATTTTTAATCAATCTTTTTAAATGTTCTAACCTAACTAGAATTTGCTTGAATTCCCCAATAGTATTTCACTTCATATACATCTAGATTTATTTATGATTTTATTTATATTTTTCTACGATTGTTTTGAAAGAGTTAGGGGCATCTACAGGAGCAACAATGTAACTTGTTATTTATATCTAACTTGATGACCAATCTTGTTCAAAATAAAAGTGTTTTCTTTCTGTCATATATTTGTTATAATGTGATACAAATAGTTAAATATTTAATTAAAGTAAATTTAATATAAAATCCATAATGATGTATTTGTGATAGTAACTACAAATAGTTGTATTCATGAGTATTGTCACAATATTAAACAAATAATTTTAAATAACTTTAGTCAAGATACATTGAGACTGAATATCGATGTATTCATTAAGATTAGAGTATGTAATGTTCTCCAAATGTTAGGCAATGTGTTACTCATGCCTATTGGGGGCACCAAGAGGTAAATACTGGTATTTATTGAATAAATATGGAATGACACACTCAATAGTTTTCTATTAGTCAATATGACTAAGGTTGAACAAAAAATATCGATGTAGCTAGTTTACACAATTCTTTTTACTTGAGAATACCGTTGATCTTCAATATGAAAGCTTCTCTTTAATTATAGTCAAATCATGGCACGACGTCCATCGAGTGACTATAGTTGGCTCGAGTAAAAGTATTGGAAGTGAACACTATTCAAGAGAGCATTCGTCTCCTCAATTATGTGATTTCACGGTCAACTCAAGTCAACTTAAAGTCAAAATCTCTGACTAAAGTAGTTTGGTTTATAATAATTGTCAGTATTGAACTAAGGACTCTATGTTTGGACTGTAGAGTTGAATGTAGATGATATTGAAATTTTAACCCTTATCAAATTCCATAAGTCCAAAGTGATATAGTTCTGACGTAGAGAATTGATGTAAATAACACAACCGAGTAACGCATAACAAAGTAAAATTGGATGTAATGAGCCGTAAATTTATCAATTTGGTAAATTATATTTATTTTTAAATATTCAAATATAAGCTTTCAAAACATATATTATGATGTTTTAAACAATAACGATGGTAATCTTATTTTTAATAAATATTTACAAAAATATAAACTCTGAAGGAATATCAATAAAACGGTCGAAAATCATTTTATCAATAAACAGCTCTATAATTATCAAAAGTCATGCATGAAGCTAGATACATACATTTATTTATCCACTTAAACAAGGATATGAAATAAAAAATTACTTTGTCTTTGAAAATAAAATGCATTTATGACATCATCCATAATGGTATCATATTCGATAATTGATTATGAATTTGAATTTAGATTTAATGATTAAATAATAATTCAAATAATTATTTTTAAACGATACTAATTAATTATAATTAGTTATGAAGTGATAATAAATCATTTATAATAGCTTTATAAAGATATATATTTAACTTGAAATTACAAGGAAAATTGACGTCGTTTATTGATATAATAGCACTTTCTGTAACAATTGTTTAATATAGATTTATATGATTTTATAATTCCAGTTGTGATCATTTTAATTCATTAATAATGATAAGAAATTAGTTTTAAATTTTTTTTTACACTTGTATGTAATTTAATTAATAAGTGAAAATGTGGCAGGAAATCGAAATCAGAATTCATAATGGCTCAAAATAGAGAAGTTGTGCAACATTGTGGATCATTGGTGATAGTATGCACATAGACATGTTTACATACATGAACACATACACATGCACATGAATAGACACATACATACACACAAAATTAATAATGAAGGATAAAGAAAATATCATGATATTATTTATAAATATCATGACATTTCTTTAAACCAAAGCTAACCTCTTATACACAAGTACAAGTACATGCAGTAGCTACATGTGGGGACTTTGGTCGAAATGGTGATGGAGGAGGGTGTGGTGGTGATGAAATGATGACGTGCTTGCACTTAAATATCATGCTATTTTATCACTTCCATTTGCCTATAAAAACCCACTGTCTATCTTCACTTCCATTGACATTTTCCTAAGCTTTCTTCACCTTCTTCTCTTCATTTTAAAGGCCTCTTACCTAAAGAAAACAATGCGAAAATTTATTGTAAAAAGAAATTAAAATTTATATAGTACATATATATTATCAAACACCTCAAAACCAAAGCTAAACTCCTTCTTTCCTCCTTGCAAACCCACGGCCACACATCCTACCATCGATAATTGAATCTTCCACCACTTGGTAAGCCAAGGTCGAGACACTTAGGAAGTAATAGTGCAAGCTTCATGAGCTTTAGGTTTGGGATAGTGAAGCTATAGTCGTTTTAAAGTTGGAACGATCGAATTCCAAATGAGAAAAATCTTTTTATATTATAATATAGATGATGATATGATATATTTGGAATGATTGGTTATTATGTTTTGATCATTATATTTGGTTATGAAAAATATGGTTGTTTAGATATGTAAAAAATTCACGTTTAATATAAGTCAAAATTACACAGCGGAAATCACTTTCGAAAATGAATTATAAAAGTGTTACGAGTTGATTAAATCTCTTTAAATTGGTTTATAAATGGTTTGTAATCACTAAAACTCGATTTTATCAAGTTTTGGAAAGAATTGAAATTGGAGTCCAAAATAGCGCGTTGCGTAACAACAGTTCGCGAATTCACGCCGTAATAGTTTAAATCCGTTTATACGATGGAATCGAGTCAGAATTCTTTGGAATAAGAATTTTCTGAACTCTTATAGTCATAATTTTCAAAAAAAAAAAAAATAACTGAGATTTCATTTACTAGATTTTGAAATATTAGCAAAATAAGTTTTCAAAATTGTCGTGGTTTGGCAGTTCGAAATCCAATATGGAAATTTCTTTGAAATGATATTGTTTTAATCTTTAAAAATATGGAATAAATTCTATAAATATACTAAAATGGTTTTAAGAAGGATTCTAACTATAAAAATCGACTTTCAAATGATAGAAAATATGTTTTGGTCAAATAAGCTTTGAAAACACTATTTGCAGTACTTTTCATAGCACTTTAAATAACTTATACAAATTATAGTTTTAACTTAACTATTCTTTCTCAAATATTTTATAAATGTTTTCAAAGAATTAAATAAGTGTTTCAAAGATAATTTGGAAGTTTTATAATTTATAAAAAAAGAGTCCAAATAAATGATTAAAATAAAAGCTGTTATAAATAAATGATTAAATCTTAGGTCTAAAAGCCGATGAGTAGATTGATTCTTCTAATCATGAGATCTAGATATGGGGTGCTTAAAATAAATAGATACTTAGGAGAAACCAGTGCCCTGGCTCACCTGGCCTCTTTCTTGGCGAGGAATAGATAAGATCGAAATGTCAGAAACGAGACAATTATAAAGATTTACTTTTCATAACAAATTCCTTAACTTGGGTTGTACAGAAATAATTTTCTTGTACTTAATGTTAAATTCTAAGGAGGGAATTTGTAATATTCATGTGAATTCAAAAGGTGATCTCACCATTATTTAACGAATAATACTTGTTGAATACAGAAATTAATATTGAGTAAAATTAGTATAATTTCTATGAATCTTTTATACGCAATAATGTTTTCCAACATGATTTATGAGAAACGATTTGGTGTTTTCAAAGTTAAAGAGAGATTTAATAACCTCATATATACTGCAAAAGAAATGATATATCTCTAAAAGTTGTTTTATCGATAATTGGTTCGCAGAGATCGGTATTAGATTTGGGGTATTCGTATCTGAAAACCACTTCGAACCAACGTACGTTTGAAAGTGAAAACATGATAAAGGCAATGATTTTTAAGATGGAGATCTTAATAACGAAAGGCCACTTGCCGCTAGCCCCTCGATTTCCACATTATATACATATCATGGTAATAGTACTTAATTTTAAAAGTCTTCGATGTAAGGACATCTTGCTACTAATCCTAGGGGTGATTCCTAAAACATAATGTAGTAGGAGAGTGCCTTCGGCTTATCCTGTTTATAGGAAACTTATATGGACAAATGTCTGACATTGCATTTCTAAAATAACATAGATTGATCTCCACAAACGTACATCTGTTTGGTGGTGTAGGAGGTAACCTCTCTTACACTTAACATCCTTCTTCGAGATGTACGAGCTCAAAGGTTGTACATTCGTGAAAATAAACAATGTGTGATGGAAATGGAAATGTGGCACTCTAAGCATGACTTGATGATTCTATGTAAGGTAAAACGTGACCATAAGCTCGCACTTGCAAAATAACAGGGTAGATGCGGCAGGGCTATGTGGGTCACACCCATTAGGATGTTTCCATCATATTTCTAGATTACCCTCTATATGTTGGGTATGTTGTGTATGCTTTAGGATTCTTGTAAAGGTTGGTAATGACCGGGGTGATGTCATATTCGGTACTATCTATGGTAAAGGTAGGTCGGTTCTATGTTGGTAGAGGACCATCTGTTGGTGCCTCGGTGCATTTTTCTAGAGATGTACTGTTGGAAGGTAGTCCATTACCTTGTCATTGTATAAAATCCATTCTCCAATACGAACCATTTTAAGATTTTAGTTGTAAACCCGTTATGCTGTTGAATTTAATAACAATCCAGCTATGATTAATATGTTATTTGAAAGGATTTCCAAAGACTGTCATTAAAGATAATATCTCTGATTTTGCATAGCAAATGTTTTGGTTATCATAAGGTAAAAACTCATTCTGAGTTTATGTGCGCATGTTCTTAAGAGATACCCTTGTTTTAGAATATTCATACTTTGAGTTTCTCACACCAGTCTCATGAATGACCCAGAGTTTATTTTCTTATTCCTTTAAATTCTAGGTGCCCTATTTTTCAAGAAGCCATGTAGTTAGGAAGTGTGGAGCATTTTGGGAGAAGCATGAAGCATTGGGAGAAATATGAAGCATGGAGGTTCTTATGATGATAGTAATATATTGTTAGTTTCAGGTGTATCTTTTATTATGTATTGGATATCCACTGGTCCTTTAAGGGATGGGCAGTTATAAATGTCCCTGGCTAGGTTAGTAATTACCATAACTCTGGTGAATCACTTAGGAGTGACTATATGTATTTTCCATATGTATAACTATAAGTTGTTTTAAATACGATGTGAGATTTTGTTTTGTTCTATCTTCTATCCTTATTTCTTTTAAAATACCTAATAATACACCTCTCCAACACTTGGATTTGCGGCATGTGAATAACGTTAATGTATTAGTGTTGATTTTTGAGGGTTGAGGAGAAGGGTCATCACATTGGATTTTATTGAAACCAAGCAAGCGATAAATTCGACCAAACGTTACACCACCTAATAAGTGACGTGTAAACGTTAATATTTATATAGTTCGATATTAACTGTAATGACCTAGAATTTTACTCCTTTGATTTTGAAATATTAAATTTATTTTAAATATTGAAATGTTAATTTATGAGTCAAATTGCGTAAATTATAGAAATAAGGCTTATTTGAATAGGTGAATTGTGGATTTAATATGAATCAAAATGATTTCAAAAAAACTTATTTAATTTTTTTAAATAAGAATGATGATAGAAAACCTGTAATTTAAATTTAAAATTGATTTACTTGGTTTTAATAAAAACTCGTTTAAATTAACGTGTGAAAATACCATTTTGGGACACTATCTCGAATTTTGACGAAACCAGTTCCATTGGATCCATTATAATGAATTTTTGTACGCCGTCAATTTCATGGTAATTGGAAACGTGCGAGCTTGAAAACGCATAAAAGTTAATTAATGGAATTTAAATTTATATAATTCAATTTGGAAAGCTAACTTCTTTATGCTTTGGAATTAGGTCCCGAAAATTGTTCCATTGAGTTTGGAATAGGGGTATTTACTGTAGAACTCCAAGCGGCATGCCTCGATAGGAGTTTAAGATTTTCGGGCATATAGGAGCTAGATATTTTGATTTAAATAAAATTCTACACTATTTACACCGTACCTTTACTATTCAACCCAAATCTCAACCATAATCCCCATGTTTCCACTGTACAACCCATGTTCAAACCAGAGAAAACGTTTCTCAATTCAAAAAATCAAAATGCACCAAATCCAACGATCTACATTCATCGGGACCAATCCATGCAATATCAGGCCAAGTTTTCAATAAAAGGAATGTTATTGATGTCAAAAAGAAGCTAGTGTACGGTTGAATCATTTCAGATCATGACAAGGCGGTGGCAGCACCTTGATGAATGGCAACAACGTTTTTCTCCAATTGTGACATTGTCGAGTGTAAGCCATTTTAACCGACTATCAAATATGAAGCCTCAACGTTACTTTGGAAATATATAGGAGAAACATTTGAGTTATATAGCACATTCATCTTCGATGAAGTTGTACCGTGTGTATAAATCTCGTTTCATTTTCCTGGTAAGGAAATCCGTTCACTAATGGTTAGCAGGTGATCTCCACTATTAACTATTGTCTGATTATTTCTGAAAAAACCGGGGTTGAGTTTATCGAAAACTATCGAATGTTCTTTCGAAGAGATCAAGATTAGATATGTATTCGAAAACCACTTCAATCCAACTCAAGCATTTCAAAATGAAGACATCTTGAAGACGATGGAATGGAAGATGGAGCTCTTTGAAGTGTAAGGCTGCTTGCTACTAGTCCTGAGTGTAATATCCCGGAATTTTTGACAATATCAATTTGATAGTCTATATTAAAATTAAATTGATTTGATAATTTTTATTAATAAAATTTGAATTGATTTAATAATCTTCCTTTAACAAATATTTAATTGGAAGATTTTATCTTTTAAAACTAATAAATGGGTTTCTATTTATAATATAAATATATGGTTTATATTGTAAATAGATTAGCTTTGTTTTAAATTTAATGAATAAAGCATATTTTCTAATTCTAATATTTTTAGTAATTTGAAAATTTGTTTTTATTCAATATAAAGCTTTTCAAAGTTATTAAATAAATAGTCTTGGTTTAAATTTAATAAATGAATCTTGATTTCAAATTCTAATATATATTAATAATTTGGAAATTTTGATTTAATTTAATATTAAGTTTTTTTAAAGCTATGTAATAAATAAGTATATGATTTTTAAATTGTTAATACAGATGTTTAAATGTTTAAAATGATTTTGGCTTAAGTTTTAAATTTAAATGAATTAACAAAAAGATTTGTTTTGTTTTCTTTTTAAAATATAGCTTAATTAAATATAGCTTAATTAACAAAAAGATTTGTTTTGTTTTCTTGGGTTGTGTACTCGAAGTAAATTGGGGTGCCTCGGGTATTTCATTGTTTACAGGTTTTAAGAAAACCTGTAATGTCTGTTTTTAAAATTAAAAAAAAACAGAAGCTTATAAAGGTAAAGCTAGAGTTTAAACTAAGTTTTAAATTCAAGTTTGAAATTTTTGTGAAGACCCGCAAATCCGTACACCTTGAATAAACACTAATCTCCATAGATTAACTCAAGGTGAACAGAAATACGAATTCTCAATGTTTAAGAAAAAGAAAAAGATAAAAGAAGAGAGAAAAATAGAACGGAATAGAAAGAAAACAACAGAACAATATCAGAATCTCACAATTCGCAGCGGAACAACATATAATAGATAAATGAATAATCTTTAAACATATAACTATATCACTTATTACATTACATTACATCATCAGAGTGTACAACAACAACAAACAAACAACGCAAAAGAAATACTATATACTAGTAATACGCCATGCCATCCAGCTTGCCTCTAGCAACTCCTGAATTCCAGAATATCCCGATAAACCTTTACTCGTGACTGCCCGTGTGGAAATTGGTGGGCACCCAGAGTTTAGGAAGGAAAACAATAAACACCGAGTCAGTCATGTGACTGACGTGAGAACTCAAAACAGTTTATTTATCTTTGAAATCTAAATAGAAGAATATTTTTAAAGTCAATTCGCAATGCTTTTAAAAATGATACTACCATAAGTCCTCCTGCACACACACATAATGCAAACGCAGAATCGGAGGAGATTTCTCCTTATGATGTCAAAGATGCTTGATACGTGTTCAAAAGAAACATTTGATATTATTACTAGTGCATAGTGTAGGAAACATTTCGAAAGTAAAGATATAAATCTTAGCCAGCATAGACATTCTGCACTTATGCCTACTATAGCTACCATGTTCAACAACAGGTTACCGCCACATTCCATGACAGGTTATATAACTAAAACCGTACAAGATCGTATTATTTCTTTGGATTTCCAACAAATGGCCAGGCCAAGGAACTTCCCATTGCCACATGAGAACGCATCTGGAAGGACGTCCCCGAGAACCTAACCAGATCTCTGCCAACACAAGGCCGGGTTACCCCTAACTGGGTAACACTAACACGAGTATGCCATCTCCCGGTCCTTTGGGACCTTTAACCGAGCGCTCGTAATCCACATCACACCATAATAAACAAAGTGTTTCAACATGAGTAAGTATCTGGACTCCATACCATGATACCACCCTTTTCCAGAAGGAAATGCACATACCCTAAAGGGAGCTACTCCTCATAACCTTGCTGCATCTTTCCTGTTTTGACCATTTCGGGGTGTGAGGCTCGACGAAGTCTCGTCCACAAAGCCACGCTTTATACAAAAGCTGTGCTTTGGGTCAACAAATGATCATAGAAATGATCATAAAGATAAACGATCAAACAAATGATCATATCACAAATGATCAAACGATGATCATTTCACAGCAACACTCAGCATGTCACATTACCAAATTGGGAATATATTGTTGATAACCTTCAACTATATAACCTCTGAGCTCATATGTCTCAGAGAAGGGTGTTAAGCTAAGAGAATAAATTCTCCGCCACCAACAGAAATATATTTGAAAGAAATCAGCTTTATATCTCAATTTGTAATGTTAGGCATACTATCCATACAAATCTGTTCTGGGATCGAACAGAACTGAAGGCACTTACAAAGAAGTCCTTGCAATCCGGATAATCTCTAATCACGTCTGGATTTCCCATCACATATGGAGATCTCTATACCGGGGATCAGCCAGTGCAGAGACAATCGACAAGAAACCCTTTCGTTTTCGAAGATATCCGGTCTTCAACACCGGTCTTCAAATGAAATTCATAACGACGTATCACATATTCGGAATGGGTTATACGACCCCAAGGTCCTTTTCCGGTTAACCCGAATAGTGAGCGCTTATTTAAAAAAAAATGTGGCATTCAAATTCAAGCAAATCACAACAAATACCCATTCAAAGGTAAATATTGATAGTCGGTTATTGAACTATCAATAGATATGCACAACATCACCATATTCCAAATAATTTTCCAAATTATTTATTTTCCAAAAATATCTTTACAAGATATAAATTTTCAATACTACAACCATTTGAAAACAAATTTCAAATCAATTTCCTTAAACAGAAACACTTCCAATTATTTATCCATTTTAAAATTTAAAATGGTTCATTTAAATAAATCAAATAAATCCTTACCGATTTACTTTATATTTACGTTCCAAATCCGTAAATTAATTCCCACATTTCAAAAATAAATCAACGTTTACTTTTAAACAAATTCCCCTTTCCTTTTATAAATTCCATTGTGAATTTATATTCTAAAATATCTATGAATATACGTTTTCAATTATTCATTTTCAATTTATCTTCAAAAAGATAAATTCAAAATATTCACTTAATATTGGAAAAACATTTCCATACTTATTTATTTATAAGTAATTCACAAGTCTTTTTATTTTCTACACTTGGAAAATATTCAATATACTCTAATCGAAATTAAGTATATATTTCATTCTTTAAGGAAATCATTCTCTTAAACATATTTATTTGGGCCAAAACGAATGTTGCGTAAAACATCGTTACGACAACCCTAAATCACTAGTATAGGGATTCGAAATTAAAAAAGATATATAAATCCCAATAGTGTGCAAAACATTTCCTTTCGGAAATCATTTACTATAACAACAGTGTTATAGTCCACCCTTTCCTTCTATTTCTCGAAAACGTCTATTTCAACAATGAATGTTGAAATCTATGGTTTCGATTGTTAATACATTTTAAAACATCTTTAGATCGTTTTAATTTTATTTAAAACATCACATCCAAAACATTTTCTTTAGTATATTATTCACTATTAAAAAACGTGAATATACTTGTTAACCAATTTCATCATTTCTACTCCTTTTATTTTAAAGGATTATTCACTGTCTAAAACATGAATATAACTCCATTAACAAGTTACAACAATTTACTTATCAAAATAAGTAGTTTGCGGATTTATGAAACAATGTTTATAAATTCCATTTCTATTTATTTTATAACAATTTCCCCTTATAAATTTCCTTTATTAACCTATTCGATTTATAACTCAATTATATACCGAAAGTCCATATTATAAGTTAAATGCTTATAATTTATTTGTTTACAAAATTGTTCTTTTGACTTCCCAAATTATAAATCTTATAACTTATAAGATTCATTTATTTATCCAAAATCTTTTCTTTTAAATAACTTTACAAATTTTATAAACCTACTGTTTATAAAATTCCATTTATATCTTCACCGTTATAATCCTATAGATTTCATTCATTTATGAAATTCATTCACAATTCATTCTAACTCTTATAAAAGCTTGTTTTACAATTCCAATATTTTTAATTTATAAATATCAATTTATAAATCTTTTATATGGATCAATTTATATTATTCTTTTAAAACGTCTTTAAATTCCTTTATAATTTCATCATTTTGATTTATAAAATAATCAAATTTCATAAATCCTATTTTTAAACTTTTTATAATAAATTCAGAAATCCAAATTTTAACTATTTTATAAAATCATTAATCCTATATTTTCAAAAATCAACTTTTAACTGTATTTCTCAAAAATCATAATTTTTATACATTAAAATTATAACGTTTATTTATTTAAGATGAATCAATTCCAAAAATATATTTTATGAACGTATGCTTTCAAAAATCACTTCAGAAATCCCTTAAAAATCAAAATCGTTGTTTTTAAACTTCAAAAATGGATTCGATGATGCAACACATCAAATAGTCAATCACAACTTCCAAACATCATATATCGATATGATAATCAATCAAATATCACAATATCTAAAATCAAATAAATATTTGTGAGGAATCCAGTTGGATCCCTCCAACCTGTTTCCCTGCATCCACAGACATTAGCACAATACCAATCCCGTTTCAAGACGGGATATCGCGGTATATGAGATTTATCAAATATTATCCGCTTAATAGACGACGCAATAGGGTCTCATCCGCTATACAATGCGGGAAATCAACCAACTGCAATATATACATATGCCAATATATATATATATATTGCTATATATATAGATATATACCACTATATCTAATATCACAACCAAACAACAATCAATAAATAACTGCAAATCCAACTTTAAATTTTTGAGTGAGAAGTTCTCACCTTTGCTTTTATTAGCAATCCATTTCCACCTTGAGTTGTTTTCACCATTTTAGACCTTGTACAATTAATTTATACAGCTTATTAATATTCGAAGTGATCGAACAATTTATTTTCATTTAATTTAACTAGTTTATAATTTAATTTGGGCTTAATCACTCATTCCAAACAAATTCCCTTTTAATTTTAAACAGATTACTCTTAACAAATTTATCTTATAAAATTTAATTTTCAACTAAATTTACTTAAATAAATTTATTTAACTAAACCTTTTAATTTCAAACTAACTTCCCTTTTACTTTAAAACCAAAATCTCATTTTCATAAATATTTCAAACATTTTGCTTATATAAATTTCTTCAATAAATTGATTTAACTGAAAACTAAATTTCCATTAATAATTTATTTCTAGTAACTAAATGAATCAAATAAATTTTATTAACGAGTTAATCACCTTAATGTAATTATTAAATATTCTTTCCAGTTTTAAACATGATAAACAGTATTTAATTCCATTTATAACTTCATAAAATTATTTTCTAACCTATGTACACATTTTTTTTTCAAAAAAAAAATTGTTCTGTATTTGAAATCTCACTACATTTTTTAAAAAAAATCACTATCATTTATACTTTTATTTTACATATGTATTTAAAAATTGAAAAACAGATTTTGAAAGAAATAAAATTTTAAACCTTACTGCACTCACCAGAGACGAACATCGCGACTTCGACCACGAGCTCGAGCGCCACCCTACATCGCCAAGCGCCTACGCACGCGCGCTGCCACCGCCGCACCAAACCCTAGCCTCGCCGCCGCTTGAGAACCCACGCGACCCCACAGTCGCCGCTGAACCCTAGCACGAGCCTTCACGCGCCGCCGCCTTCAACTCGAGCTTGCGACTCCTCCATCCACGCGACTTTGATTTGAATTCGTTCGAACGGCCCAGCCCTTGCTCGACTCCCACGGCGCCGCGATTGACCGCGACCCCCCCAACTCCAAGCGCCGCCAGTCCCAAAATTGAATCGCGATTATCTTTTCGTGAATTTGACTCCCCTGTCTTCGGCATCCCATTGTTTCGCCATTTTTATTTTGTTTGCAGAGAGAGGGAATTTTGAATCGAGGATTGGAACGAGAAAAAAAGGGGAGGCTTCGGCCATTTTTTTATCTTCTTTGAGATTTGTTTCCATTTGAATCTGAAGAGGGAGAGGATGGGGTTATTTAAAAATTTATCTCGGCATGCTCTACACGATTTCCTCAGTGATTTCTTGCGTGATACTAGGCTGAAACAAAGGGGCGTGTTCTAAGGAAGAACGTGGTGTGTTGTTGACCAAATTTTAAATTTAAATTTTAAATTGAATTCGATTAAATTTCAACGCGTTTATACGTCGTGTGCTCACATATCAACTCCGAAAAATATGAAATTTGAAATCCGGTAATAATTTAATATTATGGACCCAATGGAACTGGTTTCGTCGAGTTCCGAGACTGTGCCTCGGACGACTATTTTTAAATATCGATTTAAACGGTATAATTTCAAAACTGAACGAATCACTTCCGAATTCGATTCTGAAGCTTCTATTATCTTCAGTATTATCAATATGAATTTTACAAGCCTTTGAAATATTTTTTGTAACGCTTCGATTTTTCGTTGCCGAAAAACCGAATAGTTATGGGTTTTAAAAAAAGAATTTAGGAAAAGAAAAAGAAGAGAAGATTTAGATAGGGAAAAGAAGATAGAAAATTTTAAAATAGAAGAAAAAGAGAAGAGAATAGAAAACATAGAACGGAACAGAAAACAACAGAACAACATCAGAATCTCACAATTCGCAGCGGAACAACATATAATAATAAATGAATAATCTTTAAACAAAGAACTATATCAGTTATTACATTACATCACATTTCATTACATCATATCATCAGAGTGTACAACATCATACAACAACAACAGTGCAGCGGAAAAAGAAATACTATATAAGTAATACGCCATGCCATCCAGCTTGCCTCCAGCAACTCCAGAATATCCAGAATATCCTGATAAACCTTACTCTTGACTGCCCGTGTGGAAATTGGTGGGCACCCAGAGTTTAGGAAGGAAAACAATAAACTCCAAGTCAGTCATGTGACTGGTGTGAGAACTCAAAACAGTTTATTTATCTTTAAAATCAAAATAGAGGAATATTTTTAATCAATTCGCAGTGCTTTTAAAAATGAGACTACCATAAGGCCTCCCGCACACACACACACATGCAAACGCAGAATCAGAGGAGATTTCTCCTTATGATAGTCAAAGATGCTTGATACGCATTTAAAATAACATTTGATATTATTACTAGTGCATAGTGTAGGGGAAAAATTCATTTTGAAAGTAGAATATAAATCTTAGCCAACATACGACCATTATCGTATGCCTACTATAGCTAACTATGTTCAATAGCAGGTTACCGCCACATTCCATAGCAGGTTATACAACTAAAACCGTACAAGTTTCGTATTGTTTCTTTGGATTTCCAACAAATGATCAGGCCAAGGAACTTCCCATTGCCACATGAGAATGCCTCTGGAAAGAAATCCCCGAGAACCAAACCGGAACTCTGCCAACACAAGGCCGGGTTACCCCTAACTGGGTAACTACTGACACGAGCACGCCATTCCCCGATCGTAAACGACCTTTCTCACGGGATCCCGAAAACCAACAACCACAAAGTAATAAATTCGTAGTAACCACATAGGTTAAATATCTGGGCTCCATACCATGATACCACCTCTATCCAGAAGGAAATGTACATACCCTAAAGGGTGCTACCCCTCATAACCTTGCTGCATCTTTCCTGTTTTGACCATTTCCGGGGTGTGAGGTTCGACGAAGTCACGTCCACAAAAACATACTTTATACAAAAGCCATGCTTTGGGTCAACAAATGATCAACACAATGATCACTAAGATAGACGATCAAATAAACGATCCTATCACAATAATCAACACAATGATCATTTACAGCATCACTCAGCATATCACATTACCAAATTGGGAATATATCGCTGATAACTTCAACTATATAACCTCTGAGCTCGTACGTCTCAGAGAAGGGTGTTAAGCTAAAAGAATAAATTCTTCGCCACCAACAGAAATATATTTGAAAGAAATCGGCTTTATATCTCAACTTGTAATGTCAGACACACAATCCATACAAGTCTGTTCCGGGCTCGAACAAAACCGAAGGCACTTCTCACGAAGCCCTTGCAAATCCGGGTATTCACAATCCCGATCGAATTTCCCATCACTTAAGGAATCTCTATACCAGGAGCTACCCAGTGCAGAGACAATCGATAGGTCATCCTATCGCTTTCACCAATACTTGGTCTTCAACACCGATCTTCAAATGCAATTCACAACGACGTATCACATATTCGGAATGGGTTATACGACCCCATGGTCCTTTCCCGGTTAACCCGAATAGTGAGCGCTTATGCAAAAATAAGTGTGCATTCAAATTCAAACAAATCACATCAAATACCCATTCAAAGGGAAATATTGATAGTCGGCTATTGAACTATCAATAGATATGCACACATCACCAGATTCCAAATAATTTTCCAAATTATTTATTTTCCAAAATATCTTTACAAGATATATATTTTCAATACTTCAAAAATAAATCAACATTTATTTTTTCCACAAATTCCACTTTCACATATAAATTCCTTAGTGAATTTATATTCCAAAATATTCATGCATATACGATTTCAATTATCCATTTCAATTTATCTTCAAAAAGATAAATTCTAATTATTCACTTCATATTGGAAAACGTTTCCATACTTATTTATAAATAAGTAATTCATAAATCTTTTTATTTTCAACCTTGGAAAATATTCAATATACTTAAATCGAAATTTAGTATATATTTCATTCTATTAAGGAAATCATTCTCTTGAACATATTTATTTGGGCCAAAACAAATGTTGCGTAAAACATTGTTACGACAACCCAAAATCACTAGTATAGGGATTC
The DNA here is from genome assembly GCA_030765085.1 of Allium cepa. NCBI lineage: Eukaryota > Viridiplantae > Streptophyta > Magnoliopsida > Asparagales > Amaryllidaceae > Allium > Allium cepa. Next base: position 791,088,727 of record CM060945.1, on the reverse strand, counting down.
GAAATTAAAATAGATATATAAATCCCAATACTATTCAAAACATTTCCTTTCGGAAATCATTTACTATAACAACAGTGTTATTGTCCACCATTTCCTTCTATTTCTCGAAAACATCTATTTCAACAATAAATGTCGAAATCTATGGTTTCGAATCTCAACACAATTAAAACTTTGTTAGATCGTTTTAATTCTATTTCAAATATCACATTCAAAACAATTTCTTTAACATCTTATTCACTATTCAAAAACATGAAGATACTACGTTAACACATTTCATCATTTCTATTCATTTTAATTCAAAGGATTATTCACTATTCAAAAACGTGAATATAACTCCATTAATAGGTTTCAACAATTTTCTTATCAAAATAAGTCATTTGCGAATTTATAAAACAACGTTTATAAATTCCATTTCTATTTATTTATAAAAGCTTCCTTTTTATAAATTCTTTTATTAACCTATTTCAGTTTATAACTCAATTATAAACTAAAAGTTCATATTATAAGTTAAATACTTATAAAACGATTATTTTACAAAATCGTTCTTTTTAACTACCCAAATTATAAATCTTATAACTTATAAGATTCATTCATTTATCCAAAATCATTATTTCAATAACTTAATAAATTTTATAAACCTACTGCTTATAAAATTCCATTTATAACTTCACCGTATAAAATTCTATAAATTCCATTCAATTATGAAATTCATTTTCACTTCATTCAAACACTTATAAAAACTCGTTTTATAATGTCCATATTTCAATTTATAAATATCCATTTATAAATCTCTTAATATAAATCAATTTATATTATTCTTTTTAAACATCTTTAAATTCCTTTAAAAACTTCTTCCTTTTGATTCATAAAATAATTAAATTTTATAAATCCTACAAAAATTCCGATTAAACTATTTTATAAAATCATTAGCATCATATTCTCAAAAATCAGTTTTTCTAACTATATTTCTCAAAAATCATAATTTTTATAACTTTAAAAATTATAACGTTTATTTATTTAAAATGAATCAATTCCAAACATATAGTATATTTTCAAAAAATCACTTTATAAATCATTTTAAAATTCCAAAACTTGGTCCAATGATGCTACACACCAAATAGTCAATCACGACTACAACGATATCATATATCAATATGAAAATCCATCAAATATCAATATATCTGAAATCAAATAAAAACTGTTGAGGAATCCAGTTGGATCCCTCCAACCTGTTTTCCTGCATCCAAAAACATTAGCACAATACCAATTTCGCTCCAGTACGAAATTATCGCGGTATATGTTTTTAATAAATATTATCCGCTTAATAACGGCGTAATAGGGTCTCATCCGCTAAACAAAAAATGCGGGAAATCAATAACTCCAATATATACATATGCCAATATATATATATTGCTATTATATATAATACCAATTTCACTGTTTATGAAATATTCGTGGTATATGTTTTTAATAAATATTATCCGCTTAATAACGGCGTATAATGTCTATTTTAACAATCAATAGATATCAATCAACATTCAAACATGCATTCAAATATTTTAAATCTAACTATTTAAAATAAAATCGAAACTGATTCGATTGAGTGAGAAATTCTCACCTTGATTTTATTTCCGTTTTAGCGATTTATTTCGAATAAAATTAAACGCGCGTTTAATTTTACCCAAAATTCTCACTAACTCCAAACGACTCCAAACCAACTCCATCGCGTAGTGCTCGTCCATACGATTCCAACGCAACTGGTTTCGCACGTTTTCGACCTCGTATGAAAAAGTTATGATATTATGAAGTTACACGATTTTAACTATATAAATTTTACAACATAAATATAAATTTTTTTTAACCTAATCCACTACAGGCCGTTAGATCTCACAAGCTTGCATCTCCACCGTGCTTTGCTTCTTCTCCAATTCACGCATACCTACAGGAAATAGCCGCACCATAGAACCCACTACCATCAAGCTAGGGTGTAATATTTCAACCTCATTTCTCGACTAAACTCCATCACACCACCGCCATCCTGAAGCACACAACGCAAGCCACCCACGGCCATGAGCACCCTGAGCTCGGCCCCCCTTCATCAGCAATTACGTGCGCAACCTATGACAAACGCGGGCAATTTTCTCACAAATCACAACTCCATTCGCGATCTCCACCGTTGGATATGGAGTACTTGATGTGCTCTACGATTTCCTAGTTTGGAGTTTCTTGAATCGTTGAGCGGATGAAGAGATAAGAGGAGAAGAAGTTGATGATTTTCTGGCCGTTCATGGGGAGGGTGGCGGCTAGGGTTTTGAGATGTTATTTTTTTTTTTAATTTATGAAGAGGTGGGTGCTATTTATAAAGAAAAATCGCACACTATTCATCCGGAAATTCCGAACTCCGATTTACGCGTCGAAACTGACGTACCTAGGGTTTATCCCGCGTTCCGGACACAATGGAACAGTTTTCGGAAGCTAATTCGGAAGTATGTGCGAGTTATGGCTAAAAATGCTCAATTTGAATTAAACCGATTTAAGTCGATTTCTAGGCGTTTTAATTTGTAACGGACAAACGGTAAATCCAATTGACTTGAAATTTGAAACCTTACAATAATATCACATTACGGATCCGATGAAACTGGTTTCGTCGAAATCCGAGACTTTTTGAAAAATGGCTATTTTCACTCGTCAAATTTAAATTAAAAATAAATCGATGCGTTTCGAGCTGCCACGATCAAACGATAACTCCGATTGACACGAAAATTGAAATCCGGTAATAACTAACTATTACGGATCCAATGAAACTGGTTTCGTTCAATTCTGAGACTGTTCAAAAATTGACTATTTTCATTAGTCGATTTAATTATTAAAATATTCAATTTTCACAAATTAACTTTTAATTCGATTTTAAAAGTTCTAAAATATCTTTCTAACTTCAATATGATAAAATAAAATTTTACAAATCATTTTAAATCATATTTAGCTCAATTTTCAATTATTTCCATAATTTAACATATTAAATTATCGATTTAATAATCCAATTAAATCCAATAATTCAAATAAAAATTTATTTGACTTATAAATTCACTTATTAATATTTAAAATTAATTAAATATTCAAATTTTAATTAATAAAAATTCTGGGTCATTACATTTTTAATCAGCTTAAAATTGAAAATTCAAATTTTTATTCAACTTTCAATAGATTAAATTCTAAAATTTAATCGCCAAATTCAAAGTTATGTTGAAAATTCAATCCAAACCATTATTCAGATATTTAAAATTAACTAAATATTTTCAAATTAAATTGTTCAAAATTTTGGGTCGTTACAATCTTCCCCCCTTAAAAGAATTTCGTCTCGAAATTACAAGTTAAAAAGAATGCCCTTATCACGTCTATCATTTTTTTCACAATCCAAATAGTTTTTTCAACTTTCTAAAACAAATCAGAGATTCATTATCATTTCAACTAGCTTTCCAACTTCAATTATAAGTTTCAACCAACATTGTTCTCCTAATAATTCAAATTTAGATTTAAATTCAAATTTCAAACTTTCAAAATTTTCTCAAAATTTTTCTAACACTCAAAATTTTCGAAAAATTTCGCCAGCGTCTCCTTTGCACGGCTAGCCGGTATGACTACAGAATGGCTCCACGGCCCCTCAGAATCAAAAAGAAAAGAGAAAGCCAAGTGGCTGAAGAAGAAAATCATCAAATTTCATACTGAAATTAAAATACGTACCTTTTTGTCGAGCAATTCAATTTTATCTTTGAAATCAAAATCTCAATTCCATTTCTTTTAATACACCTGTATATCTTGCTAGCAATAATATCCAATTCCAACATTCAAACCATTTTGCCAATTCCATTACAATATTTCCAATATATGCTTCTTATACATTTTTCACTTCACTATTGAAGTTACATATCCATTTTCATTCAATTTTACATTTTAATTTCATTTGAATTCAATTCACAATTTCAATTCTATTTGAATTCAATTTATCTTCTATTCTAAATATTGAATTTTATCGATTAACTTTCATTTACTAATTAATATCACTACTTTAAATTAGTTTCATTCACTAATTCATTTCAATTTGGTTTAACACCATCACTTTCAATTGGTTTAATTAAATTGATTTTCATTCAATTATTCAACTTTCAATAACATTAAATTTTAATAAATTAACACCTACATTCATTTTTTCATAACAACTTAATTTACATTCAATTTGATTAACATTCAATCCATTAATTCAATTCTTATAATTCTTTTTACTTATACAATAATTCTTTTATTTAGATTATTCAAACAACTTATTCAACAACCAAACAATCATCTACTATAATAATTCATAGACAATCATTTCTTCTCTATCAAAAAAATAGTTTTGGGCAAAATTATCTTATTTATCCGATTCAAAAACAATTTTATATTCACTAACAAATACGCGCTCATATCTATTATTACACTTAAACTCATTCTAGAGTACTATTGACTCTATCTCTAATGAGTAATAACCGACAGAGCCATGGTTGTCGCTTAACCATATGCTCTGATACCAAATGTAATAGTCCGCTTTTCCGTACCCCTTTAAGTGACACTAATCTCCATCGATTAACTCAAGATGAACGGAAATACGAACCATTAGGGTTAAAGAAAAAGAAAAAGATAGAAGAAGAGAAAAGAAGACAGAAAATAGAACAGAAAGAAATAACAACAGAACAATATCAGAATCTCACAATTCGCAGTGGAACAACATATAATAGATAAATGAATAATTTTTAAACAAAGAACTATATCAGTTATTACATTACATCTCATTACATTACATTATCAGAGTGAACAACAACAAACAGCGGAAAAGAAATACTATATACTAGTAATACGCCATGCCATCCATCTTTCCTCCAGCAACTCCTGAATTCCAGAATATCCTGATAAACCTAATTCTTGACTGCCCGTGTGGAAATTGGTGGACACCTAGAGTTTAGGAAGGAAAACAATAAACTCCGAGTCAGTCATGTGACTGGTGTGAGAACTCAAAAAAGTTTATTTATCTTTAAAATCTAAATAGAAGAATATTTTTAAAGTCAATTTGCAATGCTTTTAAAAATGAGACTACCATAAGGCCTCCCGCACACACACACAATGCAAACGCAGAATCGGAGGAGATTTCTCCTTATGATAGTCAAAGATGCTTGATACGTGTTAAAAAGAAACATTTGATATTATTACTAGTGCATAGTGTAGGAAACATTTCGAAAGTAAAGATATAAATCTTAGCCAGCATAGACATTCCGCACTTATGCCTACTATAGCTACCATATTCAATAGCAGGTTACCGCCACATTCCATGGCAGGTTATACAACTAAAACCGCACAAGATCGTATTGTTTCTTTGGATTTCCAACAAATGGTCAGGCCAAGGAACTTCCCATTGCCACATAAGAACGCCTCTGGAAGGACGTCCTCGAGAACCTAACCGGATCTCTGCCAACACAAGGCCGGGTTACCCCTAACTGGGTAACTACTGACACGAGTATGCCATCCCCCGGTCCTTTGGGACCTTTAACCGAGCGCTCGTAATCAACATCACACCATAATAAATAAAGTGTTTCAACATGAGTAAGTATCTGGGCTCCATACCATGATACCACCCTTTTCCAGAAGGAAATGCACATACTCTAAAGGGAGCTACCCCTAATAACCTTGCTGCATCTTTCCTGTTTTGACCATTTCGGGGTGTGAGGCTCGACGAAGTCTCGTCCACAAAGCCACGCTTTATACAAAAGCTGTGCTTTGGGTCAACAAATGATCATAGAAATGATCATAAAGATAAAAGATCAAACAAATGATCATATCACAAATGATCAAACAATGATTATTTCACAGCAACACTCAGCATGTCACATTACCAAATTGGGAATATATTGCTGATAACCTTCAACTATATAACCTCTGAGCTCATATGTCTCAGAGAAGGGTGTTAAGCTAAGGGAATAAATTCTCCGCCACCAACAGAAATATATTTGAAAGAAATCAGCTTTATATCTCAATTTGTAATGTCAGGCATACTATCCATACAAGTCTGTTCCGGGATCGAACAGAACCGAAGGCACTTACAAAGAAGTCCTTGCAATCCGGATAATCTCTAATCACGTCCGGATTTCCCATCACATATGGAGATCTCTATACCGGGGATCAGCCGGTGCAGAGACAATCGACAAGAAACCCTTTCGTTTTCGAAGATATTCGATCTTCAACACCGGTCTTCAAATGCAATTCATAACGACGTATCACATATTCGGAATGGGTTATACGACCCCAAGGTCCTTTCCCGGTTAACCCGAATAGTGAGCGCTTATTTAAAAAAATAAGTGTGGCATTCAAATTCAAGCAAATCACAACAAATACTCATTCAAAGTTAAATATTGATAGTCGGTTATTGAACTATCAATAGATATGCACAACATCACCAGATTCCAAATAATTTTCCAAATTATTTATTTTCCAAAAATATCTTTACAAGATATAAATTTTCAATACTACAACCATTTGAAAACAAATTTCAAATCAATTTCCTTAAATGGAAACACTTCCAATTATTTATCCATTTTAAAATTTAAAATGGTTCATTTAAATAAATCAAATAAATCCTTACCGATTTACTTTATATTTACTTTCCAAAGCCGTAAATTAATTCCCACATTTCAAAAATAAATCAACGTTTATTTTTAAACAAATTCCCCTTTCCTTTTAGAAATTCCATTGTGAATTTATATTCTAAAATATCTATGAATATACGTTTTCAATTATTCATTTTCAATTTATCTTCAAAAAGATAAATTCAAAATATTCACTTAATATTTGAAAAACATTTCCAGACTTATTTATTTATAAGTAATTCACAAGTCTTTTTATTTTCTACACTTGGAAAATATTCAATATACTCTAATCAAAATTAAGTATATATTTCATTCTTTAAGGAAATCATTCTCTTAAACATATTTATTTAGGCCAAAATGAATGTTGCGTAAAACATCGTTACGACAACCCAAAATCACTAGTATAGGGATTCGAAATTAAAATAGATATATAAATCCCAATACTATACAAAATATTTCCTTTCGAAAATCATTTACTATAACAACAGTGTTATAGTCCACCCTTTCCTTCTATTTCTCGAAAACGTCTTTTTCAACAATGAATGTTGAAATCTATGGTTTCGATAGTTAATACATTTTAAAACATCTTTAGATCGTTTTAATTTTATTTAAAACATCACATCCAAAATATTTTCTTTAGTATATTATTCACTATTCAAAAGCGTGAATATACTTGTTAACCAATTTCATCATTTCTACTCCTTTTATTTTAAAGGATTATTCACTGTCTAAAACATGAATATAACTCCATTAACAAGTTACAACAATTTACTTATCAAAATAAGTAGTTTGCGGATTTATAAAAAATGTTTATAAATTCCATTTCTATTTATTTTGTAACAATTTCCTCTTATAAATTTCCTTTATTAACCTATTCGATTTATAACTCAATTATATATCGAAAGTTCATATTATAAGTTAAATGCTTATAATTTATTTGTTTACAAAATTGTTCTTTTAACTTCCCAAATTATAAATCTTATAACTTATAAGATTCATTTATTTATCCAAAATCTTTTCTTTTAAATAACTTTACAAATTTTATAAACCTACTGTTTATAAAATTCCATTTATATCTTCACCGTTATAATCCTATAGATTTCATTCATTTATGAAATTCATTCACAATTCATTCTAACTCTTATAAAAGCTCTTTTTACAATTCCAATATTTTTAATTTATAAATATCAATTTATAAATCTTTTATATGGATCAATTTATATTATTCTTTTAAAACGTCTTTAAACTCCTTTATAATTTCATCATTTTGATTTATAAAACAATCAAATTTCATAAATCCTATTTTTAAACTTTTTATAATAAATTCAGAAATCCAAATTTTAACTATTTTATAAAATCATTAATCCCATATTTTCAAAAATCAACTTTTAACTGTATTTCTCAAAAATCATAATTTTTATACATTAAAATTATAATGTTTATTTATTTAAGATGAATCAATTCCAAAAAATATTTTATAAACGTATACTTTCAAAAATCACTTTAGAAATCCCTTAAAAATCAAAATCATTGTTTTTAAACTTCAAAAATGGATCCGATGATGCAACACATCAAATGGTCAATCACGACTTCCAAACATCATATATCGATATGATAATCAATCAAATATCACAATATCCAAAATCAAATAAATATTTGTGAGGAATCCAGTTGGATCCCTCCAACCTGTTTCCCTGCATCCACAGACATTATCACAATACCAATCCCGTTTCAAGACGGGATATCGCGGTATATGGGATTTATCAAATATTATCCGCTTAATAGACGGCGCAATAGGGTCTCATCCGCTATACAATGCGGGAAATCAATCAACTGCAATATATACATATGCCAATATATATATTGCTATATATATAGATATATCCCACTATATCTAATATCACAACCAAACAACAATCAATAAATAACTGCAAATCCAACTTTAAATTTTTGAGTGAGAAGTTCTCACCTTTGCTTTTATTAGAAATCCATTTCCACCTTGAGTCGTTTTCACCATTTTAGACCTTGTACAATTAATTTATACAGCTTATTAATATTCGAAGTGATCGAACAATTTATTTTCATTTAATTTAACCAGTTTATAATTTAATTTGGGCTTAATCACTCATTCCAAACAAATTCCCTTTTAATTTTAAACAGATTACTCTTAACAAATTTATCTAATAAAATTTAAATTTCAACTAAATTTACTTAAATAAATTTATTTAACTAAACCTTTTAATTTCAAACTAACTTCCCTTTTACTTTAAAACCAAAATCTCATTTTCATAAATATTTCAAACATTTTGCTTATATAAATTTCTTCAATAGATTGATTTAACTGAAAACTAAATTTCCATTAATAATTTATTTCTAGTAACTAAACGAATCAAATAAGTTTTATTAATGAGTTAATCACCTTAATGTAATTATTAAATATTCTTTCCAGTTTTAAACATGATAAACAGTATTTAATTCCAGTTATAACTTCATAAAATTATTTTCTAACCTATATACACATTTTTTTTTCAAAAAAAAAAAGTTCTGTATTTGAAATCTCACTACATTTTTAAAAAAAAATCACTATCATATATACTTTTATTCTACATATGTATCTAAAAATTGAAAAACAGATTTTGAAAGAAATAAAAATTTAAACCTTACTGCACTCACCAGAGACGAACATCGCGACTTCAACCACGAGCTCGAGTGCCACCCTACATCGCCAAGTGCCTACGCACGCGCGCTACCACCGCTGCACCTAACCCTAGCCTCGCCGCCGCTTGAGAACCCACGCGACCCCACAGTCGCCACTGAACCCTAGCACGAGCCTTCACGCGCCGCCGCCTTCAACTCGAGCTTGCGACTCCTCCATCCACGCGACTTTGATTTGAATTCGTTCGATCGACCCAGCCCTTGCTCGACTCCCACGGCGCCGCGATTGACCGTGACCCCCCAAACTCCAAGCGCCGCCAGTCCCAAAATCGAATCGCGATTATCTTTTCATGAATTTGACTCCCCTGTCTTCGGCATCCCATTGTTTCGCCATTTTTATTTTGTTTGCAGAGAGAGGGATTTTTGAATCGAGGATTGGAACGAGAAAAAAAGGGGGGGCTTCGGCCATTTTTTTATCTTCTTTGAGATTTGTTTCCATTTGAATCTGAAGAGGGAGAGGACGGGTTATTTAAAAATTTATCTCGGCATGCTCTGCACGATTTCCTCAGTGATTTCTTGCGTGATACTAGGTTGAAACAAAAGGGGCGTGTTCTAAGGAAGAACGTGGTGTGTTGTTGACCAAATTTTAAATTTAAATTTTAAATTGAATTCGATTAAATTTCAACGCGTTTATACGTCGTGTGCTCACATATCAACTCCGAAAAATATGAAATTTGAAATCCGGTAATAATTTAATATTATCGATCCAATGGAACTGGTTTCGTCGAGTTCCGAGACTGTGCCTCGGACGACTATTTTTAAATATCGATTTAAACGGTATAATTTCAAAACTGAACGAATCACTTCCGAATTCGATTCTGAAGCTTCTATTATCTTCAGTATTATCAATATGAATTTTACAAGCCTTTGAAATATTCTTAATCAGCTTAAAATTGAAGATTCAAATTTTTATTCAACTTTCAATAGATTAAATTCTAAAATTTAATCGCCAAATTCAAAGTTATATTGAAAATTCAATCCAAACCATTATTCAGATATTTAAAATTAACTAAATATTTTCAAATTAAATTGTTCAAAATTCTGGGTCGTTACTTAGAATTCAAGTTTAAGTTAAATCTCAGTTTTAAATAATAAAATAATAATAAAGTTTTAAACTTGGAATTGTTAAATTACTTTAAAATGGTAAGTAGTTTGAATTTTTAAAAATGAAGTTTTAAAAATATGATCAAGTTTTAAAGTTAAGTTTAAAACTGGAAATCAAAGATTTAAATTTGTATTTCAGTTTGAAATAAAAAAAGTTATTAAATTTGAAAGATTTAAACAACTTTGTATGTTAAGCGAAAATTTAAATTATTTGAATTTAAAAATGAATTTGGATTAAGCTCTTATAATTTTTCTTGTATAAGATAAGCATTTCTTTATTATGTAATTTAAAAGAGGTTTTTAAATTTTTTAAACTTTGTTTAAGTTAAATTATATTCATTTTAAATCTCATATTTGAAATGAAATTTTAAAATAAGTTCAAAAATAAATTTGTTTTCAAATGTATTTGTTAATGAAAAATTAGCCATAATTAAGAAATGTTTTTATATTAAAATTAGATTAAGATTTAATGATTTGAACTTAATTTAATTAATGAGGAAATTAAGGAATAAGTAGTTAATTTAATTAATTAAATGATTAGGGATTAATAAATAATTGATTAAGGATTAATCTATTTGTAATTAAGATCATTAATTAGATAACTAATGATTATTAATTAATGATTAAAGATTTATTAATTAAGCAATTAAGTTGTAATCAAGGTTAATTAATCAAGTAATTAAGGATTAATTAAGTTATAGTTAACAGTTAATTAATTAAATAATTAAAGATTAATTAATGTATAATTAAAGATAAATTAATTTGTGATTAACAATGGTTAGTCTAAGTTAATTACTTAATGGAAGATACTAAAGAAGGGTTAATGAAGGTCATTAACTTGAGATTATTTAATAATTAATTAGATTAATTAATTGAATGATAATCATTTGTGAATTGTTTAAGTGTAATTACTTGAATGTAATTAAGTAATTAATTACTTTATGTAATTAATTGAGTTTAATGGGATTAGTTTGAATTAATTAATTAAGTTTAATTAATTTTAAACACTGAATGATTTGATGATAATTACTTAATGTAATTAAAGGATTGAAATTATTTAGTGAAGTAATTGATTGGTAATTACAAGATGATTTAAGAATGGATTGGATTAAATTACTTTGTAATTAATCAAGGGATTAATTAAAAAATTAATTAAGGAATAATTTATTTATTTTAATGAAGTAATTAAGTTAGTTAATTACTGAATGTGGTTATTCAAGAGGGATTAATAGTTATGATTCAATTTAGATTAATTACTTAATTTAATTAATTTAAATAAAGTAATTAATTAAAATATAATTAGGGATCGTTAATTAATACAATTAATGATGTAATTAAGGATTAATTAATTAAGATTAATTAATCAATGATAAGTGATTAAGGGTAAATAATTAATGTAATTAATTAAGGACTAATGTAATTAATTATAATATTAATTAATGAAGTAATTAAATGGTAATTACTGTTTTTGGTTAAGGATAACTAATTTGTAAAATTAATTAAAGGATGATTCCATGAATGTAATTAAAGGATAATTAATCAAGGGTGATTAATTAAGGTGATTTATTTGAATGATTAATTAATTGATTTTAATCGATTAAATGGTTATGTAAGCAAGATTTAAAATGATGAAATAATTAATTTAATTTATTTTAAATTAATTAAAGATGAAGTAATTAATTTAATTCACTTTAAATTAATTAGAGATGGAGGTAATTAATTTAATTCATTTTAAATTAATTATAGATGATGTGATTAAGTAAATCTTTGCTTATGTATGAATGGATGATATTGATTGCCTTGAATGCTTTGTGATCTCAGAAATGAGATAAGTAATGCGGTGTGATATGAATGCTTTGGTTGCATTGTGATAATAATATGGCTTATCTATTTTTATGATAAATATGGATTATCTGTTTATAATGATAATGTGGATCACCTGTTTATTATGATAATGTTGATTACCTATTGTGATTTGTGAGTTATCTATCTGTGTGAATATAGATAATTGAATTGAATTGTTTTAAACTTTAAAACAACTTGGCCTTAAAAGACATGTTTCAGATTTCGATGAGACCGGGATCGGGTTTCCATATTTGGATATCCGAAAACCACATCGATCCAAATTAACGATGGGTCTTGAATCTCAAGTGAAGACGAAGATTTAGACTGCAAGGGTTATCGTCATTAATTCTGAGGGTGATTCCAAAATGAGTGTAATGAGATAATGCCTTCAGTTTCGTTCGAACCCGGAACTTGTATGGATCGAATGCTTTCAGAACATCGTCGGGTGGACGGTGAGAATTCTAAGTGATGTGTTCTATAAAGGTAATCGTAGCCTCAAGCCTCATCAACCGGGAATGAATAAAAAAGGAAGGTGCAGCAAGGCTAAGTGGGTCATGCCCAAGTAGGACGAGATTTTCCTCCGCCTAGAGGTCCCTTTTATTTTGGTTGTGTGGGCAGTTGTTGAGCTCCAATTACTGGGGTTGCCTTGTTGGGGACTGTCCAGTAAGGGATGGTTCCGGCTTTGTGTTGCAAAGGATTGGGAGTAATCCTCGGTACGTTGATCTAGGCCACGTACTGTGACGGGTGGTACCCCAGTAGCCCTGCCATTGTATGGAATCCAAAATCCAATAAGTGCCAACGGTTTTGATTGTATTACCCACTTTTGTGGCTAGTAGTTGGAATTTTATGAATGTAACAATTTCGGCTATTTTATATTTACTTGAAAACCCTAGACCTATTATAATATCACTGGATTTCCTATCAAATGTTTTGGTTAGCGTAAGGTAAAAACTTTTCCATGTTTATGTGTGGGAAGTCTTACGTGATATCCTTTCTTTTCAAAAGGTTTTTTGAAGTTAAACAACCTTAACCTGTTACTCACATCAAACCCATGTCTGGCCTGGAGTTTATCTTCTGTTTTCTTAAACTCTTGGGTACTCAAATTTTTACGAGTAGCCAAGGGATTCAGGTTTGCTTTGACGAATTATGGAGGAGCAATGGAGCAGGAGGCTTCTGCATGTAGATATATAGTATTCCGTTATGTTGGTTTCTCTGAATAGTTTCCTTGTATTGTATTGAGTTGTATAACTAGACAGGTGTTTATAACTGTCTAGTATGTGATGCGTAATCTGTGTAACTCTGATAATGGTTGTAAACTATGTAATATTTATGTTATTAATATAATTTATTCGTTCCGCTGTTGAGATTCTGATACCGTTTCTTCTTTTTCTTTCCTCTTTTCTATCCCTTTCTTTCTTCAAGATGATGTGATTTTCAGTGGTGAGAAAGTCAGGTCGTCACATTTGGTATCAGAGCGCTAGGTTGAGCGAATACCTAGGCTATGGAGTGGATTCTATCTTGAGAGAGCGTATTTGTAATTTTAAATATATATTTTTATTTCTACCTATCTGTTGGGTTACCTGTTCAGTTTTTCCAATATAAGTTATAAAGGTAGATGGGGCAGTGGTGTGTGTAACACGACTACCATTGGTTGGAGTTTGAATGTTTGAGGTTGGAAGTGTATCTGTCGAGACTGTAGACCTAATACCATCTCGAATAAGTTGTGCAGTGGTGTATGGATTTCATCGATCTCTGAAGGAAACATGTTAAGGTTCGGAGTCTATTTTTGAAGTTGAATGAGTAGAGTTTGGATCTATCGGTTGGCTGAAGCGAGTAATGGTATCTTGATACCTCAGAAAGTAGTAGCTGCAAGATGAGATGTAGTGAATATGGATTATTTTCGAAGATGTTTCTTTGGAACAAGTTTAAGGAAGTAGGTCTGCATCAGTGATGTGGCTGTGTTCAGCATAGTGATTTTGTTTGGTTTGAGGTCCAAGTTTCTCGAAGAGCTTTGATTAGGAAGACTTTGGCATCCGTGGCAGCAGTGCAGCTCGGAGTGTTCTGTGTTGGCAGGAAGTCTTCTGGCTTGGCAGTTTTTCTAAAGGAGGAGTTCGGAAGCAGCTGAGTAGATCCGTTTCATCGATGGATTGGCTAGATAAGTGTAAGCTGTTTTGTTTGGTAAACGGGGAACAGTTTTCCTTGGATATGGTCTGGAATGAATCGCAAAAGTGACTTGCGATAGTTGAGTGTTCTCTTGGGTTATTAGAGTTTTTCCGGATGTCTTCAAGGAAGTTGGAGGTTTGTTCGCATCTGGAGATTAAGTTTCCTTATCGACTGGGATTCCAGGAGTGCTACCGGTAGCTCAGCTTAGTAGAAGGATGATTCTTAGTAATAGAGTTTGATGAAGTAGCTCAGGTTTTGGTGGAGCTTCTGAGTTTTCATATGGATCTGTTGAGCCATATTTCTGGATGTGTTGTCTAGTTTGTGCTCGTGTTCTTCATCAGCATTTTCTTTTACTTCGGATCAGAGTTGTGCAGCGGAAGCAGTTTGGGAGTGTTTCTGTTTTTCTTTTCCGGATAGGTGAAGTTTGTTGTCTTCTGATGTTTAAGGAGTACAGTTGGTGATCTTGGTCTTGGTTGATCTTGAGGAGATCGTTGTATTAGATTGTTTTTTTTGGTCCAGCTTGTTTTTAGAAGCATCAGCTAAGGTTGAGCTGATCAGGGAGGTTATAGGCAGCCGAGGATCGTCAGAAGAGTTTTGTGGTTAAGAGACGAAGGAATTTGGATTCCGGAGTCGGAGATTTGTTTTGGATAAGTTTTTCTCCGATCGAAGGAGCTATAAGTTTTGGGTAAGACTGGAAAGATAGCTCCGAGTGGTTTTGGATCTTTCTATGTTCTTGTGAGAATAAGTGTTTGGTTTTCAGGATTGAATTGCTAGATTGGAAACTGGGATTCAATGTGTTTCACGTATGTCTGAGGGAGTACGTGTATGATCTATCTCTAGTTTTGGAGCCAGCAGTTCAGGAGGTTTGGTTGTTGAGTCAGACTCGTCTGTAATCATTTTTAGTATTGTAGATATAGATGAGTATGAGCTCTGCAGCTTAGTAGTTTTGATTATTTGGATTCTGTAGAGCGAGTATCCTAGTATTAATACTTGGGAAAACTCGAGGAAATTCAATCCAGAATTTTGCCTAGATAGTTAAATTTGTTTGATTGGATGAATTGCTTGCTATGGTTGTTAACATATGTTTGATATATGCTTGTGTTTAAAATTTAAAATATTTAATGAGATTATTAAATTATCTTTGTTTTAAATTTTGGGGATGAAATTCTTTTAAAGGGGAAGGATTGTAATATCTCGAAAATTTTGACAATATCAATTTAATAATCTGTATTAAAATTAAATTGATTTTATAATTTTTGTTAATAAAATTTGAATTGGTTTAATAATCTTCTTTTAGCAAATATTTAATTGGAAGATTTTATCTTTTAAAACTAATAAATGGGTTTCTATTTATAATATAAATATATGGTTTATATTGTAAATAGATTAGCTTTCTTAAAATTTAATAAATAAAGCATATTTTCTAATTCTAACATTTTTAGTAATTTGAAAATTTGTTTTTATTCAATATAAAGCTTTTCAAAGTCATTAAATAAATAATCTTGGTTTAAATTTAATAAATGAATCTTGATTTCAAATTCTAATATATATTAATAATTTGGAAATTTTGATTTAGTTTAATATTAAGTTTTTTAAAAGCTATGTAATAAATAAGTATATGATTTTTAAATTGGTAAGATAGATGTCTAAATGTTTAAAATGATTTTGGCTTAACTTTTAAATTTAAATGAATTAACAAAAAGATTTGTTTTGTTTTCCTTTTAAAATATAGCTTAATTAAATAAGTTATTTATTAATAAAGAAATAATTTCTTTTATAATTATTTTAATTTGACAATGAGTTATTTCTAAAATAATATTAATAATGTATTAATTTTACAAATAGATTTTGAATAAAAATAGCATTTGTTATTTCAAATTTAATTTATATATAACTTGATTTTAAATTTAGATTTTAAAATTTGAATTTGAATTTAATATTTGGATTAAATTTGAGTCTAAAGAATAATAATTTTAAAGTAGTTTAAATATGAAATATATGAATAAAGTTTTATATTTATATCTATAAATGAATTTAATACACTAGGTATGATTTTATTTAAAAACATGATTGGTTTATTTTAATTTTCTTTTAACGTTTTTATTTTCATAAATTTACAAAAGCATTTATTTAATTAGAGATGTATTAACTAGTTAGGATATTTATATAAAAGTTTTATTTTATCAATTTAAAATATATATAAAAAAAGAATTAATACATGTGTTAATCTATAAACACCCTTAGTAACATGTGTTAGATAGTTAAGTATGGAATATGACAAGTGTCACATTTTGTTTTCATTTTCTAAAATTTAATAAATTCATAAATTAGATTATATAAGTACACATCTTCATTTCTTATTACTTTTCTCTTCTTAATTCTAAACTCAAAGGAATCTCCCTGTAATTCACTTCTCAAACAAGTGGAAAAATTCATTTTCCTGTAAACACTCCTCAGTTTTTAAAACTAAAAGCAATACAAATCCCTATAACACCTCTTCAAATCAATGCACCCACCATTTTCAAACAGAAAGCAAAAGCATTTTTCTTTTCAAACTTGTAGTTCATGATCAAAAGCAAATCTGCATTTTTCTTAAATCTGGAAAATTGATTCTGCATGCAAACCTGCATTTTCAAAGCAACTTAAGATCTTAGAGTTCAAAGTATCAGGAGCATTTCAGTTTAATGGAGTTCAAGTTTTCAAAGACTGTTTTCAAAAATCAGGAGTTTTTTTTTCCAAATCTGGAAGCTCTGTTCATTTTGAATCAGGCGAGTAACTTTAAAAATTTAAAAATAAATCTGGTTGCATGCTGGTATGTTTGAAAAAAAAATGTGTATTGCATGAATGTCTGAAGTGAATACTTTTTTTTGTATGCATGCTGTGTATATGTATTCTGTTCTGTTTTGAACCCAGGTTGAAATTTTTTATTTAAAATCCTTACCTCTTGATCTAGTTCTGATAGGATCTGGTTTACAAACAAATGTTGATTGTTTTAATATAGGTTAAGTTTTAAAAATTTAAGTTAAAATATAATCTTGTCTCTGGAAACATAAAAACATCAGTGCATGTTAGATAAAATAAAAAATCAAACCTTTTAAATTGTAAATCCAGTATTACAAACTGAATACGTAAACAAAAATATGATTTTTAAAACAAGAATTTTAGTTTTTAGGTTCGAGGTGAAGGTGTAGTTAAGATATGAACTAAAATGGGAATATTTGGTTTTTCTGGTTATCTATGTATCTTGAGGGCTCGGGGTTCTTCCAGATGATGGAGGAGTGTTAGGAGTTGATGGGAAAAATACTGGTTAATGTTGAATCACGGTGGAAGTTACGGTAGTGAATTTCCTTTTAGAACCATAGTTTTAGCTAAGTTTAGAATATTGATCATCACGGCTTGCATTGTTGATCGAGTGCTTCAAATCTTTAGGTAGTGGTAGCTTGGCCGTAGTTGAAGTTAATGCCGGAGTTTCAGAATCTACGGTGGTCGGAGTTGTGAAGGCGAGGCGATTTTAGGATTTGGGTTTGTGTAGTTCTGTAGTTCCAAGTTTGGGAGAGTCACCTCGAATTCGAATTCGAGGTTAAGATTTCGATCTGATGTTTTGAGTAGGGTGTTTGAGTGATTTTGGATATGGGAAGATCAGCGCCGATCATCGGAGATGACCGGAGGCATCGTGCATGTGCACGATGCACTGGGGTCCGGTGATGTTGGGTTGATAGGAGTTTTGTACTCGAGTAAATCTCTGTTCGACTCGAAGCTGTGGGGTAGTATGCTTAGGGAGGTTGGGTTGTGTACTCGAAGTAAATTGGGGTGCCTCGGGTATTTCATTGTTTACAGGTTTTAAGAAAACCTATAATGTCTATTTTTAAAATTAAAAAAAAAAACAGAAGCTTATAAAGGTAAAGCTAGAGTTTAATCTAAGTTTTAAATTCAAGTTTGAAATTTTAGAATTCAAGTTTAAGTTAAATCTCAGTTTTAAATAATAAAAAAATAATAGAGTTTTAAACTTGGAATTGTTAAATTACTTTAAAATGGTAAGTAGTTTGAATTTAAAAAATGAAGTTTTAAAAATATGAGCAAGTTTTAAAGTTAAGTTTAAAACTAGAAATCAAAGATTTAAATTTGTATTTCAGTTTGAAATAAAAAAGTTATTAAATTTGAAAGATTTAAACAACTTTGTATGTTAAGTGAAAATTTAATTTATTTGAATTTAAAAATGAATTTGGATTAAACTCATATAAATTTTCTTGTATAAGATAAGCATTTCTTTACTATGTAATTTAAAAGGGGTTTTTAAATTGTTTAAATTTTGTTTAAGTTAAATTATATTAATTTTAAATCTCATATTTGAAATGAAATTTTAAAGTAAGTTCAAAAGTAAATTTTTTTTCAAATGTATTTGTTAGTGAAAAATTAGCCATAATTAAGAAATGTTTTTATCTTAAAATTAGATTAAGGTTTAATGATTTGAAATTAATTTAATTAATGAGGTAATTAAGGAGTAAGCAGTTAATTTAATTAATTAAATGATTAGGGATTAATAAATAATTGATTAAGGATTAATCTATTTGTAATTAAGATCATTAATGAGATAATTAATGATTATTAATTAATGATTAAAGATTTATTAATTAAGCAATTAAGTTGTAGTCAAGGTTAATTAATCAAGTAATTAAGGATTAATTAAGTTATAGTTAACACTTAATTAATTAAATAATTAGAGATTAATTAGTGTATAATTAAAGATAAATTAATTTGTGATTAACAATGGTTAGTCTAAGTTAATTACTTAATGGAAGATATTAAAGAAGGGTTAATGAAGGTCATTAACTAGAGATTATTTAATAATTTATTAAGGTGATTAATTTTTAATAATTAATTAGATTAATTAATTTAATGATAATCATTTGTGAATTGTTTAAGTGTAATTACTTGAATGTGATTAAGTTGTAATTAATTGTGTTTAATGGGATTAGTTTGAATTAATTAATTAAATTTAATTAATTTTAAACACTGAATGGTTTGATGTTAATTACTTAATGTAATTAAAGGATTGAAATTACTTAGTGAAGTAATTGATTTGTAATTACGGGATGTAATTAATTAAAGATGATTTAAGAATGGAAGTAATTTGGATTAAATTACTTTGTAATTAATTAAGGGATTAATTAAGAAATTAATTAAGGAATAATTAATTTATTTTAATGAAGTAATTAAGTTAGTTAATTACTGAATGTGGTTAATCAAGAGGGATTAATAGTTATGATTTAATTTGGATTAATTATTTAGTGTAATTAATTTAAATAAAGTAATTAACTAAAATATAATTAGGGATCATTAATTTATACAATTAATGATGTAATTAAGGATTAATTAATTAATATTAATTAATCAATGGTAAGCGATTAATGGTAAATAATTAATGTAATTGATTAAGGATTAATGTAATTAATTATAATCAATTAATTAATGAAGTAATTCAAGGGTAATTACTGTTTTTGGTTAAGGATAATTAATTTGTGAAATTAATTAAAGGATAATTACATGAATGTAACTAAAGGATAATTAATCAAGGGTGATTAATTAAGGTGATTTATTTGAATGACTAATTAATTGATTTTAATCGATTAAATAGTTATGTAAGCAAGATTTAAAATGATGAAGTAATTAATTTATTATAAATTAATTAAAGTTGAAGTAATTAATTTAATTCACTTTAAATTAATTAGAGATGGAGGTAATTAATTTAATTCATTTTAAATTAATTATAGATGATGTGATTAAGTAAATCTTTTCTTATGTATGAATGGATGATATTGATTGCCTTGAATGGTTTGTGATCAGAAATGAGACAAGTAACGCGGTGTGATATGAATGCTTTGGTTGCATTGTGATAATAATATGGCTTATCTATTTTGATGATAAGTATGGATTATCTGTTTATAATGATAATGTGGATCACCTGTTTATTATGATAATGTTGATTATCTATTGTGATTTGTGAGTTATCTATCTGTGTGAATATAGATAATTGAATTGAATTGTTTTAAACTTTAAAACTACTTGGCCTTAAAAGACACGTTTTGGATTTTGATGAGACCGAGATCGGGTTTCCATATTTGGATATCCAAAAACCACATCGATCCAAATTAACGATAGGTCGTGAATCTCAAGTGAAGACGAAGATTCAGAGTGCAATGGTTATCGTCGTTAACTCTGGAGGTGATTCCAAAATGAGTGTAACGAGACAATGCCTTCAGTTTCGTTCGAACCCGGAACGAACTTGTATGGATTGAATGCTTTCAGAACATCGTCAGATGGACGATGAGCATTCTAAGTGATGTGTTCTATAAAGCTAATCGTTGCTTCAAGCCTCATCAACCGGGAATGGCTAAAAGAGGGAGGTGCAGCAAGGCTAAGTGGGTCATGCCCAAGTAGGACGAGATTTTCCCCTGTCTAGAGGTCCTTTTTATTTTGGCTGTGTGGGCAGTTGTTGAGCTCCAACTGCGAGGGTTGTCTTTTTCGGGACTGTCTAGCAAGGGATGGTTCCGGCTTTGTGTTGCAAGGGATTGGGAGTAATCCTTGGTACGTTGATCTAGGCCACATACTGTGACGGACGGTACCCCAATAGCCCTGCCATTGTATGGAATTCAAAATCCAATAAGTGCCAACGGTTTTGATTGTATTACCCACTTTTGTGGCTAATAGCTAGAATTTAATGAATGTAACAATTTCGGCTATTTTATATTTACTTGAAAACCCTAGACCTATTATAATATCACTGGATTTCCTATCAAATGTTTTGGTTAGCGTAAGGTAAAAACTTTTCCATGTTTATGTGTGGAAAGTCTTACGTGATATCCTTTCTTTTCAAAAGGTTTATTGAAGTTAAGCAACCTTAACCTTTTACTCACACCAGACCCATATCTGACGCAGAGTTTATCTTCTATTTTCTTAAACTCTTGGGTACTCAAATTTTTACGAGTAGCCAAGGGATTCGGGTTATCTTTGATGAATTATGGAGGAGCAATGGAGCAGGAGGCTTCTGTGTGTAGATATATGGTATTCCGCTGTGTTGGTTTCTCTGAGTAGTTTCCTTGTATTATATTGGGTTGTATAACTAGATATGTGTTTATAACTGTCTAGTATGTGATGTGTAATCTGTGTAACTTTGATAATGGTTGTAAACAATGTAATATTTATGTTATTGATATAATTTATTCATTCCTCTGTTGAGATTCTGATGTTGTTTCTTCTTTCTCTTCTTTCTTTCCTCTTTTCTATCCCTTTCTTTCTTTAAGATGATACGATTTTCTGTGGTGAGAAAGTCGGGTCGTCACAATGAGGGTGATTCCATAATGGACATAGTAGTAGTTGTGCCTTCGATTTTTCCATCCACTGGACAACTTGTATGGATGAATGTTGGCACTCATTGCTGCTTGGAGGGCAGTGTTAGCATTCTAAGGGGGAAGTGCTATATAAAAGATAAAACGTAGCCTCAAGCCTCATCAACTAGGAATGACTTAAACATGGGATATGCAGTATGGCTAATTGGGTTACTCTTAATTAGGGTATAATCGTCCCTATCTAGAGTTGATATTATCTCTCATTTTATACTTCAGGGCCCATAAACCAAAGGGTGATTATATTCGGTACTATCCAGCAAAGGATAGGCCGGTTCTGTGTTGGTAGGGGATCCCAACAAGGTGTTTGCTATTATTTTATCTAAAGATGCACCATGATGGGTAGTACCTAGTAGCCTAATTATTATGTGGAATCCATTCTCCAATAAGCACCATACGGATTTTGTTGTGCCCAACTATTTTGAAATGTAAGATGCAGGCATTTCAGCTATATTCATATTTTACTTTGACTCCTTGAAATTATTATAAAATAAGAATGGACTTTCTATAGAAAAAGGTTTGGTTATCATTAGGTAAAAAAATGTTTTGGTTATCGTTAGGTAAAAAACCCATCCGTTTTTATATATGGCACGATCTTTTGAGATACCTTTATTTGAAAGGTTTTTAGTAAATATTAAATTCCATTTGGGGGTATTTTTCTCATGCTGGTTTACTAGACTGATCCGAGCATTCTTCCCCTTTAATGCTTGGGTTAGACGAAGCATATTTATAGATTGCTTTAGATGCATAGGAGCTAAGGAGGCGAGCTGGTGGTCCAAGACATGCCTACGTATTTCTTTGGGTTTCGCTGTGTTGTTTGTTGGTTGTATTTATGAGCAATTGTAAGGATAGGCTGCTATAATTGTCCAGACTAAAATAGGCTTGTATACTCTGATTGGCGTATGAAAATTACAATTTTTCTTTGTGTAAAGATTTATTGTATATTATGGATTATTCGTTCCGCTGTGAGATTCTGTGTTGTTTAGTTTTCTTCTTTCTTCTTCTTTTTCCCTAATGATCGGTTTTTCTGGCATTCGAGCACTCGGCATGCAATATAGTGAACGTATTAGTGTCGATTTTCGAGGGTTGAAAATCCCGTTCACTACATTAATCGCTGACCAAATTCACACCTAGCGGGTCACACAACCGAAAAGATGAATACTCCTTTGACCAAACAACTTAATTAATTCATAATCGTTATAAATTAACTAATATTTATGAAGTATTAATTACAAAATTTTATTTTAACTTGATGAATAAATATTATTAAGTGTATATGTTTACAATAGTTATAAATATATTAATATACAATATCGTAAGCGTTAAATCGAATTTAATTGAAAAATATTTTATTCAGGATTTAATGGATTTGAAGCCAATATGGGGGAAAAATATTTTGGTTATAATGGAGTGTAAGGACGGCAAAATGATGGACTAGATAAGCTTGGGTTGAGTGGATAAGAGGAAAGAAAGAGTAAGAGAGAAACATGGATCTTTATCCTAACCTCTCTCTTCATTCCTCCTCAACATAAGCATCTCAGCCTACTCACTTTTGTAAGGACTTTTGAAGCCTCTATCTTAACCTTCCTCTGGTCGAAATCTAGTGTTCCTATCTCCGTTTTCAAAGTCAAATCGAGGTGAAAAAATCCTGTTCGATAGTTGATGATCATCGGTTCAAGGATGAGCGCTCTATCGGATCGGAAATTAGTTTGAGGAGAAAATTTCATTATTTCAAGTTGTACTTATTGGCTTTAGATTTAAGGTATATTCCTAATCTATTTAAATATTAATATAATTATATACTATTTATGTATCATATATTGTTGTTAGCTAGGTGACGATTCCAATAAATAAATATGATTGTCATAATCAGATTGGTTGTATGTATACATATGTTTTTACATAAAAATAAAAAAATTAGTCATGTATACACCTAAAGAAAGCACGACTCAAAAAAAATTTAATATAATTTAATATACAACATTTAAATATATATAGTTTAACATTCAAATATTGCATTATACTTATTAAAAATATGGTTATATGTATAAATAATATAATTATATATGAGGGAATTAGGCGCACAAACAAACTTTGAAAAAAATTTGGCTGAAGGACGGCAAATTTAATTTTTGGACTGAAGGAAAATGCCAGTTATAACTAGCATTATGTTCAGCTTTTACACTATACAAAATAATAGTTATAACTAGCATTATATTCAGTTTTACATTATACAAAATGCTAGTTATATTTCGCATTGTCCTTCAGTCTAATTTTTTTCAAAGTTTGTCCTTTGGCCTAAAAATAAGACTTGCTATCCTTTAGCCTAAATTATTTTCAAAGTTTATCCTTGTACCTATTTTTCGTATTTATATATCATATAGTTATTACTAGCTAGGCGACGAGTCCAATATATAAATATATTGTCATAATCACATTGGTTTTATGAATACATATGTTATTATATAAAATAAAAAGAATTAGTCATGTATACACCTAAAGATAGCACGACTCAAAAAAATTTATTTCTAAATAATTTAATATACAACATTTAAATATATATATAGCTTAAAATTTAGGTATTGCATTATACTTACACAAAACATGGTTATATAATTTTATATATAAAGTTTAAAAAGTATAGTACCATCGGCAAAAATAAAAATAATAATTATATACATATAGATATATTATTTAATTTAAATCAATTAACTATATAAATTATTAATATATATATGATATAAATTAAATTTTATATTTTATAGAATTAAATATTATTTAACATGCTCTCAAATAGCAAAATAGACTTTATTGTATATGTTAAAATATTATTCAATTTTCAAGAACTAAAAATAGGTTTTAAAATTTGTTTTAAATCACAATATTGCATTTTAAATATTTAAATTACAAAGTACCAATAGAATTTTGCTAAAAATTCAAAATTCAAAATTCAAAATTAAGTTTCGAAATTAATTTTTACTAATTTTAATTAATATCCGATAAGATATTTGGTTTTAAAAGATGTCAATAAATATACAATAATGTGCATGACCTGATATATATATATATATTTGAAATGTATATTTTTTATATTTTAAAATATTAATATGCATATACATTTACTATTATATTATTTATATATATAATATTTAATATGTATATACATGTTTAAAAAAATTATATTTATTTATATTGTTTTTGACTTTATGTAAAAAAATTAAATTTAATATAATTGATAAATGGTTTAAATATACTTAAATATTTACAAAATATATATATTGTTAAAATTCCATACATAGTTTATATATATATAATAATTTAAATAAAATATTATTTATAAATATACATACGCGCACATACATAGAAGTATTCATTACATCCATATAAATTAAATATATACAGACATTCATTTGGATAATATTTTGTATATCGGATAAGCTAACGTACCTGTTGTAGTGTTAATCTCAGTACCTACACATGAACATCTTATACCTTACAGAGATTGATATGTTGCATATGTACACATATATACATGTATATATATAATATAACATTAATTAAAAAATTATAAATCATTCTATAAATTTAAATAAAATGAAGATTTTATTTAAAAGAAATTTAGAAATGCTCTAAATAAATTTGATATCATAGGTCCAATAAAGATCCAAAATGATTTTTTTTAAATTCACCCATTACTTCCATGGTGGCCTGGCCAAGTTCCAACAATGGTATTAGAGCCCAATAGCTATGCAGTTTAAATTAGTCATGTTAGGATTAACTAATTAAGCTCATAACCCAGTTAATAGGGTTTATAAGAAAGGTAGTGCCCGAAGGACTGGGTTTGGCTAATTGAGTTCTTTGCCATACCTGGCTATCGATCTAGCCTGAACAGATATATGAGCCCAAAGGTTGTCCCTAATAGAAAAGACCTAAATTTGAATTGGGTA
Organism: Allium cepa; assembly: GCA_030765085.1. NCBI lineage: Eukaryota > Viridiplantae > Streptophyta > Magnoliopsida > Asparagales > Amaryllidaceae > Allium > Allium cepa. The sequence goes on along the minus strand of CM060945.1, from coordinate 791,062,879 downwards.
ATGGGCTAATTTTTAAAACTATTTGAAAATTAAAAATATATAAGATTTTAAATTTAAAATTAAGCTTAAAATAAGATATACATATATTATAAAAGTTATAATATAATAAAAAATATTAAAATGTTTGAAAATTAGTATAAATTAATTTCCAAATTTTTAATTTTATTAATAAGATTAATATAATAGATAAATTAATTAAATGACTTAATTAATGAAAAATTTATGCATGTATTATATATTTGAATATGTTATGTCGTTTTAAAATGTTTAAAGTAACATAAGTATACTAGTTACGTTATAAGTAAAGTCAAGATGTTTAATTAGGCAAGTTTACCTCCAGTATTGTAGATGCTATATAAAAAAGTGTAACAACCCAGCTTTTTCAACAATTAATTTGTGATATTTAAAATGAATTTAAATATTTAATTTGAATTATAATTTGATTTTGAGTATGAAAATCTATTTTATTTAATAAAAAGAATTCAAAATTTAAAATATAACGACCTATTGAATTAATTAATTATTAAAGTGGTAATTAGGTATTGGGTAAAATATAAAATCTGGTATAGTAAGCTTGTTGAAAATATTTTAACAGCTTATAAAATTTATATTAATAATACTGGAAGTAATAGATTAGTTAAAGTTGAATTTAACTATCGTTTGTTTAATTCTAATTTTGCATCGTTTAAATTGACATTTAAAAATAACCTTCCGAGACACGGTCTCGGAATTCGACGAAACTAGTTACGTTGGATACGTAATATTGAATTATTACCGGATTTCAAGTTTCGTAATTTTCGGAGCTACCGTGTGAATGTATGATAAGCTAACGCGCTATAATTTAATTGAAATTCGAGAAGATTTGTTTTAATGTAAAGTTTGAAATAAAATAATGAACTAGCTTCCTCAACACACTAACACTATTGTTCGTCTTCTTGTATACTCTTCTTGTCTTTTTAAAATTGCGATACCTTCTATTTCTTGTTCGATCAGAAACTATTTTCATGGCTGCATTCCCTTTCTCCTAATTGCGAAACTAAAACCCTCCCTCATAGGTTAAATGCCGAAACCCTCTTCGATTCCCCCTCTTTCTCCTTTAACCGATTCATCGGCTCTTATAAAAAAAGAGAGAGGGGAAAACCCTAAATCAATTCGTGTTCGAATCAATCAGGTAAGCCGCGAGTTTTGGAAGCAGGGTCGAGATGGATCGCGACTTCGTGGATGTTCGCGCGGCATTGTGGGAAGGCTAGGTCTGCGACGTCAGTGGCGTGGCGGCGCACGATTGGGAGATGACGAAGCGCGCGCGCGTGGGTGGTGTTGGCTTCGTGCAACTAGGGTTTTGCGGGGGAGTTTGCTAGGGTTTGATAGCAGCGAGGCAGCGGTGGCTCTGCATCGGTGCAGACGAAGGTTGAGGAGATGCGCGCGCTTGATTTGGGGAGCTCGAGTTGCGTTCGTATCGGCTCGTGGGTGGTGCAGTGGCGACGACGGGGTCGAGGCTGATTTCATGCTCGATCGTATTGCAGTGAGGTATAATTTTATATTATTATATTTAATCAGTTAATCTAAATTTTAAATTTGAGGATTAAATTTAAAATTTAAAGTAAGTTAGGATTTTGATTTTGAAAAGAAAAAAAACTAATTAATATCTTTACTGTTAAATAGTTTTGATCTTCGGAATTTATTCTAGTTTAATTTTAAAATATATGTATATATATAGGATTTTTAGGAGTAAATATGAATTTTTAAACTATTTGAAGTCTATATAAAAAATTGATTTTTGAAATCTATTTACTTATTTTTATAAGTATATATATATATATGTAGTTTCAAAATAAAATCAATATAAGTCAATTTGGGGTAAATTGTTTCAAGAGAAAACAGAATATAATAATAATAATAATAATAATAATAATAATAATAATAATAATAATAATAATAATAATAATAATAATAATAATAAAATATACATCTCTACATTCTAAGTATTGCTAGTTCGTTTAAAAATAATTTACTTAGGTGATTAATTTGTTAATTTACTTATTTACGTATTTGTTAAAATAAATCATGTGATAAATTAAATTACTAGAATTAGAGAATAAATTGTAAGTCAACTAAAATATTAAACGATATATTTGTCAGTTGATTGGTCAAATATTAATAATCCATGCCATTCAAGGTCAAAAATATGGAAACGAGTCGGGATTTGGATTGGATTGGCAAAATAAAAATCAAAGGTGAGTTAATCTCACTCAGTTGATTTTAAATTTAAATTGTTGAATTTAATTTTATTGTTGAATTTCTTGAATGATGGTTGAAATTAGTGAATAATTAAATAAACCCTATATGCCGCATAATAGCGGATAATAATATATGAATCCCATATACTACAATATTCTACCATTGAAGTGGAACTGGTATTTTATGTTGTGCTAACGTTTGTGGATGCAGGGAAAACATGTTGGAGGGATCCAACAGGATTCCTCAAAGATATTTATTTTATCTCATGTATATGTTGTTCTGTGGCAAGATGATAAATTGAGATGGGTGGCCTTGTAAATAAATTGAATTATTAACTGTTGAATAACAAAGAAGGTGAAAGTTGAAATTTTACTACTATTGATAAATTAATTCAAAGAAGTTAAATAAAACCCAAATAGGAAATATTATTGGAATTTGAAACTTCAACTTGAGAATGAAGAAAAAAAAGAAATAAAAACATCCTATAAACTGAAATGGGTTAAAGTTTAGTTTTTGGGAAAATTTAATATATTAAACACTGGGAGAATTATTGTAATCAACAAGTAAAATCTTATTCAGAATAAAAAGGAAATGTTATTAAGTACAAATAGGGGATTTTTATTAACAAATAAAAAAAAAATTATTAAGTAATGAATGGAATTTATTTAAAGAGAAATATGAAAATTTATATAAAAGAAATAAATTATTAAGGCGGAATTCTCAAATAAAACTATTTTTTTATAAATAAAGTGAACTCGGAGAGATTTTATAAATTCATAAATGGTGTTTATAAACGAGATAGGAAAATATCAGTGTATATTGGTAAGGATAAGTCAAGATGAACTTATATTGGGTTATAAATTTGTTTGAAATGGAAATAGTCGAATATTTCCGAAAGAAATAAGGTGAATGTGGAACAGAGGCATTATAGATGGATATTGGTTTCTAAAATTATAAACTTATTTTATAAAGGAGTATTTAAATTACTACACTATAAATTTTTGTAAACTATTTCTTGAATTTAAAATGTTTCGAATTAGTTATTTTCGAAGGATAGGCAAATCTTTATAATAAACTTTAATTTTCCAAAACCAGTTTTACAATTTACCATTAACTGGATATGAACTCTAGTTTTTATGTTAAATATTTCTTTTAAACCGTAAATTGTATAAAATATACTTCTTATTTTATAAATCTGAATGTTTATAAATGCTTTTAAAATCCAATTAATAATCTTTTTGTGATGATAAATGAGTTATTCAATAAGATAAGATTTAGGAGAAATATTATTTAGTGAAGGAACTGAGTTTGAAAATTTATAAGTAAAGTATAAATTGATTTTCAGGAAAGGAATGAGGAAATAAGAAATATTTTCAAAGGTAAATCAAATTGAGTGTGTATGAGAAATCAGATAAGTGATTTCATGGAAATGAAAGGACTGTGAAATTAGATTCAAATGGGTTAAAATTGGAAAAATATCTGAATGATATTTGAGATAAATAATTTGTAGAAATTATTTGATGGTTGCTTGTGTATGATTAATTGATAGTTAAATAACCGACTATCAATATTGGACAATGCGTTGATCGTTTTGAAGAGTCCGGGATCGGATTTAATTATCCGAAAACCACTTCGATCTGGTTTGAACGATTACGAATGAAGACCGTGAAGAGTTGAAGACGGTGATTCGGTTTGTCCAGACCCAGGGCAACTTGTATGGATTGAATGCTTTCAGAACATCGTCAGATGGACGATGAGCATTCTAAGTGATGCGTTCTTGAAAGGTAACGTTTAACCTCAAGCCTCATCAACCGGGAATGACTAAAACAGGGGAGGTTCAGCAAGGTTAGGTGGGTCATGCCCAAGCAGGACAAGATTTTCCCCTGTCTAGATGTCCCTTTTTATTCGGCTTAGTGGGTGGTTGGTCGCGCCAACCACGGGGTTATCTTGTTCGGGACTGTTCAGTAAGGAATGGTTCCAGCCTTGTGTTGCAGGGAAGCGGGCGTACTCCTCGGTACTCTGATCTAGGCCAGGTACTGTGACGGGCGGTACCCCAGTAGCCTAGCCATTGATGGAAATCCATTCTCCCTACGAGCCTTGTACGAGTTTTGTTTGTATTACCCACTCTGTGGCTAGTAGATGGAATTTAATCATGTAACAATTTCGGCTATTTTATAAGTATTTGTATATAGACCCTATTATAATATTAGAGGATTTCTATAAAAAAGTGTTTTAGCTATCGTAAGGTAAAAACCCGACATGTTTATTTGTGGCGTGGTCTTACGAGATGCTTTTGTTTTCAAAAGATTTTCGAAACTTTAATAATCCAATTGAGTGTGATTTTCTCACGCTGGTATTCTAGACTGACTCGGGTGTTGTTTTATATGATCTCGGGTCAGACCGAGTTAAACAGGTTCAGGTTATATTGCTGGAGCTCAAGAGATGAGCTGGTGACAGAGCGTATTTCCATATTTGTCTATTATTTCCGCTGTGTATGATCATTTAGTAGTTGTCTCTGTATGACTGTTTGATGTACTCTGATGATGGTATGTATGTATATGTATACAGTACAGATTTCTTGTATTTAAAACTATATTCTATATATTATATTTTATTCCGCTGCGATGTGAGATTCTGATGTTGTTTTTGTTCTTCTTCTTCTACCTCTTCTTCTTTTACCCGAAGACTCGTACATTTGTGCCACCTTGAACTGAATTGTGGTGGAATTTTGTTAGTTCAAAGGGGAACGGATTTGCGGGCTTTTACACTTGGTATCAGAGCTGAAAGGTTAAGTGAGAACCCTGGCTCTGGTGGGGGATTACTCATTGAAGATAGAGTCATTAGTACTCTAGAATGAGTTTGAGCGTATTAATAGATATGAGTGCGTATTTGTTAGTGAATATAAAATGGTTTCATATTATGTTGATTGATTTATTGAGTGGCATATGAACCTTCGTCAACAGAGTCTGTACAACTGTGCCGAAGGGGTTTCTAAACACTTGAATAGAACAATTCAACACAATATTGTTTTCAAAAGTGGGTGAATGAAATAATTTCATCCAAAATATATTTTGATATAAAAAGAAATATTTTCTGAAATTATTATATAACTAGGATGTTGGATGCTAATATTTAGACAAATGAGACTATAAAGAGTTGAAAATGTAATTGTTTGGAATTTAACAAATGATGAATAATAATAGTAATGATATAAATAAATTGATAAAGTAAATAAAATTTAGAATGTAAATGAATTGGACTGGGAAATTTAATAGAAATAAAACTGGGTTGAGATTAACTTAAGCTTAATAATTGGATTTAAATTTAAGATTGAAATGAAATGAATTGAGATATGGATGATGTTAAATGAAATTAAGTTCTTGCATAATTAAATCCAAGAGAAGTAGTAGATTAAAGAATATAGTATGATACTATATTTAACTGAAGTTAAGTTACATAAAAATTGGATTGTAATAAAATTCAATTGAGTTATAGATAATATTGAGTGGGATTAAATTCTTACTTTAATAAGTGAAAGTAAGTTGAATAAGAAACTGTATTGGGATGGAGGGATTGAAATAGCCATAGAGGTTAAAAGCATTGAAATAAAGAGATACTTATGACCCCGAATTAAAAATAGAATGCGAATGAGATTGATTGTTAAGGAATAAGTGTATGACTTATAAATCTAAAAGAGTGAAATTCTAACCTAAATGGGATAAATAAAAGTAAGTTGAAATGAGATTTGAATTGGAATAAATATATTCCGATAGCTTATAAAGGAAATTGACAACCCATTGATTAAGAATATTTTTGGCCGTGGATGAGTGTTCAATCTCGAGTTAAAATGAAATGTGAACATATTCAAGCTTCAAATGGGTAGCAATGTGAAAGAAAAATATAAATGTGTGACTTATAAGAAAAAAGTATGAAGAAGTAAAATAGTAAGCCGAAATAAAACTGTTTTGTATATTTGGAGAATGAAATAAAAATCCAAACTTGAATTATAAAATAAAATTGAACACAGATAAAATAATAAGATGATTTTTGAGGATATAAAAAAAATCCAATGTAGAATTGGAAGTGAAAGTGAACTAATTTGGAATAAATTGGTTAATTGAATAGGTTAATGAGATTTAAATTGGAATTGGATTGTGAGGTGATAATGGAATTTGAATTGGTAAAATAGAAGTTGAATTGAGAATTAATAAAATTGGATTATAAGTGAATTGGCTTGAAGTGCGAATAAAATCCAAATGATCTAAATAAAGTGGGGATGGTCTTGAAATTAATTAAATAAGTTCGAGAATGAATTGAACATGGAAATTGAAATTTTTAAATGAATTGAGTAAATAAATTAACTGAGCTAAGTAGTAAATGAAAGAGATTTGATTAAATAGAATCAAATTAAATTGGGAAAAGAATTTATGAGAAAATGAAATAAACTTAAGTTATGAAAGTTAAATAATTTTAAGTAAATTAACTTAAATCTAAAATTCAATGAAGCGTGACTTAAATAAATTTGGGACATGATTGTTAAATTGTAAGCATTGAAGTTGTCGAGCTTAATAGAAAATGGTTTGGAATGTAATCAATGCAAAGATATGGTTTAAAATAAATTTGAATGGAATGACATTTCATATAACTAAAACAGTTGTAAAACTAAAGGAATTGTTTGTTTGAATGAATATTGTCGAATTTGTATAGAAATAATTGTTGTTGTCGTAAACAAGATTAAATAAAGTTCTATGGAATAATAAAAGTAATTAAACTTGATTTTTGAAAAAAAAAATTTGCCATGAATACAAAATAGTTCGGATTAAGAATAAATTGAATAAATGAATGATGTGAAATCATTCTGAATCGAATGTGATGTTATAAATTGAGTAAAAGCAATTGGATTTAATTGGAACCTTATCAATTGTTTATACAAACTGCTTGTATACATTGTTTATAAAATATGGTTTTAAATTGTTAAGGAGCAGGAATTGATTTTTGAAATCAATTAAATTGCAAATGGATCTGTTTGGACATAATTATGAATTGGAGTTAAGTAGATGTGTGTAACTCACTTAAAGTTGAATGCAAACGGTATTTGTGTCAGTCCTAAACAAATGGAACTAGTTTGGAAACTATATAAATTTGTTATGAAGTTATTTATATTGCATTCCTTATGATTTTGATTGTTGTAGTTGTTTAAACGAATGAAATGTTATAAATTTCATACATATGTTACTTATATGTTTAAATTGAGTAAGTACAGGTACCAGAAGGCTGTATAGCGAGATTTTGGACGCGTATGCTAAATTAAATAAGCCGCTTGCTTAAAATGCTAAATAAGGTACGCGTACGCAATACAAAATAGGAAATATGAACTGTTTTTGGTTTTTCCGACCGTGTGGGTCGATGTATATATATTTATATCTATTGTCAAATTGCAAAAGCTCCTCCGTACAAAGGGGACTTTGCCAAAAAGTTTCGGAAATTTTGGGAGTTAGAAAATTTTGAAAGTTTTTGAAAATTTTGTTAACGACAAATGTTTTCAAAATTGGAAATGAATAAATTAGTGAATGAAACTTATTTAAAATAATGACATGAATTTGTTATAAATGAAAAAAATAGAATTTAAATATTCAGAGTTATAGATAAATTGAATTCATATGGAAATGGAAGAATCATCTTGAATAGGAGTAAATACAAACTAAAGTAGTAAGATGGAAATAAATATAAGAAACACATAAGATACTTATACTAAATTAAGTAAGGAATGATGCAATCTCAATCGGGAATTGATATTTCAAATATAATCTAAAATAATATTTGAAAGAATAGATATTGACATTTGTAAGAATGTCGATAAAATGTTTTGTGTATTGTGATTAGACATATTACTATGTAAGATATACAGGTAATATAAAGGTAAAGAGGATTGATTTTGATTTCAGAGGATAAATTTGAAATGCTCGACAAAAAGGTATGTGTTTGAATTTCTATATGGAAATTGATTGGGATTTTGATCGAGCCACTTGGCGTTTTGTTTTCTTTTGGGTTTCTGAGAGGCCGTAGTGCCATTTTGTAGTTGTACCGAGCTAGTCGCGCAAAGGAGACGCCGACAAAAAATTTCGGGAATTTAGGGTGTTAGAAAATTTTGAGAAAATTTTGATAAGTCAAAATTTGGTTTTAAATTGAAACTTGAATGGTCAAACAAATAGTATAGTTTGAAACTAAGGAAAGGTTTGGAAAGTTAATATGAAGGGTAATGCGTCTTTTATTAAAAAGATAGTTTGGTAGGATGTTGAATGGTTGGTTTTGAAAAAAATAGTAACGGGTATTGGACCATTCTTCCTAACTAGTAATTTCGGGGACGAAATTCTTTTAAAGGGGGGAGGAATGTAACGACCCGGCTTTTTCAACAGTTAATTTGTGATATTTAAAATGAATTTAAATATTTAATTTGAATTATAATTTGATTTTGAGTATGAAAAGCTGTTTTATTTAATAAAAAGAATTCAAAATTTAAAATATAACGACCTATTGAATTAATTAATTATTAAAGTGGTAAATAGGTATTGGGTAAAATATAAAATCTGGTATAGTAAGATTGTTGAAAATATTTTAACAGCTTATAAAATTTATATTGATAATATTGGAAGTAATAGATGAGTTAAAGTTGAATTTAACTGTCGTTTGTTTAATTTTAATTTTGCATCGTTTAAATTGACATTTAAAAATAACCTTTCGAGGCACGGTCTCGGAATTCGACGAAACTAGTTCCGTTGGATCCGTAATATTGAATTATTACCGGATTTCAAGTTTCGTAATTTTCGGAGCTACCGTGTGATTGTACGATAAGCTAACGCGCTATAATTTAATTGAAATTCGAGAAGATTGTTTTTAATGTAAAGTTTGAAATAAAATAATGAACGTAGCTTCCTCAACATACTAACACTATTGTTTGTCTTCTTGTATACGCTTCTTGTCTTTTTAAAATCGCGATACCTTCTGTTTCTTGTTCAATCAGAAACTATTTTCATGGCTGCCTTCCCTTTCTCTTAATCGTGAAACTAAAACCCTCCCTCATAAGTTAAATGCCGAAACCCTCTTCAATTCCCCCTCTTTCTCCTTTAACCGACTCATCGGCTCTTATAAAAAAAAAGGGGGAAAACCCTAAATCAATTCGCGTTCGAATCAATCAGGTAAGCTGCGACTTTTGGAAGCAGGGTCGAGATGGATCGCGACTTCGTGGATGTTCGCGCGGCATTGTGGGAAGGCTAGGGCTGCGACGTCAGTGGCGTGGCGGCGTGCGATTGGGAGATGACGAAGCGCGTGCGCGTGGGTGGTGTTGGCTTCACGCAACTAGGGTTTTGCGGGGTAGTTTGCTAGGGTTTGATAGCAGCGAGGCGGCGGTGGCTCTGCATCGGTGCAGACGAAAGTTGAGGAGATGCGCGCGCTTGATTTGGGGAGCTCGAGTTGCGTTTGCATCGGCTCCAGGGTGATGCAGTGGCGACGACGGGGTCGAGGCTGAGTTCATGCTCGATCGTATTGCAGTGAGGTATAATTTTTTATTATTATATTTAATCGGTTAATTAAAATTTTAAATTTGAGGATTAAATTTAAAATTTAAAGTAAGTTAGGATTTTGATTTTGAAAAGAAAAAAAAAATTAATTAATATCTTTACTGTTAAATAGTTTAGATCTTCGGAATTTATTCTAGTTTAATTTTAAAATATATGTATATATATATAGGAATTTTAGGAGTAAATATGAATTTTTAAACTATTTGAAGTCTATATAAAAATTTGATTTTTGAAATCTATTTACTTATTTTTATAAGTATATATATATGTAGTTTCAAAATAAAATCAATATATGTCAATTTGGGGTAAATTGTTTCAAGAGAAAATAGAATATAATAATAATAATAATAAATAAAATAAATAAAATAAATATACATCTCTACATTCTAAGTATTGCTAGTTCATTTAAAAATAATTTACTTAGGTGATTAATTTGTTAATTTACTTATTTACGTATTTGTTAAAATAAATCGTGAGTTAAATTAAATTACTAGAATTAGAGAATAAATTCTAAGTCAACTAAAATATTAAACGATATATTTGTCAGTTGATTGGTCAAATATTAATAATCCATGCAATTGTTATTCAAGGTCAAAAATATGGAAACGAGTCGGGATTTGGATTGGATTGGCAAAATAAAAATAAAAGGTGAGTTAATCTCACTCAGTTGATTTGAAATTTAAATTGTTGAATTTTATTTTATTCTTGAATTGCTTGAATGATGGTTGAAATTAGTGAATAATTAAATAAACCCTATATGCCGCATAATAGCGGATAATAATATATGAATCCCATATACTGCAATATTCTACCATCGAAGTGGAACTGGTATTTTATGTTGTGCTAACATTTGTGGATGCAGGGAAAACAGGTTGGAGGGATCCAACATGAGTCCTCAAAGATATTTATTTTATCTCATGTATATGTTGTTCTGTGACAAGATGATAAATTGAGATGGGTGGCCTTGTATATAAATTGAATTATTAACTGTTGAATAACAAAGAAGGTGAAAGTTGAAATTTTACTACTATTGATAAATTAATTCAAAGAAGTTAAATAAAACCCAAATAGGAAATATTATTGAATTTGAAACTTCAACTTGAGAATGAAGAGAAAAAAAGAAATAAAAACATCTTATAAACTGAAATGGGTTAAAGTTTAGTTTTTGGGAAAATTTAATATATTAAATACTAGGAGAATTATTGCAATCAACAAGTAAAATCTTATTAAGAATAAAAAGGAAATGTTATTAAGTATAAATATGGGACTTTTATTAACAAATAAAAAGGAATTTTATTAAGTAATGAATGGAATTTATTTAAAGAGCAATATGAAAATTTATATAAAAGAAATAAATTATTAAGGTGGAATTCTTAAATAAAACTATTTTTTTATAAATAAAGTGAACTCAAAGAGATTTTATAAATTCATAAATGGTGTTTATAAAAGAGATAGGAAAATACCAGTGTATATTGGTAAGGATAAGTCAAGGTGAACTTATATTGGGTTATAAATTTGTTTGAAATGGAAATAGTCGAATATTTCCAAAAGAAAGAAGGTGAATGTGGAACAGAGGCATTATAGATGGATATTGGTTTCTAAAATTAGAAAATTATTTTATAAAGGAGTATTTAAATTACTACACTATAAATTTTTGTAAACTATTTCTTGAATTTAAAATGTTTCGAATTAGTTATTTTCGAAGGATAGGCAAATCTTTATAATAAACTTTAATTTTCCAAAACCAGTTTTACAATTTATCATTAACTGGATATGAACTCTAGTTTTTATGTTAAATATTTATTTTAAACCGTAAATTGTATAAAATATACTTCTTATTTTATAAATCTGAATGTTTTCAAAAGCTTTTAAAATCCGATTAATAATCCTCTTGTGATGATAAATGAGTTATTCAATAAGATAAGATTTAGGCGAAATCTTATTAAGTGAAGGAACTGAGTTTGAAAATTTATAAGTAAAGTATAAATTGATTTTCAAGAAAGGAATAAGGAAATAAGAAATATTTTCAAAGGTAAATCAAATTGAGTGTGTATGAGAAATCAAATAAGTGATTTCAGGGAGATGAAAGGACTGTGAAATTAGATTCAAATGGGTTGAAATTGGAAAAATATCTGAATGATATTTGAGATAAATAATTTGTAGAAATTATTTGATGGTTGCTTGTGTATGATTAATTGATAGATAAATAACCGACTATCAATATTGGACAATGCGTTGATCGTTTCGAAGAGTCCAGGATCGGATTTAATTATCCGAAAACCACTTCGATCTGGTTTGAACGATTACGAATGAAGACCGTGAAGAGTTAAAGACGGTGATTCGGTTTGTCCAGACCCATGGCAACTTGTATGGATTGAATGCTTTCAGAACATCGTCAGATGGACGATGAGCATTCTAAGTGATGCGTTCTTGAAAGGTAACGTTTAACCTCAAGCCTCATCAACCGGGAATGGCTAAATAGGGGAGGTGCAACAAGGTTAGGTGGGTCATGCCCAAGCAGGACAAGATTTTCCACTGTCTAGATGTCCCTTTTTATTCGGCTTAGTGGGTGATTGGTCGCGCCAACCACAGGGTTATCTTGTTCGGGACTGTTCAGTAAGGAATGGTTCCGGCCTTGTGTTACAGGGGAGCGGGCGTACTCCTCGGTACTCAGATCTAGGCCAGGTACTGTGCCAGGCGGTATCCCAGTAGCCCAACCATTGATGGAAATCCATTCTCCCTACGAGCCTTGTACGAGTTTTGTTTGTATTACCCACTCTGTGGCTAGTAGCTGGAATTTAATCATGTAACTATTTCGGCTATTTTATAAGTATTTGTATATAGACCCTATTATAATATCAGAGGATTTCTATAAAAAGTGTTTTAGCCATCGTAAGGTAAAAACCCGACATGTTTATTTGTGGCGTGGTCTTACGAGATGCTTTTGTTTTCAAAAGATTTTCGAAACTTTAATAATCCAATTGAGTGTGATTTTCTCATGTTGGTATTCCAGACTGACTCGGGTGTTGTTTTATATGATGCTCGGGTCAGACCGAGTTAAACAGGTTCAGGTTATATTGCTGGAGCTCAGGAGATGAGCTGGTGACAGAGCGTATTTCCGTGTTTGTCTATTATTTCCGCTGTGTATGATCATTTATTAGTTGTCTCTGTATGACTGTTTGATGTACTCTGATGATGGTATGTATGTATATGTATACAGTACAGATTTCCTGTATTTAAAACTGTATTCTATATATTATATTTTATTCCGCTACGATGTGAGATTCTGATGTTGTTTTTGTTCTTCTTCTTCTACCTCTTCTTCTTTTACCCGAAGACTCGTACATTTGTGCCACTTTGATCTGAACTGTGGTGGAATTTTGTTAGTTCAAAGGGGAACGGATTTGCGGGCTTTTACAGTGATACCAAACTCCATGACATCAAAAATTAATCAAAACACAATAGTAGGTTAATCTATTAAATAAAAATAAAACATAGGGAATCTATAATTTGAAATGATCACTTAAAGGGTATCAACATTTCAAAAAAATTCGAAATTAATATAATTTAATTAAAATTATTTGATTAAAAAAACTAATTAGAAGGTTAACTAATTATATAATAAACAAACACACACACACACACACACACATATATATATGTGATACATGTGTTATATTGTAAATGTTATAATATATATATATATATATTAATGATTAATTATACATGTTATATAGAATTAATATAAAATTAATTAAATAAATTTTTATTAACATTTTATTTTGGAAACCTGGTAAATCCGGCTTCGCCGGCAACATCCGAAGAGAACAGAAGAAGGCCCACCGCAACCTGCATCCCCAATTTAAACCAGCTCCTTTAGAAGACTCAGTGCGGTTGCCATGAATTAAACCCTCTCTTCTCTATAAGGAAGTTTGATGCTCCTGCCAACTGCACTATAAATGTATAAACTAAAGTTGGAAGACTTAAAGGATAGATACAAACGTATATATACATATACCGTGAGTTTTGATGTGTCGACACTTGAATCATGAGGGTATTTCATAAGAAATACATTATTCCATAAGTCGATATCACTCAATATAATATATTAAAGATTATAAATCTTTAATGTAAAGTTGTCAACTTTCATTTTATATTAATGGTTACTTTCGTACTCTTTGATTGTTGAGATTTCCTCACGCTAGGATGTTATGTGTAGTGTTATTAATATATTGTATTAAGGAGGTAAGATAACTGCACATGTTTGTTGAGTTTTCCTCAAGGTAAGTGCATTATACTTAGACTATCGCAAATTGATAGGTCTGAGTGAACAATCCTACTTTACCTGTTGAGCTTTTCTCAAGGTAAAAGGTGGGATTGGGATAAGAAATCTGGGGTTGTGAATTGAATGTGATACAATGGATATGGAGTCATACATTATACATAAGCTTATGATTTGTTGAGCTTTCCTCAAGGTCAGAGTCCTAAGGAATTTGTAACGACCCAAAAATTCTAACAATTTTAAACAACGTAATTAACTAAATTTTTCATGAAAATAAACAATTAAATTTTAGCTATGAAAGTTTGATATTTGGTATGCGTTTATTTAAACATAGCAAGTGTCAGATTTTCATCGGAAAATATGAAGTTTGTTTAGTTGTGAAATTACCATTTTAAAATTTAATATCAGTTAAATTGATGGAAATAAAATATTTTTGAAATCTAAATATTTTTATATAAGAAAAATGTAAACCATTTTCCGAGTGAGATGTTATAATTTGTTTCGCCAAATTTGGACTACTCCAGTTCCGTTTATATTATTTTCGACATTTTAGCAGCATCTTCGGCGGCGAATATTGAGTTTTTATAGGTAGGTCATGTCGCCGATATCTATGTACCATTCTGTTCGTCTCATCGTGCTGATCTCCATAGTATATTCATTTGAGCATTTCGGCATCCGGTGCGTGGCGAAATCTGCGAAATGGTTAGCGTATCGGTATCCGTTTCGAGCCTTTTGGTTTCTCTATGGCCATTCGGTTATCCACCTGTCGAAAAGAAAATGGTCATTTGCTTTTATTATTTCAAGAAATTCAATTTTTTACTTTCCTTATTCCCTTATTCCCTTATTTTAAAATATTTTGGTTCGTTGCAGTCTATTCTTTCTCTCATATCTTTTGTTCGTCCTGTTCTTTGCTTGAGAGGGAGAGAGAGAAAAATTATATAATATCGAGCTTTTATATACTATGACTGTAGCCTGTTCATTCCCCTTCCTTTTGAACTCACAGCTTGCTCGACATTTTATATTTTACTCTAACCTACGTCGAAGCTTCCAAGACCGGCCTCCTGATCCGACCCGCCACTAGCATCTGCCGCTCCGCCCATCCTTCGACTTTTCGGCCGTTCTTATTCCATCTACCCTGACAAAGCAGCTTTCCATCACCGAGCCTTGTCGTAGCCCTCTTCCCTGAGCAGCCTGCAACGCCATCAACTTCTCAGACCTAGCCCTCCATCATACTTAAGCACACCACCCGTTTCCACCACTTTAACAGCCGCATCTCCTTTTCCTCACCTGACCATCGCCGAGACCTTTCGATCTTCAACCCAGCACCGCCTTCAGCCGATCATAGCGGCAAACCACAGCCAAACCCCTACCATAACTTCTCTTCATCTCTAAAAAAAGTGTGTAAATTATATATATATATATATATATATATATTTGATTCGAGTTCAACTTCGTCTACCTTTGCTTTACTGTGTTCACCGTTGTCCAAATTCGTTCATCGGTTGTTTCCTTACTTTGTTATAGTCCCATTATGTGTGCATGTATCCGTGTGCACTTGTCCATGTCCGTTTGCTTCGTTCTTCGCTGTCATTGTTTTCTCTAGCCACGAAAGATAAGCGATCACTCACGATTGACATTCTTGTGTTTAGTAAATTGATTTCATATGAAATGACGATTTAAATATGTTGTTAAATTTGAATTTGTTAGTAATTCGATCGTTGAATATGATATGTTATTATCTGCAATTGTTTACCTATATTAATTGATAAATGACACCATAACTTATTGAATATAATGTATTTAAATTGTTAATTATGATATATGCCTACTACTGATATGTATGCTATTATATATTGTTCTCACACTGCCAGTTCCCTGTTAGTTTTGAAAATCATTACGGGTTGTAATAGTACATAACCGAATGACTTTATTGATTAGGAAAATCGTTATGGGTTTAAAAGATAAACCCAAGATATTTTATTAATTTTTAAAATTTGAGATTGCGGATTGAGATGATATATACCCATAAATATTAAATTATTATTGATTGAAATGATAAATATCCATATCACTTGACCATGGTTGGAAAACTATATAAGGACACCGTTGGTCTATTTTAAATGATTTCCAAATTTTTGAAAAAGGAAAATATATATGTTTTAATAAATATCGATTTTTTAAATATAATATAAATATTTTATTTTAATGTGTAAAATTTAGAATTTAAATCATATGTTTAGAAATTTTAAAATTATAAGTTAAGTTATTGAAAAAGAAAATTTTAAGAATTTACTAATAATTTTACTTTTTCTAATATAAAACATAATATTTATTATAAAATAAATTTAGTAATACGATTTAATTTAATAATAATTAATATAATAAAATTTAATAAAAAATTAATTTAACTAATATATATGTATAATATGTTTTAAATATTTATTTGCAATTTATGTTAATATTTTAAAATAGACTTTTGTAATAACTTTATACATATATAATATGTTTAAATATTTATTTGAATTTATATTATTATTTTTAAAATAAGTTTTTTGTAATAACTTTTGTGATGACCTGGAATTTTGGGCAATAGCAACTTAATAATCTTTATTAATAATTAATTGGTTTGGTAACTTTCTTTTATAATCATTTAAATTTGGCAATATTTATTAATATCTTTTCTAACATTTTAAAATTAGTAATATTGATTTGATAAGTTTCTTTTATAACTATTTATTTGGAAAGTTTATTCCTTTAAAAGCTAATAAATTGGTTTAGTAATCTTCATTTATAAATATTTAATTTGTGAAATTTATCTTTTCAAAAGCTAATAAAAAAATAATTTCTATTTAAAATGTATATATATTTGTATATATTGAGATTGGGAATGTTTTGGTTTGAATTTAATAAAAGTACTTTCGAATTTTAATATATATGTAGATTGTAATCTGGAAGTTATAGTTTAATATAATACATTAATTGATTCAAAAACATAAGTAATTTATAAATAAACATTTACATAAATTCACATTTGTATACATATAAAGATTTAAAAAATTATTAATAAAAAGATAAATATAATAATCATCTAAATATAATACATAATGTGATGACCCAGAATTTTAGGCAACAACAATTTAATAATCTTTAATAATAATAAATTGGCTTGATAATTTTCTTTTATAATCATTTGAATTTGGCAATATTTATTAATATATTTTCTAACAATTTAAAATTAGTAATATTGATTTGATAATTTTCTTTTACAATTATTTTAATAGGCAAGTTTATTCTTTTAAAAGCTATTAAATTGGTTTAATAATCTTCTTTTATGAATATTTAATTTGTGAAATTTATCTTTTCAAGATTCGGAGTCCATCATTGAAGTGTGAGCTTGGTTGTGCTCGTGTAACGATCCCGGATTTTAATTAAGTTTAAATTGATAATTTAGTTCATTTTTGAATAAAAATTTGTGAAATTAATGGGTAATTGATATAAAATATTAGTTAAAATATGAATTATTGGAAAAATGTATTTAAATTAAATTTGAATTGGGATTTACAAATAATGTATGATTATTATTAAATGTATAAATTGTATTTCATTCATTTTCTTTAAAAAGTTATAAAAATGTTTAAAATAAAAACTACTTAATGATATTGAATATAAGTGTATAGAATAAAATATATGTTATAAATTTAATACCTGATAGTTAAACCATAAATAGAAATCAAATGTACGAATGTATGAAAATAATAATAAGTAAATTAAATATTTGATAGTTTAAGTTTTAAAATAAAAGAAAGATAATTAAGGCAAGTAAAAGAAACAAAATACATTCAAGTAAGAACATAAACAAAGTATAAAATAAAAATATAATAAGAATAGTATAATCTTTGTACAAAATAAAGATAAGTATGAACGAAAGAAATTTAGTGTCATTGTACACAAGAAAATATCATCAGCCACCAAACAAACTGCATAATCAACAAGTACAAACAAATAAAAATATAAGTATGGAACGAAGTAAGGCAAGTAGATATGTATGTGTAGTAGTATGAAAGATAAAGAAATTAATGCAGCCCATAACTTTAGTACAAAGAAAGGTAACAATCACATGTACAAAATATTGTATACCCTGTACATTTTCCCTTATATATCATCCTCTCTTATTTCATTAGTTCGTCCATAAGCTAAGCAAAAAAAAATTCTAAGATAATATCATCTCCAACATAAACAAAATTCCATTAAAACATCAAACAAGTCAATTCAAACAAGAGGAAGGAGACTTCAGCTAACATTTCAATAGCCTGTTTCAACAAGAAGGTTTTGTTCATTTCTTAAAACAAGTGAGTAACTTCACCTTTAAACTTAAAGTATAAATTAGTTTTTGTTAATTATGTGACCAATATTTTATTGTGAAATATGTGGAGCATTTACATTTTTGAATTTATGAAGTATGGTGTATACAGGAATATGAACATTTGTAACTTCTCTGTTTAGTCTCAGAGTACAAAACAACAAAAGAAAATCCAATTTCTTGTTTTCTAATCAACATCAGGCTTTGGTTTCAAAACAAAATAGTTGTATTTAAGTACGAGTTAAAACCTAAAAATAATTTCGTGAAGTAAAAATGCATATGAAAGGAAAGATCAATTTTTTTACAGTGAAAACTTTATATTCTGGAAATTTCGAACTTCACGAATTATTGTTTCAAGAATATAACTTGAATCCTTACCTAAAGCTATGATTTTCAAAATGAATTTGGTGATTTTTAGAAGTATGGTTTATGAGTAGTTCTTAGATGATCAAAATATGCTTCTTAACCTATTTCTGGCGATTGGTCAAATATTGGATGCTGAAACTTTGCTTGAAGCAAGTTTGGCTATCAATTTCATCGGGAAAATGATTAATAAATTTTTCTAATGCAAAATTTTATAAGTCGAACTGAATTTAGGGTTTAACTTATGGTTTTAAACAAGGTTGAGGAATTTGATTCGTTCGACATCCACGGTCGATCGAGCGCTATGAAATTTTGGGGAATGATAGAGGAGAGGTAGTCGAAGCAGTAGCCGGAGGTGGTGGTACGCCGGTGGTCGGAATTTGAAGTACGGAGCGTTGACAGGTTTTGAAGTGGTGGTTGCTTTCTTGTTCCAGGTTTTGATTGAGAAAGCTCGATTTTGTTTCCGTGGGGGAATCGAAGTGGCGAGGGTCGGAGTTTGATGTGGCGTTGGTGGCCGATGTGGGAAGGTCACCAGGGGTGACCGGAGATGGTCGGCGACGTTATGGTGAGATTTATGTGGGAGCAGGGAAAAGACTCGAAGTTATCTCGGGTAACTCGAGTGATTGACTCGAGGTTGTTAGGCATTGGACT
This sequence comes from Allium cepa, assembly GCA_030765085.1. NCBI lineage: Eukaryota > Viridiplantae > Streptophyta > Magnoliopsida > Asparagales > Amaryllidaceae > Allium > Allium cepa. Next base: position 791,043,408 of record CM060945.1, on the reverse strand, counting down.
TGAAGTAAAAGGGGAAGGCTCGGGTATAACCTGTTTTCTAGGTTTGGACAGAAATCTGTTTCTGTTTTGGAAATTTAAAAAACTTAAATTCGAATCTATAAATCCAAGTTTAAACTGAGTTTAAATTTAAGTTAAAATGTAAATTCAAGTTCAGTTTTGAAAATTAGTTTGAAATTTTAAATTTTAAATTGTTTTAAATAGATGTTTAAGCAATAAAAGTATGTTTTAAAGAATTTGAATTTAAAATGGAATTTGAAAATTATAAAGAAATGAATTCTAACAAAGATTAAATCAAAGTTTAAATTTGGATTTAGATCTAAATTTGAATTCAAGATTTGAATAAAATAAAGTTTATAAATTTAAATATTTTAAATAAGTTTAAAAATTTTAGGATTGATTTCAACTCTTTAAAATTTCTTCTAAAACCAAAGTATTTGAAATGACTGTTTTCAAACATATTGTGAATAATAACTAAATCATAAATATGAATGAGTTTTACTTTAAATAATGAAGAGTTAATGATTTATAATTTCATTAAGAATGAGTAATTATTATTTATATGGATTTAATCAATAGTTGTAAACTTATAAATTTATTAATTTAAGTTAAGTTAATTTAGTTAAGGAATAATTTCATTGTAATTGAGAATTCATTAAGTTACAAGTAACACTTAATTAGTTCAATAATGGATTATTAATGGTAAATCAATTTTAATGATTAATGTAAGTAATTTCTTTAACAAAGTAATTAAAGATTTAATTTCAAAAAAAATTAAAGGGCTAATTAATTATGTAATTGGTTAATTAATATGATTAATAAAGAATAAATTATTAATTAAGAATAATTAATTAAAGTGATTTATTAATTAATTTATTCAAATGATTTGTAATTAATAAGTCAAGATCGGATAATTAATTCATAAGTAATTAATTTAATTGGTAATTAATTGAATTAATTAGGATTAACCAATAAATTTAATCCTACTTATAAATGACTATTGAATACTTGACCTTACTTATGAATAATTTTATTGTATGAGATGCCTTGAATTGATTGTCCTATCTGATCTCTGATATTTTGTTCTGTGGATTGAGTTGTATGTAATTTATTCATTCATTTATTTACATTTGTATATTATCTGTGAATCTGTGAATGGACGATAAGCGTTATATCGCTTATCAACTATATTTATGTCTTTTAATCTTTGATGAATGAATGATGTTGCACAATTATGCTAAACCCCTTGGCCACACTTATACACACACAAACATGGATTTCATGAGGAAATTGATTAAGTCATAGATTTTGAAGTAGTTTAAAAGTTGAATATTTAAATTCAAATGTTTTAGAAATGGATTGGGTTTAAAATGAAAAGCTTTTGAAATGGAATTTCAAAGATGAAATTTATTTTGAATAACTTGATTAAGTTTTGAAATTTAAATAATTTGATTTAAACTTAAATTCAAGATTTGAAATTGAATTCTATGTTTGGAAACTAGGAACTAAAGATGTTATACCAGCTATATATTGGTTAAACTATTTTAAAAGTATTGATTTTAGGATGTGAATAAAATTTAAGGGCTTTAACTCGTGCAAATAAAAATTGGATCTTTCTGAAATGGAAATTATTTGTTTTCAAATAATTAAAGCTTTCATATAAGAAGTGAACTTCCAAATTTTGTTAAAAAGGAATTTCAAGTTAAAAATGAAAATGATTTTCAAGTTATGGAAACGATTTGAAAGCTATAGGTTAAATCTTTAATTTAAAGATTTTAAATGAGTTAATCCAATTGAAATGGAAATTGTTTTGAAATCAGTGAATGGATCTTTGTGAAATTGGGGGAACTTTGTGAAATGAACCTTTTTGTTTAAAAGATGGGAAATGGTAATTTATTTAAACCATTTGAAAGAAAAGTTTTGGGTAATAAGTTGTGACTTAACTGAGACCCCAATTTCCATATGTTTCTTGTAAATATTGTGCTCACCATTCGATTTAGACGGGAAAGGAACTTTGTGTCATATAGCTCATTCGGAATATGTGATTCGACGTTATGGATAGCATTTGAAGACCGGTGGTGAAGACCAGGTATTTGCGAGAACGATAGGATGACCTATTGATTGTCTCTACACTGAGTTGCTCCGGTATAGAGATTCCCCAAGTGATTGGAAGTCCGATCGGGATTGTGAATACCCGGATTGCAAGGACTTCTTTGGAAGTGCCTTCTGTTCTGTTCGAACCCAGAATAGACTTGAATGGATTGTATGTCTGACATTACAAATTGAGATATAAAGCAGATTCCTTTCAAATACATTTCTGTTGGTGGCGGAGAATTTATTCTCTTAGCTTAACACCCTTCTCTGAGACGTACGAGCTCAGAGGTTATGTAGTTGAAGGTTATCAGCAATATATTCCTAACTTGGTAATGTGGCAGGTAGTGTGTTGATGATCATTTGTTGATCAAAGCGTGGCTTTTGTGAAAAGCATAGCTTTGTGGACGAGACTTCGTCAAACCTCACAACCCGGTAATGGTCAAAACAGGAAGAATGCGGCAAGGTTATTTGGGGATCGCGCCCCCTGAGGGTATGTTCATTTCCTTCTGGATAGAGGTGGTATCATGGTATGGAGCCCAGATATTTAACCTATGTGGTTACAGCGAACTTATTACTTTGTGGTTGTTGGTTAACGGGGTCCTGGGAAAGGTCAGTTACGACCGGGGGATGGCATACTCGTGTTAGTAGTAGCCAGTTAGGGGTAACCCGGCCTTGTGTTGGCAGAGATCCGGTTACGTTCTTGGGTGTAACGACCCAACTTCCAAACACCAGGAAGTCGCATCACTAATAAGAAAGAAAGGGATAGAAAAGAGAAAGAAAGAGAAGAAGAAGAAGAAGAAACAACACATCAGAATCTAAACAGCGGAACGAATAAATTATATTAATAACATAAAATATTACACAGTTTACAACAACTATCAAAGTACACCGATAATACAATACATACCAGACAGTTATAAACACCTGCATAGTATTTACAACATAATACAATCCAGAGACAACACAGAGCACACAGCGGAATACTATATATCTAACGCAGAAGCTTCTTGCTCCATTGCTCCTCCAATATTCGTCAAAGCTAACCTGAATCCCTTGGCTACTCGTAAAAAGTTTGAGTAACCAAGAGTTTATGAAAACAAAAGATAAACTCCGAGTCAGACATGGGTCTGGTGTAAGTAATAGGTTAAAGTTGCTTAACTTTCAAAAACCTTTTAAAAGAAAGGTATCACGTAAGACTTCCCACACATAAACATGGAAAAGTTTTTACCTTACGCTAACCAAACCATTTGATAGGAAATCCAATGATATTGTAATAGGTCTAGGGTTTATAAATACAATGGCAGGGCTACTGGGGTACCGCTCATCACAGTACGTGGCCTAGATCAACGTATCTAGGAGCACGCCCGCTCCCCTGCAACACAAGGCCGGACCCATTCCTTACTAAACAGTTCTGAACAAGACAACCCCGCAGTTGGTGCGCATATCCAACAGCCCACTAAGCCGAATAAAAAGAACCTCTAGACAAGGGAAAATCTTGCTCTCCAGTGGGAGCTGCCCACGAAGCCTTGCTGCACCTCCTCTGTTTTAGCCATTCCCGGTTGATGAGGCTGGAGGCTATGATTACCTTTAGAGAACACATCTCTTAGAATGCTCTCGTCCACCTGACTATGTTCTGAAAGCATTCAATCCATACAAGTTCATTCCCGGTTCGAACGAAACCGAAGGCATTATCTCGTTACACTCATTTTGGAATCACCCTCAGGGTTAACGACGATAACCCTTGCACTCTGAATCTCCATCTCGAGCCTATAAGTACTATTTCTGTCAAACTCATCACGGAATCACCCCTAAAGTTATATTGACTAATAGTCCTTACACCTCGAGTCTTCACTCTTCACATAAGATTCACGACCTATCGTTAATTTGGATCGATGTGGTTTTCGGATATCCAAATATGGAAACCCGATCCCGGTCTCATCGAAATCCAAAGCGTGTCTTTTAGGTCCAAGTTATTTTAGAGTTTAAAACAATTCAATAACATTATCTATATACACACAGATAGATAATTCAAAGATTCACAACAGATAATTATCATTACCATAACCACAGATAATCCACATTATCATCATCACAATGCAATCAATGCATCCATATCAATCAACATTACTAATCTCATAGCTGAGATTCCAAACCATTCAGAGCAACCAATATCATCCATTTATAAACAATGACTTATAATCATAGTATCTATAATTAATTTAAATTGAATTAAATTAATTACATCATCTTTAATTAATTTAAAATGAATTAAATTAATTACTTACACAATATAAATCTTGCTTACATCATCATTAATTAATTACAAATTAATTAATTAATTAACCTCTAATTTATCACCCCTGATTAATTATACTTTAATTAATTTCACAACATTAATTATCCTAATCCAAATACAGTAATTAACCTTTAATCGCTTCATTATTTAATTAATTATAATTAATACATTAAACCTAAATTAATTACAATTAATTAATTCCACTTAATCATTTATTATTGATTAACTAATCTTGATTAATCAATCCTAATTACTTCATTAATTATACTAATTAATGATTCTTAATTATATTTAATTAATTATCTTATTTAAAATTTATTACATTCAGTAATTAATCTCACTTAAACCATAATATTTAACCACCTTTGATTAATCTCATTCTATAATTAACTACCTTAATCACTTCATTCAATTAATTATTCCTAAATTAATTTCTGAATTAATCCCTTGATTAATTATACAAAATAATTTAATCCAAATTATTTCATAATTCCATCATTATCCACTAATTACATCCAGTAATTATCTTTAATTACTTCACTGAGTAATTCTACTTTATTAGTTACATCAAGTAATTAATGTCTTAATTGTTTTTCTTTAGTAATTAAAGTTACATAATTTTCACAAATGATTATCGTTAATTAATTAATCTAATTAATTATTTAAAATTAATTGTATTAATTAATTACTAAATAAACCTTAGTTAATGACCATCATTAACTATTATTAACACTTTAATTACTTTTAAGTAATTAATTTTCATAAATAAATATTAATTATAAACTAATTAATCTTTAATTAAAATTAATCCAAATTATTAGTTATAAATTAAATAAATAAGTCACTCCTTAATTATCTTATTTATTTAATTATTTTAACACCTTAATAAATTTCTAAGATAATCCATTCCTTATTAATAATTTCAATAATATTAAAGTGTACTTAGAACATTGCATTTTTAAGTTAAAATTCAAATTCCATTTTGAATCTAAAATTCAAAATGATATTTATTTAAGAATTAACCAATTTAATTCCATTTATAATCCTTTTAAAATAAATGTAAATAACATTTATTACTTATAATTAAAACTTATATAAAATAAGTCTTTAACTAATTTGCTTAATTTCATTTGAAATTTAGTTTAAAGTACATTACCATTTAAATTTCAAATTCCAGTTATCAAATCATTTAACTTTATTTTATAAACCTTTATAAAGAATTTATTAAAAAAAGAATCAAGTTCAAATATTTGTTTTGAAAACAAATTTACCTCTAGCAAACAATTTAAATTTAACTTGTTTGAAACATTCAAAATTTTGAAACTTATTCAAATATCCAGTTTTTAAATTCAATACTCTTGAATCCATTCCTTGTTTAAATCATTTGAATTTAAACTTGAATTTAAACCTTGCTTTTAAAAACTCTTTATTTAAAATACAAATTCATTTTTAAAAACCTGAAGATTCAAAGATCTTAAGAAAACATGACTTAAATTTAAATTCAAACTGCTAGTTTTAAATTAAGTTTCAGATTTCAAAATGAAATTAAATTTTCCAAAAAAACTGTCAGGTTTCATTTTTTTTATTTTAAAACTGAAAACCACTTTCAAATTTTAAAAACTTATAAGATTTCAAACTCTTTGAAACTATAATACATTCTATAGATTTAAATTTGTTTAAATCTTATCATTACAGCTTATTCATTTTAAATTTTGATTTAAGTTATAAACCTTTAGACAGTTTTTACATAAAACGGTACTAACTACAATTTACCCGAGCTAACTTAATATATGCTTCGAGTCTTCCATCCATAAACTTCGAGCAAAACCTAGTCATCACTTGAGTAATACTCGATTTCAAAACTCTGCAATACCCAGTTCATCAAAATTCAAAATTTTTGCACGGTGCACGTGCACCGTGCCTACAGTCTCCATCACCCACCTCCGGCGACTTCTAATCATCGACAACCAATCCCACAATCAACCACCACCCTCAGATTCTCCTTCCAACACAAAATTGAATTCGAGTTGCCTTGCTCAAAACCTGGAACAGCAGAAAACAGGTTTCACCCCTAAACCTGTAACATGCCTCCGTCTCCACCTTCTGACCACCAAAATGGCAGCGACTCCGGCCACGAGTTCATCCACCATCATACTATCATCCCCCAAAATCTCAATCAACTCGATCACTTCTATAGGTAATACTGACCAAAACAAATTTCTTAACTTAAACTAGGGCTTCAGGAAGAAGATCACCACCACAGTCCCCATGTTGATTTGCATCAACAACCATATTTTCCAATCATCAATGACCGCTCCTCCACTTACCAAAAGAACCTCGACACATAAATTTGCCTAGATCTCCCAAAAACTCAAAATCCCCCTTTACAGTTAAATACAGAACTGCACCATACCCCATCAACTAAATGTCTAAATTTTTGTTCTAAAAATAATGTTTTGATTTTAGTTTTTAATCCATAATACTGAATCTATCTATTTTACAAATTGAAGTTTTCATATTTTTCAACATAACCTTGATATCCTAGCTTTACAGTAATACAAGATTTTGTTTTAACAAAATTTTAGTTTTTAAAACTTAATCTAACTAATTAAAACACTCTTGGTCTGTAAATCAAATCCTTACAAACTAGATCAGGTGGTAAGACAGAGTCTTGAGTCCGGGAAACCATATAAAGGCAGAGCAGAAAATCATAATTCACACTAATACATCCATATAATGCATTCACAACATATTTGTTTTCAGTGATAAAACTTGCAACCTAATTATATTTTAATCCATGTATAATATGATGTTACTCACCTTAATCTTGATGGCAGAGCAGAAATTTTGAAAAAGACTGGTGCTTTAAAAACTGAGTTGTTGAAGCTTTGAGACTTGACTTTTAAAAAGAAACTACATGCATTCTGTCATGCATCTGAACTTGCAGTTGTTTGCTTGAGAGCAGATCTCAAATTTTTGAAAAAAATTTACAGGCAGGCTTCAGATTGAAATAATGCAGATGCTTTTATGAAAAATATGCTGGCTGTTTTGATGCAGATTTATTTGAATGTAGAATTTTCTTGCTTGATTTCATGCATCTGGTTCAATTTTGAAAAATGATATGCATGATTTTGGTTTGAGGAAAGTCTCAAGTTTACAAATTTGGTTTGAGAAGTGTATTTTCAGAAAGTTTGGATTCTAAGAGAAGTGTTTTATTCATTTCAGATTTGTTTTGCATTTTGGGTTTGAAGATTTATGCTTGGCTTTTGATTTAGAAAAAAGAAAGAAATAAAGAAGGAGATTTGTTTATATAAGCTGAAATTAAACTTTATTAAAATAAATAAATAAAAGAAAACCAAATTAAATTACACTTGTTTAAAATTTTACATTTGTCAATTTCTTTTGTTTATTTACTAACATGTGTTATATGTGTCTTAATATTCTTACACTTGTCCCTTAAGAGTAATTAGTATTTATAGTTAAAAGTTAATTAGTATTTATTCAGTATGTTGTTATAAGGTGAATGTAAACCTATGTTTAATAAATTAGTTAATCATGTATTTGTTTACATGTAAATAAATTTTAAAATGAATAAATCCAATTTAATTTATAAAACAAAGATTATACAAATATTTCAAAATCAAAACAAATTAAAAACGTTTACACTTTAGTTTTCAAAGCTTTGAATTCAAGTTCAAATTAAATTCTGAAATCCGGTTTATTTACAAATATAATTACACAATTAAATTTTGAAAAACAATTATTTTTATTAAAAATTTATTTGTTAAAACAATGTATTATTATATTTTAAAAATAACAACAAAATTTGATAACCATAAATAATTTATAAAAGAAATTGCCTTCTTATTAATAAATTATTTATTTTATCCAACTATATTTAAAAGAAAATCAAAATAACCTTACTGCTATTTATTTAAATTTTAAACTTGAGTTAAACATATTTATAATCATTTCAATATTTATCTTATGTATTAAAAAAAACATATTTATTTATTACATAACCTTTTAAAAGTTTAACTTTTAAATAAAATCATAATTCACAATTTACTAAAGATACATATTTTATTGAAAACAGGATTTATTTATTAATTGAATTAAAACAAGATCTATTAACAATATTTACATATTCTATATACATTGTAAATAGAAAACAATTTATTAGATTTAAAAAGATAAAATCTTATCAATCAAATATTTATTTTAATTGGATTATTAAATTAATTCAAATCTTATTACAAAGATTATCAAATCAATTTAATTTTTATTTCAGATTATTAAATTGATATTGCTTTCAAATTCCGGGTCATCACATTCCTCCCCCTTAAAAGAATTTCGTCCCTAAAATTTAAAACAAAGGTAATTTAATAATCTATTTTAAAATTTAATTTTAAAACACAAGCATATACCAATGATATGCTAATAATCATAGCAATCAATTTACCCAATCAAACAAATCTAATTATCCAGAAAAAAAATTCTGGATAGAACTTCCACGAGTTTCCTCGGTAAAAATATCGAGATACCCACTCTATAGATTCCAAACAATCAACACTATTAAGCTATAGACCTCCTACTCATCTAGATCATATCAGACTACAGACGAGTCTGACTCAACAACCAACCTCTATAACTGCTGGTTCTAAAACCAGAGATAGACCAAATACGTACTCCCTCAGAGATACGTGAAACTCATCGAATCCCAGTTATCCAAACTGGCAATTCAAACCTGAAACCAAACACTGATCCAACCAAAACACAGATGAGATCCAAACATCTCGGAGCTAGCTTTTCCAGTCTTACCAAAACTTATAGCTCCTGAATCAGAGAAAACTCCAACAATAACGAAGTCTCCACCTTCGAATTTCAAATTCCTCCGTCCTTTAACCACAAAAGTCTTCGGACGATCCTGGGCTGCCAGTATCCAAACTGATCAGCTTAACCCTTGCTGATTTTTCTAAAAACAAACTAGATCAAAAACAACCCAACATAATGATCTCCTCAAGATCAATCCAAAACCAAAACACTATTCTACTCCATAACCAACAGAAGACAACAAACTTCTCCTAATCTGGAAAAGACAATCAGAAACACTTCCAAACTGCTTCTGCTGCACAACTCCGATCTGAAGTAGATAAGAAAATACCGACGAAGAACACAAGCATCCACTGGACATCACCTTCCAGAAATATGGTTTTACAGATCCATAAAAGAAAACTCAGAAATTCTTCCAAAACTGAGTTGCTTCATCAAATTCTATCTCTAGGAATCATCCTTCAACTAAACAGAACCTCCAGTTCCACTACTAGAATCCTAGTCGATAAGAAAACTCCATCTCCAGATGCGGACAAATCTCTGTCTTCCCAGAAGACCTCCAGAAAAATTTCTGACAATCCAAGAGAACTCTCAAACAATCGCAAGTCACTTCTGCGATCAATCCAGATAAATTTCCAAAGAAAACCTTTCTCTCTTTACCCAACAGGACAACTTACACTGGCCAAGCCAATCCATTGAAGAAACGAATTCACTCTGCAGCTTCTGAACTCCATCTTCAGAAAAACTACTCAGCTAAGACCTCCATATCGGCACACAGAACACTCCGAGCTGCACTGCTGACACCAATTCCAAACTTCCTAATCCAAAGTTCTTCGAGAAACTCAGACTTCAAAGCTAACCACAACATCCTACTGAATTCAGCCATAACACCGTAGCAGACACACTTCCCAAAACTTGTTCCAAAGAAATATCTTCGGCACATCCATAGTCACTGCATCTCATCACGCGGTTACCACATCCTGAGGTAACAAAATACCATCACTTTCTCCAGCCCAATCGAACAGATCCAAACTCTGCTCACCAAACCCTGCACTTCAAAGATGACTCCGAACCTTAACAGGTTTCCTTTAGAGATCAATGAAATCTTTATCGCAACAAAGCTTACTCAAGACGGTATTAGGTCTACAGTCTCGACAGATATACTTCCAACCTCAAACATCAGACTCCAACCAATGGTAGTAATCGTGGTACACACACACCACTACCTTATCTACCTTTATAACCTATATTGGAAAACCTGAACAGATAACCCAACAGATAGGTAGAAATAGATAAATATATATAATATATATAAAATTACAAATACGCACTCTCAAGATAGACACCACTCCAAAGCCTAGGTATTCACTCAACCTAATGCTCTGATACCACTGTAACGACCCAACTTCCAAACACCAGGAAGTCGCATCGCTAATAAGAAAGAAAGGGATAGAAAAGAGAAAGAAAGAGAAGAAGAAGAAACAACACATCAGAATCTAAACAGCGGAACGAATAAATTATATTAATAACATAAAATATTACATAGTTTACAACAACTATTAGAGTACATAGATAATACAATACATACTAGACAGTTATAAACACCTGTCTAGTATTTACAACATAATACAATCCAGAGACAACACAGAACACACAGCGGAATACTATATATCTAACGCAGAAGCCTCTTGCTTCATTGCTCCTCTAATATTCGTCAAAGCTAACCTGAATCCCTTGGCTACTCGTAAAAAATTTGAGTACCCAAGAGTATATGAAAACAAAAGATAAACTCCGGGTCAGACATGGGTCTGGTGTGAGTAACAGGTTAAAGTTGCTTAACTTTCAAAAACCTTTTGAAAAGAAAGGTATCACGTAAGACTTCTCACACATAAACATGGAAATTTTTTTACCTTATGCTAACCAAAACATTTGATAGGAAATCCAGTGATATTATAATAGGTCAAGGGTTTTCAAGTAAATATGAAATAGCCGAAATTGTTACATTCATTAAATTCCAGCTACTAGCTACAAAAGTGGGCAATACAATCAAAATTGTTGGCACTTATTGGATTTTGGATTCCATACAATGGCAGGGCTACTGGGGTACCGTCCGTCACAGTACGTGGCCTAGATCAAAATACCGAGGAATACGCCCACTCCCCTTCAACACAAGGTCGGACCCATTCCCTACTGAATAGTTTCGAACAAGACAATCCCGCAGTTAGTGTGCATATCCAACTGCCCACTAAGCCGAATAAAAAGGGACCTCTAGACAGGGGAAAATCGTGCTCTCCAGTAGGAGCTACCCACGAAGCCTTGCTGCACCTCCCCTGTTTTAACCATTCTCGGTTGATGAGGCTTGAGGATACGATTACCTTTAGAGAACACATCTTTTAGAATGCTCATCATCCACTTGACGAAGTTCTGAAAGCATTCAATCCATACAAGTTTGTCCCGGGTTCGAACGAAACCGAAGGCATTATCTCGTTACACTCATTTTGGAATCACCCTCAGAGTTAACGACGATAACCCTTGCACTCTGAATCTCCATCTCGAGCCTATAAGCACTATTTTCGTCAAACTCATCACGGAATCACCCCCAGAGTTATACTGACTAATAGTCCTTACACCTCGAGTCTTCACTCTTCACATAAGATTCACGACCTATCGTTAATTTGGATCGATGTGGTTTTTGGATATCCAAATATGGAAACCCGATCTCGGTCTCATCAAAATCCAAAGCGTGTCTTTTAGGTCCAAGTTGTTTTAGAGTTTAAAACAATTCAATAACATTATCTATATACACACAGATAGATAATTCAAAGATTCACAACAGATAATTATCATTATCATAACCACAGATAATCCACATTATCATCATCACAATGCAATCAATGCATCCATGTCAATCAACATTACTAATCTCATAGCTGAGATTCCAAACCATTCTGAGCAACCAATATCATCCATTTATAAACAATGACTTATAATCATACCATCTATAATTAATTTAAATTGAATTAAATTGATTACATCATCTTTAATTAATTTAAAATGAATTAAATTAATTACTTACACATATAAATCTTGCTTACATCATCATTAATTAATTACAAATTAATTAATTAACTAACCTCTAATTTATCATCTTAATTTATCACCCCTGATTAATTATACTTTAATTGATTTCACAACATTAATTATCCTAAACCAAATACAGTAATTAACCTATAATCACTTCATTAATTAATTAACTATAATTAATTACACTAAACCTTAATTAATTACAATTAATTAATTCCACTTAATCATCTATTATTGATTAATTAATATTGATTAATCAATCCTAATTACTTCATTAATTATATTAATTAATGATTCTTAATTATATTTAATTAATTATCTTATTTAAAATTTATTACATTCAATAATTGATCTCACTTAAACCATAATATTTAACCACCTTTGATTAATCTCATTCTATAATTAACTACCTTAATCACTTCATTCAATTAATTATTCCTAAATTAATTTCTGAATTAATCACTTGATTAATTATATAAAATAATCTAATCCAAATTATTTCACAATTCCATCATTATCCACTAATTACATCCAGTAATTATCTTTAATTACTTCACTGAGTAGTTCTACTTTATTAATTACATCAGGTAATTATTATCAAATTCAGTGTTTAAAATTAATTAAACTAAATTAATTAATCTAAACCAATTACATTAAACTCCATTAATTACATTAAGTAATCAATATCTTAATTATTTTTCTTTAGTAATTAAACTTACATAATTTTCACAAATGATTATCGTTAATTAATTAATCTAATTAATTATTTAAAATTAATCATATTAATTAATTACTAAATAAACCTTAGTTAATGACCATCATTAACTATTATTAATTCTTTAATTACTTTTCTTAAGTAATTAATTTTCATAAATAAATATTAATTATAAACTTATTAATCTTTAATTAAAATTAATCCAAATTATTAATTATAAATTAAATAAATAAGTCACTCCTTAATTATCTTATTTATTTAATTATTTTAACACCTTAATAAATTTCTAAGATAATCCATACCTTATTAATAATTTCATTAATATTAAAGTGTACTTAGAACATTGCATTTTTAAATTAAAATCCAAATTCCATTTTGAATCTAAAATTCAAGATGATATTTATTTAAGCATTAACCAATTTAAATTCCATTTATAATCCTTTTAAAATGTAATGCCCCACACCGAGACCTACCTTAGTAATGAGAATTAACAAGTAATTCCGTTTACTAAAGCGGAGAATAGGGCTGGTTAAGAGTGACCATCTATAATTTTGTCTTAAACATATATTAAATACGTCGATAAATGCAATATAACTTTTTTGTTTTAAACTCAAGTGGCTCGACATACCCAGTAAATGCTTAGTCCAAAACTATAGGTGGTTAACGAATCTATCAGAACAAAATACAATAACTGAATGTAAATCACATCACAGAACAGTAACCAATATCATATATATATACATATCGCTGATACATGTTTAGTACAATACAATATGAATACAATAAAGGTGGTACTCGACCACACCATAAATATCGAATCAAATATAACTACATCAGAGTATGCGAAAGAACAAAAACAACTCAAGTGAAAGAAGAGCTGATATCCAACATCAACTTCAAGCTAAGTCCAATAGATGATACCTGAAACAACTCGGTCTGACCCGAGTGAAAACACACGGGTCAGGCTAGCTAGAACTTATCATTAATACAGGTGATGATAAGAGATAAGGGAAAAACATTCCATCGTTACCAATGGAATGATATAAGTCATCAAGTTATCTCTAGAGTGATACATCAATGGTTCGTCATGATTGCATAGAGGAATACAATATGTATATTATATTGACATGGTTCACCTAATTATATGTATATAACCGAATGAAATGGGTGAGGATATGGACCATAAAGTAAATCTTCATAAGATAATTAAAACTTCAAGAATCCATCATAAATAAAACTCATCTAATAGAAACTTCTTAATTATTATACCTCATCTCATCGGTATAAATATAAATACATCTCAAATCCATCATTAAACTCATTATAAAGGAATATCCATAATCATTTATACCTCATCTTATTGGTATAAATATAAATATATCTTAAATCTATTATCAACACTCATCATAAAAGCATTACCATAATTTATACCTCATCTCATTGGTATAAATATATATAATGTCTCAAATCCATCTTGATAGAGCCCAGAAAGAATCCAAAACATCATATTCGAAATCACAAATAAAACCATGTATGTCAATAAGCCTTTTTCATACATAAGGCTATACTAAAGCATCATCATCAAAATAGTGAAATCGAAACACCTAAAACCTTATGGAAAGCAGCACGTGCATTTACGTCTTGACTAGTACTACCATTATTTGGTACCATTCATCGTGATGACTTGGGGTCACATAACATCATAACATCGTGATCATCTTGATTGACTATAGTCGGAACATCTAGATGACACCCAGTCACAAAAACCCGAGTAATAACATCGTGATGATTGGAGTCAAGTAATAACTTCATGAACATCGTGATGACTCCAATCGAATACTCGGTCTGTAGCACTAGTAACATCGTGAATGTGTCTCAACTTCTCGAATAGGAACCCAATTGACGTCAACGTACGTCCCATTCCATACGTTCATACCTATTGGTTTACTAATCGTTAGTCGATGACACATTAGAAAACCATCATAAAACATCATCAAATAAATACTGCCTCATCTCATCGGCGAGTGTAAGATACCTAACTCGTCTTATCTCTTACTTGGACGAGTTTTAAGTGACATCGAGACTTGTCTCATTTCATTGACAAGTAAAAATTCATCATAAATATTGAAATCATCATCAATCCATCATAACAACTTGCCCCATCTCCTAGACAAGTAAAAGAACTCGTGATGGTTATTTCTAACCATAGTTTCAAATTAAAACATAACATCAATTTTGCCTCATTTCATCGGCAAGTTAATATAATACCATACTCATCTCTTCTCATCGACGAGTAATGGTTCCATCGTGACTTGTCTCATTTCATCGATAAGTAAAAGTCATCATAACCATCTTAACTTCTTAAATCATCATAAACATCTTAACTTCATGAATACTTCATAAATAGACTTATCTCGTCTCATCGGTAAGTAAAACAACATCATGACGGTTATTTCTAATCATAATTCTCCAAATGGAAAATTTTCGTCTTGGTCGCCTCATCTCATCAGCGATTGTAAAAACATCTAGATTGGTTCGTCATCAAACGTACTCAAAAAGAGTAATTCTCCAACCAATAATGTTCATTAAAATTTGGCAACTTCTAAATCATCTCAAAATAATAATTCAAATTAGTTTCGGTCGTAGAAGTCCGATATTAAGCGATAAAGCAAGAACACATGTCTCATATCGTATATCCTTACTAAATCGTTTAATTCTCATTCTTATACACCCGAAAGGGAAAAAAATAATAGTTTATGATCTTTGCGCAATAATTTACTAAGGTAGCCGGGTTTTAAAATAAATTTTTTGAAACCCAAAGAAATCCTTTTATTAAAATTCTACTTTTCTTAAATAAAATAAATATAGTATATCTACTTTTATTATTTAGAAATACTCTTAAAAATATTTAAAATAAAACATTTAATACCATAATTACCAAGATGGAACATGCGTATACATGTTCATTGATGCAAAATAATTTTCAAGTGGTTTGAAAACAATAAGTGCACTAACAACATGGAACAAAACACAGGATAGCGGATAAAATCCGCTGTTTTGAGCTAGCAAACATTGAAATATTAAAATACATTTTGAATGAAAGTTGTTGCATATGATTCAATCTTTCCAGAATGACCAAGATCAATAAATTTGGATCAATGATTCAAAAGTTATGATCGTTTTACTCAAAACATAAAATTCGGCCTGAACTTATGTATTTGCAGGACAGCGACAAACAATTGCAATTATAGCATAGGTAACAAAATCAGGCAAAATAAATAAAAGGAAAGTTGTAGTTTAGCTTCTAAGATTTCCAGAATGACCAAAGATCTTCAAATTCGGATCATTGGTTCAAAAGTTATGATCATTTTACACAAAACATCAAATTCAGCCTACATCTATGTATTTGCTGGACAGCGACAAACAATTGCAATTATATCATAGATAACTTAAAAATCTGGAAAAATGAATAAAACAAAAGTTGTATCTTAGTTTCTATGCTTTCCGGAACATCTAAAATTATCGAAATTGGTTAAGAAACAAAGAAGTTATGGCCAATTTAGTTTCAGCCTTAAGCACAGAGCAAATATTGGTTTTGCTCTCGGGATTACAGTAGAAAAATTCAATTTTGACACACCTAACTTCAAAATTACAGAAAACAAAAAACATGAAAGTTGTAGCACACGAATTAAGCGTTTCGAACCATATAAAATTATCAAAATTGGTTAAGAAACGAAAACGTTATAGTCAAATTCGTTTCAGCTTCAAAGATGGACAGAATTCAGTTTTTGGATTGAGCACAAAATATGATCAAAACTTGATTTTTATAGCTCCAAGCATTCAATTTTACACTAAATATGAATAAACAAGATTGTATACAGCAAGCATGAGTGATTTTACTCACCTTAGGGTTTGTTTGCAGCGAATTAAATGATTTTGCTTGCAAAGAAAGGAGCTTTAGCCTTGGATTAGTAATTAGAAACCTATAGAAACAACATGCAAGCATGGAAAAATATCAAAACTCAATTATAGTGAATCAAATCTAGGAATTGATATGAATTTGAGATTAAATAGGTAGGAGATTACCTTATCTTATGTGTGTAACTTGAATTGAACCTTGAATTTGCAAGAGAATGAGTGAATTTTGATTTTTCCTCATATTGAGGCCATTGTTTTAGGTTTATTGCAAGTTGTATTTTTTTTTTTGAGAAGAAGGAATGGATAAAGGAATAGAAGCAATTCCTTCTCACTAGATGCTTCTAGATTTAGGGTTTTGGATCTAAAACCTTACCTAATAAGAGAAAAGGCAATTATACTTTGTGAAATTCTAAGTAATGTATATTTTTCCATTTTTAGCAATATTTTTCAATATTCTCATTTTTAGTGAAAAATCACTATTTTCATCTATTTCAACCAAATAAAATTTATTTTTAAGTCTAAATAAGTGTATTATAATGTTTTAACATTTTTATAACATTAAAACATCATTCCAAGCCTATTTACACTTCTAAATTTTATTTTCTTCATATTATTCCTTTATTTTACAATAAAAGGCTAACATAGGAATAAATTTTCGATATTGCTAATTAACTCAAATTAAACCATCACAATTATTTATTTACAGCACAAATCCATAAATAAAGTTTTCCAAACTTTATTTTCATTTATTTGCACTTATTTCAACCATCAAATGTTCAAATAAGCGTCAAATAAAATAATATGACTTATTTAAAAAAAATTGAGGAAAATGTGTGGTCCTCTACAGGAGAGGAGAGCACACATGTACATATATATATATATAACAATAATAGAAAAGGTGCTGCCAACAAGCCTGACAGGTAGCAAAATAACCCCCATACAAAAGAAAGAAATAAAAAAACCCACCCAAACTGCTAAGAAACTAAAAACCAGCTCAGAAGAGAAAAACACCATCCAGAAACTCCGGTCAGGAGCGACGCCAAAACAGCAGCAGCCATCTGAAAAACTTCCAAAAACCGCAGCTGCAACCTCAACAACTAAGCTAAAACATCACAATATACAACATCTACACAAACCTCAAACAAACTCAAAACAAAAAAACACAGTAAATCCCCAAATAAAATGACAACATCAATCAAAAGACATAAAAAGATTTATGATTTAAACGAGGACTTCTCCTAATACTACCAAAAGAATGGCTCTTACTATTTCTTCTCCTCAATTTGGCTTCACGAATTAATTCTCTAGCATGGGCAGGAGAACGAGTAAATTTACCTATAGCCGCAAGACAACAATACATAACAAATCTGAAACCCTCGGTCCAATAATAGACAGCTTGATTAGAACAAACATCCTTGGTCATAGAAGAACACAAATCATTCTTAGTGACACCCAAATAAACCTCATCCAAATCACTATGAACCGAATCAACAAAACCTTTGAATAAGAAGAGACCGTGGCAATGTGAAAAAAAATAGAGTTCAGCACAACATCATCTCGAAGATCTACTGAACCAGTTAAAAACAACCTCCTCATAGTCACTCCGACAACACAAACCAAGAGATCACCAGAACCAGACGAACAACTCACAGACATATTAGCGATACCTACATTGACTTTACAAAAAGAATCATAAACTACATCACCATCTTCATAAGACTTAAGCATATCAGTATCTACAGTCTCCATTTCCTTCATAATGTCATCTCTTGCCTCCAAAGCATTACCGTCACAAATTGAAATTGCCATACTCTTCATAGGATGACCATCAACAACGGTTAACTTGACACCCTCCACTTCAACATCAACATCAGACACTACTGAACCATCAAAACTATTAAACTCAAGAATCTTGAAATCTGAGTTATTAAACTCTTTAACTACTGAATTCATCTTGATGATATCATTATCATCCATTTCAAGAACCGTATCACCGGAGATAGCCTTATTTTCCTTCAACTCAGACAACATATTCAAGCAAAATGACTGTCCAACTTTTTCTAAAAAAATTACACAAGGATCTAGCAACATAATGTTAGTTAACATAGACAGGGGATCCACCTCCACTATTGAAATATCTCTAATGGTTTTCTCAACAAAATCATATGTTTTCATCTTTTCATCAGATTTTTTAATCTCCTTAATTTCTGAACTCTTCTTAATTTTAACACTATCTTCCTTTTCAACACCAATAACAACAGATGCATCCTTATAATCCATCAACCCAAACATAACATTCAGGCAAGAAGACCGACCATCATTCTCTAACATGAACACATGTGGATCTAATAGCATATTGTCAGGTAACGTATTCAGAGGATCTACATCCACCTTTGATTTAGAGATTATCTCTACATCAGAATCATGAAAACATTGATGGACAAAACCATTAAAACCACTACTAACCTCTTCACCAATACAAACAACTGGCAAGAATAAAGAAGAAGCTACACTATTATCTAAGCCATATGACACCGAAGCCAAAATCTTAGAATTTGGAGAATAACAATCTCTGACATCAGGATCTAAAAGAAGAGTGTCAACGTGACTAACTCTATCCGAGCCATTCACATAAAATTCCTCAAAATCAACCCATAACGAATCCTTACAAACATGTCGATTATCATCTCACTTCGAATAATCCTTGGATTGAAACCCACTCCAATTTTCATTATAGGAATACTTACCTATGTTATCAGCAGTAAGACAATCGAAATGCCAAAACACTTTATTAAAATGATAACTACACTCTTCATAATTCCCAACACAACAATCAAGGAACAAACCTCTTAACCTCAAGAATTCCAAAACAAAATAAAAGTGATGATCTTTAAGATTCATAGGTTTCGAAAAAGTAGGATAAGCAAAAGTAGATGAAGGATCTCGATTAAGAAAAGGATTAAAAACCATTGGACAAGACAATCTTTTATGACCAAAAACACCGCAGTTAAAACACCAAATAGGGTTCGAACAATTTTTTGCTCTGTGATTTTTCTCTCCATACCTAAAGCAGCTAAAATCCCTCTTCTAGTTTTGAACAAACGAGTCTTGAAATTTATGAAGATGAGATTTTGATCGAGAATTTCTATCTGCTTCTTTAAACGAATTAGAATAGAGAACTGGGTTGAACTGTCGATTCGATGAAGATAAGTTACTGACATCAGGATGCGAGAAGAACGATGACGAATAACTTCGAACACAATTTTCTTGAATTCGAGAATTATTCTCCATTGCAGAGACAAGATGAATTATTTCGGACTTATTTAAATTTCAAATCCCATATTATATTCATCAAGATATTGTTTATATAAAACAAACAATATAATCCCCTATTTTATTATCCAATTCATTTTTAAAAACAATATTAAATTATAATTTTCTTCATAATTTAATATTAATAGTAATCTTCAAAATCCCGGGTTGTTACAGACTCTCCCCCTTAACAAAATTGCGTCCTCGCAATTTCTAAAGAAAAAGGCTGTAAACAACATAAAAATTCAATCAACAAAGATGATAGACAAGCTCAAAACTCAAACCATTCATTCTCCCAACATAGAATGGTAGATAGAGATAAGGAAAAACTTTCTTGGTTAATCCAATAGTCCATTGTATGCTAATGTAGCAACTAGCAAATCATCGAATTTTTCCAAGTAACTCGAAAGGATTTCGAAGATATCCCGTCTTCGAATCAATACTCAATAAAATGTTCAACAAATTATCTACCAAATAAGATAGATTTCTCAAAACTCTATGAATAGAGTCGGGATCAAACTCATTCAAACCCGAACTTTAAGCAACAAAAATGACCAACAACACATTTTTCCGCATAATAATACGGAAAGAACGCCCTCATACCAAGGATAGACTCAATAGACAAGATAGATAAATCGCATAAAATGGCTTCTCACAAGACCGCCAAACTCGAATGACTGCGAAAAATGCACATCGTTGCTATCAGCTCAGGGATAGAATATACTCAAGAAACAAGGATATAAGCTACTTTTCAATTCAAGATATGTAAAATTGATAAATCTCAACATCTTTTAAATTTTTAAATCTCAATTTTCAACATTTGAAAATTTTCAAACTCTTTACTATATTACTTTGTAAGTAATTTAATTAAAAGTCCAAATTTCTTCTCATACTTCAAAATTAATTTTCAAAAGATTTTGTAAATCCATAATAATATTCCTTAAAATAAATTAAGAGTTTAAATTCTCTTTAGTCTTTTTATTAAACCACTTAAATAGTTTAAAACGATCTTCAAATCCCCTTATAACTCTTCTCTTAAAACATCCAATATATATAATATAATTCTAAAATCTCAAAATATACTTTAAATAAAGTATAGCTCAATAATTTTCTCACATATTCTCATCTTTATTATTTCAAAATAAATATAGAAATAAATGGCATTGCCTTGCCACTGAATCTCTAATAAATAGATATGTTCGTTGGCTGCAGAGTTGATCGAACGATCAAAACTGCCTCGCCACTCTGATACTCGTCTCTAAAATCAATGGCTGCAATTACCATTCAAAAATAAATTTAATATTTAATCTCAAATATTATTTTCAAAATCTCGATTTTTAAAACACAAACCATCATGTCTGATTGCCTCATCATAGCATTTAGGAGATTCCTATCGATAACGTTGATCAGGCGTATCGACCAGAACTCTTAACTACTCAATGGACAACCCAACATTCTCAAATTATTTCTAAAAAATACTACTCTTGTAAATATATTCTCAAAATATTCTTTGATTTTTTTTTATATCTCAAAGCTCAAATTTCTCTTTAAAACTCATATTTATATAGCTTCAAAACTCAGA
Source organism: Allium cepa (assembly GCA_030765085.1). Lineage (NCBI taxonomy): Eukaryota > Viridiplantae > Streptophyta > Magnoliopsida > Asparagales > Amaryllidaceae > Allium > Allium cepa. The sequence goes on along the minus strand of CM060945.1, from coordinate 791,021,577 downwards.
CCAAAGAACATTAAGAGAATGCATCGAGATATTCCCTGAATACTCGATTCTCAAAATCAACAGAAGAAGATAGAGTGTTTGTCAATCTTACGATGTCACGAGCCACTCAAAAAAATCATCAAGATACAGGATAAGCAAGATATTCTTCTCAAAAGAGAAGAAGCACAAAATCCACAAATCACTACTTCAATCGGAGTAATGCTAAAGGATAACATTGATTGAGTATATGAAAAGAACACTCAAACGAAGCTGAACGATAATCTCAATCAAACTCGAACAATCTAGAAACTCACCTCATTCCGTAGTGGAAATCCTCGTGGAAGGATAACCGAAGAGCTAGGAATAAGGTTACCTCAACACTTGATTGCCTGATTGGATGTCAAACAAACGGACTCACAAAACTCAACAAAGTCACCTTGACTGGAATTCGAGATATATCATCAACATCTCGATACTCAAGAGTGAATACAGAAACTTCGGAATCATCACTAACATTTCAAAGTGATAGAAATAATAACCTAATCAAATTAGGATGCCTAAATAAATATAGGATCGCATAACAACAAAAGGATCAGACTTAACATCAAATAAGTCAATCCATCTCAAATCAGATACATCTCAAGATGGTGAGTAATAAAAAAAATGCTTACTAAAGAAGCAATAAATAGAAAACTCAGAATGCTCACAACAAGCCACTCGTTGTGGATCCCCTCAATAGGATTCACAACTCTCAAAGGAATGCAACGAGAATGCTCAAAGAAATCAATCAGCTTCATCGATACGAATTCACTCGTATCGATAAAAATAAGAATAGAACAATCCCAAATAAGATTTTATATAAGACAAGATGACATCAAACTCTATTATGGAATACTACGGAATACAATATATCTATATTCCTAGAAATATTCCATCTCAACAATCCCAAAACTCAAAAAAAATCAAGGCTCGATTTGAAAGCAAGCTCGAATAAAGAACAATGATTCACTCGTATTGTATTTCGATGTATCATGATATACGTACTGTTCTGTGTTTATTCTATTTTGTTCTGACCACAGCTCTGATACCAAGCTGTAACGCCCCACCCCGAGACCCACCTTAGTAAAGAGAATTAACAAGTAATTCCGTCTACTAAAGCGGAGAATAGAGCTGGTTAAGGGTGACCATCTATAATTTTGTCTTAAACAACTATTGAATACGTCGATAAATGCAATATAACTTTTTTTTTTCCACTCAAGTGGATCGACATACCCAGTAAATGCTTAGTCCAAAACTATAGGTGGTTAACGGATCTATCAAAACAAAATACAATAACTGAATGTAAATCACATCATAGAACAGTAACCAACATTATATATATATACATATACACTGATACATGTTTAGTACAATACAATATGAATATAATAAAGGTGGTACTCGACCACACCATAAATATCGAATCAAATATAACTACATCAGAGTATGCGAAAGAACAAAAACTACTCAAGAGAAAGAAGAGCTGATATCCAACATCAACTTCAAGCTAAGTCCAATAGATGATACCTGAAACAACTCGGTCTGACCCAAGTGAAAACACACGGGTCAGGCTAGCTATAACTTATCATTAATATAGGTGATGATAAGAGATAAGGGAAAAACATTCCATCTTTACCAATGGAATGATATAAGTCATCAAGTTATCTCTAGAGTGATACATCAATGGTTCGTTATGATTGCATAGAGGAATACAATATGTATATTATATTGACATGGTTCACCTAATTATGTATATATAACCGAATGAAATGGGTGAGGATGTGGACCATAAAGTAAATCTTCATAAGATAATTAAAACTTCAAGAATCCATCATAAATAAAACTCATCTAATAGAAACTTCTTAATTATTATACCTCATCTCATCGGTATAAATATAAATACATCTCAAATCCATCATTAAACTCATTATAAAGGAATCTCCATAATCATTTATACCTCATCTTATTGGTATAAATATAAATATATCTTAAATCTATTATCAACACTCATCATAAAAGCATTACCATAATTTATACCTCATCTCATTGGTATAAATATATATAATGTCTCAAATCCATCTTGATAGAGCCCGGAAAGAATCCAAAACATCATATTCGAAATCACAAATAAACCATGTATGTCAATAAACCTTTTTCATACATAAGGCTATACTAAAGCATCATCATCAAAATAGTGAAATCGAAACACCTAAAACCTTATGGAAAGCAGCACGTGCATTTACATCTTGACTAGTACTACCATTATTTGGTACCATTCATCGTGATGACTTGGGGTCACATAACATCATAACATCGTGATCATCTTGATTGACTATAGTCGGAAACATCTTGATGACACCCAGTCACAAAAACCCGAGTAATAACATCGTGATGATTGGAGTCAAGTTATAACTTCATGAACATCGTGATGACTCTAATCGAATACTCGGTCTGTAGCACTAGTAACATCATGAATGTGTCTCAACTTCTCGAATAGGAACCCAATAGGCGTCAACGTACGTCCCATTCCATACGTTCATACCTATTGGTTTACTAATCGTTAGTCGATGCCACATTAGAAAACCATCATAAAACATCATCAAATAAATACTGCCTCATCTCATCGGCGAGTGTAAGATACCTAACTCGTCTTATCTCTTACTTGGACGAGTTTTAAGTGACATCGAGACTTGTCTCATTTCATTGACAAGTAAAAATTCATCATAAATATCGAAATCATCATCAATCCATCATAACAACTTGCCTCATCTCCTAGGCAAGTAAAAGAACTCGTGATGGTTATTTCTAACCATAGTTTCAAATTAAAACTTAACATCAATATTGCCTCATTTCATCGGCAAGTTAATATAATACCATACTCATCTCTTCTCATCGACGAGTAATGGTTGCATCGTGACTTGTCTCATTTCATCGACAAGTAAAAGTCATCATAACCATCTTAACTTCTTAAATCATCATAAACATCTTAACTTCATGAATACTTCATAAATAGACTTACCTCGTCTCATCGGTAAGTAAAACAACATCATGACGGTTATTTCTAATCATAATTCTCCAAACGGAAAATTTTCGTCTTGGTCGCCTCATCTCATCAGCGATTGTAAAAACATCTAGATTGGTTCATCATCAAACGTACTCAAAAAGAGTAATTCTCCAACCAATAATGTTCGTTAAAATTTGGCAACTTCTAAATCATCTCAAAATAATATTTCAAATTAGTTTCGGTCGTAGAAGTCCGATATTAAGCGATAAAGCAAGAACACATGTCTCATACCATATATCCTTACTAAATCGTTTAATTCTCATTCTTATACATCCGAAAGGAAAAAAAATTAATAGTTTATGATCTTTTCACAATAATTTACTAAGGTAGCCGGGTTTTAAAATAAATTTTTCGAAACCCGAAGAAATCCTTTTATTAAAATCTACTTTTTTATATAAAATAAATATAGTATATCTACTTTTCTTATTTAGAAATACTCTTAAAAATATTTAAAATAAAACATTTAACACCATAATTACCAAGACGGAACATGCATATACATGTTCATGGATGCAAAATAATTTTCAAGTGGTTTGAAAACAATAAGTGCACTAACAACATGGAACAAAACACAGGACAACGGATAAAATCCGCTGTTTTGAGCTAGCAAATATTGAAATATTAAAAAACATTCAGAATGAAAGTTGTTGCATATGATTCAAGCTTTCCACAATGACCAAGGTCAATCAATTTGGATCAATGATTCAAAAGTTATGATCGTTTTACTCAAAACATAAAATTCGGCCTGAACTTATGTATTTGCAGGACAACGACAAACAATTGCAATTATAGCATAGGTAACCTCAAAATTAGACAAAATAAATATAAAAAAAGTTGTAGTTTAGCTTATAAGATTTCCAGAATGACCAAGTTCTTCAAATTCGGATCATTGGTTCAAAAGTTATGATCATTTTACACAAGACATCAAATTCAGCCTGAATCTATGTATTTGCTGGACAGCGACAAACAATTGCAATTTTATCATAGATAAATTCAAAATACGGAAAAATGAATAAAACAAAAGTTGTAGCTTAGTTTCTATTCTTTTCGGAACATCTAAAATTATCGAAATTGGTTAAGAAACAAATAAGTTATGGCCAATTTAGTTTCAGCCTTAAGCACAGAGCAAATATTGGTTTTGCTCTCGGGATTGCAGTAGAAAAATTCAATTTTCACACACCTAACTTCAAAATTACAGAAAACATAAAACATAAAAGTTATAACACACGAATTAAGCTTTCCAAAAAATCTAAAATTATCAAAATCGGTAAAGAAACGAAAAAGTTATAGTCAAATTCGTTTCAGCTTCAAAGATGGACAGAATTCAGTTTTTGAATTGAGCACAAAATATGATCAAAACTTGAATTTTATAGCTCCAAGCATTCAATTTTACACTAAATATGAGTAAAAAAGATTGTATACAGTAAGAGTGAGTGATTTTACTCATCTTTGGGTTTGTTTGCAACGAATTAAATGATTTCGCTTGCAAAGAAAGGAGCTTTAGCCTTGGATTGGTAATTAGAAACCTATAGAAGCCATAGAAACAACATGCAAGCATGGAAAAATATCAAAACTCAATTATAGTGAATCAAATATGAGAATTGATATGAATTTGAGATTAAATAGGTAGGAGATTACCTTATCTTATGTGTGTAACTTGAATTGAACCTTGAATTTGCAAGAGAACGAGTGAATTTTGATTTTTCCTCATATGGAGGCCATTGTTTTAGGTTTATTGCAAGTTGTATTTTATTTTATTTTTTTGAGAAGAAGGAATGAATAGAGGAATAGAAGCAATTCCTTCTCACTAGATGCTTCTAGATTTAGGGTTTTGGATCTAAAACCTTACCCAATAAGAGCAAAGGCAATTATACTTAGTGAAATTCTAAGTAATGTATATTTTTCCATTTTTATCAATATTTTTCAATATTCTCATTTTTAGTGAAAAATCACTATTTTCATCTATTTCAACCAAATAAAATTTATTTTTAAGTCTAAATAAGTGTATTATAATGTTTTAACATTTTTATAACATTAAAACATCATTCCAAGCCTATTTACACTTCTAAATTTTATTTTGTTCATATTATTTCTTTATTTTACAATAAAAGGCTAACATTGGAATAAATTTTCGATATTACTAATTAACTCAAATTAAACCATCACAATTATTTATTTACAACACAAATCAATAAATAAAGTTTTCCAAACTTTATTTTCATTCATTTGCACTTATTTCAACCATCAAATGTTCAAATAAGCGTCAAATAAAATAATATGACTTATTTAAATTTCAAATCCCATATTATATTCATCAAGATATTGTTTATATAAAATAAACAATATAATCCCCTATTTTATTATCCAGTTCATTTTTAAAAACAATATTAAATTATAATTTTCTTCATAATTTAATATTAATAGTAATCTCCAAAATCCCGGCTTGTTACATAAAATAAATGTAAATAACATTTATTACTTATAATTAAAACTTATATAAAATAAGTCTTTAACTAATTTGCTTAATTTCATTTGAAATTTAGTTTAAAGTACATTACCATTTAAATTTCAAATTCCAGTTATCAAATCATTTAACTTTATTTTATAAACCTTTATAAAGAATTTACTAAAAAAGGAATCAAGTTCAAATATTTGTTTTGAAAACAAATTTACCTCTAGCAAACAATTTAAATTTAACTTGTTTGAAACATTCAAAATTTTGAAACTTACTCAAATATCCAGTTTTTAAATTCAATACTCTTACATCCGTTCCTTATTTAAATCATTTGAATTTAAACTTGAATTAAACATTTTTGATTTAAACCTTGCTTTTAAAAACTCTTTATTTAAAATACAAATTCATTTTTAAAAACCTGAAGATTCAAAGGTCTTAAGAAAACTGGACTTAAATTTAAATTAGAACTGCTAGTTTTAAATTAAGTTTCAGATTTCAAAATGAAATTAAATTTTCCAGAAAAACTGTCAGGTTTCATTTTTTTAATTTTAAAACAGAAAACCACTTTCAAATTTAAAAAACTTATAAGATTTCAAACTCTTTGAAACTATAATACATTCTATAGATTTAAATTTGCTTAAATATTATCAGTACAGCTTATTCATTATAAATTTTGATTTAATTTTAAAACCTTCAGACAGTTTTTATAGAAAACTATACTAACTACAATTTACCCGAGCTAACTTAATATATGCTTCGAGTCTTCCATCCATAAACTTTGAGCAAAACCTAGTCATCACTCGAGTAATACTCGAGTTCAAAACTCCGCAATACCCAGTTCATCAAAACTCAAAAAATTTGCACGGTGCACGTGCACCGTGCCTCCAGTCTCCATCACCCACCTCTGGCAATGTGACGCCCCTCCTCTATACCCACGCTAGCCAAGGACACTACGGGGTATTGCCGTCAACTGTTGTGGAGAATAAGGCTGTTGAGGAGCAACCATCTGTGTGATTGCTTTATGCGAGCACCAGTATGTCGGATAGTACAACATGCATCTGTTTAAGGAGGGAAATCCGATATATAGATACAAACTCAAAGCTACTGCATAGTGGCTATATATATTCCTCGAAAACAAACATAGAAGCAAACATAACACAAATCAGTCACATACATCCATATCACAAAGGCGGAAATAGATATGAATATATAACACATGAAGGTGTACATCAGAGTAGTAGTCTAACAAGATCCTCAATATAAAAAAAGAATGGCTACAAGTGCTACACAAAAGAATATGGATACATCTATGAGTCTATATCTCAAATGTATACAACAAAAACCACTAATCTAAGTAGTTAGCCGAAAGTCAGGGTGATAATCCCAGATGTGAAGTCATGCAGAAGCACCTGTAACATCTCGTTCTGATCCGGGTATTATTTAATAAGAAAATAATAAACGGATCAGTCTAGCTATAAATATCAGATAAAATGTTATAGAATAAGAGGTATGACATAGATATATAATAACCATAAAGCCATACTGTGATAAGTATGCAAGTGAAAGATCAATTAGGGATTAATCAATATCACGAGAATCTTCTCAAAGATCAAAAGGAATGTCATACTCCTTATCTACCAAATCACCAAACTATAAATATTGACAATAATACCACTATCAATCACAAAAGTTAATGACACACAAATTCACCAATGCACAAATATTGATAAAACTTATCGATGTAAATCACGAAAATTGGTGAAACAAAAAATTCCAGAGATCATCAACGGAAATCCAAAAATCACGAAAAGGGGGGAAGGCCTATCACAAAACGGGAGCATGAAAACTCACCAACACGTGTATCACAAAATGGAATGCTATTCCATCGTTGCTAACCATTAATTTTGAGCCGAAGCTCCACAAAAAGGCCCGAAGACCATGGGTCGCTACCCCATCAATTTGAGCCGAAGCTCCACAGAAACGGGGTTTAGTCTCCCTTGTAGACAAAGAGACATCGCACATTTGCTAGTCTAAATCACAAAAATGATCATCATCGATCATCAAGAAGTGTCAATTACAGTAAGCTAGTAAATATATAAGCTTAGCTTCATGTCTCATAACCACTAGCTTAACTTAAATATTTATGAACAAATTGTAGATCTCCACTCGAAAATTGTCACAAGAGGTTCAATCGAACAAGTCCAAGAATTAACCGCTGAAGTAAACGCAAGTGTTTCATACCACTTGCTTTACTAAGTCGTTTAATTAGATTTCTCATACGAGTGAGGTTTGTATATTTTAAAATGACAAATCACAAAAATGGTCGTAGAAATGATCAATCACAAAAATTCACATACGAAAACGTGAATAAAATCCAGAGAATATGATTCCAATTTCATCAAAGTGGATATAACCTTGCCACACGACACGGCGCGACCTAGTAGATGAGCGACCTAAGAGGTAGCGACATAAGTGCAGGAGCAAGCGACCTAAGGGATGGTGCGACCCAACGTGGCGCGACCTAAAGGCATGCGCGACCTAATGGTGCAAACGGCCTAACAAAAATAAGGCCGAGTGACCTAACAAGGTTGAGCTATAGGGTGGAACGACCTAGAGGTCAAGCGCGCGACCTAAGGGGGGTTTGCGACTTAAGAAGCTAACGGCTTAAGGAAATGGGTAAGCGACCTAACTGCAGAAGGCCGAGCGACCTAGGAAAAGCTGAGCGACCTAACAACTTAAAGGGAAAAACAAGGTCGAGCAACGACCTAAGGAAGTAAAGAGGGTCGATCGACCTAGCGACCTATGGGTTACGACCTAAGGCCAAGCGACCTAGCGACCTATGGAACGAACGACCTAAAACCGAACGAGCTAGCTGCAGGCCGAAAGTCACCATTGTGCAGGTCGCGCGACCTAAGGGTTTGGAGTGCAAAAACTCTCTCAATTTGCAACCGATCGAGCACGGACTCTAGGGGATTATGCCCACAAGCTACCCGGTCATATTGGCTCCTCGATGCATCATCAAAAATGTGTTTAAACATCAAAGATTGGATTTTTAAAGATTTGAACCCAAAACACTAAAAATTGGGATTTTTCATCAATTCAATCCAAACCAAAAGCAAATGCACATGAAAAAGTGTTAGGAATTCGTACCCAATAATCAAAGATAGTTATAGACAAAGATGTGAGAAAAAAATCTCACCTTTACATAAAATTTATGAAGAAGAAGCTTGAAAGCAAGGAAGAATCAACGGCTTCTCTTTGAATTTGGAGTTGGATGTTGGACTTGCAAATGAACTTGAGTTTGGAGTTTTAATTTTCCATTCCTTCCTCCATTTTTGATGAAGCTTGAGTGTTAGGAAATGAAAGTAAAGTTATGAAGAGAAGAGGGTTGAGCTAGAGTAAATAGTTTAGGCTAATGGGCTAAACCAAACCCAAAGCCCAAAGTGAAAAGGTGACAAAATTCCACTAACTCCAAACATATCAAAGTTTATATTTAAAAAGATCGCAAACGGTGTCTTGAACTCAATGGAAGTGGTCCCGAGTCCTAATTCGACCGTATGCGAAAATTAAATTTTCGGACTAAAATCCGACTAACGATAAAATATTAAAAATATTTAAATATTTAATCGTAAAATATGCGGGTTGTTATAGACTCCCCTCTCGTTAAAGAAATTGCGTCCTCGCAATATTTAAGAAGAAAATATAAGGTAACAACCTTGAAAGCATATCAACACAAAAGAAATTTGAAATACGAAATTCACCTCATGGAGCACAAGAAAGTAAGTCCGGATGTGTTCGCTCGATGAACTCTCTAGATTCCCAAGAGCAATCCTTAGGATTTGAGGACCATTGGACTTTAACAAGCGGAACATCTTTATTTCGAAGGTGCTTGACCTCCGAAGCAATAATACGAATAGGATGTTGCTCATAAGTTAAATTAGGTGAAACTTCAATTTCTTCCACAACACCGGGCTCAAGAATAGAATCGGAATCTCGAAGGCACTTCCGTAATCGAGAAACGTGAAACACGTCATGAATAACAGAAAATTGAGCTAGTAATAAAAGGCGATAACCCATGGAACCAATACGTTCAATGATAGGAAATGGACCAATATATCGAGGTGTTAACTTTCCTGATTGACTGAAATGTACAACACCCTTCATAGGTGAAACACGAATAAACACAAGATCTCCCACAGAAAATTCTAATTTCCTTCTCCGGTTATCGGCATAGGATCTTTGCCTGCTCTGGGCCTCTTTCATCCTATGACGAATAAGGTCAATCTTCTCTGTGGAGTCACGAATAAAATCTGGACCTAAAACCAGCTTCTCACCGGCCTCAAGCCAACAACAAGGGGGTCGGCATGGCCTTCCATAGAGTGCCTCAAAAGGTGCCATACCAATACTAGATTGGAAGCTATTATTATAGGAAAACTCAACAAGAGAAATATGATCTTCCCAACTTCCACCAAAATCAAGAACACATGCACGAAGAAGATCTTCTAGAGTTGGATTCATATGCTCAGTTTGTCCATCGGACTGAGGATGATAAGCGGTGCTAAAATTAAGCTTCGTTCCCAAAGCTTTTTGAAGACTCTTCCAAAATCCACTAGTAAACAATGGATCACGATCACTAACAATAAAAGTAGGGACTCCATGCAATTTAACAACTTCTTTGATAAAAAGTTTGGCCAAGAGAGGAGCGGTTCGATTGGACCGAACGTGAATAAAATGGGCGGATTTAGTAAGTCTATCAACTATCACCCATAAGCTATCATGACCAAACGAGAACGGGGAAGGCCGTCCATAAAATCCATGGAAATTTGGTCCCACTTTCAAATTGGAATTTCTAAAGGTTGCAATAACCCACCAGGCCTTTGGTGTTCGACCTTGACAAGTTGGCAAGTCATGCAACACTTAACAAAGTTAGCAATATCAGATTTCATTCCCTTCCAATAATAAAGTCGCTTCATATCCGCGTACATTTTACTACTACCGGGATGAATGGTAAGTTTAGAACGATGAGAATCTTCTAAAATGTCTTTACGAAGATTACTAATATTTGGCACGATAAGTCTACCAAATTTTCGAATACCGCCACGAGAATCAATATCAAAGTCTTTCAAACCTTCAATATCAATTTTATCCCTAAAATTTTGGCCAAGAAGAGCCAATTCGGGATCTAGCTTTTGAGCTTCACGAATGCGGTCTAAAAGAGAAGGATGAGCCTCAAGGCTACATAAAACAAGAGATGAACATAAATCGAAAACTCGATCTCGAATCTCGCAAGTGGATAGAATTCCGAGATCATTCCATTCGGATATCATCGTAGAAACAACCGCTTGTTGCTTACGACTAAATGCATCGGCAACATGATTTCCCTTTCCGAGAGTATAAAGAATATCAAGATCATAAGCTGCAAGAAATTCGAGCCAACATTGTTGACGCAAATTAAGTTCCTTTTGAGAAAATAGATATTTCAAGGATTTATGATCGGTGTAAAGAATAATTTTTTCTCCCAAAAGATAACGACGCCAAATACGAAGGGCAAAAGCAACAGCTACGAGTTCTAAATCATGAGTGGCATATCTAGACTCAGCTGGCTTCAATTGCCTAGAAGCATAAGCAATAAAACGTTCTCTTTGCATAAGAAAGGCACCCAAACCAACGCGACTAGCATCGGTATAAACAATAAAATCTTGGTTTCCCTCGGGAATCACAAGAATAGGAGCATCAGAAAGGAGTTCTTTTAATTTCTGAAAAGAAGCTTCACATTTGTCCGACCAAATGTATCTAACTCCCTTCTTTGTCAAGTTAGTAAGAGGCACGGAAATTTTGGAAAAGTCCTTTATGAAACGGCGGTAATAACCGGCCAATCCAAGGAAACTACGAATTTCCGTCACACTCTCCTGTCTCTTCCATTTTTGAATTGCTTCAATCTTTGAAGGATCAACGGAAATTTCGGATTCGAAAATAATATGACCGAGAAACTTCACACGAGATTGCTAAAAGTGGCATTTAGAAAATTTTGCTTTCAATTGATTGCTCCTAAGGGTTTCCAACACAATCCGAAAATGTTTTTCATGCTCTTCCTCGGTTTTAGAATACACAAGAATATCATTAATAAAGATGAGAAAAAACCGATCAAGGAAGTCTTTGAAAACTCTATTCATAAGGTTAGCGAAATAAGCCAGAGCATTCGTTAAACCAAATGGCATGACAAGCCATTCATACGATCCATAACGAGTACGGAAAGATGTGATGTCAAAGGAATGCTATCCTCTGTAATTCGAAGCTGATGAAAACCGGTAGCTAAGTCTAATTGTGAAAAGAATCTAGCACCACTAAGTTGATCGAATGGATCATCAATCCAAGGTAAAGGATATTTATTATTGATAGTAAGATCATTAAGCTTGCGGTAGTCAACGCAAAGCCTAAGTGTACCGTCGGATTTCTTCACAAAAATAGCCGAAGCTCCCTAAGGCGAGGAACTAGAGCGAATAAATTGCTTCGTCTCCAATTCGGATAATTGTTCGCGCATCTCCTCATTTTCTTTATTGGACATACGATAAGGAGGACGAGTAATAGGTTGAGCTCCAGGGATGAGATTAATCTTGAACTCAATTGCTCGCTTAGGTGGTAATCCTAAAACAGGCTCAAATATGTCGGAAAATTCACGAACAAAGTGAATAAGAGAAATAATATCCTCCTCATCATCATTATCGTCATCATTAGGATTTAAAGAATATAAAGATGCAACTAAGCTAGAATCCGAATCTTTAAGGTCAATAGAAATCTGCTTAACAAATTGAGGATGTCGAAGATAAATAGTCCGCTCAGGACATAGGATTTAGGCTTTATAGCGGTTAAGCCAATCCATTCCCAAAATCATTCCAAAGCCTAAGTAGCACATAACATGCAAATCGGCTCGGAAAGAAAAATCACACAAAATAATCTCGACATCATTACACAATAAACTGATTGTTGCGGATCCACCAACCAGATTCGCAATTCTCAAAGAAGTCATTAAGCACAAAATATCCAAAGAAAAAGCATCAACAAGTTCTTTTGAAATAAAAGAATGGGACGCACCCGTATCAAAAAGAACTCGAATAGGATGATCACGAAATAAAATAATGCCATCAAGGATAGAGTGAGAAATACCTTTACCACGAGATGTGTTGCCAGGGGCTTGAGCAACATTAAGCTTTCCTTCCTATTTTGAAGTTTGGGACAAGAAGATAAATAATGATCCGGGCTTTTGCAATAGTGACAAGTACGAGGCTTTGAACACTTGTTCGCGTAATCGTCCTTAGAACCACAGTTGTAGCATTGCCCACCACTTGGGGTAGAAGTCTTAGTTGCCGGAGAGGCTTGCTTCCCTTTCTTATTGTTGGGATAAGGACCTTTGAACTTATTAGGCCTTTTCTTGTTGTTGAAGTTCGGTTTGGCACCCATAACTTCAACGTCACTTTCTTTATCTGCCTCTTCAAGTCAAAGAGCGATATCAACGAGTTGATCAAAAGAAACTTCTAACTTTAGAATCAATGGCTTCTTGAGATTTTTATTCAAGCCATAGAAAAATCGTTGGTTCTTCTTCAATGGGGTGTTTATATATTCGACCCCGTATTTAGAAAGTGACTCGAAAGATGCGACATAATCTGCCACGGACAATTCATCTTGAACAAGGTCAATGAATCGGTGAGCCAAAGTCACCTTCTCAGCTTCTGGCACAAATTTTAATTTGAAGCGTTCCCAGGAATTTCTTCCATGTAAGATCCGCTTCATTTATTTTAGAAATCAGAAGCTCATACCAATCTAATGCTCTTTCTTGGAGCATACTAGAGGCCACCTGAACACGGTGAAGATCAATAAGATTCATGCGAGAAAAGATTCGATCGCACAATCTCAGCCAAGCCTGGACTTCAATAATAGTTTCAGAACCTTTGAATGGCTTTCCACCCAAATTGGTATAATCACTGCACAAACGTGCAAATCCAGACCTAAGGTGAGTAGACTCCGGATTAGATCCGGCTGCTTGAGCATTCCTTACTAGATCAAGAAGCTGCTGAGCAGACATAAATACTCCATCTTAGGGAGTAGCACGAGATTGAATGGCGCTGGGACGGCTAGGTCTAACCATTTCTCTTCCTTTTGAAAGAAAGAAAGAAGAAGAATAAGGTTATTCACCAAATGAATATCAAGCAATCTTGATAGATAAACAAGGAATCATAAAGAAAATAGGATGAATCCGTACGAAGACTCGAATTAAATCCTAAAGCATGATTCCTAAGATAGACTTAGGACGATCATTCTTGTTAAATTATTCAACATTGTTCCGAAGATTGGCTCTGATACCAAGCTGTGACGCCCCACCTCTATACCCACGCTAGCCAAGGACACTATGGGCAATTGCCGTCAACTGGCGTAGAGAATAAGGCTGTTAAGGAGCGACCATCTATGTAATTGCTTTGTGCGAGCACCTGTATGTCAGATAGTACAACATGCATCTGTTTAAGGAGGGAAATCCGATATACCGATACAAACTCAAAGCTACTGCACAGTGACTATATATATTCCTCGGAAACAAACATAGAAGCAAACATAACACAAATCAGTCACAGACATCCATATCACAAAGGCGGAAATAGATATGAATATATAACACATGAAGGTGTACATCAGAGTAGTGGTCTGACAAGATCCTCAATATCACAAAAGAACAGCTATAAGTGCTACACAAAAAAATATGGATACATCTATGAGTCTATATCTCAAATGTATACAAAAAAACCACTAATCTAAGTAGTTAGCCGAAAGTCAGGGTGATAATCCCAGATGTGAAGTCATGCGGAAGCACCTGTAACATCTCGGTCTGACCCGAGTATTATTTAATAAGAAAATAATAAATGGATCAGTCTAGCTGTACATATCAGATAAAATGTTATAGAATAAGAGGTATGACATAGATATATAATAACCATAAAGCCATACTATGATAAGTATGCAAGTGAAAAATCAACTAGGGATTAATCAATATCATGAGAATCTTCTCAAAGATCAAAAGGAATGTCATACTCCTTATTTACCAAATCACCAAACTATAAATATTGACAATAATATCACTGTCAATCACAAAAGTTAATGCCACACAAATTCACCAATGCATAAGTATTGATAAAACTTATCAATGTAAATCACGAAAATTGGTGAAACACAAAATTCCAGAAATCATCAATGGAAATCCAGAAATCACGAAAAGGGGGGAGGCCTATCACAAAACGGGAGCATGAAAACTCACCAACACGTGTATCACAAAATTGAACGCCATTTCATGGTTTCTAACCATTAATTTTGAGCCGAAGCTCCACAAAACGGCCCGAAGACCATGGGTTGCTACCCCACCAATTTGAGCCGAAGCTCCACAGAAATGGGGTTTAGTCTCCCTCGTAGACAAAGAGATAACGCACATTTGCTAGTCTAAATCACAAAAATGATCATCATCGATCATCAAGAAGTGTCAAATACAGTAAGCTAGTAAATATATAAGCTTAGCTTCATGTCCCATAACCACTAGCTTAACTTAAATATTTACGAACAAATTGTAGATCTCCACTCGAAAATTGTCACAAGAGGTTCAATCGAAAAAGTCCAAGAATTAACCGCCGAAGTAAACGCAAGCGTTTCATACCAATTTCTTTACTAAGTCATTTAATTAGATTTCTTATACGAGTGAGGTTTGTATATTTTAAAATGAAAAATCACAAAAATGGTCGCAAAAACGATCAATCACAAAAATTCACATACGAAAACGTGAATAAAATCCAAAGAATACGATTCCAATTTCATCAAAGTGGATATGCCCTTGGCACACGACACGGTGCGACCTAGTAGATGAGCGACCTAAGAGGCAGCGGCATAATTGCAGAGGCAAGCGACCTAAGGGATGGCGTGACCCAACGTGGCGCGACTTAAAGGCTCGCGTGACCTAATGGTGCAAACGGCCTAACAAAAATAAGGCCGAGCGACCTAACAAGGTTGAGCTATAGGGTGGAACGACCTAGAGGCCGAGCGTGCGACCTAAGGGGGTTTTGCGACTTAAGGAGCTAACGGACTAAGGAAATGGGTGAGCGACCTAACTGCAGAAGGCCAGCGACCTAGGGAGTTAAGACCCAAGGGGGAAAAGCGGAGCGACCTAACAACTTAAAGGGAAAAACAAGGTCGAGCAACGACCTAAGGAAGTAAAGAGGGCCGAGCGACTTAGCGACCTATGGGTTACGACCTAAGGCCAAGCGACCTATGGAATGAACGACCTAAAACCGAATGAGCTAACTGCAGGCCGAAAGTCACCATTGTGCAGGCCGCGTGACCTAAGGGTTTGGAGTGCAAAAACTCTCCCAATTTGCAACCGATCGAGCACGGACACTAGGGGATTATGCCCACAGGCTACCCGGTCCTATTGGCTCCTCGATGCATCATCAAAAACGTGTTTAAACATCAAAGATTGAATTTTTAAAGATTTGAACCCAAAACACTAAAAATTGGGATTTTTCATCAATTCAATCCAAACCAAAAGCAAATGCATATGAAAAAGTGTTGGAATTCATACCCAACAACCAAAGATAGTTATAGACAAAGATGTGAGAAAAAATTCTCACCTTTACACAAAATTTATGAAGAAGAAGCTTGAAAGCAAGGAAGAATCAATGGCTTCTCTTTGAATTTGGAGTTGGATGTTGGATTTGCAAATGAACTTGAGTTTGGAGTTTTAATTTCCCATTCCTTCCTCCATTTTTGATGAAGCTTGAGTGTTAGGAAATGAAAGTAAAGTTATGAACAGAAGGGGGTTGAGCTAGAGTAAATAGTTTAGGTTAATGGGCTAAACCAAACCCAAAGCCCAAAGTGAAAAGGTGACAAAATTCCACTAACTCCAAACATATCAAAGTTTATACTCAAAAAGATCGCAAACGGTATTTTGAACTCAATGAGGTGGTCCCAAGTCCTAATTCGACCGTATGCAAAAATTAACTTTTCGGACTAAAATCCGATTAACGATAAAATATTAAAAATATTTAAATATTTAATCGTAAAATATGCGGGTTATTAGAGGCGACTTCCAATCATCGACAACCAATCCCACAATCAACCACCACCCTCAGATTCTCCTTCCAACACAAAATTGTATTCGAGTTGCCTTGCTCAAAACCTAGAACAGCAGAAAACAGGTTTCACCCCCAAACCTGTAACGTGCCTCCTTCTCCACTTTCTGACCACCGGAATGGCAGCGACTCCGGCCACGAGTTCATCCACCATCATACTATCATCCCCCAGAATCTCAATCAACTCGATCACTTCTACAGGTAATACTGACCAAAACAAATTACTTAACTTAAAATAGGGCTTCAGGAAGAAAATCACCACCATAGTCCCCATGTTGATTTGCATCAACAACCATATTTTTTCCAATCATCAATGACTGCTCCTCCACCTACCAGAAGAACCTCAACACATAAATTTTCCTAGATCTCCCAAAAACTCAAAGTCCCCCTTTACAGTTAAATACAGAACTGCACCATACCCCCTCAACTAAAAGTCTAAATTTTTGTTCTAAAAATCATGTTTTGATTTTAGTTTTTAATCCATCATACTGAATCTATCTAATTCACAAATTTAAGTTTTCATATTTTTCAACATAACCTTGATATCCTGGCTTTACATTAATACTAGATTTTGTTTTAACAAAATTTAAGTTTTTAAAACTTAATCTAACTAATTAAAACACTCTTGGTTTGTAAATCAAATCCTAACAAACTAGATCAGATGGTAAGACAGAGTCTTGAGTCTGGGAAACCATATAAAGACAGAGCAGAAAATCATAATTTACACTAATACATCCATATAATGCATTCACAACATATTTGTTTTCAGTGATAAAACTTGCAACCTAATTATATTTTAATCCATTCATAATATGATGTTACTCACCTTAATCTTGATGGTAGAGCAGAAATTTTGAAAAAGACTGGTGCTTTAAAAACTGAGTTGTTGAAGCTTTGAGACTTGACTTTTAAAAAGAAACTACATGCATTCTGTCATGCATCTGAACTTGCAGTTGTTTGCTTGAGAGCAGATCTCAAATTTTTGAAAAAAATTTGCAGGCAGGCTTCAGATTGAAATATTGCAGATGCTTTTATGAAAAATATGCAGGCTGTTTTGATGCAGGTTTACTTGAATGCAGAATTTTCTTGCTTGATTTCATGCATCTGGTTCAATTTTGAAAAATGATATGCATGATTTTGGTTTGAGGAAAGTCTCGGGTTTACAAATTTGGTTTGAGAAGTGGATTTTCAAAAATTTTGGGTTTTAAGAGAAGTGTTTAATTCATTTCATATTTTTTTGCATTTTGTGTTTGAAGATTTATGTTTGGTTTTTGATTTAGAAAAAAAGAAAGAAATGAAGAAGGAGATTTGTTTATATAAGCTGAAATTAAACTTTATTAAAATAAATAAATAAAAGAAAACCAAATTAAATGACACTTGTTTAAAATTTTACATTTGTCAATTTCCTTAGTTTATTTACTAACATGTGTTATATGTGTCTTAATATTCTTACACTTGTCCCTTAAGAGTAATTAGTATTTATAGTTAAAAGTTAATTAGTATTTATTCAGTATGTTATTATAAGGTGAATGTAAACCTATGTTTAATAAATTAGTTAATCATGTATTTGTTTACATGTAAATAAATTTTAAAATGAATAAATCCAATTTAATTTATAAAGTAAAGTTTATACAGATATTTCAAAATCAAAACAAACTAAAAACATTTACACTTTAGTTTTCAAAGCTTTGAATTCAAGTTCAAATTAAATTCTGAAATCCAGTTTATTTACAAATGTAACTACACAATTAAATTTTGAAAATAATTATTTTTATTAAAAATTTATTTGTTAAAACAATTTATTATTATATTTTTAAAATAACAACAAAATTTGATAACCATAAATAATTTATAAAAGAAATTGCCTTCTTATTAATGAATTATTTATTTTATCCAACTATATTTAAAATAAAATCAAAATAACCTTATTGCTATTTATTTAAATTTTAAACTTGAGTTAAACATATTTTAAATCATTTCAATACTTATCTTATGTATTAAGAAAAACATATTTATTTATTAAATAACCTTTTAAAAGTTTAACTTTTAAATAAAATCATAATTCACAATTTACTAAAGATACATATTTTATAGAAAACATGATTTATTTATTAATTGAATTAAAACAAGATCTATTAACAATATATACATATTCTATATACATTGTAAATAGAAAACAATTTATTAGATTTAAAAAGATAAAATCTTATCAATCAAATATTTATTTTAATTGGATTATTAAATTAATTCAAATCTTATTACGAAGATTATCAAATCAATTTAATTTTTATTTCAGATTATTAAATTGATATTGCTTTCAAATTTCGGGTCATCACATCGGGGCGTCCTTCCAGAGGAGTACCCATGTGGCAATGGGAAGTTCCTTGGCCTGACCATTTGATGGAAATCCAAACTCCAATACGAGCCTTGTACGGTTTTAGTTGTATAACCTGCCATTTACTTATGGTGGCGCCCCACTGTTTAGATGGTAGCTATAGTAGGCATAGTGTGAAATGCCTATGCTGGCTAAGATTTATATTATACTTTCGAAATGCTTTCTGCACTTTGCACTTATAGTAATAATATCAAAGAAATTTGCGTATCAAGCATGTTTAACTATCATAAGGAGAAATCTCCTCTGATTATGCGTTTGCATTGTGTATGTGTGTGCGGGAGGCCTTATGATAGTTCCATTTTCTAAAAGCACTGCGAATCTATTTTAAAATATTTCTTTGTTTGTTTTTAAAGATAAACTGTTTTTGCTACTCATACCAGTCTCATGACTGACCTGGAATTTATTGTTTCTTTCCTAAACTTTGGGTGCTCAAATTTTTTCGACACGGGCAGTCCAGCGTTCGATTTTTCAGATAGCTAGGTTTAGTAGATTATCTGAAGCTAGTTCAATCTTTGCATGCGGACGAGACTTGCTTGTCTTAGTGCATCGTAATGTTGGATCGAGCTGCTACTGAAGTTCTCTCTTGAAGACTATCTTAGAATTATTTATTCCGCTGCTGGTGTTATCTATTTTTCCTTTCCGCTGCTATTTTATTATATCATATCTCTGATGTATATTGATATCTATTATATCATCTGTTGTATCAGATATTGTATCAATGCTGTATATCAATGTATTATTCTTTTCTTCCGCTGTGTTATTATACTTAACTGTGTTATAAGCTCCGATGACTCGGATTTGAACGGCCGAATCTGTGGCATTCGAGTACGATGTAAAGTATGGATGTCGATTTTCGCACGTGAAAAATTCATATCGTCACAGCTCATGTGAGCAGATTTCCTGGAGTTTGGATCTGTTGGATGAGCAGAAGAGAGTGGTGGCATCTTGGCAACTTCAGTAAGGAGCAGCTGCGTAGTCAGATGCAGTATCCATGGATGTTTCCGAAGATGTTTTTTCTTAGAACAGTTTATGGAAATAATTGGGGAATAGTCTTTACCTACCGTAGGGAAGACTCGGCTTTGTAAGAAGTTTTCCAGATTTCAAGCTAGGGAGTATGTCTGTATTGGAGAATGAGAATAAGGTCGATGAGTTGCTTCGCTTCGGATATGATCTCATTGTCACCCCCTTATGAGGAGCGAGATGTTTGTGATTGATTGGAGTCCGAGTTTCTTGAGAAGATGTCTGCTCATCTCAAAACTCTTTTGTGGAGATAGTTGTTATAAGGATCGAGGAGTTTTTAGATAAGAAGTTTTTGGCATCTGTGGTAGCGATGTAGCTCGGAAGTTTTTTGTATGCTAGTAGAAAGGTCGTCTAGTGAAGCAGTATCCTAGAGGTGGACCATCAGCTTCTATGGATTGGTTAGACTAACATAAGCTGTTCTAACTTGTGAAGAGAGAATAGTATCTTTGGAATCTAAACTGGGTAGAATCGCAAAAGTGACTTGCGATAGTTCAAGAGTTTATCTGAGTTGTCTTTTGCTTGTGATTGAGGCACTTCTAGAGGAAGTACGTACTATCGAAGTAGTCAGAGGTTTTCTGGATGTCTTCGAGGAAGTCAGAAGTTTGTCCGCATCTGGGGTTTGAGTTATATATCGACTTGGTTCCAAGGGAGACACCGATGGTTCAACCAAATAGTAGGATGGCTCCTAGAGAGAGAGGTATTGGGTGTAGCATCTCAGGAATTCTTGGAAAAGGATTGATCACACCTAGTTTTCAAGTTTGGATTCTGTTGTAAGGTTGTGTGACCGATTCAGACGGGTCACTAAGATTTTGTGAATCAAATGAACCATGTCTTCTGGGAAGTGTTGGACAAGTTGAGTTCATGTTCATCGATGGCATTCTCATCTACTTCTTATCAGAGTTGTGCAGCGGAAGCGAGGTAGCAGCTGTTCTAGAGTGGAAGCTATCGCAGAACCCTACGGAAGTTCGCATTTTTTGGGATTAGAGGGTTTCTATAGGAAGTTCAAATGGACCTCTGAATGCGAAGAAGTTTTTTAGAATCTGAAGGCGAAGTTGTTAGGTGCACCAGTTCGGGCTATTCCTGATAAGAGAAGTAGGTTTGAAGTCTACTGATGCTTGTGCAGTAGAATTTGTGTTCTACATGTCGGTGGATCTTGGGAAGACCATCTTATTGAGTAGGATCCAGAAATACGTTCTTGGTCTAGTTTTGTTTCGCGAGGCATCTGTGAAGGTTGAGCTGATCAGATAAGGATATAGGCAGCCCAGGATCGTCAGAAGAGTTATGCGGATAAGAGATGAAGTAATTTGGAATTCGAAGTGGGAGACTTCGTTGTTGTTAAGGTTTCTCGTGTTAATGGAGTAATAAGATGGGGAAAGACTAAGAAGTTGGCTCCGAGATATATTAGACTTATATGTGTTCTCGATAGGATAAGTTCTTTTGTCTATAGGATCAAATTGCCAGTTCGGATGGCTGGGATTCAATGTATTTCACGTATCTCTGAGGGAGTACGTGTAAGATCCATCACTGGTTATGGAATTTGCAGTTCAGAAAAGATTTCAAAGTTGAGCAGGACTTGATTATAGTCTGATATTCTGTTCAGGTTTGTAGATTAGACAAGAAGGAGTTCTGGATCATAGTGGTATAGCTAGTTAAGGTTCTGTAGAGCAAGTATCCTAGCGATTGTACCTGGAAAACTCTAGATAGTATTTGAAAGTTCTATCCTGAATTGTGTCAGGATAGTTAGTTAGTTAGATTTTTTGGGTTGATTGAGTTGGTTGATATGGTTGTTAGTGTATGATTGATATGTATGCTTCCTATTTGAAATAAAAACCTTTGTTGGATTATTGAATTATCTTTGCTTTTAAATTTCGAGGACGAAATTCTTTTAAGTGGGGAGGAATGTGATGACCCGGAATTTTGGGCAATAGCAATTTAATAATCTTTATTAATAATTAAATTGGCTTGATAATTTTCTTTTATAATCATTTAAATTTGGCAATATTTTTAATATCTTTTCTAACAATTTAAAATTAGTAATATTGATTTGATAATTTCCTTTTATAATTATTTTAATTGGCAAGTTTATTCTTTTAATAGCTAATAAATTGGTTTAATAATCTTCTTTTACAAATAATTAATTTGTGCAATTTATCTTTTCAAAAGCTAATAAAAAAAATATTTTCTATTTGAAATGTATATATATTGTATATATTGAAATTGGGAAAGTTTTGGTTTGAATTTAATAAAAGTACTTTCAAATTTCATTATATATGTAGATTGTAATTTGGAAGTTATAATTTAATATAATACATTAATTGATTCAAAAACATAAGTAATTTATAAATAGACATTTACATAAATTCACGTTTGTATGCATATAAAAATTTAAAAACTTATTAATTAAAAGATAAATATTATAATCATTTAAATATAATACATAAATATTTATAAATTTAAATAATTTAATAATTTAAAAAAAAATTGACCACTTGTAAACATAATGAGACATGGTTTCAACATTTGTAAGTTATGTAACACATAAGTTAACAAGTGGCATTCTTCAATTTATAAAATTAAAATTTCATAAATAAAACATGTATTAGTAGAAACTTGAAATTGGTTTCCAGTTCAATGGTTTTACAGTCGAATATTTTCTCTTCTTCTTCCTAAGTAAATAATAATAATAAATAATACAAACCTAGGAACTTAAATCAAAAAGAGAATCAAATTTCAAAGGAGCAGTTCAAACAATAGTTTCAGCCTGTTCAAAAATTAACAAGAGCATGCTGTAGGAATCAACTCAACAATTCAGAATCAAATTCAAATCAAGGGTAACAATTCCTGATCAAAGAAATTGAAGCCTGGAACAGGAAACCTGCTCCTCTGTTCTTTTAAAAAAAAAGGCGAGTCACAAATTTCTTACACTTCGAGTCTTCATCTTCACTTGAATTCACGACTTAACGTTTAATTTGGATCGATGTGGTTTTCGGATATTCAATTCGAAAACCCGATCCTTGTCGCACTGAATCCAAAACGCCGTTTTAAAGTCCAAGTGGTTTAAGGGTTTTAAACATTTTAACTTATATTCAGATAACATATACAGATAGATGATTCACATTATCACGGATAGATGATCCATATCAACCAAACATATCACAAAACAGCACATATCACATATCATAGATATCACATTCAAATCATCCAATATCATTCAATCATCCATAAGTAGGATTGATTCACTCTTAATCAATTTAATTAATCTATAATTAAATTAATTACTAAATTTTAATCACTTGGATTACCTTAATCCTACTTACTTAACATTAATTAGTTACAAATCAATTAATTAATCATCTCTTAATTATCTATCTTAATTAAATTATTCATTTTAATTAAGCATTCTTGATTAGTTACTCTTTAATTATATTAGGTAATTAACCCTTAATTAATTAAGAAAATTAATTATCCTTTAATCAATCCCATAAATTAATTAACTACATTGATTAACTATCTTGCCTAAAGAGGCATTTGGGTTATGCCGACAGCGTAACTCAATGTATGCGATCTACTGTGGACCATAGCGGAAATCGTGTGGACGTGAGTGTCAACGGTCTACGTTTGATTTTGTCGGGATGGCAACGTAACATTGGTAGACTGCGATCTGTGGTCGAGTGGAGAAGTTTCATTCTTTTGGCAGCGAAATTCGAGGGCGCTGATGCCTACAGTTATATGGGTTTTGCTGTGATAGCAACATAACCCCAGATGTAGCTGCGATCTGTAGCGGGTTCCATGGTTTAATCGAGGGCACAGAATGCCTACAGTTATCTATGGATTTTGCCGAGATGGCAACGTAACCATCGGGTTAACTGCGACCATGGATGGGGGTAATGATTTTCAGAGCATTCTCACCAAAAGACATTTCCTCTATTTCAAAAATGTTTTCTATATTTTCACAGAGTTTTCAAAAATGTTTTCCAAGTAATTTCACTGGGTGTTGAAAATGAGTCTGCTAAGTACTTATAGATTTTCAATCTTACGCCTGATCAACGTATGACCGAATTTCTGTGAGAACAAGGATAGACTTGTTGAAATATCGAGTAAAAAGAACTTTTGTAAAAACTATTTTTAATAATATTATATAGATTTTTAAAGTGTTTTAAAAATGGTGTTCAAAGAGGAAATTAAGGGATGATTAATTAATGGTTTGTAATTAATTAATAAATTAATGTTAAGTAAGCAGAATTAAGATAATCCGAGTGATTAAGGTTAGTAATTAATTCAATTCCAGATTAAATAAATTGATTAAGAATTAATCAAATGTGCTTATGGAAGATTGAATTGCATTAAGAGTTTGGATTAATATCTAGACTGGTAATTTGTGACGTACTGTAATATGGTAGGTTTAGGTAGGACAGTGATAATATGGTATATCTATGTGAGATGAATTGTTATATTGTATGATATCCTGAATATGATTGTTTAAAAACTTAAAAGTTGGATTAGAAATGATATTGAATTCGAAGAGACCGGGGTCTGGTATCAGTAATACCCGAAAACCACTTCGATTAGTAAACAAAATTATTTATAAATTAGATATGTGTTATTAAATAGGCTCGAATGAATTAAGTAAATTACATCCTTAAAACCTAAATCTGATGCATAAACTCCTGTAGTAATGAGTGATTAAAGGTTTGCAGGAATGAATTATCATGGTTGATGTGTATAAAGGTGAAACAAATCTGTGCATGTCTGTTTAACATATACACATGTCTCTGTTTAACAGCAAGTTCAAGTTCAAACATATTAAAATCAAATCCCTTCCTATATTTAATTTTAGGTCATGATCTTTGAAGATAAAGTGTGTATATGGATATGATTTCATTTTTAAAAATAACTTCTACTATATATATATTAGGGGATTTATTCGAAATTAGATATAACAGAGAAAATCAATCAATGGCAGAACGATTGTTAAATCTTCAAGTTTATGATTATGTAATCA
This sequence comes from Allium cepa, assembly GCA_030765085.1. NCBI lineage: Eukaryota > Viridiplantae > Streptophyta > Magnoliopsida > Asparagales > Amaryllidaceae > Allium > Allium cepa. The sequence continues at coordinate 790,996,464 of CM060945.1, read as the reverse complement.
GATTTATTATCAAAAATGATGAATTTTAAAACTAACATGGTAATTTTTAAGTTGATGGGCATTTAGAAACTTTGGGTTGATCGTATTTTGGATTTAGGTCAAATCCTGGCAATCGACAATTGAAGGGTGGCTGAGTCCTTGGCTGAAGCAGGCTTAGGTGTCGGGCGTACGGGAAAATTGATCGAATGGGCTATCACTCGCCATGTTGGCGCTGCGAGGTGGTGTTAGGGTTTAAGGTCGGGTTGAACGTCGATTTGTTGGGTGGGAATTTCATCGACGTTGGTGGATTTGATACCAACTATCACGATCCGTCCTTCTCGACCCTCAAAAATTGACACAAAATATGCCACAGTATAATATGCCGACGATCGAGTGCCGGAAAAGACAGATAGTTGAGAAAAGAAGAAGATAGGAGGAAGAAGGAACCAAACAATAACAGAATCTCACAATCGCAGCAGAACAAAATATAATAGATAATAACAGATCTTTACACAAAATGAAAACATATCTGTTTTATAGATCACATCATCAGAGTATCACAAACAAAACAACAATTACCAGCCTGGAAATTTCAAACAATCACAGGATCGGATATAAACGTCTACGGATAATATGTCTCGGTCCCCAGCTCCTTTCTTAAGCTCCCATGCATCGTATCCTATATCTTATAATGCACGCTCTAACCCGAGCATTATAATAAATAACACCATAGCCAGTTTGGAATACCAACGTGAGAAAATACACTCAAATTGATTATTAAAGCTCAAAAATCCTTTGAAAATTAAAAGCATTTCATAAGACCATGCCACAAATAAACATGTCGGGTTTTTACCTTACGATAGCCAAAACATTTCTTTTCAAAATCGTCTGATATTATAATATTGTCTAAATACAAATATTTATTCAAAATAGCCGAAATCGTTACATTTATTGATAAAATACTAGGTTCTACAATCAAAATCATAAATAGCACGTAGGGAGAATGGATTTCCAACTAATGACTAGGTACTAGGGTACCACCTAGTTTAGATCAACGTACCGAGGATCCAATCTAAATCTCCTGCAACACAAGACCGGGACTACCTCTTACTGGATAATCTCGAGTAAGATCATCCCACGGTTGGGATCAGCAACCGCTCACTAAGCCGAATAAAAAGGAACAGCTAAGCAGGGATGACCTTACCCTAATGGGCACGACCACTTGGCTTTGCTGCATATCCCTTGATTTTCAGTCATTCTTGGTTGATGAGGCTCGAGAATAAGCATTATCTTTTTAGAACATTTCACTTAGAATGCTCACCGTCCTCCTAACAATGTTTTGAAAGCATTCATCCATACAAGTCCGTTCCAAGTCCGAACAGAACCGAAGGCGCTACTCCTACTACATCCATTTTGGAATCACCCACAGGATTAGTAACGAGTAACCCTTGAACTTCACTGCTCCATCTTCGACTCCGAGCTCTTGTCTTCATCACAAAAAGTACTTGTTGGATCGAAGTGGTTTTCGGATCACAAATCCGATCCCGATCTCTATGAAACAACAATCGCTATTTTTCGGTAAACTCAACCCCGGTTCTTTAGGAAATACATAGATGAAGATATGATCGGAGTTCACCTCCTAATCGTTAGTGGACGAATTTCCTTACCAATGTTCTAGAAGAATGAACGAGTTTATATGTACAGTATAGCACCCTGAATGGTAACTCTACCACATAATTCTCGTTCCTCTTCTAGATATTTCCAAAGTCATATTTGGGTCCAGATTTGATAGTCGGTTATTTAACTATCATATACACAAACAATTCAACCAATTATTTCATTTCCTCTGAAAACACCAAGTCTTATAAAACTTAGATTCTTAAAATTTGAATCATTTTTCTTTAACATATATACTTAAGATATTTAAAAATAAACTACTTAAATTCCTTTACCCAAAATAATAGTTAAGAAATTCTATAATAAATTTCCAAATAAAATTTTAAGCCACAACAATATTTTTAAAATAAAAGTTTATATAAAGTATAAATATTAGAAAATTTCTTTTAAAAACTTAATGCCAGTTTAACCTTTAAAATAATTACTACTAAAATTAATTTGAATAGATTTACTTAAAATTCTAAAACAATCAAAAATAATAATTTTCTATTAACATTCTTCTTAAACAATTTTTAAAACCTAAACATATACTAATAAATTCCTCTGAAAAATATACTTGGCTTTCATGTTAATACACTTCCATTCCATAATAAACCAAAGGACCCTTTTATAAATTCTGCTTGATTTATCTCAATTCAAATTTACATCTCAATCCCGTAAATTTCTTTCAACACTTTAAAAATAAAACACCTTTTATTTTTAAACTCATTTCCCATCTCCTCGAAATCACTTCCAAAATATATACTTAACTTATATAAAATAAGTTGCTAAATTCTTTATTCAAAATATATTTTTGAAAATCTATAAGAGTTCCCTGAGTAACCTTAATCAAAAATTTCCCTTTAAAATAAAGTAATTATATCAAAAATGTATGTTAAAATTTCCTTTAGAAAACATAAAACTAATTTGCCTTTAAAATACTTAAATACCATAATTACTAAATAAATATTTACTTTTCACTTAAAAATAATAATTTTTCTAAAACATTCTAAAAACTCATTTTTAAACCTCTTGTTTATACTTCGAAAGCTTTTCTTTGAAAATATACTTAGTTTTCCAGGAAAAATACACTTCCCATCTTTTAAAAATAACCTCACTTTTATTTTTAAAACGATTTGTACCTTCTTATAGAAATTCTCACCGGAAATTTATATTTTCAAATTTATCCACTGATAAATATTCCACTTTTATAACCCAGTTTATAAATTTTTTTCCTCATTTCCTTCCCAATCACAGTTTCAGAAACACTTAACAAATTCCAAACCAATTTTTCGAATTTAATTTCCTTAAATTCATTACTTAAAAATTCCTTTTCATTTCCCTTTTAATCCCAATTCATTTTATTTATGTTTTAAAATACCAGATTATACTTATCCAACCATAACACAACATAATAAAATTCCCAAATTAATCTATCACAGGATATCAATAAAATACATCACAGATTATGAAGATAATTTCTATATTGTGAGGAATCCAGTTGGATCCCTCCAACCTGTTTTCCTACATCCACAGATGTTAGCATACAAATAAATATCGATCCAATCTGATTATAATTTTTACATTCAATCAATCAATCAATCATTTAAATATTAACTATTTAAATTAAATGGCATCCAGATGTGAGTGGTTAACTCACCTTGAATTCAAAATGCCAAGCGTTCAAATTTTACGTTAAATCGAGCATGTTCGATTTAATGCAAAATTTTCACTTGCTCAAAACAACTCCAAATCTACACCATAGCTGGCCGCTCGTCGCTACGATTCTGGTGCTTCTTGTTTCGTCAGAATCTGATCACGCATGCATGAGATATTAAGTTTTAAAGGTTGCAAATACAATTTGTAAAACAGTTTCTTCTTTTAATTATTTTATTTTATAATATTACCCTCAGATCTGCCGTTAATTTCCACTTCAGGAACCAAGGCCATCCCTTTCGTACTAACTCCTTCATTCAAAAAACACGAAACCGAACCCACCGCTCTTTACATTGACCGAACGAATGCCCTCCCCATCGTCCACTTGAACCAGATCAGGACCCACCATCTCGAAGACCATCGCAGCATGCGTCCATGGCCAGAGTGATGCCAAGATCGGCTGTAACAATCCGATATTTTCAGCCATTCGCAGACACACATGCCAGACTTGAATTGCTCAAAATACCGCATTGTAAATAAATTTGGAGCAAATGAAATCGAATACACAGAATCACAGACACAGAACAATCAGAATAACTTCCAGCGGAAAATAAAATAACATAGTACTTCATGAAGCTCTATAATAGAGTCTAAAAAAAATACATAATATCAGTCTGAAAATAACATAATAGAAATACCAAATACATAGAAGTTCACTAATACATGAGATAAACTAAAACAGATGAAACAGAAATAGATATAAATGTAGATAGGTAGAAACTCCAGCAGAGACCAGCTCCAGAGAAAGAATCCAAAGCTGTGAATACTCAGGCTGACCCTAGCGTAAAATAAAACCCAAAACGCTCGAGTCAGGACAATATATACTTATATAATGTAAACCACCTCAAGTGAACTGTAGTAGAAATGCACAATAACTTAAAGGATGCTTGGGATCGCCCATCCTTTAAGGATCAGTTAAACAATAAATTAAATACATCCCATGGTTAAAATTTCAAATAATAATTTATACTTCGAAATCAGATATCATTTCAAAATTCAATATCATTCAAAAAAAATCCATTTCAGAATATCGTATCTTTTCAAAACCACTTTCATCTTATTTAAAATACCATTTCAACACGCATTTCAAAATAGTTTATATTTCAAAACAAATTACTTCATTTTAAATCATAAAAATGAAGTTATTATATTTCATAATTAAATTATTAAATTTCCAAAAATTTAAACTTTTCAAAGTTCATTCATTCACTTAATTTTATCAAAATAGTGAAAATTCACCTTTCGTAGCATTTAGAAAATGCTACGGAAAGTCACATTCAATATAGTTGAATTTAACGAAAGACATGTGACGCCCCACCTCTATACCCACACTAGCCAAGAACACTACGGAGTAGTGCTGTCAACTAGCATGGAGAATAAGGCTGTTGAGGAGCGACCATCCATGTAATTGCTTATCACACGGTGGCTATAAATAATCTTCGAAAACAAACATAGAAATAATCATAACACAAATCAGTCACAGATATCCATATCACAAAGGCGGAAGAAGATATGAATATATAACTAACACATGAAAGTGTACATCAGAGTAGTGGTCCATAAGATCCACGATAATACAAAAGAATAGCAACACGTGCTATACAAAAGAATACAACTATGAGTCTATATCTCAAGTGTATACAACAAAAACTGCTAATCTAAACAGTTAGCCAAAAGTCAGAGTGATGAATCCCTGGGAAGAAGTCAAGCAGAAGCACCTGTAACATCTCGGTCTGACCCGAGTATTATTTAAGAAAATAATAAACGGGTCAGTCTAGCTATAAATATCAGATGACATGATATAACATAAAAGATATGGCATAAACATAAAATATCCATAATGACATACCACCATAAGTATGTAAATAATGATCAACAGAAGATCAATCAATAAGAGATAATCAATATCACAAGAATCTTCTCAAAGATTCGGAAAGGGCATCATACCCCAAACTTGTACTCATAACAAGTCAATGACATAAATTCTAGAAATCAATGCAAGAAGTCCAGAAATCACAGAAAAGAGAAAGAGGCCTATCACATGACGGTCCGAAGACCAAGGGGAGCTACCCCACATGTGTGAATGGAATCACACAGATTAAGGTCCAGACTAACCAAAAAGCAAAAAGGTATGTGTGAGTGGAATCACACAAGTAGTGTCTAGTCTAACCTCGCAACAAGAGACATCGCACAGTTGCTAGTCTAAATCATCAGAATGATCGTCATGATCAACGAGAAGTTCAATTACACTAAGCTAGTAAATATAGAAGTTTAGCTTCATGTCCCATAACCACTTGCTTAACTTAAATATTTACGAACAAACTATAAATCTTCACTAATAAAATTGTCATAAGAGGTTCAATCGAACAAGTCTAAGAATTAACCGACGAAGTGAACGCAAGCGTTTCATACCACTTGTTTTACTAAGTCGTTTAATTAGATTTCTCATCCGAGTGAGGTAAAGGTTTGTATACACTAATAGATTGGAAAACGGTTTAAGAAAAGAGCTTTGTTATTAAAAATAGAGTTGAAATTGTTTGTTAAAAGAGTTTTGATATTTACTACTAGTATTGAAACCTTTATATTGTAAAGTGACGAAACACAGAAGCAATTGTAGAAACAATCAGTCACAAAAATCGCATACGGAGATGTGAATAAAATCCAAGGAAATCAGCTCAATGTTTTTCAGATAAGATCCCCTACGGAGGGGGGTCCAGGGGGGTGGCAACCCCCCAAGGTGGGGGTGCGGGGGCAACGCCACCGCTTACGGGGTTCGACCTGCCCGGTCAGGTCGCGGGGGTCCAGGGGGCGCCCCGACCAAAACGGTACGACCTAGTGAAGACAAAATGAGGTCTAACGACCTAATGGTCTAAGGGGTCACACGAACTATCGGGATAAGGTCCAACGACCTATGAGTTAAAGGTCCATCGACCTATTGGGTTATAAGGTCATACGACCTAACGACTCAAGGGTCTAACGACCTAACGACTCAAGGGTCTAACGACCTAAGGTATTCGCGACTTAACGGGTTATAGGCCTAACGACCTAACAGGGTTCACGACCTAAGGTATTCGCGACTTAACGGGTTATAGGCCTAACGACCTAACAGGGTTCACGACCTAAGGTATTCGCGAACGTCCTACTGCTTAAGGCTAACTCGTGAGCAACCTACACTTAAGGCTTAACTCGCGAGCGACCTACGGCTTAAGGCCTAACTCGTGAGCGACCTACGACTTAAGGCTTAACTCGCGAACGACCTACGGCTTAAGGCCTAACCCGTGAGCGACCTACGACTTATGGCTTAACTCACGAGCGACCTAACTCCGAAGTGCCAATACTTCCAGAATGACCTAAAGCCCTGCGACCTATGGTACTAACTCGCGAGCGACCTAACGAGTTAACTCGTGAGCGACCTAATTCCGAAGTGCCAATTCTTCCAGAACGACCTAAAGCCCTGCGACCTACGACCCAGTGACCTTGCGACCTATCACCGAACGAGTCAAGTGGCCAGAACGAGCTAAGTGCAGGAAATTTCCAAAAATGCTAAAAATTGGGGTTTTTCGCCAATCCAACCCAAACCAAAGGCAAATGTGCATGCAAAAGTGATAGGGAATCATTCCCAACAGTCCAATATGGTTATAGACTAGAATCGTGAGATAAAAATCTCACCTTTGCACCAAATATCAATGAAAATGAAGTTTTAAGCAAGCAAGAATCAATCCTTCTTCTATCTAAGCACAAGAAGCTTGAATCCAATGTCTTCTTCTTGAATTTGGAGTAGAAAGATGGATTGCAATTGAATTTGAGTTTTGGAATTTTAATTTCCCATTCCCTCCACCATTAATGCCAAAGCTTGATTAGTTAGGAAATTTATGAAGAGTGAGGAGAAGAGGGTTGGAACTTGGGCTTAATAGGCTAAACTAACCCAAAGTCCAAAGCGGGAAAAGTTAGTGAAATTTCACTAACTCCAAACCTATCGATGTTTATACTTAAAAAAGTTGTAAACGGCATTTCGAACTCAATGGAAGTGGTCTCGAGTCCTAATTTGACCGTTTGCAAAAAGTAACTTTTCGGACCAAAATCTGATTAACGAGTTAATATTTAAATAAAATATTTAAATACAAACTCGATAAATATGCGGGTTGTTACAAGACAGCATTTAAAAATGCTGTAATAGGGTTATATTAGTTTCGAATAAACATAATTATATTCAATAATTATAACATTTACAAAAATGCTATAATAACCATTAATTAAATTTAGCCATTTGGTTCATTATTATTAACCACAACATTTACAAATGCTGTATTATCATTTACATTAGAATTAATAGCATTTCAAAAATGCAGTTAGTTAACTTCAAATATTCAGTATAATTTCACAAATAATTATATTTTTATTTAAATCATTTTTAACTTATAAAATCATATAATTTCACTTTTATAATCATCATTTAAATACCCTTATATTCATGATTTTATAAAGTTAAATTTCCATTCAATAATCAAGATTTAATAATAACTCACTTATTAAATTCCAACATTAAATTTAAACTTTAAATTTTCAAATATAACTTAATTTCATTTTTATTTACTTAACTTAAAATTCACTTTTAGGCCAAATTCACAAATTTCCAATTTTAATTATATTTCAAAATTTCAACTTAATTATTCATTCATTTCACATTTTCACTATTCAAAAATCATTAATACATTATAAAATCATTTTAAATTCATTTAAATCCAAAATATCATAAATTTATCATATTTTCATATTTAATTTAAATTCCAATTATCATCAAATTAAAATTTCCAAAATAACTTACATTTCACATTTTCTAACTTTACCATTAATTTATTTCACTTATAAATTTTCAGAAAATTAATAATGCTTTAAAAAAATCATTTTAAATTAAGTTTAAATCAAAATATTATAATATTTACATTTCTAAAATATTTTAAATTTTTTAGAAAAACATATTTTAACTACGGGTTTGTATTTCATTTTCTAGCCTAGGTAAAGTGATACAGGTAATATATCATTTCAACCCGTAATTTACAAAGAAAACCCGGGTTTGATCATTTCAAACCCGCAATCCCAAGTAAATTAAAATAATTGAAAATTATTCAGGCCTATCATTTCAGCCCATAACGATTTTCTCCTATTGTTAAGTCCGTTCGGGTATGTATCATTTCAACCCATAGTGATTCTAATCTAAAGGGAACTTGCAGTGTGATAAACTGATATAAATAACAGAACAACATAATATAATAGTAATAGATGATATAACAGATGTTGAAGCATGGTAAACATCATCTAATCATAACATCGCAGATATAATATGGTGATGCATTCTACAGATTCAAAAGTGGTCAATTTACTAGTTATACAGGTACAGATTGCCTGGTGAGAATAACTCACTGGTATAGCTGGAGATGACAACAACGAATGCACAACTGAGATCCACACAAGCATGAAAGCACGAGGCAGATTCGATTGGGAGAGCCAGGGATTAATTTCCTTGAATACAAGTCAAACAAAACAATATAACAATCATAAGCTTTCAAACCAAAAATACGATTAACTATGCTAGAATTAACTGCGTAAAACAAAGCTGGAATGCTTTGCACTTGCTTTCAACATTCTTAGGCTCGGCCATAAGGTGGAATACATGTCTAAAGTGAGAGTTTGGATCTGGTTTGGGTGGATATGGGTCGGCCAAACATGGTTTGTTGATGGTGCAAAGGTAGTGCAAAGAGATATGTGCATGGACAACAACTACAAAGGCAAACTACATGGATACAATGCAACATTGGGCTTGGTCCAAGCAAGACCAGGCACGGCCATCTCTGTAGTGGGATGGAGGATGGTGTGGTAGAGGGTTTCAGGTCATCTATGGGTGGTGGAGGTGGAGTAGGGGGCGACCAAGGGGTGGTTGAAGGTGATGCAGGCAAAGGTGATTGGCTATGGTGCATATATGTGAAATTTGTGTAGATATTGTTGGATTTGGTCACATGGGTGCACGGCCAGTGGCTTGGGGCTGTAGAGGAGGTGGTGGAAGCTGGCTCAGGTGGTGGTGGCAGCCATAGTGAAGGAGGAGCAAGGGCCGAGCATATAGGTGAAGAGAACAAGTGCAAATTCAAAGAACAAAACATAGAAAAGTGAAAGGAAAATAGAAGTTTCTTACCAAAATTTTTGTACAGGAATGGCCGAACTAATTTTTAGGTTTCGAGATGAAAAATTTACGTGAGAAACAAATGAGAAGTCGGCTGAAGCAATGGAGTTGAGGCAGCAAAAATGAAAAGGTAATGGTTGGAGTTGAAAAGGTAAGAATACAAAGAGCCTTAAGAAAAAAAAAGTCACCAAACCTTTCACATTTCTCTTATTCTTTTTATAATTTTAAATAACTGAATAATATATATAAATTCAGATAAAACATGAAAATTTAGTAAATAACCAAAAATAAATAAAAAATATTAATTATATATAATTAAATTAAGAAAAATAGCAAAAATTTGCAAACTAAGCTAGAAAATATGAAAATAAATGAAACGAACTTTGGAAAAAATTTATGTACATGGAAAAAATTTATAACATAAAAATAAAATGCATGCATAAAAATGAATAAATAAATTTTAATTAAATATAATTTAATGAAGAAAATAGCAGAAAATGGAAATTAGCCTTCAAAAATAGAAAATAAATTCAATAAGCTTTGGAAATTTTTTATCATCACTTTAAAAATATTTAAAAGACAAAAATATATGACACAACATATAATACAAATTAGAATAAGATATGACAAATAAAAATATTATTTATATAATTTAAAATAAACAATATTGTTAAATAAAATAGTTTACACTCAATATTGTAAAAAGCATAACTTTCACATTATAACTCCGATTTCAACGAAACGAATAGCAGTATTCTTAAAACTTAATCTATTTTCATAATAAAAGATAAAATTAAAAAATTCAAATATTTAAATTTAAAATTTAAAAGTCAAAGTTTGACCATATTGACTAAAACTTCACTTTCTAGAAAATATTCAATTCATTGAAGTTTGGGAATATAATTCATATAATAATCAAAATTTATATTTAAATAACAAAATTTATTACTTTTAATAAATAAAATAAAGTTTTAAATCGGGAATTTAATTTAAAATAAATAAAATATATAATAAAATAATCACAATATACAGGGTTGTTACACTCTCCCCCACTCAAATCTTTTGGTCCTCGAAAAGGAACGAGCAAGGAAAATAAGGAAAAGAAAGATAGACAAAGAAAATAGTACCTGAAAACAAACAATTCCGAATTCGAAGCATGAACAATTCCAGACAGCTTCTTGGCACATCCAGATGATAAACCAAAGAAACAACTCTTTCCACAAAAATGCAGAAAGGACCTTCGAAGAGAAAAAATAGAAATAGCTAGAAGGGAGAATAGGTTGAAAGAAAAGGATGAACCATATTTTAAAACCATATACATTTCAATTTAATTTTTTTTTATAACATTTATAATATGATGAATAATCATTTGATTCAAATTTGATAGTTCGAAGTAAACAATATTTAAAACATTTTTAAATTATTTAGACAAATAAAATAAATGATCAAAATATCATTTATATTGTATACTGTATCAACATACTTTTATAACTCGATGTCTTAACAAGTTTACTTTCATTCCCGTAAACTCTGGCTATGCGTTGATCAGGCGCAAAGCTAGAATTCTTCAGGTACTTAATGGACTTGTTTCAACACCCAGTGAAAATACTGGAAAACTCTTTTTAAAAACAGATATGGAAAGCACAATCCAAACAAATCAACCAAACCAAACAGTTGTCTAACCATGGATCGCAGATACACAATGGTTACGTCTGGATCCCCCAGAAAACAATCCGTATCCGTAAGCTTTCTCTGCCCTGCGATTTACGCCATGATGACTAGTAGAGTGCAGGATACACAATGGTTACGCCTAGATCCCCCAGGAAATAATCCGTACCCCTAGGCCGTCTCAGCCAGGAAGTTTCGCTACTAATGCGGCTACATAAATTGCAGGATACACAATGGTTACGCCTAGATCCCCCAGGAAATAATCCGTACCCCTAGGCCGTCTCAGCCAGGAAGTTTCGCTACTAATGCGGCTACATAAATTGCAGGATACACAATGGTTACGCCTGGATCCCCCAGGAAACAATCCGTACCCCTAGGCCAGCTCAGCCAGGCAGTTGCGCTATGCAGTCGCGCACGTAAAACCATGAAGATCGCCATGGAATTCGATGACACTCGAGTATCATATCTGGAAAACCCAAATTAGAAAGAAAAATATCGATGGAATGAATCCACAGTGTGGCCACAAAGCGGATATCAAGCAGAAGGCACTTTCCATATCTTTACTTCGAAAATATGTATCATATAGTACCTTTCAAAATCACTTTCAAGGATCATATTTATATAAAGTCCATTATATATAAGATTCCATTTCAAATCGAATATTTTCCAAATCCATAGTATATCAAATCATACTTATATATTATATAAGCTTTCATTTACAAATTGAGTACCTTTTCCAAATCAACAGTTTCAAATCAACTTAATACTTATACAAATCCATTTTATATAAGTTCGATAACTCCCAAATCACGTATTTAGTAAATCAAGGTTCTCAATTTTAATTCATTTCAATAATATTCAATTTCAAAATCATATATGATTTCACCAAATCATTTCTTCTAAATCACATATATTCAGTTTCAAAGTTTCTTAAAACAATAGATTTAGAAAATAGTCCAAATTTTCAAATCTACAAAATTTAGGTCCAACAAATTCATTTCCATTTCAAATATATTCACCTTCAAAAAATCATAATACTTTCAAAGTTATAAACCTTTTGAAACCAAAATACTTGAAATCATTACACTTTGAAAATCATAACATTTAGAAATCATACATTTGGAATCATAAAACATTCCTTTAATTCTTTACATTTCACAAATTTATTCAGTTTAAACCCAAATCTAAAATTTCAAATTTTAGTTCAATTCAATTTAGTTTTCCAACAAAATCATTTCAAATACTATCAAATTTCAAATAAAGATTCCATAAAATAAATTATTCAATTTTTAATATATTTCAAAGCTTAAATGCCATATTCCAAAACTAAATTTTATAATTTCATATATCTCTAATTTTACTTCATTATTACTTAGTTTTGAAATATTCATTTCATAAATCCATCGTTTTTAATTAAACTCAAATTACAAGTAAACCAAATATCCATTCATACTAATCTAAACTTCAAATATTCATTTATCAAAATCAATTATCATTCCAAATTCACAATCTTTATCAAAATAAAGATTAAATAATTTCCAAACCATTTCAATCATCAAAATATCTAAAATGGTTACTAAGTTTAAAACCATCCTTTTTTTAAAACCTTCAAACTATTTATTTCTATAAGAAAAATCCAATTTACCATTGGAAAGATCATTATTCCATATATATATATACACACTTTATTCAAAATATTTCAAATCTATATTTCATACCAGTATAATTCAAAATAGTCTTGTTTATTTTACTCAACAAACAGTTTCAAACTTATATAAATCATATTACTTAATACTTTAATCATACCAAACTAAACCTATATTCTTTATCAAATACCCTATACCATTCAAAATTTCCTAGCTTTGAAAAGTTAACCTTGATTTGGAAGTGCTCGAACCTTCAAAATAGTTGAAGAAATCATATTTTCAATCCAAGAGTTGGAAATCACCAACAAATCAGTAAACCAATTCCAAATGATAGGGTTATACCAAAACAAATCTTAATCTCGAGGACTGAACACCGTCTTACTTTAAATCATTTCAAATATATATACATATATCTTTTGAACATCAAACCATAATTCGAAATCATAAATAAAAATTTGGTTTCACAAAATCACTCGCATAGCAAAGCTACTAGAGTGGCCCCTCCCCCACACAGAAACACAAAAATTAATGTTGATGATGTATACCTTCATCACCGAAATAATTTTTCAGCGACATAAGTGAGTTCTGGTCTTTTATTTCCTTGAAGACTTCTTTGAAATCTCTTCGAAATCATTGGAACTCATTCGAATACAATTGAAACATTTCTTATTCAGAAAATGTTTTTAAATCATATTATTACATATTTTCCAAATCTAAACCAATTTCAAAACAACGGAGTTTGATTCCTCGAAATTCAAAATCCTTCAGTCATAAATCATTTTATATAAGTCAAATGCTTATAAATTTTCAAAATTTCAAATCCTTTCAAAACTTCAAATTTCTTGTTTTAAAAAGGTATACAATCCTTATCAAAAACATTTCACATTTATATACAAAATAGGGTCATCCTTATCAAAATAATAATTTTGATGTATGCACACATTCAAAATAAAATCAAACGGGATGGATTTCAGAAAAAACAGAGATTCAAATTTAGAGGAACTATAATCAAATAGAATTCTGGTTCGAAGATAAGTTCAAACGAAAATGAGATAATTTAATTACCAAATAGAAGATAGATAAGCCTTTATAAATCACGGGCGGTCAACCGTGACTTCAGGAATATAATAAATGCGGAAATCTAAGGCAAATCGACATTCGATCGCCAGAGATAGAATCTGGGGATAGCAGAAGGACATAGATAGCATCGTAAACTGAGGATACAGAAATCTCCAGTGAATCAATGCCAATTGTAAAGGAGTTTTCATCCCTTTACAAATTATTCAAAGATTTGCGGAATCACCGTTCTTTATAGAGGTCATTCCAAAGTGGAATTATGGAATGCTCCAAAATCAACAGGATAAAATAAGGGAACAAGGCTGGACTTCAGAACAAGTGGGAGTGTTCCAAAGATCAAGGAATCCTAATCATTAAGAATCCTAACCAAAAGATTTCTAATAAGGTGAATACAGAAGGAATGAAGTTTAGAAAATCTTGGTTTCAAAGTAAGAAATTTTTTATACCAAAATAATCTTTGAACATCTTTTAAAATCATTTGGAAATCATTTTATACTTCGAAAATACGCTATCTCATAAAGAAAGGATTCTGAGATTGATTTCACTCATTCTAGTGTATTTCTGACCTATCTCTAATGAGTTTTTGCTCCGCAGGCTAAGGTTTGCCTAAAAACAAATCTTTGATACCAAATGTAACGGGCTGCGCCAGTGGGGTAACGTCCACCATAGCATACATTGGTACATGTGTTCTGCCTTTACGGCTAGCCTCTCGACTGCACCACCAACCCCCGCGGAGACATGTAGGAGTAAGAGTCAACCGTTCGCTACCAAACCAGAAAGCGAGTAACCCCTATCATGCTGCACCCTCCAAGTGCAATGGCAGACACACATGTCGAACTTAAATTGCTCAAAATACCGCATTGTAAATAAATTTGGAGCAAATGAAATCAAATACACCGAATCACAGACACAGAACAACCAGAATAACTTGCAGCGGAATATAAAATAGCATAGTAGTTCATGAAGCTACTATAATAGAGTCTCAAAATAAATACATAATATCAGTCTGAAAACAACATAATAGAAATCCCAAATACATAGAAGTTCATTAATACATGAGATAAACTAGAACAGCTGAAACAGAAATAGATATAAATGTAGATTGGTAGAAACTCCAGCAAAGATCAGCTCCAAAAAGAGAGTCCAAAGCTGTGAATACTCAAGCTGACCCGAGCGTAAAGTAAAACACAAAACGCTCGAGTCAGGACAATATATACTTATATAATGTAAACCAACTCAAGTGAACTGTAGTAGAAATGCACAATAACTTAAAGGATGCTTTGGATCGCCCATCCTTTAAAGATCAGTTAAACTATAAATTAAATACATCCCGTGGTTAAAATTTCAAAATAATAATTTATACTCCGAAATCAAATATCATTTCAAAATTCAACATCATTCAAAAAAATCCATTTCAAAATATCGTATCTTTTCAAAACCATATTCATCTTATTTAAAATACCATTTCAACGCACATTTCAAAATAGTTTATATTTCAAAACAAATTACTTCATTTTAAATCATAAAAATGAAGTTATTATATTTAATAATTAAATTATTAAATTTCCAAAAATTTAAACTTTTCAAGTTCATTCATTCACTTAATTTTATCAAAACGATGAAAATTCACCTTTCGTAACATTTAGAAAATGCTACGGAAAGTCACATTCAAAATAGTTCAACTTAAGAAAAGACAGCATTTAAAAATGCTGTAATAGGGTTACATTAGTTTCGAATAAACTTAGTTAAATTCAACAATTATAACATTTACAAAAATGCTATAATAGCCATTAATTAAATTTAGCCATTTGGTTCATTATTATCTACCACGGCATCTACAAATGTTGTATTATCAATTACATTAGAATTAATAGCATTTCAAAAATGCAGTTAATTAACTTCAAATATTCAGTATAATTTTGCAAACAATTATATTTTTATTTAAATCATTTTTAACTTATAAAATCATATAATTTCACTTTTATAATCATCATTTAAATACCTTTGTATTCATGATTTTATAAAGTTAAATTTTCATTCAAAAATCAAGATTTAATAATAACTCACTTATTAAATTCCAATATTAAATTTAAATTTTAAATTTTCAAATATAACTTAATTTAATTTTTATTTACTTAACTTAAAATTCAATTTAGGCCAAATTCTCAAATTTCCAATTTTAATTATATTTCAAAATTTCAAATTAATTATTCATTCATTTCACATTTTCTTTATTCAAAAATCATTAATATATTATAAAATACTTTTAAATTCATTTAAATCCAAAATATCATAAACTTATCATATTTTCATATTTAATTTAAATTCCAATTATCACCAAATTAAATTTCCAAAATAACTTACATTTCACATTTTCTAACTTTACCATTAATTTATTTCACTTATAAATTTTCAGAAAATCAATAATGCTTTACAAAAATCATTTTTAATTAAGTTTAAATCAAAATATTATAATATTTGAATTTCTAAAATATTTTAAATTTTTTAGAAAAACATATTTTAACTACGGGTTTGTATTTCATTTTCTAGCCTAGGTAAAGTGATACGGGTAATATATCATTTCAACCCGTAATTTACAAAGAAAACCCGGGTTTGATAATTTCAAACTCGGAATCCCAAGTAAATGAAAATAATTGAAAATCATTCAGGCCTATCATTTCAGCCAATAACGATTTTCTCCTATTCTAAAGTCTGTTCGGGTATGCATCATTTCAACCCATAATGATTCTAATCTAAAGGGAACTTGCAGTGTGATAAACTGATATAAATAACAGAACAACATAATATAATAGTAACAGATGATATAACAGATGTTTAAGCATGGGTGAACATCATATAATCATAACATAGCAGATATAATATGGTGATGCATTCTATAGATTCAAAAGTGGTCAATTTACTAGTTATATATGTACAGATTGTCTAGTGAGAATAACTCACTGGTATAGCTGGAGATGACAACAACGAATGCAATTGAGATTCACACAAGCACGAAAGAACGACACAGATTTGAGTGGGAGAACCAAGGATTAATTTTCTTGAATACAAATCAAACAAAACAATATAACAGTCATAAGCTTTCAAACCAAAAATACGATTAACTATGCTAGAATTAACTGCGTAAAACAAAGCTGAAATGCTTTGCACTTGCTTTCAACATTCTTAGGCTCGGCCATAAGGTGGATTACATGTCTAAAGTGAGAGTTTGGATCTGGTTTGGGTGGCTATGGGTCGGCCAAACATGGTTTGTTGATGGTGCAAAGGTAGTGCAAAGAGATATGTGCATGGACAACAACTACAAAGGCAAACTACATGGACACAATGCAACATTGGGCGCGGTCCAAGCAAGACCAGGCACGACCATCTCTGTAGTGGGATGGAGGATGGTGTGGTAGAGGGTTTCAGGTCATCTATGGGTGGTGGAGGTGGAGTAGGGGGCGGCCAAGGGGTGGTTGAAGGTGATGCAGGCAAAGGTGATTGGCTATGGTGCATATAGGTGAAATTTGTGTAGATATTGTTGGATTTGGTCACATGGGTGCACGGCCAGTGGCTTGGGGCTGTAGAGGAGGTGGTGGAAGCTGGCTCAGGTGGTGGTGGTGGCAGCCATAGTGAAGGAGGAGCAAGGGCCGAGCATATAGGTGAAGAGAACAAGTGCAAATTCAAAGAACAAAACATAGAAAAGTGAAAGGAAAATAGAAGTTTCTTACCAAAATTTTTGTACAGGAATGGCCGAACTAATTTTTAGGTTTTGAGATGAAAAATTTACGTGAGAAACAAATGAGAAGTTGGCTGAAGCAATGGAGTTAAGGAAGCGAAAATGAAAAGGTAATGGTTGGAGTTGAAAAGGTGAGAATACAAAGAGCCTTAAGAAATAAAAAGTCACAAAACCTTTCACATTTCTCTTATTCTTTTTATAATTTTAAATAACTGAAAAAAAAAATTATAAATTCAGATAAAACACGAAAATTTAGTATATAAACTAAAATAAATAAATAAATATTAATTATATATAATTAAATTAAGAAAAATAACAAAAATTTGCAAACTAGGCTAGAAAATTTGAAAATAAATGAAGTGAACTTTGGAAAAATTTTATGTACATGAAAAATATTTATAAATAAAGATAAAAACATAAAAATAAAATGCATACATAAAAATGAATAAATAAATTTTAATTAAATATAATTTAATGAAGAAAATAGCAGAAAATGGAAACTAGCCTTTAAAAATAGAAAAGAAATTCAATAAGCTTTGGAAAATTTTATCATCACTTTAAAAATATTTAAAAGACAAAAATATATGTAACATAACATATAATACAAATTAGAATAATATATGAAAAATATTATTTATATAATTTAAAATAAACAATATTGTTAAATAAAACAGTTTACACTCAATATTGTAAAAAGCATAACTTTCACATTATAACACCGATTTCAACAAAACGAAAAGAAATATTATTAAAATTTAATCTATTTTCATAATAAAAGATAAAATTAAAAAATTCAAATATTTAAATTTAAAATTTAAAAGTCAAAGTTTGACCATATTGACTAAAACTTCACTTTCTAGAAAATATTCAATTCATTAAAGTTTGGAAATATAATTCACATAATAATCAAAATTTATGTTTAAATAACAAAATTTATTATTTTTAATAAATAAAATAAAGTTTTAAATCAGGAAATTCAATTTAAATGAAATAAAATATTTAATAAAATAATCACAAAATACAGGGTTGTTACATCGGCACTCCCCTTCATCCCAAAATCGAGCACGACCCGCAACACTTCCCGGGCCAAATACGATCGAAAATGGTCACGATAATCGATCATAACTGTTGAATGTATCGAGCTCAGAGAGCTCTACACATTTCGTATTGGAGATTTTTGATATTGTTGCATGGATTACGAGGAATTAAAGAAGAAAGATAACGAGATATTGGCCACTAAAAATAGATAACGGCGGCTCAGAAGAAGAAACTAGGGTATGGCCAAAACGTGATTATATAAACGTAATTTAATATAATTTTAATATCAATCTCAAATTTTAACAAGCTATACATACAAACTCCAAATCTGTAACAACCCTGTATTTTCTGATTATTGTAATTGTATATTTTAATTATTTTAATATAAATTCCTAGTTTAAAAACTTTATTTTATTTATTAAAATGAATACATTTTGTTAATTGAAATAAAATGTTGATTTTGACGTGGATTAGAATTTCAAACATGCATAAATTGAATATTTCCAGAAAATGTGAATTTTGGTCAATCTGATCAAACTTTTACTTTTAAATTTAAATTTTAAAATTTTGAAAATTTTAATTTTTTCTTTTATTATGGAAGTAAATAAAATTTCAAGAACACTGCTTTTCGTTTCGTTGAAATCCGAATAATATTGTGAAAGTTATGCTTTTTACAAAATTGGGTGTAAATTGTTTTATTTAACACTACTTTTTATTTTAAATTTTATAGATAATCTTTTTAATTGTCATATATTATTCTAAATTGTGTTATATGTTATGTTACATATATTTTTACCTTTTGAATATTTTAAAGTGATGTTTGAATTTGTCCAAAGCTCATTGAATTTATTTTCTATTTTCAAAGGTTAGTTTCCATTTTTCTGCTATTTTCTTCATCTAAACTATATTTAAATTAAAATTTATTTATTTACTTTTGTGATTTCATTTTTATTTTGTTTTCTTATCTTTATTTATAAATACTTTTAAGTACATAAAAATTTTCCCAAGTTCATTGCACTTATTTTTCATATTTTCAAGACTAGTTGCAAATTTTGCTGTTTTATTTAATTAAACTATATATAATTAATAATTTATTTATTTATTTTTGTTTATTTACTAAATTTTCGTATTTTATCTGATTTTATATATATATTTCAGTTATATAAGGTTCAAAAAGAAAATAATGGAAATTTGAAGAGTTTGTGTCTCTTTAGTTGCTCAAGGCTCTTCGTTTTTCCGCCTCTTCATTTACTTTTGCCTTTTCCTCTCCTTGCTTTAGCCGTACATCCCTCTACCCTATAGCCATGTTTCTCATCTTCAATTCACGTGAAAAATATCTTTCTCCTCATTTCAAACTCACGGCTACATCATATTGAGAAAAAATTGCAAGCTAATGGCTTCTTTCTTCCATTTTTTCCCTCTTCTTCATTGATTTAGCCTTCCTCTTCCTCTTGCTTGCTCGGCCCTACTTCTCCTCCTCCTCTGACCATGACAAACCATGCCATCCAATTGAAGCCATCTTCACATAACTTTGCTTAAAACTCCAAATTTTGCCTAACCGAGCCTTGTATTCCCATTTCCTTCATGTTTAGCCTTGGCCACCACCTCTAACACCACCACCACTTGCTGCCATGACCTATAGCCATCATCATCATCTCTGACTTGACGTGAAGATGCATCAGGCCGAGCCCATAGGACCATAGGCCGAGCCTATGTACACCAAAACCTTCCATTCCTTAACCCAAACCCCTTGCCTCCTTTACTTTCCACTTGTTTTGCCTTTACCTTCCACTTTCATGCCCTAAGCCTTGTCTCTAGGCCATGGCCGAGCCATGTTGACACCTAGGCTGACCCTAGTGTGGTGAGGTCAAGCCCATTTGATCATGTGACAAGCTTATGTTGGCGTGTGCAAGTCTTTTGCTTCTAAGGTTTGGTCATCTCTCTTGTTTTGCAACTGTTCTGCAAACTAAAGTTGTTGATTATATTTGTATGTCGATATCTATATTTATGCTTATGTATGTTATATTTTGTGTTGTTTACAAGGGTCTCCATCAATTCAAATCAAATCGTGCTTGTCGTGCCTTTGGAATCGCTCTTGTGTGTGTTGTTTGTCTCTAGCTTCGTAAAAGGTGAGTCTTTCTCACTCTGACATTTATACTTATGAAATAGTGAACTGATGACAAGTGTTTAGTAATATAAAATGTTATGCAAGTTAATGATGATCATATGATATGCGATGCCATGTTATTACCATGTTAAAACTGTTAATTATCACCTGACATGTGATATATGACATTATATTGTGAAACTGACATTGTTTATATTGTTTATGCATATATTCACACTGCAAGTTCCCTGTTAAAATAGAATCACTATGGGTTGAAATGATACATACCCAAACCGACTTTAGATTAGGGAAAAATCGTTATGGGCTGAAATAATAGTCCTAAGCGATTTTTATTGTATTTTATTTGACTTGGGATTACGGGTTTGAAATGATAGAACCTGGGTTTTCTTTGTAAACTGCGGATTGAAATGATATATATCCGTATCACTTGACCTAGGTTAGAAAATTATATACAGACCCTGTGGTATATTTTTAAATGATATTTATTAAAATATGTATTTTTAAAAGTATGAAATTTTGATTTAAAAATATATATATTATGGTTTTAAGAAAATTAAATATTAAGTCTTGAAATTGTGAATTTGAGTACGTAAATGTGAAATAATTGAGATTTTAGACTTTAAATTTTATTTTAAAATGTAAATAAATAATGGAAATTAAATTTAAAGTTTTAAAACTATATATGAAGTAAAAATTTTAAGTTTTATTTAATTTATATGTTAATAAACAGTGAATTTTGACTTAATAAATGAATGGAGTTTTTAAATCGAATATTTGATCAAAATTTTTTTATTGTGTTAAATCATATGTTAAAATGATTTTAAATGTGAAATTTGGAAGTCTAGAAATATGATTTTTAAGTTGTAATAATAAAAATTTGGAGTTTTATTATTATTTTTGAAAAGCTAAAATGAAACCTGGAATTTTATAGCATTTTCAAAATGCTTTAGTCTTTTGATAGCATTTTAATGTTATTGTTTTGAATCTAACCATGTTTGAAATAACTAAATATCTATTACGACATCTTATAAATGCCGTTATTATTGAACTAAACCATTTTTGGAAGCTATAATCTACGATAGCACTTTATAAATGCTGTCGTTGCTATAATTTGACAATGTTTGAAATGTTATAGATTTTAACACTGTTTAAGTTATATTTTAAAGTGTTAAATGATTTAACTTTTGGAAATTGATTAATTGTGAAATTTAAGAAGTTTTGAATATATTTTAATATTTTAATTTTAATTTTTAAGGAATTTAAATTTGAATTTGAATTTAAATAGGGTTTACTTGGTTATGTGTTAAATGGAATGAAATGTAATAAGATAAATGAATTTTTGAATGGAATTTTTAATGTATTTTGTAATGATACTTGAAATAACAAATGAATGATTTATTTGATTTAAAATGATATTTAAATTTGAGTATTTGAATTTGAATTCAAATAATGATTTGATAATAAGGTTTGGAAATGATTTGATCTTTATTTTGATAAAGAATATGAATTAGAATGATATGTACTTTTGATAAATGAATATTTGAAGTTTATATTGGTATGAATGGATATTTAGTTTAATCGTAAATTGAGTTTATTTAAATAATATTGGATTTATGAAATGAATATTGCAAAACTAAGTAATAATGAAACTAGATTTGAGATATATGAAATTATAAAATTTAGTTTTGAAATGCGGGATATTAAAGCTTTGAAATTTATTAAAAATTGAATAGTTTAATTTGTGGATCAAATATATATTTGAAAATGTGATGATTTGAAATTGTTATTGGGAAATTTAATTGAAACCGATGGTTTGAATTGAATTAAGTTGGAAATTGAAAATTTGGGATTAATTGAATGAATTGTAAAATGTAAAGAATTAAATGAATATCCCATGATTTCAAATGTATGATTTTGAAATGTTATGATTTTCAAAGTGTAATTGTTGCAAGTATTTTTGGTTTCGAAAGAGTTATACTTTGAAAATATTATGACTTTGAAATGAATATATGTTTGAAATGTTTTTGGTTTTGAAGTCTAAACTATTTTGATTGAATAAATAGTTTTGAAATAAAAATGGTTTCGGTTTCGAAGTATAAACTATTTTGAAAGAAATATAGTTTGAAATGAAATGATTTGATCTTTTTAAAGTATAAACTATTTTGAAATGACCACGGCGTTATAATAACATTTGGTTGTTAAAGAGACCGGGATCGGAAGTTGTCATACTCTCTGCCAACTCCGAAAACCACTTTAACAACCGTGTACGCGGTGGAGATTCCAGAATGAAGTAGGATGGTGGCGACGTTCTTGAGGTATATTACGTGGACCCAACTCCCGTGAGTTGGCATAAGGTGGCTAAAACAGGAGCGATCTTGGGCCAAGTGAGGTCATTCCTCCGATCGGACACATTCCTTCGATACTATACTCTTACTGGTGATTGATTAGATGGCCATCCTCCAATTTTGATATGGGAGTGTGTTCCGAGGTGGGCGTATGTGGCTGCTGCGTTACCACCAGCCCGTATGCGTAATTGGTATATCTACCCTGGCATTGCCTTGTGTGCCGTGTCACCTACCATACCGAGCCTTTACTACGAGTTTGTTTTTCTCCCGTAGCTCGTGTGGTATCCTCTGACAGTCACCCGGAGTGGAGATGGCATGATATTGGATGGACTACTGGGACTATTATGTGTGAAGGGTGATATGGGTAGCCCGTAACGCTATTTAAAAGTATGTTTATTTTACTGTAGACATTATTATAATAGCGCAATATTACTATATAGTAAATAGTTTAACGGATCCTTAAAGGATGGGCGATCCCAAGCATTCTTTAAGTTACTGATGCATTTTTTGTTACTGTTCACTTGAGTTGATTTACAGTTCATAAGTATTTATGTCCTGACTCGAGTGTTTTGTGTTTTGCTTTACGCTCGAGTCAGATTGAGTGATTCAGCATTCAAGACTCACCTTTGGAGTTGGAGCTTTGCTTGAAGATCCAGCCATCTATTTGTTTTCAGTATCCAGTGTTTCCAGTGATGTATTTTGATTTGTACTTGATGTATCTTGTTACTCTTCTACTGTATATTGTTTAACTCTGATGTATCTTATTTTTATATAGTAGCTTCATGAACTACTATTTCTTTTAAATTCCGCTGCATTATTAAATACTCTGTGTCTGTGATCTATGATTATGTATTTACTGTATATTATGAGATTTGCCAAATTTTATTTACAACGCGGTATTTTGAGCAATTCAAGTCTGACATGTGCGGATACGAATGGTTGAAAATATCGGGTCATTACAGTTGGTATCAGAGCTTTGGTAGCTCTAGGCAAAACTCAGTATATAGGGTAAATGTATTTACAGAATCACTTTCATTCGAGTTTAAATCTCTTCCTTTTTGACTCGATTCCTTTGAATTTTGGAACATTCCCTGTGGTTCCAAAATCCATTCGTGTCCCTCACTATTTATCTTCTTTTGTTTCTGGAGTATCTCATAACTCCACTTCAAAAGATCTTCATAATGAGTCGGCGGTCTCGCCAACCTCAAATTTATTTGTAAAGGGGGAAAACTCCTTTACAACAACATCGATTCACCAGAGATTCTATATCCTCGGTTTAGATGCTAGTATCTCTTATAACTTCGAACTCTACATCTTGAGATCGAATGTCGATTTACCCAAGAAATCCACATCGATCTTATTCTTTAAGTCACGGTTGACCCGGTTAAGGTTGCCCGCGATTTATATAAATTCATCCATCTCCCTATTCTGTTATTTAATCATCTCATCTTTGTTTCCAACTTATCTTCAAATTATTCTTGAAGTGTATTTGTAAACTAATATTTAAAATGTTTTATATATTGTGTTGTTTGAGTTGTTGATGTTGATTTGGGTTTCTAATCGATTCGTCTGATCAACGCCATCGGTAAGATTTCCAAAACACTTTAACAGAGCAAACTGACACAATATGTTTTTAAAATTTAGTAATGAAATAAATTTTTGTGAAATAAATTTTGTACCTTTATTATATATCTTTATCTGGATTTTATTTGAATTGGTTGTTAAGAAATAATATTTGATTTTATATATCATTTTCTATTGTTTCATATATCTAATTGAACTATAAAACATGGTTATAAATTTATTTGGAAATTTAAAATGAATGTAAAACAAGAATTTGAGAATTTAATTTCCGATGGATTTCAAACTTTGTGTTTAAAGTTTTAAAGGATATATTATTTAAAGTATTTTCGAATAGAAATTTGTTTCCAAAGAATTTTAAATTTAAATTTAGTGCTCTTCTCTTTGTCGCTGGAAAATAATTTCGGTGATGACTGCAGCATCATCGACATTCATTTTCGAGTTTCGAAGTGAAGAGACCATTCTGTAGTCTTGCTACAGTTTTGTTTTAGGAAAATTTAATTGATTTTAATTTCTAAAATAAGAATGGATTTATAACATATGCTGATATATGATTTAAATTTGAATGGATATATATATATATATATATATATATATATAGTATGTGAGCATTTATTTATCTCCAAATAGTTTGGAATTTATCGGAAATTTAATTCCTAAATTTTTTCTTCAAAGATAATTTCTAAGTATAATTTCAAGATTTGGATTAATATTCAAGCTTGAAATAATTTAATTAGAAAGTTTTATTTGTATAATACACAATTTCATTCCAATATAACTTACCTTAATTTTCAAAAGTTGAATATGTAATTGGATAATATACAATATAAAAAAAGATTTTATAAATAAAATTTGAGTGGATATTATAAATGTTATATACTTAAATTTATGTTATAAAAGGATTAACAGAGGTAAATAAAGAAAAAGGGTAATGGAATAATTTACAATATAAAATGATGATAAAGGAACTAAGAATAAATTTAAGGCAGTTGCAATGAGTGTGAGTATATTTAACATAGGTGATAAAATATATTGAGAGGAATAAATTTAATTTTTATTAGTAGTGAAGAAGAATTAAATTTTATTTGGCACATTTTGAGTATAATAAAAGATTTTTCAAATACATGATTTTAGGGATTTGTTAATTTAAGATAATTGGATGATAAGATAATGAAATTAGAGACGCTTAAGATTTATTTGACTTATGTAAAATTAATTTTCAGTTTAAGTTGAAATTTTATGGTTTCCAATTTATTATCTTATTTTGTTTTTCAAACTATCTTTTGGTTGTCCTAATTTCCCTTGTCTTGCTACAGAACGAGAGGTTATTGCTTATACCAGTCTGTTTAGAAATCTTTCTATAATATTTAATAATCTTTAGTACTCATCTTTGAATCTAAGCACTGCTTGCCATCCACAGACCGTCGGTTAAACGGGAAGGGTGTATCAGATTCTAAAAGATTTTTTTTTCATGCTTGTGTTCTTGATTCTGGAGGATGTTGGAAAGATCATCTCCATCTTGTTAAACTTACCTATAGAAACAGTTATCAGGTATAATTTTAATCTTCTTGTCATCTTGGCTTAATACTATTTCATTCTATCTTTTTTTGTGCTTTCCCGTACCTCATTCCTTTTCGGGGACGAAAAGTTTTGAGTGGGGGAGAGTGTAACAACCCTGTATTTTCTGATTATTGTAATTGTATATTTTAATTATTTTAATTTAAATTCCTAGTTTAAAAACTTTATTTTATTTATTAAAATGAATACATTTTGTTAATTGAAATATAAATGTTGATTTTGATGTGGATTAGAGATTCAAACATGCATAAATTGAATATTTCCAGAAAATGTGAATTTTGGTCAATCTAGTCAAACTTTTACTTTTAAATTTAAATTTTAAAATTTTGAAAATTTTAATTTTTTCTTTTATTATGAAATTAAATAAAATTTCAAGAACACTGCTTTTCGTTTCGTTGAAATCCGAATAATATTGTGAAAGTTATGCTTTTTACAAAATTGGGTGTAAATTGTTTTATTTAACACTACTTTTTATTTTAAATTTTATAGATAATCTTTTTAATTGTCATATATTATTCTAAATTGTATTATATGTTATGTTACATATATTTTTACCTTTTGAATATTTTAAAGTGATGTTTGAATTTGTCCAAAGCTCATTGAATTTATTTTCTATTTTTAAAGGTTAGTTTCCATTTTTCTGCTATTTTCTTCATCTAAACTATATTTAAATTAAAATTTATTTATTTACTTTTGTGATTTCCTTTTTATTTTGTTTTCTTATCTTTATTTATAAATACTTTTAAGTACATAAAAATTTTCCCAAGTTCATTGCACTTATTTTTCATATTTTCAAGACTAGTTGCAAATGTTGCTGTTTTATTTAATTAAACTATATATAATTAATAATTTATTTATTTTTGTTTATTTACTAAATTTTCGTATTTTATCTGATTTTATATATATATTTCAGTTATATAAGGTTTAAAAAGAAAATAATGGAAATTTGAAGAGTTTGTGTCTCTTTAGTTGCTCAAGGCTCTTCGTTTTTCCGCCTCTTCATTTGCTTTTGCCTTTTCCTCTCCTTGCTTTAGCCGTACATCCCTCTACCCTATAGCCATGTTTCTCATCTTCAATTCACGTGAAAAATATCTTTCTCCTCATTTCAAACTCACGGCTACATCATATTGAGAAAAAATTGCAAGCTAATGGCTTCTTTCTTCCATTTTTTCCCTCTTCTTCATTGATTTAGCCTTCCTCTTCCTCTTGCTTGCTCGGCCCCACTTCTCCTCCTCCTCTGACCATGACAAACCATGCCATCCAATTGAAGCCATCTCCACAAAACTTTGCTTAAAACTCCAAATTTTGCCTAACCGAGCCTTGTATTCCCATTTCCTTCATGTTTAGCCTTGGCCACCACCTCTAACACCACCACCACTTGCTGCCATGACCTATAGCCATCATCATCATCTCTGACCTGACGTGAAGATGCACCAGGCCGAGCCCATAGGACCATAGGCCGAGCCTATGTACACCAAAACCTTCCATTCCTTGACCCAAACCCCTTGCCTCCTTTACTTTCCACTTGTTTTGCCTTTACCTTCTACTTTCATGCCCTAAGCCTTGTCTCTAGGCCATGGCCGAGCCATGTTGACACCTAGGCTGAGCCTAGTGTGGTGAGGTCAAGCCCATTTGATCATGTGACAAGCTTATGTTGGCGTGTGCAAGTCTTTTGCTTCTAAGGTTTGGTCATCTCTCTTGTTTTGCAACTGTTCTGCAAACTAAAGTTGTTGATTATATTTGTATGTCGATATCTATATTTGTGCTTATGTATGTTATATTTTGTGTTGTTTACAAGGGTCTCCATCAATTCAAATCAAATCGTGCTTGTCGTGCCTTTGGAATCGCTCTTGTGTGTGTTGTTTGTCTCTAGCTTCGTAAAAGGTGAGTCTTTCTCACTCTGACATTTATACTTATGAAATAGTGAACTGATGACAAGTGTTTAGTAATATAAAATGTTATGCAAGTTAATGATGATCATATGATATGCGATGCCATGTTATTACCATGTTAAAACTGTTAATTATCACCTGACATGTGATATATGACATTATATTGTGACACTGACATTGTTTATATTGTTTATGCATATATTCACACTTCAAGTTCCCTGTTAGAATAGAATCACTATGGGTTGAAATGATACATACCCAAACGGACTTTAGATTAGGGAAAAATCGTTATGGGCTGAAATGATAGGCCTGAGCGATTTTTATTGTATTTTATTTGACTTGGGATTGCGGGTTTGAAATGATAGAACCCGGTTTTTCTTTGTAAACTGCGGATTGAAATGATATATATCCGTATCACTTGACCTAGGTTAGAAAATTATATACAGACCCCGTGGTATATTTTTAAATGATATTTATTAAAATATGTATTTTTAAAATTATGAAATTTTGATTTTAAAATATATATTTTATGGTTTTAAGAAAATTAAATATTAAGTCTTGAAATTGTGAATTTGAGTACGTAAATGTGAAATAATTGAGATTTTAGACTTTAAATTTTATTTTAAAATGTAAATAAATAATGGAAATTAAATTTAAAGTTTTAAAATTATATATGAAGTAAAAAAATTTAAGTTTTATTTAATTTATATGTTAATAAACAGTGAATTTTGACTTAATAAATGAATGGAGTTTTTAAATTGAATATTTGATCTAAAAATTTTTGTTGTGTTAAATCATATGTTAAAATGATTTTAAATGTGAAATTTGGAAGTCTAGAAATATGATTTTTAAGTTGTAATAATAAAAATTTGGAGTTTTATTACTATTTTTGAAAAGCTAAAATGAAACCTGGAATTTTATAGCATTTTCAAAATGCTTTAGTCTTTTGATAGCATTTTAATGCTATTGTTTTGAATTTAACAATGTTTGAAATAACTAAATATCTATTACGACATCTTATAAATGCCGTTATTATTGAACTAAACCATTTTTGGAAGCTATAATCTACGATAGCACTTTATAAATGCTGTCCTTGCTATAATTTGACAATGTTTGAAATGTTATAGATTTTAACACTGTTTGAGTTATATTTTAAAGTGTTAAATGATTTAACTTTTGGAAATTGATTAATTGTGAAATTTAATAAGTTTTGAATATATTTTAATATTTTAATTTTAATTTTTAAGGAATTTAAATTTGAATTTGAATTTAAATAGGGTTTACTTGGTTATGTGTTAAATGGAATGAAATGAAATGAGATAAATGAATTTTTGAATGGAATTTTTAATGTATTTTGTAATGATACTTGAAATAACAAATGAATGATTTATTTGATTTAAAATGATATTTAAATTTGAGTATTTGAATTTGAATTCAAATAATGATTTGATAATAAGGTTTGGAAATGATTTGATCTTTATTTTGATAAAGAATATGAATTAGAATGATATGTACTTTTGATAAATGAATATTTGAAGTTTATATTGGTATGAAAGGATATTTAGTTTAATTGTAAATTGAGTTTATTTAAATAATATTGGATTTATGAAATGAATATTTCAAAACTAAGTAATAATGAAACTAGATTTGAGATATATGAAATTATAAAATTTAGTTTTGAAATGCGGGATATTAAAGCTTTGAAATTTATTAAAAATTGAATAGTTTAATTTGTGGATCAAACATATATTTGAAAATGAGATGATCTGAAATTGTTATTGGGAAATTTAATTGAAACTGATGGTTTGAATTGAATTAAGTTGGAAATTGAAAATTTGGGATTAATTGAATGAATTGTAAAATGTAAAGAATTAAATGAATATCCCATGATTTCAAATGTATGATTTTGAAATGTTATGATTTTCAAAGTGTAATTGTTGCAAGTATTTTTGGTTTCGAAAGAGTTATACTTTGAAAATATTATGACTTTGAAATGAATATATGTTTGAAATGTTTTTGGTTTTGAAGTCTAAACTATTTTGATTGAATAAATAGTTTTGAAATAAAAATGGTTTTGGTTTCGAAGTATAAACTATTTTGAAAGAAATATAGTTTGAAATGAAATGATTTGATCTTTTTAAAGTATAAACTATTTTGAAATGACTACGGCGTTATAATAACGTTTGGTTGTTAAAGAGACCGGGATCGGAAGTTGTCATACTCTCGCCAACTCCGAAAACCACTTTAACAACCGTGTACGCAGTGGAGATTCCAGAATGAAGTAGGATGGTGGCGACGTTCTTGAGGTATATTACGTGGACCCAACTCCCGTGAGTTGGCATAAGGTGGCTAAAACAGGAGCGATCTCGGGCCAAGTGAGGTCATTCCTTCGATCGGACACATTCCTTCGATACTATACTCTTACTGGTGATTGATTAGATGGCCATCCTCCGATTTTGATATGGGAGTGTGTTCCGAGGTGGGCGTATGTGGCTGCTGCGTTACCACCGGCCCGTGTGCGTAATTGGTATATCTACCCTGGCATTGCCTTGTGTGCCTTGTCACCTACCATACCGAGCCTTTACTACGAGTTTGTTTTTCTCCCGTAGCCCGTGTGGTATCCTCTGACAGTCACCCGGAGTGGAGATGGCATGATATTGGATGGACTACTGGGACTATTATGTGTGAAGGGTGATATGGGTAGCCCGGAACGCTATTTAAAAGTATGTTTATTTTACTGTAGACATTATTATAATAGTGCAATATTACTACATAGTAAATAGTTTAACGGATCCTTAAAGGATGAGCGATCCCAAGCATTCTTTAAGTTACTGATGCATTTTTTGTTACTGTTCACTTGAGTTGATTTACAGTTCATAAGTATTTATGTCCTGACTCGAGTGTTTTGGGTTTTGCTTTACGCTCGAGTCAGATTGAGTGATTTAGCATTCAAGACTCACCTTTGGAGTTGGAGCTTTGTTTGAAGATCCAGCCATCTATTTGTTTTCAGTTTCCAGTGTTTCCAGTGATGTATTTTGATTTGTACTTGATGTATCTTGTTACTCTTCTACTGTATATTGTTTAACTCTGATGTATCTTATTTTTATATAGTAGCTTCATGAACTACTATTTCTTTTAAATTCCGCTGCATTATTAAATACTCTGTGTCTGTGATCTGTGATTATGTATTTACTGTATATTCTGAGATTTGCCAAATTTTATTTACAACGCGGTATTTTGAGCAATTCAAGTCTGACATGTGCGGATACAAATGGTTGAAAATATCGGGTCATTACAAAATCACACGTGCCGCCTAGCGTTTATAAGGTTTTACCCATATTCTGAACACAATGGAACCTGTTTCGTAGGCTAATTCAATTATATGTGGAAGATAGCTTTATGAATCGATTTAAAATAATAAATTATCGATTTTAAGTTCAACGCGTTTCTCACCCGTATGAACGAACGGTAACCTCAAACACTACAAAATTGAAATCGGATAATAATACATTATTACGGATCCAATGGAACTGGTTTTATCGAATTCCAAGATTGTGCGCCGGAAGATTATTTTAACTCGTTTATCCATTCGAGTGATTTTCAAAATCATCGAAATCACTTAAAATTTCAATTTGAAAATTTTAATAACTTAATTATAAATCATATAGAATTTATAATCATATTAGAAATTATTATGATTCTTATTAAATCAAAATCTGATTATTTGCATTATTATTATATATTAAATTCCATTATTAAATTAACATAAAATTTTCAAATTTAACTTATCGGCTTTTGATTCAATCCAAAAGTCCAATATTATAATTCAAATTCAACTAGACTTTACATCAATTTAGAAATTGTTTCCATAACCATTTATTCCCAGATTTACTAATTATCCCGATTTCAAATAATAATTAATATTATTCAAATTCAATTGAATTGCCATATTTGAAAATTTTGACTAATTTTATTGATTTAACCAAAATTTTCTTATTTCAAATAAAATTATAATTACGTTCAACATTTAAAATGAACTAAATGTTCAAAATCTAACGACCAAAATTCCGGGTTGTTACATTCCTCCCCGCTTATAAAAATTTCATCTCCGAAATTTGTTAAGGTAGGAAAATTCTTCCAAACTCATTTACTTACCCAAACTCCACTTAATTAAAAACCTACATTCTCTTCTCAAAACATTTTAGCTTATCCAAAACCAATTTCTTTTATTTCTAACTCAAAAGCTTTGTTTACAACATCATTTCAAAATCCAACTTTTCTAGTTAACCCAAAATTTTCGAAACTTTCAAAAAATATCCAACTTCCAAAAATTTTGAAATTTTTTGACAGCGTCTCCTTTATACGGAGAGCGTTTTACAATATCACGATTATAATAAATATATATACATCGACCCACATGATCAGAAAACAAAATATACCATAATATATTATCATTTTCCAATTTTATTGCGTAGGCGTACCTTTTGGTTAGCATTTTAAAAACAAGCGGCCAATTAATATTGCATTTACGCGCTCCAACTCTATCGATTGTCTCGCATACCTGTACTTACTCAAAAAAGCACATAATTTTTCAATGATATGAGAATTTAACAACCTTCCATTCATTAGTCTTAGCCAAACACATCAATTGCATAGCTCAAACAACAAATTTTCATAATTCAACGTGTTAACCATCTTTATAAGAAACCACAAGGTTCAACACTATTTTAATCTCCTTTACAAATCCATATTTCATTTTACTCTAATTAAAAGGATTTACAACTAAGTTTGCTACATTCAATTCATATTTGCCGCAACCAACTCAAAATTACTTCAATATGATCAACATGTGCCTGCTTATATAAACTTACTTCTATGCAATTCCAAATTGATCCACAATCAATTTTATCTGCAATTTGATTTATTTACATCATATTCATAATTCACTTTCATTTATAGGCAAATCCACTAAATTAAGTTCCATCCCATTCCAATTTATTCAAAAACCAACTTTATTTACTTCCCTTAATTTATTAACTTTGTTTACAACAAAAACGACTAATCTAAATGCAAATTTGATGTTATTCAAGCAAATAACCATTACTTAAGTTTATACCCATTTTAAATTAATTCTAGCACAATCTATATTAATTTCAATCCATGCCAAATTATTCACAACCTTTACATTCTTATTCCATTAAAACTATTAAATTAAATCCCTACTCTTACATTTAAATTTCACTATCAATACAGGTTCATTCAAGACCATTTCATAAGTTTGATAACTAACATTTCACAATTTTCTTAAGTTATCTCAACTCCATTACATCTACATTTCTCCTTACATCAATTTTATTTCCATTTTAATTTGATTCTCATCTAATCAAATGCCAATCCATTTTAATTTTATTCACCTTCTCAATTCATTTCTGAATTTATTAATAACATGACCATTCCAATTATTCTAAACGAGAACTGGGTTTTATTTTGCTTTTCAAATTTTTAACAAGCAATCAAAATTTTATTCATCCTATTACTCTTTTTATTTAGTTTAGATTACGCTAAATTCATCTTCAAACAATTCTTTTGAATTTAGTTGATTATTTCATTTAATATCGTTTCAACTAAATTAAATTTTCGTTCAATTCAATTCTTTTACAAATTTAATTCAAGTTCAACTAAATTTTATTTAGCCAACTTAAATTCATTCCATTTCTTTTACTAATTTAAATAAGAATTAGTTCCATCCAATGTTATTTATAACACAACTGAATTTTGATTTTTACTTCAATCCAAATTTAACTCAATTCCTTTAATTTAAGTTAAATCCAATTCGATCTTATTTCTCCATTCAATTTTTATTTTTATTTTCAAATATATAAGTCCAAAAATTTACTTACTAACCTAAGTCCATTCACCTTTTATATTTCACTTTGCCTTACCTCACTTTACATTTCATTTAGGATTTAAATTTTGAATTACCCATAAAATGCCACCATTTTATTTAGGTTTACAACTTCATTTCCTATCCATAAGTTTACCAACTTATTTATTTAAAATCTTATATTGTTCATTTGTGTCCAATTACATCATATAATCACAATCCCAGATTACATATGTAACACTTAATGGCTTAAAAGTATAAATTTTCATTCCTACTTATAACCCACCATTATAAAATCACTTTACATTCCAACTTATCCCATTGAATTCAATTCCAGTTTCATTTTATTTAACCTGTCTTAAGTTAAATTCGAATATATCTTATTCACTTCCATTTACTCAAGTTAAATTTCAATTCCAGGATTAAAAATTTCATTTTCCCTCTTAACTAGATCAACTTCACTTTAATTTCAATAGTTGATTCATCTTAGCTTTTCACATTATTAAAATAGAATTCTCAGAATTCAGTTGCTCGGTTTTTTATTTTAAAATAATTTTGAAATCATAAAAACCACATACCCACTGGGCGTGTCAAATCAAATCTCTGGATTTCAAAACAACCTGTTTTTACCAAAGAAAATTTCCTTTAGAAATTTATAGCACCACTTGTATATCAAACCAGTCCAAACAAATATCATAACCAACCACCCCGGTAGCAATCCATCACTTAGAAACTCGAAAATGAATTCTGATGATGTGGCCATCATCATCAGGATTATTTTCCTATGACTGTAGTGAGTTCAGTGCTTTCTTACTTCCACAAATTCCTTTTATAACAATTTCCATTCAAAAATATTTCCCAATATAATTCTCCATTATTTCCATCAAACACTTAGGAAAACATTTCAAACATTCCCAAGATTTTAAATTCCCAAAATTTTTGTTTTAAATTCATTTAAAACACTTTTCAAAAAAATTCGGGATTTAAATTCTATTTTAATCAAATTTTAGTTATACTTATAGAATTCTATTTTGGTTATAAACCATTTCAAAATTTAAATTCTTATTTGATTACAGTATTAATAACCAACATCCAAATATATATAAATAATAATTGCAGAAAATCATTTCTTTTATATCAAAATATAATTTTGGATAAAATTATTTCATTTACCCACTTTAAAAACAATACTATGTCAGTTTATCTCGTTTAAGAGTTTAGAAACCCCTATGGATATGGTTGTACTTCCCGTACCGACCAGAATTCATAAACACTTAACTGATAAGTCAAAACAGTATAAAAATAGTTTTATATTTACTAACAAATATGCTCTCATATCTATTATTACACTCAACTCATTCTAGAGTACTTCTGACTCTATTTTTAATGAGTAATTTTCCCCTTCAAAGCCTAGGTTATGAACATTTAGTTTTAAAAACAGCTTTAGATCTGTGAATATACCTAAATGTTTGTGATGAATCCTTGTAGTAATATGGTGTTTGCATATGATTTTATCTATGAATTCATGATCGTATAAATATAATATATGCCTAAGGAAATGTCTGTAAATATAAATATACACTCCTTTGTCCTATTTACAGGCTTCAAAAATTATATGGAAAATTCATATCTCTCCCTGTAATCAAATTTAGACTTCGATCTTCAAAAGAAAGTTGACTGTTACAATAAAATGTTAATTATCAAAATGGTTTCAGGAATTTAATTTTAGTAAATAATTTTAAAAATGAAAAGTAACAGTAATATATATATATATATATTTGGGTCAAAAATTATGAATTCAATTTTAGGTTTTGATTGCATGATTGGATTTGTAGTAGAAAATCATGATTTTTAATATGAATATCATGATTTTTAGTTTGGTAATCATTAGGATAAGTTGTGTTGAACGGAATGGGTAACTTTTTCGATTGTCGATGATGGATGCGATAATGTGGATCGAGGTTGATGTCAAGGGTAGCTGGAAGATTGGTGGGCTCGAGAAAAATAGAGGAAGGTTTTATTATCGGCCGTGGAGGTTAGGCACGAGTGAACTAGGGTTCGAAGGTCGTTTTGAGGTGATGATGTTCACAAGGCAATAGCGAAGGCCATGAGGGATCAGAGGTGTTCACGGTAAAGGGAAAAGTTTCGTTGGTATGTGGCGTGGCTTTAGGCTGGGCGGCGGGTGATTCTGAGGTCGGAGGTGATGGACAGGGGAAGATGTTCTGGTTGAGGTGAGTTATAGGTTTTGGTCGCCGGATCAAATTTTCGATTTGTGGGGAGATCATTTTTGTAGGTCGGATGAGGCTGGAAGGTGATCATCGACATGCTGATGATCTCAGTGAGGAACGATTGAGGTCAGACGATCAGGACATGTGCACGCGTGCACGATGTATCAGGTGATGGAGAGTTCTAGGAAAAAGCTTTTTCCTTGTGATCAATCTCGAGATTTTCGTGTATGTGACTCGAAGTATTTTAGGATGGGTAATTCTTGTGTTTTACTCGGTGAAAATCATGGATTTCCTCGGGTTTAATTGAGGTAGGATCGGGTTGATTTTGATCAAGTATCAAGTTTCAAAATTCAAAGGAAATCAAAAAAATTGGTTTTATCAAAAGTGAAGAAATTCATGTTTTAAGTTAAAGAAGAAAGAACAAAATTTTAAAGGCAACAAAACAAGTTTTCAAAGTTAAAATATATATCAATTTTTGAAAATAAAGTGTTTAAACAAGCTTTGGGTATTTAAAAAATATAAAATGATTATTTTCAAAGTAAAAGTAACCAAGTTTAAGGTGTATTCAAATAAACTGAGTTTCTAATATAAATAAATTGAACAAGGTTTTGAAACAGGTTTTCAAGTCTGAAATTTAAAATCAAATGTTTTTAATTTGTTTCATAATTTTATTAGATTAATTAGTAATTAATTCCTTATGGTTTCTAAAATAAAATTAATGCTGTAATAAAGTTTTAGAATAAGATAAAGAATTTACCTTTACTTAAATCAAGGTTGTAATTAATTAAGAACAATTAATTAGTAAAATTAGTTTAAGATTAACCACTTAATTTAATTAATAAGGGTTTATTAATTAATATTTATAATCAAAGGATAATTACTTAATCAAAGTAATTAGTAGATAGTTAATGATTAATTTAAAATCACTAACTAATGATCATGAGATGATTAATTTAAGATAATTAATTAATTTAATTAATTAAGATAATCACTTTTAAAATTGGTTAAGTACAATTAATTAATGTGAGTATAATTACTTAGTATAAGTATGTGATGAATAATTACAGAAGGTAATTAAATAAAGGGAGAATTACTTAAGAAAAGTAATTAGAGATTAATTACTTAATGAAAGTAATTAAAGATTGATTACTTGGTGTAATTAATTAAGTATTGATTAATTGAGATAATCAATTTAAGAGTTAATTAGTTAATAAATGTGATTAACTAAGGGTAATTAATATGATTAATTAAAGATTTCTTGTTAAATGTTATTAATTAATGAGATTAATTTAAGGTTAATTAATGATAATGGCTAAAGAATAATTAATTTACTTAATTAATTAGAGGTTAATTACTTAGTGTAATTAAAGAGTAATTAATCAAGAATGATTAATTAAACGGATAATAAAAGAACGATTACTTAATGTAATTGAAGGATAATTAATCAAGGATGGTTAATTAAAGTAGATAATTAATAGATGATTAATTAATTGGTTGAAAATTAATAAAGGTTAAGTAAGCAGGATTAAGATAATCCAAGTAATTAAAAGTTAGTAAATAATTTAATTGAAGGTTAATTAAATTAATTAGGAATTGTATTAATCTTGCTTATGGATGATTGAATGATATTGGATGATTTAGATGTGATATCTCTGATATGTGATATGTGCTGCTTTGTGAGATATTTTAGATAATATGGATTATCTATTTGTGTTAATGTGAATCATCTATTTGTGTGTAAATGATATCCTAAATAATAAATTAATCTATTTTAAACCCTTAAACAACTTGGACATTAAAACGGCATTTCGGATTCGGTGGGACTGGGATCAAATTTTCGAATTGGATATCTGAAAACCACATCGATCCAAATTAAACGTTAGGTCGTGAATCTCAAGTGAAGGTGAAGACTCGAAGTGTAAGGACTATTGTCGTTAACTTTGAGGGTGATTCCAAAATGAGTTAACGAAGATCGTACTTTCAGATTCGAGATGAAGATTCAGAGTGCAAGGGATATTGTCGTTAACTCTGAGGGTGATTCCAAAATTAGTATAACAAGATAGTGTCTCTGGTTTCGTTAGAACTCGAAACGAACTTGTCTGGATTGAATGCTTTCATAACATCGTCAGGAGGACGATAAGCATTCTAAGATAGATTTGTTCTATAAAGGTAATCGCAGCTTTAAGCCTCATCAACTAGAAATGGCTAAAATAGGGAAGGTGCAGCAAGGCTAAGTGGGTCACGCCCAAGTAGGATGATATTTTCCCCTGTCTAGAGGTTCCTTTTTATTCTCATTAGTGGGTAGTTGGATCGCGGCCAACAGCGGGGTTGTCTTGTTCGGGACTATCCAGTAAGGGATGGTTCCGGCCTTGTGTTGTAGGGGATTTAGGGTGGATCCTCGATACGGTGATCTAGGCCCCACACTTTGAAGGGCGGTACCCCAGTAGCCCTGCCATTGATGGAAACCCATTCTTCCTACGTGCCTTTACGATTTTGATTGTATAACCCACTTTGTTGCTAGTATGTTGGAATTTAATCATGTAACAATTTCAGCTATTTTCTATTTACTTGAGAACCCTAGACCCTATTATAATATAACCAGATTTCCTATCAAATATTTTTGTTATCGTAAGGTAAAAAATTTTCCATGTTTATTTGTGGGAAGTCTTACGAGATACCTTTTGTTTTCGAAGGTTTTTCAAAATTAAGCAACTTTAACCCGTTTACTTATACCAGACCCATGTCGGACCCGGAGTTTATTTTCCGTTTTATTAAACTCTTGGGTACTCAAATTTTTACGAACAGCCAAGGGATTCAGGTTAGCTTTGAGGAGTTTCTAGAGAAGATATGGAGCAGGAGGCTTCAAAGTATATAGATATATAGTGGTTCCACTGTGTTATATCTTTGTGATGATGTCTGTGTTGTGCTAGAGTCGTATGATAGATAGGTTTTATATCTGTCTAATGTATTGCGATGTATAAGTTGTGTAACTCTGATAGTTGATGTATTGTATGTAATAAATTATGTGATTAATATAATATATTTGTTCCACTGTGAGATTCTGATATTGTTTTGTTCCTTTCTTTCTATCTTTTCTCTTTTATTTCCCTTTCTTTCTTAATAATGATGCGTTTTTCTGTGGAATGAAAGGCGGGTCGTTACAACTTTAGTAAATATAGGTTGGAAAGATAAAGTAAATCAGTTTGTAATTTAATTTCGTTAAGAAGTGTATTTAAATAGGAATTGATTTGAACTTATTAATTTTCAGATTATAAAGATATGATTTTTTTAACTTGATAATAGGATTTTGATTGAAGGTGATTAAATGAATAATTTCAAATTTAAACATAATTGACATTGAATAATTAATTTTGATTTAAATTTGTAATTTGAGATTTTATTTAAATGTCACTAAAAATGATTAAGTGAATATTTTCAAATTAAATAAAATTAAAGTTGAATTTTGAAATATAAATGAAATTTATCTAATTAAGTTATTGTAAATTGTTTGAATATTTAACTTTGAAACCTATTGAATTAGAAGTGGTTTAAATTTGTAGATCAAACCTGGATTTGAAATCGTTATAATTTAAAATGCTTTTAATGACAATTGAATTGAACCTTTAGCCTTTTTAATTGAAATTGTTGAACTGAGATTGATTTAAATTGAATTTTGGAACTAAATTGATTTGAAATAATTTGTGAAATTGGAAGAAACAATTCTAATTTGAAACTATTTTCGATATAAACTTTTTTAAGTACATAAACTATTTTAATATACATTATTTAAATTTATGAACAATTTTAAATATATATTTTAATATATAAATTATTTTTAATATATAAACTATTTTAATGTATTACTTGTTTTTAAATATAAACTATTTTTAATGTATAATTATTCCAATATATAAACTACTTTCAATATTCAAACTGTTTAAGCTGGAACTGTTATGATTTAGATTTCATGGGTTTAAATGCGAATACTTTGACATTATGGTTTAACCTATTTTGGTGGTTATGATTTTAGAAATGAATATGATTTCGAAAGTCAATATGATTTTGAAAGTGAATATGATTTTGAAATGAATATGATATTTTGATATGAAGTATGAACTATTTGAAATGAAAATGACCATGGTGTGAAATTAGCATTTGGTTGTTAAAGAGACCGTGATCAGATATGTAACGACCCGATTTTTCGACGCTCGAAAACCAACATCAATACGTCCAGTGTATTAAATGTCGAACGATCGAATGTCGGAAAACTAGACCGTAAGGGAAAGAAGAAGGAGGTAGAAGAAGAAATAGGAAACAATATCAGAACCTCACAGTCGTAGCGGAATAATATATAATAGATAAATGACTGATCTTTAAAAAAAGAACTATATCTGTTTTATACATTACAACATCGGAGTACAACAAAATTCATAACACACAACTGGACAGTTATCATAACCTGTCCTTACAAAAACTGACTATGCAATTTATCATACACAGTGGAATATACATCAAATATGTGTTATACATCTCACTATCTAGCTCTATCCTAAGCTCTAAAGCATCCTTTCCTGTATTCTATAATACTAGGTCTGACCCGAGCATTATAGTGAAATAACACCCGAGTCAGTTTGCAAAACCAGCATGAGAAAACACACTCAATGAGATTATTAAAGTTTCCAAAATCATCTGAAATCAAAGGTATCTCGTAAGACCACGCCACAAATAAACATGCCGGGTTTTTACCTTACGATAACCAAAACACTTTTTATCAAATCCATCTGATATTATAATAGTGTCTATTGAAAGTAAAACATAATCTAACTGAAATGCTTGCATCTCACATTCCAGCAATAGTTCGGCACAATCAAAACCGATAGGCGCTTATTGGAGATTTGATTCCATATAATGACAGGGCTACTGCGGTACCGTCCGTCACAGTACCTGGTCTAGATCAGAGTACTGAGGATCCATTTTGATTCCCTGCAACACAAGACCGGAGCTACCCCTTACTGGATAGTCCGAATAAGATCACCACACGGTTGGGATCAGCAACCGCCCACACATCCGAATAAAAAGGGACATCTAGATAGGGATGACCTTACCCTAATTGGTTGCTAGCCACTTAGCCTTGCTGCACCTCCCATGTTTTAGCTGTTCCCGGTTGATGAGGCTTGAGGCTATGCGTTACCTTTTTAGCGCACATTCACTTAGAATGCTTATCGTCCTCCTGATGATGCGCATACAAGTCCGTTTCGGGTCCGAACGGAACCGAAGGCACTATTCCTACTACATCCATTTTAGAATCACCCACAGGATTAGCAACGATTAGCCCTTGCACTTCACTGCTCCATCTTCGACTCCAAGCTCTTTTCTTCCTCACGAAATTATTCAAACCGGATCGAAGTGGTTTTCAGAAAATCAATCTCAATCCCGGTCTCTTCGAAACGATCAGCGCATTGGCCGATATTGAAGTCGGTTATTTAACTATCAAATCACACAATCATCCAAACAATTGTTTCATTTATACTGAAAAAGCACCAAGTCCTAATAACTTAGATTTTAAATAATTTAAATCACTTTATCCAAAGATATATATACTTTAAAACATTTAAAATAAAAATTACTTAATAATTTTCAAGTAAAACTTTGCCTAAACTACCTTGAAAATAAAAGTTATTTATATAAAGTATAAATATTTAGTAACCATCTTTTAAATCATAATACTAGTTTAAGTTTTAAAATAATTACTACTATAACTAAAATAGTAAATATTTACTTGAAAATCTAAAAATAATTTAAATAATAAATTCCTCTAGAACATTCTTTTAAACAACTTTAAAGCTTCTAACTTATACTTAAAAATCTGCTTTGAAAACATGCTTGGATTTTCAGGAAAATACACTTTCTATTCCAAAATAGTCCATTTAATCAATTAATAAATCCTTCTTGATGTATCCCAATTTAGTTTACGTCCCAATCCCGTAAATTTCTCGCAACACTTTAATAAAATAAAACCACTTTTTATTTTTAAAACACATTTCCCATTTATCCACTGATAAATATTCCATTTCATTTATAAACCAGTTTACAAATTTCCATTTCTCATTTTCCTTTAAATCATAGTTTCCAAAATACTATATCGGTTTCAAATCGATTTCCTGGTTTTTAAATTCCCATTAAAATTTATTACTCGATTTATCCAATTCCCAATAATTATTACTTAAGAATTTTCTTTTCATTTCCTTTGATAATCCAAACTTATATATATATTTTCCGTTTCTCAAAATACTCATATATACTCAGCCAAGCTTAGCATCCAATAATTTCAATCCCCAATATAATCAATATAATCTATCATAGATCATTAAATAAATCACATCTCTGAATATAAAATAAATTCAACGTTTTGAGGAATCCAGTTGGATCTTTCCAACCTGTAACAACCCAGGATTTCGCAATTATTTTAGTATCGTTATTAGATGATTAATTTTCCTAGCTGTCTGTTATTTGGAGTTTGAGTCGGTTTGAAATCCTTTTAAATAAAACTTGCTATACGGGATTGTGGGCTTTAAATCCAATTTGGCCCGTCTTTTATATTGGTACCATGTTAAAAATCGTGTAAATACCCGGTTTCTTTCATTCTAAAAACCGAAAAACAATCGAAAAAAAGAAAAAAAAAGAAAATGGCGGCTTCGTTTCTCAAAAATTAGGGCTTGTGGAAAATTCGGCGACGCCGGCTTTCAATTGATGGTCTCCTCTTTGTTTCGGCCGCTTGATTTGGGGTTCTTCGAAACCAAGGTAAGTGATTTCATTTCACTCACTTATAATTATTGAATTTGTTAATTGGTTTATTCCGCAGTTTGATTTGTTCGATGTTGATGATTTTTGACTTGGTTTGTTTTCAT
Source organism: Allium cepa (assembly GCA_030765085.1). NCBI lineage: Eukaryota > Viridiplantae > Streptophyta > Magnoliopsida > Asparagales > Amaryllidaceae > Allium > Allium cepa. Next base: position 790,953,229 of record CM060945.1, on the reverse strand, counting down.
GTCTATTACGACACTGGTTTACTTTTGATTTCGGTCATTTGATTTTTGGTATTGATCTTGTTCGACTATACTTGCTGTTTTGGCCATTATGTCTTTACTGCCTTTTTCAATTTAATTGATTAGTACGGTTTTGATTTTTTGGTGATGATTTTGGGTTGTTCGACGTTGGTTATCTTTCGGCCCTTATGTTTATGATTTGGATAACCTCGGCACTGTCTGTTGTAGTTGCACTCTACATTCATGGGTTTGCACTGTACTGTATTTGTCTTGAAAAAGCAATATATTTGTCTTTTGCTTCGGCACTGCACCTGGCTCTTGATTGTGATACTTGTACATTTGTTACTAGTTCATGTTTGTATACATGTTGATGCCAGTTGCATCTGTTGTGTAGCTTGTCCCTGTGTTGCGCTATGCTATGCTGTGTCACTACTTTTCTATCATGTTGTTGACATTATTTGAATCAGCCGCATGTTTGGTCCTTATGAATCTAGTATGACATGAGCCTTGCCTCTATTCCCTGATGCTTTGAATTTTCTTTATGTTGCATATCCTGTTCTTTGGTGTTGGGCAATTGTTTCTGCAGTCTTTACTGCAACTGTATGTGTATACTAGCCATCACGCAATTTCTCATTCACATGATATTTTCATACGTGTAATGTGTTGTTGCTATGCTAGCATAGTTTTCTTTCATAGGTTGGCATTTGTTTCATTTTGGAAAAAAGTGATGTTGTTGACCTTTATTTAAGTCTATAATGCATGCATATATTTGTAAGGCCAGGTTACAATCTTTTCACTCAATCACATGTATTCTTGTGCAATACCTGGGTCATCATTTATATCAAGTTATTTTTGATTCAGAATAGCTCAGGTTGTGTTATTCATTGCAAATTATACACGTGAGTATATATATATGTGCATTTTTGCCATACTGCAGCCTTTGTGACAATTGCAGTTTGATTATGCAGTTGTGGAGTTTCACGTAGTTTGCTGTCTCATAGGCAGTTTGTACTTGGGTATCTGCATTCGAACTTGATCCTTTACTTTCCACTGATCTATTTGTTATCACTTGCCCTTGTGCATTCGTGTAGCTGATTGCATCTATGGGGTACTGCTTGCATTCATGTATATGGTAGCAGTGATCGAACTGTTAACCTTTGGTTAGTAATTTCTGATTCGTTACTGACTTGGTAGTTGGTTTGAATCCTCTGATTCATTGATGTAGTTTATGCAAGTTTCCTTTGTTTGAGCTTGAGTCTGATACATTGCATTGATGCATTATATTCATTTGCATTTGGTGCTCTCGCCTTCACTCTACCCCTATAGTATGTATGCAGTTTGCCCATGTCGGTTTGCGTTGTATCGATGTAATTGGATTGTTTTCGAAGTCACTTGAGTTGAATCCAATATTTCGGGTTTGACCTTGTGCCCATTTGTGTACATCAACACTGTAGTGGCAAGGCAATGCACGCAAACGTGTACTGCAGCCACACGGTATTGAGCTTTTGGGTACATCATCACTGTAGTGGCAAGGCAGTGCACACGAGCATGAACTGCAGCCACACGGTATTGTTTTTATTGATATCCTATTTTGTTTTGATTTATTGATCTTTTTCATATTCCATATGCTGTAGTGGCGAGGCAGTGCACGCGTGCGTGTACTGCAGCCCTACCCGTATAGTTATTGTAATTGATATTTCAATTGTTTGAACTGTTTCGTTTATTCAAATTCAATATGATTTGAATTGTATTTTGATTGGTTTAATTTGATGATTTTGTTGTTAATTGCCGATTAGGCAATTCTGATGTTTTTCTAAATTATCTTCATTGAAATTCTTTTCACATATCTTTGTTGACGATTTGAATTAGCTGATTTGTTGTTTAACACTATTACGTGTTATATTTACCGTTATCTGATTTCCTTATTTAAGAATCGGATAGGTAAATTTATTGTGACTGTCGTCTAATTTTCATTTGATTATTATTGCTTCTGTGCACTAATAACTGAGTTTGAATTAGACTGACCAGTGTATTATTTTCTTTTGAATTTAATACTCGGGTCAGACCGAGTATTTACAGGTTGTTGATATCTTACTTTGGGTTGCTGCTAGAGCCATGAAGTCTTTTCATACTTTTTGGAGTAGTCGTTGTCTTAGTATAGGATGTTGTATATTCATGTATATTATTTACGATAATGTGCTTGTATATGTAGCTTCCAGAGTCGACAGTTGTAGTGTATCATATGTATTGTAACGGACATCAGTTATTATATATATGAGACTTTCTGTTTTATCTGTGTTCCGCATTTATATTATATGTGTTATTATTATATTTATTGTCCTAAACTATTATGAACCATCGTAGTTCGTTTTATACTGGAATTGGGTATGTCGATGGGAGCAAATAAATAAGAGATGAAAATTTAAAAATATACACCACTCCTATCGAGATAGCCAATACTAGTGTAAGGCCTAACTACGGATGGCCGCTCCTATCCAGCCTTATTCTTCGTAATAACAGACAGTGTTTCTTTTAATACTCTTTGTTATTGTGAGCATAGAGGTGGGGCGTGATAGTTGGTATCAGAGCTTGGGGTTTATGGACATAATATAAAACATAACTTGGATGGAACATGTGTTACAACAATCAGTCGATGTTTTATTGTGCTTTGAGTCAAAACTAAAGTTTTGAAATTTTGATGAAATTTTTAAATATCTATATTTAAAAATAAAAGTGAATTGTGTTTTGTTTATCAGAGTGCGCAGCGAAAACAGTGAGACTGCTTCGCTGAGTACAGCTGATAATTATTTTGATTTAAAAATCGAAATATGAAAATGAATTTAATTTCATTATGCTGTTTAACCAGTGGTTTGATTTGTTGAAATTCTTGCCGGTTTTCTGTGGTGCTAATCATTTCTGATTAGATTTTAGCTGTTTTAAAATATCTTCATTGAAGATATAATAGAATGATTTCTTTGTTCATTTTGTAGTGTACGTGCAAATTTAAGTTTCACGTTAATGCATTAATTTTACGTTGAACCGATGTTTGGTTATGAAACGTATTTTGTTGCCGTTATTTTTATAACGGAATTTTTACATCGGTGCTAAATTTTTGAAGCCCGGTGTTTTGTTGACATTTTAATGAATAAAAATTTCCGTCGCTTTGTCTTCAGTAACCGTCAAATTTTAAAGTGGATTTTCAAGCGGTTATCCCGCAATGATAATTTTGAGATCCGTTTCTACGATGTTTTGAGAAGTGCAATTTCCTTGTCGAAATTGTCACTAATGTTGTTGTTTTTATCACGGATTTGCAAATCGTTTTAAAACTAAAAATTGTTTTTCAAAATTTTAATAGTTTACGTTTTCAAAAGAATGAGAAAACGATTTAAACGTTTCAGCAAAATCGAGGACTATGACCCCTTTCTTTTACTGATTCGCTTAATTCCGGACTTGTTCGTTTGAGAATATAAATTATTACTTTTATAAAATAAATGAATTTTTTTTCAGAAGTTTTGCAGTTGCATTTTCAAAAGAATGAGAAAGCGATTTAAACATTTCAGCAAAATCGAGGACTATGACCCCTTTCTTTTACTGATTCGCTTAATCCGGACTTGTCCGTTTGAGAATGTGAAATGTTATTTTTGAAATACACGATTTTGCACTTTCAAGGAAACGATGAAGAGAATTAAACGATTTAGTAAAACTCGTGGTTATGGGACATGTGCGTTTGCTATTTTGGTTAATTCCGGACTCGTTAATTGAAATATTTGCTGTTTTGATGATTTTCGTGTGCTTTCGAGCCACTATGTTGGACCTTCGGGTCATATGTTGGACCTTCGGGTCAAATACCAGTACTAGACCTTCGGGTCATATGTTGGACCTTCGGGTCATATGTTGGACCTTCGGGTCATATGTTGGACGCCAAAATTATGTTGGGTACTTGGTAGGCTTCGACCATATGTTGATGCACGTGCGGCGTAGCTAAAACTCGCCATTTGTTGGGATCGATCCACCTTTTATGTTGATTTTCTAGATTATCTTAATTGATTTCTAGATATTTGTTGTTTCCAATTATCTGCAGGCAATTGGATATTTGTTGTTTTTGATTATCATTTTTGATAATCGAATATTTGTTGATTTGATTATCGTTTTTGATAATCGAATATTTGTTGATTTGATTATCGTTTTTGATAATCGAATATTTGTTGATTTGAGATTTGATTATCGTTTTTGATAATTGAATATTTGTTGATTTGAGATTTGATTATCGTTTTTGATAATCGAATATTTGTTGATTTGATTATCGTTTTTGATAATCGAATATTTGTTGATTTGATTATCGTTTTTGATAATCGAATATTTGTTAATTTTGATTATCATTTTTGAAAATCGAATATTTGTTGATTTGATTATCGTTTTTGATAATCGAATATTTGTTGATTTAATTTTCGTTTTTGATAATCGAATATTTGTTGATTTGAGATTTGATTATCGTTTTTGATAATCGAATATTTGTTGATTTGATTATCGTTTTTGATAATCGAATATTTGTTGATTTGATTATCGTTTTTGATAATCGAATATTTGTGATTTGATTATCCTTTTTGATAATTGAATATTTGTTGATTTGATTATCGTTTTTGATAATCGAATACTTGTTGATTTGATTATCGTTTTTGATAATCGAATATTTGTTGATTTTAGATTTGATTGTCGTTTTTGATAATCGAATATTTGTTGATTTGATTATCGTTTTTGATAATCTAATATTTGTTGATTTGATTATCGTTTTTCATAATCGAATACTTGTTGATTTGATTATCGTTTTTGATAATCTAATGTGTGTGATTTGAGATTTCTGATTATCGTTTTTGATAATTAGATAATTGCTAATTTTGCTGATTATAAGGTTTTTTAGTCTCTAATTGATTCTAGATTATGTTGGTTATATTGAATGGTTGTTTTCTATCTATCTCTGATGATAGTTAGAGTTTGCTAATTATGGAGTTCTTGTTTTTCTGATTTTCTGGTTGATAACTAGATATTTGCGGTTTTGCGATTTGCGATTTGCGATTTGCGATTTGTGTTTTATAATTATCTTTGTTGATAATTAGATTTTTTTCTATTTCCTAATTGTCGTATCGATAATTAGATATTGCTGTTTTGTGATTTCTATCATCTAGTTATCTAATTGATAATTGAATATTGCTGATATTTGCATTCATTCAGTTTTGTTGTCTTTTGATTATCTATTTGATAAATAGATGTTATCCCATTTTTGGTCAAAACTGGAATATCAATGTTGTGTACGTTTCAACCACGACCAAACCAAGAAGAAGCAGCCAGCAAGCGTATGTAAGTCTGGTGTTTCACTCATGACTCAAATATAAAAGTCTATTCGGTATCAAAGGCTTAAAGATTCATTCGGTAGTACATCACGTATCTCATTCGGCACTCCGCCTACTACACACCACCGATCCAGGAGGAAGGCACCACCGATCCAAAAGCTTCCCCATCTTCCACCGAGCCAGACCTTAGCCACTGCCGAACCAAAGTACACGAGCCCTTGCCGAACCACCATACTCCTACCACCGGACCAAAGCCCTACCGGCCCAACACCACTCCCTGCATAGCCGAACCAAGCTCCATCCACTCACCGCCGGATACACCTTCACCGAACCAACGTCCCACCGGACCAACTCCACTTCCATGAACTACCGAACCAAGCCCTTGCCGAACCAAAGTTGCCAGTCCAGATTGCATCAGCCCGGGTCCACCAGCAGCTATATACATCCAAGACCTCTACCCCCAGCCTCACTCTATAAACAGAGGGGCAGGGGTACAACAATGGCAGACAAGTTTGAGAGCTCAAGCACGGATAGAACTTTCAAACAACTTTCAGTTACTTGTAATCAAAGCTTTGTACTTGTAATCTGAATAGAAAAGGAGAATAACATATAAAGTGGACGTAGGCACGTTCTGGCTGAACCACTATAAATCTGTGTGTCTTTTACAGTTTAGTCCCTACTTTTTTCATATTTGCATAAATCATCTAAATCACTAAGAACAACTTAAGATCGACTAAATCATACGACTTGGAGGTGTTTGCCCATTTTTTGTGCAAACAATATATTTTGTTGAGAATTAGTGAATTTCTTTTATGAAATTAAAAGATTTCTTTGATGTTTGAATTCTCTACCTTTATTTTCTAGCATAACCAGTTTATGTTAGAAAATTTATTGTTAGTAACGACCTTAATTATAAAAATTGCGGGGACGCAATTTTTATAAGGAGGGGAGTCTGTAACAACTCAGGATTTTGCAATTATTTTAGTATCATTATTAGACGATTAATTTTCCTAGCTGTCTGTTATTTGGAGTTTGAGTCGGTTTGAAATCCTTTTAAATAAAACTTGCTATACGGGATTGTGGGCTTTAATTCGAATTTGGCCCGTGTTTTGTATTGGTACCATGTTAAAAATCGAGTAATTACCCGGTTTCTTTCATTCTAAAAACCGAAAAACAATCGAAAAAAAAGAAAGAAAAAAAATAAAATGGCGACTTCGTTTCTCAAAAATTAGGGCTTGTGGAAAATTCGGCGACGCCGGCTTTCAATTGATGGTCTCCTCTCTGTTTCGGCCGCTTGATTTGGGGTTCTTCGAAACCAAGGTGAGTGATTTCATTTCACTCACTTCTAATTCATTCTATAATTATCGAATTTGTTAATTGGTTTATTCCGCGGTTTGATTTGTTCGACGTTGATGATTTTTGACTTGGTTTGGTTTCATGGCTATTACGACACTGGTTTACTTTTGATTTCGGTCATTTGATTTTTGGTATTGATCTTGTTCGACTATACTTGCTGTTTTGGCCATTATGTCTTTACTGCCTTTTTCAATTTAATTGTTTAGTACGGTTTTGATTTTGTGGTGATGATTTTGGGTTGTTCGACGTTGGTTATCCTTCGGCCTTTATGTTTATGATTTGGATAACCTCGGTACTGTCTGTTGTAGTTGCACTCTGCATTCATGGGTTTGCATTGTACTGTATTTGTTTTGAAACAGCAATATATTTGTCTTTTGCTTCGGCACTGCACCTGGTTCTTGATTGTGATACTTGTACATTTGTTACAAGTTCATGTTTGTATACATGTTGATGCCAGTTGCATCTGTTGTGTAGCTTGTCCCTGTGTTGCGCTATGCTATGCTGTGTCACTACTTTTCTATCATGTTGTTGACATTATTTGAATCAGCCGCATGTTTGGTTCTTATGAATCTAGTATAACATGAGCCTTGCCTCTGTTCCCTGATGCTTTGAATTTTCTTTATGTTGCATAACCTGTTCTTTGGTGTTGGGCAATTGTTTCTGCAGTCTTTACTGCAACTGTATGTGTATACTAGCCATCACGCAATTTCTCATTCACATGATATTTTCATACGTGTAATGTGTTGTTGCTATGCCAGCATAGTTTTCTTTCATAGGTTGGCATTTGTTTCATTTTGGAAAAAAGTGATGTTGTTGACCTTTATTTAAGTCTATAATGCATGCATATATTTGTAAGGCCAGGTTTCAATCTTTTCACTCAATCACATGTATTCTTGTGCAATACCTGGGTCATCATTTTTAAAAGAAAGCATGAAATTATATCAAGTTATTTTTGATTCAGAATAGCTCCGGTTGTGTTATTCATTGCAAATTATACACGTGAGTATATATATGTGCATTTTTGCCATACTGTAGCCTTTGTGACAATTGCAGTTTGATTACGCAGTTGTGGAGTTTCGCGTAGTTTGCTGTCTCATAGGCAGTTTGTACTTGGGTATCTACATTCGAAATTGATCCTTTGCTTTCCACTGATCTATTTGTTATCACTTGCCCTTGTGCATTCGTGTAGTTGATTGCATCTATGGGGTACTGCTTGCATTCATGTATATGGTAGCAGTGATCGAACTGTTAACCTTTGGTTAGTAATTTCTGATTCGTTACTGACTTGGTAGTTGGCTTGGATCCTCTGATTCATTGATGTAGTTGATGCAAGTTTCCTTTGTTTGAGCTTGAGTCTGATACATTGCATTGATGCATTATATTCATTTGCATTTGGTGCTCTCACCTTCACTCTACCCCTATAGTATGTATGCAGTTTGCCCTTGTCGGTTTGCGTTGTATCGATGTAATTGGATTGTTTTCGAAGTCACTTGAGTTGAATCCGGTATTTCGGGTTTGACCTTGTGCCCGTTTGTGTACATCATCACTGTAGTGGCAAGGCAGTGCACGCAAGCGTGTACTGCAGCCACACGGTATTGAGCTTTTGGGTACATCATCACTGTAGTGGCAAGGCAGTGCACGCGAGCATGAACTGCAGCCACACGGTATTTTTTTATTGATATCCTATTTTGTTTTGATTTATTGATCTTTTGCATATTCCATATGCTGTAGTGGCGAGGCAGTGCACGCGTGCGTGTACTGCAGCCCTACCCGTATAGTTATTGTAATTGATATTTCAATTGTTTGAACTGTTTCGTTTATTCAAATTCAATATGATTTGAATTGTATTTTGATTGGTTTAATTTGATGATTTTGTTGTTAATTGCCGATTAGGCAATTCTGATGTTTTCCTAAATTATCATCATTGAAATTCTTTTCACTTATCTTTGTTGACGATTTGAATTTGCTGATTTGTTGTTTAACACTATTACGTGTTATATTTACCGTTATACGATTTCCTTATTTAAGAATTGGATAGGTAAATTTATTGTGACTGTCGTCTAATTTTTATTTGATTATTATTGCTTCTGTGCACTAATAACCGAGTTTGAATTAGACTGACCCGTGTATTATTTTCTTTTGAATTTAATACTCGGGTCAGACCGAGTATTTACAGGTTGTTGATATCTTACTTTGGGTTGCTGCTAGAGCTATGAAGTCTTTTCATACTTTTTGGAGTAGTCGTTGTCTTAGTATAGGATGTTGTATATTCATGTATATTATTTACGATAATGTGCTTGTATATGTAGCTTCTAGAGTCGACAGTTGTAGTGTATCATATGTATTGTATCACATGTATTGTAACTGACATCAGTTATTATATATATGAGACTTTCTGTTTTATCTGTGTTCTGCATTTATATTATCTGTGCTATTATTATATTTATTGTCCTAAACTATTATGAACTATCATAGTTCGTTTTGTACTGGAATTGGGTATGTCGATGGGAGCAAATAAATAAGAGATGAAAATTTAAAAATATACACCACTCCTATCGAGATAACCAATAACAGTGTAAGGCCTAACTACGGATGGCCGCTCCTATCCAGCCTTATTCTTCGTAATAACAGACAGTATTTATTTTAATACTCTTTGTTATTGTGAGCATAGAGGTGGGGGGTGACAGTACCTGTATTCCCTACATGCACAGATGTTAGCATAATATAAAATACCAATCTCACTTCAAGGGGGATATAACGATATAAGGGTCATCTGCTATTATGCGGGGCACGTAGGGTCTCATCCGCTATATAATGCGGGAAATCAATCACTCTAATATACACACACACACACACTATATATATAACATATCACATCCAAGCTGATAATAAATTAAATTCAAGTAAACGACCAATAATTTAAATTTAACTATTTAAATTTAAATGGTAACCCAAATGAGTGAGATTAACTTACCTTTGCCCTCTAGTTTGCAAATCCAATCCAATCGGCTTGTTTTCTCCACGATTTCAATCCATGAATAAACATTTTATGATTTATTAACATTTGAACTAATCGAATAATTAATTTCATTTAATAAATTTAACCAACTAATATTTTAGTTTTAACTAATCTTCCTTTAGCAATTTCTAAAATAATTAAGTAAGTTAAATTAATAAATTAAACAACTTAATAAATTATTGTTAACATAGCCTAGTAAATTGAATCGTACTTTTCTTCATTTCCAACTGTATATGAAAATAATCCATATAGGTTTTAAAATCCAATTTTCGTATATAAAATTTCAACATTTTTAAATCATTATTTATTTAATTTTTCCAAACTTATCTATATATATATATATAGTTATTTCATGTTTTCATATAGTTTTAAATGTAGAACAGACTACTTAGAAAAATATTTCTGCTGTTTATCTATATACACACACACACATATATAAGAGAAATTTGTATATATATACTTCTCTGGAAAAATGTTTTCTATGAATATTAATATGACTATTATAAATTTTAAATTGAAATGAACAATTAATATACTAGATTAAACTTAATAACTTTTAAATTGAAAGAAATGGATTGCGTACCTTACTGACTCGATCGATTCGAGCACAACCCAACTCGCTTCAATTGATGAACCCAACCATAGCCACCCTCCATGCCTTGGCCACCATCATGCACTAATTTGACCTGACTACATCTCCATCCAGTCACCTTCCCCTTATTCTATGTCCTCCCCGCTAGCGATCCAAGCCACCCAACATCGCAAGGTCTGCCACCTGATTCATGTGGCTACCGCTCGACCTTGCCTCTGCCCTAGATGCAGTGGACGAAGAAACCCACTTCTAGTTTTCCTCCAGGCCTCGTGCGGTTGATCAATGAAAATGTACAATTTGATATAGGAAGACTGCCTTGCGTGATTTATTTAGCTACCATTTCTTTTTCTTTTTTATAAGTTCACGAATTAAAAACTAAGAGAGGGAAAAAGGTTTTTGTTTTTGTTTGATGAGTTCGTCCAGTTGATTTTTATTTAGAGGAGACGCATGTTTATTAGTTAGGGCTCATGCTATACAAAGGGAAATAGGTGTTTCAAAGAAGAGAAAGGCTACTGAGAAAATTTTTGTCAAAACAATTTAAATATAAATATTATTTAAATCTAAACCGTCTTGAATCACGCAACTCAAAATCTCGACCTCCTATCGATGGCGCCGCTAGGTGTTTATAATGTTATAACCCTATTCCGAACACAACGGAAAAAAATTCGAGTCCTAATTCGACCGCATGGAGAAGATAGTTTTTGGATCTAGTTATTATATTAAACTTCGATATACATTTCAGCGCGTTTACAAACCATATGGTCACATGATAATTCTTAATGTTACGAAATTTGAAATCTGATAATAAAACATTATTACGGATCCAATGGAGTTGATTTCGTCGAATTCCGCGACTGTGCCTCGGAAGGCTATTTTTAAATATCGATTTAAACGATATATTTTCAAAACTGAACAAATCACCTTTAAATTAAATTTTAACACTATTATCATCTATAGTATCGCCATTATAAATTTTACAAGCCTTTAAATTATTTAAAAAAGCTTAAAATTTCAAATTCAACCATTTACTCTATTTCTATTTATTTAGTTAAATAATTAAATCGCCCAATAAACAGTGGCATTTGAAATTCAAGTTAGAAACTAACTTTTAAATATTTAAAATCAATTAAATATTCAAATTTCAAATGTCCAAAAATTCCGGATTGTCACATTCCTCCCCCTTAAAAAAATTTCGTCCCCAAAATTGCTTGTTTAGAAGAATGATCCAAAACCCGTTAACTATTTCCCAATCCAAATAGTTTTAACAACTTACCAACTATCTTTTCATAAAAGACCCACTATCACCTTCTAACTTCCCAAACTCTTCCATAGTTTCCAAACAACATTATTTACTTCAAAATTCAAATTCAAATTCAAATTTAAAATCAAATTTTAAATTATCATAATTTTCTCATAAATTTTCTAATTTTCTAAATTTTTGAAAAATTTCGCCAGCGTCTCCTGTACGCGGATAGATCGGTACAACTACAAAATGCCTTTAAGGGCCCCCAAATTCCAAAAGAAAACAAAATGCCAAGTGGCTAGATCAGAAATCCATCAAATTTCATATGGCAATTTAAATTCATGCCTTTTGTCGAGCAGTTCCATTTATCTTCTGAAATCAAAAATCCCAATTTCCTTTTTGCTTTTAAAACACCTGTATATCCTACTTAGCAATAATGTCCAACTACAACATTCAAAATCATTTTATACATTTCTTTACATAAGTTTCAATATTTGCTTTACTTAAGTCTTATGATGCACATATATCATCTGTATGCAATAACAACTTTGATCGCTCACTCGATCACACAATTTCACTTTCGAACTAGTATCGTCCTCCCGACTTCCTAGTGTGAACTCAGATCTGGTTTCTTGATCTGAAACCGTCATTCTCCTTGCATAGCTATTTACTATGGTAGAGAATTTCCAAAATCAATCAAAAATCCATACCCAGGGTTCGCCGTCGAAATCGAGTGAAAAATCCCAACTCGGATCGATATAACTAACTCGAAATTCTGTGCTCGAACCTGGATCAAATCGTTATGCGAATAAAATAATATACGTACATCCTACGTATTTATCTCAATTGATTATTAACTATATCAATCTTCTTTTATTCACATTTATTTTGATTTCTATTTGCTTATTCATAATTATCATTTCACACATCGTTATTAAATCTTCATTCAAATACTTGCTCAATATATTTCTCAATACAAAGTTTTACTTAAGAATTTCACCATCCATTTCTTAAGTCCAATATAAATATCTTACACACTTAAATATTTATTTTTATCTTCACGTTACCACTTTGGTTTACATATACTTTTATTCAAATTGGGTCTCCCGTTCCATATGAATTCAATTTTGCTCCTTTCATTTTTAAATATTGAATTCTATTCACATTACCTCAACCCACACTTAATTAACCATTTCTCTAATTAGTTCCACTTGCTACTCAATTTAAATATCAATGACCAAACTTTAATTATTTTTAGTCCACTTCGAATTAATTCTACAACTTCACTTTAATTTACACAAATTAAATTAAGTATCATTCCAATATTCAATTTTAATTTATTTGCTCACCCACTTAAATCAATTAGTTTATTTACTAATTTTATTTTCAATCCTTTAATTTATTTAGTCTAACTTGACTAACTTTCCATTTAATCAACTTAGATTCTTTCCTCAAATTCACTTTTTATTTAACTTGATTCAATTACTTTCTGATTTAATTCAAAATTTTAAACTTCTATAAGTTTTCCACTTATTTACATTTGCTAACTTCTTTTAATTTACTTCATTTAATTGACTTACTTTTCTAACTTATTTCGTATCCATAGTTATTTAAATTTTCAACCATTCTTCAAGTTAAATTTTGTTCTATCAAAAATCAAATTATATAAGTTGTCAAACACATTTATTGTTTCCATAAACATTTTTAATAAATCTTCCAGAGTTTTAAACAATTGTTTAAACATTCAAAAAAAATTAAACCAATTCCAGAGTTTTCAACAATCACTTAAGTATTCTGAAATCGTTTTGAATATCCAAAATACTTTGTTTTCAAATTATCTCTTGAATTTCAAAACCAAACCCAGTTTTACAAACAACTCCATTTAAAACAATTTGGTAGCAATTCCTCTCTTGGAAACTCGAAAATGAACATCGATGATGCTGCAGTCATCACCGAAGTTATTTTCCAGCGATCGAAAAGAGTTTAGTGCTTTTCTCTCTTTTCAAAACATATCAAATATTTTTACTTTCAAATCTCACCAGATTTCAAATCCAATTCAAAAATATTCCCGAAATGATAGCACTATTATTTCACCAAAACCTTTGAAAACCATTTTCAAAACCAAAGGAATTTAAATTTCCCATATTTTCAAATTTCAAATCCTTTCAATCTATTACTCTAGAATCCTATTTCGAATTATAAAACACATTTAAAATTCACATTTACAAATATCATTTGTATATGAATTTATTTCTTAGCTTTTAGTTATGGTTTCCAATTTCTTATTCAATTTCCACACAACAATGATAATAATTAAATATTAACACTTCCTAACAACCAAGCAACAATATATAACCATAATAATTTAAAAAATTATTTCTTTTTACATACGAAAATAATTTTGGGAAAAATCAATTCTTTTACCCTATTTCAAAATAATATTATGTCCGTTTTTCAAGTTTAAGAGTTTAGAAATCCCTATCGATAAAGCTGTCCAGACTGTACCGACCAGAATTTATAAACACTCAATCGATAAGTCAACACAACATAGAACAGTTCATATTCACTAACATATACACGCTCATATCTATTATTACACTCAAACTCATTCTAGAGTATCACTGACCGTATTTTAATGATTATTCCCCACCAAAGCCAAGGTTCTTGCTTAACCTTCAGCTCTGATACCAAATGTAATGACCAGATTTTTCGACGCTCAAAAATCAACATTGTAGGATCTAGATTAACCCTAGAGGGGGGGTGAATAGGGTTATAGCAAATTTTCTCGAAGTAAATATGCTGAAAATAAATCACACACAAAATTTACCCAGCTTCGACAAACCCTGCCTACTGCTGCATTCCTAGATTTCAATTAGAATTAAACAGTCTCTCGCTTACAAACACTCTAACAGACTCGCAAACCCTGCTATCGCCTATAGAGTTTTGCAAACTCGCAACCCCTGCTTACTGAACTAATTCTAACTAGACAATCAGACACAACCTAAAACCTAGGTGGTGATTTATCAAGATTTGATTCACAATTTGCAAAAGAAAATATAAAAGATAATAATTTAAAGACAACAAAACAAACAACTCTAAACCCTAATTAATAAACTAAAAGCCCTTAAAAAAATGACCGGCCCAAAGTAAAAAAAAAGGATTTTTTATTCCCTTTTTCTTTTAACTCTTCGGCTCGTTCCTTTTTCTTGTTCTCTTGATAATGGCGGTCGTTTGTTCTTCTCGTTTCTCCTGATTAAAATTAGGGCTCCCGTCCTTGCGCTCTTTGTTCCAAATTAGGGCTTTTGCGAAGCTACGATACTAATTCGATCGTTGTTGATTGTGCGTGATTTAGCCTGGCTCGATCGATTTCGTGTTGCTTTCTTCGGTTGCTTCGGTGAGTTCGATTATTGCTTCGGTAAGAATTTTTCTCTGATGCTTGTATTCGAACTCTCTTGTATTAATGCCGATGATGATTGGGGCATTTTATAGGGTTCGTTACCCTTATTTTTCGTTCGTATGATTGCTTCAAAATTAGTTGCTTTGGCCATTCGATTATTGTTGGATGATTGTGATTTATTCTGACTAGTTTTCAATCGTATATACTTGAAATACTCGGTCAACTTGATTTGTAATTCTCGGCTTTGAATTTTTAAGATATTTTTATTTCCACCGGCTTTGACTTGGCTGCGGCTTCTGATTTTGAACTGGTCGATGATCATCTTGACTTGGCTTGAACTTTGCATTAAGTATATATGATGGCATTTTTGGTTTACCACATGCTGCTTGCTTTAGTCTCTGGCCATTTTCTTTGGTCGGTTTATTATGAACTTCAATTTATATTCTGTAGTCACTTACGCACTGATTCGCTTATTCATGCATTCAACATTGCCATGCTATTCACTGTTCATTGTTTCATTTGGTATCTCTGGTATATGTATCATGCTTGTGCATTTACTGTACACTTGTGGTCTCGGTGGCTTTTCTTTGTGGTCTGCCTTGTTTGAGTTTCACTGCCATACTTGTAGCTTGGTCATTGGTGTATGTTCATGATGCTTTGATTTTCTGTGCAAGTATTCCACTGCAGTTTCATTGAGACTGTGACTCCATGAATTTCCATTAGTGCATTGTCTTACTGAACTTGATTTTGTAGTCATTGTATCTGCTGACTTATTCATATATCACATTTGTAGTTTGCGTCTGCAGTTTGCATGTTGTTTATCTCTGTACTGTCTTACGAGAACATTTGGTAATGACAACCATGTTGGTTGTTGCAGTCCTATGCTATCACTTGATCTTGTGACTTGTTGTTCTTCCTCCATTAAGAAGTATTGTTGCATTTTAGATGCATCTTGGTCTTATGAACTTGAATTAGTAGTCTACACCTCTGGATTTTTGTCTGAACTGTTTCTAGTCAATCGCTTTGTCTATTCGTTGGCCTTGAGTTGAACCTATCTTGGGTTTGACCTTATTTTTGATTTCTGTGCTTTTTGTTTGATTTGTTCACACGAGTTGGCGGGGCAGTGCACACGTGTATGAATGTACACGTGTGTACTGCAGCCACTTATAGTTGCCTGTCCCTGATAAAAAAAACTGATATGCACAGATGTTGCACAGTCAAAAATGATGACGAACAACCCAAATAACTGAGGCAAACAATGTTTTCAAAATCATTGTTTCTTTCAAATTTTAAAAATATTTCTCTTTCAATTTTACTGCGTTTGAGAATATTTCTGCAGATTACTCGGATGCTGGAATCTGATTGGAATGCAGTTGAAGAAAAAATACGAGTGTGAGTGATATGTAGTGAGGTTATTAATGTAAATCAAATTGTGATTATTCAAAAATGTATATGTATAGTGAGAGCATGAATTTGTACTATTCAAGATTGTAATAAATATTTGTTTGAATAAAATTTCTGTTTGTAATTTACTTTGTTCAACAAATATTTATTTAATCTATGAAAAACAAAATAGTACATTACCAAATACATTTAAATGAATATATATACGTTTATTATCATCAAACAAAAACATATAAGCGCATATTCAACATTCTCCCACTTTTGATGATGACAAACATATATTTAAGATTTTGACCATGTTAAATGTATTTGACCAATTATATACTCTAATTGCTCCCCCTATTTAAATGCTTCCTCTCTACATGATGCTCCCCCTACATATATGCATACAAATAGAAATATATAAATGAGCCTAGATGCAAATGGAAAATTATTTGACCTTTGCTTGATTCTATTTGTCAAAATCTTGACTTTTCTCTCTCCCTTTTGATATTAGCAAAAGAATAATAGTGTTATAAAAATAGGGATGAAGTGACAGACATGAACCAAACATTTAACTCAATTGAATATAAATATCAAATTTCAATAAAAATCAAACAAAAATCATAATTACCCTTGTCAGGCGCATATTCCACTTTCAGAAGTGATGGGGATAAAATCATCAAAAAAAATACAGTTCCGTCTATTTGTAGTATATTTATTTCAGGAAATTTGAATATCTACTAATCATGCATAACCGTTAAGACTTTTAAATGAGATTAGCAGTATTCCAATTCAATTTAAAAAATGTAATCAAGTATCTTCTAACCACGCATGACCGTGAGGACTTTTAAATGGGTCTAGAATCAACTTGTCTATTTAAATCAATTAATTTTGATATGCGTTCCATACATGCATAACCGTGAGGACTTTTAAATGAGAATGGAAGCACATAATCAAAAATCCAAGTAATTCACCCATGCATAACCGTGAGGACTTTTAAATGAGAGTGAATACTTTGGATATTTATTTTTATTGAAGAATATAATAAATTGAAGCACAGATAATTTCCTTTATTATAATAAATTGAAGAACGAATAATTTCCTTTGTAAACTACCACAAATTTACATACTATATATGATTTTGATGGGTGATGGTCGATAGAAAGATGATAGAAATAGAAATGATCATGGAATTTTTACCAACAAAAAGTTTTATAATTCTTGTTTAAATTTCTAAAGAAATTTACTAATTATACCGTCTCGAGTCATAATATATGACAATCAACACTCGTCTTATTTTCAATCACTATATATCTTTTCAGATAATCATCAGGGAGTCAGATTAGTCAATTTCAATAATCCCTAAATCCAAACGTAATCTGGAAAATCTGTCTTCGGGGAGGGGTTTTGTGAAAATATCAGCAAGTTGAGCCTCAGTTGAAATATGTTCAATGCAAATTTCTTTCTTAGCAATGTGATCTCTAAGAAAGTGGTGTCTCACATCAATGTGTTTTGTACGTGAATGATGAACAGGAATATTTGACAAGTCTATTGCACTTTTACTATCACATTTTAATGGAACTTGTTTATAAGCTAAGCCTAAATCAGAAAGAGTTTGCATCATCCATAAAATTTGAGCACAACAACTTCCTAAAGTAATATATTCTGCTTCAGTGGTGGATAATGCAACACAATTCTGTTTTCGACTTGACTATGAAACTAATGAATGTCCTAGCATGAAACATGTCCCACTAGTGCTTTTTCTGTCAACCAGTGAACCAGCATAATCAGCATCAGAATAACCAACTAAATCAAAATTTTCACAAGAAGGGTACCATAATCCATATTTGTGTGTGTGAGAGAGATATCTTAAAATTCGTTTAGTGGCTTTCAAATGAGATACTTTAGGATTAGATTGAAAACGTGCACACAAACAAATAGAAAACATAATATCAGGTCTAGAAGCAGTAAGATAGCGAAGTGAACCAATTATCCCTCGATATTTCTTCTGATCAACAGCAATTCCTTTCTCGTCTTTGTCCAACTTTGTTGATGGACTCATAGGAGTTCTCAACTCCAAATTTCTTCAATAGTTCCAACACATACTTGGATTGTGAAATGAAAATACCATCACTGCTTTGCTTGATTTGAAATCCAAGAAAATATTTCAATTCTCCAACCAAGCTCATCTAGAATTTAGCCTGCACGACTTGTTCAAATTTCTCGCACAAGAGTTCATTAGTAGCACTATAAATGATATCATCCACATAAATTTGAACAATCAAAAAATCACTTCCTTTATGTAGTAGAAATAGTGTCGTGTCAGCACTCCCCTTTTAAAACCGTTTTCCAAAAGATATGTACAAAGGCAGTCATACCAAGCTCTAGGAGCTTGCTTAAGACCATATAATGCTTTTTCTAGTTTATACACATGATTTGGAAAATCATGATTTTCAAAACCGGGGGGTTGTTCAACAAAAACTTCTTCTTTCAAAGCACCATTTAGAAAGGCACTTTTTACATCCATTTGTTTAAGTTTGAAAGCCTTATAACATGCAAAACTTAGCAAAATCCTAATGGCTTCTAACCTAGCAACTGGAGCAAATGTTTCATCAAAATCTATGCCTTCTATTTGGTTATATCCTTTTGCGACCAACCTAGCTTTGTTTCTAATTCCTGATTCATCAAATTTATTTTTGAATACCCATTTAGTTCCAACAATTGGATAGTCATTTGGCCTAGGAACTAATTTACAAACTTTATTTCTCTCAAATTGATTAAGTTCATCTTGCATTGATAAAAACCAACTTTCATCATTAAGAGCCATTTCGACAGAATCAGGTTCAATTTCAGAAATAAAACCACTGTCACAGCAAAATGCACACAAGTTTTTATCAAATGAAGAACGAGTGCGTGTACCTTCCATCGGATCACCTATAACCAATTCAGGAGGGTGATTGGATTTGAACTATAATCTATCAGTATCAACCGTCCTACTTTCAGCTTTCTCACTAGATGTCCCTTCTTTCATGCCTTCATGATCTATCCCATCGTCAATCGTTTTTTCAGTCGTCCTTTCCAGGTCAGATTCATCAAATTTCATATTGATTGATTCAACAATTGTCTTTGTTCTTTTGTTGTATATCCTGTAAGCCTTACTCCTTGTTGAATAGCCCATGAAAATTCCCTCATCAGCCTTTGATTCAAATTTTCCAAGTTGATCACCTGTGTTAAGAATGAAACAAGGGCATCCAAATATATGAAAATAAGAAATATTAGGTTTCCTTTCATGCCACAATTCATAAGACGTTTTGCCAAGTATTGGTCTAATCATTACTCTATTCATTACATAGCACGAAGTATTCACTGCCTCTGCCCAAAAGATTAGAGGTATTTATACTCACTCAACATGGATCTAGCCAATTCCTGTAATGTACGATTTTTCCTTTCAACCACCCCATTTTGTTGAGGTGTTCGTGAAGCAGAAAATTCATGTTTTAAACCATTTTCTTCACAAAAACTTTCAAATTCCAAATTTTCAAATTCTCCTCCATGATCACTTCTCAAGGTTTTAATTGTAACTCCTTTTTCATTTTGAACAAGTTTTGCAAATTTTGAAAAATAGTCAAAAGATTTAGACTTTTTGGCTAAGAAATAAACCCATGTAAATCTAGAATAATCATCAACCAATACATAACAATAACGTTTTCCATTCAAGCTTGAAATTTCATTTGGTCCAAATAAGTCCATGTGAATTAATTCAAGGACCCTTGATGTGCTAACAATGTTTTTAGGGCGAAATGATGATCGACTAAGCTTGCCCAAGGAACATGCTTTACACACTTTATTATTTTTAAATTTTTGATGTGGTAACCCTCCGACTAATTCTTTCGAGTCAAGTTTTTCTAAAAAACTCATGCTAGCATGTCCAAGTCTCCTATGCCATAAATATGTCTCTTTGTCAGTGGCTACCAAACATCTAGAAAGATTTAGATTATCAAATGAAAGCGAGTAAACATTCCCTTTTCTTTTGCCCGTAAAAACAATGTTATTAGAAGATTTATCAATGATTTTGAATGTATCACTATCAAAAATCACATTCATACCTTTGTCACATAGTTGGCTAATAGAATGAGATTGTGATGCAAATTATCAACGTATAAAACATTAGTCAAGGAAAAAATACCGTTACCAACTTCACCTTTACCAATAATCTTACACTTTCTATTGTCTCCCATGATCACATTTCCACCTTTAAAATTCTCTAGGCTAAGGAACTTCGATTTGTCACCTGTCATATGTCTAGAACGACCTGAATCTAGAAACCATTCTTGTTGTTCCTTAGCCCACCAACAGACCTACATAAAGAGAGAGGAGGATGACCTAGAGAAACTCTTAGGTCCAATGATATTAGTGATAGAAGCATTGTGAATAAACAATCCCTTTGGAACCCAAACTTGTTTAGTCCTTTTATTTTTATTCCAATAGACATGAATTTTGTTTGTAGAATTCTTAGGAACCCAAACTTGTATAAATTTTGTGTTCTTGTTCCTATGACTACAATTTTCAACACGATGTCTAAATATTTCACATCTACCAAAGACATTCTTATATTTTGCATTATCATCAACTTGTGTTTTTCCAAAACCTAGTCCTTTTCTGTTGTTAGTAAAAATTTGATTTCTCAATAACATGTTGAATGATTTTTCTCCTCTTGAAAAGTTATTCAGAGATTTCTCAATTTTGGACTTTGGTTTTTAGTGTTGTGTTTTCAGTTGCAAGTGAGGTGCATCTATTTATAAAATCCTTTTTCCTAGTGTCAATGTTTTCCTTAAGACTTAAATTTTCTTTTTCAAGATTCACAAAGCTATTCCTAAGTCTTGATAATTCTGAATTTAAAGTTTTACATTTTTTACAGTCTAGGTTTTGAATATTTTCAAGTTCAGTTTCTAACCTAGAATTTTCATGGACAAGTTCTCTCCTATCAGATTTTAGTTTTTCAATTTTAGATTCAAGAGTATCAATTGTTTTAGTAAGATCACAACACATCGAAATAAGTTCTTTATAAGAATAGTCACTTACCTCACTAGATTCCTCTGAGCTTGCTTCTGAATCCGATTTTGTCATAAGACACAAGTTAGCCTCCTCTGAGCTATTATTCGAAACTTCCCCTCCTTCTTCATCATCCCAAGTTGCTGCAAAGGCCTTCTTTTTCTTTTTCTTTTTCTTTCCTTTATTGTTTTTGAGAAGTGGACATTTTTGTTTGAAGTGGCCAGGCTTCTTGCAGTTATAGCACGTTAATTCATTATCAGAATCGTCAGAATCTTTTGACCTATTACCACTTATTTTCTTCTTTCGTGACTTGAATCTTGACCATTTTTTAAGATTATTGACAGCCATTGCAAGCTCTTCAATTGGATCTTCTTCTTTTTCATCGCTCTCTTCTTTGCTCTTTAAGGCAATCGTCTTCTTCTTTGACTCGGAGTTGTTGCATTCCTCCTTTGCTTTTAGCTCAAGCTCATATGTCATCAAGTTGCCGATCAACTCCTCCATGCTTAGTTTACTCAGATCTTTTGATTCTTGTATTGCCGTGACTTTTGCCTCAAAGTTCATCGGTAAAACTCGTAGTACCTTCCTCACAAGCTCTACCTCAGTGAATACCTTCCCAAGTGCTCTAGCGTTGTACACCAAAGTTGAAAAGCGTCCAAACATGTCCTTTATGCTCTCGCCTTTTTCCATCACAAAGTTCTCGTGTTCATTGCTGAATAAGGCTAGAAGAGACTCCTTGACTTGAGAAGTTCCTTCATGTGTCACCTCCAAGGTATGTCAAATTTCCTGTGCAGTTTCACAATGAGAAGTTCTATTAAATTCAGTCTTATCAAGAGCACAGATCAAAGCGTTCATTGCTTTGGCATTAGTATTTTTTAATTTCTTATTGTTAGCATCCCACCTAACCTTAGGTTTAGGAATCTCAGTACCACCAACAGTTATAGTGGGAGGTTTATAACCAGTTTCAATAATATCCCAAACATCATAATCAATAGAACTAAGATAAATACCCATCCTAACTTTCCAATAAGCATAATCATTTCCATTAAACATGGGCGGTCTAGCAATAGATTGCCCCTCAGAAAAAGCATTATTTGGTGGATTCATGACTCTAGAGTTAAATAAAAATACCAGGCTTTGATACCACTTGTAGGATCTAGATTAACCCTAGAGGGGGGGGGTGAATAGGGTTATAGCAAATTTTCTCGAAGTAAATATGCTGAAAATAAATCACACACAAAATTTACCCAGCTTCGGCAAACCCTGCCTACTGCTGTATTCCCAGATTTCAATTACAATTAAACAGTCTCCTGCTTACAAACACTCTAACAGACTCACAAACCCTGCTACCGCCTATAGAGTTTTGCAAACTCGCAACCCCTGCTTACTGAACTAATTCTAACTAGACAATCAGACACAACCTAAAACCTAGGTTGTTATTTACCAAGATTTGATTAACAATTTTCAGAAGAAAATATAATTTATAATTTAAAGACAACAAAACAAACAACCCTAAACCCTAATTAATAAACTAAAAGCCCTTAAAAAAAATGACCGGCCCAAAGTAAAAAAAAGGATTTTTTATTCCCTTTTTCTTTTAACTCTTCGGCTCGTTCCTTTTTCTTGTTCTCTTGATAATGGCGGCCGTTTGTTCTTCTCGTTTCTCCTGATTAAAATTAGGGCTCCCGTCCTTGCGCTCTTTGTACCAAATTAGGGCTTTTGCGAAGCTCCGATACTAATTCGATCGTTGTTGATTGTGCGTGATTTAGCCTGGCTCGATCGATTTCGTGTTGCTTTCTTCGGTTGCTTCGGTGAGTTCGATTATTGCTTCGGTAAGAATTTTTCTCTGACGCTTGTATTCGAACTCTCTTGTATTAATGCCGATGATGATTGGGGTATTTAATAGGGTTCGTTACCCTTATTTTTCGTTCGTCTGATTGCTTCAAAATTAGTTGCTTTGGCCGCGATTATTGTTGGATGATTGTGATTTATTCTGACTAGTTTTCAATCGTATATACTTGAAATACTCGGTCAACTTGATTTGTAATTCTCGGCTTTGAATTTTTAAAATATTTTTATTTCCACCGGCTTTGACTTGGCTGCGGCTTCTGATTTTGAACTGGTCGATGATCATCTTGACTTGGCTTGAACTTTGCATTGAGTACATATGATGGCATTTTTGGTTTACCACATGCTGCTTGCTTTAGTCTCTGGCCATTTTCTTTGGTCGGTTTATTATGAACTTCAATTTATATTCTGTAGTCACTTATGCACTGATTCGCTTATTCATGCATTCAACATTGCCATGCTATTCACTGTTCATTGTTTCATTTGGTATCTCTGGTATCTGTATCATGCTTGTGCATTTACTGTACACTTGTGGTCTCGGTGGCTTTTCTTTGTGGTCTGCCTTGTTTGAGTTTCACTGCCATACTTGTAGCTTGGTCATTGGTGTATGTTCATGATGCTTTGATTTTCTGTTGCAAGTATTCCACTGTAGTTTCATTGAGACTGTGACTCCATGACTTGCCATTAGTGCATTGTCTTACTGAACTTGATTTTGTAGTCATTGTATCTGCTGACTTATTCATATATCACATTTGTAGTTTGCGTCTGCAGTTTGCATGTTGTTTATCTCTGTACTGTCTTACGAGAACATTTGGTCATGACATCCATGTTGGTTATTGCAGTCCTATGCTGTCACTTGATCTTGCTGTGACATTGTGACTTGTTGTTCTTCCTCCATTAAGAAGTATTGTTGCATTTTAGATGTATCTTGGTCTTATGAACTTGAATTAGTAGTCTACACCTCTGGCTTTTTGTCTGAACTGTTTCTAGTCAATCGCTTTGTCTATTCATTGGCCTTGAGTTGAACCTATCTTGGGTTTGACCTTGTTTTTTATTTCTGTGCTTTCTGTTTGATTTGTGCACACGAGTTGGCGGGGTAGTGCACACGTGTATGAATGTACACGTGTGTAATGCAGCCACTTATAGTTGCCTGTCCCTGATAAAAAAAAACTGATATGCACAGATATTGCACAGTCAAAAATGATGACGAACAACCTAAATAACTGAGGCAAACAATGTTTTCAAAATCATCGTTTCTTTCAAATTTCAAAAATATTTCTCTTTCAATTTTACTGCGTTTGAGAATATTTTTGCAGATAACTCGGATGCTGGAATCTGACTGGAATGCAGTTGAAGAAAAAATACGAGTGTGAGTGATATGTAGTGAGGTTATTAATGTAAATCAAATTGTGATGTATTCAAAAATGTATATGTATAGTGAGAGCTTGAATTTGTACTATTCAAGATTGTAATAAATATTTGTTTGAATAAAATTTGTGTTTGTAATTTACTTTGTTCAACAAATATTTATTTAATCTATGAAAAACAAAATAGTACATTACCAAATACATTTAAATGAATATATATATGTTTATTATCATCAAACAAAAACATATAAGCGCATATTCAACAAACATCAATACATCCACTGTATTAAATGTCGAACAATCGAATGCCAGAAAACTAGACCGAAAGGGAAATAAAAAGGAGGTAGAAGAAGAAATAGAAAACAATATCGAAATCTCACAATCGCAGTGGAACAATATATAATAGATAAATGACTTATCTTTAAATAAAAAGAACTATATTTGTTTTATACATTACATCATCAGAGTACAACAAAACTCATAGCAAACAACCGGACAGTTATCATAACCTGTCCTCATAAAAACTAACTATGCAGTTAATCATACACAATGGAATATGCATCAAATATATGTGATACGTCTCGCTATCCAGCTCGTCTCCTGAGTTCCACAGCATCCTTTCCTGTATTCTATAATACTCGATCTGACCCGAGCAATATAGTGAAATAACACCAGAGTCAGTCTAGAAAACTAGTGTGAGGAAACATGCTCAATAGGATTATTAAGTTACCAAAATCCTTTGAAATCAAAGATATCTCGTAAGGTCACGCCACAAATAAACATGCCAGGTTTTTATCTTACGAGTACCAAAACACTTTTTATCAAATTCGTCTGATATTATAATAGTGTCTGTTGAAAGTAAAATAGAATCTAGCTGAAATGCTAGCATCTCACGTTCCAGCAATAGTTGGGGACAATCAAAACCGTACAGGCGATTATTAGAGATTGGATTCCATATAATGGCAGGACTACTGGGGTACCGTCCGTCACGGTACCTGGTCTAGATCAGAGTACCAAAGTTCCACCCTGATCCCCTGTAACACAAGACCGGAGCTACCCCTCACTAGATAGTCTTAATAAGATCACCCCGCGGTTGGGATCAGCAACCACCCATATAGCCGAATAAAAAGGGACATCTAGACAGGGATGACCTTACCCTAATTGGTTGCTAGCCACTTAGTCTTGCTGCACCTTCCCTTTTTAATCCATTCCCGGTTGATGAGGCTTGAGGTTATGCATTACCTTTTTAGCACGCATTCACTTAGAATGCTCATCATCCTCCTGATGATGTTCTAATAGCATCCACCCATACAAATCCGTTCCAGGTCCGAACGAAACCGAAGCCACTATTTCTACTACATCCATTTTGGAATCATCCTCGGGATTAGTAGCGATTAGCCCTTGCACTTCACTACTCCATCTTCAACTCCTAGCTCCTGTCTTCCTCATGAAAACGTTCAAACCGGATCAAAGTGGTTTCTGCGAAATTAATCCCGATCCCGGTCTCTTGTTAACGATCAGCGCATTGGTCAATATTTATAGTCGGTTATTTAACTATCAAATCACACAATCATCCAAACAATTGTTTTATTTCTACTGAAAAACACCAAGTCCGACTAACTTGGATTTTTAATAATTTAAATCACTTTATCCAAAGATATATATACTTTAAAACATTTAAAAAATAAAAACTACTTAAAATACTTTATTCAAAATAATCATTATGAAATTCCATAATAATTTTCAAGTAAAACTTAGCCAAAACTAGCTTTAAAATAAAAGTTATTTATATAAAGTACAAATATTTATTAACTATCTTTTAAATCACAATACTAGTTTAACCTTTAAAATAATTACTACTATAACCAAAATAATAAATATTTACTTTAAAATCTTAAAACAATTTAAATAATGAATTCCACTATAACATTCTTTTAAATAACTTTAAAGCTTCTAACTTATACTTAAAAATCTACTTTGAAAACATACTTGGCTTTTCAGGAAAATATACTTTCTATTCCAAAATATTCCATTTAATCCGTTAATAAAACCTTCTCGATTTATCCCAATTTAATTTACGTCCCAATCCCGTAAATTTCTTACAACACTTTAAAAATAAAACCACTTTTTATTTTTAAAACACATTTCCCATCTCCTTATAATCACTTTCAAAAATACATACTTAAATTATTTACACTAAGGATACTAAAATTACTTAAATAAAAATAATACTTAAGAAATTTATAAGAGTTTCTGAGTAAAACTTAAACCATAATTTCCTTTTAAAATAAAGTTATTATATCAAATATTTATGTTTAAAATTCCTTTATAAAAATCACAATACTAATTTACCTTTAAAAATGACTAACAACCATAATAAACTAAAATAATTACTTACTTTTCTCTTAAAAATAATTAAAATAATAAATTTTATAAAACATTCTAAAAACATTTTTAAACTTCTAGTTTATACTTTGAAATCTTTTCTTGAAAATATGCTTAGTTTTCAAGTAAAAATATACTTCCCAGCTTTTAAAAATAAAATCACCTTTTATTTTTAAAATGAATTGCACCTTTTGTTATAAATTCCACCGGAATCCATACTTTCAAATTTATCCACTGATAAATATTCCACTTCATTTATAAACCAATTTACAAATTTCCATTTCTCATTTTTCTTTAAATCACAGTTTCCAAAATACTGAATCGATATCAAACCGATTTGTTGGTTTTTAAGTTCCCTTTAAAATTTATTACTCGATTTATCGAATCCCAATAATTATGTACTTATGAATTTTCTTTTCATTCCCTTTAAAAATCCAAACTTATATATATTCCATTTCTCAAAATACCCATATATACTCAGCCAAGCATAGCATCCAATAATTTCGATCCCCAATATAATCAATATAATCAATCACAGATCATCAAATAAATCACATCGTTGAATGTAAAATAAATTCAACGTTTTGAGAAATACAGTTGTATCCCTCCAACCTGTTTTCCCAGCATCCACAGATGTTAGCACAATATAAAATACCAATCCCACTTCGAGGGGGATATCACGGTATAAGGGTCATTCGCTGTTATGCGGGGTGCATAGGGTCTCATCTGCTATATAAGGCGAGAAATCAATCACTCCAATTTATATATATACTATATATAACATATCACATCCAAGCTGATAATAAATTATCAATTCAAGTAAACAACCAATAAATTAAATTTAACTATTTAAATTTAAATGGTAATCCAAATGAGTGAGATTGACTCACCTTTGCCCTTTAGTTTTCAAATCCAATCCAATCGGCTTGTTTTCTCCACGATTTCAGACCTTCAATAAACATTTTATGGTTTACTAACATTTGAACTGATCGAGTAATTAATTTCATTTAACAAATTTAACCAACTAATATTTTAGTTTTAACTAATCTTCCTTAAGCAATTTATAAAATACTTAAATAAGTTAATTAAATAAATTAAACACCTTAATAAATTATTTTTAACATAGCTTAGTAAATTGAATCTTACTTTTCTTCATTTCCAACTGTATATGAAAATAAGCCATTTAGATTTTAAAATCCAATTTTCATATATAAACTTTCAACATTTTTAAATCCCTATTTATTTATTTTTTCCAAACTTATCTATATATAGTTATTTCCTATTTCCATATACCTTTAAATTTAGAACAGGTCGCTTAGAATAATATTTTTGCTGTTTATCTATACACACACACACATACACACACACACACACATATATATATAAAGAGAAATCTGTATATATATACTTCTCTGGATAAAGATTTTCTGTAAATATTTATATGACTATTATAAATCTTTTAAATTGAATTGAAAAAATTAATATCCCAGATTTAACTCAATAACTTTCAAATTGAAAGAAATGGATTTGTGTACCTCACTGACTCGATCGATTCGAGCACAACCCAACTCGCGTCTCCTGATGAACCAAGCCGTAGCTGCCCTCCATGCCTTGGCCTCCATTGTGCACGAACTTGACCTGACTACATCTCCATCCAGTCAACTTCCCTTTCTCCGATGTCCTCCTCGCTAGCGACCCAAGCCACCCAACAGTGCGAGGCCTGCCACTTGATTCATGTGACTACTGCCCGACCTCGCCTCTGCCCTCAACGCGGTCGACGAAATAGCCCACTTCTAGTTTTCCTCCAGGCCTCACGCGATTGATCAATGAAAACATACAGTTCGATTTAGTAAGACCGCCTCATGGGATTTATTCTGCTGCCGTTTCTTTTTTTGTAGATTCGTGAATTAAAAATCAAGAGAGGAAATAAGGGTTGTTCATTTTTGTTTGATGAGTTTGGACAGTGTATTTTTATTTAGAGGAGACGCATGTTTATTAGGTAGGACCCGTGCTATACTAAGGGAAACACGTGTTTGAAAGAAAAGAAAGGCTGTTGAGAAAATTTTTGTCAAAACAATTTGAATATAAATATTATTTAAATCTAAACCGTCTCGAATCACAACTCAAAATCTCGACCTCATGTCGATGCATACAGCTAGGCATTTATAATGTTATACCTATTACAAACATAATGGAATAGGTTTCGAGTCCTAATTCGATCGCATGAGAAGATAGCTTTTTGGACCTAGTTATTATATTAAACTTTCGATATACATTTCAGTGCGTTTACAAACCGTATAGTCACACGATAACTCTAAATGTTACAAAATTTGAAATCCGATAAAATATTATTACGAATCTAATGGAACTAGATTCGTCGAATTCTGAGATTGTGCCTCTGAGGGCTATTTTTTAATATTGATTCAAACGATATATTTTCAAAACTGAACAAATCACTTTTAAATTAAATTTTAACACTTCTCTCAGCTTCAGTATCACCATTATAAATTTTACAAGCCTTTAAATTATATTTACCAAGCTTAAAATTTCAAATTCAACCACTTACCCTATTTCCAATTATTTAATTAAATAATTAAATCACTCACTAAATAGTGGCATTTGAAATTCAAGTTAGAAACTAACTTTTAAATATTTAAAATCAATTAAATATTCAAATTTCAAATGTCCAAAAATTCCGAGTCGTCATAGGATATTGTCATACTCTCTGCCAATACTGAAAACCACTTAATAATTATTATAACAACCCGGAATTTCGGTTGTTAGATTTTGAACATTTAATTCATTTTAAATGTTAAATGTGGATTTTGAATTGATTTTGAAATAAGAATTTTGTTAAACTAATAGAATTTAGTTATAATTTTCAGTATGGAAATTCAATTGAAATTTGAATAATAATAATTTAATATTTGGGATTGGGATAATTTGTGAATCTAGTAGTAAATAGATATGAAAATGGTTTCCAAGATTTATTTTAATTCCAATTTGATCTGAATTATAATATTTGACCTTTCTTGTAGAATCAAAAGTCGATAAAGTAAATTTGGAATTTTATATTAATTTAATAGTGGAATTTAATAATATAATAATGCAAATAATCAGATTTTGATTCGAAATGAATCAGAATGGTTTCTAATGTGATTACAAATTCTATGTGATTTATAATAGAGTTAGTAAAATTTTAAAAGTGAAATTTTAAGTGATTTTGATGATTGCGGAAATTGCTCGGATTAATCGACGAGTTAAAATAGCCTTCCGGGGCACAGTCTCAGAATTCGACGAAACAAGTTCCATTGGATCCGTAATAGTTGGTTATTATCGAATTTCAATTTTCGTAGAGTTTAGAGTTACCGTTTGCTCATACGGGTGAGAAACGCGTTGAAATTAAAATCGATAATTTAATATTTAAACTCCATTTAAAAAGCTATCTTCCACATATGATCAAATTAGCCACCGAACATGTTCCATTGTGTTTGAAAAGTGGGTAAAATATTATTATCGCATGGCGGCATATCTGAATCGAAGTTTTTTCGAAATCTTGTATATTGGTGAGAATTTATAATAAAATATTATTAACTTGGCATATAAATACGTATATATTTGTTTGCAGCCGAAAACCCTAAATTCATCTCCAAGCCGCCACAAAAACAAACCAATGGTCGAAAACGTATGGCCTTTCCCTCTCGATATCTCTCTATCCACCGACTTTATTCGAAAATCATCAACTAGGAGGTCGTAGAGCTGTTCGAGCCATACAAATCTGTACCGCTACGATCGACGATCGACGATAGATTAATTTAAAAACTAAATTGTGATGTGCTACGATTGGATGAATACAATCTGGGCATTTAAAATATAAATAATATAAATTGGGTTTAAAGGGAAACAAAAGAAATTTTTAAGTAAAGAATTTAAAGGGATTAAATTCGGAAATTGGTTTGGAGTCTGTTAATGGGTTTTTGAAATTTTGATTTAAAATGAAATGTGAAATGAAAATTTATAAACTGGGTTTATAAATGAAGTGAAATATTCATTGGGGATAAATATTGAAAGCATAGGTTTTCGGTGGGAACTTCTATAAGAAGTGCAAATTGCTTAAAAATAATAGTAAGATTGTTTTTAAAGGATGGGAAGTGTACTTTTTCCTAGAAATTTAGTACGTTTTAAAGAAAAGCTTTCAAAATATAAGTTGGTAGTTTAAAATGTGTTTTAGAATATTTTAGAAAAAATATTATTTTTAATTATTTTTAGGTATAAGTAAATACTTATTTTAGTAATTATGATATTCAATTATTAAAGGTAAAGTAGTACTAAGCTTTTAAAAGGAAATTTTAATATGAATATTTGGTTTAATAACTTTATTTTAAAAGGTAACTTCGTTTTAAATTACTTAGAAACTCCTCTATATTTTCTTAAGTATTAATTTTATTTAAGAAATTTCTAGCAGCCTTATTCTAAATATTTTAAGCATATATTTTGGAAGTGATTTTCAGGAAATGGAAAATGTGTTAAAAATAAAAGGTGTTTATTTTTAAAGTGAGGGAAGAAATTTACGGGATTTTAAAGTAAATTTGAATTGAGATAAATCAAGCAGGATTTATAAAAAGGTTCTTTCTTTTATTCTGAAATGGAAGTGTAGTTCCTTGAAAAGCCAAGTACGTTTCAAACAGATTTTTAAGCAAAAAATTAAAAAGTTTAAATTTGTTTTTAAAGGAATGTTTTAAGAAATTATTATTTAAATTGTAAAAAATTTAAAAGTAAGTATTTAATAAATTATTTATAGAAGTAATTATTTTTAAAGGTTAATTGGTATTATATTTTTAAAGAATGTTATTAATATTTATATTTTATAAAATGGTTTTATTTTAAAGATAATTGGTTAAAGTTTTATTTGAAAATTGTATAGGATTTTGTAACTCTTCTTGTAATATTTATTGTAATTGAACTTTTATTTTAAAATTAGCTTATATTTTATAAAGTAGTTATGCTTTAAATATATTTTAAGGTATATTTAGAATAAAGTGATCTAATGTTTTAGAATTTAAAGTATTTGGACTTGGTTATTTTCAGTGGAAACAGAAAATGTTTGGGGAAATTTATTCCGTGAAAGGAAGATGGTTTGAAAGCTATTTTCAAAACAGGTTGACATTGAGAATATATCTTGTGAAGATATTTTGAGGTTAATAAATAATTTTGGAAAATTATTTATTGTTGATGGTTGTTTGTGAATGTTAATTCATAGTTAAATCACCAACTATCAATATTGGCCAATGCATTGATCGTTTCGAAGAGACCGGGATTGGGATTTATTCCTCGAAAACCAGTTCGATTAGGTTTGTACGTTTTCGTGTGGAAAACAAGAGTTCGGTGTCGAAGATGGAGCAGTGAAATGCAAGGGCTAGTCGCTACTAATCCTGAGGATGATTCCAAAATGGATGTAGTTGTAGTGTCTTCGGTTCCGTTCGAACCCAGGACGGACTCTTATGGATGAATGCTTTCAGAACATCGTCAATTGGATGGTGAGCATTCTAAGTGAAACATTCTAAAAGGTGACGCTTAGCCTCAAGCCTCATCTACCGGGAATGACTGAAAATCAGGGGATATGCAGCAAGACTATGTGGGTAGCACCCATTAGGGTGAGGTCATCCCTGTCTAGATGTCCCTTTTTATTCGACTTAGTGGTGCGTTTGCTGATCCCAATCGTGGGATGATCTTACTCGGGATTATCAAGTAAGGGGTAGTCCCGGTCTTGTGTTGTAGAGGATTGGGAGTAATCCTCGGCACGGTGATCTAGGCCACGTACTGCGACAGGTGGTACCCCAGTGCCTAGTCATTAGTTGGAAATCCATTCTTCTTACGCGCCTGTACGGTTTTGGTTGTGCCCAACTATTGCTGAAATGTGAGATGCATGCATTTCAGCTAGATTCTATTTTACTTTCTATAGACACTACTGTAATATCAGACGGATTTGATAAAAAGTGTTTTGGCTGTCGTAAGGTAAAAACCCGCCATGTTTATTTGTGGCGTGGTCTTACGAGATGCTTTTATTTTCAAAGGATTTTGAAACTTTAATAGTCAATTTGGGTGTATTTCTCTCACGCTCGTATTATAGACTGACTCGGGTGTTATTTTATTATAATGCTCAGGTCAGTCCGAGTATTATAGATTATAGGAAAGGATGTTGTGGAGCTCAGGAGAGGAGCTGGAGTCCGAGACGTATTATCCGTAGATGTTTATATCCGCTGCTATGATTGTTTGAAATTGTCAGGTTGGTAATTGTTGTTTGTTTGAGATATACTCTGATGATGTAATATATAAAACAAATATAGTTTTCATTTTGTGTAAAGATCTATTATTGACTATTATATTTTGTTCCGCCGCTATTGTGAGATTCTGTTATTGTTTAGTTCCTTCTTTCTTCTATCTTCTTTCTTTTCCCTCGACAAACTGTCTTTTCCGGCACTCGAGAGTCGGCATATTATTCTGTGGTGTATTTTGTGTCGATTTTCGAGGGTCGAGAAGGGCGGGTCATGACATGTGGTATCAGAGCTTAGGTTGGCGATAACCTTGGCTCTTGTGGGGAAATTACTCATTAAATAGAGTCAATATACTCTATAATGAGTTGAGTGTATTAATAGCTATGAGAGCGTACTTGTTCGTGAATATAAAAATTGTTTTTATACCGTGTTGACTTATCGGTGGAGTGTTTATGAATTCTGGTCGATACGGAAAGGTACAACCGCATCGATAGGGGTTTCTAAACTCTTAAACAAGATAAACCGACATAGTATTGTTTTTAAAGTGGGTAGATGAAATAATTTTACTCAAAATTATATGTTGATATAAAAGGAATAATTTTCTTAAATTATTATATATATTTTGGATTTTGGATGTTTGATTGTTAATATTATAATCAAATAAGAATCAAACATTTCAAATGGTTTATAACCAAATAGAATTCTATAAGTATAACTAAAATCTGATTTAAACCAAAATTTAAATCCTGGAAATTTTGAAAAGTGTTTTAAATGTATTTAAAACAAAAGTTTGGGAATTTAAAATCTTGGGAATGTTTGAAATGTTTTCCAAATTATTGGAGGGGAATAATGGAGTATTATTTTGAGAAATATTTTTGAATGGAAATTGTTTGAAAGGAATTTGTGGAAGTAAGGAAGCACTGAACTCACTTCAATCGTTGGAAAATAATCCTGATAATGATGGCCACATCATTATAATTCATTTTCGAGTTTCTAAAGTGACTGATTGCTACCATGGTGAATGGTTATGATATTTGTTAGACTTGTCTGAGATACAAGTGTTTTAGAAAATTCAAAAAGGGTAATTTGTTTGGTAAAAACAAATTGTTTTGGAAATCCAGAGAGTTGATTTAATATACCAAGTAGGTATGTGTTGATTATTATTTCAAAATGGTTTTGAAATAAAACAGGGCAATTGAATACTGGTAAAATTCTATTTAAATAATGTGGGAAGTTAAAATCAACTATTGAACCTATTAAGTGAAGTTGATTTAAATAAGAAAGGAAAATGAAAATTTTAATCCTAGATTTAAAATTTAACTTGAGTAAATGGTGGTGAATAAAATATATTTCGAATTTAACGCAGGATAAGTTAAATAAATTGGAATTGGGATTGAATTAAATTGGATATAAAGTTAAAATGCAAAATGACTATAATTATGTAATCAAAATTTATATCCTCAAGCTATTAAGTGATATATATATATAGTCTAGAATTGTGATTATAAGATGGATATGACTAAAATGAGCAATATGGGCTTTCAAATAAATAAGTTGGTAAACTTATGAATAGGAGATGAACTGTAAAACCTAAATAGAAATGGTTGAATGTTATGATAAAAAGAATGGAAAGTTTAAGAATTGAATTCTAAATGAAATGTAAATTGAGATAAGGCAAGTGAAATATAAAAGGTGAATGGACTTAAGTTAGTAAATAAGGCTTGAACTTATATAAAAGAAGAAATAAAATTGGATCGAATTGAATTTAACTTAGACTAAGAGAAATTGAGTTAAAGTTGGATTGAATTGAAATAAAAATTCAGTTGCGTTATAAATAATATTGAATGAAATTCAATTCTTATTTAAGTAGTAAAGGAAGTGGAATGAATTTAAGTTGGCTAAATAAAATTTAGTTAAACTTGAATTAATTTTGGATAGGAATTGAATTGAAAGAAAATTTCATTAAGTTGAAAGGATATTGTATGAATAAAATTTTAACACAACCAAATTCAAAAGAATTGTTTGAAGATAAATTTAGCGCAAGCTAAACTAATAAAAGGAGTAATGGGATGAATAAAATTTTGGTAGCTTGTTAAAAAATTAAAAAAGCTAAATAAAACCCAGTTCTGGTTTAGAATAATTGGAATGGTTATGTTTTTAATAAATACAGAAATGAATTGAGAAGGTGAATAAATTTAAAATGGATTGAGTAAGTAAACAAACTGAATTAAAATTTGTAAATGGATTGGAATTTGATTGGGTAAGAATCAAATTAAAATGGAAAATAAAACTGATGTAAGAAGAAATGGTTTATTTTGTTATTGAAATAATTTAAGCAAATTGGGAAATGATTGTGGTCGAGCTTTATAAGTGGTCTTGAATAAAATTTTGTTTAGATAATAAAATTTTAACGCAAGTGAAAGAATTTTAATTTATTATCGTGATGAAATAAGAATGTATGAGTTGTAAATAATCCAGAATGGAAGGATATTACTATAAACTTAAGTTGGATGATGAACTTGAAATGAGAATAGGGATTTGATTTAATAATTTTGATGAAGTAAAAAGTGTTTGGGTTATGAATAATTCCGAATGAAATAAAATTGATACAAATTGAGGTGGAATTAATTTTAAATGGTTATAAGCTTAAGTGACGGTTACTTGCATGGATAACTTTAAAATTCGCATGGAAATTGGTTGTTTGCTGTAAACGGAATTGAATTGATTTAAAGAAGCAAATTAAGCTGGTTTTTGAATCAGTTGGATTAAGTGAAATCTAATTAAGTGGTTTTGTATATAAATATAAGTGGATCATTAAAGAAATGCAAATATATCAAATTGAAAATAAAATTTGATTGTGAATCAATTGGAAATTGAATTGAAGTAAAGTGATGTAAGCAAAGCATATGTAACCATATTGAAGTGAAAATAAATTGGTTATGGTGAATATGAATTGAGTATAGCAAACTTGGGTGTAAATTCTTTTGAGTAGAGTAAATGAAATATGGATTTGCAAAGGAGATTAGAGTATTATTAAAACGTGTGGGTTACTTATATAGATGGATAACTGGCAGGATTTCGAAAATTGTTGTGTGGGCTTTGAAATTGACACGTCTGGTTTAGATTAATAAATGGAATGTTGTTGAAAATCTCATATTATTGAAAACTCATGTGTTTGTTTGAGCAAGTACAGGTATGAGAGGCAATCGATAGAGTTGGAGCGCGTAAATGTAATATATATTAGCCGCTTGCTTTAAAAATAATGCTAATCAAAAGGTACGCCTACGCAATAAAATCGAAAGATGATATATACATTGTGGTATATTTTGTTTTTCGACCGTGTGGGTCGATGTATATATATTTATCATTATTGTGATATTGTAATACGCTCTCCGTACAAAGGAGACGCTGTCAAAAAAATTCAAAATTTTTGAGAGTTCGAAATTTTTTGGGAATTTTAAAGTTTTTGGGTTAAATAGGAAAGTGATTTTTGAAGTGATATTGGAAACAAGTTTTTGAGCTAAAAAAGAAGTAATTGGTTTTGGTTTAAGCTAAAAGGTTTTGGGAAATGAATGTGAGTTTTTGACTAAGTAAGTTTGGGGTAAGTAAATGAGTTTAGTAGCATTTTTCATACCTTAGCAAATTTCGGGGACGAAATTTTTATAAGGGAGGAGGAATGTAACAACCCGGAATTTTGGTTGTTAGATTTTGAACATTTAATTCACTATAAACGTTCAATGTGGATTTTGAATTGATTTTGAAATAAGAATTTTGTTAAACCAATAGAATTTAGTTATAATTTTCAATATGGAAATTCAATTGAAATTTGAATAATAATAATTTAATATTTGGGATTGGGATAATTTGTGAATCTGTGAATAAATAGATATGAAAATGGTTTTGAAGATTTATTTTAAGTCTAATTTGAACTGAATTATAATATTTGACTTTTGGGGTAAATCAAAAGTCGATAAGTTAAATTTGGAATTTTATATTAATTTAATAGTGGAATTTAATAATATAATATTGCAAATAATCAGATTTTGATTCGAAATGAATTAGAATGGTTTCTAATGTGATTATAAATTCTATATGATTTATAATAGAGTTAGTAAAATTTTAAAAGTAAAAATTTAAGTGATTTTGACGATTTGGGAAATCACTCGGATTAATCGACGAGTTAAAATAGCCTTCCGAAGCACATTCTCAGAATTCGACGAAACTAGTTCCATCGGATCCGTAATAGTTAGTTATTATTGTACTTCAATTTTCGCAGCGTTTGGAGTTACCGTTTGCTCGTATGGGTGAGAAACGCGATGAAATTAAAATCGATAATTTAATATTTAAACTCGATTTAAAAAGCTATCTTTCACATATGATCAAATTAGCCTCCGAAACACGTTCCATTGTGTTCGAAACGCGGGTAAAACATTATAATCGCCTAGCGGCACGTCTGATTCGGAGTTCGTTCGAAAATCTTGTATATTGATGAGAATTTATAATAAAATATTATTAAATTGGTATATAAATACGTATATAGTTGTTTGCAGCCGAAAACCCTAAATTCGTTTCCAAGCCGCCACCAAAACAAACCAAAGGTCGAAAACATATGACCTTTCCCCCTCGATATCTCTCTATCCACCGACTTTCTTCGAAAATCATCAACTTAGAAGTCGTTGAGCTGCTCGAGCCATACAAATATGTACGGCTATGATCAACGATGACGGAGCGAGATGGCCAGAAATCACGCTCGAAGGCTGCGCGTTCTCGCACGGTTTTCTAGAAGTTGGGCCGATCGAGTTCAACACCCCTCTAACCGCAGGGAGGTAGCACGACGAGCTTCGCGATGACAGGGTTCGATCTGCCAGGAAGCAGGCTCGTTCAAAACTCTAACGCGGCTGATGGGTTCGAAGACCCTGGAGCATGCATTCGATACAAGGAAGGGAGGGAAGAGAGTAGAGAGGTTGCGGCCTGATTTCATTTTGGCAATATTATAAAAAAATTGTTTATAAATTATATTTAACCTTTATAAATTCGTAACTTGAGCGTACGTTGTCAGATTTCGATGAAACTGGGGGCGTCGGAATCGCAGCGGCGCGATCTACGCTACAGTGTAGATCTGGAGTCGGTTTGAGAAAGTGGAAATTTTAGATGAAATCGAACGAGCTCGATTTAATTTAAAATTTAAAACGCTCGTCGAAACTCAAGGTGAGTTAATCTCATTCACATCTGGATACCGTTTAATTTTAATTAGTTAATATTTAAATGATTGATGGGTTGATTAGTTGAATGTGATAATTATTATCAGATTCGATCGATATTTTATTTGTTGTGCTAACGTTTGTGGATGCAGGGAAAACAGGTTGGAGGGATCCAACTAGATTCCTTACAATATAGAAATTATTTGCATAATTGATGATGTATTTCATTTATATATTGTGATAGATTAATTTAAAAACTAAATTGTGATGTGCTATGATTGGATGAATACAATCTGGGAATTTAAAATATAAATAATATAAATTGGGTTTAAAGGGAAATAAAAGAAATTTTTAAGTAAAGAATTTAAAGGAATTAAATTCAGAAATTGGTTTGGGGTATGTTAAAGGGTTTTTGAAATTTTGATTTAAAGGGAAATGTGAAATGAAAATTTATTAACTGTGTTTATAAATGAAGTGAAATATTTATCGGGGATAAATATTGAAAGTATAGGTTTCCGGTGGGAATTTCTATCAGAAGTGCAAATTGCTTAAAAGTAATTGTAAGATTGTTTTTAAAGGATGGGAAGTGTACTTTTTCCTAGAAATTTATTATGTTTTAAAGAAAATCTTTCAAAGTATAAATTGGCAGCTTAAAATGTGTTTTAGAATATTTTAGGAAAAAAAATATTATTTTTAATTATTTTTAAGTGTAAGTAAATACTTATTTAAGTAATTATGATATTTAATTATTTTAAAGGTAAAGTAGTACTAAGTTTTTAAAAGGAAATTTTAATATGAATATTTGGTTTAATAACTTTATTTTAAAAGGTAATTTTGTTTTAAATTACTTAGAAACTCCTCTATATTTTCTTAAGTATTAATTTCATTTAAGAAATTTCTAGTAGCCTTATTCTGAATATTTTAAGCATATATTTTGGAAATGATTTTCAGGAAATGGGAAATGCGTTAAAAATAAAAAGGTGTTTATTTTTAAAGTGAGGGAAGAAATTTACGGGATTTAAACGTAAAATTGAATTTAGATAAATCAAGCAGGATTTATAAAAAGGTTCTTTGGTTTATTTTGAAATGGAAGTGTAGTTCCCTGAAAATCCAAGTAGGTTTCAAACAGATGTTTAAGTAAAAAAATTAAAAAGTTTAAATTTGTTTTTAATGGAATGTTTTAAGAAATTATTATTTAAATTTTAAAAAATTTAATTGTAAATATTTAATAAATTATTTATAGAAGTGATTATTTTTAAGGGTTAATTGGTATTATGTTTTTAAAGAATATTATTAATATTTATATTTTATAAAATGGTTTTATTTTAAAGATAATTGGTTAAAGTTTTGTTCAAAAATTGTATAGGATTTTGTAACTCTTCATGTAAAATTTAGTTTAATTGAACTTCTATTTTAAAATTAGCTTATATTTTATAAAGTAGTTTTGCTTTAAATATTTTTAAATATATTTTAAGGTATGTTTAGAATAAATGATCTAATGTTTTAGAATCTAGAGTATTCGGACTTGGTTATTTTCAGTGGAAATAGAAAATGTTTGGGGAAATTTATCCGTAAAAAGGAAGATAGTTTGAAAGCTGTTTTCAAAAAGGGTTGAAATTAGGAATATATCTTGTGAATATATTTTGAGGTTAATAAATAATTTTGGGAAGTTATTTACTGTTGATGGTTGTTTGTGAATGTTAATTGATAGTTAAATCACTGATTATCAATATTGGCCAATGCGTTGATCATTTCAAAGACACCGGGATTGGGATTTATTCCTTGAAAACCATTTCGATTCGTTTTGTACGTTTTCGTGTGGAAAACAAGAGTTCGGAGTCGAAGATGGAGCAATGAAGTGCAAGGGATAGTCGCTACTAATCCTGAGGATGATTACAAAATGGATGTAGTAGGAGTAGTGCCTTCGATTCCGTTCGAACCCGGGACGGACTTGTATGGATGAATGCTTTCAGAACATCGTCAGGTGGACGGTGAGCATTCTAAGTGAAAAGTTCTAAAAGGTAACGTTTAGGCTCAAGCCTCATCAACCGGGAATGACTGAAAATCAGAGGATATGCAGCAAGGCTATGTAGGTAGCACCCATCAGGGTGAGGTCATCCCTGTCTAGATGTCCCTTTCTATTCAGCTTAGTGGTGCGGTTGCTGATCCTAACCGTGGGGTGATCTTACTCAGGATTATCCATTAAGGGGTAGTCTTGGTCTTGTGTTGTAAGGGATTGGGAGTAATCCTCGGTATGATGATCTAGGCCACGTACTGTGACAGGTGGTACCCTAGTGCCTAGGCATTAGTTGGAAATCCATTCTCCCTACGCGCCTGTATGGTTTTGATTGTGCCCAACTATTGCTGAAACATGAGATGCAAGCATTTCAGCTATTCTATTTTG
This sequence comes from Allium cepa, assembly GCA_030765085.1. Taxonomy (NCBI): domain Eukaryota; kingdom Viridiplantae; phylum Streptophyta; class Magnoliopsida; order Asparagales; family Amaryllidaceae; genus Allium; species Allium cepa. The sequence goes on along the minus strand of CM060945.1, from coordinate 790,912,362 downwards.
CTTTCTATAGACACTATTATCATATCAGACGGATTTGATAAAAAGTGTTTTGGCTATTGTAAGGTAAAAATCTGACATGTTTATTTGTGGCGTGGTCTTACGAGATGCTTTTGTTCTCAAAGGATTTTGAAACTTTAATAATCAATATGGGTGTTCTCACGCTGGTATTCCAGACCGACTCAGGTGTTATTTAATTATAATGCTCGGGTCGGACCGAGTATTATAGATTACAGAAAAGGATGTTGTGGAGCTTAGGAGAGGAGCTGGAGTCCGAGACGTATTATCCGTAGATGTTTATATCCGCTGCTGTGATCGTTTGGAATTGTGAGAATGGTAGTTGTTGTTTGTTTGAGATATAACCTGATGACGTAATATATAAAATAGATATAGTTTTCATTTTGTGTAAAGATCTGTTATTGACTATTATATTTTGTTCCATTACGATTGTGAGATTCTGTTATTGTTTAGTTCCTTCTTTCTTCTATCTTCTTTCTTTTCCCTCAACAATCTGCCTTTTCCGGCACTCGAGAGTCGGCATATTAATCTGTGGTGTATTTTGTGTCGATTTTCGAGGGTCGAGAAGGGCGGGTCATGACAACTATGCACATAGTGAAGGATCCAGAACGAAGCAGGATGTTTTGGTAAACGTCTGTATGAGGTATGAACGCAGCCCTGACCCACTCTGGTCAGCTTGATGTGACTAAAACAGAAGCTGTACCTGGGCCAACTGAAGTCGCATCTCCGATCGGGCATGCTTCTATGATACCGTATCTGTTACTTTGTGATTTCATTGGGTGTTTGAGTGGGGAGTGTGTCTCGAGATGGGCTGTTGTAGCTGCTATGCGTTACCATCAGCCTGAGAGTGCAAAACGGTAGTATCGTACCCTACGTGTTGCCTCGCATGCCTTGTCGCATGCTTTATCAAGAGTTTGGGTACCTATGGAGTTCTCCCTGAGTATCCCAATGGTTTGGTGAAGCTTACATTATTTATGTAGACTACGAGAATTGTATAAAAATGTGTCAAGGGGGATATGGGTAATGCCTTAAAGCCATTTTAATATTTTACTTTACTATAGACATTATCTATGAAGCGTATCATACTATGTACATAGATAGTTTAACGTATCCTTAAAGGATGGGAATCACAAACATCCTTTTAAGTTATATTTCATATCACTTGAGTTGATTTACTGGCATAAGATTGTTAATCCTGACTCGAGTGTTTTGTGTTTTCTTTAAGCTCGGGTGAGCCTGAGTATCATAGCATTTTAGACTCACCTTTGGAGCTTGGAGCTTTGCTTGAAGATCGTTCTATTATCTATTCAGCTTTCAGTTATTTCTTGTTGTTTATGTTCAGACTTGTTGGTTGCTTTTGTATTAGTGACTTCTATGTACTTAGGAATTTCAGTCTTATTTGTTTTAGACTTTGATGTTTGTGTAGTAGCTTCATGAACTACTATTTATCTATTCCGTTGCTTATTGTTGCACTACTCTGTTTCTGTGATTATGTGATTGATTTATTTACTGTACATGCAAAGTTTCACCAAATATAAATTTACAGTCTATTTTTTTGAATGATTCAAGTTTGACATGTGTAGTTTATTATCGATTTGAATGGTTAGAAATGGAAGGTCATTACAAGTGGTATCAGCGCTCTGGTTTAGGAAAAACTTAACTTATGGAGTAAAAACTCATTAGAGATAGGGTAGGAATACCCTAGAATGAGTAAAATTAATTACAGAATCATCTTCGTTCGAGCTTGAAATGCTTTGTTAGGGTTCCCTTTGATTAGGATTTCTTTTGAATTTTTGATCTTTACCTTTGTTTCAAATCCATTCTTATCTTTTCCTGTTCGTGCTCTTCTTGATACAGGAGCATCCCATGGCTTATTTTTGTTGGTCTTTGTAATAAATTTGAGCACATCTTGCAACCTCGATTAGAAACTTCATCCTTATGTGTGATTAATCCCAGCGGCGGTCCCACCAACCTTAGTATAATTTGTAAAGGGGTGAAACATCTTTGCAACAGGCATCGATTCACCAGAGATTTCTATGTCCTCGATTTTGATGCATTTGATATCTTACTTGAGGTGATTGGTTAAAGAATTATAATGCTATTATTTCTTACAAAGCCCGAACCATTTCTCTAGTAGATGACCGGGGTAATTCTTTTGTGATTGTATGTCGAATGCCTCAGTATTATGAAGGCAGTTTTAACTTTTTGGTTGATTCTCAACATGGTGATCTTGACTCCACTCTAATGGTCAGGGAATGTGCGATGTTTTCGATGAGGTCACTTCTCTTCCTCCAACGCGTGAAATTGAATTCTGCATCGATCTTATTCCTAAGCTCGATCTTGTTACCGGTTTCCACCAGCTTTGTGTAGCTGAGAAGATCATTCCCAAAATGGCTTTCCGTACAGAGAATGGCTCCTATGAATGGTTAGTCATGCCATTTGGAATAACCAATGCTCATGCATTCTTCATTGATCTTGTGAATCACATTTTCCTCCATGTTCTCAACAAGTTTTTTCTAGTTTTCGTTGATGATTTTCTCGTCTTTCTAAGTCAAAGAAGGAGCATGACTCTCATTTGAGTCATGTTCTCCAAACTCTTAGGAGTCATCAGTTGAAAGCCAAATTTTATAAATGCCATTTCTACAAGGATGAAGTCCGATTCCTTGGGCATATTGCATCTAAAATGGAGTCTCAGTTGACTTGGTTAAGGTCGCCGCGGTTAACAGAATTCTATCCATCTTTTCTCTTTTGTAATGTAATTATCTTATCTTCCTTTCGAGCATATCTTCTTAAATAGAATTCTTTTTTATTAGGGTTCCTCTAAATTAGAATCACTATCCTTGTACTAAAATCCATTCTTGAATCATCCGATGAGGGAGCGTATTTGTATTTGATATAAAAATGTTTTATATTGTGTTGTTTGAGTTGTTAAGTTTGAATTTTAGGTTTCGAGCGATTCGTCTAGCTAACACTATCAATAGGAATTCCAAAATACTATAACAGAGAAAACTGACATAATATTGGTTTTGAAATTGGTAAATGAAATAATTTTAATGGATGATTATATTTTATATATAAAAGTATAATTTTTTGAAATTAGATGGTTAAATGAATTGGTTGTTAAAAATGATGGTACTAGATTATCATTTATTGTTTTGTCAACATTCCTAAACCATTAACTATTGTTGTATGTTATAAAGAGTTGAAATTTTATAAACATGGTTTATAAATCTATTTGCAAATGAACTGAATTTAAATTAAAGATTTGAGAATTTAATTTTCAGTGCTTTTCTAAATTTGGTTTTCAAAATTTTTGAAAAATATATTATTTAAAAGTATTTCGAATGGAAATCGTTTCCAAAGAATTTTAAAAGAAGAAATTATGTACTCTCCTCTTATATCGCTGGAAAATAATTTTGATGATGACTGCAGCATCATTGGCATTCATTTTCGAGTCTCAAAGTGAGGATACCACTTAGTAGCTTTGCTACAATTTTGTTTTGGAAAATGGATTTGATTTTAATTTCTTGAGTATGATATGATGTATAAAACATATATATGTGTATTTCAAAATGTGAAGAGAAACCAAAAATTTAACTCTTAAATTAAGTAATGGTTTTCAATTAATGAAATGAAGCAAAAATCTTAAATAACTGGAGTGTCTAAATTGAGAAATGAAATTGAAATAACTTGAAACAGTTGAACTAGGATAAAATTTGTTTGTATGATACTCTGTTGCACTCTAAAATATATGTAACTTACCTAAAATATTCAAAAAGTTAAAATAAAATGTGAATATGAAACTGAAGGTTATAAAAGAGAAAACTTAAGTAATAAAAATGTTCAAACTAAATTTTTGCTTAATTGAAATGTTGCAAGTAAAAGGCAAATTGTATAGTGCTCAATTACATTCAGAAATACTAATAAAACTTACCTGGAAAGTTGGAATGTAATGAGATAATGTAATTGAATACTACATAATATATAAATATAAGTAATAAGATGCCCATAAATGAAATTATATGGTTTTGAATTAATTGTTGCATCTGGAACTAAGTATTTCAAATCTATCTTTATTTCTTGTTACTTCTATTCTCCTATCTCGTTACTTTTTGGGGACGAAAAGTTTTGAGTGGGGGAGAGTGTGACGACCGAAAAAATTTAACGATTTTGGATAATGTACTTAACTAGATTTTTAATTAAAACAAACAATTAAATTTTAGCTATGAAAATTTGATATTTGGTATGTGTCTATTTAAACATAGCATATGTCAGATTTTCATCGGAAAATATGAAAGTTTGTTTGGTCGTGAAATTTCAATTTTAAAATTTAAAATCAATCAAATTGATGGAAATAAAATACTTTTGAAATCTACATATTTTTATATAAGAAAAATGTAAACCATTTTCTAAGTGAGATGTCATAATTCGATTCGCCAAATTTGGACTACTCTAGCTATGATTATATTATTTTCGGTGTATTAGCAGCATTTTCGAAAGCGAAAATCGAGTTTTTATAAGGGGTTTTGTCGCTGATATCTATATACCATTTTGTTCGTCTCATCGTGCTGATCTCTGTAGTATAATCATTTGTGCATTTCGACATCTGTTACGCGATGAAATCTACGAAATGGTTAGCCATATCGGTGCCCATTTCGAGCCTTTTCGTTTCTCTATGGCCATTCAATTGTCACCTGTTGAAAAGAAAATAGTCATTTGCTTCTATTATTTTAGGAAATTCAACTTTTGACTTTCCTTATTCCCTTATTTTAATATATTCCGGTTCATTGCAGTCCATTCTTTCTTTCCTATCTTTTGTTCGTCCTATTCAATGCTTGAGAGATAGAGAGAAAAATTATATAAGATCAAGCTTTTGCATACTATGCCTGTAGCATGTTCATTCCCCTTCCTTTTGAACTCACAACTTGCTCGCCCTCCTCTATTTTTTTCTAACCTATGCCGAAGCTTCATAATTGGCCTCCTTGTTTGACCTGCCGCCAACCTCGGTTGCTCCACCCATCCTTCACCTTTTCGGCCGGTCTTATTCCATCTTCCTTAACACAGCAGCTCTCCATCACCAAGCCTTGCTGCAGAATTCTTGCTTGAGCAGCCTGCAACGCCACCACCTTCTGAAACCCCGCCCACCATCATACTCGAGCACACCACCTCTTTCCACTACTCGAACAAACACATCTCCTTTTCCCTCACCTGACCATTGCTGTGAACCTCCGATCATCAACCCAAAACCACTCGTCAGCCAATCATAGCAGCAAACCACAGCCAAACCACTACCACCACTTCTCTTCATCTTTAAAAAAAGTATATTATATATGTATATATATTTGATTCGAGTTAAAGTTTGTCTACCTTTGCTTTGCTGTGTTCGTCGTTGTCGGATTCGTTTAGCAGCTGTTTCCTTGCTCTGTCGCTATACCGCTATGTATGTGTGTGTCCATGTGCACTAGTCCATGTTTATTCGCATTTTTCTACCCTGCTGTTGTTTTCTCTAGCCAAGAAAGGTGATCGATCACTCACGATTGTCATTCTTCTGTTTAGTAAATTGATTTCATATGAAATGACGATTTAAATATGTTGTTAAATTTGAATTTGTTAGTAATTTGATCGTTGAATATGATATGTTATTATCTGCAATTGTTTACCTATATTAATGACATATGACACCATAACCCGTTGAATATAATATATTTAAATTGTTAATTATGGTATATGCCTGCTATTGATATGTATAATTCCCTGTTAGTTTAGAAAATCACTATGGGTTGAAATGATACATGCTTGAATGATTTTATAGGTTAGGTAAACGTTATGGGTTGAAATGATAAACCCAAGCGATTTTATTAAGAAAATCTGGGATTACGGGTTGAGATGATATATACTGGTAAATATTAAATTATTGCGATCGAAATGAAAGATATCCATATCACTTGACCATAGGTTAGAAAACTATATACAAACACCGTTTGTCTATTTTAAATAATTTCCAAATTTTTGTAAAAGGAAAATATTTGCATTTTAATAAATATTGATTTTTTAAAAATATAATATAAATATTTTATTTTAATATGTGTAAAATTTAGATTTTAAATCATATGTTTGGAAATTTAAAAATTACAAGTTAAGTTTTCGAAAATGTAAATTTAAATAATACTTACAATTTAACTATTTTTAAATATACAAAATAAGATTTAATATAAAATAAATTTAATAATAAGATTTAATTTAATTATAAGTAATATGATAAAATTTAATAAAAATTTAGTTTAACTAATATACACAATATGCTTTAAATATTTATCTACAAATTATATTAATATTTTAAAATAGATTTTTGTAATAACTTATATATAATATGTTTAAATATTTATTTGAATTTATGTTATTATTTTTAAAATAGATTTTTTGTAATAACTTTAATAAATAAAGGTTGAAAAGATAAATTAAATCGATTTGTAATTTAATTTGTTTAAGAACTACATTTAAATAGGAATTGATTTAAACTTATTGATTTTGAGATTTTAAAGATATGATTTTTTAACTTCATAAATAGATTTTGATTGAAGGTGATTAAATGAATAATTTCAAATTTAAATATAATTGAAATTGAATATTTAATATTGATTTAAATTTGAAATTTGATATTTTATTTAAATGTTATTAAAAACGATTAGGTAAATATTTTCAAATTTAAATAAAATTAAAGTTGAATTTTGAAATATAAATGAAATTTATCAAATTGAGTTATTGTAAATTGTATGAATATTTAACTTTGAAACCTATTGAATTAGAAATGGTTTAGATTTGTAGCTCAGAACCGGATTTGAAATCGATATAATTTAAAATGGTTTTATTGAGAATTTGAATTAAACCTTTAACCTTTTTAATTGAAATTGTTGTACTAAGTTTGATTTAATTTGAATTTTGGAACTAAAGTTCATTTGAATTGATTTGTGAAATTGGAAGAAACAATTCTAATTTGAAATTATTTTCGATATAAACTCTTTTATATATATAAACTATTTTCATATATAGTATTTTAGATTTATAAAAAATTATATATATATATATATATATATTGATATATAAATTATTTTTAATATATAAACTATTTTAATCTATAACCTATTTTAAATATAAACTATTTTTAATGTATAACTATTCCAATATATCAACTACTTTCAATATTCAAACTTTTTAAGTTGGAACTATTATGATTCAAATTTTACGAATTTAAGTGCGAATACTTTAATATGATTGTTTAAAATATTTTGGCAGTTATGATTTTAGAAATGAATATGATTTTGAAAGTGAATATGATTTCTAAATTGAATATGATTTCGAAGTGATATGATTTTGAAATGAATATGATATTCTGATATGAACTATGAACTGTCTGAAATGAAAATGACCACGGTGTGAAACTAGCGTTTGGTCGTTAAAGAGACCGAGATCGGATATTATCATACTCTCTACTAATACCGAAAACCATTTTAACAACTGTGCAGATGGTGGAGAATCCAGAGCGAAGTAGGATGGCTTGGCGAACGTCTGTATAAGGTATGAACGTAGCCCTACCCCATCGGGTCAGCTTGATGTGACTAAAATAAGACCTATACATGGGACTTGTAAGGTCGTACCTCAGATCGAGTGTGCTTCTTCGATAGGATATCTATTACTTTGTGATTTGATTAGGTGCACCTTTTATTTGGGAGTGTGTCTCGAGATGGGTGGTAGTAGCTACTATGCGTTACCACCAGTTTTGTAGTGCAAAACGGTGGTATCCTACCTTGGGCATTGTCTCGCATGCATTGTCGCATGCTTTATCGAGCCCATTACGAGTTTGGTTTGTACCGTACCTATGGAGTGCTCTTTGAGTATCCTACCGGTTTAGTGGAGCTTACAGTGTTTATATAGACTACGGGAATTATATAAAAATATGTTAAGGGGGATACGGGTAACGCCTTAACGCTATTTTAATATTTTACTTTACTGTGGACATTATCTATGTAGCGTATTATGCTATGTATGTCTGTAGTTTAATGGATCCTTAAAGAATGGGAATCCCAAACATCCTTTAAGTTATATTGCATTTCGCTTGAGTTGATTTACTAGCATAAGAATGTTAATCCCGACTCGAGTTTTTTGTGTTTGCTTTATGCTCAGGTCAGCCTGAGTATCACTACATTTGAGACTCACCTTTGGAGGTTGGAGCTTTGCTCGAAGATCTATTTTTTTATCTATTCAGCTTTTAGTTATTTCCTATTGTATATGTTTAAACTTGTCAGTTGCTTTTTTGTTTGTGACTTCTATGTACTTGGGATTTTCTGTTGTATTCATTTTAGACTCTAATGTTAAGAAGTAGCTTCATGAACTACTATTTATCTATTCCGCTGCTTATTGTTGCATTACTCTGTATCTACAATTCTATGATTGATTTATTTACTATATATGCTAAGTTTTACCAAATATAAATTAACAATCTATTGTTTTAAGTGATTCAAGTTTGACATGTATGGATTATTGTCGATTTGAGTGATTCAAAATGGCAGGTCGTTGCAGCATTCGACTCCTAACACCCACTAGTGAAGTCAAAAGACTTCTATGTTTCACATAGGGCTTGGTAAAGTATATAATACTAGTGGGAGCCTTATTATAAAAATGAAATAATGACTTGTAAACTTTCTAATATGGTAACAATATTTGTTATATAATGTTATAATGATGATGTGCATTTAATGTGATTGATAAAACGTTTATCAATTAAGATATATAGATGAATTGAATTGACAATTGACAAATATAAATATAATATACTTACTAATAAATGTTTATTACATGTTATGTTTCAACACCTACGCAAGCGTCTAATTTTACAACAACTAATACATTCACAATTTGGTTACTTACGTGTTTATTTGGTCGAGGCAGTGTATTGCATTCTATGCGTCCCAAACACAAAAGCAATAAACGTCTATGGATATTTAATCCATATACTATTATATATAAGTATTGTATGGTGAACGGTCAGAGTTCGTAATATACAATGCTTCAATGAAATAAATCTATTCGAAGCAAACAAATAAACTATATTTTGAGATCGAGTATTCAATTCGATTGATCACAATAAAGATCGTATTGGGTAAAATGTAACACTTGATAAAAATTACAAGATAGATCTAAGAACTCGATTGCTAAAATGTCAGTTGATCGGTTTACGTGAAGTGCAGCATATTTGATGTCCTTAAATGCTAAGGATGATCGAGTGCGCTTTTGCAAAGAGTTGTTCTGATGTTGTAGTAAGGGTATTCGTTTGAATAGTTCAACGATTTAAAAGAAAAAGAATCTACAATAGTAATGTGACTTACGGTACAGTTGTGATGAAGAGAGTGAATGGTCACTTCGGCTTCATAAAGAAACATCAAAAATGAGAACTATAATAATAATGATTAAAACTTAACTTAAGAAATATGATTTCTATTCAAAAATGCATTTTCATATAGAAAATTGTTTTCTATGAATTTTTTTTTTGAGTTCAAGATATTTGATCGAAGAACTAATATTTAATCAAAGAATTATCAACTGTAAACTAGCTGAGTATATAAATAAATAGTCTATATTAAGTGAATGACGGACCTCTGAATTAAGTATGGTATTATTGTAATGGCAGAAATAATGGACGCATGGCATATGGCACTTACTGATTGTATCAAGTTATAAAAAATATTTTCGTTAAACGTACTGAACTTTATTTATGAAATAATGACTATTTTTCGACGTCGACTGAAAAATAAACATAGTTATATTTCAATGTTTCAATGTAAATATTATGAATATTTGTTATGAAACAAATCTATAATGTGGTATTTGTTTCCATAACAAAAGTGATCCATTGGAAAATACATAATATTTAAAATTATTTACAATTATTTTGGAATTATAAACTAAGCTGTAGTTTTGAGAAATAGTTTTTATTCTATATTACGAATCATATGATAATTGTTAATTATATGAAATAATAATCCCTATGCACCCGTGTAGTAGGAGCATCATAAGAGCTGATGAACTTTTGGATTGATACATATAAATAAATGCAACCGTAAGTCTATTAACACCAAAACGATTTCACATACTTAGTCGTATTCATCGATGATTTATCATAGACTTAGAGATGTGTATTTGATACACATTTGTAACTCTATGATAAGCTCATAGAATATAAAACGAATGTTAATAATATAACATGCAACATAAGTAATTCAATTTGATTGAATGGGTGAGTATATTGGGAAGAGTTTTTAATGTACCTAACATGAATAAAGATTCAGTCTCAATGGTCACTCATCCCTATAATACATACAAATGTATTGATAATGAGTAATCGAACTTTGTGGGCTAAGCACAATTAATGATGAGTGAGGTTGAGTTAAACTCTATTTATAAGGTGTGTACTTAAGAGCAGTACATGAGGTTAAAATTAATAACATCCAATGAATAGTTTACAAAACCATATAAGATAACGGTTTATAAGAAACTGTAATTTATCCTAGGCCAAACAATTGGCAGGCTGTGTGAGTCGGAAGATTGCACATAATAATTATACATAAAAGGGCTTGTATGAATCATCCCAAGAAAATTTTGGTAATGATTATCATCAAACTTATTTATGTTGTGAACATAAATAAATTGTGAACCAATGAAAAATCGGCTTTACATAAGGCAATTCATAAAATGCTTATGAATGCCCGTTCCATCGCACTAAATAACTTTTGTTTCAAAAAATACCAACTCCATAGCGAAGGAGTTTCTTTAAGAGACTACTAGTATAAAATATTATATACGATCCAATAATAAAACCGATTATATGGGGTAAAATGGAGTTGATAAAACCTAAATGAACAAAATACGCTAAAACGTTTAATGAGTATTTTTATACATTAAAGAGAAATTGTGAGTTTCTTGCCAATGTCAATTAAAAGTAATCCTTGGTTGTTTAGTTTAACCACTAAGAATGTTGACTCAATGATATGATCGGTGCACAGATTCGAAATAGGTTCCAGGTATATAATCGAAATATGATTTTTGATAGTTGTACCCAAAGGGATATGATCCATTAGCCGCAATTGTGCCTTCAAGAGAAAGACCAATGCAGTTGGAATATATTGAGCAACATTAATAAGAATAAATTTGTAAATTCCAATGTTGAATTAACGTAACAGATTCACTATTTGATGTGCTTAAGTTAGGTCGTATTTTTCTCATAAAATTATCATGTGGTATGACTTTGTGTTTTGGTACTTATTTGTATTTACACATAATAACAAAAGTATTTACACATAAAAGTATGACTCTAAATAATAGTTTAGAGTAAAGTATTTACACATAATAACAAAAGTATCTCAAAATCAACGAGAGCGATTTTGAGTTTGTGAGCTTTTTGGATATGATCCAAGAACAGATATGAAAGTGTCATTCGACAAGCATTAAAATTAAACAAGCGTTTTGATAGAAATATCAAATAGTATGAATATCAATCAGAATGAAAAGGAAGCATGCGTTTATAAGAAAGAACGTTAAAAGGTATATAAATATTCCTAAACCATAAGTAACAATACGCTGCCAATTGTTAACGATGTACTTGTGTTAAAATCAGCTTTAGGTGTTTCACGTCGGATTTGTAAATGATGCCTTTTATAGAAAGGATAAAAGATATTAGGAATGTCCCAAATAGTTTGAAAGGATGCCTTATTAAAATAGTTAATAAGTAACATGTAAGGGGGATTCCTTATACATTGTCAATATGAATTATCATACATGTTATGTTGACTATAATGTCGTGATTTTCTTATGTATGAAGCAAACATCCAATCCAAATTGATATCACCAAATGATTGTTTAGGTGTTCTTGTGTATTTATTAAATATTATAGAACTGTTTGCAAAATAAATGGACTCCTTATGAAGGAGTGTTTGGACTCAAACTTTCATAAGCAATATTGAGAATTATATGTCAATAAAAAATTCAAGTTAAGAATCCTTAAGTTGGAATGTTTCAAATAAAAGACGGTGGTTGATTCAACGAAAATGCTAAGCATGTGCCTCAAATAGCAGCGTAATAAAAGCAATGTATGTAAATATTAATGTGCAAATGTATAACTGAGCTAAGGGTGATTCCAAATGTTAAGAATCTCGTAACATTGCTATATGATAACAATGTCACGATGTAGTTCATAGTAGAAATTAGCTCATTGAAAGTCGAGAGACATACTCCTAATTGTTCCACATGATAAAGGTATTTATCAACGTGAGAGAGTATTGATTGACAAAGTAGATAACTGGAAAATAATAGCTTACCTATTCACCGATGGACCGATCTGATTGATTTGGAGGAAATCGATTGGAGAAGTTTTAATATTACTCCATAATTGGATGTAAGTGCAAGTGGACGATTGATAGAGCTAGGGGTATGCCCTAGGGAAAATTACGTAATTTCTTACATATACCCAACTAGATAACCAATAACCAATCTTGTACAAAATAGAAGGTGTTTTCTTTCTTTTATATATTTATTATAATGTGTTATAAATAATTAAATATTTAATTAAAATAAATTTAATAGAAAATTTGTAAATGGTATGTTTGTGATAGTAATTACAAGTATTTGTAGTCATGAGTATGCATTATAATATATTAAACACATTATTTTAATATTTCTAGTCACGATACATCGAGACTGGATATCGATGTATCCGTTGAGACTAGAGTACGTAACATTCTCCTAATGTTGGGTGGTGTATTACTCATGTCTGCTGGGGGCACCAAGAGGTTAGGTACTGATAGTTATCGAATAATTATGGAAGGACTCACTCAGTAGTTTTTTGTTGGTTAATATAACAAAGGCCAAACAAAAAATATTAATATGACTAATTAACATAGTTCTTTTGACTTGATAATATCATTGATCCTCAATATGAAAGCTCCACTTTGATCATAGTCAACCATAGCATGTGTAACGTCTCGCCTTTTCGTATGCTTCAAATCGACACACGTGCCGATTCAAACCATACGGAAGGGCGGATTGATATGGGGTAAATAAGAAGAACAAAGAAGAAATAAAATAAAACAGAATCTCACAGCGGAAGGATAAAATATAATAATCAATATATAGTTCATAAAACTATTTACAAAACATTTGCTCCTTCTTTATACAATAAATGTCAGAGTTCACATACCAATAAAAATCAATGCAGCGGAATTAAATGGTGTAGTGGAATAATATAGAAGATAATAGTAATACAAATCTTCGTCTTCGTCCTCCAGAGCTAAATCTTCAAATCCTGAAAAGCTCAGACTGACCCGAGCGAATTTGAAAAGACAAAATACTCGAGTCATAACTAAAGTATCTTATGTGAGTTAAATTAACAGAAACAAATATGAGTGCAGTAACACAAGAGATGCTCGGGATTTACATCTCCTAAGGATCCGTTAAACTATTTACTATGTAGTATATTGCGCTATTATGATAGTGTCTAATTGTAAAATAAACTTACTTTTTTCTTAGCATTAAGGGGTTACCCATATAGCCCTTAACACGTAATAGTCTCAGTAGTCCATCCAGTATCAGCACATCTCCAGATCGGGAGACTACCCTAAATACTCCACGGGCTACGGGAGAAAACTAAACTCGTACAAGGCGCGATAGGGTAGGTGACACGGCACAACTAGGCAATGCCAGGGTAGATATACCAATTACGCTTCCGGGTCGGTGGTAACGCGTAGCGCGCAGCTACCGCCCACCTCGGACAAACTCCCTAAATCAAAGAAATCAAAATTGAAGGCGGCCACCAAATCAATCCAAAGTCAGAGTATAGTATCGAAGGGAAGTGTCCGATCAAAGGTGATACCTTATTAACCCATCGATCACTCATGTTTTAGCCACCTTATGCCAACTCGCGGGAGTTGGGTCCACGTATTTACCTCAGAGGAAACGCCGCCACCATCCTACTTCATTCTAGAATCTCCACCGCGTACACGGTTGTTAAAGTGGTTTTCGGAGTTGGCAGAGAGTATGACAACTTCTGATCCCCGTCTCTTCAACAACCAAATGTTATTATAACACCGCGGTCTTTAAAAATAGTTTATACTTTAAAACCAGAATATAATTATCCATTTCAAACCCATAAATACGATATCATTTCCGTTTCCAAAACAACTCATTTTGATATTATTTTATAAAAACCCAAATCAATAATATCATTTTTATTTCAAATATATTTCTTTTCCAAAATCATACTGCTTTAAAATTTATAATATCTGGAGACTAAACATTTGAATTATAACTTCCAAAACATAGTACTTCGAAATTCATAGTTTTAAAACCATAACCACTAAAACTTGAATGGTTTGGATATTCAACAGTATGTAAAATAGTTTATTTTAAATTACTTTATAAAGTAAATAATTTCCATGCCTTACCCATTTATTCACTTTAAATTAAGTCTAAACCCATAAATCTACATTCTCTTTCAGTTTCAATAAAACACTTCGATTCCAATATATTTCAAACTTTGAGTATTTAACAATTTCAAAACTAAGGTTGGAAATTTTCTATTCAACAATTCATTATTCTATATTTAGTCTAAAATATTTACATAATAAATCCATAATCATTTTAAATAGAACTCAAATTACTAACAACTAAATATTTCCTTCAATTAAGTTATACTAGAAATATTCATTTGATTTATCTTGAATAAAAATCCGGTTATAAATATCATACCTTTAAATTTTCAATCTTAATAAGTTTACATCAACTTATGGAGTTAAATTTTAAAATAAGCTCAATTCCAAATAAATTTCCGATTTATCTTCCAATCTTAATTGATTTGAATCCTTTAAAACTCTATGTATATACAATATCTTAAACCTGTACTAAATCATATAATGTAAATTATCAAACTCCATTATTCAACTTATTCTTTTTTATTTAACAGATTTATACATAGATTAAATTCAACAATTTAACTATATATGTATATATAAAATAATATTTATAAAATATCAAAATTTAATATTTATTAAACCATATCCTATCCAAACCATAGAAGTCATTTTCAAAATAATTATATATATAGATCGACGGTGTCCATATAAAATTTTCTATCCTACGGTCAAGTGATACGGATATTTATTTAATCCAAAATTTAAAATAAAAATTACGGTTATATATTATTTCAAACCGTAATCCCGAATGAAATGAAATGCATAACAACTTGTAGTTAATATAAATAAACATCCATTCATCCATCAAAATCATACATCCATTTAGCACAATCATCATCCAAATTCAAACAATATATCAATATATAACAGGTGATAGATAACTGGTATCAACTATCAGTTTATATTCAAAAACAAATTATAACTGTTTAATCGTTGTTTATATGCAATAAAAATAAATATAAATTTAACTGGCAGTTAATATGCAATAAATAATAAATAACAGTTTAATTAAATAAATGCAATTAACTGAGATGATGATTAAAAATAGGCCAAACAAACATAAATAAATTTTCAAATCACATCATATATCAATTTAACAAACATAAGAAATTTTAGAAGTTGTGAGTGGGTTAAAACACTCACCTTTTGAATTTAAATTGAATCTAAATTCAATTTAAACCCAAAAATTTGACAGTCTCCAAATCCGTCCAAACAAACGCCACAATATCTGGAATTCCGATACAATCCCAGCAAAATAAACCGCGCGTAAATCCAAGCTCGTACGCAAAAGTTATGAAAATTTGAAAATTGGAAAATTCTGGTCCTGTGTTGACTTCAGGTTCGACTTCGGTGCGCCGTCTCAAATCCCCGGTGCTTGCTTGGAGCTTTTGTCAAAACGACCCGGAGCGACCGAATTCATTTTCTTCCTGACCCGAAGTAGATACAGCGTTTTTGCCTCTGAAACTCGAAGCGTGACTCGAAGTGGCTACAGATCCGATTTTTTTTTTTTTGAAATTGAAATTAATTTTTGGAATTTGGGAATTAGGTTTTTTCTGCCATTGGAATGAGGAGTTGACAAGGAGATGTACGTATAAAAAAATGAAAATAAGGAGTGACTGGGGTTCATAACGGGTTATATATAGACAAGGCTGAAAAATAATAGATGGATCGGATTGGTATACGCGCTGAACGCTAAATGGCCCGAAAAGCCCGTTTCTACGCCGAAACGAAATTGGGTCAACCCATATATCAAAATAGACGTTTTAAAATATTTTAAACACAATGGAAAAGGTTTCAAGTCCAAATACCATCGCATGAATAAGTTATGCTAAAAACAATATTTTTTAAATTGATTTCAATTGATTTCAATTGCGTTTATTTCAAGAAGTTTCGAGTCTGTACGATCAAACGACAAGCCCGATCGCTACAAAACTTGAAATATTACAATAATTCACCGTTACGGGTCCGATGAAACTGATTTCGTCAAAATCTGAGTCAATGGCCAAAATTGCTATTTTTATATTAATTAAATAAATTTACAATAAATAGATTAAATCAAATTTCCTATTTAAATTCTGAAATTGACAATCTTTATCACTTTTATTTTCTTAATCCCTCGTATTAATTAAACCAAATCTAGATGTAAATTTAGAGTTAACAAATTTATTCATTTCAGCGTCAAATTTCAATTTCATTATATTCGCAAATTATAAATTAAATCTGCAAAAATTCCTTTTAATTGACTTTCATTTAATTATTCAATCTATTAGTATCCAATAGATAAGACTACCATTGGATTCATATCTATTACGTAAATATCTCCAAATTTCATCTAAATTTATATTTACGAAATTTTTAAATATTAAATCCATTTAATTGCAACAAATCATATTATCGTAATTTAAATTCAAATAAATAATTAAATGTTGATTCCCATTCTTTTTATTCAAACAATCTTTATCCTATAAGCATACTTAACATTTGCTTACATTTCATTACACTGATACTTCTATATACCTCTTAGATTTGTATCAACGGTTATATAAAAATGTGAATCTTGTCAATTACGCGTATTAATTAAGGTTTTAAGCTCAATTGACCAAATTTCCTAAGTCCAATCCCTTTTTACCAAATTTGACAATCCTCAGCCATTTGTACTACATTCCATATTAATGTTATATTTATTAGATTTTATTTCAAATTTACGTACCTCTTAACTTCCCTTAATTGAGATTTGACTCCCAAATTTTAATTTAACGTACTAAATGAAATAAATAACATATAGATTGTTACCTATTTCCTTTACATGCCTTTATAGGTTTATTACTTAACAATCACAGTTAAAAATCCCGTGTATACACAAATTTTATATTTCGTAATCACATTCTATCAATTACATATTACTTTCCAGCAAGTAATATGAATACTTAGAGAACGTTGACATTTATTCAATTACCATTTATTGAAATCCACATTAATTAATTTATTAAATGCTTACATTTATTTCTCTATATCCAATTTGTTTCAACTTTATTTACATTAATACTATTCCCTTATTTTGGTTACTACTTATCAACTTGTTCTAACCTTATTACCTAAATTTCCGTTATTGTAAACCTTTATATTTTTTTCATTTAAATTAAATTTTAAATTCCAATTCAATCAACCATTTCAACATGCAACTTATATTAACTGCTTGCAAGTATGAATGGAATATCATTTATTCCAATATTTTCTTAATTTACATTAACATATTAGTTAATTCCCTTTATATGAAATTTATATCCAGGTATAATACGTACCCCATCTCATTTATTGAAATTTATCCAAATTGTTAGTAAATAGGTTTTAAGTCGTCATTTATATATTTTATTTTAGCGTTCATTTCAATATTAGTTTCTAAAGTTTTTTTTTACTAAAATTTAATTACAAGAACTCATTAAATCAACCAAATTAAATCAACGAAATTTATGGGTCGTTACACTCTTCCCACTCAAAACTTTTCGTCCCCGAAAAGGAAAAAGAAGGGAGAAGGAAGAATTAAATAAACAATACATCTTATTCAAAATATTAACTTATAAACAATAATTTACAAATTTTATTACTTTAAATAAAATATACCCATTTTATAATCATTATATCCTCCTTTTTTTACTTAAATGAATAAAGTTTGGAAGAACATTTTCAAAATAATTTCTAAGTCCAAAAATTTACGGAAAATTTCGACAGAGTCTCCTTTGTACGGAGAGGCTTGGAAGAACATATAATATCAATATAACAATATATAACATATAATTTCCAAAATAATATATGTATATCCCAACATGGAAAAACAATAGAATAACTCCATAACCCGTAATCCGAAAATGTACCTATTAGTCGGGCAATTAACGCATATTTTATGGAACCAAAAGCAGTAGCATTTGCTTTCAAAACCTGCATTTCACTTATATAATCTAAAAGGGTTAACAATTATATAAAATGAAATATTTAGGTGGTTTCAATCACTAACAACAAATCAATACAACAACCATCAATTTCAACAAACAGCATACACAAATACAAAACAACCATTCAATCAAACAAACAAATAGTTGTTCGGGTTCAAAACTTTTATATTGCACGGAATGAAGCATAAACTACTAGCGCATCATTTACTCAACAACCTTAGATAAAACTAAATAGATCATTCATTCATCCAATCCAAATTTAAAGTATCTTACCCCAAACAACCATAAACCAAACAAGCAACAATTCCAAATAATAAATCAAGCTCATTCTTATAAATTTCATTTATTGCTTACAACTTTTATCTTCATTCATTAATTTAGTGTTTATTACACTTGTTTGCACTTATACTTATATATATAATTTATTTTTCTCTTTTCATTTCATATTGCATAACTTCATTTGTTTATAGTATTCATGTGCAAATCAATTTCTTAGCACATTGATACATTAATTTAAGTCTACACTTATATATTTACTGCATTCATCTTTTCTTCTTATTTTATTAATAAATAGCTTCAATCCTTTACTTAGTTTATTATCTTCCATATATACTACTTAATTTTATTTATTTTCTTCCATTTCATTCTTATTAATTTCATTTCATACATTTGTTGTTTGATTTCCTTTAATTTATATAATGATTTATCTTTTTAGTTTACATTTATTTCTACCAAACTTTTAATTTAATTTACTCATTCAACGTTTGTTTCATTTATTTTCACTTACTACTTACAATTATTTATTTCCATTAACTCAGGTCATGCCAGTTCCTTTTATTTCATTATAATTATTCATTCATTTATTATAGCATGACCTCTTTTATTTACATTCATTTATCAATAGTATTCATGTCTCATTCAATTTCTTAGCATTTCCATTTTCTTTACTTAAGTTTGTAATCATCTATTTGTAATACTTACCTTTTATTATATTTACTAATAGTAAAATTTCAATTATAACTTAACTTATCCCAATATCATCACTTCTTATGAATAAAAGCGATTTATTGAACATCTTCATTACATACTTTTACTTGTATAATTTCCATTACATTTTCTTATTAAACATTTCAACTTTTAAATATTTGGTACGTTATATATATGTTTTTAAGAATGTAATTAAAATCATACAAGTTTCTCTTATTTCTTTTAATAAATTTACTGTTCAATAATAATCTTTATTTCATAGGTTACAATTTTAAATTTCATTTAATACCATTAATAACCTAGCATTAAACCTCTCATTTCATTTAGGGTTTCAATTATTAATTACTTAGATTTCATTTCACTAGAATAATTGAAACTATTTATTTGTGGAAACTTAAGAACTAAATACCGGGTTAAATTTCAAATTATTTTAAAAAAAATAGGTAAATATATATACTTACAACTTATAAACCCAATTATATTTAAAAAAATTAAAAATTCACTTTTGTTTATCAAAATAAATCTGCAGTAAAACTATCACAGTGGCCTTCCCACTTCGAAACTCGAAAATGAAAGTCGATAAGGCATGCACTCATCACCGAAATTATTTTCCAGCGACAGAGTGGGGAGTACGTAACTTATTTCTTTTCAAAATTTCTTTTTAAACAATTCTTTCAAATTATATTGAAATATTTATATCAGAAAATACTTCTAATAGTATTATTATTATATTCCAAAATCAATTGAAAGAATTTCCAAAACCCCGGAACTTAAGTTCTAAATTTCCAATTTTATTTTCCATCTAATTTAACCTATTATTTATAAATTTTATTATCTAACAACCGGTATATTGCAACCAAATATATAACTTATTTAGAAAAAAAAAACTTTTCTTTATATGTAGAAAATATAATAGGCAAAATTATTTCATTCACCTATATTAAAAACAAATATTATGTCGGTCTGTCCTATTAAGTGTTTAGAAATCCCTATTAATGTCACAGCATCCCATTCATCAACCAGAATTTATAAATACAAAACGGAACATATTAACACAATATTAAAACCCTCATATAACACTAACAAACACGCTCTCTCATATATATACACTCAGCGACTCCCATAGGGTGTTTCTACCTTATTGACAAAGAGTCAGACCCCACAAAGCTAAGGTTTATTGCTAAACCAAAGCTCTGATACCACGTTGTAACGTCCCGCCTTTTCGTACGTTTCAAATCGACACACGTGCCGATTCAAACCATACGGAAAGGCGGATTGTTATGGGATAAATAAGAAAAACAGAGACGAAATAAAATAAAATAGAATCTCACAGCGGAAGGATAAAATATAATAATTAATATATAGTTCATTAAACGGTTTACAAAACATTTGCTTCTTTTTATACAATAAATATCAGAGTTCACATACCAATAAATATCAATGCAGCAGAATTAAATGGTGTAGTGGAATAATATAGAAGATAATAGTAATATAAATCTTCGTCTTCGTCCTCCAGAGCTAAATCTTCAAATCCTGAAACGCTCGGACCGACCCGAGCGAATTTGAAAAGATAAAACGCTCGAGTCAGAACTAAAGGATCTTATGTGAGTTAAATTAACAGAAATAAATATGAGTGCAGTAACTCAAGAGATGCTCGGGATTTACATCTCCTAAGGATCCGTTAAACTATTTACTATGTAGTATATTGCGCTATTATAATAGTGTCTAATTGTAAAATAAACTTACTTTTTTCTTAGCATTAAGGGGTTACCCATATAGCCCTTAACACGTAATAGTCCCAGTAGTCCATCCAGTATCAGCGCATCTCCAGATCGGGAGACTACCCTAAATACCCCATGGGCTACGGGAGAAAACCAAACTCGTACAAGGCGCGATAGGATAGGTGACACGGCACAACTAGGCAATGCCAGGGTAGATATACCAATTACGCTTCTAGGTCGGTGGTAACGCGTAGCACGCAGCTACCGTCCACCTCGGACAAACTCCCCAAATCAAAGAAATCAAAAGTGAAGGTGGCCACCGAATCAATCCAAAGTCAGAGTATAGTATCTAAGGGAAGTGTCCGATCAAAGGTGCTACCTTATTAACCCGTCGATCACTCCTGTTTTAGCCACCTTATGCCAACTCACGGGAGTTGGATCCACGTATTTACATCAGAGGAAACGCCGCCACCATCCTACTTCATTCTGGAATCTCCACCGCGTACATGGTTGTTAAAGTGGTTTTCGGAGTTGGCAGAGAGTTTGACAACTTCCGATCCCGGTCTCTTCAACAACCAAACGTGATTATAACACCGCGGTCTTTAAAAATAGTTTATACTTTAAAACCAGAATATAATTATCCATTTCAAACCCATAAATACGATATCATTTCCATTTCCAAAACAACTCATTTTGATATTATTTTATAAAAACCCAAATCAGTATATCATTTTTATTTCAAATATATTTCTTTTCCAAAATCATACTACTTTAAAATTTATGATATCTGGAGACCAAATATTTGAATTATAACTTCCAAAACATAATACTTCGACATTCATAGTTTTAAAACCATAACCTCTAAAACTAGAATGGTTTGGATATTCAACAGTATGCAAAATAGTTTATTTTAAATTACTTTATAAAGTAAATAATTTCCATGAATTTCCCATTTATTCACTTTAAATTAAGTCTAAACACATAAATCTAGATTCTCTTTCAGTTTCAATAAAACACTTCGATTCCAATATATTTCAAACTTTGAGTATTTAACAATTTCAAAACTAAGGTTGGAAATTTTCTATTCAACAATTCATTATTCTATATTTTAGTCTAAATTATTTACATAATAAATCCATAATCATTTTAAATAAAACTCGAATTACCAACAACTAAATATTTCCTTCAATTTATTTATACTAGAAATATTCATTTTATTTATCTTGAATAAAAATCCAGTTACAAATATCATACCTTTAAATTTCCAATCTTAATAAGTTTACATCAACTTATGGAGTTAAATTCTAAAATAAGCTCAATTCCAAATAAATTTTCGAATTATCTTCCAATCTTAATTGATTTGAACCCTTTAAAACTCTATGTATATATATATACAATATCTTAAACCTGTACTAAATCATATAATATAAATTATCAAACTCCATTATTCAACTTATTCATTTTTATTTAATAGATTTATACATAGCTTAAATTCAACAATTTAACTATATATGTATATATAAAATAATATTTATAAAATATCAAAATTTAATATTTATTAAACCATATCCTATCCAAACCATAGAAGTCATTTTCAAAATAATTATATATATAGACCGACGGTGTCTGTATAAAATTTTCTATCCTATGGTCAAGTGATACGGATATTTATCATTTCAATCCGTAATTTAAAATAAAAATTACGGTTATATATCATTTCAAACCGTAATCCCGAATGAAATGAAATGCATAACAACTAGTAGTTTATATAAATAAACATCCATTCATCCATCAAAATCATACATCCATTTATCACAATCATCATCCAAATTCAAACAATATATCAATATATAACAGGTGATAAATAACTGGTATCAACTATCAGTTTATATTCAAAAACAAATTATAACTGTTTAACTCGTTGTTTATATGCAATAAAAATAATATAAATTTAACTGGCAGTTAATATGCAATAAATAATAAATAACAATTTAATTAAATAAATGCAATTAACTGAGATGATGATTAAAAATAGGCCAAACAAACATAAATAAATTTTCGAATCACATCATATATCAATTTAACAAACATAAGAAATTTAGAAGTTGTGAGTGGGTTAAAACACTCACCTTTTGAATTTAAATTGAATCTAAATTCAATCTAAACCCAAAATTTTGACAGTCTCCAAATTCGTCCAAACTAGCGCCATAATGTTTGGAATTCCGATACAATCCCAGCAAAATAAACCGCGCATGAATCCGAGCTCGTACGCAAAAGTTATGAAAATTTGAAAATTGAAAAATTCTGGTCCTGTGTCGACTTCGGGTTCGAGTTCTGTGCGCCGCCTCAAATCCCCGGTGCTTGCTTGGATTTTTTGTCAAAATGACCCGGAGCGACCCGAATCATTTTCTTTCTGACCCGAAGTAGATACAACGTTTTTGCCTCTGAAACTCGAAGCGTGACTCGAAGTGCCTGCAGATCCGAATTTTTTTTTTTGAAGTTGCAATTAATTTTTGGAATTTGGGTATTAGGTTTTTTTCTGCCATTGGAATGAGGAGTTGACAAGGAGATGTACGTATAGACAAATGAAAATAAGGAGTGGCTAGGGTTTATAACGGGTTATATATAGACAAGGCTGAAAAATAATACATGGATCGGATTGGTATACGCGCTGAACGCTAAATGGCCCGAAAAGCCCGTTTCTACTCCGAAACGAAATTGGGTCAACCCATATATCAAAATAGATGTTCTAAAATATTTTAAACGCAATGGAAAAGGTTTCAAGTCCAAATTCCATCGTATGAAGAAGTTATGCTAAAAACAATATATTCCAAATTGATTTCAATTGATTTCAATTGCGTTTATTTCAAGGCGTTTCGAGTCCGTACGATCAAACGACAAGCCCAATCGCTACAAAACATGAAATCTTACAATAATTCACCGTAACGGATCCGATGAAACTGGTTTCGTCAAAATCCGAGTCAGTGGCCAAAATGGCTATTTTTATATTAATTAAATAAATTTACAATAAATTGATTAAATCAAATTTCCTATTTAAATTTTGAAATTGACAATCTTTATCACTTTTACTTTCTTAATCCCTCGTATTAATTAAACCTAATCTAGATGTAAATTTAGAGTAAACAAATTTATTCATTTCAGTGTTAAATTTCAATTTCATTATATTCGCAAATTATAAATTAAATTTGTAAAAATTCCTTTTAATTGACTTTCATTTAGTTATTCAATCTATTAGTATCCAATAGATGAGACTACTATTGGATTCATATCTATTACGTAAATATATCCCAATTTCATCTAAATTTATATTTACGAAATTTTTAAATATTAAATCCATTTAATTGCAATAAATCATATTATCGTAATTTAAATTCAAATAAATAATTAAATGTTGATTCCCATTCTTTTTATTCAAACAATCTTTATCCTATAAGCATACTTAACATTTGTTTACATTTCATTACACTGATACTTCTATATACATCTTAGATTTGTATCAACAGTTACATAAAAATATGACTCTTGTCAATTACGCGTATTAATTAAGGTTTTAAACTCAATCAACAAAATTTCCTAAGTCCAATTCCTTTTGATCAAATTTGACAATCCCCAACCATTTGTACTACATTCCATATTAATGTAATATTTATTAGATTTTATTTCAAATTTACATACCTCTTAACTTCCCTTAATTGAGATTTGATTCCCAAATTTTAATTTAACATACTAAATGAAATAAACAACATATAGATTGTTACCTATTTCCTTTACATGCCTTTATAGGTTTATTACTTAACAATCACCGTTAAAAATCCCGTGTATACACAAATTTTATATTTCGTAATCACATTCAATCAATTACGTATTACTTTCCAGCAAGTAATATGATTACTTAGAGAACGTTGACTTTTATTCAATTACTATTTATTGAAATCCACATTAATTAATTTATTAAATGCTTACATTTATTTCTCTATATCCAATTTGTTTCAACTTTATTTACATTGATACTATTCCCTTATTTTGGTTACTACTTGTCAACTTGTTCTAACCTTATTACCTAATTTCAGTTATTGTAAACCTTTATATTATTTTCATTTAAATTAAATTTTAAATTCCAATTCAATCAACCATTTCAACATGCAATTTATAATAGCTACTTACAAGTATGAATGGAATATCATTTATTCCAATACTTTCTTAATTTACATTAACATATTAGTTAATTCCCTTTATATGAAATTTACATCCAGGTATAATACTTACCCCATCTCATTTATTGAAATTTATCCAAATTGCTAGTAAATAGGTTTTAAGTCACCATTTATATATTTTATTTTAGCGTTCATTTCAATATTAGTTTCTAAACTTTTTTTTACTTAAATTTAATTACAAGAACTCATTAATTCAACCAAATTAAATCCACAAAATTTACGGGTCGTTACAGCACGATGTCCATCGAGTGATTATAGTTGGGTCAAGTGGAAGTATTGGAAGTGAAACGCTATTCAAGGGATGATTCTTCTCCTCGGTTGTATAGGGTTAGTATCATTGTCAACAAAAGTCAATTCAAAATCAAAATCACTAGCCAAAGTAGTTCGATTGATAATAATTGTTATTATTGAACTAAGTACTTTATGTTTGGACTATAGAGTTAAATATGGACGATATTTGAATTTTGACCATTCCAAAATTTCACAAATCCAAGGTGATATAGTTTTGACCAAGAAAATATGCGTAAATAATAGCCACAACCGAGTTGCTTAACGAAATAAAATTAGGTTTTATTGGAACCAAGTAAGTGATAAATTTGGCCAAAATATCACACTACCTACCAAGTGATATGAATATTAATATTCGAATAGTTCAATATTGATCGCTGATCAAATTTACACCTAGCGGGTCACACAATCGAAACGATGAATGCTCATTTGACCAAACGAGTTAATTTAGTTGTAATTGTTATAAATTAATTAATATTTATGAAACATTAATTACGAAATTTTATTTTAATTTGTTCAAAAAATATTATTGAATATATTTATAATAGTTTTCAATATATCAATTAATATATGATATCAATACGCGTTAAATTGGATTTAATATTTTGTTTGAGCTTTAAATGGGTTTAAAGCCCACATAAAGGGAATAGTTTGGCTGCAATGGAGCGTAGGGACGGCTAAATATGTGACAACCTGGGATTTTTGGCAATATTAATTTGATGATCTTTTAATATAATTATTTAAATTTGCCAAACTTATCTTTCAAACAAATAATATATGCTTTCAAATTACTATTTGTGAATAAAAAACTATGATTTGAAATTCAAAATAAATATCTTAAAAATAAATTAGATTTAAAACTCTACATTTTAAACATTAGTATATATGGTTATTAATTCAAGTATAATAGCTTAAGCTTAAAATAAGAATAAACGAAGAGTTTTATCATATTAAGTACACTTGGTAAATAAAATAAAAATATAAAACATAAAATAAAAATAAAAAGAAAATATAAATAGTTGCTTAAGACATTTGTAAGACTAGGAAGAGGTCTTGTGTACAAGTGTTAAATTTATTTGTTTTCTTCATTTAAAAAAATATTTAAAGGAGACTAAGGGCTGTATACAGTTTACATTTTTTTTACATATACATCTTTCTCACTTATCTTTCATCTTTCAAACCAAACCAAAATTAGAGATAAACCAAACTAAAAACAAACAACTTCTTCAAGTTTTCAACTTAACGCAAAGGGAAATTCAAGTTCAAAACTCAACTCAATTCAACAGAAGATCGGATCAAAAAATCAAGTTTCCAGATTTCAAAACATTCCTCTGTTCAAAATTTTAGGTGAGTAAACTTCACTTTCTAAAGCTAATCTTCTTTATATCACTGTGCATATAAGTGTTGATTGTAGAAATGGTTTGAAAGTGATCTTCATGGATTTGGAAATGTATTTTTATTGGAATATAAGATGAATTACTGTGTACATACCTGTGTTTAAATATGCATGACTTTATTCTTGTCTAGCAGACTCAAAATCAATTAAAACATTCAATTCTCTTCACTTAATCTTTTTTAGGTTATGACCT
Organism: Allium cepa; assembly: GCA_030765085.1. Classification (NCBI taxonomy): domain Eukaryota; kingdom Viridiplantae; phylum Streptophyta; class Magnoliopsida; order Asparagales; family Amaryllidaceae; genus Allium; species Allium cepa. Next base: position 790,885,061 of record CM060945.1, on the reverse strand, counting down.
TTATAGGAAATAAGTTGTTAATAGCTAAATTCTATTTTTATAAATGTTTTTATGTGTAATTAGCAAGTAGTTTCGCTAGGAAGAAGAAATTACTGTGAAAATCAAACATCTCAAAATGCAAGGGCTATTTGTCGTTAACTCTAAGGGTGATTCCAAAACGAGTGTAGCGAAGATAGTGCCTTCGGTTCCCTTCGGACCCAGAACGGACTTGTATGGACAAATACGATCAGACCATCGTCATTGGAGGACGATGAGCATTCCAAGATATGTGTGCTATAAAGGTAATCGTAGCCTCAAGCCTCATCAACCGGGAATGGGTCAAACAGGGGAAGTGCGGCAAGGTAAGCGAGTTGCAACCAAGTAGAATAAGATTTTCCCTTGTCTAGATGTCCCTTTTTCGGCTGTGTGGGCGGTTGTTGGCCATGATCGCGGGGTTGTCTTATTCGGACTATCCAGTAAGGGGTAGCTCAGGTTTTGTGTTGAAGGGGATCAGGTGGGATCCTCGGTACTCTGATCTAGACCAAGTACTGTAATGGACGGTACCCCAGTAGCCCTGCCATTGTATGGAATTCAATCTCCAATAAGTGCACGTACGGTTGGATTGTGCCCAACTACGTTAGAACGTGAGATGTACAGCTATTTCTTATTTTTTTATTGAAAACCCTTAGACACTAATATAATATAACTAGATTTCCTATCAAATGTTTTGGTTATCGTAAGGGAAAAACTCTTCCATGTTTATTTGCGGTGAGTCTTATGAGATACCTTTGATTTCAAATGATTTTCAAGTTAAACAACTCAAACCGCCTACTCACACCAGACCCATGTCTGACCCAGAGTTTATTTTTTTATTTTCTTAAACTCTTGGGTATTCAAATATTTATGAGCAGCCACGTGATCCAGGTTGGCTTTGACATGTTTTGGAGATGACTTGGAGCAGGAGACTTTGGCGTATATATATATATATATATATATATATATATATATATATATATATATATTCCGCTGTATTAGTATCTCTGTTTGCATTTTGGGTTGTAATGAATAGGCAGGTCATCACGACTGTCTAGTATGATATGTAATACTAAATGACTCTGATGTATGGTATTAGTGACTATTGTATCATATATATGTGATGTAATATATTTATTTCGTTCCGCTGTGAGATTCTAAGATTGTTTAGTTCTTTCTTTCTATCTATTTTCTTTTCTACTTATTTCTTCCTTTCTTATTTATGTACGTCTTTCTATGGAATGAAAGGTCGGTCATCACAGTTGGTATCAGAGCGCTACGTTGAGATAATACCTTGGCTGTTGGGTTAATACCCATTGTGAGAGAGCGTACTTGTAAATTTTTATATATCCATATACACCTACCTGATTTTTGGGTTACCTTGTTCAGGTTGCCAACACGAGTACCATAGGAAGAAGAGGCAGAGGTATGAGTAGCACAACAACCATAAATGGAAGAGATCCGAATGTTGAAGGTGGAAGGGTAACTGGCGAGGCTGTAACCCCAATACCGCCTCGAGTGAACTTTGCAGCGCTGTGCAAAGACTTTACCAATCTCGGAGGAAAGCCTTTTAAGGGTACTAAGTTTTTCATTGAAGTGCAAGCCTGGTTGCGCTCGTGTGAGTGGATTTTCAAGAGTTTGTGTAACGAAACGGGTTTTGCCCGCTCGAAAATCGACATCCATACTTCATTCGTACTCGAATGCCATAGATTCGATCGTTCAAAACCGATTCGCCAAAGCTTATAACAACATTAAGTAAATAACACAGTGGAAGAAAAAGAACAATACATTGATATACAACACTGATACAACAGAGTGATATAATAGATATCAATATACATCAGAGATATGATACAACAAATAGCAGCGGAAAAGAAATAGATAACAACAGCAGCGGAACAAATAACTCTAAGATAGTCTTCAACGAAGAACTCCAAATCTGAACTCCATCTCCAAGAACCAATCCAGCAATAGCTCGAACTCCCATAGATAAGCAAGTGCAGTCCATATCCAAAGACTGAACTAGCTCCAGATAAAATCTACTGAACCTAAGTATCTGAAAAACCCAACTCTAGACTGCTCGTATAGAAAATAATGAGCATCCAGAGTTTAGGAAAGAAACAATAAACTCCGGATCAGTCATGGGACTGGTGTGAGCAAGGAAAACAGTTTATCTTTAAAAACAATCAACAAGAGAATTTTAAAGTAAATTCGCAATGCTTTTTGAAAATGAAACTACCATAAGACCTCCCGCCACACACACAATGCAAACGCAGACTTGGAGGAGATTTTTCTTATGATAGTCAAACATGCTTACTACGAAAATCAAACCATTTGATATTATTATTAGTGCATAGTGTAGAAAACAATTTCGAAAGTAGAATATAAATCTTATCCAGCATAGGTACCATTATATTATGCCCGCTATAGCTGCCTCCTGAGGAGACAGGTTCTACAACTAAAACCGTACAAGGTTCGTATTGTTTCTTTGGATTTCCAACAAATGGTCAGGCCAAGGAACTTCCCATTGCCACATGGAAACGCCTCTGAATGGACGTCCCGAGAACCTAACCGGATCTCTGCCAACACAAGGCCAGGTTACCCCTAACTGGGTAACTGCTGACACGAGTATGCCACCTCCCGGTTGTAACAACCTTTAACCGGGGCCCCAACATCAATCACAAAGTAAGACATATTTATATTTGTGATATCCACATAAGTAAGTATCTGGGCTCCATACCATGATACCACTTCTGTCCAGAAGGAGATGCACATACCCTAAAGGGGAGCTACCCCCTAATAACCTTGCTGCATCTTTCCTGTTTTGACCATTCCGGGGTGTGAGGTTCGACGAAGTCACGTCCACAAAGCCACGCTTTGGTACAAAGCCATGCTTTGGGTCAACAAATGATCAAAGTAATGATCTCAAAGATAAATGATCAAACAAATGATCATATCACAAATGATCAAACAATGATCATTACACAGCAACACTTAGCATGTCACATTACCAAATTGGGAACATATCGCTGATAACCTTCAACTACATAACCTCTGAGCTCGTACGTCTCAGAGAAGGGTGTTAAGCTAAAAGAATAAATTCTCCGCCACCAACAGAAATGTATTTGAAAGAAATCTGCTTTATATCTCAAAATGTAATGTCAGACACACAATCCATACAAGTCTGTTCTGGGTTCGAACAGAACCGAAGGCACTTCCAAAGAATCCCTTGCAATCCGGATATTCACAATCCCAATCGGATTCCCCATCACATATGGAGAACTCTATACCGGAGCAACTCGGTGCAGAGACATTCGATAGGTCATCCTATCGCTCTCGCAAATACCCGATCTTCACCACCGGTCTTCAATTGCTATCCATAACGTCGTATCACATATTCGGAATGGGTTATATGACACAAAGGTCCTTTCCCGGCTAAACCGAATAGTGAGCGTCAATTTTAAAACATGTGGATATCATTCACAAAAATTCATAGGTTCGATGTGGGTTTCGGATAACAAACTGAAACCCGATTCCCTGTCGCATCGAAGTTTAAATGCCGTTTTACGGGTAACAGGGTTTTCACATTAATACAGAATAAATCACAATCACAGTGCATCACATGGCAATCTACATAACACTGCATCGAAATCAGAACAAAAATATCGATACAGTGCACAACAATAGTTAATTATTTACCAATCAAAGCGAATGAGATAAATTATCCAAATAATCATTTTATCGATTATTTTAAATCATGGATTTATTATTCTGAATGATAAATTAATTTATCTTTACCATCTTGATACATTGATTATCCCTTATTTGATTATTTTAATTAATCGTCAACTAAAATTAATCAACTTAATTTATATAATCAACAAACTCTTAATTTCAAATTTATTTAAGTACTTAATTGTTTATTAAATTTATTTTAATTACAAATTTTAAATCATTCTAAATCTCTTTTCCAAACTATTAATATAAATTGTTTACCTTAGTTATCATTTGAAAATTGCTTATACTTTAAGAATTTATTTATTGTTCCATTAAAATTTAGGGTAAATAAATTTTTAAATCTTTCTTTTTAAATTTAATCATTAAATTAAAGGGTTAATTAAAATTTTATTTTAAACTTTCCTTGCTTAGTTTAAAGAATTTACAAATTCAAATTACCATTTGTTTTCATATTTTATTTACAAATATCATTTGTTTATTCAGAAAATAAATTTTTACTTGTGTTCAAAAATTTGGTTGAAACTGGGTTTGCTGCTTTCACTTACTCACCCGAGGATTGCTTCGGGTCATCCCCGATTAAAACAGCACCCTGCTTCGAGTTTTTAACCAACTAACCCGAGTAGTAAAAAATTTTCACAAAATTTGTTTAAGTCCAAAATCATCCCGATACAACCCTGAAACCACCCGAGTGCCCCTTCGAGTTTCTGCCCTACTTCCCCGATCAAAACTTCGAGTCAGCCCACACGAGTGTAAACCTGAAACACTTCAGGCTATCAAATTTCCAGGTCATCAATTCGTGCACGTATACGTGCACGACGCCGTTGATCATCTTCAGGCGTTGCTGCAACGACGAGTAAGTCAATAATCCTCCCTAATCCAATCCCCGATCACCACAATTCCTTCATCATCTCGAATTCGAAATCGAGTTCGAGCTTGCAACCTGTAACATAAACTTGAACCACCACCCATCCCTGTCAACGCCTTGTCTTCCCAACCCCGGCCACTAGAGGCTATAAAATTTTGACCCGAGCTCCGCTACTGTGTGACGCCGCGACTGGCACCGGAGTGACGAAGTCCGGTTTCCTATAGGCGGAGCGGCGACCACGTTTCCAGACCGTATACTTTCGAGTTTAAAGCCCTAGTTTGATCTCAAACTCCAAATTCACGAAATAGAAAAATCCTTTGATAATTTTCACGAAGCCTCTGATATTCAAGCTTGCTACAAACAAATTTTTAGCATTTATAATGGAATCGATTGTTAGGAATCAGTAAAAGTTCAATTTTGATTCTAATACAGACCACCCTTAAAATAACCCACTAAAAATCTTCATTTTTGTTTTAAAAATCATGGATTGAAGTATAGATTCAGATTAAAGTCTTGAATCAATGTTTTACAACCTTTTATTTTCATCAAATTTCAACTTAAAACCTGTAAAACAAAATTTACAGTGATGCTTGATAAAGAGGATTTTAAATCAACCTTTAAAAATCTTATTTTTAAGTTTAACAACTGGTTTAGTTGAGAATCAAAGCTTACAAAATATTTTAAACAAAATGGTTTGAATGTTTGAACAGAAAGATGAAGTCTGTAACAACTTTTTAAAGAACAGAGCATATTAAAATCATATACCTACTGAAGTATATGCAAACAGTTTAAATATGAAGTTTGAACTAGTTTAAACAAACTTAAAATCCTTTACAAAATCATATTTACTCACCTTTACTGTCAGTTTCCAACAGAGATGAGCCTGAATCCCTTCTTCTTTTCTCTTTTTTTTTCTTAGCTTGTTTGGAATTTGTTAGAGTAACTTTCCAGTTGAAACAGAGGGAAGAAATCTCTGGCCTTCACCTTTAAATTTTTGTGTTTGTTGATTATAAATCTTCTTTTCTTTTCTCTCTGATTTTGCTTTTTTTTTTTCCTTTTTTTTTCTGATCTCTGCTTATTATTACTTTTCTTCAGTAAGGGCTTTGAACAATTTGGGGGCTACACACATATATAAGAATATGTGCAGGCTTCTTATGTTGTGTTGAAGCAACATTTTTTCTCTTTTTAGTTGTACCTTATTTATATTTACATATCTTTTGGTCAGAGCTTCTTTTTCCCCTTCATGATATTTCGAACTGACTTGCTATGGCTGAGTTGCAATGCATTTAATGCTAACATACTTCCTTTTGCATACTTATTATATTTTCCTATACTTTCATTAACTCAGCTGAGAGATGATATGTTGGTGGCTAATGTACTTTTATTATTTAATTTTATTATTTTCTTGTTTTGGTGTGGCTGATATGCAATTTGAATAGATGGCATTTAATGCCTTGGTACTCTACGTCTTCATTCTAACCTTGATTATATATAGATGTTTTTATATTTAGCTTTGTTTATGTTGATAGCTTCTTGCCTGCATACTCAATTCTTTTGTTTCATACTTGAATGTATTTGCTCTTTCTCTCTTAAGTTATCATTTTAAAGTTGTTATATTTATTTTTATTATATCATCTTGTATATTTATTTCTATTCTTACATGACTACTTATTTTTATTTATTTTCAAAACCATTTATTTAAGATTTTATTTCAAATCCAATATATACATATATATTCACATATATACGAATTTTCAAATTCATATGACTTAACATATTTTCTATAACAATCGAGGAACTCGCTGCCATTTATAATCAGTTTTACAAATTTTATTCAAAAATTCATTTAAATTATCAATTTAAATTCATAAAAATTCGGAGTCGTTACAGACTTCCCCCCTTAAAAGAATTTCGTCCCCGAAATTCGCCAGAGAGAGATAACGAAGATAGATGAAAGATAGAGAAACAATTTCAATATTTTTTTCAGTTTAAAACTAAAGTATATCTATCAACCATATCAACCAAAGCAACCAATTCATCCAAACAAACAATTTTGGCCAAATTGGAGTTTATGTCCCATATTAATATCTCGAATTTCCTTCCTGGATCTACCAGGAACTATCTAAGAATTGGAAAGAGACGCTGAATAAAAGAGATTGATAGAGAAAAGATTGTTTCCACCATTGTCATAGGGCATTGACCATTTATAGTGATACTTCCCTGTCATCTATCGCGTCCTCTTCTCGCACTCATATCTACTATCGGTGGATAGTAAGAGAATTTACTGAGGCATACGGACGGATATCTTAAGGATATACTCATTCTAGGGGTACTTCACCCTATCTCTAATGAGCTACTTAACGTGTTACACTCCTGAGCTAAAGTTTCAACCTTAGCTCCGATACCAAATGTAACGAAGCGGGTTTTGCCCGCTCGAAAATCGACATCCATACTTCATTCGTACTCGAATGCTGTAGATTCGATCGTTCAAAACCGATTCGCCGGAGCTTATAACAACATTAAGTAAATAACACAGCGGAATAAAAAGAATAATACATTGATATACAACACTGGTACAACAGAGTGATACAATAGGTATCAATATACATCAGAGATATGATACAACAAATAGCAGCGGAAAAGAAATAGATAACAACAGCAGCGGAACAAATAACTCTAAGATAGTCTTCAACGAAGAACTCCAAATCTGAACTCCATCTCCAAGAACCAATCCAGCAATAGCTCGAACTCCCATAGATAAGCAAGTGCAGTCCATATCCAAAGACTGAACTAGCTCCAGATAAAATCTACTAAACCTAAGTATCTGAAAAACCCAACTCTAGACTGCTCGTGTAGAAAATAATGAGCATCCAGAGTTTAGGAAAAGAACAATAAACTCCGGATCAGTCATGGGACTGGTGTGAGCAACGAAAACAGTTTATCTTTAAAAACAATCAACAAGAGAATTTTAAATTAAATTCGCAATGCTTTTTGAAAATGAAACTACCATAAGACCTCCCGCCACACACACAATGCAAACGCAGACTTGGAGGAGATTTCTTCTTATGATAGTCAAACATGCTTACCACGCAAAATCAAACCATTTGATATTATTATTAGTGCATAGTGTAGAAAACAATTTCGAAAGTAGAATATAAATCTTAGCCAGCATAGGTACCATTATATTATGCCCGCTATAGCTTCCTCCTGAGGAGACAGGTTCTACAACTAAAAACGTACAAGGTTCGTATTGTTTCTTTGGATTTCCAACAAGTGGTCAGGCCAAGGAACTTCCCATTGCCACATGGAAACGCCTCTGGATGGACGTCCCGAGAACCTAACCGGATCTCTGCCAACACAAGGCCGGGTTACCCCTAACTGGGTAACTACTGACACGAGTATGCCACCTCCCGGTTGTAACCACCTTTAACCGGGGCCCCAACATCAATCATAAAGTAAGACATATATATATTTGTGATATCCACATAAGTAAGTATCTGGGCTCCATACCATGATACCATTTCTATCCAGAAGGAGATGTACATACCCTAAAGGGGCGCTACCCCCTAATAACCTTGCTGCATCTTTCCTGTTTTGACCATTCCGGGGTGTGAGGTTCGACGAAGTCTCGTCCACAAAGCCACGCTTTGGTACAAAGCCATGCTTTGGGTCAACAAATGATCAAAGTAATGATCACAAAGATAAATGATCAAAAAAATGATCATATCACAAATGATCAAACAATGATCATTACACAGCAACACTTAGCATGTCACATTACCAAATTGGGAATATATCGCTGATAACCTTCAACTACATAACCTCTGAGCTCGTACGTCTCAGAGAAGGGTGTTAAGCTAATAGAATAAATTCTCCGCCACCAACAGAAATGTATTTGAAAGAAATATGCTTTATATCTCAAAATGTAATGTCATACACACAATCCATACAAGTCTGTTCTGGGTTCGAACAGAACCGAAGGCACTTCCAAAGAAGCCCTTGCAATCCGGATATTCACAATCCCGATCGGATTCCCCATCACATATGGAGAACTCTATACCAGAGCAACTCGGTGCAGAGTCATTCGATGGGTCATCCTATCGCTCTCGCAAATATCCGGTCTTCACCACCGGTCTTCAATTGCTATCCACAACGTCGTATCACATATTCGAAATGGGTTATATGACACAAAGGTCCTTTCCCGGCTAAACCGAATAGTGAGCGTCAATTTTAAAACATGTGGATATCATTCACAAAAATTCATAGGTTCGATGTGGGTTTCGGATAACAAACTGAAACCCAATTCCCTGTCGCATCGAAGTTTAAATGTCGTTTCACGGGCAACAGGGTTTTCACATTAATACAGAATAAATCACAATCACAGTGCATCACATGGCAATCCACATAACACAGCATCGAAATCAGAACAAAAATATCGATACAGTGCACAACAATAGTTAATTATTTACCAATCAAAGCAAATGAGATAAATTATCCAAATAATCATTTTATCGATTATTTTAAATCATGGATTTATTATTCTGAATGATAAATTAATTTATCTTTACCATCTTGATACATTGATTATCCTTTATTTGATTATTTTAATTAATTGTCAACTAAAATTAATCAACTTAATTTATATAATCAACAAACTCTTAATTTCAAATTTATTTAAGTACTTAATTGTTTATTAAATTAATTTTAATTACAAATTTTAAATCATTCTAAATCTCTTTTCCAAACTATTAATATAAATTGTTTACCTTAGTTATCATTTGAAAATTGCTTATACTTTAAGAATTTATTTATTGTTACATTAAAATTTAGTGTAAATAAATTTTTAAATCTTTCTTTTTAAATTTAATCATTAAATTAAAGGGTTAACTAAAATTTTATTTTAAACTTTCCTCGCTTAATTTAAAGAATTTACAAATTCTAATTACCATTTGTTTTCATATTTTATTTACAAATATCATTTGTTTATTCAGAAAATAAATTTTTACTTGTGTTCAAAAATTTGGTTGAAACTGGGTTTCCTGCTTTCACTTACTCACCCGAGGCTTGCTTCGGGTCATCCCCGATAAAAACAGCACCCTGCTTCGAGTTTTTAACCAACTAACCCGAGTATTAAAAAATTTTCACAAAATTTGTTTAAGTCCAAAATCATCTCGATACAACCCTGAAACCACCCGAGTGCCCCTTCGAGTTTCTGCCCTACTTCCCCGATCAAAACTTCGAGTCAGCCCACACGAGTGTAAACCTGAAACACTTCAGGCTATCAAATTTCCAAGTCATCAATTCGTGCACGTATACGTGCACGACGCCGTTGATCATCTTCAGGCATCGCTGCAACGACGAGTAAGTCAATAATCCTCCCTAATCCAATCCCCGATCACCACAATTCCTTCATCATCTCGAATTCGAAATCGAGTTCGAGCTTGCAACCTGTAACATAAACTTGAACCACCACCCATCCCTGTCAACGCCTTGTCCTCCCACCCCCGGCCACTAGAGGCTATAAATTTTTGACTCGAGCTCCGCTGCTGTGTGACGCCGCGACTGGCACCGGAGTGACGAAGTCCGGTTGCCTGTAGCGAAGCAGCGACCACGTTTCCAGACCGTATACTTTTCGAGTTTAAAACCCTAGTTTGATCTCAAACTCCAAATTCACGAAATAGAAAAATCCTTTGATAATTTTCACAAGCCTCTGATATTCAAGCTTGCTACAAACAAATTTTTAGCATTTATAATGGAATCGATTGTTAGGAATCAGTAAAAGTTCAATTTTGATTCTAATACAGACCACCCTTAAAATAACCCACTAAAAATCTTCATTTTTGTTTTAAAAATCATGGATTGAAGTATAGATTCAGATTAAAGTCTTGAATCAATGTTTTACAACCTTTTATTTTTATCAAATTTCAACTTAAAACCTGTAAAACAAAATTTACAGTGATGCTTGATAAAGAGGATTTTAAATCAACCTTTAAAAACCTTATTTTTAAGTTTAACAACTGGTTTAGTTGAGAACCAAAGCTTACAAAATATTTTAAACAAAATGGTTTGAATGTTTGAACAGAAAGATGAAGTCTGTAACAACTTTTCAAAGAACAGAGCATATTAAAATCATATACCTACTGAAGTATATGCAAACAGTTTAAATATGAAGTTTGAACTAGTTTAAACAAACTTAAAATCCTTTACAAAATCATATTTACTCACCTTTACTGTCAGTTTCCAACAGAGATGAGCCTGAATCCCTTCTTCTTTTCTCTTTTCTTTTCTTAGCTTGTTTGGAATTTGTTAGAGTAACTTTCCAGTTGAAACAGAGGGAAGAAATCTCTGGCCTTCACCTTTAAATTTTTGTGTTTGCTGATTATAAATCTTCTTTTCTTTTCTCTCTGATTTTACTTTTTTTCCCTTTTTATTTTCTGATCTCTGCTTATTATTATTTTTTCTTCAGTAAGGGCTTTGAACAATTTGGGGGCTACACACATATATAAGAATATGTGCAGGCTGCTTATGTTGTGCTGAAGCGACATTTTTTCTCTTTTTAGTTGTATCTTATTTATATTTACATATCTTTTGGTCAGAGCTTCTTTTTCCCCTTCATGATATTTCGAACTGACTTGTTATGGCTGAGTTGCAATGCATTTAATGCTAACATACTTCCTTTTGCATACTTATTATATTTGCCTATACTTTCATTAACTCAGCTGAGAGATGATATGTTGGTGGCTAATGTACTTGTATTATTTAATTTTATTATTTTCTTGTTTTGGTGTGGCTGATATGCAATTTGAATAGATGGCATTTAATGCCTTGGTACTCTATGTCTTCATTCTAACCTTGATTATACATAGATGTTTTTATATTTAGCTTTGTTTATGTTGATAGCTTCTTGCCTGCATACTCAATTCTTTTGTTTCATACTTGAATGTATTTGCTCTTTCTCTCTTAAGTTATCATTTTAAAGTTGTTATATTTATTTTTATTATATCAGCTTGTATATTTATTTCTATTCTTACATGACTACTTATTTTTATTTATTTTCAAAACCATTTATTTAAGATTTTATTTCAAATCCAATATATACATATATATTCACATATATACGAATTTTCAAATTCATATGACTTAACATATTTTCTATAACAATCGAGGAACTCGCTGCCATTTATAATCAGTTTTACAAATTTTATTCAAAAATTCATTTAAATTATCAATTTAAATTCATAAAAATTCGGAGTCGTTACAGTTTGGATCTATCATATGAGGAAAAGCGAGTTATGGCGTCATGGCAACTTTAGGAAGGAGCAGCTGCATGGTGGGATGCAGTCACCATAAATGTTTTCGAGGATGATTTCTCTTGGAGCAAGTTTAAAGAAATGTTTAAAGAGTAGTTTGTGCCTACCGCAGGGAAGACTCGACTATATAGGAATTTTCTAGACTTTAAGCAAGGACATTTATCAGTATCGGAGTATGAAACCAAGTTCAACGAGTTGTCCCACTATGGACGTGGTCTTATTAACACACCCCTTAAGAAGAATGAGATGTTTGTGCTCGGCATGAGACCCGAATTTCATGAGAAAATGGCTGCACTTCTCAAAGGATCATTTGTGTAACTGGTAGGCATGGCTTTGAGATATGAAGAGCTTATGGAAAAGAAACCCTTAGCAACAGTGGCAGCACCCGAATGGAAATGCTACCAATCAGAACAAAAGGAAATTCAAACCGAACTGGAAGAAGCAGGGTAAAGGAAAACCTGGAGGCAACAATGCATCTCGGAAATGTTATGTGTGCCAGCAGGAAGGGCATCTGGCTAGATATTGTCCTAGAGGTGGAGCCCCGAAGCAGTAGTAGAGTGGACCCATTTCCATAAACAAAGAAGTAGTAGAGTGGACCCATTTCCATGATGGTTCAGAAGTCCTTATGTTTCAATTGTCAGTAGCCAGGGCATATGGTGAAAGCTTTCCCACTTCTCCAGAGAGCTCAACCAAACAAGTGTTTGCTTTGGATGTTAGTATATGGCTAATGTGTATGCTTTGCTGTTTGAATATAAATGCTTTTGATTATCTTTTGCTTTTAAATTTCGGGGATGAAATTCTTTTAAGAGGGGGAGGAATGTGATAACCCGGGATTTTTTAAAATATTAATTTAATGATCTTCTAATATAATTATTTAAATTTTCCAAATTTATCTTTCAAATAAATAAAATATGCTTTCAAATTACTATTTGTGAATCGAAAACTATGATTTGAAATTCAAAATAAATATCTTAAAAAAAATTAGATTTAAAACTCAACATTTTAAACATTAGTATATATGGTTATTAATTCAAGTATAATAGATTAAGCTTAAAATAAGAATAAACAAAGAGTTTTATCATATTAAGTAAACTTGGTAAATAAAATAAAAATATAAGACATAAAATAAAACATAAAAAGAAAATATAAATAGTTGCTTAAGACATTTATAAGACTAGGAAGATGTCTTGTGTACAAGTGTCGAATTTATTTGTTTTCTTCATTTAAAAAATAAATAAACAAATAGAATGGTTTAAAGGAGACTTAGGGCTGTGTACAGTTTACATTTTTCTACATATACACATTTCTCACTTTTACTTCCATCTTTCAAATCAAACCAAAACCAAAGATAAACCAAACAAAAACAACAAACAACTTCTTCAAGTTTTTAACTTAAAGCAAAGGGAAATTCAAATTCAAAACTCAACTCAATTCTACAGAAGATCAGATTAAAAATCAAGTTTCCAGATTTCAAAACTTTCCTCTGTTCAAAATTTTAGGTGAGTAAACTTCACTTACTAAAGCTAATCTTCTTTATATCACTGTGAATGTAAGTGTTGATTGTAGAAATGATTTGAATGTGATTTGCACGGATGTAGAAATGTATTTTTGTTGGAATATAAGAGGAATTACTGTGTGCATGCCTGTGCTTAAATATGCATGACTCTGTTCTTGTCTAGCAGACTCGAAATCAATTAAAAATTCAATTCTCTTCACTCAATCTTTTTTAGGTTATGATCTTTAAAGGAAATAAGTTTGTAATAGCTAGATTCTATTTTTAAAAATGTTTTTATGTGTAATTAGCAAGTATTCAGTGAGAAGAAGAAATTACAGTGAAAATCAAACATCTCAGAAAATTCGCCTTTCACGATTTCAAGTTTCACCCATATAATCAAATTCGATTTTGAAAACTATGATTTTTAATGGTAATATCAAAAACTTTAAGTTAGTATTTGGGGAGGATTTGCGAGTTGATTGGGACTCGGTTTTCCGACGATTCCCGACGGTCGGTGAATGGAGGAGCATCGGGGTTTTTGCTGGAGATAGCTCGTTGGTCATTCACCATGAGAAAATGGTCGGATGTTTTTTTGTTCGACGTGGAGGTGGAACGACAGTGAATTTGGGTTTAGGTTCGATCAGGTTAAGGTTGGTTTTCTTGGCCAGTGCGGTGTCGCGACGTCATTGGGTTGGACCGGAGTAGGGGAAAGGAGCGTTGATGTGTGGTGATGGTCTGGGCTCGGCGACATGGTGTCCGATGATCGGAGGTGGCAGTGCGAGTTGGTTTTGGTGATTGGGTTTTTTTCCCAGTGGCGCTTGTCTGCTCGATTTCGATTTGGAGTGTGGTCGTGGTTTCTAGGAGATCGAACTGATGGTGAGGGACGTCGGCGATCGAGATAGTGGCGACGATGGTCGGAACGACGTTGATCGTTCGTGCACGTGTATCTCGGCGTGTCAGGTTTGAGTTGTTGCCGTAGCTAGAGAAGAGAAGAGGTAGAACGGGGAAGAAAGGGATTTGTACTGGGTTGGGCTTGGGTTTGTACGCAAGTGAATTATCGAGTTTTAAAAGTGAAAATAAAACAATTTTTCCAAAACAAAATTTTCTCACTAAATTCTTTTAAATATTAAATGTTTACTTAATATTGTTAGTTAAAGGTTATATATATAATTCATTTTTAACTCAAATTAATTAAGTTTAGAATAATTTATTTATGTCTATTATTTTAATTAATTCCTAAGTTTATTAAATTTAAAATTAAATAGTGTAATTAAGTAGATGATTAAGGAAATAAAATGTTTATAAACTTCTAAATTAATCAAAGGTTTTAAGTTATTTTATATGTCAACAATAAATTAATTCCAAATATTTATTTCAAATAAAATAATGGCTTGTAATTAGTTAATGACATTTAAGAAGGATTTATAAGTAATTAATTTATAAGTATTAAAATTAATTTATTTTAAATTAATTAGAAATGGTGTGACCAGTTTATCTAGCTTATAAATGTTAAATTGTATTGAATGTTTTGATTATTTAATATCTCTAATATGATAATTTTTGATGTCTGTGATATGAAATGCCTGAACTGAATTGTTGATTAATGCGAGATGTTTTAGCTATTTGTGATGAATTTCTGTGTGAATTTGATATTCTAGAATTTAAATTAAATTGTTTTACTTAAAAACTTAGCCTTAAAAGTCGGCGTTTGGATTTCGATGAGACCGGGATCGGATATCAATTTGTTACCCGAAAACTACATCGATCCAAAGTAAGCGATAGGTCGTGAAGTCTCAAGTGAAGATCGGAAATGAAGACTCAGAATGAAAGGGCTATTTGTCATTAGCTCTGAGGGTGACTCCAAAACGAGTGTAGCGGAGATAGTGCCTTCGGTTTCGCTCGGACCCGAAACGGACTTGTATGTACGAATGCTATCAGACCATCGTCATTGGAGGACAATAAGCTTTCCAAGATATATGTGCTATAAAGGTAATTGTAGCCTCAAGCCTCATCAATCGGGAATGGCTAAAACAGAGGAGGTGAAGCAAGGCTAAGTGGGTAGCACCCTAGTAGGATGAGATTTCCCCCTGTTTAGATGTCCCCTTTTCGACTGTGTGGGCGGTTGCTAGCCACAACTACGGGGTTGTCTTATTTGGACTATCCAGTAAGGGTTAGCTCTGGTCTTGTGTGACAGAGGATCGGGGGGATCCTCGGTTCTCTGGTCTAGACCAGGTACTATGACGGACGGTACCCCAGTAGCACAGCCATTGTATGGAATCCAATCTCCAACAAGTGCCCGTACGGTTTTGATTGTTCCCAACTATGTTGGAACATGGGATGTAAGCATTCCAGTTATTTCCTGTTTTATATTGAAAACCCTAGACACTAATATAATATAACTAGATTTCCTATCAAATGTTTTGGTTATCGTAAGGGAAAAACTCTTCCGTGTTTATTTGCGGTGAGTCTTACGAGATATCTTTGATTTCAAATGATTTTCAAGTTAAACAACTTAAACGTTTACTCACAACAGACCCATGTCTGAACCGGAGTTTGTTTTCTGTTTTCTTAAACTCTTGGATACTCAAATTTTTATGAGTAGCCAAGTTATCCAGGTTGGCTTTGACGTGTTTTGGAGAAGACTTGGAGTAGGAGACTTTGGCGTATCTACATATATCTATTCCGCTGTATTAGTATCTCTATTTGCATTTTGGGTTGCAATGAATAGGTAGGTCATCAGGACTGTCCAATGTGATATGTAAAACTAAATGACTCTGATGTATGGTATTAGTGACTAATGTTTCATATATATGTGATATTTATTTCGTTCCATTGTGAGATTCTAAGATTGTTTAGTTCTTTCTATCCATCTATTTTCTTTTCTACCTATTTTTTTTCTTTCTCATTTACGATACGTCATTCTATGGAATGAAAGGCAGGTCATCACAAAATGATTGGCTAGATAGGGTTGGGATGCATGGATAAGAAGAAAGAAAGAGTAAGAGAGAAACATGGATCTTGATCCTAACTTCTCTCTTCATTCCCCTTCTATATAAGCATCTCAACCCACTCACTTTTATAAGGACCATTGAGGCCTCCATCTAACCTACCTCTTGCCGAAATCTAATGCTCCCATCTTTTCACTTTCAAAGTCAAAATGAGGTGAAACAGATCATATTCGATAGCTGCTGATCATCTGTTCAAGGACTAGCACTCTATTAGACTGGAAATCAATTCAAGGAGCAAATTTCATCGTCTTAAGGTATACTTAAAGGCTCTGAATTTAAGGTATATTCTTAATATATTTGATTATTGATATAATTATATACAGTTTATATATCATATATTATTATCATTATTATTATTATTTAGGTGACGATTCGAACATATAAATATATATCACAATCAGATTGGTTGTACACTTACTTGTGTTTTCATATAAAACAAATAAAAAAAATTAGCCATGTATATACCTAAAGACCACACAGCTCAAAAAAACAATTTTTAATTATAAATAATTTAATATACAACAAATAAATATACATATAGTTTAAAATTTGAATATTGCATTATACTTATACGAAATATGGATATATAATTTTACATATGAAATTTCATACGTATAGTAATTTCGGCTAATAAATATACATTATATAAATTAAGTTTCATATTTTATAAAATTAAATTATTACTTAACATGCTCTTGGTGGAAAAAAAACTTTTTTTGTATGTTTTAAAATATAATTCAATAGCCAGGAATCAAAACTGGGTTTTAAAATTTAATTTAAATCATAAAATAACATTTTAAATATTTAAAGTTAAAAAACACCAATTAGAATTTTGCTAAAAATTCCAGATTCAAAATTAAGTTTCAAATTAATATTTTATTAATTTTAGTTAAAATCCATTCAGATATTTGTTTTAAACTATATTTTAAATTTTAATAAATAAATAAATATCTAAGCTACGTGCATCACCTAGTGTATATATTTATTTAAAATATATATTCTATATATTTTAAAACATATATTCTATATATTTTAAAACATATATTCTATATGTTTTAGTGTGTATATATATATATATTATATTATATTATTTAAACATACATGTAAATATTTAATACGTAAACACATGTTTAAAAGAATTATATGTAATATTTTTTTTTTTGCTTTATGATTTTTTAATATAGTTGATAAATGATTTATATATGCTTATATATTTATAAAAAATATGAATATTGTTAAAATTTAATACATATATTTATAAATACATATATACATACATACATATATATATATTTATTTAAGTAAAATATAGTTTATCTATATACACGCATATAAGTACTTATAACATTCATATTAATTAATATACACAAACATACATTTGAACAATATATTTATATATTGGACGAGCTAATGTGCACGTTTCAGTGTAAATCTCAACACCTATATACAGACATGTTATACCTTGCATGGATTGATATGTTACACATTCACATTCGTGCATATGATACATATGTATATATATAATATAACATTAAAGAAAAAATTACAAAATCATTTATAAATTTAAATAAAATAAAGATTTTATTTAAAAGAAATTTAGAATGTCTAAACAAATTACACTTCATAGGCCCAATAAAGATCCAAAATGGTTGAAAATTTTGAAATTCATCTATTACTTCTACCGAGGACTGGCCCCGTTCCAACATGTTTTTCTACCAATTTTCTTTCAATATTATAGTTTTTATGCAAAAATGGTCTAAAGACCTAAAAAACATAGCTTACTAGTTCGATCGAGCTTGATTAAAAGGTAAAAAAAAAATTTGTATTTTCATTTAATATTCCCCTTCCTCGGCCTCCTGCTAGTACTTGGGTTTTGAAGTTTCGCCCATCTATTTTGGTTGACCTGGCTTCTTCTATTACTATCTCGAGGTGATCCATAAAGCCCATGTTCGTAACATTGACATTGTTGTTGCCACTTCTCCTTTTATTGTTGAGACCTCGCTTCTTTCTGTTGTATCTTTTGTTTAGTTGAGTGGTACTCCAGGGAGAAGGCTTGGGTTCATGTGAAATATGAGATGCAATATAGTCTGAAGTTTGATTGTTATTATATGTTTGTTGGTGGAGATGGAGAGATGAGGCGGGTATTTTATCATGTTGTTGGTGGCGGTCTTGTTCTTTCCTATAAGGGAGACGATAGGGATGAAAATAGACTTATATTGGAGGATGACACTTGGGATAGAAAATATTTTTTATTCCTATGAATCTGCGGTTTTTGATTTTGATATCGTGGCTTATTTCTTAGGATTTATCCATGTTATGGGTCCTTGTCGAGTTGATGATGATTGTGGCGCCTCCACTCAGGAGGATGTCTAGTGTTTTGTATGTTTAGAAGTATGGCCACTATAAAACCATATTAGCTATTCTATGCATGTGCAGAATACATGTTTTTTATATTTATATACAGTGGCATGGCCCACTTTAAAGCCCGCTAGCTTTGCTAAAGAGAAAATGTAAGGTTGAATTTGTAGGTTTTGTTCTAATTACTAACTTATGGTTATGTTCTTTAATTTGTAAGATAATTATGAATATAGTTCTCTTTATTTGTCTTGTAGAAAGTTACTTATTTTAAAAGCATGTGGATACCACAAAATCTCCTATTCATTAAAAAAATCTATTATAGGTAAAGTTGAAAAAAATTATTTTATTCTCAAGTTTTGTATAATAATTAGCTTTCATCTGATTTTTTTGTTTGGTATGATTTTCCATTTTGTCACTTCGTTTATTTTGCAGGGAATAATTAGTTCTTGCTACACAAATATCAAATTAGGTTTGAATAATCGGTTAGTGGTAACATTCATCCTTTTTCAAATCTAATCTACATAATTACGTAAGAAAATAAATTTAGGTAGAAAACATTACATACGAAGTGAAATAATGAGTTTTCGTGTAGTATTTGGAAGAAAATGTATTGATATAGCCAACTAAATTTTGTTAGAAGTTTAATTCTAAACAAGTGTCTTATAAACTTTTTTTATTTATTTGTTTTATGCAATGTTACACCGCCTAAACTTATTTATATTTCTGTTTTTGTACATACCAAGTACTAATGATACCACGAATGCCTATCGATTAATGCTTGAACTTTCTATATATCTATTCTATTATGTTATATAGTTGTATAAAAGTTTGTTCTTTGACTATTTGTATTCTTATTTCTATTCACAATAATGTGTTCATTATTTTAATATTTACCTATATCTCAAATAGTTATCATCTTCTAATTCTTTCACTTTCATTTCATTTTCTCTCGATATTGTTTCTTCTCCCTTTCCAGTTTCGTTTGTATGCTACGATTAAAAAATAATTTTATTCCCAGCTAGAAGAAATTAAAAATTCTTTCCAAACATTTTTTAATTAATCTTTTCACGTGTTCTAATCTAACTACAATTTGATTGAATTTTTCAACATTTTTTCACTTCGTGTTCATCTACATTTATTTATGATTTTATTCTTATTTTGCAATGATAATTTTTCTACCAATTGCTTTCAATGTTATAGTTTTTATGGAAAAATAATATGTAGACCATCAAACAAACTTAGCTTATTAGTTCAGGTCAAACCTGTAAAAATTTATAATTTTGTTATTTGTGTTTTCATTTAATTTTATGTTGAATTTGTATGTTTTGTTCTAATTTCTAGTTCCTAATTTGATGTTATGTTATGAATATAGTTCTATCTATTTGTCTTGTGAAAATTTACTACTTTTATAAATTTGTGCATACCACAAAATCTTCTATTGACTAGTATAATATGTTATATATAAAGTTGAAAACTTTGTTTTATTCTCAAGTTTTGTATAAAAATTGATTTCATTTGATTTTGTTATTTGGTGTGATTTTGCTTTTTGTTTAGTTCATTTATTTTTTAGGAAATAATTGATTCAAATATTTTGATCTTGACTTCTTTCCATGGCACAAAACCCTAACTCTAGCCTCTATATTCTTTCACAACCGCTACCCTTTCCACCACCTGCTACCCTAGACCTGAACCAGCCTCTTCCTCCTAGGATTGCTTAAGATGAAGGATTCGCCGAGGTAATCTCTTGGCACTTAAAGAAACAACCTCAAACACAAGTTAGAGTCGTGGTTCCTATATATTAGGGTCAAGCCATGCATGGAAAAAAACTACCCCTATTTTTCCTAGAACTCAATTTACCGTAGCTTCTACCCGAGAATTTCCCCTTTTATACAAGAAGCAAGCACATGTCTCCTCAGACGCCTCATCAACAATCCCAAAAAATGACCAGGTGGATGACCAATCTACCTTAAAAACCTAATCTAGAACATGGAAGGCGATGATTGGTAAAGTGGATATTCCAATCTCCAAACCTCTTAAATTTTATAAGCTGGTTGATTTTGGCCAAAAGAGGAGCGCTAGAATGACTAACTCAGCAATTGATTCAGCAAAAAAGTACTAGGATAATTCGATTGTTGTCTATGTGATTAGATCTTGACCATATTATTGATATTTTAGAGCATACATTAAAAGAACGTGAAGCCAGTATGTGATTTTTTCATTCACACAAAAGACAATGACTTCTATGTGATTAAATTCGATAATAAGTAGGATCGTGAAATAATGCTGAAAGGAGGCCCTCATTTCTATGATAGAAGACTTATGATGATGAAGAGATGGATTTCGAATCTTGAATTAAACAAGGAATTGCTACAATCAATTCCAGTTTGGATGTGCGTCCCAAGCTATGTTATAATAAGCGTTAAGTGAGGCGAGGCGATAAAAGTCACGCTCCGCTTAGTGTCACTTTAATGCTGCTTAATCTTTCAACATACTTTGTCCACACCTATATGTGTATGCACAAATCATCACAAATACCTAAAGTTTAACTTTGAAGTTAACTTATAAATTCCTAGGTTTCAAAACTTGGATTCAACTTTTGCAATTCAATTAAAATTAGCATACTTGAGTTGAGTACAAACTGTACACATTTGTTAAATAAAGTAATCATATCTTAATGCATACCATCCATCGATCCGCATCATAGAAATGAGAAAATTTTATTAGGAATGTGGTTTTTTTGCTATAATCCCAATTCAATTCAAAGGATAAAAATCTTTGATAGGATTCATTCTATTTTAGTAATAATAATTTTTTACTAAGTATTGCTTAAGCATTACTTAAATTTAAGCAAAATGCATATAAGTGCCAACTAAGTGAGCGCTGATCGATTAATCATTTTGATTATTCAAAAAATTAAGTGTTGTGCATACAGTTAGTGCTTAAGCGATGCTTAAATGACGCTTAAGTACGCTTTTCATAGCATAGTCCCTAGGTTTGAAATTAGATTTCTAATCATAGGAAGGTACCGGTAGATATCCTCTGTATTAGTTAACCCTATTAAGATGAACCAGTGTACAAAAGATATGATTAAAATCATTTTCTCTCGCGTCTTAATAGAAACTAATAATGATTTTGAGTTTCCTAATAAGGTCCCCATTGTAACCAAAACTTACGATCCATTCTTACAGTCGACTGAATATTAATGAAGACCCAATGTATACCGAAATTGTAATTGTTTTGGTCATTTGGTTATGTGTGTTCCAAAAAATTTGGATACCCAAAGAGATGACAAATCAAAGAAGTACAACTGATTTCATGGATATGGACAGTACACGGACAATGAAAGTTGCAGCATAGTCTGAGAATGAAAATGACCCCACTACATATCATGCTACAAATAATGACAAGGACCTTCAAATTTTTTGCCCTTCCTCAAATGTAAAGAAAAATGGTCAAGGATAAAGTGCACAGGAAAGGGATAATTTAAACCAATGTGTGCAAGATTGTGTAACATCACATAGCCTGTCATGCAAAACACAAAGCAATCGATATTATTATATATAAATAGAGGTTCATAATCAACAGCAACAAAAACCCAATGAAATAAAAACAGAAGCATAAAACTAAAATCTCAATACAACATCAAAAATTATAAACTCAATAATGACATTACACTAGAGTGCTCTGAGGCAATTTTCAGTTTCGACGAACCAACGCATGATTATGCAGTTTCTACCCTAGCAAACCACACTTACACGAGTAACACAAATGAACAGTTAAACTTTAAGTCAAATGGTCCACATTATTTATAAGACTAATGAAGATATGTGAAAAATAAATGCTCAACTAGACCTCAATGATAATCCTTCGGATAGTACTATTGCTTCAGAGGATAGTGTTGACCCCCATACTAAGTCGATACATTATAGGAAGCAATGACGGGATGCTCTCATATTGAATTAGGGAGCAAAACTTTCAATTTTGCTTTATGAGTAAGTTAGTATGGAAAGTCATGGGTCTAAACTCCCGTACTAAACAACTTGATGTCGCTCAAACAATAAATAAAAACAAGTTTCTATAGTAGGTTTTTTGGAAAACAAGCTAGGAGATGACAAAATCAATGAAATTGTTAATTTTCTTAATAAAGACTAGGACTTTACTCATAATAATGATCATTAATATAAAGGACGTATCTTGATCCTTTAGGACAAAGGAGCATGGGACGTGTTAGTTACCCACAAAGTGATCAATACATCTCTTGTTGCATGTGCAACAAACTAGATTTGGTCGTCCTATGTACTTTCATTTATGCACATAATCAAGCTGAAAGGAGAACCATTTGTGGGATTATATAAAAGTGCAAGCCAATGTTATCAACTTACCTTCGATGAACCATGCGCTTCCTCATCCTATATAAATTTACCCGGGGGTATGGGGGCTTGGATCAGCTGACGGCTTTACTTACCTTCGGTGATTAGTGGAGATTTTAATGCTACTCCATATTGCCATGACAGTATTAATAACGGATCTTACAGTCTTTACCCAGATGCAGACTTTGTTTGAAGGAATGATAAATCTCTTTGAACCCCCATGTTTAGGGAACTACTGCACTTGGAGGGGAGGAGATAATCTGATCATTCATAGTAAAATTGATAGGCTATTCCTCAATAAGCATCGCTTCGACGAATTCCACCACTTTTCTATCCATTTTGCCAACTACTCTACAAGTGATCACACTTCGATTATCTTTACCTTTGCCCCTTATAGACTACCTAGTAGGAAATTGCCCTCCAAATATAGCAGTGCATGGAATCTCTACCCAAAATATCATGAGCTTTATAGTGGAGTACAGATATAGCTCCTTCATAGGCAATCCTATTTTTAAACTTCTTTCGAAGTTAAAGAAAATAAAGGAAAATCTCAAAAGGTGGAATAAAGATATCACTTCCAAGCAAAACTCTACTTAATCGCTAAAGAAGGTTCTTGATGTGGCCTGTTCATATCTAATTAATCATCCATATGAGGCTTAAGCTGTGGATTTATACAAAAACAAAGTGGATCAGCTTTAGAAGATGCTACGTAAATAAGCTATGGAAAATATGCAGCAGTCAAAATTCAGGTGGCTAACAAAAGGAGATAAAGCATCGCACTTTTTAAAGGAAAATTTGCATAAACTGAAACAAGCTTAGTAAATAAAATGATGATGGATGCTTAAGGGAACTGGATAGACATCAATGAAAATCTAAACAGGGAAGTGATGAAATAATTTTCTAATTTATTTAATGCCCCTTTTATTACAAAAAAAGTTTCCACAGGTTATTTGTAAAAAAAAAATCTTTCAAATAATGCAAGGAGAGCATTATATAGGCCTTTTGAACATAATAGAGAAGGAAGCTAGGTTCAAAGTTTCGGTTTCCGTTTCCGTTTCGGTCATTTGAAAAATTCAAAATTCCGCCGTTCGGGATTTTCGAAAATTCCGTTTGAAATCCGGTTTGTGAATTACGGTACATTTTTGTTATAAATACGCAAATATGTATGCAACATTGATAGTCAATTGCACTAAATTATTCAAATGAAATAGAAGTTACAAAACATACAACATAAAAATTTAATACCAAAAGCTATTTCTCTGAGCATCATGTAAATTTTGTTCATCGCTCTCTTCATCTTGTGTTGGATTGTAATATGTTGGAAAAGCATACTGCTATATCTGATCCAAACTTAAAAATGTCGTCATTAAATTATCAAAGGGTGAGGGTTCATCTTGGCACTTGATGGATCAGCAGCATACGGTTGATTTAACCCACAATACGAATAACCTCTGATATAGTCAGACGTAGAATATCTAAAAATCGGGACATTGTTAGAAGTATATCTTCCATCATAATCCCCTTGATCTTCATGTACAACGTTCAAATTTCTATCTCTTCGTCGACTATAGTGATCTACTTCATAATTTTGGATATGTCTTTGAGAATCATCAAAAGTGGAACCAACGCCATAACCACTAGAACCAATACCGTCACCGCCAGCATTACTTGAATCATCATTTGATGAACTATCATTTTCAGTATTTTCTGCAGATACATTATCATTGTCCAACCAAGGATTATCGCTTGCATTATCAAGGAGTGGATTCTCAGCTTCTCTAGTCCATTCTGCAAGTGGATCCTCCTCATGAAAGATGTAATCCAAATCAATAAGTTGGTCAGTTGTTTGTTGGCGTTTAGCATGTCGTACTCCTAATCGCATATTATAATGTATGAATATCAGTTTTTCTAAGTTCTCCATTTTATTCTGTTTCTCAGCTTTGTATGAATCATTGCAAATGTTGTCCAGTTTCTTTCACAGTTTGAAGAAGAAACCGTTTGGCTAAGAATGCGCATTGCTAAATGTGTTAAATTTGGAGCAGCTTCTCTGCCAATTATTGACCACCACATAGCGGGAAGACATGACTTAACTGCTTGTTTTGCTTTTATAGAACCAAACACACCAAGTTTCATTTTGTATTTTTCCACCTACACAACATTTATTAATAGACCTGTCATAATTTGAAACAGAATCATAAGTAGTTGAGTATTAAGTTTTATTACCTCTTTCGAAATTTCAATTTGCATAGCAATATCTGGTACCATTCTTTCAAGGATGTTTGTCCATCCATTTAAAACTTCATCATCATTTGTTGCTTTATCGCCATATTGAATTTGGGGATTGAGAAAATAACCTTAAAGAATTGAATGGTTAAAAGAAGGTATTGACATGATATGCATTCGTATAATTGTGTAATAGCTAAAAGAATTACCTGCTGCATGAATAGGGCGATGCAACTGTCTTTCCCATTTTTTATCGATTATATTCCACCATCTTTGATACTGTCTTGAACCAACATTTTTCTTAATTAGTTCCTTTGCTCGATCCATTGCTTCGTACAAATATCCCATCTCTGCTTTATCATCATTGTCCACCATTCTTAAAACTTTTACAAGTGGGCCAAATACGGGAACAATGGTAGCAATGTTAGCCCAAAATTTATCGCTACGAATCAAATTATAGACAAGAATTGCTGTTTTTTTGTCTTTAGGACCGAGTTTTGGAATCTTTGCACTCCACTCTCTCGAATAGATCATCCTTCTCAAATTCTCTTTATGTGTGTATATGGATTCTAATGCAATAAAGTGAGTAGCAAACCTGGTTACTGCTGGTCGAATTAATTCTTTGTTGTTTGTTTCTTTTCTCATTATTGTAAGTAGCCAACCATGATTGTATATGAATCCTGTTATTGACTGGCAATTTGACAAAATAATTTTTACCTCGACTTCTTTTGAAATATCCTCTAAAATCAAAACGATGCAATATGTTGCACATGGTGTCCAATATAGTTGTCTTCTTTTTCCCATTAGTAATTGACCAACAGCTTTATAATTTGCTCCATTGTCAGTTACTATTTGCACAATTCTATCTTCTCCGACATTATCCATTAGACCACAAATATACTGAGCACTTTGAAATTTGTCAGTGGCGTCTACAGATTTAAGAAAGACGGCTCCTTGAGCGGAGTACACAAGAAAATTTACGATTTTTCTTCTATTTTGTGTGCTCCAACCATCGCACATCAATGTGCAACCATGCTCATCTCAAAATTTGGAGTAAGTATCAATATGTTGTTTGATTTCAGCGCATTCTAAATCTAAATAAGTTTTCGAAAGTTCCCCTGGAGTGAGTGGTTTGACTCCAGGACCAGCTTCTGCAATGGCATCAACCATTGTTTGATAATAAGGACTACTTGCAGCATTATGGGCAATATGGTTAAAATAAAAAAATTAGATATTGCACGTCCAATATGTTTTTTGGCATCTTTAATGCCTTTTATTGTAGTTTTAATTGAAGGTTGAGATCTACCTCCTCGTGATTGAACATATGAATCTATCCTGGAAGCTGCACGTATCTCAAAATCATTATCCACTCTTAAGGATTTAGAACGATTGGTGCGCTTTACTTCGCTGGATCCTACGCCTGAACGTCGTCTTTCATCACTAACATAAGATTCTTTGCTTGCTTGAAAGGCATGTTGAATATCTCTATCATCTTCATTTCCATCACTTCCAACGTATAAATTTTGTTGTTCGGGCATGCTCATCAATTCTTCTTGCACACGTTGTTTTTCAAGCTTCCCCTGACTTCGTTCGTTTCTCTTTTTGATTAGATGTTCCCGTATCAGTTTTCTGACTTCTTTAGGAACGTTTGGACATGGTGCAACATCGCCAGCCATTGCTGCCAAATGTTCTTTCATACGTGTTACACCTCCACCAGAAATTTCTTTATGACAATAATTGCACTTCGTTTTTTTTTATTGATACCTATTGTCGTACAGTAATTCCAGACAATATCACGATTTGCTATATTCAAGCACCTAAATAATAAACATAAATTATACTAACATAAATTTGTTAATATCAACTTCAATTAACTAAAAAAAATTATAATAAAAAACAATGAACATTATATAAAATAATCGAGTTACATGTATGTTTTGAATTATTCGAATTAAAAGTAAACTTGCACATGAAAACTTACATTCACGTCTATAGACCAGAAACTTACATTATTCAAAACATATGCTCATATGGCATATTCAAAACATGGGTGTACTGC
This sequence comes from Allium cepa, assembly GCA_030765085.1. Classification (NCBI taxonomy): domain Eukaryota; kingdom Viridiplantae; phylum Streptophyta; class Magnoliopsida; order Asparagales; family Amaryllidaceae; genus Allium; species Allium cepa. The sequence goes on along the minus strand of CM060945.1, from coordinate 790,857,623 downwards.
AAGTGATGTAGTACATTCAAAAGAAGCCGAGGTATATAATCTACTTTTTTGCTGGCAAACGTATCCAAAACATATGCTCATATGAAAACGTGCCAATTTTAGTTAGTCATATTTTAGTTAACTAATCCAACAACCAATTAATCAAACTTTAAAGCCCAACCCACTTCATTACTTATCCCCAAATCATTTGCCCTAAGTTTTTACCGTTCGAAGCCTTCTATTCAATTCACTCCTATTCAATTCACGTTTCCAGACACTAGATGCGAAAAAGAAAAAAGAAAAAAAATGAATACCTGCTTCAAGTCTGTGACGACCACCCATGACTCCCGCACCAAAACAAGGGAATAGTGCGCTGAAAGGTGTGCAAGGCAACCATGGATGATAGTCAGGGTAAAATAAAATCGCAGAATCTCTATCGTAACTCACAGCGCATGGATGAAATACAATAGAGAAATATATAGTGAAGTCTCATAACAGAAAAATCATCATATAAGCATCACAGAAGTTTTATACAATCATCTCAACAAATCCATACATCAAGACCTCACTACAAACACTCATCAAATACAGCAGCGGATACCCAGTACATATAAGAAAATAATATGCATAGCCTCCTGCTCGTCTTCGTCATCATCAGCGGAAAACTCTAAGCACAACACCTGCCACCTGCTACCTAGTCTGCCCATCCCAAACATGGATGAACAGCCCAAGGTAATAAGAGGAGACATAAAACCTTGAGTCAGACAAAGTCTTAGTGAGCAGTAAATTAACAATCAAACATACCAAAGAGCATAAGGGATAAAAGGAATAGGAACCAAACCATCCCACTCCACCTCTTTCTACAGTGATAGCCCCCAGACACACACTAAGGAGAAGTAAGCATAACATAGCAGATAAGTAAGGTAAAGCAATAATCACTCGAGTCAAGGACGATGTTTTCCAAATACAAACCCCCAAGGCCTAAACCAAGATCAGATAAGCACCCAGAAAACACCGCTCTTGAAGCCGAATGATGATACAACCAAACATCCAAACATCCATGACTCTGGCTATCACTGTTATCCTTGCCTTGATTTCACCGTTAGTTGAATGACCGCCTGTCAAGGGCTAATGGTAACCCCGGTTTAGCCATAACTCCGCACGTCATCGTGACCCGTGCCTAAGCCGAACGCATCAGCCCAGAGTACTAGCACGTCATCATGACCCGTGCCTGGGACGTCATCGTGACCCGTTCCAACGTACCCTTGCTTTGAGTATGCTAGAACCTTCAACAACGATGAGATCTTAGCCTCCTAGTCATCCTCCTCGACGACTACTTCCATACTAGCTCAAGCGCCTCTCAAGCTAACCATTATCCACCCCAACCCGGACCGCATCACCGAGTTATAACTTTGCACGTCGTCATGACCCGTGCTTGGAATGTCTTCGTGACCCGTCCCATCACAACATATGTCTTGCCTCATCACATCATAGCAAAGTCTCTCAACTTGGAACGTCATCATGACCCGTCCCATCTCAACACAAGCCTTGCCTCATCATATCATCGCAAAGTCCCAACTCAACCATGCTTTGCCTTCTCGCATCATGGCAAGATCCCACATCCTCGAATCCATCCATATGAGCTTCCACATCCGCTTCATATGCCATTGGCAGCTTTCACCATTCAAGAGCCTTTCCACTTAGCTTTTGAATCATCTTCAACCATCTTGTTCCAAATCAACTACAAGCTAACTTGGAGCAATCAAATCTAACATACATTCAAACATTCAACCATTCAAACAAGATCTATTAAGCAATATCAATTATAATGGAAATTTCGTAATTAAGTGAGCAAAAGTCCAACATACGTGAAATCATGGTTTTTAGCATAGATCTACCAAATCTAAAACATGGGTTTTGTCTCTAATACTTGATAAATAACTTTCATAGATAAACATCTTCAAATATGATGGATCTACATGCAGACTTAAGGAAAATGCGAGAAAACGCTAACTTTAACACATAAACATATCACCAATCCACTACACTCCTTTGGGTCCGTGTGAGAGATAACTACCACTCACCAAATCACCAAAACAACCTAAAATGAATCAACTACAGATCTGGACAGCAAGGACTTGGACTTGATCCGGAGAAATTTCACTTGAAACGGTGAAATCTAGCCTCTTCGGATGAAAATCTTCAACTTTGGCTCTTGATCTTTGATCTTGATCTTCGATCTTGGATGGATGTTAGAATTAGATTGGAATGGAGAAAAGAAGATGAAGAAATGTTGTAGTCGAGTCTTCAAAATGGCAGCACTTCGTCGCTTCAAAAACCGGTGCCAAAAAGTGAGCCAAACCCCTCTATTTATAGGCTGGAAACCCCTTAGGTCGTCGCCCCTTAGGTCGTCCCCGACCTAACTATGAGTCGTTGCCGACTCATCAGCCCCTACGACCTACGACCTAACCAACACAACATACAACCAAGGCCGACTTACGACTTAACCCAGACGCGACCTAAAACACAGGCCGACCTAACGACTCAACGTACTGCCGACCCAACTGTCACACGACTCAACACACTGCCGCATTTCCTAAGTCCTAGGTCGCCTGACGACTTAACTAGCATGCCGACCTACGACCTAAGACCCTGCCCAAGCTATCTATAAGTCGCTAACGACTCAAGTCCTGCCGACTTAATACACAGCATCCCTAACACTAAGTCGCTCACGCGACTCAACTTGCCCAGCGGCCTAACACTCCCTTAAGTCGTTCAACGACCTAACTTTTCTTAGGTCGTTGACATACTTAACTCGCCAACAACTGACTCACTAACACGTAGGTCGCTGACTCGTTAACTCTTAGGTCGCTTACTAGACTCCCCAACGACCTAACATCCAAACGACCTATCCCCTTAAGTCGGCTACCTCCATGACTCGTTCGCATGACCTAGGCTCCTACCGACTCAATCATCACATGACCTAAGACGTTAAGTCGGTCACGACTCAATCCCTAACGACCTAGGCTACCAAACGACTTAAGCACTAAGTCGTTGACTAACTTAACTCGTAAATTCGACCTAAGCACCATACGAGTTAACTTCCACACAACTTATCAACACTAACGACCTATAAATTCTACAATCTATCGACACGTAAAATACGGGTCGTTACATTCTCTCCCCCTTAGGAATTTCGCCCTCGAAATTCCAAGCAATCAACAGAAATCAAAGATATTCCGCATGCCTACCATCCATAGCAATCAACAGATCATGCATCCAATTCTAACCTAGCATGCAGAATTCTAAGACTTAGAACAAGCTACAAATTCATGAGATGTCACGACACTTTAGGGCCATACCTCGAAGAGTCCGGGATGAGCTGCCTTCATCCTCTCTTCCTCCTCCCATGTACAGTCGTTAACATCATCACTCCATTGTACCTTGAGCAACGTAATCGTCTTCCTCCTAAGCTGTTTCGTATCGGTTTCAACAATACGAAGCGGCTTACGAGGTCTCGAAACAACAGGATCAACCTCTAAGTCTTCACAGCTATCAGCAGAAACCACCGTAGTTGGGTCGTGCATATACTTCCGTAGACAAGATACATGAAAAACATTGTGCACACCCGCCATCTTTTCCGGTAACTCCAATCTATAAGCGAGCTTTCCAATTCGCTCGATAATCGGGAATGGTCCAACGAATCTTGGAGTTAACTTTCCTTTGTTCCCGAATCTTATAACATTCTTCAATGGAGAAATCTTCACAAAAACCATATCACCCACGTCGAATTCCAAATCCTTCCGACGATTATCTGCATAACTTTTCTGACGATCCTGGGCTGCCTTCATTCTTTGTCGAATGATCTCTATACAATCCGAAGTCTGTCGAATCATCTCTGGCCCAAGTATCAGCTTTTCTCCAGTTTCCAACCAACATGTCGGAGAGTTACACGGTCTTCCATATAATGCCTCATATGGTGCCATACCAATACTCGACTGATAACTGTTATTATAAGCAAACTCCACCAAATGAAGGTGATCTTCCCATGATCCTCCGAAGTCCAAAACACATGCTCTAAGAAGATCTTCCAAAACTCGGTTGACTCTCTCAGTCTGACCATCTGTTTGAGGGTGATAAGCTGTACTCAAACACAACTCGGTTCCCAAAACTTCCTGGAAGCTCTTCCAAAATCTACTAGTGAACAATGGGTCTCGATCGCTCACTATACTCTTCGGAACACCATGGAAACGAACTATCCACTTAACATACAACTCAGCCAACTTCGATGCAGTCCTAGTCGATCGAACAGGAATGAATCTTGCACTCTTGGTCAAACGATCTACGATGACCCAAATCCCTTCATTCCCTGCTCTTGTCCTAGGTAGACCATCGATAAAGTCCATCGACACTTGCTCCCATTTCCATGTAGGAACCTCTAATGGCTGAAGCAATCCACTGGGCTTCTTCTGCTCAGCTTTCACCAACTGGCAATTCATACACTTGGAAATAAAGTTTCCAACATCCTTCTTCATACCTTCCCAGTAGTAGGTTCTCTTCATATCCCGATACATCTTATTTCCACCTGGATGAATTGTCAACTTCGAGTGATGACTCTCCCTCAGAACTTCATCTCTCAATCCATCTACATCGGGAACAACTAGTCGCCCTTGCTTTCGAAGCCAACCCTCTCGATCGACTTCAAATCCTTTATTCTTCTCTGGGTCCAATCCAGATTCCAAATCTCGGATAACCTTGACAAGCTTATCGTCTTGCTTTTGACCCTCGCCAATTCTTTCCACAAGAGTAGGCCTTATTGATAAGTTTGCCAACATCTCAGGTTCCAATTCACATCTAGGCCTGAAATCAAATCCAGCCAAATACTCAAGACTCTTCCATTCTGAAAACATGGCTCCCAATCCTGCATGTCTTCGACTTAACGCATCAGCCACTGCGTTACCTTTCCCCGGAGTATAGGCTATACCAAAATCATAAGATGCTAGGAACTCTAGCCACCGTTGCTGTCGAAGATTTAAATCCTTTTGGGAGAACAGATACTTCAACGACTTATGATCTGTAAACAACTCGAATCTAACTCCCAATAGATAATGTCTCCACATCTTCAAAGCAAACACAATCGCCGCTAACTCCAAATCATGAGTCGGATAGTTCCTTTCATGCGGCTTCAGTTGTCGACTAGCATACGCAACAACTTTATCCTTCTGCATTAGCACCGCTCCTAGTCCAGTGCCACATGCATCGGTGTAAACCACCATCTCATCATTCCCACTCGGAATAGTCAAAACAGGAGCACTTGTCAGTCGCTCTTTCAGGATTATGAAAGCTTGTTCACACTTATCATTCCATCTGAACACTTGATTCTTCTTCGTCAATCCTGTCAACGGTGCAGCTATCTTGGAAAAGTCTTTGATAAACCGACGATAATATCCTGCTAATCCAAGAAAACTTCTCACATCAGATGCATTCTTAGGCCTAACCCAATCCTGGATCGCTGCCACCTTAGCGGGATCAACCGCTATTCCATTTCCAGAAATAACATGACCTAAGAACCTCACTTCATTCTTCCAGAAGTGACACTTCGAAAACTTAGCCTTCAGCTGATGTTTCCGCAAGATCCCCAAAACAATCCTCAAGTGTGTCTTGTGCTCTCCCTCAGTTCTGGAATAAATCAGAATATCATCCACGAACACAAGCACGAACCTATTCAACTGATCTCTGAACACTCTATTCATAAGATCCACAAAATATGCTGGTGCGTTAGTCAATCCAAACGGCATTACCAGCCACTCATAAAACCCGGATGGTGTCCTGAAAGCAGTCTTCGGCACACTATCCTTCGCCACTCTCAACTGGTGAAATCCCGTTGCCAAATCCATCTGAGAAAACACCTTAGCCTCGTGAAGCTGATCAAACAAGTCATCTATTCTCGGCAATGGATACTTGTTCTTCTTAGTCACCTTATTCAGCTCACGATAATCCACACACAACCTCAACGATCCATCCGCTTTGGTTGCGAACACAACTGGCGCACCCCATTCGGACACACTTCTCCGAATGAATCCTTTCTGCAAAAGGTCATCAACTTGCACCTTCAGCTCTTGCTGCTCCCTCGGTGCCATCCGCCTAAGAGGCATCACAACAGGTCTGGCTCCCTCAACTAGATCGATACGAAACTCGATCTCCCTATGCGGCGGCAACCCTTTGACTTCCTCAAAGACATTCTCAAACTCATTCACAATAGGCACCGATGACAGTCCATCCCGTGGAACAACTAGCGAATACATGAAGCTCATGAAGACGCCTTCTTCATGCTTACATCGTATCACAACCTTTCGCCCTTCCACATTCCCGACTGTCACCTCAAGCCTCTCACAATCAATCCTAGCCGCATACTTCCTAAGCCAGTCCATACCCAAAATAATTCCGAACCCCGCAAAGTTCAGAACAAAGCAATCACAAACAAACGAGCAATCATGACTCGACACAACTAGACCACGGCATATCATACACAAACATGACGAACCCCCCACTGGATTAGTCACAACCAATGGCCTATCAACAATATCCGGTTTCATACCTAACCGGCTTACCAAATCATCACAAACAAAAGAATGCGACGCTCCAGTATCAAACAACACTCTAACTGGAACACCACAAATAGAAAGAGTACCTTGAACCACCACACTCTTCCCCTTTTCTTCAGCAGTCGGAGCTTTTGAAGACGATGGAACAGCCCCCAAAGCATAGGCTTGCACAACCTGCCTATCTTTCCTCGGTTCTGGACAGTCCTTCTTAATGTGTCCCAGCTTATCACAGTTGTAACACTTCAACTGCACCTTCGGATTCTTGCAATCCCGAGAAAGATGACCCTTCTGACGGCAGTTATAACAAGTCACCTCGCCCTTTGGCTTCTTCTGACCATCCTTTCCCTTCTGTTGCTGCTGCTTCCTCTTCTTATTCCCACTCTGCTGTGGTTTAGATCCTTCCCTGGTTACAGCAACAACAGAACTTTCCCTAGGAAACAAACTCTCATGCCTCAGAGCTTTCTCCACCAGCTTCTCAAATGGATCGTCCAGATGATCCACTAACTGCCTTCCTAGATAAGCATCCAGACCAGTCACAAACTTTTCATTCTTCTGGTAGGGAGAATCAATATATGATCTGGCATACTTAGACAAAGCTTCGAACTCAGAAATATACTCCAGAACAGGCCTTCCGCCTTGTTTGAGCTCCACAAATCTCTTGAACAAAACAGACCTCTGAGCAGTAGAGATGAACTTGGCTTCAAATCTAACTTGGAACTGCTCCCAAGTAATATCCTCTTCTGGTGTATCTATGGTGATAGAATTCCACCAATCAGCAGCTCTCCCCTGAAGCTGTCTCGATGCAAGCTTTCTCTTAGTTGCATCCTCAATCCCTAAGTCACCAAAGATCCTTTTGCAAGCATCAATCCATCTCTGCACCTCAATAGTCGACTCCGTCCCCAAGAAAGCTTTTCCTCCAAGAGAAGTATAATCCTTGCAAAGCTTAGCAAAATCCACCGGTCTTGGAGCTTGAACTTGAACTCCCACATCCACTGATGATCCTGAAGCTGGTATCCTTCTCATGATCGAAGTCATCATCGCTTCGAACATAGTTCCATAATCAACAGCTCCTTCATCAGCACGGCTTTCCCTTGCAGCTGGTCTCCCTCTTCGACTCATCCTTAATATCTGTAATAAGAATGATTAGAACACCTTAAGAAACAACTGCATAAGGAGTTCAAATCCTTCTAGGCTACTATATTATATATAGTAATCATCCATCAAAATACAATTACGTCTCTCATACGTAGTTACGTCAGCGAGCGTTGGCTGAAATCGATTAACCAAAGCTCTGATACCAAATGTGACGACCACCCATGACTCCCGCACCAAAACAAGGGAATAGTGCGCTGAAAGGTGTGCAAGGCAACCATGGATGATAGTCAGGGTAAAATAAAATCGCAGAATCTCTATCGTAACTCACAGCGCATGGATGAAATACAATAGAGAAATATATAGTGAAGTCTCATAACAGAAAAATCATCATATAAGCATCACAGAAGTTTTATACAATCATCTCAACAAATCCATACATCAAGACCTCACTACAAACACTCATCAAATACAGCAGCGGATACCCAGTACATATAAGAAAATAATATGCATAGCCTCCTGCTCGTCTTCGTCATCATCAGCGGAAAACTCTAAGCACAACACCTGCCACCTGCTACCTAGTCTGCCCATCCCAAACATGGATGAACAGCCCAAGGTAATAAGAGGAGACATAAAACCTTGAGTCAGACAAAGTCTTAGTGAGCAGTAAATTAACAATCAAACATACCAAAGAGCATAAGGGATAAAAGGAATAGGAACCAAACCATCCCACTCCACCTCTTTCTACAGTGATAGCCCCCAGACACACACTAAGGAGAAGTAAGCATAACATAGCAGATAAGTAAGGTAAAGCAATAATCACTCGAGTCAAGGACGATGTTTTCCAAATACAAACCCCCAAGGCCTAAACCAAGATCAGATAAGCACCCAGAAAACACCGCTCTTGAAGCCGAATGATGATACAACCAAACATCCAAACATCCATGACTCTGGCTATCACTGTTATCCTTGCCTTGATTTCACCGTTAGTTGAATGACCGCCTGTCAAGGGCTAATGGTAACCCCGGTTTAGCCATAACTCCGCACGTCATCGTGACCCGTGCCTAAGCCGAACGCATCAGCCCAGAGTACTAGCACGTCATCATGACCCGTGCCTGGGACGTCATCGTGACCCGTTCCAACGTACCCTTGCTTTGAGTATGCTAGAACCTTCAACAACGATGAGATCTTAGCCTCCTAGTCATCCTCCTCGACGACTACTTCCATACTAGCTCAAGCGCCTCTCAAGCTAACCATTATCCACCCCAACCCGGACCGCATCACCGAGTTATAACTTTGCACGTCGTCATGACCCGTGCTTGGAATGTCTTCGTGACCCGTCCCATCACAACATATGTCTTGCCTCATCACATCATAGCAAAGTCTCTCAACTTGGAACGTCATCATGACCCGTCCCATCTCAACACAAGCCTTGCCTCATCATATCATCGCAAAGTCCCAACTCAACCATGCTTTGCCTTCTCGCATCATGGCAAGATCCCACATCCTCGAATCCATCCATATGAGCTTCCACATCCGCTTCATATGCCATTGGCAGCTTTCACCATTCAAGAGCCTTTCCACTTAGCTTTTGAATCATCTTCAACCATCTTGTTCCAAATCAACTACAAGCTAACTTGGAGCAATCAAATCTAACATACATTCAAACATTCAACCATTCAAACAAGATCTATTAAGCAATATCAATTATAATGGAAATTTCGTAATTAAGTGAGCAAAAGTCCAACATACGTGAAATCATGGTTTTTAGCATAGATCTACCAAATCTAAAACATGGGTTTTGTCTCTAATACTTGATAAATAACTTTCATAGATAAACATCTTCAAATATGATGGATCTACATGCAGACTTAAGGAAAATGCGAGAAAACGCTAACTTTAACACATAAACATATCACCAATCCACTACACTCCTTTGGGTCCGTGTGAGAGATAACTACCACTCACCAAATCACCAAAACAACCTAAAATGAATCAACTACAGATCTGGACAGCAAGGACTTGGACTTGATCCGGAGAAATTTCACTTGAAACGGTGAAATCTAGCCTCTTCGGATGAAAATCTTCAACTTTGGCTCTTGATCTTTGATCTTGATCTTCGATCTTGGATGGATGTTAGAATTAGATTGGAATGGAGAAAAGAAGATGAAGAAATGTTGTAGTCGAGTCTTCAAAATGGCAGCACTTCGTCGCTTCAAAAACCGGTGCCAAAAAGTGAGCCAAACCCCTCTATTTATAGGCTGGAAACCCCTTAGGTCGTCGCCCCTTAGGTCGTCCCCGACCTAACTATGAGTCGTTGCCGACTCATCAGCCCCTACGACCTACGACCTAACCAACACAACATACAACCAAGGCCGACTTACGACTTAACCCAGACGCGACCTAAAACACAGGCCGACCTAACGACTCAACGTACTGCCGACCCAACTGTCACACGACTCAACACACTGCCGCATTTCCTAAGTCCTAGGTCGCCTGACGACTTAACTAGCATGCCGACCTACGACCTAAGACCCTGCCCAAGCTATCTATAAGTCGCTAACGACTCAAGTCCTGCCGACTTAATACACAGCATCCCTAACACTAAGTCGCTCACGCGACTCAACTTGCCCAGCGGCCTAACACTCCCTTAAGTCGTTCAACGACCTAACTTTTCTTAGGTCGTTGACATACTTAACTCGCCAACAACTGACTCACTAACACGTAGGTCGCTGACTCGTTAACTCTTAGGTCGCTTACTAGACTCCCCAACGACCTAACATCCAAACGACCTATCCCCTTAAGTCGGCTACCTCCATGACTCGTTCGCATGACCTAGGCTCCTACCGACTCAATCATCACATGACCTAAGACGTTAAGTCGGTCACGACTCAATCCCTAACGACCTAGGCTACCAAACGACTTAAGCACTAAGTCGTTGACTAACTTAACTCGTAAATTCGACCTAAGCACCATACGAGTTAACTTCCACACAACTTATCAACACTAACGACCTATAAATTCTACAATCTATCGACACGTAAAATACGGGTCGTTACAAAGTCGCGTGCTTAATTTGATCGAAGCTTTCCACACGGCTGCGAATTCCAAAATCAAATGCCTTCTTCCAGAGTATCGGTTGCTCACGGCTTCGAATTGGTGAGTTTTTGTGTATTATTCTAAGATTGTTATGCTTTTTTATAGCTAAATATTTGATTCTTTTGCAAGTTTAAAAGTTGAGACCGTGATTTGTTGTCTGATTTTTTGAGCAAAATGTTAAACTTGAATTGATTGAAGCCTGCTAAGATGCTTGATTTATAGATGATATGATTTAAAGTTTCTTTGCTTTGTTCGGTTTTTACTTTACTGTTTTTTAGTGATAATTCTTTTTGCAGTTTTTTTGACATTTTTTTATTTTTTGATTTTTCGTGACAGTTTTTTTTTGCTTCTGATGACGGAACGGGTTTTTTCGACGATTCCGTTCAGGTCATCGCCGAAACCGGGCCGAGATGGCCGGAGTTCCGGCACTCCGGATGAAATGTGGAACCTTGGAAGGAAGCGGTGTTTTAAATAGACGATAATATCTCTCCATACCTTGACGGATTCAACTCAAAAATTTTCAAACCCCGTTGGGAACTTATTGGAAACAATGTTTTGGAAGCAATGGTAAGTATCCAACGGCCAAATAAAATAATCAAAGAAATCAATCACAGATTTATTTGTTTGATTCCAAAAAAGGCACACCCACGGACTCTTTTAGATTATAGACCAGTTGCATTAAGAAATGTGATCTATAAAATATTATCAAACTTGTTATGCAACAAAATGAAGCATTACCTTAATAATTTAATTTCAGTCAATCAAAATGCATTCATTCCAAGTAGACTCATTACATAAAACTCTTTACATGCCTATGAAATGATGAGAAGGTTCAATAGAAAGAAATCAAGCAACGTTTGCAGGAAGGTAGACTTAAATAAAGCAATGATAAAATTATTAAGGAATTCATATAACATATGCTTCTTTATATGGGTTTTCTCAAAAAAATCGCAAATATGATATATGAATGCATATCTACTACCACTGTTTCAATTCTACTAAATGGCAGCCCAGCTAGCACCAAAATTAGTCACTAACACCCAAAGAGAGATTTGTGTAGAGAGATTAATGAAGATAGAAAATATAAATAAAGGAATGTATGTAAAATTAACTGCAAAAACTAGAACATCAGATTTATAGTGGTTCGGCGTAACTGCCTACGTCCACTTTGAGTTTAATCTTTATTGATTTTTGAAATAATTGAACACAGATACAATTTGTACACCAACAACTTGAATACAAGTTCTAACAGAAAAGAGGTGAGTCTTGAAAATGGCATAGTCTCCCCGGAGTTCATGAAAAAAGGTCCTTTTTCACTGCGCCACTGGTCATCTTTTTATAGACGAAGATAGACTGGACTTCCTTCACGGAGCCAAGAACAAGCTATCTTGGCCTATAATAGGTGACTTCTGTGCATCGATCCAGGCATGCCGAACGAGACATGTCGAACGACAAATGCCGATTGAGAAATGTCAACCCATCATGTTTGGTCGGTGGTTGATTGTCAAATGACTCGAAGTAATCCCTTAAGAGACTCGGAGAACTCGTGGTGGAACTTGGAATGGAACAGTACTGAACCCCTCACTTCGATGTTGATCACCACGGATAAGTCGAATCCCCATGCTGCTCTGAAGTAGCTATACCGAGCGCTTGTGCTGAACGAAGTTAGTCGAGTGATGCTGCCAAACAATGTTGCCAAACAAGGTTGCCTAACGCTATTGGCCGAAAGACATTTCCGAATGGCGGATGTTGAGCGGCGATAACTAAAACACATAGACCGAACAACAGATGATGAGTGGCGTTTGCCAAAACATATAGACCGAACGGCATACAGTGCACTATTCAGAACGAGCGACGAACGACAATACGCTTTAAGGTTGGAACAATTCTACACCGAATGATAAATGACCATACGATGAACTTCCACCTTAAGCCGAGCCATACATATGAAATTCATAACAACATCCTTCTTTGGCCGAACGACATTCATCCCTTTCACTCCGGCCAAGTCATGTCTACAGGCCGAACCATGTGCGTAAGCCGAACCATTCAAACTAACTTCTATAACCAATATTTTGTAGCCGAGCCAAGCATCTGGGTAACATTTGCCCCCCAAAGTATGTGATGTGAAGCAACACGACAAACTTTGAATCATTAATTAGTTCCTGCTGTCAAAAGTCGAATTTATACAATGAAGGTCAAAAAATGGCTGTCCTCCCTAGCACCTTCGTAGATTTTCGAGTCTATTTCCCTTTCCTTTTTTATATGTATAGACAAGGGGCCATTCGGCATACAGAGACCGAAACACACGGTGGGTTCACTTGAACTAGAGAACGCATGTCTAAAAACTTAATTTTCAAAACATATTGATCGAGTCTACAGGAGATGGATGTTCACCTCCCCTCTACCGTATATAAGTTCCGACCTCCCGCTCCTTCTCCCTTTCTCTCACTTGCACTTTACTTCTCCAAAGCCATCAGTTCATTCCTCTTCGAGCCTTAGTCACTGCTTTGCCTTCCACCGAACCCGAATTGCCCATCTAACGATTCTAACTAATTGCTATCACGAACAAACCTCCAACCCAACATTCCAAAGCTACCGCATACCTCAAGCTCTTTACCTAGGTATGAATTTATTTCCAAACCCAATGTTATATCGAATTTCAGTGCTTGTGTAGACAAACCCTCCGTCTCTCCTCTTCATTTGTTGTAGGAATAGGTAGAAAATAAATTTAGGGAAGAAAAAGAGATGGACGAGGAATCAAAAGCGAACTCCAGGTTAGGGCCTTGGCCTGACTTTGTTGGCCGTTTGTGGCTAAAGTCGCATAGAATAAGTAGCCGTTGTTGCCACTAAACTTGGAAGTCGAGACTTAGGAGGAGGTTAGGGGTTGTTCCTTGGTGAAGAAAGATGAGGAGAAGAGGGGTTTGGCAATTTAAGAGTGAGTGCGGATCGCTCAAAGTACTAAGGAGTAGATCAGTATCTTGGTCAATTGGGTCGTCTTGTTGTAGGAGAGAGATAGGAAGTTTGTGAGTCGGTAGGTATGATTGGTTCATGGAGTCAGGGACAGTAGCCCTGTTTCATTCGGTGTTGAGGGAGTAAGTGTGGTTTAATCACTCGAGTGTAGTATTACGGCCTGGTCAAGGATCACAAGGTGGGTTCGATATACCGAGCAAGTGTGGCTCGGTATAGCCCCGACAAGCCATTCGGTGAAGAGAGAGATTGTAGGAGAGGAGAGTGAGTGATTTAATGGTGTAGGTCTAGGTTGATATTCAGTGTCTAAGTCGGTCGGTGAGTAGAGAAGAAAATAGAGAAGTGGGATAGGCTTTGAGGTTCGGCACCGAACGGGGCATTACAGTTCGGCATACATGCACTCGATTAGATAATCGGTCTAAGTATGGGGATCGGCATCGACACACTTACCTTACCTCAACTCGTAGAACATAACAGTGCTGCTTATTTCCATACTTGTTCATGTACCAATAAATCCATGACACAAATCTAAGTCTAAAAACACATGGAACTAATCAAGACTACTAACTTCACGATTGAAACCATAATAAAAGTGAACTTAAAACTTTGTAAAGAGGACAACATAAAGCTCGTCGTGTTACACTTTACTTTTCAGAACCCTAATTTTATATAATCTTTACATGAACCATTACACTAGCTCACATACCACATAGGGGGGAAATCTTTGTCGTTATATCTAATATCGATTGTCTTTCGGGTATAGTTCAAATAGGTGTTTATCCATATTTGACGCTCATTGTGGATGTCTAGAATGTCGAGCTCCGCCACAGTCTCAGATAAACCTGAGCCAAGTTCTCAATAGGAAGTAGTGGAAACTTCAAATCCATCGACATATCCTACATAGAATATCCCGAGTCCAACGATTACGACTATTGACTTGGCTCCTGATGCAATAGATGGAGCAGTTATCCTAGATAATCCGGCTGATTCTCAAGCTTTAAAAATCAACGAAACTGCTCTTCGTAGACTATTCTTGATTCACGTATCCCCTTTGACGACGTATTAGTTCCCTCGGGACGAGATCTTCCTCACTTGCTCCCTACTGGATATACTGCATGAAACAAATTCATGTGCTGGGTCGGTAGCGTCCCGCCATTCAACCCCATCATAGCTACATCCCAATAGTCATGCATTTATCTGTGGCACTTGTATTCACTTTATGAGTATCCTATCCAGGCTTCCTACTTCTAGTGACATCCGTTACATCTGTCGCTTCAAGCGATGGTCTGACAGTCCATCCTTTATATTCCTTGAGCCACATTCTTGGTGTTAGATCCTGATAGGGGCATGGAGTAAATTTATCCAATACAAGCAGGTATTCTATGTACGTTGTCCCCTAGGCTTTGTGAGAAGATGGCTGGAAGGGAGTAAGTTCCATTCTCGGATCAATACTTGTCTAAAGCATGAAGTGGATTTTTTCTAAACTTCTTTCAATTTTTACAGGTATCATCCCACGTCCCAAAGGCCCAGGGTACTCTGAGGCCGTTGAGGATATTTGCGCTACTCTCGTAGAGGACCGAGAGATCAAACTTTTCATTTCCAATGAGTCGCTCTTAAAGTATGGATTGTTGGCGGAAGGTCACCGAACAAGTCTTCCACCTAGTGTCACTATAACCAAACCTGCATTAAAGAAGGGTAAAAGACAGGTCGGACCTTCGGTGCCTCCTACACGTGGTGCCCCCGATACACCCGAGGAGGGTGAGATTTGACAAACTGGGGTCTCAGAAGCACCTGGATGTAAGTCCTGCTCCGGAACCGATGGTTGAGGCACATGGCACTGATGAACTGCCTCCCCTTTAAAGGAAAAAAAGAAACTGGCTTATAAACTGAGGAAAAAGACAGTGGGAGGAACCTCAAAGGTCACAATTACTCCAATGGAGAAAGAGCCGTCTCCACAACACTTAGAGGGTTTGCTGAAAGGCTTATCTGACCTCATTATTCCTGATGACTTGTTCAATTATGGCTTCAATGATCCATAACCCCTAAAACTCCATTCGCCCGTGAGAGGCGATGAAGGCGTTCAAGCTATAATCATGGAGAAAAAACTCCGATAAGTAAAGCTAAAGAAACTGGTCTGTTGTGGGGGAACACTAGGACACACACACTAACACTTACACCTAACCTTGCACTTAAACTTCAGCCATCATGTTATTCTTGCTAACTCATGCTCGCGTAATTTCTATGCAGGTGATATGGGATGCTCTCATGGATTCGACCGCCTTCGTGAGTCCTCTATTTTCCGTCATTCTAGCAAGGATTCGAGGTCCGATAAACGCCGAGATAGAGACGACACAGCGATTGCTATTATCGCCCTCGAAATTCATCGTCTCGAAGGAAAATCTACAGTCACTCTTCATATCCTCACGATCGTCCCTCTCAACCGGAGTCAAGCAAGAAGAAATCTACTCATACGGGGTCGCAGTCTGAGACTCACCGTGACCAACACTCCGGTTCATCTAGTACCAGGCAATTTCGAGAACCTCAAAAAATCTGTAGTCTCTAGACAAACTTCTTCTGCTCCCGCACATGATCCGTCAATAGCGAAAAAGCTAGCCGAGCTCAAGGCCACATTCCCAAAAATATGTTTCGATGGTCTGAAGTTTCTTCCAAGGATTCACCATATCCTGGGGCATGTTATGTAAAGTGCCATTTCTTGCAATAATAATGTCTACGTCCAACATGATGCATTTGTTCATTTGGCAGAAAAGTTTCAGAAGTCTCTATCGTACGCGAGCATGAAATCGATTGTCTGAAACTTGAACCCATCCATGACAAAAACATAATTAAAGCCCAAGCTAAAAAGCTTTCCTCATATAATTCTCAGCTTGAAACTGCTTAGAAAAATGCTAAAGACACAGCTTAGTCAGTTAATCGCTTGGAGGCCACACATAAGAAAGAGATCGATGAAGCAGTTCAATGCTGCAGCGCCTTAGCTTTAGAGAAAGACTCTGTTCAAAAGGAGAAAGATGCGCTGGCTCAATGAGCCAAAGAATTAAAAGAGCTACTCTCCAAAGAAAAAGAAGAAAAGACTGCCGCTCAAGAGGAGTCACAACGATGTTGCGACGAGATTGTTGCCACTCGACACCTAAATACAAAACTCGATGAGGATCTCTCCAAGGCTGAAGCGCTAATGAAAGAAGCCCTTGAAGAGGGAAAAAGGGTGGCGCTTTCGAAAATTGACTCTCGCCTCGAAGCGATTGCTGAGGTTGGTAGGGAGGAGATTAAGTGCATGTTTGATCCACTCATAGCCGAGTTCAATGCTTGAGCTCTCATGCATCGTGACCTAACATTTCTTGGCGAGGGTTACATCGAATCTTTGGCCAAAGCATGGGACACTTTAGTAAAAATCAAAAAGTTTGAGTTGGGAACTAAAGAGATTGACGAAGAAGCTTTAGTGAAGGAATATCTCCAAGGGAATGAGCCTTCGGACTTGTCTATAGTGAAGGCTCTTTATAGCAGAGACTTCTCCTTGTCAAAAGGAAAGAATGACATTGCCGGTCCATTCGAAACCGAGTCTCTGGTTCTTTCTCCTATTCAACCGACTGGTCGCCCATCACTTGACCCCTTCGAGTAGCACATTGGCTACGACCGAGAAAATCTTGGTCTTGATATTCATGATCTATCTCCTATTCCTGAGGGTGAAACTCTTCGGACAGTTGAGAGTCACCCAGATGCCGGTACATAATTTTTCTTCCTTGAGTTTAAAGAGCCATCGTTTTTGGCAAGTACTAAATCTATTCTAATACCTGTCTCTTATGATTTCATGTAGGCCATTATGATCTCAAGTCAAGTCCAATGAGCATGTCGCCATGGAGAAGGAGGATACAATGGGAGAGGCAATTCAAACGGGAGATATTCTCGGTCCTGAGGCTCAAGTGATCGAGGCACTTAACGAAGACAAATCTGAAAATCCATTACCCGTCGAAGAACATGATGAAGTTGAGATTACGGGCATCTTCGAACACACTTCAAAATTGAGCATGGAGGAAAAACTTACGGAAGAGAAGAAGAAAGCCGAAATCAAGGTCAACCCCCAAGTAGTGGAACTAGATGATCCCTTGAACAGGCCTTTGAAGGTCATTCTTCCCGGTAGGACCAGGCTGCTGGAAATTCCTCCTCCTTCCTAGGAACCATTTCCCTAGCAAGCAAGGCATCCAAGAGGAAAAGCTCAGGGGAGGAGTCATCTGAGAAATCGTGGAAGGAGAAGAAGTCAAAGAAGTAGTTATCATTCCTCGTTCAACGAGAATAAGCCTAGATTATGTAATTATTTCTGTTTATTTCCATAGTCGATGTAAATAGACTTTTGACTTTGAGTTTATGAGGAATTGTAGTGGAACTTTGTTTTGGGATTAGTGAATAAAACTTTGTTTCTTTATCTTCGATGACTTTCGCTTTCCAGCTTATTGTTTAACTTGTAATCGAAATCCAAAATCTTGTAAGCTACATAAATCCCATTTTACTTCCATATGACTTGGAAATTTTTGGAATCGATTCCACGCTTTGAGTACTTAGAATGCTTTTAGTCCGTATTCTGTGGACTTAGAAGTTTTGAAGTAGCTCATACTCTAGTCCGCATTCTGGGGACTCAGAGTACTCCAGTTCTCACTCTGAGACTTGGAGATTTTTGTGTCGTTTATACTATAATCCGCACTCTGGGGACTCAGAGTACTACAATCTGCACTCTAGAGACTTGAATATTTTTGAGTCGTTTATACTCCAGTCCACACTCTAGGGACTCGGATTACTCCAGTCTGCACTCTGCGGACTTGGAGATTTTTCGAGTCATTTGTACTCTAGTCCGCACTTTGGGGACTCAATGTACTCTAGTCCGCACTCTGGGGACTTGGAGACTTTTTAAGTCATTTATACTCTAGTCTGCACTCTGGGGACTCAGAGTACTACAGTCCGCACTTTGGGGACTTAGAAATTTTTGCTCTAGTTCGCACTCTGGGGAATTGGAGATTTTTGAGTCGTTTATACTCTAGTCCACACTCTGCAGACTTAGAGTACTCCAGTCCACACTCTGGGGACTCGGAGATTTTTTGAGTCGTTTATACTCTGGTCCGCACTCTGTGGACTCGGAGTGCTCCAGTCCGCACTCTGGGGACTTGGAGATTTTTGAATCGTTTATACTCTTGTCCGCACTCTGGGGACCCAGAGTACTCCAGTCCAAACTCTAGGACTTAGAGATTATAAGTTTTTTTGCGTGCTCATATGCCAGACAAAATAATGTAACTTTAATTTGCTATAGAATTACAACATATGGAAACATCAATAGTTCATGGAAAACATGGCATCAAGCCTTTCTTAATGAAAACGAACTGAATTTCTTATTACATGTCGAAAACTAAGAAAAACAAAATAAACATACACTGGAAATAATTTCAACTAAAATGCAAAAGAAATGGGCTAACTATAATAACGTTGCAGATGCTCGCTATTCCATGCTTGGGGGAATGTCGCACAATCAACGGTCGCAGGCTTGAAAGTTCCCTCTCCAAGCCTACATTCAATGACATAGGACCTTCCCATGTGGGATTCATATGCGATCGGATCGAGAAAGCTCGTTTCGAAACGAGATCGCCCACATCAAAGATTCTCGATTGGACCTTCTCATTATAATATCGAGCGACTCGATGCCTATATGCGGCCGCCCTTAAATCGGCATCTTCACATTTTTCGTCAACAAAGTCCAATGATTCCAGCAAGAGATCCTGATTCGTCTTAAGGCCATAATGAGTTACTCGATGTGAAGAAACTTCAAGTTCCATGGGTATACGGCTTCCATGCCATATGCTAATGTGAATGGAGCGTGGTCAGTCACGGACCTGTGGGTGGTTCTGTAAGCCCAAAGTGCCGTTGGAAGCTTGTCCACCCAGTTGCCTCTAGCCTTTTTCAGATGTTTTTTCAATATGGATTTGATTATTTTGTTCACGACTTTTACTTATCTATTGGTTTTTGGATGAGCAATTGTTGCAAACCTTTTCTCAATGCCATACTTTTGACAAAATTCTTTGAGCTCCTTACTTTCGAACCGAGTTCCATTATCCGTAATGATAGTTCGTGAGAGGCCAAAACCGCATATGATGTTTCGTACAACGAAATTAATGACCTTTTTGGTGGTGATTGTAGTTAAGGGCTCTGCTTCCGCCCACTTGGTAAAGTAATCAATCGCAACTATTGCGTATTTTGCACCACCTTTGGAGATAATCATGGAACCGATTAATCGATTCCCCATATTACAAACGGCAAGGGACTAACCATTTTTGTGAGTTCCGTTGGGGGAGATCACGGGATTTTCGCATACTTTTGACACTTGTGACATCTTTTTACGTAGTCCGCAGCATCCTGATTTACAGTTAGCCAATAGTATCCATAGCGGAGGATCTTTTTTGCTAGTGTCTTCCCTCCAGTATGGTCATCACATTCTCCTTCATCAACTTCCTTCAGGACTCATTTTATCTCACCATGGGAAATGCACCGAAGTAAGGGGACCAAGAATCCCTTTCGATACATTATTCTGTCCTACATTACATATCTTGAAGCTTTGCGAAAGACTTGTCGTCTTTCGCTCTTTCTTTCGGGCAAGACCCCGTGTAGCAGGTATTGCTTGAATGGGGTTATCCATGACTCCTTCTCGATTTCTGTTTCTAACACGAAACCTACCTCCAACTCATTTATACTCAAAGCATGTAAGGTTTCGATGGGAACCAATCCCATTTGTTGTGCGTCGCTAGTACTTGCGAATTTCGCCGATAAATCGACTTCTTTGTTTTGTTCATGTAGGACATGTGAAATATCATAATATTCAAGGTCTGCCAATATTTCATGAACCAGGGCAAGGTACGGAGTAAGCCTTTGCCCCTTTGCTTGATAATCTCCTCTCGCTTGGTACACCACCGATTGTGAGACGCAAAAGATTTCAACGATTTCACTCCAAGTTCCCTGATAAGCTTCAAGCCAGCAATCAATGCTCGTACTCGACTTCGTTATTTGTAGCTAGTAAATCGAGCTTCATAGCATAATAAATTGATCGGTTTTCGAGAGTTACAAGAATTACACTAGCCCCAGAACAACGATCGTTGGATGCGCCATCAGTGTACAATTTCCATCGAATAGGGGGAATGACATCATGACTGTTTGGTTCGTCTGATACGGTGAATTCTGCAATGAAGTCTGCTAGCGCTTGCCCTTGTACGGCCCTTCGTGGCAAGTAGGTAATATCAAACAGACTCAACTCGATATTCCATTTAAACATCCTTCCAGTGGTTTCTAGACATTAGAGTACCTGTCACAAGGGTTGATCGGTATAAACACTGAACGAGTGTGCTTGAAAGTACGGACGAAGCCTGAGTGATGCAATCACCAAGCAGTAGGCTAGCTTCTCAATTTTAGGATAATTTCTTTCTGCCCTCGTTAAACGTTTACTGACATAGTATACTTGCTTTTGAACTAGGACCTCCTCGCGAACCAAAGCCGTACTGATGGCATGTTGAGATACAACCAAGTATACATACAACACTTCATGGTCTACCGACTTCGATTAGCACCGGAGGACTTTCCAAAAGCCTTACCACAGCTCGGAATGCATCCTCATAGTTGGGCATCCATTCGAAATTTCTCTTTCCTTTCTTTATTACATCGAAGAAGGAATACACTTATCTGTCGCTCTGGATATGAATCGA
This sequence comes from Allium cepa, assembly GCA_030765085.1. NCBI lineage: Eukaryota > Viridiplantae > Streptophyta > Magnoliopsida > Asparagales > Amaryllidaceae > Allium > Allium cepa. The sequence goes on along the minus strand of CM060945.1, from coordinate 790,836,133 downwards.
CTCAGCATGGCTACTTTTCCATTCAGGCTTTGTACTTTCTCTATAGTTCTGAGCACTTATATGTCTTAAATATCCTGAATCTTTTCTGGGTTAGCTTCAATTCCCCGTGAATTAACAATGAAACCCAAAAACTTCCCTGACGCAATGCCAAAAGAACACTTCAGAGGATTTGTTTTCATTCTGTAATATTTGAGTATATCAAACATTTCCGCCTAGTCTCGAATCCGGTCGTTTGACTGCCATGACTTCACGAGCATGTCACCCACATAGACTTCCAGTGTCCTACCAATCTGGTCTTTAAATATCCGATTCACCAGACGTTGTTAAGTTGCTCCCACATTTTTCATTCCGAGAGACATCACTACATAACAATACATCCCAACGTCTATGACAAAACTAGTGTGTTCTTGGCGTGGAATATGCATAGGGATATGATTATACCCTGAGTACGCATCCATAAATGAAAATAACTCGTGCCCTACCGTTGAGTCGACCAGCTCGTCAATTCTAGGTAAAGGGAAACTATCCTTATGGCATGCTTTGTTCAGATCTGAGTAATCTACGTAGGTTCTCCATGTCCCATTTTTTTCTCGCTAGCACGGGGTGAGATACCCACTTAGGGTAGAGGACGTCGCAGATGAACCCATTGGCTTTGAGTTTGTCCACCTCCCCTTTGAGAGCAGGGGAACTCTCCGGGTCCATGTCTCTCCTTTTTTGCTTTACTGGTACATACCTCGGGTCTATGTTCAACATATGACTCGCGATGGTGGGAGAAATCCCATACATATGGAAATGTGTCCAAGCGAAAACATTCAGATTCTCTTTGAGGAAATCAGTGAGATCCTCGGTCATCGAGGGGTTGAGTTTTGATCCAATCTTAAGTACTCGTGATTGGTCATCTCGGTTGGTTGGAATGTCAATCTTCAGTTCAGCCGGTGCTGCTTTCGCCTCTCTGGGTTCCTCATCATCGTTTCTCGGATCTATGTCTCTATAGATCCGATCATGTTTCCCAAGCTAGGGCTCGACATTACTTTTCAATTTTCAGTGACTCGGGTGTGGACGGAACTATCCATAACCTTTCTTTTCTCTCTTCGCTGGGACGCTCTTAGCTCGGCCACATAACATGCATGACCAGTCGCCTGATCTCCATGCACAACACCAACTCCTTTGTCTGTCGCAAATTTCAAGGTTAAATACCAAGGGGCCAAAGCTGCCCTAAACTCTACCAGGGCCAGTCGACCCAGCAACACATTGTACAGAGAATCGACATCCAAAACGAAGAAAGGTAGGATTTGCACCCTTTTACATTTACCTTGTCCAAGTTCAACCGACAATTCAGCAAACCCACTGCATCAGTAGTTGCACCATTAAATCCAAGGATACAGGCTTTAGATGGTTTTAGATCCTTTGTCTCAATCTTCATATGGTCATATGCTTTTTTAAAGATGATGTTAATAGAACTTCCACAATCAATCATTATCTTTTTCACAAATGTTGGCCCGATCGTTGCGGAGATGACCATTGGGTCAACGGTTGGAGCCTCCACCTGATCAGCATCTCTGCTCCTGAACACTATATCGTCTGTCATCGTTTGCTGCTGTTTAGCCAGGGACCCATCTTCCATATTTGAACAACATTCAAAATCTGCATTCTTTAAGAAACTGGCATAACGCTCCATCTTCTGCCAATTCTTATCTGCCAGGTGAGGCCCATAGACTATCATGCTTATGATTAGTCTTCTCATAGTTCGAGCCGGTTCCTTAGGATGGCGTGGAGCTTGCCTACGATCGAGGCCTGATGCTCCTTGTCCACCCTCCTATGGATTCTTGACAAACTTCTGTAACTTCTTCTGTCGAATCAGCTTTTCTATAGCATCGTGGAGGTGCCTACAATCCCCGGTATTGTGCCCGTAAGTCTCATGGAAGCGGCAATACTTCCCAGTCCGCTTTTGTTCCTCAGTGGACTCTTTTGGGCGTGGCTTTCGATATTGAAATGTATTGCAAGTCGATACATAGATGTTTTCCAAAGATGCATTCAGAGGAGTGTATTCATTGTAAGTCAGAATCCTTGGTTTCCATTTCCCTGCTTCCTTTTATTTTCAGGATTTCCTCCTCAGACCCTTTAGATTGCTTTGGCTTGTTCTGGACATTGGCCTAGACCTTCCTCGAGTTATCGCCAGATTGTTTTACAGCAATGTTGCTCTTCACAGTGTCCTTGCCAGGCCCTGGTGCATTGTCTCACCTCGTCCACCTGGCTTCCTCTCTTCTTATTAATTGATGCTCCATTAAATAAAAACATTCTAGTGTAGTCGGAGGCTTTCCTACCAGCCAATCGCCAAACTCCGAATCCGGATCTACTCCTCGCATCACAGCCATCAAAATGGCATGGTCATTTGGGTTGCTAACTTCATTAGCCGCAATGTGAAATCTTTGTAAGTACTCTTTTAACGACTCCCCTAGAGCCTGAATCACATCGAACAAGGACATCATGTCCTTGGGATGAGTGGCATCAATGCTGAATTGTTCTATAAATTTCATTGCTAATTCATCAAAGTTAGAGATAGACTGCGTGGATGTCGGGTAAACTACATGGTGGCGATTCCAGATAAAGTTATACGGAAGCATCTACACTTAGTTGCATCATTTGATCTAGCTAAATTCATCATCCATTCATATCTCATCACATGCTGTCGGGGATCAAACTTCCCTTCGTAGGCCGGAATGGTGGAAGGTAAAACTTCTTGGGGTACTCGACATGCAGAATAGTATCTGTGAATGGAGTCGACTCATATCCTTCAATCATCATTAGTCAAGTCTTGATTTTCTTTCATCATCAGTCTGACCATATTCGATAGTTCTAGGGTTTGTATGGAAGATGGCAAGTTGGAATGTGTTCTATGAGACAGTTTTAGCTGGTGTCTCCTCTGTTGGCGATCTACCAAATGTGTATCCTGAGGGCCAGCTTCACTAGGACATTGGTAAGCCGGCCATCCAGCTTCCACTCATGCTCAAGGTCCTAAGTTTCATATTCCATCTTGGGCGACATTTCCTTGGTGTAAGTGAGGGGCCATGGCTCCATGTAGGGAACCTGGACCATCCATGGTTGATCGATCAGCAACACCTATTTGCATTGTTTCAGTTCAATGGCGTCTATGCCTGGGAGGTTCATCGGACGAAGCAGAGCTGTCGGATGAAGAGTAAGAAGTGGGACTTCTTCAACATTCTGATGTTGTTGTTGAGTAAGATGAGTCATGAGGTTGGCATTAGCTTGAATATGTTCGTTAAATTGTCTCCTGCTTTCCATGAGTTCTCTCATCAGCTCGTTGAACTCTTTTTTAGTGACAACTTCCATTTTTTTAGGTGGTGACAGTCCCTGCGCCTGGAATAACTTGTTGATTGTTGGGTCCTACTTATTGGACACTAGCAGTCTCATTGACGTCCATGTTGTGTGAGGCTGATCTGGTATGAGGTCTTCCCATTGTAGAGTTATTGGTAGGAACTTTGAGTAGAATCAACGGACTTTCTATGAATGACTTGGATCTCCTTCGGGAGATTTCTTCAATCCAGTAGCTACAAAGTAGATCCTAATAACCTGGGAATGCGATTCTCAATGAAAGCACCAAAATTGGTCACTAATACTCAAAGAGAGATCTGTATAGAAAGATTAATGAAGATAGAAAATTAAAATAGAAGAATGTATGTAAAATTAACTGCAAAAACTAGAACCCCAGATTTATAGTGGTTCTGCTTAACTACTAACGTCCACTTTGAGTTTAATCTTTATTGCATTTTGAAATAATTGAATACAAATATAATCTGTACACCAACAACTTGAATACAAGTTCTAACAGAAAAGAGTTGAGTCTTAAAAATGGCATACTCACCCTGGAGTTCATGAAAAAAGATCCATTTTCACTGCACCCTGCCACTCTATTTCTAGACGAAGATATGATGGACTTCCTTCAAAGGCCCAAGAATAAGGTATCTCGGCCCATAGTAGGTGGCTTCTGTGCACTGAGCCAGGCATGCCGAATAAGACATGCCGAACAACAAATGCCGATCGAGAAATGCTAACCTATCATGTTTGGTCGGTGGTTAATTGTCAAATGACTCGAAGTAAGCCCTCAAGAAACTCAGAGCAACTCACGGTGGAACTTGGAATGGAATAGTACTGAACCCCTCACTTTGATGTTAACCACCACAGATAAGTCGAATCCCCATGTTACTTTGAAGCAGCTATATCGAGCGCTTGTGCAAAACGAAGCAAGCCTAGCGATGCTTTGCCGAGCGACGCTGGCAAACAATGTTTCCAAACAATTTTGCTGAATGGTATTGGCCGAAAGACATTGCCGAATGTTGGATGTCGAGCGGCGATAGCTGAAACAATTAGACCGAATGACAGATGCTGAGTGGAGTTTGCTGAAACATATAGATCGAACGGCAAACAATGCACTATCCAGACTAAACGACGAATGACAATGCGCCTTTAAGGTTGGAACAATTCTACACCGAACAATAATCGACCGAATGATGAACTTCCACCTTAAGCCGAGCCATACATATGAAATTCATAGCAACATTCTTCTTTGCCGAACGACATACATCCCTTTAACTCTGGCCGAGCCATGTCTACAGGCCGAACCGTGTGCGTAGGACAGACCATTCAAACTAACTTCTATAACTAGTATTTCATAGTCGAGCCAAGCATCTTGGTAATAAGACCTATGGTTTGCTCCAATAGTAATAGGGGTATAAGGTTGGGAGACCCTCTATCTCCTTTTCTTTTTACTATTGCAATTGAATATTCATGATTTTAATGGATTTGGAACATTATGAAGGAAATATTACTCCTATTCTCTCTATTGAACCTACTCTCACGCATTTTCTATATGCAGATGATATTTTAGTGTTCTCAAAAGCATGCACTAAATATGCAAAGAGTATTGCCACGGTTATTACATCATTAAGGTATTTATGGGTTTGGAAATGAATGAATAGATTACCTTGATTTACAGTGAAGGAGATAGAGAGAAGGACTGAGTCTTGAATATTCTAAAGGTTCAACCTAGGATCCTGCCAATCACCTATTTGGGAAATCTTTATCTCATGGTAAATTAAAATCCAGAGATTTTGGTATACTGTTAGATAAAATAAATAAATAAACTTAATAACTGGAAAAAAAGGACGTTGAATGTAGCTGGTAGAATTGAATTAATTAAAATAGTGACATTTCCAATGATAATGTTTTGGGCTCAATTCTTCCAACCACTAGCATTTGTTGTCACCAAACTAAACTCGGTATTGGCTAATTTTGTGTGCATACATAAACATCACAATATGAGCTGGAGACATATATGTCATACAAAGTATGAAGGAGGTGTGGGCCTGAGGAGAGTAGAAGATATCATGAACGTTGTTTCATTAAAACTTACATGGTGGTATTGCTTATGGCTAAATGGATGATGAATAGGTATTGAAAAAATAAAAAAAATTAGACAATCACTAAAGATAGTAATTCTTCATACACGTGGAAACTTCTCTTTAGGACTAGAGAACAATCCAAAGAACTTATTGAACGGAAAATTGTCGATGGCCACAATATGAGTCTAGGTGAAGAATATTGGGCTTGGATGGCCTAGGACAATAGGAAGCTTTCATTCAGATCGGCATTGAACCAAATCAGAGACAAAAATAATGAACTATAGTGGTGCAGACACATTTGGGGTAAAACATATGCAACCAAGATGTCGGTTAGTGCATTATTTGCGGAGCTAGACAAACTAAACAAAAAGTAAAAAAAAATCTCCAAGTGGAAAACCGATATAGACATCACATGCAAAATTTGTAATGAAGCCATTAAATCTTCAGGCCGTCTATTTTTACAGTGCCATTATTCCAAAATGATTCAACACACTATCCTCACTAATTTGCAACTTATAGTTAGTGGAAACAATGAAATTGATAATGTATTAAACCAATTATTATGTATTAACAATGATAATAAATCATTTCAGAAGCTTAAGAACACCATACTCATTTTTCTCATATGGCATACATGGGCGAGGTGTAACTCTAAAGAATACCGCAACATCAAAACTCCAATTCATGTGTGACTTGAACTAATAATTATTGATATTAAATAAATAATGAAATAAACAAACATTCAAACAATAGATATTAGAAACGAAGAACTTATCTCTAAATTTGGAGTTGAACTGCAACTCGGTAATGGAATTGACATCAGAGCTAAGCATACCAACCCAGCACTTGGAAGCTAATGACTTTGAAGCAGAGCAAAAGATAATGAGACCACCATAAATAAGGATAAGAGATTTAAGAGCGCAGTAGCCCAATCACCTTGGGAAGAAGCTGACTTATCGCACAGAGGGAAGAAAGAAATGAAGCTTTATGGACTCTCTTAGATCGGACGTGAAAGAGACCTTAAAGAAAGTTTAATTAGAAAGTGGAGTGGATCGAAGAAAACTAATTCCATTGAAAATTATAAAAGCAATATATAGTGTCGGAGTATATTTTATATGGAGCTATTTTATTCTTTTGCCCTTTTTGACGATTAGAGGTGATTAGGTACGCACCGTGGTTTTTGAGTCTAATTCTAATGTAATACTCTTACCGCTATTTGTTCCTAAGATCCTAATAATTTGTTCCATTACTTAAGTTTAGTAAATAAACTACCCGTTCAAAAAAAGGGCAATGGCTACATAGATATCTACTCCAATTTTGAATAATCCATTAGAGGTAACGTTCACCTTTTTCCAATTCCAACCTACATAAATATATAAGAAAATAAATTTGGACAGAAGATATTATGTATGAAGTGAATTAATATTAAAATAATCAATTTTTGTATAGTATTTTGAAGAAAATGACACAAATTTGATCTAGCCAACTTTAAAATACACAATGAAATCATTAATGCTCAAACTCTTTGTATATCTTTCTATTATGTTATATAATTATATAAAAGTTTAGACTTTGACAGTTCATATTCTTAGTTCCACACACAACAATAATTATACATTATTTTAGTATTTACTGACATCTCAAACATTTATCGTCTTATAATTCTTTCACTTCCATTTCCTTTTCTCATAATATTGTCACTTTCCCTTTTCCAGTTTCATATGTATGCCATGCTTCAAAAATAATTCTATTCCCATTTTAAAAAATTAAAAATTTCTTACCAAACAATATTAGCTAGTCTTTTTAAAGGTTATAATCTGACTAGAGTTTGATTGAATTTATCAATAGTTTATCACTTCATATTCATCTAGATTTATTTATGATTTTATTCATGTTTTGCAATGATTATTTTTCTACCAATTGCTTCCAATGTTATGGTTTGTATGCAAAAATAATCTGAAGACCTCGAGAAAAAACTTAGCTTACTGGTTTGATAAAGCTTGATTAAAAGGTTAGGCCTTTTTTATTATTAATTTTTTTAGCTAGTTTGATGTTGAATTTGCAGTTTTATTCAATTTCTAATTTCAGACCGAATTTTCAGTTTTTTAGGTTATGAATATAGTTCTCTTTGTTTGTCTTTCAAAAAGTTGTTGATTTTATAAATTCGTGGATAACACAGAATATCCTGTTGATTACTAAAATCGATTACAAGCAAAAATTAAAAACTTTATTTTATTTTTAAGTTTTATATATTCATTGATTTTCATTTATCTTTTTTTGTTTGGTATGATTTTTCATTTTGTTTAATTCATTTATTTTATAGGGAATATATTGTTCATTGTTTTACAGATATAAACTCCAACTTTGAATAATCTTTTAGAAGTTACATTTATTTTTAATTCTAACTTATACAGTTATATAAGACAAATTTTGGGCAAAAAATATTATATATAAAGTAAACGAACATAATAATATTCATAAAAATAAAGAATAAATTTGGGCCAAAAACTCATTGAAGTTAAGCAAATTTTATCATAAACAATTGTTGCTGTTGTTGTTTTCACGAGTAACTTCTGCTCGTTCATTTTCATCCCCCCTACTATCTCATTTCATTCATAGCCTTCTTGCATAGATCATTACCTCCCATTTTGTCTTATACTAGATTTGGATTGACATTCAATTCTACATCCAAACCATCTACTCCAGTATCTGCTATTTCTGCCTCTGCTCCTATTTTAGATACTAGTTTGTTTCGCAACCCTAGCTCTAACTTGGGAGTGACATCTCCCATTACGTCTGCACTCTTTGACTCTGAATTGGAATGTAACGTCCAAGGTTGATCTCCAATCTCCGGAGTGCCCACCTCAAATATAGACGTGAATAGGGCAAGCCCTCTATCTCCTCTTTTGGGTGTCGTTCTCGCCCAGGGTCAATGAACCGTAAATGGGAAGGATGATACTGATTTGGGAAATACTATTGAGGTTGGTTGTGATGTTCGTGGTGTTCCTGATATGGAGCGAAAGGCTGTAATGACCCATATTTTCTAATAATTAAAAATATTAAATCAAATAAGATTTTAAAATTTAATATTGTGAGAAATTTAAAATTTATGATTTGTTCCCATCCCTTATCCCATTCCCCATCTTTTCTAACCGTCCCACCTATATCTTCAACTGTTCTTCCTCCCCCTACTCCAATGGACCCCTACCTAACTCTCCTCTTGCCTTACCATCGCCTGTTCCACCCCCTCTCAAGCCTAAACCATCTTCAGACTCTTCTTCCACATCAACTGCCTGGTCCTCTCTTTTCAAAACCAAACCTCGCAATGCTGGCCTATACTCCCCAATTGATATTCGTCTTATTTACGATGGACTTGCTTTAGTTCCTTCGAGTGAAGTGATTAAAGCTGGTAATGACATTTGGGGTCAATGGTTGGTAGGCATCTTTCTTGATAAACCCCTTTCTTATCTAACTATAATCAATCATTTGAAGAAGCTTTGGAAGCTTAAAGGGGAAATTTCAGTTAAATCTGATGGAATCTTGTTCCTTTTCCATCTGTCCTGTGCCGATGACAGAAGGAAAATAATTGAATCCGAACCTATAATTCTTAGGAACAAGATTTTCATTGTAAAAGCTTGGGATCTAACTATTGGAAACAGCTGCAGTACCATTAGATCAGTTCCAATATGGTTAAAATTATCCAATATACCTCTGTTTGCTTGGTCTCACTTAGGTATTATCTGGCTTGCCTCAAGAATTGGAAGGCTTTTACGTATGGATTCTTCCACTGAAAGAATGGAGAGGATTGAGTTTGCTTAGTGCTTGGTAGATGTCACTCCAGATTATGAATTGGTTGATGAGTATCCTGTGAAACTTCTTGATGGATCTACACAAATGGTGTAGGTTAGCTACCTCTAGAAACCTGAAATATGTACTCATTGTAAGGAATTTGGCCACTTGGCTAATAATTGCTTGAGGGAAGTGGCAAAAATGATAGGAATGAGGAAGAAAAAGCTTCAAGGAAGAAAATGCAAGAAGGTAAAAATACAGAGCATGGGCTAGGCAAATAGTTCAATAAAAGCAAACAAGTCTGGATGAAAGTTGCTAATAAAAAACAAAAACTAGGGAAAGTAACATCCAGAAATTGCCAGAACTGAATGAGAATGAGGTGTTTGATGAGAGAGCTGATGGAAATATTGAAGTGCAGCAACAAATGGTGAATGAAAAAATTGTTGACAATAGTGGAAACGAAAATTAAGTGCAAGTTGGAACAGCAGACAATGACCAAGAATGTGTCCTGACATATAATAAATTTGAGGTATTAAATGATATGAATGATGCAACCAATGTGGAGATTGAAATAACTATTAGGGAGGAAGTGACGACCCGACTTTTTCTCCACATAAAGTCGTATCATCTTGAAGAAAAAAAGGGATAGAAAAGAGAAAAGAAGAGAAGAAAGAAGAAACAACATCAGAATCTCAACAGCAGAACGAATAAATTATATTAACAACATAAATATTACATAGTATACAACACTATTATCAGAGACACAGCATATACATCACATACTAGACAGTTATAAACACCTGCCTAGTTATACAACTCAATACAACTCAAACAAGAGATACTAATACAGAGAACACACGGCGGAACTATATATTTACAACGCAGAAGCCTCCTCCTCCATTTGCTCCTCCATTATTCGTCAAAACTAACATGAATCCCTTGGCTACTCGTAAAAATTTGAGTACCCAAGAGGTTATGAAAAACAGAAGATAAACTCTGGGTCAGACATGGGTCTGGTGTGAGTAACAGGTTAAAGTTGCTTAACTTTGAAAAACCTTTGAAAAGAAAAGGTATCACGTAAGACTTCCCACACATAAACATGGAAAAGTTTTTACCTTACTCTAACCAAAGCATTTGATAGGAAATCCAATGATATTATAATAGGTCTAGGGTTTTCAAATAAATATGAAATAGCCGAAATTGTTACATTTGTTAAATTCCAGCTACTAGCCACAAAAGTGGGTAATACAATCAAAACCATTGGCACTTATTGGATTTTGGATTCCATCGATGGCAGGGCTACCGGGGCACCGCCCATCACAGTATGTGGCCTAGATTAACGTACCGAGGAGTACGCCCGCTCCCCTGCAACACAAGACCGGAACTATCCCTTACTGGACAGTCCCGAGCAAGACAACCCCGTAGTTGGCGTACGTTCTAACCGCCCACACAGCCGAAATAAAAAGGGACCTCTAGGCAGGGGAAAATCTCGTCCTGCTTGGGCATGACCCACTTAGCCTTGCTGCACCTCCCATGTTTTAGCCATTCCTGGTTGATGAGGCTTGAGGCTACGATTACCTTTATAGGACATATCACTTAGAATGCTCATCGTCCACCTGACGATGTTCTGAAAGCATTTAATCCATACAAGTTCACTCCGGGTTCGAACGAAACCGAAGGCATTATCTCGTTACACTTATTTTGGAATCACCCTCATAGTTAACGACGATAACCCTTGCAATCTGAATCTTTATCTCGAATCTGAAAGTACTACTCCGTCAAACTCATCTCGGAACCACCCTCAAAGTTATACTGACGAATATAGTTCTTACACCTCGAGTCTTCACTCTTCACAAGAGATTCACGACCTATCGTTAATTTGGATCGATGTGGTTTTCGGATATCCAAATATGGAACCCGATCCCGGTCTCATTGAAATCCAAAGCGTATCTTTTAAGGCCAAGTTGTTTTAAAGGTTTAAAATAATACAATTATCTATAAACACAGATAGATAAATCACAGATCCACAATAGATAATCAACATTATCATCACAATAGATAATCCATATTATCATTATCCAAAGGTAATCCAATCATCATCACAATGCAACAAATGCATCCATATCACTCAATCATGAGATTCAAACCATTCAAGGCAATTTGTATCATCCATTCATATATAAGCAATGATTAATAATCACACCAAATATAATTAATTCAAAATGAATTAAATTAATTACATCATCTCTAATTAATTTAAAGTAAATTAAATTAATTACTTCATTGATATCAACTTGCTTATATTACTATTAATTAATTATCAATCAATTAATTAATCGTCAATCAATTATTCATTTTAATTAATCATTCCTAATTAATTAACCTTTAATTACAATCAAGTAATTATTCACTAATTAATTCCTCAACTTAACCAAATACGGTAATTAATCTTTAATTACTTTCTTAATTAATTAACCATAAATTAATTACATTAGTCCTTAATTAATTTTATTAATTAATTCCTTCATATATTAATTATTTCTAATTCTATTTTTAATGACATCATTAATTATAATAATTAATGATTTCTAATTACATTTCTTTTAATATTAATTACATTAAGAAATTAATCTTAATTTAAACCATAATTGTTAATCACCCTTAATTAACTCCATTCAGTAATTAACTGCCCTTAATTACTTCACAAAATAAATCAATTAATCATTAATTAATTATCTCAAATTAATCCCTTGATTAATTCACAAAGTAATTATACTCAAATTACTTTCATCAATAAATTACTTCAATTAATTACATCCAGTAATTACCCATTAATTACTTCTCTAAGTAATTTCTCTTCATTTAATTACATTAAGTAATTATACTTCACAAATCATCAAATGATTATTCTAAATTAATTAAACTGAATTAATTAACTTAATCTAATCAAATTAAACTCAGTTAATTACAATAAGTAATTAATTCCTTAATTACTTCCATAAGTAATTATACTTAACAATTTACACAAATGATTAATTTTAAATTAATTAATCTAGTTAATTATTAAAAATTAATCATATTAAATAATTATTAAATAATCCTTAGTTAATAACCTTTATTAACTATTAACAATTCATTAATCATTTTTCTAAAATAATTAACTATTTTAATCATTATTAATTACAAATTAATTAATCATTAATAACCCATTAATTAATCCCCAATTAATTAATTAAGTGTTAACTATAACTTAATTAATCCTTTATTACTTGATTAATTAATTATTAATCATTAATTAAAAACTAATGTTATTTAATTAATAGTTCATAAATTACAAGTTAATTATTCTAAAATTAATTAGTCTTAAACCTTTAAGATTAAACTCTTAATTACTTTAAGTAATTATTCATTTTATTAATTTATTAAATAAATTAATTATTCATTTAATTACCCTAAAATTAAATGAAATACAAATCATTAAATTATAATTTAACCCCAACAAGTTTTAAAATCAATTTAAAACCTTTAAATTTACATGATAAATAATACTTTCACTTATAAAAGAAATTTTACAAGAGTTTTAGACTTCACTGATTTTGTGAAACCTATTATTTCCATTACATTAAAAATGTGATTTTTATCACTCTGGCATTGATCTTTGATTTGAAACTTGTGAGGCCTATTTAACTGGTTCATTGCAGTTGATTTGAACTGCATTTTCTGTTGGCATTGGCTTGACTTTGATTCGTTATTCCATAGCTTTGACGTGGATATTCTGTATCATATTTGACTTTGGCTCTGCATTTTTGGTGTAATGGTTTCGGCCCTTATGCCTCTGATTTTGATGGCCTCGGCACTGTCATTGTCCACTGGTCATTGATAGTTTGTTTTGGGTTATGATTCACTGTCATATGTAATATGAGTACTAGAAGGATATGTTTGCTGTAAGCAAATAATTTCACATATAATGACTCTTAATTTCATAATGCTGCTCTTACTTGAATTCTTAAGATAAGCAATACAATTGGACCTGTATATGTTATGATCTAGCTTTCAGATCTACGGAATATTAACTGTCAATTTTGCATAAATATCGATGGTGTAAACTTGAACTTGGCTGGATTTTTGATCAAAGGTGTCACATTCTTTTTCATATATACCATTTTTAGATGGAGATTCTGGATTTATATTTTTGCTTTGCAATTTTGTTGTTTACTACCTATGTGCAGCTTCATCATTTTTCTCTGTCCACAAATCATGTATTTTGTTTGTTCAGATCTTCTTGCTTGTTACTACTATGTGCATGCCTGAGCTTCCATGTATATAATGTATACACATGTGTATGTATACATGTGAGCACTGTCACGGTTGTATTATCTATGTATTTCCATTGATATACTACCTTGGGCTTGAGACTTGTACTGCTAGATGTATACTGTATTGAATCATGCACTTGTTTACCAGCAGTTGTCACTGCCTATTTCCATTTGCACATGGGTTTGAATTATAGTCATGACCCTGTCCACTGTTGCATTTTGTTGCACCTGTCGTTGTGTTGCTCTTATGCATTTGCATTTTTGTCACTTGTTAGGAACTGATACCTTGCATTGATGTCTTGTCTTCATTGCATTTGGTCACCATTTCATACATGAATTTCAGATTTTTTTTAGAAAGAAAGATAGTTAGGTTTGTATGACCTAGTATGACCAATCATGTTATTATCAATGCATCGTCACTGTTGCATTCCTGTATATGCATTTGTTGAATTGTTCACTGATGCAATACTTGTTGCCCTTCACTTGAAATCAGCCCCATTCCTCTAGTTTGGTGCAGTATCATGTTGTCACCTCTACTTGCATACTTAGCTTGTTGCCTTGAGTACATCTGTATGTACTGCATTGTCGTTATATGATGGACTCTTGTGTATCACCTATGTTGACTTCGTCCTGGATGCTGTTATGTGATTCCCCGACTTTGTATTATCTTCGGCCATCACTCGTATCGAACTGCAGTTTCATATTGGGAAAGCATTATAGTTTATTTGTGCTCGTGTCGTGATTTTTAATATATTTCACCTGAGTTGAACCTGTCCTTTTATTTTGGGTTTGACCTTGTGCCCGGTTGTGTACATCGTTACTGTTGTGGCAAGGCAGTGCACGCAAGCGTGAACTGCAGCCACACGGTATTCATTGGGTACATCATCACTGTAGTGGCAAGGCAGTGCACGTAAGCGTGAACTACAGCCACACGGTATTCATTGGGTATATCATCACTGTGGTGGCAAGGCAGTGCACGCAAGCGTGAACTGCAGCCACGCGGGATTGCTTTTTTTGATATTCTATCTTGCTTTGATTTATCGATCTTTTGCATATTTCATATGCTGTAGTGGCGAGGCAGTGCACGCGTGCGTGTACTCCAGCCCTACTCGAAATAATATTTTATTTGATATTTCAATGTTTTGAACTGTTTTGTTTATTCAATTCAATATTCTGATTTGGTTTAATTTGCTGATTTGTTGTTTAACACTGTTACGTGTTATATTTATCGTTATCCGATTTATTTATTTAAGGATCGGATAAACGAGATTTATTGTGACTGTCGTCTATTCATTATTTAATTATTATTGCTTCTGTGCACTAATAACTGAGTTTGAATTAGACTGACCCGAGTATTATTTTCTTTTGAATTTAATACTCGGGTCAGACCGAGTATTTACAGGTTGTAGATATTCTGCTTTGGGTTGCTGCTAGAGATATGAAGTTCTTTCATATCTTTTGGAGTAGTCGTCCTCATTTGTAGTAGTCAGTATCATTGTATAGGAAGATATGTATTCATGTATATTATATACGCTAATGTACTTGTATATGTAACTTCCTGAGTCGACTGTTGTAGTTGTATCATACGTATTGTATCATATGTTCTATGTCAAATGTATTGTAACTGACATCAGTTAGATATATATGAGACTTTTGTTTTAACTGTGTTCCGCATTTATATTATATGTGTTAATATTATATTTACTGTCCTAAACTATTACGAACCATCGTAGTTCGTTTTATACTGGAATTGGGGTATGTCGATGGGAGAAAATAAATCAGAGATGAAAAATGAAAGAATATTTATATATATATATATACCACTCCTATCGAGATAACCAATACTAGTGTAAGGCCTAACTATTGATGGCCGCTCCTCAACAGCCTTATTCTCCGCGCTAGTTGACAGCATTACACCGTGGTGTTCTTGGCTAGCATGGGTATAGAGGTGGGGCGTTACAGCTTGGTATCAAAGCCTGGGGTTTAGAACAATATAAAACATAACTTAGATGGAACATATGTTACAACTATTTGTCGATATTTTATCTCTCATCTTTGCATATGATTATCTTTGATTGTTAGGTATGAATTCCTAACGCTTATTCATGTGCCTTTGATTTTGATTTCGTGAAAGTATTTTGGCTTCGGCCTCCGTTTACTTTGCTAACTTAAGTTGAATTCTGTGATGATGATGTTGATTCGTTTTGTACTCGACTATGGCCATTAATTGTTGACTTTGACATTGACTTTATTTTTATTTTTGTTGAAGTCATTTATGCATTTATGCTCGTTCTGCTTTGTTTTTCCAATTGTTAATCGATTCTTCTTTTCCGATTAGTTGTTATCTTCTTTGTCGACTTTGATAACTTCTATTTCTGGAATTTTTGGGTATTTCTACTTTGATGGATTTGGAATCGAATTCTTTGGATTTTATTCACGTCTTCGAATGTGAATTTTAGTGAATTGATTTGGTTTCCAAATTTAATCGATTCTTGTTAATTCCCCGATTTGTTGCTATCATTTATTAGCAACTTTGACAACATTTTCTTCGGAATTTTTGTGAACATTACTTTTGATGGATATAGTATCGATTTATTTGGATTCTATTCACATCTTTGTATGTGAATTCTTGTGATTGATTGTTCCTACAATCATTTTTGTGATTTGTCACTTTAAAAATATAAAGGTTTTCTATACTAATAGTAAATATCAAAACCCTTTTCTCCAAACGATTTCAAAACTATTTTACTACAAAACTCTTTTCCTAAATCGTTTTCCAATCTATTAGTATATACTAACCTTTACCTCACTCATATGAGAAATCTAATTAAACGACTTAGTAAAGCAAGTGGTATGAAACGCTTGCGTTCACTTCGCCGGTTAATTCTTGGACTTATTCGATTGAATCTTTTGTGACAATTTTCTAGTGAAGATTTACAGTTTGTTCGTAAATATTTAAGTTAAGCAAGTGGTTATAGGACATGAAGCTAAACTTTTATATTTACTAGCTAAGTGTAATTGACACTTCTCGTTGATCATGACGATCATTTTATAATTTAGACTAGCAATAGTACGATGTCTCTTTGTTTGCTTTCTGGTTAGGCTAGACACCACTTGTGTGATTCCATTCATACATACCTTTATGCTTTTTGGTTAGCCTAGACACCCTTTGTGTGATTCCATTCACACACATCTTTTTTCTTTCTGGTTAGGCTAGACACCACTTGTGTGATTCCATTCACACATACCTTTATGCTTTTTGGTTAGCCTAGACACCATTTGTGTGACTCCATTCACACATATCTTTTTTGCTTTCTGGTTAGGCTAGACACCACTTGTGTGATTCCATTCACACATACCTTTATGCTTTTTGGTCAGCCTAAACACCATTTGTGTGACTCCATTCATACATATCTTTTTTGCTTTCTGGGTAGGCTAGACACCATTTGTGTGATTCCATTCACACATACCTTTTTGCTTTTCGGTTAGCCACCATGAGATAGCGTTTCGATTTGCGTTGCATGTGTTGGTGAGTTTTCATGCTCACGTGTAGGTGAGTTTTCATGCTCCCGTTCTCGCTTTGCGTTACACGTGTTGATGAGTTTTCATGCTCACGTGTAGGTGAGTTTCCATGCTCCCGTTCTCGCTTTGTGTTGCACATGTTGGTGATTTTTCATGCTCACGTGTAGGTGAGTTTTCATGCTCCCGTTCTCGCTTTGCGTTACACGTGTTGATGAGTTTTCATGCTCACGTGTAGGTGAGTTTCCATGCTCCCGTTCTCGCTTTGTGTTGCACGTGTTGATGAGTTTTCATGCTCAAGTGTAGGTGAGTTTCCATGATCCCGTTCTCGCTTTGTGTTGCACGTGTTGGTGAGTTTTCATGCTCACGTGTAGGTGAGTTTTCATGCTCCTGTTCTCGCTTTGCGTTACACGTGTTGATGAGTTTTCATGCTCACGTGTATGTGAGTTTCCATGCTCCCGTTCTCGCTTTGTGTTACACGTGTTGGTGATTTTTCATGCTCACGTGTAGATGAGTTTTCATACTCCCATTCGAGTTTCCGTACTCCCATTCGAGTTTCCACACTTCCATTTGAGTTTTCGTACTCCCATTCGAGTTTTCGTACTCCCATTCGAGTTTTCGTACTCCCATTTGAGTTTCCGTACTCCCATTTGAGTTTTCATACTCTCATTTTGTGATATCTGGATTTCTTGTGTAGATTTCTAGAATTTGTGTTTTCTCGATTTCTTGTGATGATTTCTAGAATTTGTGCTTCACCAATTTTCGTGATTTCTATTGATAAGTTTTATCAATTTTTGTGCATTGGTGAATTCGTGTGTTATTGACTTGTTATGAATACAAGTTTAGGGTATGATACCCCTTCCTATCTTTGAGAAGATTCTTGTGACATTTTTGATGAATGAAAATTCATTGGTATTATATTTGGATTCCAATTATTTTGATGAGATTTTGACGTATTAACTTCTGCAACCGTCAATTTTAAAATGGATTTTCAAGCGGTTATTCCGCGATGCTGATTTTGTTGTCCGTTTTTACGGTATTTTGAGAAGTGAAAATTTCCTTGTCGAAGTTGCTACTAATGTTGTCGTTTTAATCACGTGTCTTAAAAATTTGTTATTTTTAAATTTGTTTCAAAATATTAATTAAAATTGTTTTCAAAATTTTTACAGTTTACGCTTTCAAAAGAATGAGGAAGCGATTTAAACATTTCAGAAAAATCGAGGACTATGACCCCTTTATTTTACTGATTCGCTTAATTCCGGACTTGTCCATTTGAGAATGTGAAATGTTATTTTTAAAATACAAAATTATGCACTTTCAAGAAAACGATGAAGTGAATTAAACGATTTAGTAAAACTCAAGGTTATGGGTCATGTGCGTTTGCTATTTCGGTTAATTCCGGACTCGTTAATTGAAAATTTTGTGATTTCTGGTTATCGTTTTTGATAATCGGATGTTGGTGATTTCTGATTATCGTTTTTGATAATCGGATGTTTGTGATTTCTGATTTATCGTTTTTGATAATCTGATATTTGTTGTTTCTAATTATCGTTTGTGATAATTAGATATTTGTGATTTGATTATCGTTTGTGATAATTAAATATTTGCGATTTAAGATTTAATTATCAATTGTGATAATTAAATATTCGTTGATTTGTGATTTCTGATTATCATTTTTGATAATCAGATATTTGTTGTTTTTGATTATCGTTTGTGATAATTAGATATTTGAGATTTAATTATCGTTTGTGATAATTAAATATTTGTGATTTAAGATTTGATTATCGTTTTGATAATTGAATATTTGCTGATTTGAAATTTGATTACCGTGTGGTAATTCCTGATTATCGTTTTGATAGTAGATATTTGTGATTTGTGTTTTCTAGTTATCTTTGTTGATAATTAGATTTGCTGATTTTGCTGTTTTCTAATTATCGTATCGATAATTAGATATTGCTGTTTTGTGATTTCTGTATTCTGATTATCTATTTGATAATCAAATTTTGTAGATAATTTGGGAATTTCTTTTATGAAATTAAAAGATTTCTTTGGTGTTTATATAGTACTACGCCGGTGTACCGGCTCAATTTTCTACTATTCATGACGTTTCCTACGTCTTCCAATTACGGAAATGCCTTAGGGATTTCCGATCCTTATTCTTGAGCAACCTTCTATTCACATCATTGCTTCGGAGGTTCAGCACCCTCGAAATAAAGATGTTTTTCTCGTGAAAGCTTTGTGGTTCTCAAATCCTATGGATTTCACTTTGGAATCCAGAGAATTCATCGAGAAAACACGTTCAAGCTTACTCTTTCATGCTCTTATGGTTGTTACCTTTTGTCCATTTATTCCTTATGATTGCGAGGACGCAATTTCTTTGAGGAGGGGAGTCTGTAACAACCCGGTATTTGCATCGACTAATAATCGACATTTAAACGATTAATATTGTTGCAAATTTCCTTTTGAAGTTTTTAAATTGAGTTAAAACTGTTTTATAAATTGTTAAAATGAATTGTGGGCTTTGAAAATTAAATTTTGGCCCATGTTTTAATTGTGGCCGTGAAAATTTACAAAGTAAATAACCCGTTCTCTTTTTATTTCTTTCAAACCCGTCCCCCCTTTTTCTTTCATTTTTCCCATTCACTAGCCCTAAAACCATCGAATGAAAATTAATGACGCCCCACTTTTTTTAATTTCTCGTTCATCCTCTTTTCGAAGCTAGGGCTTTTGAAGCGCCGGCTTTAATTGTTTATTCAATTCAATATTCTGATTTGGTTTAATTTGCTGATTTGTTGTTTAACACTGTTACATGTTATATTTATCGTTATCCGATTTCTTTATTTAAGGATCGGATAAACGAGATTTATTGTGACTGTCGTCTATTCATTGTTTAATTATTATTGCTTCAGTGCACTAATAACTGAGTTTGAATTAGACTGACCCGAGTATTATTTTCTTTTGAATTTAATACTCGGGTCAGACCGAGTATTTACAGGTTGTAGATATTCTGCTTTGGGTTGCTGCTAGAGCTATGATGTTCTTTCATATCTTTTGGAGTAGTCATCGTCATTTGTAGTAGTCAGTATCATTGTATAGGAAGATATGTATTCATGGATATTATATACGCTAATGTACTTGTATATGTAACTTCCTGAGTCGACTGTTGTAGTTGTATCATATGTATTGTATCATATGTTCTATGTCAAATGTATTGTAACTGACATCAGTTAGATATATATGAGACTTTTGTTTTAACTGTGTTCCGCATTTATATTATATGTGTTATTATTATATTTACTGTCCTAAAATATTACGAACCATCTTAGTTCGTTTTATACTGAAATTAGGGCACGTCGATGGGAAAAAATAAATCAGAGATGAAAAATAAAAGAATATTTATATATATATACCACTCCTATCGAGATAACCAATACTAGTGTAAGGCCTAACTATTGATGGCCGCTCCTCAACAGCCTTATTCTCCGTGCTAGTTGACAGCATTACACCGTAGTGTTCTTGGCTAGCGTGGGTATAGAGGTGGGGCGTTACACTACTCCTCCAAAACAGCTGATACACCAAGATCACCGTGCACCTGCACCGCCACTGCCGTCACCTCTGACCCTTCACGACCACCTGCGCAAGTCACTGATCATCACCAAACACCAAATCGACCTTCAAACCAACTGCAGAAACCCCAAATCGAAAATGAGCATTCGAGCTCAAAAAAATGGAAAAATAGTCGAACTGCAATTCGCCTCAAACTCAAAATTCTGATCATCAGCGAATCTACACCTCCGGCCACACTTCCTCTATACCCCATCTACCACCTACTTGAATTTGGGAGAACTCGATCGCTTTTAGAGATTGCGGCAATCAATTTTCAGATGAACAGAATACTTAGGGTTTAAAATTTTAATCCCAAGTTATTACTGCCTCAATGCTCAGTTCCACCTCTCTCTATTCTTCCTTGCATCTACGATCGTCGCTCCACCACCAGGAAAAACAACGGCCACCCCGACCTCCTAGGATGACAGAACCACCCCAAAACTCCATTTCCAGACAAACCAGAAATGTTCTTTCAAATTTAAACTAAATTTTCTAATTTTAGTTCTAGAATTCAAGTTTTAGTTTATGCAATTGGTTTAATATCTTAAATCAATGAATCTGGAATATTGAAATACGACTTTCATTAAATTGTTCTGTTATATTTTAGTTTCCAGAGTCAACTTCAGAGATTTTTTTTATATTAAATAAAGTTTAAAACTTGAACTTTATGTTACATACCATACTTTGTTTAAATCTTAAACTATAACAAGGTTTTTGAATATGAAATCATGAAATTTAATCAGGATTTAAACCTGAATTCTAGAACAGGCAAAATAAATCAACAGTAAGCATTGCATTATAACATACCATCATATATTTTCCAGTAATAACTTGTAAATAGCACACAACCATAATTATTTCCAGAGTATAATAAGCAACTAAATTTATACTTAAAGTTTATTAAATACAAAATGTTACTCACCTGAAAAATTATGAGCAGAGCCTGTTTACAGAAAGAAAACTTGAATTTGAATTGCTTTGATTCCCAACTTCAAGTTGCTTTCTTTATTTTTCTTTTTAAAAACTTTAGTTTTCCTTTTAAAAACATTCATCTTGTTATTGCACAATGCTAGCTTCCTGATGCATGCATGTTTCCAGAGAAAGAAATGCAGGCTTCAGAAAAGAAAATGCATGCAGGACTTTGATGTTGCAAATAATTTCTAGGTTGACGAATATGAAGAGGTTACAGGTTTATAAATTGCAGAGTGATTTTCAGGTTAATGAAATTGCAGAATTGATGATCAGGTTATATTTGATTTTGAGGAAATTCGCAGGAATGTCTTTTGAACAAGATTTTCTGTTTTGTGGAAGATTTCAGTTCTTTTTACAGCTGAGATCTTAAATTTAAAATAAAAAGAATATGAAATGGGGAGAGATGTATTAATATAAGTAGTCTTTAATTAAAATAAAAGAAAAAGAAAGATATAAAATAAAAAGGACACATGTTTTAAGTTTTAACATTTGTCACTTAATTTAGTTTAGGCCTTAACACATGTCATTTAGTTGTTTTAAGAGATTACACATGTCTTAAGTATCTTTATTTTAATTTAAATAATTTACAAAAGCTTTTAAATCTAAATTTATTATTCTTATGTATATATATAAATGAATTTCTTCCTTTTTCTTTATAGAAAAAATAAAACAAAACAATTTATAATTAAAAGCTTATTCAAATATTTTTAAGTATTTATTCTTTTAAATTTCACAACATCAAATTCAAATTTTAAATTAATTTACCAAATCTAATTTTAAAAATCAGGTTATATATATATATATATATATATATACATATATAACTCTTATTAAATTTAAAAAAATCCTATTTCTTACAAAAATTATTTATGATTATAAAAACTAAGTATTATAATTACTATTTGAAAATAACAAATTAAACAATTTATAAAAGAGATTATAAATTTCCTCCATTACTCAATATATTAAAATCATATGTAAATTGTATTTTAAATTCTTATATATAAATTCAAGCAATATTTTAAAAAGAAAAAATAAAACAAAGTTTTGATGTTAATCTAATTTATATTCATATTTTTAAGCTAAATAAAATTTTAAAACAAATAAGATTTACTCTTAAGTATTTACAGACCATATTGATATTCATTAAGTTGCTTTGAAAATTTAAATGTTAAATTTAAATCCAAATTTTCAATTTACTAAAAATAAATTAGAATTTGAAAATCAATTCATTTACTAAATTCAAAATCAAAGTTTATCAATTTACAATATATACAATTATATATATATTATAAACAGAAAACAATTTATTGGTTTTAAAAAGATGAAATCTACAAATTTAAATATTTATTAAACGAAGATTATTAGATCAATTCAAAATTTATTATCAAAAATTATCAAATCAATTTAATTTTTAACACAGATTCTTCAATTTATATTGCCAAATTTCCGGGATATCACATTCCTCCCCCTTAAAAGAATTTCTTCCCCGAAATTTGAAAGTAAAGGTAATTTAGTAATCTATCTTAAGATTTTATTTTAAAAACACAAGCATATATTATCAGCATATGCTAACAACCATAGCAACCAACACACAATCAAAACAAATCTAATTATCCAAACAAAATTCTGGATAGGATTTTCTAGAGTATCCCAAGTATAATTATCGAGATGCTCACTCTACAGAACCCAAACAATCAATACTACTAAGCAATAGAGCTCCTATCCAACTAGATTTACAAAACTAAACTAGATATCAGACTACAGACAAGTCTGACTCAACAATCACATCCTCCTGAACTGCTGGTTCCACAACCAGAGATAGATCATACACGTACTCCCTCAGAGATACGTGAAACACATCAAATCCCAGTTATCCAAACTGGCAAGTCAACCTTGAAAATCAAACACCAATCCTCACAAGAACACAAAAAAGATCCAAGACATCTCGGAGCTGACTTACCCAATCTTACTCAATCTTAAAGCTCTTTAGATCGGAGAAAACTTACCCAAAATTAAATCTCCGACTCCAGAATCCAAATTCCTTCGTCTCTTATCCCCAAAACACTTCTGACGATCCTGAGAGGCCTACAACTCTCCTAATCAGCTCAACCTTCGCCGATGTCCCTAGAAACAAACTGGACCAAAACAACCCAATAGAATGATCTCCTCAAGATCAATCCCAAACCAAGAACACCAACTCTACTCCATAAACATCAGAAGACTAACTTACATCTCCTATTCGGAAAAGACAAAACAAAACCACTCCCAAACTGCTTCCGTTGCACAACTCTGATCTGAAGTAGAAGAAAATTTTGAGCACAACCAGGACAACACATCTTAGAAATACGGTCCAACAGATCCATAAAAGAAAACTCAGATGTCCCACCTGATCCTAAGCTGAACCACCAGTAGCACTCCAAGAATCCAGTCGATAAGAAAAATCAACCTCCAGATGCGGACAAACTTGATAACTCAAGAGAACACTCAAATTATCGCAAGTCACTTTTGCGATCAACCAGTCCAATATCCAAAGAAAACTGTTCTCTCTTTACCAATCAGAATAGCTCACGCTTATCTAGCCAATCCATAGAAGAAACGGGACTATTCTGCTGTTTTTGAACTCCATCTCCAGGAAACTGCTAACCAGAAGACCTCCTTGCTAGCACACAGAACACTCCGAGCTGCACTAGTGACACCGACGCCAAAGACTTCCTAATCCAAAACTCTTCGAGAAACTCGGACCTCAAACCAGACAAAAACATCCTGCTGAACTCATCCACAACATCGAAGAAGATAACTTCCTAAGCTTGTTCCAAAGAAAAAAATCTTCGGAGACATCCATAGTCACTGCGTCTCAACATGAAGCTACTAATTCCTGAGGTATCAAGATGCCATTATTCACTTCTGCCCAACCGACAGATCCAAACTCAACTCATCCAACTTAAAGATAGACTTCGAACCTTAACAGGTTACCTTAAGAGATCTATGAAATCCTTACTCCAAGAAAAACTCACTCGAGACGGTATTAGGTTACAGTCTCGACAAATACACTTCCAACCTTATCACTCAAACCTCAACCATCGGTAGTAGTCATGTTCACACGCCACTACCTTATCTACCTTTATAACATATATTGGAAAACCCGAACAGGTAACCCAACAAATAGGTAGAAGTAAATATATATATATTTAAAATTACAAATACGCTCTCTCAAGAAAGAAATCACTTCAAAGCCTAGGTATTCACTCAACCTAGCGCTTTGATACCACCAGTAACGACCCGACTTTTTCTCCATAGAAAGTCGTATCATCTTGAAGAAAGAAAGGGATAGAATAGAGAAAAGAATAGAAGAAAGAAGAAACAACATCAGAATCTCAATAGCGGAACGAATAAATTATATTAACAACATAAATATTACATAGTATACAACACAATTATAAGAGTACACAGCATATACATCACATACTAGACGGTTATAAACACCTGCCTAGTTATACAACTCAATACAACTCAAACAAGAGATACTAATACAGAGAACACACAGCGGAACTATATATCTACAACGCAGAAGCCTCCTACTCCATTTGCGCCTCCATTATTCGTCAAAACTAACCTGAATCCCTTAGCTACTCGTAAAAATTTGAGTACCCAAGAGTTTAAGAAAAACAGAAGATAAACTTTGGGTCAGACATGGGTCTGGTGTGAGTAACAGGTTAAAGTTGCTTAACTTTGAAAAACCTTTGAAAAGAAAAGGTATCACGTAATACTTTCCACATATAAACATGGAAAAGTTTTTACCTTACTCCAACCAAAATATTTGATAGGAAATCCAGTGATATTATAATAGGTCTAGGGTTTTCAAGTAAATATGAAATAGCCAAAATTGTTACATTTATTAAATTCCAGCTATTACCCACAAAAGTGGGTAATACAATCAAACCGTTGGCACTTATTGGATTTTGGATTCCATCAATGGTAGGGCTACCGGGGTACCTCCCGTCACAGTACGTGGCCTAGATCAACGTACCGAGGAGTACGCCCGCTCCCCTGCAACACAAGACCAGAACCATCCCTTACTGGACAGTCCCGAACAAGATAACCCCGCAGTTGGCGTACGTTCCAACTGCCCACACAGCCGAAATAAAAAGGGACCTCTAGACAGGGGAAAATCTCGTCCTACTTGGGCATGACCCACTTAGCCTTGCTGCACCTCCCCTGTTTTAGCCATTCCTGGTTGATGAGGCTTGAGGCTACGATTACCTTTATAGGACATATCACTTAGAATGCTCATCGTCCACCTGACGATATTCTGAAAGCATTCAATCCATACAAGTTCATTCCGGGTTCGAACGAAACCGAAGGCATTATCTCGTTACACTCATTTTGGAATCACCCTCAGAGTTAACGACGATAACCCTTGCACTCTGAATCTTTATCTCGAATCTGAAGTACTAATCCGTCAAACTCATCTCGGAATCACCCTCAGAGTTATACTGACGTTTATAGCCTTACACTTCGAGTCATCACTCTTCACAAGAGATTCACGACCTATCGTTAATTTGGATCGATGTGGTTTTTGGATATCCAAATATAGAAACCCGATCCCGGTCTCATCGAAATCCAGAGCATATCTTTTAAGGACAAGTTGTTTTAAAGGTTTAAAACAATACAATTATCTATAAACACGGATAGATAAATCACAGATCCACAATAGATAATCAACATTATCATCACAATAGATAATCCATATTATCGTTATCCAAAGGTAATTTAATCATCATCACAATGCAACCAATGCGTCCATATCACTCAATCATTATTTATCTCATTTCTGAGTTTCAAACCATTCAAGGCAATTCATATCATCCATTCATATATAAGCCATGATTAATAATCACACCAAATATAATTAATTCAAAATGAATTAAATTAATTACATCATCTCTAATTAATTTAAAGTAAATTAAATTAATTACTTCATTAATATCAACTTGCTTATATTACTATTAATTAATTATCAATCAATTAATTAATTATCAATCAATTATTCATTTTAATTAATCATTTCTGATTAATTAACCTTTAATTACAATCAAGTAATTATTCACAAATTAATTCCTCAACTTAACCAAATACAGTAATTAATCTATAATTACTTTCTTAATTAATTAACCATAAATTAATTACATTAATCCTTAATTAATTTTATTAATTAATTCTTCATATATTAATTATTTCTAAGTAATTCTATTTTTAATTACATCATTAATTATAATAATTAATGATTTCTAATTACATTCTTTTAAAATTAATTACATTAAGAAATTAATCTTAATTTAAACCATAATTGTTAATCATCCATGATTAACTCCATTCAGTAATTAACTGCCCTTAATTATTTCACAAATTAAATTAATTACTCATTACTTAATTATCTCAAATTAATCCCTTGATTAATTCACAAAGTAATTATACTAAAATTACTTTCATCAATAAATTACTTCAATTAATTACATCCAGTAATTACCCATTAATTGCTTCTCTAAGTAATTTCTCTTCATTTAATTACATTAAGTAATTATACTTCACAAATCATCAAATGATTATTCTAAATTAATTAAACTGAATTAATTAACTTAATCTAATCAAATTAAACTCAGTTAATTACAATAAGTAATTAATTCCTTAATTACTTCCATAACTAATTATACTTAACAATTTACACAAATGATTATTTTTAAATTAATTAATCTAATAAATTATTAAAAATTAATCATATTAATCAATTATTAAATAATCCTTAGTTAATAACCTTTATTAACTATTAACAATTCATTAATCATTTCTCTAAAATAATTAACTATTTTAATCATTATTAATTACAAATTAATTAATCATTAATAAACCATTAATTAATCCCCAATTAATTGATTAAGTGTTAACTATAACTTAATTAATCCTCTTTTACTTATTAATTAATTATTAATCATTAATTAAAAACTAATCTTATTTAATTAATAATTCATAAATTACAAGTTAATTATTCTAAAAATAATTAATCTTAGACCTTTAAGATTAAACCCTTAATTACATTAAGTAATTATTCATTTCATTAATTTATTAAATAAATTAATTATTCATTTAATTACCCTAATAATTAAATGAAATACAAGTCATTGAATTATAATTTAACTCCAAGTTTTAAAATCAATTTAAAACCTTCAAATTTACGCGATAAATAATACTTTCACTTATAAATTCAAACATTTAAATTTTACTTTATCATTCAAACTGTTAAACACTTAAATTTACAAAATTTAAATTTATTTTAAAACAAAGATTCAAATTCAGATTTGAATCAGTTTAAACTTTGTTTAAACATTTCTTTACATTCAAATTTCCAATTTAAATTCAAATTTCTTTAAAAACATTTTTAAACACTTAATCTCTTTTTAAGTTATTTAAACAAATTTGAATTTAATAACTTATTCATTTCCAATTATGGTTCAAATTAAAACCTGAATCCATAATTTAAAGTTAGATTTAAAACATATTTTAAATCTTTGCTTAGTATTTTAAATTTCAGTTTAAAATTTTGAAACAAGACAGGTTTCTACCTTGAAACAAAACTGACTCGAGCAACACAAAATTCACTCAAGCCTAATCCTAATCTAGCCCGAGCAAAACTCAAAACAAACTCGAGTAACTCGAGTATAATTATCATCTAAATTTATTCAAAACAAATACTGTCAAGTATACATAACCCTGAACTAACTAACTCACTCGAGCCCACACATCAACACCTTCGAGTCCACTGACCTACAGCTTCGAGTAAATCAAGATTCAACCCGATACAAACATGAGTTCCCCTTCTCCCCCAAAACAGCTGATACACCAAGATCACTGTGCACCTGCACCGCCACTACCGTCACATCTGACCCTTCGCGACCACCTGCGCAAGTCACCGATCATCACCAAACACCAAATCGACCTTCAAACCAACTGCAGAAACCCCAAATCAAAAATGAGCATTCGAGCTCAAAAAAACTGGATAAATGGTCGAACTGCAATTCGCCTCAAACTGAAAATTCTGATCATCAGCGAATCTACGCCTCCGGCCACTACTTCCTCTATACTCCATCTACCACCTACATGAATTTAGAAGAACTCGATCGCTTCTAGAGATTGCGGCAATCAATTTTCAGATGAACAGAATACTTAGGGTTTAAAATTTTAATCCTAAATTATTACTCCCTCAATGCTCAGATCCACCTCTCTCTGTTCTTCCTTGCATCTACGATCATCACCCCACCACCAGGAAAAACAATGGCCACCCCGACCTCCTAGGATGACAGAACCACCCCAAAACTCCATTTCCAGACAAACCAGAAATGCTCTTTCAAATTTAAACTAAATTTTCTAATTTTAGTTTTAGAATTCAATTTTAGTTTATATACTTGGTTTAATATCTTAAATCAATGAATCTGGAAAATTAAAATACGACTTTCATTAAGTTGTTCTGTTATATTTTGTTTTCAAAGTCAACTTCAAAGATTTTTTTTATATTAAATAAAGTTTAAAACTTGAACTTTATGCTACATACCATACTTTGTTTAAATCTTAAACTATAACAAGGTTTTTGAATATGAAATCATGAAATTTGATCAGGATTAAAAACTGAATTCTAGAACAGGAAAAATAAAATCAACAGTAAGCATTGCATTACAACATACCATCATATATTTTCCAGTAATAACTTGTAAATAGCACACAACCACAATTATTGACAGAGTATAATAAGCAACTAAATTTATACTTAAAGTTTATTAAATACAAAATGTTACTCACCTGAAAAATTATGAGCAGAGCCTGTTTACAGAAAGAAAATTTGAATTTGAATTGCTTTGATTCCCAACTTCAAGTTCCTTCCTTTATTTTGCTTTTTAAAAACTTTAGTTTGCCTTTTAAAAACATTCATCTTGTTATTGCACAATGCTAGCTTCCTGATGCATGCATGTTTCCAGAGAAAGAAATGCAAGCTTCAGAAAAGAAAATGCATGCAGGACTTTGATGTTGCAAATGATTTCCAGGTTGATGAATATGAAGAGGTTACAGGTTTATAAATTGCAGAGTGATTTTCAGGTTAATGAAATTGCAGAATTGATGATCAGGTTATATTTGATTTTGAGGAAATTTGCAGGAATGTCTTTTAAACAAGATTTTCTGTTTTGTGGAAGATTTAGAACTTTTTACAGCTGAAGATCTTAAATTTAAAAAAAAAGAATAAAAAAGAATATGAAATGAGGAGAGATGTGTTAATATAAGTAGTCTTTAATTAAAATAAAAGAAAACGAAAGAAAAAAAATAAAAAGGACACTTGTTTTAAGTTTTAACATTTGTCACTTAATTTAGTTTAGGCCTTAACACATGTCATTTAGTTGTTTTAAGAGATTACACATGTCTTAAGTATCTTTATTTTAATTTAAATAGTTTACAAAAGCTTTTAAATCTAAATTTATTATTCTTATGTGTATATATAATGAATTTCTTCCTTTTTCTTTATAGAAAAAACAAAAACAAAACGATTTATAATTAAAAGCTTATTCAAATATCTTTAAGTATTTATTCTTTTAAATTTCACAACATCAAATTCAAAATTTAAATTAATTTACCAAATCCAATTTTAAAAATCAAGTTATATATATACATATATAACTCTTAGTAAATTTTAAAAAAAAAACAATCCTGTTTCTTACAAAAATTATTTATGATTTAAAAAAATAAGTATTATAATTACTATTTGAAAATAACAAATTAAAAAAATTAAATAATTTATAAAAGAGATTATAAATTTCCTCTATTACTCAATATATTAAAATCATATGTAAATTGTATTTTAAATTCTTATATATAAATTCAAGCAATATTTTAAAAAGAAAAAATAAAACAAAGCTTTGATGTTAATCTAATTTAAATTCATATTTTTAAGCTAAATAAAATTTTAAAACAAATAAGATTTACTCTTAAGTATTTACAGACCATATTGATAATCATTAAATTGTTTTGAAAAGTTAAATGTTAAATTTAAATCCAAATTTTCAATTTATTAAAAATAAATTAGAATTAGAAAATCAATTCATTTACTAAATTCAAAATCAAAGTTTATCAATTTACAATATATACAATTATATATATATTATAAACAGAAAACAATTTATTAGTTTTAAAAAGATGAAATCTATAAATTTAAATATTTATTAAAAGAAGATTATTAGATCAATTCAAAATTTATTATCAAAAGTTATCAACTCAATTTAATTTTTAACATAGATTATTAAATTTATATTGCCAAATTTCCGGGATATCACAAAGGAATTTGACGAGGAGGAAGTAAATGTAGTTGAGGAAATTAATTCAAATAAAGGAGTTATGGTTGATAAGCAAGTTGGAAATGAGCATATAGCATGCAGAATTGATGAAGCTCAATTTATGCAGATACAAACTGTTGAGCATGGAAACCAAATTTTGCATGCTTCTAATAATCTTCAGATGCAAGCAAAACAATCTGAACAAAACAAGCATAAGCAAGCCCAAAGTCCAGAAACAACCCACACCATGCAAAATTCCTTTACCTCATTTCAAACAAAATCCAAACCCTCCCCGGTTCCTAATCAAGATGATTATTCTATAGTTTATTACAATGGCAAATATCTGATTTAATCTTCTCCATGCAACCTTCTTCACTCACCTCAGTTCCTTCTGCCTCTACACTTTCAGCACCTCCTAACAAACCTCCCTCAAGTCAACCTTATGCCTTTATAGGTAAAATACCAGGATGAATTACACCACCTTCTTCTCCAAAAGCTCCATCATATGAAAAACGTGTATCTCCTAAAAATGAAAAATCCAAGAATCAAAAGCCAGTCATAATAAGAATACATTCTCCCATTACTAGGAGCATGACAGAAGCTGATCTCCTCTATCTAGTTTAATCTATGATACACGATATTGGTGCATGGAATATTAGAGGAACTCATGAATTCCTCAAGTTTGATCAGGTCAAGCATTTAATCACCACTCATCATCTAACCATTTTTGCAATCCTTGAAACTAAGTTGAACCCACCCTAACAATTTATGCTGCCAAGTACATAAACCCTTCTTGGTCCCTTTCTCACAATCTTCCTGAATCTAGCTAGGGTCGCATTATGGTGCTTCATAATCCTGTTGATCTCTCCCCTGAACTCCTTACTACACCACAATTAATGCACTTTCACGCCAAGTATTTCAATCCCTCCTTCTCATTCTACATTTCTTTTGTCTATGCTTCTAACTCTCAATCCTCTAGACAATCCCATTTCAAACTTTTACTTGCTCTCAGGCAAGAAACGCACCCTTGGGTTATTGTTGATGACTTCAACAGTTGCATATCCTTGTCTGAAAGAATGGGGGCCTGCCTCTCACGCCAAGGGATATCCTCCCTTTGAATACTGCCATTAATGATTGTTCCTTAATCCCTATTCATAAAGTTGGTGCTCTCTACTCTTGGACAATAGGTATAGGAGTGCAGCTAGAACTTTTACCAACATTGATCATTCCTTTTCCAACTTCAAAGCCCTTACCACATGGCCAAAAATATCCACCTTCCTGTCCTAATCAATCCTTTCTAACCATTCCCCCCTCATCACAACCACTGGGAAGCTGCCCCAAGGAGTCAAAAGAGGATTTAAATTCTATAATACTTGGGTCCTTGATCCCGAGTATAATAATATTATGAAATCAGCTTGGTCTTATGATTTTTTTGGATCCCTATGTATATTTTTTGTAGAAAGCTCAAGGAAACAAAAGAAGCTTTAATGGTTTGGGCAAGAGCTAATTTTGGCAATGGCAATCTAAAATCAACCAACCTTAAGGTTCATCTTAAGGAAGCTCAAGATCTGATGATGGCTCAACGAGACAACGCTGATCTAGCTGAAAAGGAAGCTGCTCTCTTCATTGACCTCAACCAAGCCCTGGTAGCTGAATGTGATATAAAGAGACAGCAACAAAGAATCAAATGGGAAGCTGAAGGGGACAAGAACTCTAAATTTTGTCATGCCTCCTTAAAGGTAAAACAATCAAAAAATAACATCAATTCCATATATGATGAAGCAGGAACCTTGAACTCTACCCCCGAGACAGTTGACAAAGCTCTTCTCCTGTATGATACTACCCTCTTTGGAAATGAAAATAATTTTGACCCAGAGTTGGACCAACTCTCTAATATTTATCTGCCTAGAGTTAATGATGATGAAGCTAAAAAGCTGGTGGAAAAAGTGACAAATGAAGAAATGAAGAACACCCTATTTTCTATGAATAAGAGCTCTAGTGGCGGACCTGATGGTTTCAATGTGCTTTTTTTTACTTCAAGTTGGGATATAGTAAGTGGGCATTTCTGCAAAGCTGTGCATAATTTCTTTGATAAATTTAAGCTTCTTAAATCTGTGAATGCTACGAATCTGGTTTTAATCCCAAAGAGCATGCCTGCATCATCAGTATCTTCCTTCAGTCCCATTTCCTGTTGCAATGTTGTTTATAAGTGTATTTGAAAAATTATTTCTTCGAGGCTCGTTGCTGTTTTGGAAAGAATTATATCAAAAAACCAGGTAGCTTTTTTACCTAAAAGAAACATTCTAGACAACACTATGCTGGCCCATGAGCTTTTAAAGGGATATCGCTGTGTTAACACAACTCCAGAGACTATGTTAAAGCTTGATTTAAAGAAGGCATATGATAGTATTCAGTGGAAAATTGTTGTTAGAATTATGTCACTCATGAGATTTCCAAAAGTCTTTATTGCTTGGATTTATGAGTGCATCTCAACTCCCTCTTTCTGTTTGATTTTTAATGGTACAAACACTGGTTTCTTTGCTTCTAAGCAAGGTATAAGGCAGGGGGACCCGCTTTCCTCCTCTATCTTTATAATGGTTATGGAGGTTTTTACTTGCTTGATAAGACCCTTGTATCAAAACAAGCATATACAATATCATTCCAAATGTAAAGACCTCCAAATAACTTCCCTTCTTTTTGCTGATGATATCATGATATTCTCCAAGCCAAACCTACCATCCATTATTTCTATTAAAAGTTCTCTTCATAGCTTCTACTTGATGAAAGGTCTTAAGCTTATCTCAATAAATCAAGTATTTTGTTTCCTAGGATTACAAGCTTGCAGGAACAGAATCTTACCTCCTATGCTGGAATGCAGTCAATGAATCATGATATAACTTACCTTGGGCTGCCTCTCTGTACATCTAGGGTAACACAAGCTAACTGTCTATCTCTTTATCAAAAAATAACTGGTGTCATGGGGTGTTGGGCAAACAAATTTTTGTCTCAAGCTGGCAGATTAGTTATCATCAAATCTGATAGCTTCTCCATGATGGTCTATTGGGCAAGAGCTTACATACTACCTATTAAGCTTTTGAAAATGGTTAGAAGGGCCATTATGAGATTTTTCTGGTTTGGTTCTATTCATTCTAAGAAAACGGTTCCATGTTCCTTCTCTATTTTTGAGAAACCAAAAAGCGAAGAGGGCTTGGGATTGTGCAGCTTAGGAGTATGGAATAAAGCTGCATATAGTCATCATTTTAATGTTGTTGCAAAAGAAGGACACTTTATGGGTCAGGTGGACACTCAGGTATAATGTTGGGGAAAAGAACTTTTGGCTTATGGAGGTTCCATAATCTCGCAGTTGGATATGGAGAAGTATATTGAATTTGAAAAACACTTTAAAACCTTTTGTTCAGATCAAACCTTCTGACATAAGCACTTGTAACTTCTGGAATGAGCCATGGATAAGTAAGGGTGCTATTAGATATCAGCTTTTCATTTCTCAGCAAAAATTTCAATCTGGAATTGGTTCAAATGCTCTGGCTGTTGACCACATAGATAATGGCATGCTTGTGCTGCCTTATACAAGCAATCAGATTGTCAGAGCCTTTTGGAATCAATATGTCACAAACAAATATGAGTTTCAAGATCACGACACAGTTCAATGGAATGGTAAAGCTCACACTATCTCCTGTATATATGAGGCCTTATTGGGAATGGATTCTTTGCCTAACTGTAGGTGGAACAAGGTTACTTGGGTTTCTACTTCTAGCAGCAGTGATAACGTGATGCTCTGGACGGTTAGGAACAAGGCTTTGTTGACAAGAGATAAGCTGATTAGGTTTGGAATGATAATGCCATCCTTATGTGAGCTATGCAATATTCACAGTGAAAGTATCCAGCACTTGTATTTTGAGTGTCCTAATGTTCATCATCTCTAGAGGAAAATGATGAGTAAAATTGGGAGGGTTGATGTTTCTTTTGTATCTGCTGTTCAGTGGGGTATAATTGAGAAAGCAACTAGGTGGAGGGATGAGAAATTTTCTTTTTTTCTTCATTTTGAAAAAGTTTTTGAAGGTAATATGGAAAGAAAGGAACAGGAGGTGTTTTGATGGAATCAAGAGAAGCCATGAAGTGTTATGGAATGACTTAAGGCATGAAATTTTGATGGGAATGAGGGCTAGTGTGCATGCTTTTCTTGATCACCGGTTCGAGCCATGGATCCCATAGTTTCTTTGCTTTTCCCTATGTTTTCTTTTCTTTTGTTCTTTGTTTCTCTTGTGTTTTTCTCCTTTTTTAAGGTTTCTTTTCTTTTTCTTGTCTTAGCTTGTTGTAGTGCTTTTCCTTTTATTAATAAATCTGGTATGGGTCCAGGCTAACCCCGCTTGCTCTGCAAAAAAAATAGAATATATTTAAATAATGTTGTTGGATGTTATTGAAACTACTTTTAATATAATTACAGTTAATTGAAATAATTGTAAAGTTAATTAGGTTATAATTGTAAATAAGGAATTAAATCGGTAATTAATGGAATTCATGAAATTGAAATATTATAATTAATATGGTAAAAGATGATAACTGTAAATGTGAATGTAATAAAATGTAAACTAATGTTAATTATATTCACAATGTAACAATTGATTCAATAATAAGAGAGTTAGTCGAAATAAAAGAATTTGATTGAATTTAAAATATAATTAATTAGAATTTTATTACAATTGCAATAGATTGTTAAAATTAATGTAATATTTAAATATTGGATTTAACATGGAAAATTTTATTGTAAAGGTTTATAAATTCTTGGACAATCAAGAATGATGAAATTGTTAACTTTTAAATTTGAATTTAAAGATGATTAAATTCATTTACTAATAAATTATTTAATTAATGTGAAAATTTGTCATTTTGGCCACTGTCTCGAATTTCGACAAAACTAATTTCATCGGGTCCGTAATAGTGAATTATTGTAGGATTTTAAGTTTCGTAGCGATCGGACTTATCGTTGGATCGTGCGGACTCGAAAAGCTTAGAAAACAATTTATTGAATTTAATTAAAATAATTTGACTTTAAATGCTAAGTTCTGTATACAATGGAGTTAGAATTTGAAACAAGTTTCATTGAATTTAAAAATATCGAAAACATATGTTTCAATATATCGGATGACCCATTTTCATTTCGGAAATGAAACGGGCTTTTCGGATCATCATTTACGTTTTCACCCATTAGATATATCCATTCATTTCTTATCTATATTTATCCATATAAATAGTTGTGTTATCTCTAACCCTAGCAGCCTTTCATTTTATTCTGCATGTACATCAACTTCTTATCTGTTCCTCCTCTCAAATGGCTGACATTCCCTAACCCTACTTTTAATTTCAAAATCAATTTCAAAATTTCAAGCTCTCCAAACCCTATCATATTATATAATTTTTGAAGCTCTCGACAATATGAGTTTACAGCAAGTGTTCATTTTTCGAAACAGTGCATGAATCGATCAGAAATCGTGGTCAAAGGTACTAAATCGTGAAATCCTAAGCACTAATCTGTGGCTTTACGATTTGGGTATTAATCGGAGAAATTGGAATATGGGTATTGCATAGCTTATCGATTGGAGCCTATTGCTGGTAGCAGCATCATCTATCGTTGATGGAGGTGGTGGGAATTTCGGGATTAGTGTTTGAAACCCATGGTTTGGGCACGGCAGTCGGTGGAGATAGGGGTGATCAGACTTAGGGGAACTAGATGGTTGCAGCGAGACGAGGTCAGGGTGTTCATGCCATGGTCAACAACGGCCGGTGGTGGTGTGGAAGCTTGGTCAAAGTTGCGGCTAATGGTTGGTCTTATGCTCGATGTGTTCTGTGAGGGAGAGATGGTAGCATATTTTCTGTTATTCCCTCTTTATTTTAATTTTAGTTTTAATTTTCAAACTTCTAACTCGAATAACTTTTTCATGGGAGATCCGATTCATGCGCAGTTTTCTCCATTGCGATCGTATCGAAATTCCAGATATTATGGAACTAGTTTGGCTACATTATAAGACTATTAATTTTTAGGCCTAATTTCGATTTTAAAACGTCGACAAATCAAAGGTGAGTGATTTGACCATCACGAATACTAAACCATCGTATGTTGGTTAAATTAAATTTATGATGTAATTAGAAATTGACAAGTTGCTGTTTGGTATATTTAAATTGTCATTCAAGTTTAATTTGAATTTATATTGAATTTAATTTCCATTTTAATTAATTCTTAATTGAATTGCTAGTTAAATACCACATAATGATAACCAGTTAACTGTTGTGATTTATTTGTTGATTTGAACGATGATTGTAATGGATGTGTGATCGTTGTTATTCGGATGCTTGGATGTTATGTTTATTTTATATATTATTATCACACTACAAGTTCCCTTAGTTATTGTTAGGAAATCACTATGGGTTGAAATGATACATACCCGAGTGGTCTTATAGATTAGGGAAAAATTGTTATGGGTTGAAATGATAAACTAGAGTGATTTTATGGATTTTGAATTTTATTACGAATTGCGGGTTGAAATGATATATACCCATAAATTTAAATTTATTATGGGTTGAAATGATATATATCCCTATCACTTGACCATAGGGTAGAAAATTATATACGGACGCCGGATTGGTTAAAGTAAATTGTAACGAACCTGATTTTGACCATCGAAAATCAACATCAATACGTCCATTGTATAGCATGTCGGGCAGTCGAGTGCCGAAAATACTAGATCGTTAGAGGAAAAGAAGAAAGAGGTAGCAGAAGAAACAGAAACAACAACACAGAATCTCACAATCGCAGCGGAACAATATATAATAGATAATAACATGTCTTTGCACAAAATGAACTACAACTTTTATTTACACATTACATCATCAGTGTACGATACATCGATAAATCTATACTGGATAGTTACAATAACTTGTCCTCACAAGTGCTGAATATACAGCCTACAATACACAGTGTGTAATACATCTTCCTTATCCAGTTGGCCTCCTGAGCTTCATAGCATCATAATCTGAATTTGTAATACTCGGTTTGACTCAAGCATTATAATAAAATAACAGCTGAGTCAGTATGGAAAACAAGCATGAGAAAACACACTCAATTTTAATTATTAAAGTTATCAAAATCCTTTGAAAAACAAAGGTATCTCGTAAGACCACGCCACACATAAACACGATGGGTTTTATCTTATGATAACCAAAACATTTATATCAAAATCATCTGATATTATAATAGCGTCTAGGTACAAATACTTATTTAAATAGCCAAAATTGTTACATTAATTAAGTTCCAGCATACTAGGCTCTACAACCAACACCATAAGGGCATGTATTAGAGAATGGATTCCATACCAATGACTAGGCATTGGGGTACCATCTATTACAGTGCACCTCTAGAAAAATGTACCGAGTACCACACCGGGATCCCCTGCAACACAAGATCAGACTACCCCTAACCTGGATAGACCGAATATGCTATCATCCCGGGTGTTCCCACCCTTTTCGAGTTCTTCCACGCACCATAGTAATAATATCCGAGGGTATCTAGATAGGTGATAAACATATCCAATTGGATGCGATCCACTTAGCCTTGCTGTATCTACTCAGATTTTCAGTCATTCCCGATTGATGAGGCTTGAAGCTACGATTACCTTTTAAGGAATTTATACTTGGAATTCTCATTGCCCTCCAATGATAATGTACTGATAGAATTCATCCATACAAGTCCGTTCTGGGTTTAAACGAAACCAAATGCACTATTCCTAATACATCCATTTTGGAATCATCCTCAGGATTAGTAGCGATTAGCCCTTGCACTTCACTGCTCCACCTTTGATTGCTCTTATCTTCATTTCGAAAACGTACTCGTTGGATCAAAGTGGATTTCGGATAACTTATCTGATCCCGGTCTCTTCGAAACAACATTCGATATTTTCGGTAAACTAACCCCGGTACTTTAGGAAATAAACTGACGAAAATAAGATTAGAGATCATCTCTAACCATTAGTGGACGGATTTTCATATCATCATCCTAAAATAACGAAACGAGTTTATACGTACAGTATAACACCTTCCGACGGTAACTGTAACATATAATTCCCATGTTTCTCCTATGTAACAACCCCTATTTTGGACCACTCAAATCGACAATAATCCACACATGTCATACTTGAATAATTCAAATTAACAGACTGTAATAAAATTTGGAGAAAATAAAATCGTTCATAGAATCACAGACACGAAAATATTAGAATAACTCGCAGCGGAATATAAAATACCATAGTAGTTCATGAAGCTACTATAACAAATTCTCAAAACAAATACATAATATCAGTCTGAAAACAACAAAATAGAAATCCCAAATACATAGAACTCCACTAATACAAACTGAAATAGAACGACTGAAATAGATAAATAACTAGATAGGTAGAATCTCCAGCTAGCTTTAGAAAGAGAAATCCAAAGCTGTGAATACTCAGGCTGACTGGAGCGTAAAGAAAGGCACAAAGCACACGAGTCAGGACATATATACTTATATAATGTAAACCAACTCAAGTGAACTGTAATAAAGTACAAGTAACTTACAAGTAACTTAAAGGATGTTTGGGACCGCCACATCCTCTAAGGATCCGTTAAACCATTTACTATGTAGTAGTATTGCGCTATTATAATAATGTCTATAGCAAAATAAACTTATTTTAAAATAGCGTCGAAGGGTTATCCATATAGCCCCCATCACGTAATAGTCCCAGTAGTTCATCCAGAATCGGCACATCTCAAGACCGGGAGACTACCCTAAATACTCCATGGGCTACGAGAGAAAAACAAACTCGTAGTAAAGCTCGCTATGGTAGGTGACACGACACACAAGGCAATGCCAGGGTAGATATACCAATTACGCACACGGGCTGGTGGTAACATAGCAGCCACTACGCCTACCTCGAGCCCCACTCCCAAAATCAAGAGGTGCACCCAATCAGTCACAGCAGTAATAGAATGGTATCGAAGAATTGTGTCCGATCGGAGGAATGACCTCACTTGGCTCGAGATCGCTCCAGTTTTAGCCACCTTATGCCAACTCACGGGAGTCGGGTCCATGTAATATACCTCAAGAACGTCGCCACCATCCTACTTCGTTCTGGAATCTCCACCACGTACATAGTTGTTAAAGTGGTTTTCGGTATCGACAGAGTATGTCCATATCCGATCCCGGTCTCTTTAACAAACAATCGTTATAATAACCCATGGTTATAATTTAAAAATGGTATTTATACTTCGAAAATCAAATATCATTTCAACATTCAAATATATATCATATCTTTTCAAACCCCATACATTTTTATTTAATTTAAATACTATTCCAAATTACATTTCAAAATGGTTTATATTTCAAATCAAAATACTCCATTTAAACCATTTAAAAGTGAAGTCATTATATTTAAAACTCAAATATTCAATTTCAAAAATTTTAGCCTTCTTTGAGTTCGCTTATTCACTTAAATACATTAAAATAGTGAAATTTCAGCTTTCGCAACACTTAGAAAATGCTACGATAAGTTACATTTGAAAACAATTTAATTCGGCAAAGACAACATTTAAAAACTGCTGTAATATATCATTTTTAGTTGAAAATAGTTCAATTCAGCAAAGAGAGCATTTTTCAGAAACGCTGTAATAGTTCAGGTTTCAAATAAAGGATTTAATTCAATTCTACAACTACAGCATTTACAGAAATGCTGTAATAGTTCAGAATGTAGTTCATTTTAGAAACGATAGCATTTCTGAAGTGTTACTAAAAGCTTCTCCAGATTTTCAATAGAATTTCAGTCATAATTAAACTTCAATTTAAACCATTTTAACTTATAAAATTATATATTTTTCACTTTAAAAATGGTCAATTAAATACTCTTTAACTTATGATTTTGTGTAAAGAAAATTTCACAAATAATTATCAAATTTTAATAATTCACTTAATAAAAATCAATGAAATTTTTTCTCAAAAATTTCATTTACTTATAATTTAATTTAATTTACCATTTTCACAAATTAAACTAAATTTACAATTCATTTTCAAAACTTAACTTTATATTTTAAAACCAAATTTCATATTTTCCAAGTTAAGTTATATTTCAAATTCCACTTTTAGCATTCATTTATTTAACCATCTTTAATTCATGGAAAAATCAATAACACTTTATAAAATCATTTTAAATTCAAATTTAAATCAAATTATCATATTTTATTTACTTAATTTAAACTCCATTTATAAACAAAATCATAAATTCCCAAAATTAACTTACATTTCAAATTCTACTTTACCATTTATTTATTTCACTTATTTAACTTGTAGAAAATCACTAATACTTTACCAAAATAATTTTTGACCAAATTTAAATCAAAATATCATTATATTTACATTTTTAAAATACTTTAAAAATTCTAGAAAAATATATATAACCATGGGTCTGTATATAATTTTCTATCCTAAGTCGAGTGATACAGATAATATATCATTTCAATCCGTAATTTACCAAGAAAACCCAGGCTCTATCATTTCAAGCCCGCAGTGCCAAGTAAATAAGATGAATAAAAATCACTCAAGTTTATCATTTCAGCCCATAATGATTTTTTCCTATTCTAAAGTTGTTCGGGTATGTATCATTTCAACCCATTGTGATTCTATTCTACAGGGAACTTGCAGTGTGATAAACAGATATAAATAACAGTATAATAACATATAGCAGTAATAGATGATATGACAGGTTTATAAACAGGGTGATCATCATATAAAATAAACAGGGTGATCATCATATAAATCATATCACAGGCAGGTACGATAATATATTTCTACAGATTCACATGGTATCAATTCACTAATTATATAAGTATATATGTCAAGTGTGATTACTCACATGTTTCAAGCTGGAGATAGAAAGACAAAGCACACAAACGAATTCTAGAAAGCACGATATCACGACTTTAGACTCGAGTGGGAAGAGAACCAAGCTAGAGATCTTGTACACAATTAATAAAACAAGACAAATATAAATATAATTTTAACATAGAATACATATTGAAACAATTAAAATTAAAAGCAACAAAACACAACATGGTTTGACCATTGCCTCAACCATCATATGCTTGGCCTAAGGACTCTAATGTGCTCAGCCACCATAATGTATTGGGTTGGGTATAGGTTCATAAAGGAACGGCTAGCAAGTAGTGGAGGAGTGGAAGTTACAAGGTAGGGAATACAAAGGGTTAAGGCAAATAGTGGATATTGGTGCAACAACAAGGCTCGGCCTGAGGTGATGTGGGCTTGGCCATGCAAGGTGGTGGTCAGTTGATGTGTGGAGTTGCGGCCAGAGGTGGTGGAGGAGCAGGTGGTGGCAGCTATGAAGGTGGCCAAGGTGGAAAATGAAGGGGTGGTGCAAAATAAGGCTCGGCTAGGCAGTTGTTCAAGGGGTTTGTGGAGTTTTTGTCAAGGGGAAGTCACGGCCTTGCATTGGTCAGAGGGGAGGAGGGTGATGTGGCCATAGATGGTGGTGGTGCTAGTCAGTGGAGGTGATGGAGGGGTTAGGCTGAGCAAATACAAGAAGGATCCAAGGTAAAAATCAAAAAAAAAAGAAGAGGAAAAAGTAGAAAAAATTTAAGAACCGTTACCTTTTTCTTTCAGATCTGAAATGGCCGAATTTTTTTATGAAATCAAAAGTTTCTCACATAAATTATAGGATAAAATCTGTGGCTATTTGCCTAGTAAAAATCAGTCAAGAAACATGAAGGGGCAAGCATTGAAAAGACATAAGAAATGAAGAGTTTTTGCCTCTTCAATTTGCCTTTTTCCTATTTCCTTTATTCAAATAAAACAAAAGAAAAATCATATAAAAAATAAAATTGGAAACAAAATAAAGTGAAAATAAAATAAATAAATAATTTTTGAGAAAAATATAAGAAAATAGTCTATTATATGTAAACTAGTATTGAAAATTGTAAACAAAAATATAACTAGTTTTGGAAAAATAACTAATACACTTTAAAAATGTTTTAAAAATAAAATCTTGTAATAAAATAAATTTAAAAATGTTTCCATAATGAAAAAAATCAAGTTTAAAAATATTTCAAATATCTAGGGTTGTTACACTCTCCCTCACTCAAATTT
The DNA here is from genome assembly GCA_030765085.1 of Allium cepa. Lineage (NCBI taxonomy): Eukaryota > Viridiplantae > Streptophyta > Magnoliopsida > Asparagales > Amaryllidaceae > Allium > Allium cepa. The sequence continues at coordinate 790,792,944 of CM060945.1, read as the reverse complement.
TTCGTCCTCGAAAAGAACGAACAAGGAAAATAAGGAAAGAAAAACAAGATAGAAACAAGTAGTACCTGAAATAAATAATTCCGGATTCGAGGCACGAATGCTCTCCTCCGTCTCCCAGGTACAATCTCGATCATCAGTACTCCACTATACTTTGACCATACTAACGGATTTCCTTCTAAGCTGCTTCATACCTCTATCGACAGTACGAAGTGGATTCCTCTCGACAGTCTGATTAGGATCAATATCCAAACTATCAAGAGCAGAAGGCTGGACAATAAGAGATGGATCATGAAGATATCGGCGAAGGTGAGAAACATGGAATACATCATGCACTCCAGAAAGCTTCTCGGGCAAATCCAGACGATAAGCTAACGAACCAACTCTTTGCACAATGCGGAAAGGACCAATGAACCTAGGAGAAATCTTCCCTCTACGACCAAAGCGAATGACATTCCTTAAGGGAGAGACCTTAAGGAAAACCTGATCACCAACAGCAAACTCCGCCTACGCCTATCAGCGCACTTCTTCTACCTATCTAGAGCAGCTCTCAACCTCCTCTTAATCTCCTTAACTCTCTCAAAAGCCTCCAAAATCACATCAAGACCAAGAACCAAACGATTACCGGATTCAATCCAGCAAGATGGAGATCTACAAGGCCGTCTGTATAGAGCAGCAAACAGAGACATTTTAATACCAGCCTGAATACAAAGATGGAATGAGATAGATAAAGAGATTAAGATAAGATTAAAATAGAAGATTAGATTATACCTGATAACTATTATTATAGGTGAATTCGACAAGATGGAGATGATCTTCCCAAGATCCTCCATAATCAAGCACACAAGCACGAAGAAGATCTTTGAGAATCTGATTCACTCTTTCCGTTTGACCATCGTCCCGTGGATGGTAAGTAGTGCTCCGATTCAGATGAGTACCCAGAGATTCCTAAAAATATTTCCAAAACTAACAGGTAAAGAATGGATCATGATCATAAACAACGCTGAGAGGAACCCCATGGAGACGAATAATCTCTCTCATGTAGATCTCAGACAAGCTAGAAGCAGAATGGGTAGACTTGACAGGAATGAAATGAGCGGACTTGGTCAGTCTATCCACAATAACCCAGATACTCTCATTGCCCCTCCTAGTCCTTGGTAAACCATCGACGAAATCCATAGAAATCTGTTCCCACTACTAATTGGGAATCTCAAGGGGCTGCAACAAAACAGGGGTCTTCTGATGGTCGGCCTTGACTTGCTGACAAGTTGCACACCGACTAACAAAGATAGAGATATCCCACTTCATCCCCTTTCACCAATAAAGCCTCTTCATATCCTGATACATCTTCGATACACAGTGATGAATAGTAAGTCTGGATCGATGATTCTCCTAAAGCAACTCCTGCTTCAATCCATCAACATTCGAGACACAAATTCTACCAGTAATCCTCAAAATCCCCCTATCATCAACCTAAGCTCCACTACTACCACAACTACTACCACCAATTCTACTACGAACACTCTCCTTCATCAATCTAAGCATCTCATCCTCATCCTGCTTAGCCATGATACCATCCAAAAGAGGAGAAGAAGAAACAACAAGCTGACACAACAAAGCCTTTTTCCGACTCAAAGCATCGGCCACAACATTAGCTTTACCGAGAGTATAGCTGACATCGAGGTCGTAAGAAGCCAGAAACTCAAGCTAACGAACTTGCCTCTGATTCAAATCCTTCTGGGTGTAGATATATCTCAGAGACTGATCATCGGTGAAAAGCTCAAACTTGGTTCCCAAAAGATGATGCCTCCAAAGCTTAAAAGAAAAGACAACAGCAAGCAACTCTAAATCATGAGCAGCATAATTAATCTCGTGGGTTTTCAACTGACGGATGGCATAGGCAATGACCTTACCATCCTGCATGAGAACAGCACCCTAACCATCACGACTAGCATCAGTGTATACCGTCAATCCCTCACTTCCATTCGGAACGGTAGGAACTGGTGCGGAAGTTAGCTTGCTATTTAACTCATTAAATGCAGCTTAACACTTCTTATCCCATATGAACTTAGCATTCTTACGAGTTAAAGCTGTGAGAGGTGCAGCAATCCAAGCAAAATTCCTGATGAACCTCCGGTTATAACCGGCGAGGCCCAGAAAACTACAATATCAAATGGAGTCTTTGGAGTTTCCCAATCCTGTAACATAATAGGGAGAAAATAAGGACAACCAAAAAGATAGAATTATTACGTGATAAAAGAAAAGAAAGGAAAGAAAAATTTACATTGATCGCACCGATCTTGACTGGATCAACAGAAACTCCATTACCAAGAACAATATGCCCGAGAAATCGGACTTCATCCTTCCAGAAATGGCATTTGGAAAATTTAGCCATCAGCTGCTGATTTCTGAATGTCCCCAGAACAGATTTCAGATGCGACTCATGCTCTTCTCGAGTCTTAGAAAAGACCAGGATGTCGTCAACAAAGACTAGAACAAATTTATTAAGCACATCACGAAAGACACGATTCATCAAATCAACAAAAATAGAAGGAGCATTAGTCAAACCAAAAGGCATGACTAACCATTCATAAAACTCATTCTCAGTGCGGAAAGAAGTCTTGGGAATACTTTCCTTAGCAACCCTGAGCCGATGAAAACCTGTGGCAAGATCAAGCTGAGAGAAAACAATAGCACCATAAAGCTGATCAAACATATCATTGACGCGAGGAATTGGTAGTAAGCTTGTTCAGCTCCCTATAATCAACACACATCCTCAAAGAACCATCAGACTTGGTGACGAAAACCACCGCTGCTCCCCATTCAGAAAAGCTAGGTCTAATAAGACCTTTGGAAGACAAGTCCTCAATTTGCTCTCCCATCTCAACCTACTCGCGGGGTGCCATTCTTCTAGGAGAAAGAACAGTAGGTAGAGCACCAGGAATAAGATCAATCCAAAAATCAATTTCCCACTTAGGAGGTAAAGAAGTGACTTCACCAAACACATCGGGATAGAGTCTGACTATAGGAGTTGAATCAAGATCACCAGGAGAAGAATCCAGAGAATAAATAAAGCTGCCAGTAAATCCTGAGGCATGCGGCACTGAATAGTCAAGGAATTTCCTTGATCATCAACAAGATAAACAGGCCGGGCTTTACAAGAGATATGAGCATCATGCCTACATCGCCAATCACCTCTAAGCAATAAATCAAAAGCATCGAAGACCATAGCATAAAAATCACCACTAAAGCGATGATCAGAATAGAGAAGTTTCACTTGCTTACAAATCTGATTAAGGTTATCAGGGCCCCCGATGGGATTTGAAACACATAAAGGAACAGAAGCATACTCAGGAGAAAGGAGATGCTCAAACTTATCACACAAATCAACAAAAATAAAACTGTGGGAAGCTACAGTAGCAAATAAAACACGAATAGGATGATAAAATAAATTAAATGTGCCCTGAAGAGTACCTTGGTCATCACCAGGAGTAGGAGCTTGCAGGAACTGGAGAAGATGTAGAGGAGACAGCAAATATACCAGAAGGCTTACCCTTCTGCTGGGTAGGGCAATCCTTCCTAAAATAACCAGGCTGGAGATAGATATGGGAGAGATCACGCCTAACCAACTGAGCAGATAGAGGAACAGCAGCACCAGCTAAATTAGGACAACTATTGGTATAATCTCCCTTCTGATCATATCTGAAGTAGGTGATAGAGGAAAGATCAACAGGCTGCCTTTGAGAAGGAGAAGATGATGAAGATCCTAAACCCAGATGCTTGAGCCAATTCTTTTTCTGCTGGAGGAAATTAGGCTTTCTCTTCCAAGAATTAGCAGAGGAAGACGAGATGAAGGAGCACCAACAACAGCAAGACCCTTGGAAGTAGGGTTCTCATAACGGATAGCCATATCCATAAGCTGGGTAAAAGTGTCATGAACATGAGAAATGAGACGATCATAATAATCGGGGAGCACCAGCTATGAACTTCTCATTCTTCTTGAGAGGAGTGTCTATCAAGCCAGGACCGAACTTGGATAGTTCATTGAACTTCCTCTCATACTCAGAAAAGGACATGGTACCCTGCATTGAGATCCATGAATTCACGATAAAGTTGAGATTTCCCGGCTTCTGTCATCCATTTTGCCACAAAAGCCTCCCTAGAAAAAGATATAGAACAAACTTAAGATAGATCCAAAAGAAAGGAAATATAGGAAAAATTCAAGATAACACAAAGGATACCTAAACTGCTCCCAAGAAATATCAGCCTCGTCGGTGTTAGGCGTAACAGACTCCCACCAATCAAGAGCAGCCTTCTGCAACTGCCACGCTGCTAACTGATGCTTCTAGGCATCGGTAATCTCAAGACCAGTAAATATCCTCTCTAAGTTCTGCAACTATTTCTGAGCTTCAATGATGCTCTCTGAACCAGAAAACTTGGTACCACCAAGTTGAGTGAATTCCTTATGGAGAACAGTGAACTTAACAGGAGCAACAGGCTGAGGAGCTGAGGCAATACCACGACTCCTACCTCTGGCATTTCCTCGATTCATCCTGAAAAATCAAGAATGAATTTAGGACAAGGCATAGAGAAGACAAAGATAAGATAAGATAAAACAAATTCACTTGGATGAATATCCTAATGAAAGAAAATACTAACAAGGTTGATACGAAAGAAAGGAAGTTTAGAAAATTGCTTTTAAAACAAGAAAATTTTATATAAAAATAATCTCTGAAAAATCCTTGAAAAAAAACATTTTTGAAAATCATTTTACACTTTGAAAATACGTTCTCTCACAAAGATTTGATTCTGAGACTGATTTCACTCATTTAAGAGTATTTCTACCCTATCTCTAATGAGTTTTTGCTCCGCAAGCTATGGTTTTCCTAAAACCAAAGTTCTGATACCAACTGCAACTACCCCTATTTTGGACCATTCAAATTGACAATAATCCACACATGTCAGACTTGAATAATTCAAAATAAAAGATTGTAATAAAATTTTGGAGCAAATAAAATCATTCACAGAATCACAGACACACAAATATCAGAATAACTCGCAACGGAATATAAAATACCATAGTAGTTCATGAAGCTACTATAACAAAGTCTCAAAACAAATACATAATATCAGTATGAAAACAACATAATCGAAATCCCAAATACATAGAAGTCCACTAATACAAACTGAAATAGAACAACTGAAACTGAAATAGATAAATAGGTAGAATCTCCAACTAGCTCTAGAAAGAGAAATCCAAAGCTATGAATACTCAGGCTGACCCGAGCATAAAGCAAAACACAAAACAATCGAGTCAGGACATATATATTTATATAATGTAAACCAACTCAAGTGAACTGTAATAGAGTACAAGTAACTTAAAGGATGCTTGGGACCGCCCATCCTCTAAGGATCTGTTAAACTATTTACTATGTAGTAATATTGCGCTACTATAATAATGTCTATAGTAAAATAAAATTACTTTAAAATAGCGTCGAAGGGTTACCCATGTAGCCCCCAACACGTAATAGTTTCAATAGTTCATCCAGTATCAGCATATCTCCAGAACGAGAGACTGCGCTAAATAGTCCATGGGCTACGGGAGAAAAACAAACTCATAGTAAAGCTCGCTATGGTAGGTGACACGGCACATAAGGCAATTCGAGGGTAGGCATACCAATTACGCACACGGGGTGGTGGTAACATAGCAGCCACTATGCCCACCTCGTGCCACACTTCCAAAATCAAGGGGTGCACCCAATCAATCACAACAGTAATAGAATGGTATCGAAGAAGTGTGTCCTATCGAAGGAATGACCTCACTTGGCCCGATATCGCTCCTATTTTAGCCACCTTATGCTAACTCATGGGAGTCGGGCCTCGTAATATACCTCAAGAACGTCGCCACCATCCTACTTCGTTCTGGAATCTCCACCGCGTACACAGTTGCTAAAGTGGTTTTCGGTATCGACAGAGAGTATGTTCATATCCGATCCCGGTCTCTTTAAAACCAATCGTTATGATAACCCGTGGTTATAATTTAAAAATGGTCTTTATACTTCGAAAATCAAATATCATTTCAACATTCAAATATCATTATATCGTATCTTTTCAAACCCCATTCATTTTTATTTAATTTAAATACTATTCCAAATCACATTTCAAAATGGTTTATATTTCAAATCAAAATACTCCATTTAAACCATTTGAAAGTGAAGTCATTATATTTAAAATTCAAATATTCAATTTCCAAAATTTTAGCCTTCTCTAAGTTCGTTTATTCACTTAAATACATTAAAATAGTGAAATTCCAGCTTTCGCAGCACTTAGAAAATGCTACGATAAGTTACATTTGAAACAATTTAATTCGGCAAAGACAACATTTAAAAACTGCTGTAATATATCATTTTTAGTTGAAAATAGTTCAATTCAGGAAAGACAGCATTTTTCAGAAATGCAGTAATAGTTTAGGTTTCAAAATAAAGGATTTAATTCAATTTTACAACTACAACATTTATAGAAATGCTGTAATAGTTCAGAATTTAGTTCATTTCAAAAACGATAGCATTTCTGAAGTGCTACTAAAAGTATTTCCAGATTTTCAATAGAATTTCAGCCATAATTAAACTTCAATTTAAACCATTTTAACTTATAAAATTTTATATTTTTCACTTTAAAAATGGTCATTTAAATACTCTTTAACTTATGATTTTGTATAAAGTAAATTTCACAAATAATTATCAAATTTTAATAATTCACTTATTAAAAATCAATGAAAAATTTTCTCAAAATTTTCATTTACTTTACAGTTTAATTTAATTTACCATTTTCATAAATTGAACTAAATTTCCAATTCATTTTCAATACTTAACTTTATATTTTAAAACCAAATTTCACATTTTCCAAGTTAAGTTATATTTCAAATTCCTCTTTTAACATTCATTTATTTAACCACTTTTAATTCATGGAAAAATCAATAACACTTTATAAAATCATTTTAAATTCAAATTTAAATCAAATTATCATATTTATTACTTAATTTAAACTATATTTACAAACAAAATCATAAATTCCCCAAATTAAATTATATTTCAAATTCTACTTTACCATTTTTTTATTTCACTTATTTAACTTGTAGAAAATCATTAATACTTTATAAAAATCATTTTTAATTAAATTTAAATCAAAATATCATTATATTTACATTTTTAAAATACTTTAAAAATTCTAGAAAAATATATATTAGCCACGGGTCTGTATATAATTTTCCATCTTAAGTCAAGTGATACGAATAATATATCATTTCAATCCGTAATTTATCAAGAAAACCCGGGTTCTATTATTTCAAACCCGCAGTCCCAAGTAAATAAGATGAATAAAAATTGCTCATGCCTATCATTTCGCCCATAACGATTTTTCCTATTCTAAAGTCTGTTCGGGTATGTGTCATTTCGACCCCTAGTGATTCTATTCTATCAGTCATAATTAAACTTTAGTTTAAACCATTTTAACTTATAAAATTTTATATTTTTCACTTTAAAAATGGCCATTTAAATGCTCTTTAACTTATGATTTTGTATAAAATAAACTTCATAAAAAATTATCAAATTTTAAAAATTCACTTAATAAAAATCAATGAAAATTTTTCTCAAAAATTTCATTTACTTTACAATTTAATTTAATTTACCATTTTCATAAATTAAAATAAATTTCCAATTCATTTTCATAACTTAACTTTATATTCTAAAACCAAATTTCACATTTTCTAAGTTAAGTTATATTTCAAATTCCACTTTTAACATTCATTTATTTAACCATTTTTAATTCATGGAAAAATCAATAAAAATTTATAAAATCATTTTAAATTCAAATTTAAATCAAATTATCATATTTTATTTACCTAATTTAAACTCCATTTATAAACAAAATCATAAATTCCCAAAATTAACTTATATTTCAAATTCTACTTTACCATTTATTTATTTCACTTATTTAACTTGTAGAAAATCACTAATACTTTATAAAAAACATTTTTAACTAAATTTAAATCAAAATATCATTATATTTACATTTTTAAAATACTTTAAAAATTCTAGAAAAATATATATTAACCACCGGTCTATATATAATTTTCTAACCTATGTCAAGTGATACGGATAATATATCATTTCAATCCGTAATTTACCAAGAAAACCTGGGTTCTATCATTTCAAACCCGCAGTCCCAAGTAAATAAGATGAACAAAAATCACTCAGGCCTATCATTTCAGCCCATAATAATTTTTTGCCTATTTTAAAGTCCGTTCGGGTATGTATCATTTCAACTCATAGTGATTCTATTCTACAGGGAACTTGCAGTGTGATAAATAGATATAAATGCAGTATAATAACATATGGCAATAATAGATGATATGACAGGTTTATAAACAGGGTAATTATCATATAAAATAAACAGGGTAATCATCAAATAAATCATATCACAGGCAGGTATGATAATATAATTCTACAGATTCATATGGTATCAATTCTCTAATTATATAAGTATAGATGTCAAGTGTGATTACTCACATGTTTCAAACTGAAGACAGAAAGACAAAGCACACACAAATTCTAGAAAGCACGATATCACAACTTAAGATTAGAGTGGGAAGAGAACCAAGATAGAGATCTTGTACACAACCAATAAAACAAGACAAATATAAATATAATTTCAACGTAGAATACATATTGAAACAATTAACAATAAAAGCAACAAAACACAACATGGTTTGGCCATTGCCTCAACCATCATATGCTCGGCCTAGGGGCTCTAATGTGCTCGGCCACCATGTTGTATTGGGTTGGGTATAGGTTCATAAAGGCATGGCTAGCAAGTAGTGGAGGAGTGGAAGTTATAAGGTAAGGAATACAAAGGGTTAAGGAAAATAAGTGGACATTGGTGCAACAACAAGGCTCGGCCTGAGGTGATGTGGGCTCGGCCATGCAAGGTGGTGGTCAGGTGATGTTTGGAGTTGTGGCCAAAGGTGGTGGAGGAGTAGGTGGTGGTGGCTACGGAGGTGGCCAAGGTGGAAAATGAAGGAGTGGTGCAAAATAAAGCTCGGCTAGGCAATTGTTCAAGACGTTTGTGGAGTTTTTATCAAGGGGAAGTCACGGCCTTGCATTGGTCAGAGGGGAGGAGGGTGATGTGGCCGTGGATGGTGGTGATGCTGGTCAGTAGAGGTGATGGAGGGGTTAGGCCGAGAAAATACAAGAAGGATCCAAGACAAAAATCAAATAAAAAGAAGAGGAAATAGTAGAAAAAATTTAAGAAGCCATTACCTTTTTCTTTCAGATCTGAAATGGCCGAATTTTTTTTATGAAATGGGAAGTTTCTCACATAAATTACAAGATAAAACCTATGGCTATTTGCCTAGTAAAAGTCGGTCAAGAAACATGAAGGGGCAAGCATTGAAAAGACATAAGAAATGAAGAGTTTTTGCCTCTTCAATTTACCATTTTCCTATTTCCTTTATTCAAATAAAACAAAAGAAAAATCATAAAAAAATTGGAAACAAAATAAAGTGAAAATGAAATAAATAAATTATTTTTAAGAAAAATAGGAAAATATAAGAAAATATTTTATTATATGTAAACTAGTATTGAAAATTGTAAACAAAAATATAACTAGTTTTGGAAAAATAATTCTACACTTTAAAAATGTTTTAAAAATAAAATCTTGAACTAAAACAAATTTAAAAATATTTCCATAATGAAAAAAAATCAAATTTAAAATATTTCAAAAATCTAGGGTTGTTACATCCTAGATATTCCCAAAGTTATGTTTTGGATCCAGATTTGATAGTCGGTTATTTAACTATCAAATAAATAATCATTCAACTAAAGGGTTCATTTTCCATTGACAAACACTAAGCCTTATTTTATTTAATTTTAATAAATTAAATCTCTTTATAAAATGTAAATATACGTATTTCGCCGGAATGGGTATATTCACAGTAGTATCCAACCCTGGGTATTACCTCGCATGACTTGTCATATGCCTTATCGAGCTCACTACGAATTTGGTCTGTATCGTACGTATGGAGTGCTCTCTGAGTATCCCACCAGTTTGATGGAGCTTACAATAAATGTATAAACTACGGTATTTATATAAAAATATGTTAAGGGGGATATAGGTAATGCCTTATTGTTGTTTTAATACTTTACTTTATTGTAGACATATTATAATACTGTATTGTACTATGTATGTGGATAGTTTAACGGATTCTTAGAAGATGGAATCCCAAACAATTCTTAAGTCATTGCACGCACGTTAGACACTAGAAAGGAAATGTAAAATCCCGTAAACATCTCTGAAGTCGTTACACTCATACTTACTTGTTTTAATTTAACTTACATAAGATCTTTAGTTTTGACTCGATTGTTTTTTTCTTTTCATTATGCTTGGATCAACCTAAGCATTTTAATGTTGAAAACCTTATTTCTAGAGGACGAAGACGGAGATTTATATACTATTTATATATATATATATATATATATATATATATATATATATATATATATATATATTCCACTTCATCATGTTGTTCCGTCGCATTGTTTATTTATTCCTGCTATATGTATAACTCTGATTTGTATTGTAAAAGTATAATCGAATGTTATTTGTAAAACGACTTCATGAACTGTTTATTTGATTATTATATTTTGTCATTCCACGGTGAGATTCTATGTTGTGTGTTTTCTTCTTTTCTATTATTTCTTATTTAACCCGCTAACATTCCTCCCTTTTGAATGGTTTGTGTTGACATGTGTGGTTTATTGTCGATTTAAACCGTCCAAAAAGTGGGTCGTTACAGTTGGTATCAGAGCTTTGGTTTAGCGATAAACATAGCTTTGTAGGTTCTGACTCATTTGAGATAAGGTAGTAAAACCCTAGAATGAGTTTGTCTAAGTTTATATATGAGAGAGCATATTTGTTAGTGTTATAAAATATTTTATATTGTGTTAATTTGTTTTGTTTAATATTTATAAATTTTGGTCGGTACATAGGACGCTATGGCAGCGATAGGGATTTCTAAACGCTTAAAAGGGCAGATCGACACAATATTGTTTTTGAAATATAGGTAAATGAAATAATTTTACCAACTATTATATTTTATATATAAAAGAATAAATTTTATAAATAGAGATAGTTGTGTGTGATATATTTGTTTGTTAGAAAGTGAAATTTTATACATATTGGTTGTAAAATAAAATTTACAAATAAAGTAAATATGAATTGGAAATTTGAGAACTTAAGTTCCAGGGGTTTAAAATTAGTTTTCAAAAAATTTTGGAAAGAAATATTCGTATTATTTGGAAATACTTTGATAGAAATATTTATTTGAAAGAAATGTTTTGAACGGAATTAAAAAAAGTTCTATATTCCCTTCTCTGTTGTTGGAAAATAATTTCAGTAATGACAGCCGCATCATCGACATTCATTTTTGAGTTTCAAAATTAGAAGGCCAATGTAGTAGCTTTATTACACATTCATTTTGATAAACAAATCATGATTTTTAATTTCTAGATATGATTTGGATATATTAAGCTATAAGTATATATACATATACATACATACATATGTGTATATATATATATAATTTTAAATGATTTGAAATGGAACCAGGTATTTAGTTCTTAAATTTCTACAAATTATGGATTTTAATTATTGTAATAAAATGAAATCTTAACTATTTTAATATTGGGAACTTCTAAAATGGAAAATAAGAAATTAGATGCTGAGTGATTAATAAAATATATAAGAAATTGATAATTGTAACTTGTAAATCAAAAAATATGAAAATTTGGAAGATGTAACTATTGAACATTTTGTTAACTAAAATAAATAAGATAAACTTGTGTAACATTCAATTACATTCTAAAAACATATATATAACTTACCTAAATGTTTAAAAGTTGAAATGTTAATATGGATATGTAATAGAATCTTATACAAGCAAAATCTTAATAACAAAAATGCTTCAAAATGAAAAAAAATGTTTATAAATGAAAAATTAACATGTACAGGAAATTTTATAAACTTGAGTTAATGTTTTGAAATGCTTAACAAATTAAATTGAATATATAAACGTGGATACTATTTAAGTAGACAATTTTAATCCAAAGAAGATGTTGAAATGATTTACTACTAAATTTAATATTTATTTATTCATAAGTAGATGTAATATTAAATGATACTGTATGTAAAGAAATGAATGCAAATTAAAAAGTTAAGAAACTTAAGTTGAAATAATCCATGAATGAATATTAATATTAATCAAGATATATAAACAGTAAGTGTTAAATAAACTGCAATGGAATGTATGAAATACTTCAATAATGAATTCATTGATGATTTTAAATAGTGCATGGAAAAAATTCATGTAATTAATTAATGAAAGAAGAAAATGACATTGTATGAATGAATCAAAGTAAATTATGGAAGAAAAAAAGAAACAAATCGAGAAAACTTAAATAATATGTTAAATTCTTTGTTGTTTGGCTTATGGGATGTTTGGGAAATGATACTTTATTTGTTGAGGTTGTATAGAATAATCTATGAAGAAATTACTAAAGGTTGTTGAGCGTAGGGTACACTTGATAGTTTATTTATCACTTTGCATGATTAAAAGTTTCTGAACCTGAACAAATCAATTGTTTGGTTTCTATGGATGTATGATCGATCGCCTTAATTTCATGTAATGGTTGTACTATTTTGTTTGCATATGTTTTGTGTTGATTTTCTTTTGTTACTAATTGAAACAACTAAATACTCTCTTGTACATAATTCTCATCATTTTTTATCGAATTACAGTTTTTGTAATGATATTTTATTGTTTTTTCCATGGTTTGGGATGTTTTATTATTGAAATATGACATATAATATAATTATTGATATAATTATATTTTCGAATCTATTCGTACAAAGGAGACTCTGTCAATTTTTTTTGTGAATTTAAGACTTAGATAAAGTAGATTAAAGAATAAAATGATTGAAGAATGAAATGTTATATAATAAGTAGATATGATATACTAGTACGAACACAAAACTGTAGGAAGCAATCGTTCAGTTGCATCTTTTCATGAAATGAAAATTTTAATTTAGTTTTTCAATAATTTTAGCTAAATATAAAGCGATAATATGTTGGAAAAAGTCTAAAATTAGAGAGATTTAAGAAGATATATGTGGAGAGAATAAAATAAATACCACTAGATAGATCTAAGGAGATATCTTAAACATATGCTTCCTGCTTTTTTGGCCTCATGCAATTTGGTTTTGCAAGCTTATTGTAGACAAACCTCCCTAACGTTCGGTTTATTAATATATTGAATGTGTTGATTGCTTAAGACTTATGAGTGTTTTATTAATATATTGTTAGGTGTTGGGTCATATATAGGAACCAGGTATGATCTCTAAGGCACGTTTGAGCAACGTTATCTTGAAGAAATTTATCGGCTCCACTACAAAAGAGATTGCTATTAGGTTGTGCGACATAATTCCTCTAGGATACACCGAAGACCTTTCTGTAGATTGCAATTATCTACAGAAAAGAATTGTATCTTTTACTAAAGAATTGATGTGAGGGAGGAAGGAGAAAGTAGCATGTCAAAAAATTCAATTGCTTTTGGCCTAGCATACTCTTATTTATATGGATGATGAAGGGTTATGAATTGTGACGGATGGCAGCAAAGAGTCAAAACTGCATTCATTCAAACAAAAAGGCACTTCCACTTTAGGTTCAGAAATGAAATCCAACAACCACAACCCTTCTTCAACTTACTATCTCCCAACAATCACCCATTAGATTCTAATTTTCGTTATATATTTATTTATGCATAAAGGAAAGTTCCTTTCGGACTAAACTTCCCTTTTAGTAAAGATATCTAAGTTTCAACAGAATTTTTGGTGGCGAATAGCTTAAACCAAAATCCTATTAGTTGTAACGAGATACCTAAACACATAAAGGTTAAATATGCTTTAGTAGAGTCACTATAACCTTGGATTGGTTAATATTATTCCTCTAGTATTCATGTACATTTATGAAGTTCTCACAAAACTTTATTATAAATTCTCTTCGTTCCTTATGGTCACATAGGTGTCGGTTATTTTTCCATCTTGTTACTTTGAACAAACCGATATCGCGTATGTAACAATCAAACATTTTACTCCTAAATGTTTATCTATCACTTATTTACAACTTATTGTTACCCTTTAAACTTTAAGCTAAAAGGAGTAAGATTGGGTTTCCGTTGCAGGTGATTAGAAAAGTTAGACCCATTGTACTGCTGGTTGATTTCACTAACTCTCTTGGTAATCCTTTCGTTAGTGGGTCTGCTAGATTCTTCTTTGATCTTGCATAACTAATTGTAATAACTCCATTTATAATCAATTCCCTAACATATGCATTTTTGAAGCTTACATGTCTAGAATTTCCATTATATGTTTTTTTATAAGCTCTTAACATTGCAGCTTCACTATCACGGTATATTGATATGGCCGATAATGGTTGTGGCCATAACTCAATTTCCATTAATAAATTTCTTAGTCATTTTACTTCTTTACCCAATGAATTTAAGGCAATAAATTCAGCTTCTATTATATAGTGTGTAATAACCACTTGTTTGTTGAAGGCCTAAGATGTGGCACCCCCTCCAAGAGTAATCCGGTAGTTCCTCTATGTCATTTTCAGGTGTTGCGCAACTTGCGTTTGAATAACCTTTTAGAACTAGTAGGATGTTTCCATAATGGAGTCCTCGTCCACCTAATCTTTTAAGATAACTTAGGACTCTACAAATTGCTTTCCAATGTGCAACACTAGGATTGTTTATATATCTGCACAATTTTCATACAATGAAAGTAATGCCTAGACAGGTGCAGTGCATGGAATACATGAGATTACCAGTGACACTTGAATATTCTAATTGAGCTAACGTCGTATTTGAATTCGCAAATAATTTGATTGAAGAACCGTATGAACTACTTGCTTCTTTAAAGTTTAAATACTTGTATTTAAGAAGTAACTTCTCAATGAAATGAGATTGCCATAAAGCATATCCGCCATTATGTTTCTTTACTTTGATACCCAGTATAGTATCTATCTCATTTAAATCTTTCATTTTGAAATATGATGTTTGGTACAATTTTGTCTCATTTATGCCTTCCATATTTATACCAGGTGTTCATCGACGTATAAACAAATTATGATACCATATCTATCTATGAATTTTGAGCAGATACACTTGTCCGCATTTTTATGCTTAAATCCATTAGACAGGATTGCAAAATCAAATTTCATGCCACTACTTTGGTGGTCGTTTTAGTCCACATAATGACTTAACCAGTTTGCATACATTTCCAGCCATAATGAAACCTTCTGGTTGTTCCATATATACCTCCTCGTCCAAAAATTCATTCAGAAAGGCAGCCTTGACATTCATTTGATGTACATACAGCCCATGAATAGACGCAAAAGAAAAGAGAACTCTTCTTGAGGTTAACTAAAGATGGAAGCGTATGTGTCATAATAAAGAATACCCCTCCTTTTATCTAAAACCATCGGCAACTAGTCTTGCTTTTAAAGTTTATATTGATCCATTTATGTTGTATTTTCTTTGAAACACCCATTTATATCCAGTTGGTTTTGTTCCATTTGGCAAGTCGGTTAATTCCCAAGTATTGCTTGATAGAATTAAATCCATCTCTTCCTGTATTGCTTCTTCCAAAATGCAGCATCTCTTGAAGCTATTGCTTCTTTAAAAGACTTAGTATCTCCTTTGGTGCTTAGCACGTAAGGAATCCCATCAATTATTTCTGATCTGTTTCCAATGATAAGATGAACTACATCATCAGTTGATAACTTTATATGAAGTCAGGTCCTAGATCTTTGGCCTTCCTTTGTCTTTGACTCCTAGGTTCTTCTAGCATACTCGGAGTGGCATTTTATTAGAAGAACCTTGGTTGGAACAGGTCCTAGAGTGACGTTTTGAAGCATCTTCTATATTCAACTACGTTACCTTGTCAATATATAGTATTGATATCATTGCAAAAACATTAGATTCGTCATTTTCAACCATGTTTGCCATGTGTCCGTGGTTGGAAGACTGTCCTGCACCTTTTTCTACCTTTTGAAGAATATGCAATCCCGTTTAAAGTACCCTGGTTTTCCATAGAAGTAACAGTCCTTTTTCTTTTTGAAGTCTTTGCTTCTGTTCTGAGAATGAGTCTAGTTATTGTTATTATGCCTTCGCTTTCAAGTTTCCTTATGCCTTTTGTTATCACTGCTGACCAGATTCACATTCAAATCAGATTCAAAAAACTTCTTTTTCATGAATCCGGCTATGTTCTTCGATTTGTATATGCTTCTGAATCCGTTCCATTATGAAATCCTCTGTTAAGTGCATAAGCTTCTTCCTATAATCCGTCCAACTCTGTGGAAGTTTGGCTATGACATCACCAAATGCTTCAAGAATGGTTAATTAACATCCTTTACTTTGTTTATAATAACCTGTAATTCATGCACTTGATCCAAAACTAAAGTAATGTCAAACATCTTATATTCAAAGAATTTAAAAATTGAAAACTTATTTGTTCCTTACTTTTTATTGATATATTTTGTCTCTAATGTTTTCTAGATTTCCCTTGGAAATTTGATTGAGGTGAACAGATCATATAAAAAATCAGATAGTGTATTTAGTATGTGACTCTTGCAGACCACTTCATCTTCTTCTCTTTCCATTCTCTTTGCTATGATTTGTTCTGTATCTTTGGCAGCAGATTCTGGTATTGGTTCCAATTTAAAGTCCAGTATGTAGACTATCTTCAGAGTGGTAAGAAGTAACATAATTTTATATTGTCAGTTGGTGTAGTTTTTTCCATCGAAGCGATCGAGTTTGGTGAATTCCTGGTTCATAATCCTGCATGTTAATTATGATCCTTGCATTGTTGGCACAATAAATTCCTTGAAATTGTTAGAAATTGGGTTGTATTTAGGAACTAGGTATGATCTATGAGGCATGTTTGAGCAAAGTTATCTTTAAGGAATTTATCGTACCCACTACAAAAGAAA
Source organism: Allium cepa (assembly GCA_030765085.1). Lineage (NCBI taxonomy): Eukaryota > Viridiplantae > Streptophyta > Magnoliopsida > Asparagales > Amaryllidaceae > Allium > Allium cepa. The sequence goes on along the minus strand of CM060945.1, from coordinate 790,775,843 downwards.
TTGCATTTAGGCAGTGTGGCATAATTCCTTTAGGATACAATAAAAATCTTCCTCTATATAGCAATTATCTACAGAAAAGAACTGTATCTTTTACTGAAGAATTGATGTGAGGGAGGAAGGAGAAAGAGAGTATGCATAAAACTTAAATTGCTTTTGGCCTAAAAGACTCTAGTTTATATAGACAATGAAGGTGTATGAATTATGACTATTAACAATAAAGAATCAAAACTGCATTCGTTCAAATGAAAAGACACTTTAACCAAAAAACACTTTTGTTTGTGGTTCAAAAATAAAAGTTAACAAATGCAATCTTTCTTCAAATTACAATCTCCCACCATATATGCAAAATAATGCTTGAATTAAGGAATGATCCAGCTATGAAATGAGAATAAAGTATGCACATACTAAAATTATTTATATAAACTAACCATTATGGAGGTTTGTCTACTGTAGGCTTCAATTAGTTTTCAATAGTTTTAGTTAAACATCAAGTGATAATATATTGGAAAAAGTCTAAAATTAGAGAGATTTAAGAAGACATCCATGGAGATAATAAAGTAAATAGTATTGGAGAGATTTATAAAAACATCTTTAAGACATGATCCTTGTTTTTTTGGCTTCACATAATTTTAGTTTTGAAAGTCCATAGTAGACAAACCTCTCTAATGGTCTTTTTTAGTTCAACAGCAAGTGATAATATATTGGAAAATGTCTAAAATTAGAAAGATTTAAGGAGAAATCTACGGAGAGAACAAAATAAATAGAATTGGAGAGATTTAATAGGACATCATAAAGACATGCTCTCTATTTTTTGGTTTCACACAATTTGATTTTGCAAGCCTACAGTAGACAAACCTCACTAATGGTCGGTTTGATTAGTTTAATAAAATAATATCCAGCATATAATAATAGATAGACTTTAGCATAAGTTCTCTATTAGTGATACATATGCTCACATATATACGCCGATATCAAACTTCAGGCCGGCATGATTGTCTATAGCTTATTGTCACAAATTAGAATAAAAGATGTTTAATACAAAATGATACCAAAAGCAATCAAAACACTGAATAAAAATTTCAATTTGCATTAAGTCAAAATACGAAAATTGTTTTATGTACTTGAAACTAAAAGAGAAGTGAATTGAACATAAATGAATAATATAAATAGAAAACATGTATGATAAAAGAATTCAAATTAATTATAATTCAATTAAAATTAAAATTAGCAAATGCCTTTGTCAAAATTTGCTAGCTCCAGATTCTATATGAAATTAAATATATTTTCATTCTTACATGGTGTATTTTCATATATTTATATATATTGGAATAATAAGCGTAGTTTTTAAACACTATAATCATTGTAGATTTTGTTAAAAGTTTATAAATTAAAAAAGTTCTTGATGTTAGTGATGCTTCTTTCTAGCACAAATATCTACATTATAATCTTCATATTTTACAATTATTTTTAAACTATCGAAATATGTGTTTAATTTGGATTTTTAATTTTTATAAATTTATTAGGGAATAAGCATGATTTACTTAGTACGTTTATATCTTTTAGTTTAGTTGATATTTTATTATAGGATGATGATAAACTTTTAATTTTATGTTACTAATTTGGGCTTAAATATGAACCTCACTATAATTATTTTCTTAGTGATTTAAACACTTCATATGGTTAGGAAAAGATTATTATAATAATGTGTGTACATGTCATTCTTTCATTTTTCTTTCAATATTCATGTATAAGCATTTTTAGCAAAGCCATCTGGCTTTATTGTGGCTGTCCACGTATATAAAAGAATAAGAAACAGATGTTAGGCACAAGCGTCAAAATAGCTTCAAGATAAATAAAGCATAAGAAGTTGGCAATAAGGCCAACTTACTAAAATAAAACCTAGTCCCTCCCCCTCAGAATAGGATGATCCACTCCCATCACTCCCAACGCTCCCATCACCTATAGATTCAGGCCGAATAATGTGATAAAATCTCGAAAATAGAAATGCTAAAGTAGGCATGAAGTCCATTGAGTCCGAGCAGTAAAGATATTTCCTATTTCAATTATCATCCAATAATATATTGTGATTCATATCAGCAATATGCCCTGGTATAGTGAGAGCTAATCCTCATCACCTCCAACATACTTATAAAACCAGCCGCTCTTTAGGTTATACCTCATATTAGAATTCCCATGAATCAATGCCTGCTTGGAAGCACCATAAAGAAATCATCCAAGTAGGTGGAGCCACAACTCTCTTATCCAAAGATGAAGCAATCTCAATGGGAACCATCATAGATGGAGCAACAATAGTGGCCTAGAAAGGCTTAGGAACCCACTTTAGAGCCGAACGAGGAAGCGGAATAGGATTAGAAATCGAGATAGGTGGGACATCGATTTGATGTTACAAATTTCCTTAAGGTGGCCGAAGGAGTGAAATACTAAGCATATATCAGGTTTCCAACTATAATGGCATCGACAGTATCAACATGGCTTTCAACAATACGAACAGAAATCTAGAAAGGCAATGGCTTATACAAAAAAAGTTAATCAGGGCTATGGAATATGCTAACTTATTTTAAGCTATTTTATTTGCATCAAAACATGTTAGTTTGCAAATTACACTGGCTGACTAGATTAGCCCAATCATGGGTTGTAGTACAGATGGCACGTGACAAAAATAAGCCCAGACTGGAATGGAAGGGATTCGACCCCTAGCTTTACCCAAAGGACTCTACGGGATGATAATGAAAGGTTGAACATGAATAATGGAAGGGTCAGCCTCAAGGACACAAAGCATTTTTTCTTTCTTGGATAACTTGAAAAAGAATATAGAATTGTTGAAGTGGACTGCAGTCCACCTGTGACGACCCGCCCTTTTCGACCCTCGAAAATCGACACAAAATACTCTACAGTATGATATGCCGACAATCAAGTGCCAGAAAAGACAGATTGTTGAGGAAAAAGAAAGAAGGTAGAAGAAAGAAGAAACTAAAAAATATCAGAATCTCACAATCGCAGCAAAATATAATATAATATATAATGTCAGATCTTTATCACAAAATGAAAACTATATCTTTTTTATACAATATATCATCAGAGTATCACAAGAAAACAACAATTACCAGCCTGACAATTTCAAACAATCACAGCAGCGGATATAAACAAGTACGGGTAATAAATCTCGGCCTCCAGCTCCTCTCCTGTACTCCATGACATCCTATCTTGTAATCTATAATACTCGGTCTGACCCGAGCATTATAATGAAATAACACCCGAGTCAGTCTGGAATACCAGCTGATAAAAATACACCCAAATTAAAGTTTCAAAAATCTTTTTAAAAACAAAAGCATCTCGTAAGACCACGCCATAAATAAACATGTCAGGGTTTTACCTTGCGATAGCTAAAACACTTTTTATAAAAATCCTCTGATATTATAATAGGGTATATATACAAATGCTTATTAAAATAGCCGAAATGGTTACATTCATTAAAATCCAGCTACTAACCACAATCGTGGGTAATACAAACAAAACTCGTAAAAGGCGCGTAAGGAGAATGGATTTTCAACTAATGACTAGGCACTGGGGTACCACCTGTCACAGTACATGGCCTAGATCACCGTACTGAGGACTACTCCCGATCCCCTGCAACACAAGGCCGGGACTACCCCTTACTGGATAATCTCGAGTAAGATCACCCCACGGTTGGGATCAGCAACCGCACCACTAAGCCGAAATAAAGGGGACATCTTGACAGGGATGACCTCACCCTGAAATGGATGCTACCCACCTAGCCTTGCTGTATAACCCCTGATTTTCATTCATTCCCGGTTGATGAGGCTTGAGGCTAAGCATTACCATTTTAGAACGTTTCATTTAGAATGCCCATCGTCCACCTGACGATGTTTCGAAAGCATTCATCCATACAAGTCCGTCTCGGGTTCTAACGGAACCAAAGGCACTACTCCGACTACATCCATTTTGGAAATATCCTCAGGATTAGTAGCGACTAGCCCTTGCACTTCACTGCTCCATCTTCGATTCCGAACTCGTTTTTCCATGAAAATGTACAAACCGGATCGAAGTGGTTTTCGAGAAATTAATCTCGATCCCGGTCTCTTCGAAACGATCAACATAGTGGCCAATATTGATAGTCGGTGATTTAACTATTAATTAACATTCATAAGCATCCATCACACAATAATTTCCCACATTATTTATTTTCCTCGAAAATATCTTTGCAAGATATATTACCATTTTCCAATCCCTTTGAAACAGTTTTCAACCCACACTCTTCTTACGGAATAAGTTTCCAAATATTTATTTCCACTGAAAATATCCAAGTACCAACAATTAAGATTTAAACTAATTTAAATTCTTTATTCTTGAAAATACATTAAAAACATTTATATTAAAACTTATTACATGCTTAATTTAAAATATATATACTTTTAAAAATATTCCGAATAAAATTGCTTTATAAAATATAAACTATTTCTTAAAGTAAAGGTTAAGCTATCTAAATTTTGAAAATAGAAGTTATGAAATTCTATTCAAGTTCCAAATAATACTTTAACCAAACTTATTCTTAAAATAAAACTATTCTATAAAATATAAATATTTAAAATTATCTTTAAACATAATACCTATGAACCCTTTAAAATAATTACTAATATAACTAATTATTCATATTTACTTCTGAAATCTTTACAACTTAAATAAGAATTTTCTTTAAAACTCTCTTTTAAAATCAAATTTAAAACTTTTAACTTTTACTTAAAAATCTTCTTTAAACATACTTGGCTTTTCAGGGAAATACTTCTCCATTCCAAAATAAACCAAAGAATTCTTTTATAAATCCTGCTGGATTTATCTCAATTCGAATTTACGTTTAAATCCCGTAAATTGCTTCCAGCACCTTAAAAATAAACTCTTTATTTTAAACACATTTATATTTCTTGGAATATCACTTTCAAAATATATGCTTAAATATTTTAAATAAAGCTTCTAGAAATTACTTAATTAAAAATAATACTTAGGAAAATATAGAGGAGTTTCTAAGTAATTTAAACCGAAATTACCTTTTTAAAATGAAGTTATTAAATCAAATATTTATATTATAATTTCTTCAAAACATGCTAGATTTCCAGGAAAAAAGTACACTTCCCATTCTTTAAAAACAATCTTACTATTATTTTTAAGCATTTTACACTTCTTATAGAAATTCCCACCGAAATCCTAAACTTTCAATATTTATCCCCGATAAATATTTCACTTTATTTATAAACGCAGTTTATAAACTTCATTTCACATTTCCCTTTAAATCACAGTTTAAAAACCTTAACAGACTCCAAACCAATTTCCGAATTTAATTCCTTTTTAAATTCTTTACTTAAGAATTTCTTTTATTTCCTCTTAAACCCAATTTATTTTACTTATATTTAAATTCCCAGATTGTATTTACCCAATCATAGCACAACACAATTTAATTTTCAAATTAATCTATCACAGTATATAAATAGAACACAGTATAACAAGATCTAAATCAATTTATCATAGGATATCAATGAGATATATCACAAATATAAATAAAATTTCTATTTGTGAGGAAACCAGTTGGATCCTCCAACCTGTTTCCCTGCATCCACAGATATTAGCGTAACCAATAAATATCGATTCAATCTGGTAATAATTATCATATTCAGTTAAACAACCAATCAAATATTTAAATATTAGCTATTTAAATTAACTGGTATCCAGATGTGAGTGAGATTAACTCACCTTGAATTTGTTGAGCGTTTAAATTTTGAATTAAATCGACCGCGATTGATTTAACCTAAAATTTCGCTAGCTCCGATCAACTCCAACTTCGTATCGCAGCATAGATCGCGTCGCTACGATTCCGGCGCTTCTCGTTTCTTTGAAATCTGAGAACGAATGCATTAGATATGAATTTTTAAATGTTTTTAATATAATTTATAAACAAATTATAAACAATTTCTTTTCTTCCTTTTTTTAGTTAAATTACCATCGGCTGAAAATAATACCTCTTCTTCCTCACGCGACATCCAGGTTCAAACGAAACCCAAAGCACACACAAAATTTATTTGCCCGCCGCTCACCCACCACCCTACGCGTCGCCGATCAAGTGTTGCACCCACGCACGTTTCCACACCGCCCACGACCGGCCCTATCCTAGACGAGCTCGGCCTCATCTCTGCATCGAAATCTCCTGTTGAACGGCTCCGTCTTAGGCTTCGATTGCCGACGATCTACGCGATGGTATTCGATCACAACCATTCACCTTGTAGGGCTTGACGAGCTCTATGACTTACTAGTTGGAAGAATTAGCTAAACCTCAATGGATTGATCACAAGTTAATGAAGAAAGTCGATGTTTCTCAGCCATTAAAATATCTAAGGCTCCGGCTTCCAAAAGGAACTAGGGTTTTACAGAGAAAACGAATTTATATACGATTTTATAATACTAATTTAATAATATTACCACCTTTAAGCAACTTTTTCAAACTAACTCCAATTGAAAACGTGCCGACAGGCGTTTCTAAGGTTTTACCCGCATTCCGAACACAATGAAACGTGTTTCGGAGACTAATTCGATCATATGCGCGAGTTACGGGAATAAACGATCAATTTTAAATTAATTCGATTAAAATAGTTTCTATGCGTTTTGAGCTGCCAGGGTCAAACGACAATTCCGATTGCTACGAAAATTGAAATCCGATAATAACTAACTATTACGGATCCAATGGAACTGGTTTCATCGAATTCCGAGGCTGTGCCCCGGAAGGCTATTTTAACTCGACGATTAATTCGAGCGATTTTCAAAATCGTCGAAATCACTTAAAATTTCACTTTTAAAATTTCACTGACTTAGTAATAAATCATATAGAATTTATAATCATATTTGAAATCATTCTGATTCAATTCGTACCAAAATCTGGTTATTTATAATATTATATTATTAAATTCCATTATTAAATTAATATAAAATTCCAAATTTAACCTATCGACATTTAATTCTATCCAATAGTCCAATACTATGATTCAAATCCAAATAAACTTAAAATAAATTTTGAAACCAATTTCGTATCTATTTATATCCAGATTCACCAATTATCCCAATTCCAATATTAAATTATTATTATCCAAATTTCAATTAAATTGCCATATTTAAAATTTTGACAAATTTTATTTATTTAACCAAAATCTTATTCATAATTAATTCAAAATCAATATTTAACATTTAAAATGAATTAAATGTTCAAAATCTAACGACCAAAATTCTGGGTCGTTACATTCCTCCCCCCTTATAAAAATTTCGTCCCTGAAATTTGCTTAGGTAGAAAGAATGCTGCAAACCCAATAGCAAAACTTACTTAGTGAAAATCTCAAATTTCACTTTGCCTAAATTCTTTAGTTTCAAATCGAAACTGCTAGTTTTGATTTCTTTTCCAAAATCCTTTTATTTAATTTCAATTTGAAATCAATTTGTCGTTTACGAAACGTTTCAAAATTTTCAAAAAAATTTATAACTTTCAAAATTTTCGAACTCCTTTGTACGAAGGAGCTTTTGCAATATCGCAATAGATATAAATACATATACATCGACCCACACGGTCAAAAAAACAAATATATCACAATATATATACCATTTTCCCAATTTTATTGCGTAGGCGTATCTTTTATTAGCAATTTAAAGGCAAGCGGATACGCACTCCAACTTTATCGATTGCCTCTCGTACCTGTACTTACTTAAACAAACACATGAGTTTTCAATAATATGAGAATTTATTAACATTCTATTATTAAACTAGCCAAACACATCAATTACACAGTTTAAACCAATAAACCTCATAATTTAACATGTTGACCATATTTTATCAGCAATCTAAAGATATAAATCACCATTTTAATTTCCTGACAAATCCAAACTTCATTTTTAATCTCCTCGAATGATTAAAATTCAAGTTTACTTTTTACAGTTCATATTTACTACAACCAATTCACTCTCTCTTCAATATGATTAACATATGCCTTACTTACATCAATTTATTCCAATTCAATTCCAACTTGATTCACAATCAAATTCTTATTTTCAATTTGATACCTTTACATTTCTTTTATGACCTACATTCATTTTTATGCAAAACCACTTAATTATATTACACTTATTCCAATGGAGTCCAAACCAACTTTATTTGCTTCTTCAAATCAATCCACTTCCGTTTATAACAATCGACCAATTTCTATGCAAATTTAACGTTATCCAAGCAAGTAACAATCAATTATGCTTATAACCATTTAAAATTAATTCCAACCTAGTTTATATTAAATTTTATTTCATTCAGAATTTTTCACAATCCCATGTATTCTAATTTCCTTGCAATTTTTAAATCAAATCCTTATTCTCACTTCAAATTCATCATCCAACTTAAGTTTATATTAATAGCATTCCATTCTATATTATTTACAACTCATACATTCTTATTTCATCACAATAATTAATTAAAATCCTTTCACTTGCATTTCAATTTCATTATCTAAACAAATTTCATTCAACGCCCCTTATAAAGCTCGACCATAATTATTTTCCAATTTGCTTAAGTTCTTTCAATTTCACAATATTTCCGTTTCTTCTTATATCAATTTTATTTTATTTTCATTTGATTCTCATCCAAATCAATCCCAATTCACTTACAAATTTTAATTCAATTTGTTTTCTTACTCAATCCATTTTAAATTTTAATTCGTCTCCTCGATTCATTCTGAATTTTATTAATAATATGACCATTTTCAATTATCTTATACCCAAACTGAATTTTATTTGCATTTTGGACCATACCTATTTTAAATTGATTTTTTTAATTCAATCCAATACAATTTCCATTTAATTTAGCCTACACTAAATTCATTTCTAAACAATCCTTTTTGAATTTAGCTGAGCGAGAATTTAATTCATTTAATATCATTCTTACTTAATTTGAATTCCATTTAATTCAATTCTTTTCCCAAATTTAATTCAAGTTTAACTAAATTTTATTTAGCCAACTTAAATTCATTCCACTTCCTTTACTACTTAAGAATTGAATTTCATTCAATATTATTTATAACGCAACTGAACTTTGATTTCAATTCAATCTAAATTTAACTTGATTCCTTTAATTTAAGTGAAATCCAGTTCGATCCAATTTTAATTCTCCATTCAATTTAAATTTTTACTCTCTAATATATAAGTTCAAAAACTTATTTATTAACCTAAGTCCATTCACCTTTTATATCTCTCTTTACCTTATCTTACTTTACATTTCATTTAGGATTAAGTTTGAATTCACCATACCATTCAACTATTTCCCATTTGTGATTATAATTCCATTTTACTTGGGTTTACAATTTGATTTTCTATTCTTAAGTCCACCAACTTATTTACTTAAAAGTTTATATTACTCATTTTAATCCATTTACGTCTTATAATCACAATTCTAAATTTTATATATATGTATCACTGAATCCTTAAGGATACAAATTTTCTTTCAATTTAATTCTTTGCACAATTTTAAATCCACAATTTCAGATTATAAGTATAACACTTAATAGCTTATAGGTACAATTCATTACACAATGACCCTCAATTACAAAATCATTTTACATTTCAATTTAATCCAAATCAATTTGATTCTAAGTCCAAATTATTTAACTTATCCCAATTTAAATTCAAATTTTCTATTCACTTCCATATACTTAAGTTAAATTTTAATTCTAGGATTAAAATTTTCATTTCCTTCTTATTAATATCAACTTCACTCAATAAGTTCAATAGCTGATTCATTTTAACTTTACACGTTATTTAAATAGAATTTTCCAGAATTCAATTACCCGGTTTTATTCCAAAACCATATTTAAATAATAATCAACTCATACCTACTTGGTATATCAAATTAAATCTCCAGATTCCAAATAACTTGTTTATACCAAAACAAATTTCCCTTTCGAAATTTCTAAAACCACTTTTATACCCAACAAGTCCAAACAAATATCATAACCAATCACCACGGAAGCAATCCATCACTTAAGAAACTCGAAAATGAATTCTGATGATGTGGCCATCATCATCAGGATTATTTTCCCACGACTGAAGTGAGTTCAGTGCTTCCTTACTTTCAAAAATTCATTTCAAAACAATTCTCATGCAAAAATACTTCCCAAAATAATACTCCATCATTGCCTTCAAACACTTTGGAAAACATTTCAAACATTCTCAAGATTTTAAATTTCCAAACTTTTGTTTTCATTACATTTAAAACACTTCTCAAAATTTTCGGGATTTAAATTCTGGTTAAATTCAAATTTAGTTATACTCTTTTTTTATTTAAACCATACTTAGACAATTCTATTTGGTTATAAACCATTTCAAATTTTAAATTCTTACCTGATTATAGTATTAACACCCAACATCCAAATATATAATAATTTCAGAAAATTATTCCTTTTATATCAAAATATAATTTCGGGTAAAATATTTCATTTACCCATTTTAAAAATAATACTATGTCGGTTTATCTTGTTTAAGAGTTTAGAAACCCCTATCGATACGGTTGTACTTCCCGTACCGACCAGAATTCATAAACACTCAATCGATAAGTCAACACAGTATAAAAACAATTTTGTATTCACTAACAAGTACGCTCTCATATCTATTAATACACTCAACTCATTATAGAGTACAATTGACTCTATATCTAATGAGTAATTTCCCCACCAAAGCCTAGGTTGTCGCCAACCTAAGCTCTGATACCAACTGTGACGACCCGCCCGTCTCGACCCCCAAAAATCGACACAAAATACTCTACGGTACGATATGCCGACGATCAAGTGCCAGAAAAGACAGATTGTTGAGGAAAAAGAAAGAAGGTAGAAGAAAGAAGAAACTAAACAATATCAGAATCTCACAATTGCAACGCAATAAAATATAATATATAATGTCAGCTCTTTACACAAAATGAAAACCATATCTGTTTTATACAATATATCATCAGAGCATCACAAACAAACAACAATTACCAGCCTGACAATTTCAGACAATCACAGCAGCGGATATAAACAAGTACGGGTAATACATCTCGGTCTCCAGCTCCTCTCCTGTACTTCATAACATCCTATCTTGTAATCTATAATACTCGGTCTGACCCGAGCATTATAATGAAATAACACCCGAGTCAATCTGGAATACCAGCTGATAAAAATACACCCAAATTGATTATTAAAGTTTCAAAAATCTTTTTAAAAACAAAAGCATCTCGTAAGACCACGCCATAAATAAACATGTCGGGTTTTTACCTTACGATAGCTAAAACACTTTTTATAAAAATCCTCAGATATTATAATAGGGTCTATATAGAAATACTTATTAAAATAGCCGAAATTGTTACATTCATTAAATTCCAGCTACTAGCCACAATCATGGGTAATACAAACAAAACTCGTAAAAGGCGCGTAGGGAGAATGGATTTCAAACTAATGACTAGGCACGGGGGCACCACCTGTCATAGTACGTGGTCTAGTTCATCGTATCGAGAACCACTCCCGATCCCCTGCAACACAACGCCGGGACTACCCCTTACTGGATAATTCCGAGTAAGATCACCCCACGGTTGGGATCAGCAACCGCACCACTAAGCCGAAATAAAAAGGACATCTGAACAGGGATGACCTCATCCTGAAATGGGTGCTACCAACCTAGCCTTGCTGCATAACCCCTGATTTTCAGTCATTCCCGATTGATGAGGTTGAGGCTAAGCGTTACCGCTTTAGAACGTTTCACTTAGAATGCCCATCGTCCACCTGACGATGTTCCGAAAGCATTCATCCATACAAGTCCGTCCCGGGTTCGAGCGGAACCGAAGGCACTACTCCTACTACATCCATTTCGGAAATATCCTCAAGATTAGTAGCGACTATCCCTTGCACTTCACTGCTCCATCTTCGACTCCGAACTCGTTTTTCCACAAAAACTACAAACCAGATCGAAGTGGTTTTCGAGAAATTAATCCCGATCCCGGTCTCTTCGAAACGATCAACGTAGTGGCCAATATTGATAGTTGGTGTAACTATCAATTAAAATTCATAGGAGTCCATCACACAATAAATAATTTTCCACATTATTTATTTTCCTCAAAAATATCTTTGCAAGATATATTTCCATTTTCCAATCTCTTTGAAACAGTTTTCAACCCACACTCTTCTTACGGAATAAATTTCCAAATATTTATTTCCACTGAAAATATCCAAGTACCAATACTTAAGATTTAAACTAATTTAAATTTTTTATTCTTGAAAATACATTAAAACATTTATATTAAAACTTATTATATGCTTAATTTAAAATATATATATACTTTTAAAAATATTCCGAATAAAACTGCTTTATAAAATATAAACTATTTCTTTAAAGTAAAGGTTAAGCTATCTAAATTTTGAAAATAGAAGTTATGAAATTCTATTCAAGTTCCAAATAATACTTTAACCAAACTTATTCTTAAAATAAAACTATTCTATAAAATATAAATATTTAAAATTATCTTTAAACATAATACCCATGAACCCTTTAAAATAATTACTAATATAACTAATTTAGTCATATTCACTTCTAAAATCTTTACAACTTAAATAAGAATTTTCTTTAAAACACTCTTTTAAAATCAAATTTAAAACTTTTAACTTTTACATAAAAATCTGCTTTAAACGTACTCGGCTTTTCAGGGAAATACTCCTCCATTCCAAAATAAACCAAAGAATTCTTTTATAAATCCTGCTGGATTTATCTCAATTTGAATTTATGTTTAAATCCCGTAAATTGCTTCCAGCACCTTAAAAATAAACTCTCTCTTTATTTTTAAACACATTTCTATTTCTTGGAATACCACTTTCAAAATATATGCTTAAATATTTTAAATAAAGCTTCTAGAAATTACTTAATTAAAAATAATACTTAGGAAAATATAAAGGAGTTTCTAAGTAATTTAAATCGAAATTACCTTTTTAAAAGAAAGTTATTTAATCAAATATTTATATTATAATTTTCTTCAAAACATGCTAGATTTCCAAGAAAAAAGTACACTTCCCATCCTTTAAAAACAATCTTACTATTATTTTTAAGCAATTTACACTTCTTATTGAAATTCCCACCGAAATCCTAAACTTTCAATATTTATCCCCTATAAATATTTCAATTTATTTATAAACCCAGTTCGTAAACTTCATTTCACATTTCTCTTTAAATCACAGTTTAAAAACCTTAACAGACTCCAAACCAATTTCTAATTCCTTTTTAAATTCTTTACTTAAGAATTTCTTTTATTTCATCTTAAACCCAATTTATTTTATTTATATTTAAATTCCCAGATTGTATTCGCCCAATCATAGCACAGCACAATTTAATTTTCAAATTAATCTATCACAGTATATAAATAAAACACAGTGTAACAAGATCTAAATCAATTTATCATAGGATATCAATGAGATATATCACAGAATATAAATAAAATTTCTATTTGTGAGGAATCCAGTTGGATCCCCCCAACATGTTTCCCTGCATCCACAGATATTAGCACAACCAATAAATGTCGATTCAATCTTGTAATAATTATCATATTCAGCTAAACAACCAATCAAACATTTAAATATCGGCTATTTAAATTAACTGGTATCCAGATGTCAGTGAGATTAACTCACCTTGAATTTGTTGAGCGTTTAAATTTTGAATTAAATCAACCACGATCGATTTAACCTAAAATTTTGCTAGCTCCGATCGTCTCCAACTTTGCATTGCAGCGTAGATCGTGTCGCTGCGATTCCGGCGCTTCTCGTTTCATTGAAATCTGACAACGAATGCATTAGATATGAATTTTTAAAGGTTTTTAATATAATTTATAAACAATTTCTTTTCTTCTTTTTTTTCAAATTAAATTACCATCGGTCGAAAATAATACCTCATCTTCCTCACGCGACATCCAGGTTCAAACGAAACCCAAAGCACGCAGAAAATTTATTTGCCCGTCGCTCACCCACCACCCTACGCGTTGCCGATCAAGTGCTGCCCCCATGCACGTTTCCAAGCCGCGCACGACCTCCCCTAGCCTGGAAAAGCTTGGCCTCATCTCTGCATCGAAATCTGCCGTTGAACGGCTTCGGCTTCGGCTTCGATTGCCGACGATCTACGCGATGGTATTTGATCACAACCGTTCACCATGTAGGGCTTGACGAGCTCTATGATTTACTAATTGGAAGAATTAGCTAAAACTCGATGGATTGATCGCAAATTAATGAAGAAAGTCGATGTTTCTTAGCCATTAAAATATCTAAGGCTGCGGCTTCCAAAAGGAACTAAGGTTTTACAGAGAAAACGAATTTATATATGATTTTATAATATTAATTCAATAATATTACCACCTTTAAGCAACTTTTTCAAACGAACTCCAATTGAAAACGTGCGGACAGGCGTTATTAAGGTTTTACCAGCATTCCGAACACAATGGAACGTGTTTCGGAGACTAATTCGATCATATGCGTGAGTTACGGGAATATACGATCAACTTTAAATTAAATCGATTAAAATAGTTTCTATGCATTTTGAGCTGGCAGGGTCAAACGACAACTCCGATTGCTATGAAAATTGAAATCCGATAATAACTAACTATTATGGATCCAATGAAACTGATTTCGTCGAATTCCAGGACTATGACCCGGAAGGCTATTTTAACTCAACGATTAATTCGAACGATTTTCAAAATCGTCGAAATCACTTAAAATTTCACTTTTAAAATTTTACTAACTTAATAATAAATTATATAGAATTTATAATCATATTTGAAATCATTCTGATTCAATTCGAACCAAAATCTGATTATTTATAATATTATATTATTAAATTCCATTATTAAATTAATATAAAATTCCAAATTTAACCTATCGACTTTTAATTTATCCAATAGTCCAATATTATAATTCAAATCCAAATAAACTTAAAATAAATTTTAGAAACCAATTTCGTGTCTGTTTATATCCAGATTCACCAATTATCCCAATTCTAATATTAAATTATTATTATTCAAATTTCAATTAAATTGCCATATTTAAAATTTTAACAAAATTTATTAATTTAACCAAAATCTTCTTACTTCATAGTTAATTAAAAATCCACATTTAACATTTAAAATGAATTAAATGTTCAAAATCTAATGACCAAAATTATGGGTCGTTACACCACCCTTCAATTTCCAAAATTGCCGACAATGATCTCAAACTATGTAATGAGGATTAGATCCAAGAAAAAGTTAACAAAGTACTCCGAGCAAAATTGAGCCCCAGCTTCCAATACTTCAACCGGTGGAACCATAGCTCCATTTATCTCCACTATTTCAAAATTGCGGGGAACAAAGACCCCAGTTAAATACCCCTTTAAATTAACTATTAATAAATTGGATAAATTAAACTAAATAAGATAGGGATAAAAATTGAAATTTTGCAAAAAATGAAATTTGACCAAGAAAGTTATGTCATTGCATTCGTCATGAAACTCGAATCAGTTTCCATATATAGTATACTGAAAATAGAGTTCAAATGAAAAAGTTATGGACGTTTGAAGTTTTCAGATTTAAAATAATTACAATACAATTGAAATTCAGATGAATAGTTAATTTTAAAATTTGAAACTCGAAAATAAATGGTAGATAGAATTAGAGATCAAGGAAACGTTAAACTTAACACTAACGTTAAATGTTAATTGAGGAATTAAATAAAAATAACAACGGCTAAAAGTTTACCCTTTCGAAATAGAGAGAGAGGTCAACCCCTAGCGGTTGGCCGATAGCATAGGGGAGGTCCACCGCTCCTTATCAGGTGGTAGCTAGGGTTTTTAATTCTTAACAATCCAGATTTAATTATTTTAATCTGGCGGTTGTGGTGCTTTCACACCACTATAAATAGGACCCTAGACCCCTCACTTTTATTCATATAATTTTTTGGGAACATTGGCAAAGCTCTGTCAGTTCATCTACTCAAGATTTGGAAAAACTCCATTAAGGTTTCAGGTAAGAAATCCTATAGATCTAGCTTTGTGTATTGTTTATTTTCTCAACTTCTTCTCCTTCGAACCTTTAATTTTTTGAATCTAACGTGGATACAAATCCCTTGTTTATATGTATCAAAAAGTAGAGATTTAATAAGAGATTATCAAAGGCGTGTTAAATCCAAAGGAGGCAAAACTAAGGCTATACTGTGAGTGGAAATGTTAGTTTTTCTATTTTAGTAGTTGATTAGTATAATTTGGGTTTGAATAAGCCTTTGGGAATTTTGATTTACGGAAACATCATATTGTAAACCCTTAACTCCTTTAATGTGAAATATCAATTCTAGATTTAAATCTCAAACTGTTTATGTCAAAAATAATGGAAATTATGCAGATTTGCAGTTTTTATAATTTTAGTTTCTATTCCACTCCTTTTTTCCTTTGAATTTGGTTAAAAAAAATTGATTAAAGAATAGTGTGTAAGGTATGAATTTTACTTGTAGTTTGCACAGCCTATTCCCATGAATTAAAAATAAATTCCTTTGTTTATTTTCATGTGAAAAGGAGTTGAATAGAGTGTAAAAATTGAAATTATTTGTTTCTGTTATCAAAATATTCCACTATTTTGACGTAATAAATTGAGTCCAGAATTTTATTTTATATAAGTTTGTTTGTTGGAAGTTTTGGATATGAGTATTGAAATTTTGGTATTGTTGATAACATGAAATATGACCAGTATAATTATTTAAAGTGTTGAAATTTAAATACTAGTTTAGAATGTATATTCCACACGCTTAGAAATTACTGGGCCTGTATTTATACACACACAATAGCGTAATTAACGTATAATTATATTGTATAAATACGTAATCAATCTTATTAAATCCCCCTTGGAAGGTAATTAATGTTAAAAGGCATAATAAGAAATATTTCTTACAAGGCCTTTATTAGGAGATATGTGATACTATATGTAGAGTGTATAAAGATTATGACTAAGTTATAGGAATATGAGATCATTCAAAAGCACATGGAAGTCTGCCCCGCTAATCTGCTTACAAGTAGTGTGACTTTGGAGCTGATGTGAGTCATCGCGTATAATAATTGACTATGACGTTGCAAGGTTAGTCCCAAATTCTATAGGGTAAATCTACCCAGCTAATCTGGCTACCAGTACCTATGAATAATTGACTATGACATGGACCTGCTTTATATTAGGTAGTAAACGGTCGAAGTCTGCCTAATTTCCCTTAAAAGGTATTAAGTGACTTGGATAATATCTGTTGCATTGATAGGACATTATTGATGTAGATATGTGTTATTGGGATGATAGCAAGTGAGCTATAGGCTTATATTTGGAAGGCCTTTTTATTTAAGCCTTTAGGCTTATATTTGGAAAGGTTTATGTTGTAGGTAGAAAATGTAAGACATATTCCTATTTCAATTATACTGGCCAAGTAATAATGTTGTAAAGCTCGAGAATTTTATTCACCAGACATATGTTGTTCTGACTCTCTTCTCATTACAATATAGAAAGATGATGATGTTGAAGGCGAAGGCATGGAGTAAGCACATAGCAATCTCTCTATTTATCTATTCATGTTATTTTCACATGTACTAATTGGAAATTGTTGTATTTTAAAAATGATGTACCACGAATATGTAACGTTTGTTATCTATGACATTTTAATTTAAATGAAATACGTACTACTTCTGTTATTATATTTTATCCTTCCTTTTGAGTTCTGAATATGTTGATAAATTGCTTTGTATTGTTCTTTTTACCCACCAACAGCCAGCTTTGAGATGTTCTAAGTTTCAATGGGCCTTCTTTAGGTCGGAACTTAGGCCTATTTTAGAGTAGGTTGTTACACTTGGTATTAGAGCCTAGGTTACCCATCAACAGAGTAAAGCATACATATGAGTGATGCATTTTTTATTTTTGAAAAGTATTTTTCAAAAACTCTACTTTATATAAATATATATACTTATTTTGAAGATAAGCTTAACTCGATAAATTCTAACTATAAAGGCAGTGGTGACCACATTCCGAAAGGATAGACGAAGTGACTATGATTTGAAAAAAAATAAAGTTAAATTTATACTCCTGCTTCTATTACCCACGAGGCAGAGTCGTATTGTAAGAAGTGGACTATGAAGAGCACGAGCATGACATATGGAGTCACCCTAGAAGCTAAATAGACTTCGTGATAGTTGTGAACTTTATAAGCGTAATACATGTCGATGTTCACCTTAGGTGTAATTAGAAGATTTACATAAATCGGCTAATAGATAATATGGATAAGAAGTGTGGATGGAAAATATTGTAGCTCCAAAATTAATGGAGCAATAAATGTGGAATAAACAGAGAGTTACAAGAATTCAATAAGGATATAAATGGACCAATTAAGGACATTATTAGGGTAATTTTTAAGAGATAAGAAAGGCATAATAGGTATAAAAAAATTAAAATGAACAGACAAATGACTTAATTTGTCCATTAGGAAAATAATCAATTATTATGGATAGTTGAAAATTATAAAAATAGCAAATAAACATGTTAGATAGTAGTTAAATATCATAGGTCGGTATGATTGTGATTAGGGTAAATTATGTAGCCATAATTATACATATGAAGGTTGGTGGGCCTAGCTCAATACATATAAGTAGATGGGAGATAAGAATATATATGATCTAAACAACTAGAAGGAGTGGAGAAAGTTTTCACAAGAAGGTGTACATTAATCACCACAAGGAGATAATCGATTTTTTATGAAGACTGAGTCAGGAAGAAGGAACATTCAATAGGAAAGTCAATTTCTAAAATCCAATCCCATGCAAAAGAATTTTGATTAAAAGATTTTTGAAAATTCCATAAAATATTTTGAATGGGCTTTTCAAGTGATTATTAAATCAAGATCTTATGTATCATAAGTTGAATTTTTTTGAAGAAAGTGATTTTAGTCGACTTTGAAAATAAGCTACCAATTTTTTGGTGAAAAGTTTCAGAAAATAATGTAATTTAAAAGTGGTGGAACCTTTTTGGATAATTTTGTATAAAAAAAAGAAATTTGCAAATCTGATGATTTGAAGAGTTGAAAAAAAAAGATTTCACCTATGAATTTCTTAGTTTATAATTAGTTGAATTAGAACGTTTTCAATTTTTGGATTCTTCATCTTTGAAATAAATGCAAAATAGGGCATATGTTAGGCGCATTGATTTTTTTTCCTACTTTATAAATTTGAAAGTTCTTTTCTTTAAAATTCTTTTTAAATGTGGTGTATAAATGGAAACGACACTTAATTAAAATAGGATAGAAAGAATAGAAGGTTAACAATGCTCAATAAGATTGGTGGAAGAAACATTCCTGTATATTGAAATGGGGGAAATGACAGCTGAAATAGATAGTAATAGCATTAGGAATTTATTATAATAGTAGAATTAGTAGTCTAGTTAAATATAATATAGGATGAAAGCAATAGGGATAGGATAAGAAATAATAGGGTGGGATTTATCATTGTCTACTCCACTTTTCATTATTTAAAAGTTATACAATATGTTTTTGAAAGAAAAATAATGTGAAGGATTATTGAGTTTTTAATGTATTGGATTAAAAAATCCAACTATTAAAAGAAGTAAGTTTTTATATAGAAAAAAATTCATATTTCCTTTTTGAAACCAATGAATTTTTGAATTTGATGTTAAGGATAAAGCGACAAATGCTTTTAAATTTTTGAAAAAGATGAGTTTTGGAAGATTTTATTCAAATGCTTCTCGATATTCGATTCCTCAAACTATTCTACAAGATTAAAATTCTATTGGAAAATATGTTTAAAGTTTTCTTTTGAAACGAGAAAATTCCTAAATTTCAAATGTTACATTGTAGCGTAATGAGGATTTCAATGTTTATATTTTCAAAGATAAAGCTTTTGATAAGGTACTTTATAATTGTGAAATTCTGGTTTTAAAGAATGAGGAAAACTAAACTAAATTTTTATATGGAGTAAATAGGGATCACTACCTAGGTAAGGCAGTGTAAAAGTTTTAGGATATGAATAAAAGAGGAACAATATATATAACCATATGTAGTTAATATTGGTATAGGGTAAGTATCGATCAAGTACCAATATGAGATACTTTAAAATATCATGATAATATCAGATAATGTCAGTAAAATATCGGACATGTATAGAACATGTTATAAATGATATCGTACCATGTTATAATATTATATGGATGTTTAGCATTCAAATATTTGGATAGATAATTCCAAATTACTATCAAAGTCTAGCTGCATAGAGTTTATAGATTATAGTCTGTTTATTGAGATATTCTATTTAATACAAATCATAATATAAGCTCATAAAAACTAAGGAATTTGTATGATATACATCTTTATTATTTTATACATTTTCATACAATATTCATTGTTTCTTCAGCCACCTAATCATTTATATTACTTCCTAAATTTTCCATATTTATAGTTTCGTTGTTTTCATTTTCACTTAATTTATCAAGTTAGCAATGTTGATTTGATACCAATTACTACTTTAGCTCATTCCTTATCGATGTGTCAAATATATAACTTTATCGCTCTTCAACTTTTATTTCTAGATGTATGATAATAAATAATAAAATGAATTTTCATAAGCTAACCTACCAATTAGCAATGGTGAACAAAAAATAACTAAGAGGACAATTAGCTCTTTCATGATCTTATCTTCAGTGGTAAAGTCTTCAAGAAAATAAAACATATAAAATAATTAAATAAGTATGGTTTTCTTTATTAAAAGACTGATGAAGAAGCCTAAAACTGTAAGGTTGAAGTAGAAAATTGGTGCATTAAGATTTCTAATATGATCTACAAATTGTCATTCATCATACGCAAAAAAAATATTGAGAATGTAAAGAGATTTATTTGTAAAGATATTTTCTCCAATACATACAATAATGAACGATACTCTTAAAGTTTTTTGGATATTTTATACTAAGTTTCATAAAGATATATTGTCAAATATTGGATGATATATCGGTAATGATATTTTAAGTGATATTTTGAAAAAAAATATCGCCGAGGAGCGATATGAGATATATCGGTGATATATAAGCGATATGATTTGATATTAACTGCATATGTACAACTTGTTTTGGAAATTTGAAATCGATCTCAAAAATTTAATTGTAAAATATTGGTAAAATTGTGAAGATTTTATGGATTTATAATTGATTTGTAAGTAGACTTCACTAGTTGACTTGAAATGTAAATTTCTATACTTTGATTTATTTGGAGCGATCTCCGTGTAACTTCCATAAATTTCCAGTTCTTAAATATCTCACTTTGGTTAATTTATGTAAAATTATAATGGCAATCTTATAACCACGCTTAACGCGTGCATGACATGCATATATATAGCATGGTTTACGATTAGAGGCGAATTAATTGGTGATTAACGAATTATGATTTATGGACATTAATTATAAATTTAACGAGCAATAAGTTTCTAATTAGTGAGTGTTAAAAGGAATTAAATGGGGTGTAACGACATGGAATTTTGGTCGTTAAATTTTGAACATTTAATTCATTTAAATTGTTGAGTGTGAATTATAATTTGATTGGAAATAAGAAAATTTTGGTTAAATCATTAAGATTAGTAAATTTCAAATATGGCAATTCAATTGGATTTGGATAAATAATAATTTTATATTTGAAATTGGGATAATTGGTGAATCTAGTTGTATATTGATTTGAAAATGGTTTCTAAAATTTTATTTTTAGTCTAGATGGATTTGAATTATAATATTGGACTTTTGGATGGAATCAAAAGTCGATAAGTTAAATTTGGAATTTTTATATTAATCTAATAGTAGAATTTAATATATAATAATAATGCAAATAATCAGATTTTGATTCGAAATGAATCAGAATGATTTCTAATGTGATTATAAGTTCTATGTGATTTATAATTAAGTTAGTAAAAATTTTAAAATGAAATTTTAAGTGATTTCAACGATTTTGAAAATCACTCGAATTAATCAGTGAGTTAAAATAGCCTTTCGGGGAATAGTCTCGGAATGCAACGAAACTAGTTCCATTGGATCCGTAATAATGAATCATTATCGGATTTCAAATTTTGTAATTTTTGGTATTACCGTTTGCTCGTACGGGTGAGAAATGCGTTGAAAATTTAAATTGGTAATTTAATATTTAAACTCAATTCAAAAAGCTATCTTTCATGTATGATTGAATTAGGCTCTGGAACACATTCCATTGTGTTCAAAATACGGGTAAAACCTTATAAACACTAGACGACACGTGTGATTTGGAGTTCGTTTGAAAATCTTGTTAAAATTAAAAATATTATAAAAATAATAGTTTAACTCGTACATAAAAGTATTGTACGGCCCAAAACCCTAGCCTTCTTTTTACAGCCGCCACTCAAACAATTTAATGGCCGGAAAACACCGACATTCATCTTAAATTTTCGAACAATCCATCAAGTTTTAGCTGATTCTTCCAACTAGAAGATTGTAGAGGGAGGAGAGATGCTTAATTCCAACGGTGGTGATGGGTTTTAGCGTAGCATAGGGGGAGTAAGGAGGATGCATTCGTCGCCGTTTCATTTGAGTTTTAAGCGACGTTAGGGTGACCGAGTTTAGAAATTTTCAAGCCATTGGAAGGGTGTGTGACGAACTTCAGTGTGTTGGTCTCTGATTAAGTTCCGGGGCGACGTGGTGGGTGTGGCATTAAGCTTTTGTTCATGAGGATGGGTTCCTTTGAGTGTGATTATCCTGAAGCATATGCACGAGAGGGAAGAACAAACATGCGGCCTTGATTTGGTAATTGAAATCAACGGCCTCGATTTGTCTGATAAAATTAAAAAGAAAATTTGTTTTAGTTTATATAAACCTTTAAAATAACAAAACTTTTACATGCTTTATCAGAAACCGATGAAGCGAGAAACGTCAAAATTGCAGCAACGCGATCTACGCAATACAGCAGATCTGGAGGTGTTTGGAGCAAGCGAAAACTTTGAGTTAAATCGAACGGGTTCGATTTAATTTAAAATTTAAACGCTCGACGAAACTCAAGGTGAGTTAATCTCACTCACATCTGGAATGCCATTTAATTTAAATAGTTAATATTTAAATGATTGATTGGTTGAATGTGAAAATTATTATCAGATTGGATCGATATTTTATTTGTTGTGCTAACATCTGTGGATGCATGGGAAACAGGTTGGAGGGATCCAACTGGATTCCTCACAATATAGAAATTATCTTCATAATCTGTGATGTATTTTATTGATATTTCATGATAGTTTAATTTGGAAATTAAGTTAAGCTGTGTTAGGGTTGGATAAATATAATCTGGTATTTTAAAATATAAATAAAATGAATTGGGATTAAAAGGGAAATGAAAAGGAATTTTTAAGTAATGAATTTAAGGAAATTGAATTCAGGAAATGGGAAATGTGTTTAGAAATAAAAATATGTTTTATTTTTAATGTGTTGGAAGAAATTTATGGAACTAGGACGTAAATTAAATTGGAGTAAATCGAGCAGGATTTATAAAGGATTAGATGGGCTACACTAAAATGGAAGTGTATTTCCTGAAAAGCCAAGTATGTTTTCAAAATAGCTTTTAAGTATAAATTAAAGTTTTAAAGTTTTTGTTAAAAAGAATGTTTTAGAGAAACTTATTATCTCCGATCGTTTTTAGAATTTTAAAGTAAATCTGTTCAAATTAATTTTAAAGTTTGGAAAGTGATTACTAGGAAATTTTAAAGTAAACTGGCATTATGTTTTTAAAGAAATTTTCTAATATTTATACTTATATAAACTTTTATTTTGTGGCTTAAATTTTACTTGGAATTTTGTATAGAATTTCTTAGCTATCATTTTAAATCAAAGAGTATTTAAAGTAGTTTTATTTTAAATGTTTAAGTATATATTTTTGATAAAAGTGATTTAAATTATAAAAATCTAAGTTTTAAGAGACTTGGTGTTTTAAGTGAAAATAAAATAACTGGTTGAATTGTTTGTTTATTTGATAGTTAAATAACTAACTATCAAATTTGGACCCAGATATAACTTTGGAAATATCTAGAAGAGGTATGAGAATTATATGGTACAATTACTGTTCGAGGTGATATGCTGTACATATAAACTCATTCGTTCTTCTTGGATGTTGGTAAGGAAATCCGTCTACTAACAGTTAGGCGGTGAACTCCGATCTTATTTTCGTCTATATATTTCCTAAAGAACCGTGGTTGAGTTAACCGGGAAATAGCGAACGTTGTTTCGAAGAGACCGGGATCAGATTTTTGATCCGAAAACCACTTCGATCCAACAAGTATGTTTCATGATGAAGACAATAGCTTGGAGTCGAAGATATAGCAGTGAAGTGCAAGGGCTACTCGCTACTAATCCTGAGGGTGATTCCAAAATGGATGTAGTAGGAACAGTGCCTTCGATTCCGTTCGAACCCGGAACGGACTTGTATGGATGTGTGTTTGATATTACACTTTGAGATGTAAAGCTGGTTTCTATCAAATATATTTCTGTTGGTGGCGGAGATTTTATTCTCTTAGCTTAACACCCTTCTCTGAAACGTACGAGCTCATAGGTTATGTAGTTGATGGTTACTAGTGATACATTTCCAATTTGGTAATGTGGCATACAAAGTGCTGCTGATCATTTGTTGAAAGATAACGCTTAGCCTCGAGCCTCATCAACCGGGAATGACTGAAAATCATGGGTTATGCAGCAAGGCAAAGTGGGTCACGTCCATTAGGGTAAGGTCATCCCTGTCTAGATGTCCCTTTTATTTCGGTTGTGTGGTGCGGTTGCTGATCCCAACCATGGGGTGATCTTACTCGGGATTATCCAGCAAGGGGTAGTCCCGGTCTTGTGTTGTATGGGATTTAGGGTGGATCCTCGGTACGCTGATCTAGACCAGGTACTGTGACAGGTGGTACCCAGCGCCTAGTCATTAGTTGCAAATCCATTCTCCCAACGTCCCATTTACGGTTTCGATTGTAGAACCTAGTATTGCCTGAATTTAATAAGTATAACAATTTCGGCTAATATCAATAAGTATTTATATTTAGACACTATTATAATATCAGAGGATTTTGATAAGAAATGTTTTGGCTATCGCAAGGTAAAAACCCGACATGTTAATTTGTGGCGTGGTCTTACGAGATGCTTTTGATTTTTAAAGGATTTTTGAAATTTTAATAATCAATTTGAATGTATTTTCTCACGCTGGTACTATAGACTGACTAGGGTGTTATTATATTATAATGCTCGGGTCAGATCAAGTATTATAAAAATACAGGATGGGATGCTTGGGATCTCAGGAGAGGAGCCGGAGTCTGAGACGTATTACCCGTACTTGTTTATTTCAGCTGCTGTTATTGCTGAATTGCCAGCAAGTTGTGAGGCAGGCTGTTATAACTGCCAGGCTGGTAATTGTTGATTTGTTTATGATGTACTCTAATGGTGTTATATATATATATATATATATATATATATATAACAGATAAAGTTTTCTTTTTGTGTAAAGATTGGATATATCTATTATATTTGTTCCGATGCAATTATGAGATTCTGATGTTGTTTTGTTTTCTCTTCTTCTACCACCTTCTTTCTTTTCCTTAGAAATCTGTCTTTTTTGGCACTTGATCATCGGCATATATACAAGTGGATATTTGTGTTGATTTTCGAGGGTCGAGAAGGGCGGGTCGTGACAGTTGGTATCAGAGCTTAGGTTAGCGATAACCTAGGCTTTGGTGGGGAAATTACTCATTAAAACTAGAGTCAATAGTACTCTAGAATGAGTTAGAGTGCAATAATAGCCATGAGCACATATTTGTTAGTGAATATAAAAACTTTTTTATATTGTGTTGACTTATCGGTTGAGTGTTTATGAATTCTGGTTGGTACGGGAAGTACAACCGTATTGATAGGGGTTTCTAAACTCTTAAACAAGATAAACCGACATAGTATTATTTTTGTAGCGGGTAAATGAAATGATTTTACCCAAAAATATATTTTGATTTGAAAAAGAATGATTTGTCTAAATTATTATGTATATTTGGATTTTAGTTGTGGATATCTTAATCAAATAAGAATCTAAAATTAGAAATGGTTTATCACCAAATAGTTCTATAAGTATAACTAAAATTTGATTTAATCCAGAATTCAAATCCCGAAAATTTTGAAAAGGGTTTCAAATGAATTTGAACAAAAAGTTTGGGAATTTAAAATCTTAGGAATGTTTAAAGTGTTTAAAGGCAATGATGGAGTATTATTTTGGAAAATATTTTTGAATGGAAATTGTTTTTGAAAAGGGAATTTACGGTAGTAAGGAAGCACTGAACTCACTTCAGTCGCTGGAAAATAATCCTGATGATGATGGCTACATCATCAATATTCATTTTTGAGTTTCTTAAGTGATGGATTGCAACCGTGGAGATTGGGTATGATATTTTTTTGGACTTGTTGGGTATACAAGTTGTTTTAGAAATTTCAAAAGGGAAATTTGTTATGATAAAAACAAGTTGTTTCGGAATCCGGAAGTTTGATTTTGTAGGATCGATTTCATCCTAGAGGGGGGGTGAATAGGGTGATAGTGTTAATTATAAAAATTAATCGCGAAAGCTTATAAAATATTCAATTCAGATCACAGAATAGCAGCACAGATATCGCAGAATATAAATAACAGAAAAAACAGAACAACACAGAATTTACCCAGCTTCGGCAAAACCCTGCCTACGTGCTGCCCCCAAGGTTTCTACTAGAAATTAGATAGTCCCTCGCTTACAGACGTAAACTCGCTATACCCGCTATTGACTAATCTAACTCTACGCTCAAAACCTTGCCACAACTCAACCACCGAGTTGCGAATTCTCAAGCTACGCCACGTAGCTTGTCCCCTAGTCACACGACTAGAAATTTAAACGGTCTTAAAAATGAAAATACAAAACAAAAAACAAATAAAAAATAAAAAACCCTATTTTTAAATTCTTATCCCTTTATGTAAACAAGGCCGGCCCAAGTGGTTGATTTCCTTAACCCATATCCTTTTATTATTTTCGACTCTCTTCTCTGATAAAACAAATGGCTGCTCGTGTAAATTGCTCTCGAGAGATTTGACTTAGGGCTTCGGCTTTTCATGAAATTGAATTAGGGCTTTGTCCCTTCTTCGTTTCGATTTAGGGTTTTTGCCAATTGAAGCGCCGACCTTTGATACTGTTCGACTTCGATAATCTTTGATTTGCTCACCGCGGCTGCTTCGTTGATCGAATTCCTTCTTCGGTATGTAATTGTATGCTTTTGCTTTTACTGATTTTGTGCTTGCTCGAATTCGATGCTTTTGAGATTGCCGATGATAATTGTTTATATAGGGTTCGTAACCCTAGATTTGCGTTCGTACAATTATATTTGAATTTATCAATTTCGTCATCTCGGCCACTTGATGATGCTTGAATGTTTGAGATTTATTCTGACTTTTTCATAATCTTATAAACTTGGGTTACTTGGTTGACACGGTTTAAAGTCATCGGCTTTGATTTTGACTTGTTCATATGCGTGTATATTCTTGCTATCCACGGCTTTGGCTCCATTGACTTCGGCCATATCTGTTCATCTGCACTTGTGTATATTTGGCTTCACTGTGAATTTGGTCTTCATGATACATGCATTGCTGTTGTCATGATTGTTGTGGCACTGAACTTGAGTTGTCTTCATCGTTGTTCATTGAACTGGCTGTTGTCTTTGTTGTTGGGTTGCTGTACATATGAACTTGCATTCATTCGAGTTGTATTCACATTTTTTGTTGTCAGTTTGCCTTGTATCACTGAGTTACATTGAGTAGCTATCGGTTGCACTTGCACACTTTCATCATTGCTGCCTGGTCGACTTGATATTGTTGATCTTAGTGGCATGTGTTCCCTGTTGAGTCTTTAGTGATGCTTCCTCTTTGAATTTATTTGCAAACGGTTTTATGTTCACTTGAGTTTGGTCTTGAATTTGATGTTGTTTATATCTTCATGTTCTTCACTGTGTTCCTGGTCTGCATGCATGTGCTTTGATGGTTAAGTGGTGTTTTCTGAAACTTGCAGTAGTCTTCATTGCAGTATTTTCCATTGTTCCATTCTGGTTCTTCATGCATGTTCTCTTTTCATTGCTTTGTATCATTCTTTGTATCATATCACTGAGTTTGTTGTGTATACTTGTGGCTGGTGATTCATCTTTCTGCATTTGGTCTGGTTGCATGCCCACTATTTGTATCCGCAGTGGCATTGTTTTGTTTGCATATATCACTAGCTGTTAGTTTTGGCGTATGGTCAGTGATGCACTTGGTTATTCGATCCCTGTTTGATCATTGAAGTGTCTGGCCTGATGCTGCATACTTGTTTGTTGCATTGACATGTTGTAGCTGGTCTTTGTATTGTGACATGTTCACTTGTGACTGTTGCTACACACTGTTGTATTTGGACTTGTACCTGTAATTGTATTCATGTATACTGCATTGTCGTCTTATGGCAGTTGCTTTGTCTCCATGTATTTCATGTAGTATGGGCATTTGAATATGCATTTGTGAATATTGTCGAGTCTAGTTGATGTAGTTGCACTTGTGTACTTCATCTATGCACTGTGTCTTTTGTTTGCACCTGTTAGCCTGTCCCTTGTTTGGTTTTTGGTGACATCTGTTGGCTGTGCATTGAGCATTGTTCGAACTTGTATCACTTGAGTTGAATCCAGTTTCACAACTCGGGTTTGACCTTGTGCCGAAGTCGAGATTTTATTTATGTTGCACCTGAGTTGAACCCGTCTTTTTATATGGGTTTGACCTTGTGCTCACCTGTCCCTGTAAATAAATCAAGTGTATATATCGACGTGCACGGCCTTGTGGCATATACAGTAATACACTGTGTATGTCACAAGTTGCTCGTGTATGACGAATTCAAATTTAAATTATGACGAACAACCCAAATAACTGAGACAAATCATATTTTCAAAAATCATGTTTTATTTTATATTGCAAAAATATTTCTTTTTCAATTTTACTGCGTTAGTGAATATTTTTGCAGATTGCTCAGATGATGGATTCAAACTGGAAGGAAGTTGAAGATAAATACGAGTGTGAGTAATATGTAGTGAGGTGAACTGTCAATATGAAATGTGATGTAATTGTAATCAAAGTTGTATAGTTATAGTGAGAGCTTGAAATTGTACTATTCAAAGATGTAATAAATATTTGTTTGAATAAAATATTCGTTTGAATTCAAATTCTGTGTTATTTAATTTATTCAAAAAGTATTTTATTTAATCTGTGAAAACAAAATAGTATTTTAACAAATACATTTAAACGAATGTATATATGTTTATTATCATCAAACAAAAATCATATAAACGCATATTCAACAATCTCCCCCTTTTGATGATAACAAACATATATTTAAGATTTTGAATATGTTTAATGTATTTGATCATAGATATATCCTAATTGCTCCCCCTATTTAAATGCTTCCTCTCTACACAAAGCTCCCCCTACAAATATGCATACAATTAAATAATATGCAAATGAGCCTAGATGCAAATGGAAAATATTTGACCTTTGCTTGATTGACAAAATCTTAACTTTTCTCTCCCCCTTTTGTTATCAGCAAAAGAATAATGGTAATGGAAAAGTAGAGATATAGTGATCGATATTAATTTAACATTAAAACTCAATTGAATATAAATATTAAATTTCAATAAAAAATCAAACAAAAATCATAAATATTTTGTTAGGCGCATATTCCACTTTTAGAATGATGGAAATGATGTCATCATATAAAACCATACAGTTGTGTCTATTTGTGGCATATTTATATCAGGAATTTGAATATCTACTAACCATGCATAACCGTTAGGACTTTTAAATGAGATTAGTAGTATTCCAATTTTATTTTAAAAAAAATGAATTCAAGTATCTTCTAACCACGCATAACCGTGAGGACTTTTAAATGGGATTAGAACCAACTTGTTTATTTAAAAAAAACTTTTGATATGCGTTCCATACATGCATAACCGTGAGGACTTTTAAATGAGCATGGAAGCACATAACAAATTACAAGTAATTCACCCATGCATAACCGTGAGGACTTTTAAATGAGAGTGAATACTTTGGTATTTATTATTATTATTATTATTACTATTACTACTACTACTACCCTTTTTTTTAAAAAATGTGAAAAATGAAAAACGAACAATTCCTGTTTAAAGTACCACATGTCGACAAACTATATAGAATTTTGATGAGTGATGGTCGTTAGAAATATGATAGATATAGAGATGGTCATGGAATTTTTACCAACAAACAGTTTTATAACTCTTGTTTAAATTTCTAAAGAAATTTATTAATTATGTCGTCTCGAGTCATAATATTTGATTAATATTAACACTCATCACTTTTTCAATCACTATTTTTCTTTTCGATAAACATTAGGGAGTTAGATTAGTCAAAATAGTCATTTAAAATCAAATTCAAAAATAATTATGAAATTAATTTTTCAAAATGACTAATCTGAAAATATGGTCAAAAATGATTTTCTCGAGGGGGTTTTAAAAGAAAATTTTCTGCTATTTGAAAATTATTTGAAATGAAGAATATGCAGATATTTTCTTTGAAAAACGACGCAGCTACTAAATGTCTCAACAAAAATCATGTTTCACTAGTAATTTTTTTATCAACTAGATTACCAGTGTAATCTACATCTGAATTTCTCTTTTACTCAAAATTATCATCAATTGAATTTTATAGACCAAAACATGAAGTGAGCACCAAAAATTTCAAACTCAATTTTTACAGCAATTTAAATGACATTCTTTTGAAATTATTTGAAGCCGTGTAAATAATCAGAAAACCGTGAATATAGAGTCAGCCATATTATAACCAATTGTAATATCCAACAAAACACTATTTTTAATCCAAACTGATATGAAGTAATTCAAAGAATCTAGAGAATTTTATAGTGTTGTGGCATAAGAATATAATTTGGCTAACTATTCAGAATCAAAATCATCATCTTTTCATCAATCTCAATATTGGCTGATTTTAATTCAGAATATGGTGCAGATTATCACATTTAATATATCGTTCAAATAAATATACAATTACCTGTTTTACCTTTACGATATTTTTCGTTGTTGTCCGTTGTGATTCTGTCACCTTTATACTAGGCTAAGGAACTTTGCTCTGTCGTCCGTTGTGATTCTGGAACAGCCAAAAAACTAGAGAACACTATTGTTGTTCCTTAGCCTGCCACCACACCTACACGATGAAAGATTTATGTGACCTATTTGTTTTTATAGGTCCATGGTTGTTAGTGGCAGAAAATTTTGGAAAACAATTTTGTAAAGACCCAAAACTAATTATAATTGTTCCCTTCGGCACCCAAATTTGTTTAACTTTGAAAGATTTTAAATTTGTGCCTTTTGGAACCCAAATCGGTATAGTTTTTACATGTTTGGGTCTATACAAACAATTATTGTGATCGTGTCCAAATTTTCTACAAATTGTGCACATAGAATTAACTTGATTAATATTGCTTTCAACAATTTTCGAATTATTATATCCAAGTCCTTGTCTAACCGTATTAACAGTTTGCTTTCCTAATAGCATATTCAACGATTTTTCACTTTTTGAAAATTTATCTAAAGTCGTTGACAGTTGTTGGACTTGTGATTTGAGAGATTCATTTTCATTTAACAATTGTGTGCACTTTTTAATAGAATTCTCTCTCCTAGTATTTTCATTCTCCTTTAAAATCAGAATTTCATTTTCAAGTGATTTTATATTGATTTCTGATTTTTTTTAATTTCCTCTTCGAATGTTGGACACTTATCACACTTAGGGATTCTACATTGATAGTTCTTAACTAATTGATCAAGTTGTTTATTGCATTCTGTCAAAGTATCCTTTTGAGATTCAAGTTTGGCGTATTTTTCCCTAAGTCGTTCAAAACAGCCGTTTACTTCATGACAATATATAAGCAACTCAGAATGGGTAAGTTTTGATACCTCACTTGGCTCGTCATCGTCACTGTCAGTTGTATCACCTCGAAGACACAATTCTGCCTTTTCGCTTTCACTGCCAGTGCTTTGATCATTCTCGTCTATTTCATCCCAAGTGGCTGCAAAACTTTTCTTTTTCTGTTTCTTTCCATGGCTGGATTTAATTTGTGGACAATCGGGCTTGATATGACCGGGCTTGTTGCAATTATAACAAATGATCTTCTGTTCTTCTATGTGGTCAAATGCTTTGCCTATTCTGCTTTTCAATTCCTGATTTCGAGCTGGATTTCCGTGTTTGCGATTCCATTTTTTGAATTTCCTTATTAACAACTCTAGCTCTTCTGCTCCATCATCATCATCGTTATCATCATCACTTTCGGTTGTTCCTTTGAGCGCTATTGATTTCTTTCGAGCATCTCCTTCTTCACGCTCTTCCTTGAATTTCATTTCTAGCTCATAAGTGGTGAGATTTCTGATGAGTTCTTCGACTTTGAGTTGTTTTAAATCTTTCGATTCTTGAATGGCAGTTACTTTCGCTTCAAAGCTTTGTGGAAGGACTCTGAGGATTTTCCGAACTATTTCCAATTCGGTGTATGTTTTTCCGAGAGCTTTTGATTTGTATACGATATTAGAAAGTCGTCCGTACATCTCTTTGACATTTTCTTCCTTCGCCATTGTAAAGTTCTCGTATTCGCTGCTTAGCATGGCAAGACGAGATTCTTTGACTTGAGATGTTCCTTCGTGAGTCACTTCTAGTATGTGCCATATTTCCTGCGCAGTTAGACAATGTGAGACACGATTAAATTCAAATTGATCTAATGAACAGATAATAGAATTCATAGCTTTGGCATTAGTATTCTGTAATTTATTTTCTAGTTCTGTCCATTGTTCTTTTGGTTTCTCTATTTCCTGATTATCTACAGTTATAGTTGGTATTCTATAACCTGTCTCAACAATATTCCAAGCGTCAATGGTTTTTAGAAAAAATTGCATTCTATTTTTCCAGTAAGCATATTCACCATTGAACATTGGTGGTCTAACTATGGATTGACCTTCTGCAAAAGCATTATTAAAAGAAGCCATTTTAAAAATTCAAATTTTAAAACAAAACTGATTTTTTCAACAAAAATCGAATTTTTAAAACAAATGTTGACTTCTATTCCTAGCTCTGATACCACTTGTAGGATCGATTTCACCCTAGAGGGGGGGTGAATAGGGTGATAGTGTTAATTATAAAAATTAATCACGGAAGCTTATAAAATATTCAATTCAGATCACAGAATAGCAGCACAGATATCGCAGAATATAAATAACAGAAAAAACAGAACAACACAGAATTTACCCAGCTTCGGCAAAACCCTGCCTACGTGCTGCCTCCAAGGTTTCTACTAGAAATTAGATAGTCCCTCGCTTACACACGTAAACTCGCTATACCCTCTATTGACTAATCTAACTCTACGCTCAAAACCTTGCCACAACTCAACCACCGAGTTGCGAATTCTCAAGCTACGCCACGTAGCTTGTCCCCTAGTCACACGACTAGAAATTTAAACGGTTTTAAAAATGAAAATACAAAACAAAAAACAAATTAAAAATAAAAAACCCTATTTTTAAATTCTTATCCCTTTATGTAAACAAGGCCGGCCCAAGTGGTTAATTTCCTTAAGCCGTATCCTTTTATTATTTTCGACTCTCTTCTCTGATAAAATCAATGGCTGCTCGTGTAAATTGCTCTCGAGAGATTTGACTTAGGGCTTCGGCTTTTCGTGAAATTGAATTAGGGCTTTGTCCCTTCTTCGTTCCACTTTAGGGTTTTTGCCAATTGAAGCGCCGACCTTTGATACTGTTCGACTTTGATGCTCTTTGATTTGCTCACCGCAGTTGCTTCGTTGATCGAATTCCTTCTTCGGTATGTAATTGTATGCTTTTGCTTTTACTGATTTTGTTCTTGCTCGAATTCGATGCTTTTGAGATTGCCGATGATGATTGTTTATATAGGGTTCGTAACCCTAGATTTGCGTTCGTACAATTATATTTGAATTTGTCAATTTCGTCATCTCGGCCACTTGATGATGCTTGAATGTTTGAGATTTATTCTGACTTTTTCATAATCGTATAAACTTGGGTTACTTGGTTGACACGGTTTAAAGTCATCGGCTTTGATTTTGACTTGTTCATATGCGTGTATATTCTTGCTATCCACGGCTTTGGCTCCATTGACTTCGGCCATATCTGTTCATCTGCACTTGTGTATATTTGGCTAGACTGTGAATTTGGTCTTCATGATACATGCATTGTTGTTGTCATGATTGTTGTGGTACTGAACTTGAGTTGTCTTCATCTTTGTTCATTGAACTGGCTGTTGTCTTTGTTGTTGGGTTGCTGTACATATGAACTTGCATTCATTCGAGTTGTATTCACATTTGTTGTTGTCAGTTTGCCTTGTATCACTGAGTTACATTGAGTAGCTATCGTTTGCACTTGCACACTTTCATCATTGCTGCCTGGTCGACTTGATATTGTTGATCTTGGTGGCATGTGTTCCCTGTTGAGTCTTTGGTGATGCTTCCTCTTTGAATTTATTTGGAAACTGTTTTCTGTTCACTTGAGTTTGGTCTTGAATTTGATGTTGTTTATATCTTCATGTTCTTCACTGTGTTCCTGGTCTGCATGCATGTGCTTTGATGGTTAAGTGGTGTTTTCTGAAACTTGCAGTAGTCTTCATTGCAGTGTTTGCCATTGTTCCATTTTGGTTCTTCATGCATGTTCTCTTTTCATTGCTTTATATCATTCTTTGTATCATGTCACTGAGTTTGTTGTGTATACTTGTGGCTGGTGATTCATCTTTCTGCATTTGGTCTGGTTGCATGTGCACTATTTGTATCCGCAGTGGCATTGTTCTGTTTGCATATATCACTAGCTGTTAGTTTTGGCATATGGTCAGTGATGCACTTGGTTATTCGATCCCTGTTTGATCATTGAAGTGTCTGGCCTGATGTTGCATACATGTTTGTTGCATTGACATGTTGTAGCTAGTCTTTGTATTGTGACATGTTCACTTGTGACTGTTGCTACACACTGTTGTATTTGGACTTGTACGTGTAATTGTATTCATGTATACTGCATTGTCGTCTTATGGCAGTTGCTTTGTCTCCATGTATTTCATGTAGTATGGGCATTTGAATATGCATTTGTGAATATTGTCGAGTCTAGTTGATGTAGTTGCACTTGTGCACTTCATCTATGCACTGTGTCTTTTGTTTGCACCTGTTAGCCTGTCCCTTGTTTGGTTTTTGGTGACATCTGTTGGCTGTGCATTGAGCATTGTTCGAACTTGTATCACTTGAGTTGAATCCAGTTTCACAACTCGGGTTTGACCTTGTGCCGAAGTCGAGATTTTATTTATGTTGCACCTGAGTTGAACCCGTCTTTTTATATGGGTTTGACCTTATGCTCACCTGTCCCTGTAAATCAATCAAGTGTATATATCGGCGTGCACGGCCTTGTGGCATATACAGTAATACACTGTGTATGTCACAAGTTGTTCGTGTATGACGAATTCAAATTTAAATTATGACGAACAACCCAAATAACTGAGGCAAATCATATTTTCAAAAATCATGTTTTATTTTATATTGCAAAAATATTTCTTTTTCAATTTTACTGCGTTAGTGAATATTTTTGTAGATTGCTCAGATGCTGGATTCAAACTGGAAGGAAGTTGAAGATAAATACGAGTGTGAGTAATATGTAGTGAGGTGAACTGTAAATATGAAATGTCATGTAATTGTAATCAAAGTTGTATAGTTATAGTGAGAGCTTGAAATTGTACTATTCAAAGATGTAATAAATATTTGTTTGAATAAAATATTCGTTTGAATTCAAATTCTGTGTTATTTAATTTATTCAACAAATATTTTATTTAATCTGTGAAAACAAAATAGTATGTTAACAAATACATTTAAACGAATGTATATATGTTTATTATCATCAAAAAAAATCATATAAGCGCATATTCAACAGATTTGATATACCAAGTGTGTATGTGTTATTTATGATTTCAAAATGGTTTTGAAATAAAACCGGGCAATTGAATTCTGGAAATTCTATTTAAATAATGCGGAAAGTTAAGATTAAACTTATAAAGTGAAGTTGATATAAATAAGAAAGGAAAATTGAAATTTTAATCCTGGAATAAAAATTTAACTTGAGTGAATAAAATATATCTGAATTTAACTCAGGATAAGTTAAATATAAAATGTGAATTGAAAATGAATTAAATTGAATATAAGATGAAATGTAAAATGATTATATAATTGTGCTCTATAATTGTGTAATGAAATTTATACCCTTAAGCTATTAAGTGTTATCTATATATATGTGATCTAGAATTGTGATTATAAGATGTGAATGGACTAAAATGAGCAATATAAGATTTTAAGTGAATAAGTTGGTGAACTTGTGAATAGAGAAATGGATTGTAAAACCAAAATAAAATGGTTGCTATTTTATGGGAAATTCAAAATTTAAATCCTAAATGAAATGTAAAATGTGTTAAGGCAAAGTAAAATATAAAAGATGACTAGACTTAGGTTGGTAAATAAGTTTTTAGACTTATATATTAGAAAATAAAAATTTTAATTGAGTAGAAAAATAAAATTGGATCGAATTGGATTTAACTTAAATCAAAAGGAATTGAGTTGAATTTGGATTGAAATCAAAATTCAGTTGTGTTCTAAATAATATTGAATGGAATTAAATTCTTATTTAAATTAGTAAAGGAAATGGTATGAATTTAAGTTGGCTAAATAAAATTTAGTTGAACTTGAATTAAATCGGTAAAGGATTAAATGAAAGGAAATTTAATTAAGTTAAAATTGTATTGAATAATTAAATTCTCACTCAACTAAATTCAAAAGAATTATTTGAAATGAATTTAGCGTAAGCTAAATTAAATGGAATTTGTATTGGAATGAATAAAATTTTGGTAGCTTGTAAAATTTTTAAAGTAAAATAAAACCCAGTTCTGGTATAGAATAATTGGAATGGTCATGTTATTAATAAATTCAGAAATGAATTGAGATGGTGAGTAAAAAATAAAATTAAAATGGATTGAGTAAGTAAACTAATTTAATCAGAATTTGTAATGGACTGGAATTTGATTGGATGAGCATCAAATTAAAATGGAAACAAAATTGATGTAAGAAAAAAATAGATATGCAATGGAGTTGTGATAACTTAAGAAAATTGTGAAAGGGTTGTTGTCGAGTTTATGAAATGGTCTTGAATGAATCTATATGGATAATGAAATTAATATGAAGATTAAGTTGGAATTAATTTAAATTGGTTATAAACTTAAGTAATTGTTATTTTCTTGAATAACATCAAATTTGCATAAAAATTAGTCGTTTATCGTAAACAAAGTAAATGAATTAAAGGAAGAAAATAAAGTTGATTTTTGAATAAATTGGAATGGGTTGGAATTTTATTAAGAGGGTTTGCATAGAAATGAAAGTGAATCATAAGAGAGATGCAAATAAATCAAATTGAAAATAAAATTGATTGTGAATCAATTTGGAATTGAATAGAAGTAAATTTATGTAAGTAAGGCACATGTTGATCATATTGAAGTGAATATGAATTGGTTGTGGTGAATATAAATTGAGTATAGTAAAATTTGGTTATAAATCCTTTTGAATGATATTAAATGAAATATGGATTTGTAAAGGAATTAGTATAGTGTTGAAAACTTTTGGATGTTTATAAAGATGGTTAACATGTAGGATTTTGAAAATTTGTTATTTGGACTATGTAATTGATGTGTTTGGTTAAGATTTATGAATGGAAGTATATTAAAATCTCATATTATTGATACTTATGTGCTTGGTTGAGTAAGTACAGGTATGGGAGGCAATCGATAGAGTTGGAGCGCGTCAATGCAAAATAAATTAGCCGCTTGTTTTAAAAATGCTAATCAAAAGGTACGCCTATTCTATAAAATTGGAAAATGATAATATATTGTGATATATTATGAAATATTTTGTGTTCCGACCGTGTGGGTCGATGTATATATATTTATTATAATCGTAATATTGTAAAACGCTCTCCTTTCAAAGGAAACGCTGTCAAAAAATTTCAAAAATTTTAGGAGTTAGAAATTTTTTGGAAATTTTGGAAATTTGGTTAACTAGAAAAGTTGTTTTAGAAATAATGTTGAAAACAAAGATTTTGAGTTAGAAATAAAAGAAACATGTTTGGAATTGAGCTAAAAGTTTTGGTGAAGTGAATGTAAGTTTTTAACTAAGTAAGTTTGGGTAAGTAAATGAGTTTGGAAGCATTTTCCTACCTTAACAAATTTTGGGGACGAACTTTTTATAAAGGGGGGAATTTAATGACCCGGAATTTTGGTCATTGAATTTTGAACATTTAATTCATTTTAAATGTTGAATGTGAATTATAATTTGATTTTAAATAAGAAAATTTTGGTTAAATCATTAAGATTAGTAAAATTTCAAATATGTCAATTCAATTGGATTTGGATAAATAATAATTTTATATTTGAAATTGGGATAATTGGTGAATCTGTTTGTATATAGATATGAAAATGGTTTCTAAAATTTTATTTTAAGTCTAGATGGATTTGAATTATAACATTGGACTTTTGGATGGAATCAAAAGTCGATAAGTTAAATTTGGAATTTTTATCTTAATTTACTAATGGAATTTAATATATAATAATAATGCAAATAATCAGATTTTGATTCGAAATGAATCAGAATGATTTCTAATGTGATTATTGTTTGCGCCAAAATTGGTCACAAACACCCAATACCGCGAAAGCGCCTGTTTACGTACTTAAATTGATAATAATCAACACAGAACTCAGCGACAATCAATATAGAATTCAGATCTAAGCAACAAATCACAATAATTCGCAGATAACAATCACAAACACAGGATTTATAGTGGTTCGGCGTTCGTGCCTACATCCACTTTGAAGGTTTTCTCTTTATTGCTTTGCTTGATAGATCGATTACAATGAATTACAGTTGACAATAGCTTTGAAACCCGAATACAACGGTGATTATGATGGATAGAATGGAATCCGGTAGAGTCTTGGTGTTCAATGGCAGAAGTTCCTGGAAGATCCCCTTTTTCTAAAGGCTTCAGGGTGCTATTTATAGGCGTTGGAGGCCCAGATCTCGCTCAAACTTCGGGAGACTTCTTCTGGCACGTGAGTGGGCCCACGCGACCGACCCCACCAAGTTTCGTCTCGATCTGACATCGATTCGAAGTGATTTCGAACCCATCAAGAAATGGTCCAATCGAGCTGAAACTTGGCAAGTACAATCTTTACCTTGTATGGAAGCTACTGTGAAAATTTCGTTGCATTTGGATCAGTGGTTTAGGAGATATGATCGGTTCGAAATGATGATTCTCGGTTGGTTGTTGAGTTCGAACCGATCACTTCAAAACCACGTACTTCGAATCGATCGGCTCACGTGGCTTCGTGATGAGGTGGCGCGTGTTTCTCGAATCGATCCGGTCTTCTCTCCGGGTTGAACGCTTCGTCTCCGTGAATTGTGCCGACTTCGTATCGATGGAGTGACTAGTTGACTCGATCGTTCCTGGTTTCAAGCGCGATCGATTCGAATCGAGGAGTTCCTATGGGTTCGAACCTGATCGATTCGAACTGGATCGGTTCGAAGTGTCTTGGGTTCGAAGCTAGAGGGTTTTTAATGGATTCGGACATTCTTGTGAGGATGGATTCGAAGGTAGGAATGCAGGGTGGATACGAAGCTAGGCGAAGTCATGGGTTCGAAGGCAGCCCATTGTGATGGATTCGAGGGAGATGGAGTCGAAGCGGGCACTGGCTGATGGATTCGAACATGGCAAGCAGTGATGGATTCGAAGGAAGGATATTGGATGGGTTTGAACTCCATGGTTTCGAAGTAGATGGGTCCGAAGATGATGGTTTCGAAGTACTTCAACGTGATGGGTTCGAACCAGACAATGACTACCTTTCTCAAATTGAATCCATCATATCTTGAGCATACGAACTCGGATTGACTTGAAATTTGAAATGCGGACTTCTATGATCTTTCTTGTCGTGTCCTATCAATCGTGGCCCGTTTTGGACTCGGAAAAAATTCATCGATATCCATAGCGAAGTGAAGTACAACCAATCTCTGAGACGAATTGTCTTTT
Source organism: Allium cepa (assembly GCA_030765085.1). Classification (NCBI taxonomy): domain Eukaryota; kingdom Viridiplantae; phylum Streptophyta; class Magnoliopsida; order Asparagales; family Amaryllidaceae; genus Allium; species Allium cepa. The sequence continues at coordinate 790,735,483 of CM060945.1, read as the reverse complement.
GTTTTTGATCGATCCTTTGATATCACGGCTTTGCTAAAAAGCGGGATAACATTTGCCCCCCAAAACATGCCTTGCGGTAGGAAGGTGTGTTTTGTAATGCCTTGAGTTGGATGTTCGTATCCTATTATCAACCTGCAAAAACTTGATAGTTTCATATGGCCTCAAATGACGATCGTTCGGGATCGAGCTATTTGAGATGAAGCGCGGCCGTTCGTGGTCAAGCGCTTAACTTCAAATGACGATCGTTCGTGATCGAGTCATTCGAGGTGAAGTGCGACCGTGCGCGGTCGAGCGTATAAATCCATGCGTCAATCGTTCGGGATCGCATGCTGCTTGAGGTGAATCGGGACCGTTCGCGGTATGCGCCGTTCGTGGCATAGGATGGAATAGGACCGTTCGCGGTCGATGCCGTTCGCGGCAAATGATAAGATGGGACCGTTCGCGGTCGACTGCCGTTCGTGGCAAATGGTGATCGTTCGCGACCAAGTGTCGTTCAAGGCGAATGGTGACCTTTCGAGGTCGGATTTCATAATTAGTGAATCATGACCGTTCGCGGTCGGTGCCGTTCAAGGCCGAGAGTGATCGTTCGCGATCGTGTGCCGTTCGAGGCGAATTTGTGACCGTTCGCGGTCGAGCGTTGGACCTCAAGTGACGACCGTTCGCGATCGAGCCATTTGAGGTGAGGTGAGTTTTGACTGTTCGAGGTCGGATTGTGACCGTTCGAGGTCGGATTGTGACCGTTCGAGGTCGGATGCCGTTCGAGGTGATAGAGTGTGCCCGGGAGGGCTTGATGTTATCAGTGCCAGGGTCACGTTCGGGTGAGTTCGTGGATCGTTTGTCAGGGCGGTTCATCGCCATCTCAGAGCATACCTAAGGATCGTTCGCGACCCCATACATGTGTAAGTAGCTTAGCCATTCCAGAGTTATCAAAATCAAATATCTATTAAACGGATGAGTTTTAAAACAGAAATGCCCAAACAAACAATGTCTAAATGTTCAAATCAAAACGAAACGAAAGCAAAGCATGGATGTCAAAGTGTAAGCTCCCACTACGAAACGGTTAATGATCACTCAGAGCATGCCTGGAGATCGTTCGCGATCTCGCACATGTGTAAATGATTTAATTGCATTAGTGGAAGCTTACAACTTGTTCATCGTTATTTCACTCAATTGATAACCAAACGGTGCCTTGATTCAAGGTCGCCTCTAGCTGATGTGAATGGTAGTCGCTCTGGTTCCGCCGCAGGAGCTCGCCTCCTTACATATTGAAGGAGCATACCGTTCCTGATATGCCCTTCCACCTCGTCCTTTAGGTGCCTACAATCATTAGTGTTATGACCGTTTAATTCATGGAATACACAAAACTTATCTGATTTCCTTTCGTCAGAGGTTGGATCCCTTCGCATTGGCCTACGATATGGAATCTGATCTTTGGTATCCTGATAAATTCGTTCCAGGCTCTCATTCAGCTCAGTGTAGGTGGTGAATCGCGGCTCCCTCCGTTGCCGCTTCGATCTATCTTCGTCATTCTCAGTCTTTCTTTTACCTTTATCCTTGTCCGAGTCCCTTTTAGGAGGCTTTTCGTCTTTAAGAGCATAAACTTCTATCCCATCTCCTTCTTCTCTTTCTGCATTCGCATCCTCCAATCGTAAAAACTTTTCCGCCTCATGATAGAATTCTCCCAGATCCATGGGTGGATCCTTAGTTAATGAATTTTTGAACTCCGTTCCGTTTGCCATTCCGGACACAGCCGCCATCATAACCATGGATGGATCCGGTCGATCCACCGAAGCTGCTGCCGCATTGAACCGTGTCAGGAAACTTCTCAATGTTTCTCCAGCCTTCTGTTTTAAAGTTGCCAACGTTATCACATTCTTGGGTCTTGTAATGTGAACCCTGAATTGCCTCATAAATCTCTCAGTTAAATCATTCCATGTTTCGATGGATCCACTCTCCAGTTGCCTAAACCATAACGCCGCAATATCCGCCAAGTACAATGGGAAGCACTGGGCCATAACCTCCTCTGATGCCCCCAGCACTTCCATATGCCTCATATATTTCGTCAGATGGACCGTGGGATCCGTTCTCCCGTCATACATATCCAACGATGGTAATTTGAAATCTGGTGGGTTCCTAGCTTGCCTGATTGCTGAAGTAAAAGGACTCCTATTAACATCCTCCAAATCTTTGTTAACCAAACCGCCTCTCAAAGCTCGCCTAACCATCTCTGCCAACCTGTCGTTGTCTCCAAGATGTAATCCTTGTTCACTACTTTCAACCTGCCCCCCGAGTTCACGAGGGAACTCCGGGATCTGCCCCCTTGACTGAGCGTTCACCCCTCTACTACTACCGGGTTGCGCAGATGCTCCTCTTTCTCTCTCCGAAACTGGATCAACGTTCTCCATGGGTATGCCCCCTAATCCGGGTGCGACGCCGGATGGTCCTGCTTCGTTCTGGACTCCATTGGCTTCCATATTCTGTGCTCCAAGCTGTCCTATCTGTTGAAATAAACTCTGAATCAGCTCCTCTTGCTTCTTCATCATAGTCTCCATCTCGTCCCTAGTGATGAAGATCGATGGTTGATTCTCTCCTGAGGAAGCCTCTTGACTTCCTTGTTGTTCGCTTCTCTCTGGCCTTGGCCTTCTACTCGATTGTCTCGTCATAATTTCTCAAATCTAAACTTTCAAATTTTCTCTGAATCAATTATCAATTGGTAGACCTCCTGAGTTTAGCTCTCAGTGAAAGCACCAAAATGTTTGCGCCAAAATTGGTCACAAACACCCAATACCGCGAAAGCGCCTGTTTACGTACTTAAATCGATAATAATCAACACAGAACTCAGCGACAATCAATATAGAATTCAGATCTAAGCAACAAATCACAATAATTCGCAGATAACAATCACAAACACAGGATTTATAGTGGTTCGGCGTTCATTCCTACGTCCACTTTGAGGGTTTTCTCTTTACTGCTTTGCTTGATAGATCGATTACAATGAATTACAGTTGACAATAGCTTTGAAACCCGAATACAACGGTGATTATGATGGATAGAATGGAATCCGGCAGAGTCTTGGTGTTCAATGGCAGAAGTTCCTGGAAGATCCCCTTTTTCTGAAGGCTTCAGGGTGCTATTTATAGGCGTTGGAGGCCCAGATCTCGCTCAAACTTCGGGAGACTTCTTCTGGCACGTGAGTGGGCCCACGCAACCGACCCCACCAAGTTTCGTCTCGATCTGAGATCGATTCGAAGTGATTTCGAACCCATCAAGAAATGGTCCAATCGAGCTGAAACTTGGCAGGTACAATCTTTACCTTGTATGGAAGCTACTGTGAAAATTTCGTTGCATTTGGATCAATGGTTTAGGAGATATGATCGGTTCGAAATGATGATTCTCGGTTGGCTGTTGAGTTCGAACCGATCACTTCGAAACCACGTACTTCGAATCGATCGGCTCACGTGGCTTCGTGATGAGGTGGTGCGTGTTTCTCGAATCGATCCGGTCTTCTCTCCGTGTTGAACGCTTCGTCTCCGTGAATTGTGACGACTTCGTATCGATGGAGTGACTAGTTGACTCGATCGTTCCTGGTTTCAAGCGCGATCGATTCGAATCGAGGAGTTCCTATGGGTTCAAACCTGATCGATTCGAACTGGATCGGTTCGAAGTGACTTGGGTTCGAAGCTAGAGGGTTTTTAATGGATTCGAACATTCTTGTGAGGATGGATTCGAAGGTAGGAATGCAGGGTGGATACGAAGCTAGGCGAAGTCATGGGTTCGAAGGCAGGCCATTGTGATGGACTCGAGGGAGATGGAGTCGAAACGGGCACTGGCTGATGGATTCGAACATGGCAAGCAGTGATGGATTCGAAGGAAGGATATTGGATGGGTTTGAACTCCATGGTTTCGAAGTAGATGGGTCCGAAGATGATGGTTTCGAAGTACTTCAACGTGATGGGTTCGAACCAGACAATGACTACCTTTCTCAAATTGAATCCATCATATCTTGAGCATACGAACTCGGATTGACTTGAAATTTGAAATGCGGACTTCTATGATCTTTCTTGTCGTGTCCTATCAATCGTGGCCCGTTCCGGACTCGGACAAAATTCATCGATATCCATAGCGAAGTGAAGTACAACCAATCTCTGAGACGAATTGTCTTTTGTTTTTGATCGATCCTTTGATATCACGGCTTTGCTAAAAAGCGGGATAACAATTGTAAATTCTATATGATTTATAATTAAGTTAGTAAAATTTTTAAAATGAAATCTTAAGTGATTTCGACGATTTTGAAAATCGCTCGAATTAATCTATAGGTTAAAATAGCCTTCCAGGACACAGTTTCGGAATGCGACGAAACCAGTTCCATTGGATCCGTAACTATGAATTATTATCGGATTTCAAATTTCGTAATTTTTGGGGTAACTGTTTACTCGTACGGGTGAGAAACGCATTGAAAATTTAAATCGGTAATTTAATATTTAACTCAATTCGAAAAGCTACCTTCCATATATGATTGGATTTGGCTCTGGAACACGTTCCATTGGGTAAAACCTTATAAATGCCAGATGGCACGTATGATTTGGAGTTCGTTTGAAAAGCTTGTTAAAATTGAAAATATTAATAAAATAATAGTTTAACTCGTATAGAAGCGTTGTACGGCCCAAAACCCTTGCCTTCTTTTTACAGCCGCCGCTCAAACAATTTAATGGCCGAAAAACACCGACATTCATCTTAAATTTTCAAACAATCCATCGAGTTTTAGCTGATTTTTCCAACTAGAAGATTGTAGAGGGCGGAGAGATGCCCAGATCCAACGGTGGTGATGGGTTTTAGCGTAGTGTAGGGGGAGTAAGGAGGATGCGTTCGTCGTCGTTTCATTTGAGTTTTTCACGACGTTAGGGTGGCCGAGTTCAGAAATTTTCTGGCCATGGGAAGGGTGTGTGACGAACTTTGAGGTGTTGGTCTCTGATCGAGTTCCGTAGCGACGTAGTGGGTGCGGCATCAAGCTTTTGTTCATGAGTATGGGTTACTTTGAGTGTGATTATCCTGAAGCTAGCACACGAGAGGGAAGAACAAACATGCGGCCTTGATTTGCCTGATAAAATTAAAATGAAAATTTGTTTCAATTTATATAAACCTTTAAAATAACATATCTTTTACATGCATTATCTGAATTCGACGAAACAAGAAGCGTCGGAATCGCAGCAACGCGGTCCACGCGCTGCAATAGATCCGGAGGCACTTAGAGCAAGCGATAATTTTTAATTAAATTGAACGGGTTCTATTTAATTTAAAATTTAAATACTCGTCGAAACTCAAGGTGAGTTAATCTCACTCGCATCTGGGATGCCATTTGATTTAAATAGTTAATATTTAAATGATTGATTGATTGGTTGAATGTGAAAATTATTATCAAATTGGAACGATATTTTATTTGTTGTGCTAACATCTGTGGATGCAGGGGAAACAGGTTGGAGGGATCCAACTGGATTCCTCACAATATAGAAATTATCTTCATACTCTGTGATGTATTTTATTGATATTTCATGATAGTTTAATTTGGAAATTAAGTTATGCTGTGTTAGGGTTGGATAAATATAATCTGGTATTTTAAAATATAAATAAAATGAATTGGGATTAAAGGGGAAATGAAAAGTACTTTTTAAGTAATGAATTAGCGAAATTAAATTCAGGAACGGGAAATGTATTTAAGAAAAGGTGTTTTATTTTTAAAGTATTGGAAGAAATTTGCGAAACTGGGACGTGAATTAAATTGGAGTAAATCGAGCAAGATTTATAAAGGATTAGATGGGCTATATTGAAATGGAAGTGTATTTTCTGAAAAACCAAGTATGTTTTCAAAATAGCTTTTAAGTATAAATTAAAGTTTTACAGTTTGTTTTAAAAAGAAATTTTAGAGAAATTTATTATTTTCAATTGTTTTAGAATTTTAAAGTAAATCCATTCAAATTAATTTTAAAGTTTGGAAAGTGATTACCAGGAAATTTGAAAGTAAACTGGCATTATGTTTTCAAAGAAATTTTCTAATGTTTATACTTTATATAAACTTTTATTTTATGGCTTAAATTTTACTTGGAATTTTGTATAGAATTTCTCAGCTATTATTTTAAATCAAAGAGTATTTAAAGTAGTTTTATTTTAAATGTTTAAGTTTATATTTTTGAGAAAAGTGATTTACAACTAAGTTTTAAGAGACTTGGTGTTTTCAGTGGAAATAAAATAATTCATTGAATTGTTTGTTTATTTGATAGTTAAATAACTGACTATCAAATCTGGACCCAAACATAACGTAGGAAATATCTAAAAGAGGTATGAGAATTTTATGGTACAGTTACCGTTCGAGGTAATATACTATACGTATAAACTCATTCGTTCTTCTAGGACGTTGATAAGGAAATCCATCCACTAACGGTTGGGGGTGAACTCTGATCTTATTTTCGTATGTGTATTTCCTAAAGAACCGGGGTTGAGTTAATCGGGAAATAGCGAACGTTGTTTCGAAGAGACCGGGATCGGATTTGTGATTCGAAAACCACTTCGATTCGACAAGTACGTTTCATGATGAAGACAAGAACTTAGAGTCGAAGATGGAGCAGTAAAGTGCAATGGCTACTCGCTACTAATCCTGAGGGTGATTCCAAAATAGATGTAGTAGGAATAGTTCCTTCGGTTCCGTTCGAACCCAGAACGGACTTGTATGGATGTGTGTCTAACGTTACACTTTGAGATGTAAAGCTGGTTTCTATCAAATATATTTCTGTTGGTGGCGGAGAATTTATTCTCTTAGCTTAACACCCTTCTCTGAGACGTGCAAGCTAAAAGGTTATGTAGTTGATGGTTACTAGTGATACATTCCCAATTTGGTAATATGGCATACAAAGTGCTTCTGATCATTTGTTGAAAGGCGATGCTTAGTCTCGAGCCTCATCAACCGAGAATGACTGAAAATCAAGGGTTATGCAGCAAGGCTAAGTGGGCCGCGTCCATTAGGTTAAGGTCATCCCTGTCTAGATGTCCCTTTTATTTCGGCTGTGTGGTGCGGTTGTTGATCCCAACCGTGGGGTGATCTTACTCGAGATTATCCAATAAGCGGTAGTCCCGACCTTGTGTTGCAGGGGATTTAGGGTGGATCCTCGGTACGCTGATCTAGACCAGATACTGTGACAGATGGTACCCCAGTACCTAGTCATTAGTTGAAAATCCATTCTCCCTACGTGCCTTTACGGTTTTGATTGTAGAACCTAGTATTGCCAGAATCTAATAAATGTAACAATTTCGGCTATTTTGAATAAGTATTTGTATTTAAACACTATTATAATATCAGAGGATTTTGATAAGAAATGTTTTGGCTATCGTAAGGTAAAACCCAACATGTTTATTTGTGGCATGGTCTTACGAGATGCTTTTGATTTTCAAAGGATTTTTGAAACTTAATAATCGATTTGAGTGTATTTTCTCACGCTGGTATTCCAGACTAACTCGGGTGTTACTATATTATAATGCTTGGGTCAGACCGAGTATTATAAAAATACAGGATAGGATGCTTGGGAGCTCAGTAGAGGAGCTGGAGTCCGAGACGTATTACCTGTACTTGTATATTTCCACTGTTGTGATTGCTGAATTGCCAGCAAGTTGTGAGGCAGGCTGTTATAACTGCCAGGTTTGGTAATCGTTGATTTGTTTATGATCTAATCTGATAGTGTTACATACATATATATATATACAACATATATAGTTTTCTTTTTGTGTAAAGATCGGATATTATCTATTATATTTGTTCCGCTGTGATTGTGTGGTACTGATGTTGTTTTGTTTTCTCTTCTTCTACCTCTTTCTTTCTTTTCCTTAGCAATCTGTCTTTTCCGGCATTCGATCGTCGGCATTTATACAAGTGGAGTATTTGTGTTGATTTTCGAGGGTCGAGAAGGGCGGGTCGTGACATGGAGACTGATTAAGGATATTTAATATGGCATTTATGGAGGAATTGAATTGGGATAATAGATGGATTTTTAAATTTGTTAGAGATTAAAGGGATTTAGATGAGTACTTATTAAAGATGGTCCAATGATCAATTATTATAGGTATATTAATAATGTTGGACCATATTTATTAGAAACCAAAAGGGAGATTAAGAAAGATGGAGAATTAAGTGGAATGACATATTATGCATTCCTATCTTGATAGAGTAAGGAGTGTTAGGACATTAACATCATTTACACTAGTTGATGATAAATGACAGCTTCCAGCAAAATTTTCTTTTAAAACTTTTGGGTTGTAATCGCTAGTTATCTCCATTAATTATTGGAAAGCATAAGATAAGGTATAAGATATATTCAAGTTTTATCACAATGTTGGTTTTGGGTGGAATCTAACAGCCCGATATATATATATATATATATATATATATATATATATATATATATATATATATTGAGAAGCAATGTAAATAAGGAAATTTTATAGGTAAGACTATAAGTTAATGAGTAAATTAGGTTAAACAATGAGAAATAAAAGAATGTTTTAATCCCAATAACTTTAGGATTTTTGGAAGAAAAAAAAAATTGGCTTGTAGAATGTCACCATTCAGGAAAGATATAGAATAAACAGGGATGTGAAGAGAATTTTCTATTGAACAAGGATGAAGAAGAAGGCAGAAGAATTTTTCTTAGGAGCAATAAGACCACAACGTCTCTTGCATAGATTAATATCAAGGAGGTGATTCGACTTCATAGAATTCAAGTTAGCATCGTTAGTGATAGAAACCATTATTTATTAGTGAATTCTAGAGGATTCTACAGGAAACATTAGGAGCTTCATTGAACCTTAGCACCGTTTACCACCCGCAGACCAATGGACAAACTGGAAGAGTAAACAGGATTATGGAGGACTTGTTGAGAGCATGCATTATGGACTTCGAAGGAAATTGGGAGTGGTACCTACCTTTAGTATATTCGCTTATAGTAATAGTTATCAATCGACAATTGGTATGGCACCCTTTGAAGCCCTTTAGACCATGCAAATTGCCAAATTCTTGGTAGGAAACCACTAATAATATCCTACTCGAACCATATTTAATTTGTGAGACTTAGAAAAGGTAGAGTTGATTAGGCAACAAATGAAGGTCGTAAGATTTGAAAGGTTGAAAAGTTGCCACCAAGGTTTGTTGGATCTTTTCTAACTTTGGAAAAAATAGGAAACTTGCGTATTGTGTCGAGTTATCGGATAAATTGGCAATAGTCCATGACAATTTTCACATTTTGCACTAAAGGAAATGCCTTCTAACACAACCATGGTAGTAGAGCCTAATCAACTATGGGATACTGAGACGGAGCCAATAGCATCCCATGTCATCGTATGCACTACGGAGCACGGAACTAGGAAGCTCTGCAACGAAGGAATTAGGTTGGTTCGAGTATATAGGGGAGAAAATCGCATGGAAAGCATGAGGACTTCTCGTCCTAATCTTTTTATGGTAAACTTTTCTCTTTAAAATAAGGTTTTGGCTGTGTCGTGGTTGCTAGATTGGATGGTAGGAGATGGTTGCACACTTTTAACTGCCATTTTGCACTCATGTAGATATTTTCATGCATTTATAGGTGTTTTGCATACATACTTTTATGTCACAGTCACACACGCTAGAAATGAGCTCATTTATAGCATGTCTACACTACATAATCATGCATATCGCACTTATGGATGAGTAGATAACTTGGTTGTATAATGTGGATGTTTAGTGTGTGTTACGCTGTTCTCCCTTTGAAAATTATTTTGGGGACGAAATCCTTTTTAAGAGAGGAATAATGTAACACCCTGTAAAACCGACCATAAATAAAGTAGATAAATTAAATTAAAGAGGGTATGGATAAAAATGAAAATTTTGCAAAATTAGGAATTTAACCATGAAAGTTACGTCGTTGCATTCTTGACGAAATTATGAACAATTTCCATATATAATATGTTGAAAACGGAGCTCAAACAAAAAGTTATGAATGCTTGCAGTTTTCAGAGTTAAAACAATTTAAATAGAATACAAACTAAAATTAATAGCTAATTTTAGATTTTGAAATTCAAAAGTTAACAGAAGATAGATTTAGGGATAAAGGAAACGTTAAAATTAACGTTAATGTTAAATGTTAATTGAAGAATTAAATAAAAATATCAGCGGTTCAAAGTTTACATTCCCAAAATAGAAGGAGAGGTTGATCCTCTAACCTCTGCCGGTCGACCTACAGTGGTTACCAGTGGCATGGCGACTGTCGACTACTCCTTATCAGATGGCCGCTAGGGTTTCTAATTTTGAACATTCCAGATTTAATTATTTAAATCTGACGGTTCTAGTGCTTTCCTGCCACTACAAACAGGACCCTAGACCTCTCACTTTTATTCACATAATATTTTCAAAACATAGCGAAGCTCCGTCAGTTCGCTTCTTCAAGGTTCAAAAAAACTCCATTAGTGTTTTAGGTAAGAAATCATAGAGATCTATCATTTTTATTATTTATTTTCTCAACTTCTTCTCCTCCAAACCTTTAATTTTCTGAATCCAACGTCTGTACAAATCTCTTACGGTATATATATATTAAAAAGAAAAGTTCTGATAAGAGATTGTCCGTGTCAAATCCAAAGGAGGCAAAACTAAGGCTATACTGTGAGTGGAAATCTTATCTTTTCTATTTTAGTAATTGATTAGTATAATTTGGGTTTGAATATTCCTTGGGGAGTTTTAGTTTGAAAAACGTCACATACAAAACTCCTTCCATGCGAAATATCAATTCTAGGTTGAAATTTCAAATTGTTTATTTTAAAATAATGGAAATTATGTAGATTTAAAGTTTTTATAATTTTACATTCTATTCCACTTCTTATTTTTTTTCTTTCAATTTGGTTAAAAGATTCTGGTTAAGGAATATGTGTAAGGTGTGAACTTTATTTGTAGTTTGCACAGCCTAATCCTATGAATTAAAAAAAATTCATTTTTTTTATTTTTATGTAAAAATGGAGTTGATTAGAGCGTAAAAATTGAAATTATGTATTTCTATTATCAAAATATATCATTATCGTGATGTAATAAATTAAATTTAGATTTTTATTTTATACAAGTTTGTTTATTGGAAATTTTGGATATGAATATTGGAATTTTCGTATTATTGATAATATGAAATAAGACTATATAATTGTTTAAAGTGTTGACATTTAAACGCTAGTTTAGAGCGTATATTTCGCACGCTTAGAAATTACTAGGCGTGCACATGTGCGTATGTGTAATCACACACACACTAGCATAATTAACATATAATTATAATGTATAAATGCGTAGTTAAATAGGTAATCAATTTTATTAAATCCCGCTTAGGAAGGTAATTAATGTTAAAAGGCATAATAAGAAAAAGTTTCTTATATGGCCTTGACTATGGAAACGGTGGATGCGATAATATATGTAGAATGTATAAAGATTATGACTAATTTATAGGGATGCGAGATCAATCAAAAGCCATGAAAGTCGGCCCAACTAATCTGCTACTAGCAGTGTGACTTTGGGGCTGATATGAGACATTGCCTATAATAAATAACTACAAGAACATGAGGTCAATCCCAATTTCTATAGGTAAATCTGTCCAGCTAATCTGGCTACCAGTACCTACGAATAGTTGGACTAATATGAGACATCGCCGTGGTTATGGATCATAATATGAAGGACATCTTCAAAGATTGAAAGTATTAAGTGATTTTGTGAGAGCCCGCCTCTTCACTATGTAGAAAGTAGTAAATGGCCTGGGTTATGCGATAGGCACATAGAGAATATCCTAGTAGAAGGCTTACTTCATTTGGAAGTATTAAGCGGTTGAAAGGATACTGTGCAACAGCAGCTAGATGGTTACTAATGTGGAGTCTGCCATATGATTAGAGGTCGTAAATGACGTGGACCTGCCTTATATAAAGTAGTAAATGGCCGAAGTTTTCCTAATTCCCATTAAAAGGTATTAAGTGATTTGAGTATTGTCTCTTGCATTGATAGGACATTATTGACAGTAGATATGAGTCATTAGGATGATAGCAAGTTAGCTATGGCCTTTATATTTGGAAAGCGTTTTTATGTAAGCCTTTAGGCTTGTATTTGGAAAGACTTATATTGTAGGTTGAAAACGTAAGACATGTTCCTATTTAAATTATAATGTCCAAGTATTAATATGGTAAGGCTCGATTATTTTATTCACCAGACATATGTTGTTCTGACTCCCTCCTCATTACAACATATGTTAGAAAGATAATGATGTTGAAAACGAAGGTGTAGAGTAAGCTTGTGGCAATCTATCTATTTATCTATTCATGTTATTTTCAGATGTACCCATTGGAAACTATTGTATTTTAAAAATGATGTATCACGAATATGTAATGGTTGTTATTTATAACATTTGAATTTTAAATGAAATGAGTACTATTTCTATTATTAATTTTATCCTTCCGCTATGAGTTCTGAATGTGTAGATAAATAGCTCTTTTTTGTTCTTTTTACCAACCAATAACCAGCTTTGAGATGGTTCTAAGTTTCGGTGGGCTTTTGTTGGGTCAGAATTTAGGTCCATTTTAGGACGTGTCGTTACAGCAGCATTTGTGGGAAGTGCAGTAAAGAGGGCATTTACAAAACGGAATGGAGCATTATGCACATCAAAAAATTTCAAAATAGCAGGTATAGAAACATGAGCAACACTTAACACGATGGGGTCAATCACACAAACACCTGGCATGCACACATCACCCAAATGTACATTCTCACCCTGTAATATCTCATTATCAAACTCGCTATTGCCTACGTGACCGACACCACACAAGTTGTCGACTGCCACTGACCTCCCATGGTACAAACAGCCAACAAAAAGGAAAGATGCGAGACCAATACCTTAGTGACATCTAAACCAAGCAAACCCAATATAAGAGAGCTGGAAGGATCTATGCTAAGCAATATTATCTCAAGTGCAACGTATTGGTTGACACTAACAAAAGGAGATTCAGAAGCTTTCAAAGGAGTAGTAGGAGATGAGCAAGCCTTGAAATGGATAGTAAGAACTGGAAAATCACTCTTAGAAACAGTTAGGTAAGATGGACAAGGAGGGATCGATCATTGTAGATGCGGCATTGAAGAAACGGCCAGATCTAGTGAGGGAAGGAAAGTCCATGGTGAGACAAGGCAATGACTTGGAGGGTATGATAGACATGAGAGGGAAAGAGGCCACTCTAAAAATCTTTTTTTGATGTTAAGTATTATTTGTGAACATATATGTCAAATTATATATATTACGAAACAAATTTTCTTAGATATTTATTTACATGCATAAAAAAAATATGCCTATTTACTAACAATGTTTGTAACTAAAAAACTTCAAATAGGAATGATCATATCGAATATTATTATCATGTAATTGGTAAAAGAGATTAAATCGATATTAATTCCATTAATTTCATTTTAAACTCATTAGAGCATTAATTAAATTGGTTATCTTTAATCGAAATTAAATGTAGCTGAAGAATGAATTGCACATTATTTCTCATTAAAGTTAATCGTTAGCGAATTAATTTTTAACCAATCAAATCTTTTCAATCAACTTATTTTATTAGAAACTTTTTAGAAGCATTATAAGTTTTAACTCCATAAGAGAGTATGCATTCTGCATTTTTGTAATTTTAACAAGTGCATCTTTACCGTAGAGAAATATTAAAGTAGGAACTCACAACATGTTCTTAATAACTTCTTTTCTTTAACAAATTTAGCAAAATGATAAAATAAATGGAAAAATATATTTTTAAATAATTGTCTTCAATAAAAATAACTGAAATATTATTAGGGTAATTCTTTTTATGCTTTTAGAACTAATATTATGTTTCATTTTTTTTTACGCTTGAAGGACAACATTACATATTATATATATTATGGAACATTATTTTGGTTTTCATCTTACATGTATAACGGTCTATATATTACAAAATAATATACCGTGTTGGTGTTTTAATGTACAGAGAAAAAATATTAAAAGCATTCGTACTGATGCTGGATTGATACTCGAGAAAAAAATCATAAATACTTTCAATGTTGTATATTGTATTATGTAAAAGTTGAGTGTAGATTTGCATGCCTCTTCATTTCAAGTTTCTCAAAAATGTCATATGTTGCCATGTATGTTGGTGATTTAACTATCTCATACAGTTTTATTACTTTCCCTTATCATTGTTATTTACTAAAAGAAATACCAATGGACATGCTATTTTTTAATAGCTTTCACATCTATCAATTCCATTTCATTTTCTCACGGTAGTGTCTCTTATCATTTTCTAGTTTCATATGTGCTACAATTCAAAAAAAAAATTCTAATCTAAATCAAAATAAAAATTATTTCCAAACAGTTTTTTTAGTCAATCTCTATAAAAAAAATTAATCTAACTAGAATTTGATTAAATTCATCGATAGTTTTTCGTTTCTTATTCATCTTGAATTATTTACGAATTTGTTCATATTTTGCAGCGACTATTTTCCTACCTATTACTTTCAATTTTATTTGACGAAAGGATTAAATCGAAATTATTTATGAATTTATTCAAAGTACACGTCCTCACAGAAAGAGTGAACTCTACTTCACTCATTATTTATTGTATTTTATTCATCAAACTCTGATCACTCCTTATCGATATATCATTATGTATCATAGATATGAGTGTCTTTTAATATTAAATCTTATTCATTGTTAAGTAGCTTTGGAACTATTTCTAATACGGTCACCTATAAGATCAAATTCAATATTTTATTGTCTTTACATGCTATGGTTCTCTGCTTTCATTTTATATTCATTGCACTTATCATAAATACACCATTTGTGTACACATGTTCATTTCTAAGATAATTCATCTATGAATTTAAGTAAAGAATTGGGTCCATCTGTAATACTAGATTTTAAAAAACATATATATATGTGTGTGTGTGTGTGTGTGTGTGTGTGTGTGTGTGTGTGTGTGTGTATTATTCCAAAGAGCCCGTTAACTCTTCGATTCCACTGAATATGTGCTTTGCCCTTAAGCTTCTGAGATATTATTTGTTGGTGCTAAACGACTCATAATTATGTGATTATTGAATTATTCCTCGAAGATATGACTTATTCCAAAATAATTATAATTATTTTAGATATTTCTATATTTTCTAATAAATCACTTTTGTTATCAATACTGTTACCACAAATTTATTTTATAATGGATATTGGTAATATTCATTTCAAAGTAAAACTATATCATTTTCTAGTCTATACTGAAGACAGTTGTTATTTCATAAAAAACATTTTAGCATATTTATGAAATCAAATTTTCGTAATTTGATGCATCCACTAAAAAGTATTATCATATGCTCCCACTACTTTTGTCATTACTATAATAGTGTATGAAATACGAAGCTCCATTCAACTGCTTATTACGTGATTTTATTTCATACATTGTAGCCAGTTTACAGTCGAGAGTTTCAGATCAAATATTATTATTTTTATTGATTTGACTATAAGTTAGGATTCCTTAATTTATTTTGCCAGAAGTTATTGGTTTGTTAACACGTAGATAGTAAAAATTTGTAAGTTTTTTGTATAATCAAATTGAGGTAAAGTTGATATGTATTTCATTCTGAAACATAAGTATATAAAAAATTCAAGTTGGAAGAAAAGCATGATATATGAAGTAAAAGATTGTTTCAAATAATTATTTTAAACTTTATTTTGGAAAAAAAATAAAAATATGTACAAGCATCACTAACGTTTTGCCTTCGACAAACAATATTAAATGAAAAATATATTCATACACCATAAATTACTTGATATACACTAAAAATTTTACTAAAATCATGTACACGGTTTTTCTTCCATATAATATACACTATAACGCATTATAAATCACCCTTATTTTGAAATAAAAAAAGTACTTATCTTATTTCACTAATTCTCACTCATGCATTGATAAAACCAAAGGTTTCTAAAGTCCTTAAATTCACTTTTACAAATTTTAAATTCAAACATTTTAAATGGAATTTTAATTTATTTTATTCTTTATATATAATACTTCGAATTTAATTTTTGGATATTAGAGTGTTAAACCATTAAAATTTTGATGTCAAACATTTATTTTAATTTAGTTAGAAGATAGAGAAGAATTTAACATTCTATGAATTATATTAATTTTAGTACAAAATTTTAAATTTTAGTTTTTATGTTTAATTTGAAGTGGAAAATGTAAAGTTGACCATGCATGTACAACTTTAAACTATGTGAATAGAATTTGATGCGTAAAGGAATTTAAATTTAATTCAGATGATGGTGTACATAAATTTTAGTGAATGAAAGAAGTTATGTTGATTGTACTATGAATTTGTGATTAATTAATATTTGCTTTAATTTTTTAACTAATGGCGTTTTGTCCAAAATATAAATAAAAAATTATGACGTATGTAAAGCGGATTATGGTGCATGAATAAAATTTGTCTACTAAAATTTGTTAAAAATTTAGTTTTAAATACATGTTCTGAAAGCATAAACATTTTCAATCGTTTCACGTTGTCTCAGTTAATAACTTTTTTTGGTAAATTCTAAAATTGTCCTTCTTTAGTCAATCCAACTTTTAATAATTTTCTATTGTGCTATTTAATAAACTATATAATGTTCACAGACAACACATATTCATGGTTATCATCAAATTTTTAAAGATCTCAAGCAAGAATGAAGTAATTACTCATGTTCTTTTTTTTTAATTTGTTTTATGGGGTTTTGGACAAAAGGTCCATATTCCAAAGCCTATGCACAAAAAGTCTCTATTAATAAACCCATGTAAATTAGGTCTCTATTTTGTTATTTTTTACCAAATTGTTCCCTTCTTGAAAATCGGCCCAACATTGGAATCATGGGCAAAAGTAGCATAAATTAGTCAAAAACTAAAAATAGGAACCAAATTTTTATAAATTTTTTGGTAGGGACTTTCTTCCATCATCTTCTAATTATAGGGACTTGGTAGCCGTTCCTTGTTGTTTTATTTTATGTTGTTTTGTATTTTTTGAAAACTGGAAATGTCTATAAATAATTATAAATTAGCAATGTAGTTATTCATAATGGTTATTAGTGAAATATTTTAGGTTTAAAGGATGATTCAAATATTATTATCATGCAAAAAATAATATGAATTTTTTTTTTTAATTTTAATCAATTTGACTTCAAAATATTTTGATAATTAAATTGCAGTTCACATTAATGAGAGAATTAATTACATATTAATTCTATTTGATGTTAATAAATTATTTAATTAAAATGTAATCAATTAATTGTTTTTGTTTATTTCCATTTATCACTAACATCTCGGATGAAAATTCAACCAGGGAACATGTAACATGAAGTGTTTATAAACAAATAACTATAGATTAAAGATAAAGTTATTCACTATGTTATAAGTGAACTATTTTCAAATAGTAAGCATCATATCAAATATTGTTAGCATTCAATAAATAAAATGAATTAATTGCTTTTAACTTTGATCAATTTGTTTTTAAAACAATTTGAGAATATTGTATTTCGGTTAAATGAGAGAGTTAATTACATATTAAATCTTTTTAAGTCTAATCATTATAGAATTGATATGTTATCAATTAACTTTTTTTATTTGTTTTCTTTTATTAGCAACCAGCAACATTTTTGATGCATAAATCAGTAAGGAAATATGCAATAAGTTGTGTTTTGTAAATTTTACAAATGTTTCCTTAAAGTGAGAAATATGTATCAAATAAAAATATATAATATCATAGGAGCACATTACCTATTTTTCAAAAATACTCTACTTTCTTTTAATAAGATTAGTAAAAAAATAATTTTTTTGGCAATAAATATAGTTACAAAAAAAATTCTTCAAAAAACTTACGAAACTAATATTAGGGTAACATTTGCTTATGCTTTAAGGGCAGCACTATATTTTTGACATACATGCGTATGTTTGAAGGGAAACATTATTTATTTAATATATATTTTAAAATGCAACTATAATTTTTGACTTATATGCATAACAATTGTATTGTCTTATAAATATTATATTTGATGTTGGATGTACAAACAAAAATATTACAAATATTTATAATAACATATAATTACATGATGTAACGGTTCGCTTTGTTGATTATGCCACTTGGTTCTAAGTTATTTTCAATGCGATGTCATGTATCTCCATGCATACCCACAAGTGAGAATAATTTTTCTTTGAATTATGCGAAATTTTAAACTGTCTTAGTTATTATATACTTTTATGATTATTTGTAGTGAATGCTAGAATTATTTGATTGTTACAAAAATTAGACTACGATGCCCTAGAGTGGTAGCTTATCTGGTCATATCATTAGAGATAATGAGGTGATGCAATGATTGATTACCAATGACAACATTAAATAAATCTATTGATTACCCATAGTGGAGGGAGTCTCTAGTGCACTCACTCGAAAGTTAACGAAACCATCCAGTTTGCCTGTATGTTCAAAAATAATATAGTACAAACAAGGAATGGAAATAAGTTATATCAATTAAGAATATAACCTTTGAAGTCACTATATTATTTTTCAGTTTGTATTAGTTTGCGCCAATAAGTGTAGTAATGCAAATGTTAGAATATTATTTATTTAAACCAGTTTTGAAACACTATTTCACATTTAGCATGATTTTATTATTTCATATATATGCAGAACACTATTATCATACTGAATTCGTACATAATTGAATTTATATTCTATTTAAGACGAACTTATGCATTAAGTACACTCGATGATGTAATGCTATCAAATAAGGAATAGTGTACGGTTGATAATAATGTTTTTATATAAACCCACTATTCTCTATGAAAAAATTGCTACGCTATGTGTGCTTCAATATTACTTAAGCAGATTTACTGATAAATGTTTGTCATTGGCGTTCAAGAAATAAACTAATCTAAATAGTTTCAATTTAGAAATACAGGAAATTATTGTCAAGGACAAAATTTCACAGCTTTTTAGCCTCAAGGACAGACCTTTAATTTTTTATCCTGAAGGACAACTTTCTTTAGGTATCAGTTTTTAGTTATAGATAGCAGTTTTTAGGTATCAGTTTGTAGTTATCGGTAGCAGTTTTTAAGTATCAGTTTTTAGCTCGGTATCAGTTTTGTTGTCCTTATGAATAATTTTGGAATATGTTTGTCCTTGTGAATAATTTTTAAAAGAATGTTTGTCCTTGTGGTAAAAATATTGAGGTCGTGTCCTTGAGGCAAAAAATATAGAAATTTTTGTCCTTTAAATTAATTCCCCCTTTAGAAATATATCATTTTATCTTCATATGACTAAAATCTAAATATGTATCACTAAATAAATGAGCAAATTAGAAAAAAGGACAAACTTTGATAAAAAATGTCTCAAGGACACCAAGATTCATTTTTTGGCTGAAGGACAAACTTTTAGAAAAATTAGGCTGAAGGATAATGCTAGTTCTAACTAGCATTGTCTTTCAGCCTAATATTTGCAAAGTTTGTCCTTCAGACTAAAAATGAAACATGTTGTCCTTCAACCTAAATTTTTTTCATAGTCTGTCCTTATGCCTATTTTCCACTAAATAAATTATCGAGTAAACATCACGCAAGCAATAACAATACAAAAGGGGAGGAATTTTCAATTTTCCTCTCCCCTTCATACTCCAGTATTATTATACTTCCTATTTTCCTTCTCCATCTCCAGTAGATTTGACCTTAAATATTCACAACTGAACCAGAAAGGAAGTCCAAAAAATAAACTTTCATTTGACGTTCATTAAATGCGCACATAAGATTTAGTAAACCAGCGCTTAAAAATTAAATTCATTAAACAGTCTCTGCTTAAAAGTCCACACGTCCAATTCCGGTTTAATTTTCTGAACCAAAAGACTGAACATTTAGTTCTAGCAACATCTATTTATCAATGCTAAAAAAAACAAAAGGAAATACCGATAATCTAACAGCAAAATTTAGTTGCTCTGTCACATCCGAATTGACTTTTCATTTTAAAAAGTACCAGTCTAACCATGACACAACAATATCCAAGAGAACTTCAAGAAAACAACATTTTTTCTAAATGAATAATCCCAAAATTCTCATATAAGCAGTTGACAAAAACATCAGTAATTAAGTTAGCATGGGGTTAAAAACATCAAAGCAAATTTAACGGCGGTTAGCAATGGGAGTAAACATAATTTAAAACCTGCATTTTCAACCTGATTGTCAATACTTATATACATATTGTAGAAGAAAATAATTCCTTTATATACACAGCCTTAAAGCAATGACTCTTCTACATCTCAGTAGCGAAACCATCTTCAAATAATAGCAGCACTTGTATGTTCTGAAGGAAAGATTTCTTTGGTTTTTAAACCTGTCTTCTTCGCCTATTTTGTAGAATGTAGCATGAACGCACTATCAGATAACACGGTAGAAGGAAACCGGCAAACTGAAAGGATAGCTGAAAAAACAAATGAACGATTCATTACCAAATAATTCATTGATAAACAAAGTTCACAAGTTGTAGTACATAGTTATAGTACAAGCCTTATGTAGTATATAATGTACTGCAGCTCAACATATATCCAGTGGTTCGAACCAGGTGTTACGCAAGTTCGAACCCCTGATCTCATGGATCAAAACCAAAACATCTAATCACCTGGACAATGATGCTAAACGAAAGTTCACAAGTTATGTTTATACACTGATGTATAGTACTTATAAGATATAAAATCTATAAAGAAATGAGTTTTACAACTACAAGCATTAAAGTACTTAATAATGTGAAAATGTAGACTTTACATTGAAGAAGTCTGATGCATCTTGGATCATTCCAGCATCTCTTATAACCACGACTATATGCCGAATAAGCAGAAGCAGCATCAACTGTATGAAATGTTGAGTATGATATTATAGCCACTAAATATAACATCAGCTATGTGATGAGTAAATAGAAAAGAATGCTTGAAAGAGACTTATTTGAAGTACATACAATAAGAGCAACAGATCGACAGCATGCAATACCACTGTTATGAGCAGCTGCATAGTCTTCGTACTCCCCGCTCAAAAATTCTTGCTCAATGGCTAATAATTGAGTATCACTTAAATCAAGTCGTGCGCCCCAACCTTGTCTGTAAACGATGATTATTGCATTTTAACCAAAAATTTCAGATAACCTGATAAACATTTTTTTTTCTTTTACCTGATATCAATGGATATCACATCAGAACTGGCTCTGGTTGGAGGTGCCGAATAGTTTGGGGTGTATATCTAGGAAAGCATAAATAACAAACGATAAACATTGATAGAATGCCGATGGATATATAGCACTAGCTATATAGCACGAAATAACCGAAGTGTGTCAAACTGAGGTAAAAAATTCTAAAGAAGTGATTCTTTCTAAAGTACAGATTTGCCAGCGACACGTTTCAATTGGATATTTATTACCATGATAGAATGCCAAAATAGAATGAACTTAGGAGCGTAAACTGATTGCAAAGGAGTCAACAAGGTTTAAGACTGAATAAATTCAATGGGGATGGATAAGATTCAAATCTGGATTCTTGAAGCACCAACGAACAAATGGGTATACTAGCATTATCCATTTATAATAACAATAAATCATTTATAGAAAAAGACAATTTATGTTATATTCATAAAATATTAAAACAAAAATAATACAAATTCTTGATATGATCATGTTCACTAAAACGCATTAACTGATAACATTATACTGTTATGATTTGATTTCAAAGAGTTAGTAATGCGCTTTGTACTATACTTCTTTTATTTTAAACTTTAAGTTTACTGTGTGTATGTTGATTATTTATGTAGCTATTCTGCGTAAATTAACTCCATCTTGTTGGTATGATTCCCAATTTTTAATGCAATGTATTAATCATGTTTCGGATTAAATGATTGGACCATTACAGAATTGGACCAGTTTCAGTTCATATCTGACTCATTAATAAAATAAATAGGATGAGAATGATATATGGGTATAAGATACTGTTGAGATTTTCGGCACCCCCTCGCATCTTCCGCTATGCGCGCACTTTAATTCAGTGTAGATGAAGCAAGACCACTGAACGAAACTCTTTTGATGTCAGCGTCATGATTGGATATCCCTACATCCGCCTAGAGCACATATATTTTCATAGCAACATTTATTTGTAACAAAAGGAATCCCTTTATTGTTACAAGCTACCAATCTCATATATATGCTGATCTTTTTTAGAATATCTTACGATGTAGCACTAATCATAATCTAATCTACGCACACACTCTAATACAATGCGAGCCACACCTAACAGATACGTATTGTGAATGTAATACAGATTAGACAATACACTCGTTCTAATAGAGAATCAAGGCCACAAACAAACATAGATGGACAATTTTCCGTTCAGACTTGCACGACCATGGACAAACATACAAACAATTAACTGTGAAAATAATGAGATCAGTTGATTCAAATTCCAAACAATGTGATTCTCTTACTAACCAGACAAACACATAGCTTTGTTTAGCTGGGTCTTCAAAAATATTGTGATGCTAATGTTTAGAATGTTTAAATTTAAACTACCATTATAAAACTATAGTGGAGAAAATTCATTATGTAATACACATTTGGTAAAAATAAACAAACCTGGTTGCATATTTCACAGGTTATGTCCCCTTTTTTATTGCACCATCTTTGTATGCATTTCCTGTGTGCAAACTGCACATAACAAAACAAAACTTTGAGCATGCATTCAATACAAGGTCAAAACAAATGCAACTTTACAAAGAGCAAGCATTAACTTGTACAATAAAAGTACTTCCAAGCAAGGTTTTATCTTAACTACATCTTCCCTACGATTTTTTTTTCAATTTCAGAAATCATCATGTTAGTAATGATCAATTTGAAAAAGGACTTGAGTAAACAACCACTGGAATGTCTAATTTTCTCATCTTCATAATAACTAGCTTCTTTCTTTTGATGATTTTATGTCAAATAAGGACAAATTTTGAAGCTCTAGGGCCATTTTTTTTAATGGACAGTATAAATGAAACACCTCACACTCACGCACACACTCTACTAATAATGTGAATTGATTGAATAGAAAATCAATCGTTGCCATTTCAACCATACACGAAGTCAAGTGTTTACTTTCTTGAATTTGCTTGACAGAGAGAAAGAATGAAAGAGAGAAATAGGAGGAAAGGAGAAAAAAGAGGATGGCCAACTGCTGCTTCTATATATCATAAATGGCACCAAACCTCAAATTAAAAGTAGTTCATGAGCACACACATGTGCGCGCACACATTGGGTGAGGAATGAATTTGTCGTGTTCAGTTTGCTCCAAGGTTCAATGAATTTCACTATGGTCAACGCCCTTGAAAATGAAATGAAAGAAAAACAAATTTTGCTACTGCGACAAAAAGAAATTTCTATCAAAATGTAAGGATATTGTATTTGGAGGAATTTGCTTTGTGGTTCCTCCTAAAATTAGAATTTGACAATCCTTTTTTGTGTCTTATACTTGCGTTTCGAAGAAAAATACTCAAAATTCAAAAGTAAGCAAGTCAAAATTTCTTGCAAGAAAAGTCTTCTAGATCGGAAAAAAAAATTGATTCTCTTTTTTTAACCACTATGTATTGAAAATGTTGTTAACAACAACAAAAAAGATGATCAAATAATGTAAACAGTGTATGCACTGGCAATGGGAGGGCATCATGAGATTAAGCGGGGACACTTGCACCCACTTACTCTTAACTATTTGTTTTCTATTTTTTGTATCGCATATCCATACTTTATCATATGTTCTTAATTGAAATTAGATACTGTTGAACAGCAATAATTCTACACAATAATCATATGTATGGTGTAGGTATGAATTTTCATATTTTTAAGGTATCATGTGTATTTCACACAAGTATACTTCAGATTACAATAGGACTATGGTAACATGGTCAAGAGTATCTGCTCCATATATATAGCTTTTGTCCAAAAGAAGAACACTCTACAAACACTAGGCCTCCTCGCTCATTAAATTGTCAATTTGCATATTAAAATTGGACGCCTTCATAACAATAATTTAAGATATATCTTACAACCACCAATCATGCATGCATCTTTTACAAGAACTCAAGGGATTGTGGTCCTAATCTTTTTGCTTCTAAAAATTTAACATGCAATTAAAAAATAAAAATAAAAACCCAATGCATTTGCAAAATGTGATTTCCAATCAAATATCTCTCTAAAATAGCTACAGTATTGTGAGATAAATATGATTATGAATGCAATCAAATCATCCTAAAAAATAATTAGAAACTTTTATATTCTAAATAGTACTGGTACTATTTAATAAGAAATTCAATATTGTTATTATTGCTATTATTATTATTCTATAATACAAACGAGAAAAGTCTTACATGACCTACAATATAAAAAGCAGTTCTATTAACTACTACTACCAACCTCACCTAAATTTTAAAAATTGAAACTGTAGTTGAAAAATAAATCTTTATATATTTCAATAAAAATAATTTGAACTTTTCTTCCCCAAAACTATAATATTAAAAAAGGGAGAGAGACAACCCAAAAAAATAAGGTTGGATCGGACAAAAAAAGTTCACCGAGAAAATGAAAAAAACCTAGTAAAAATTAATCACAAATTAGACCTTAAGAGTTCCATTGCAAGCACAAGGTGCTTCCATTTCAGTTTCGTCTCCCTCCTCTTGACAAATTCTGCACTCAGTCAGTTTCTTCTTCTTTTTCAGATTTTCATACTTACATTTCCAAAATTTCAAACTGCTACTTTCTTTTGAATTCTCTTCTTCTTCCTTCTCTTTTCTAGCAAATCCATCGCTGGAAATTGCACCATTGCTGGAATCCGTGCATGCAGCGGATGCTATGATTCTGTCTACGCAAACCATGAAATCTCCTACCATTATCTTTAGCGAAATAAGTAAATGAAGCTGAAGGTCTTTTTACGAATTTGGAAATGTATACTCTTTTCAGTTTATTTCTCTTTTTGAAGACCGAGACGGAACTTTATAATTGATGATGAAGTGGGGTGGATATGTCATATATTACTTTAATGCCCTTCTGTTAGGGTGGTAGCTGTAGTTGAAAAGTACTACTTCTAAAAGGGCCGACATACGACAAATTATGGTGTAATTTTTGCTAACGAGCATTCTGAACGGGTTGCAAACAGAAGGTTTAGTAAAAGGGAGGGTATGTACTACAAATAGGGCAACAAAAACTGAATAATTATTTGTACAATCGTACAATGATGAAAAAACCGACTGTTCGAATGTATCATTCGAAAAAATAATGATATTTGTTGTACTTTAAGTTAATTACACCATCAACGATATTATGTTCGAAAAAAAAATCATCTAAATTATAAACAACAAAATATATGTAGGATCGTTTTCACCTCGGTTAAAAGGTTGATACAAAAATTTAATACGGAAATAAAAATAAAAACAGAAAGTAAAACCTGCTTACGTACTACTCCCAAGATTTCTACTAGAAATTGAGTAATCAGACGCTTATAAACACACGTAAACTTACGATACCCACCAACTTGATTAACCTAACTCTAATCTCAAAACTCTGCCACAATCAGGCACTGAGTTGCGAATTCTCGAACGACAAAACCATAGTTCGTAACCTAGTTAAACTAGAGTCTGATTTAAATAAAAAATAAAAATAAACAAAACAACTAAAACAAATAAAAAAAACCTAATACTTATACGGCTCAAATAAAAACAATCATAAACATACGCGGCCCAAATAGAATGAGATAAACGATGTTCCCCCTTTTCTTTTATTGCTGCCACCTTGTTCCTTTCTACCTGGAATTAGGGTTTTTATTGTGTTGAAGACGCCGATTCAATAGATTGATTTCCAGTGATGCTTTCTCCTCGATTTGCTTCATCGATTGATCTACAGTGCTTTGATCGCTCACGGACACTTCAATGTCGAGTTCGAATAGGTAGAAATTGGTATGTGATTTTTGCCCCTTTTCGATTTTAATTATGCTCGACTTCGATTAGAGTTTTGTAAGCTTTCTGATTTGTTCTCACGAACTCGAATGAATTGCTGATGATGTGTGACGACTCGCAAATTCGTGCCCTTTGAATCGACAATAATCCACATATGTCCGACCCAAAAAGCACAGACTGACAGAAAGTCAAGAGAAAGAAAAGAAGAGAGAAGAAGAGAAGAGTAGAAAGAGAGAAGATAGAACCAAAAAGAATAATACAAAATCTCACATCGCAGCGGAAAATATATAATATCATATCAATGATCTTTACAAAATAGAAACTGTATGTATACACATCAATCAGAGTTCAACAATCAATCAATAGTTGTCAGCTTGAACAGTTATAATAACATGTCCTCACAATTGCCGATAATATACAACAACAAACAAAGCATATGGATAACCAAAACAAAACATGTACGTGTATACGTAAATGATGATCTCCGGCTCTCCTACTGAAGCTCCAAAAGCACCAAGGCATAACCTATAGATATACTCAGTCTGACCCGAGCATTGAAAGGGAAGAACGTCCGGATCAGTTTGGTAAACCTGCGTGAGAAACATACTCAACTGAATTTATTAAATTACCAAAACTTTTCCTTTATCAAAACAAAAGTATCTTGTAAGACAAGTCCACACATAAACATAAACATTTTTTACCTCACGATAACTAAAACATTTCATATCAAACTCATGTGATATTATACTAGTGTATAGTATACAAATAATATTCAAAATAGCCGAAATTGTTACCATTATTAAATTCCAGCATACTAGGCTCTACAAATAAATGGCAGGTACGCAGTGGAGTTTGGATTTTCATACAATGACAAGGTGAAGGGACTACCTTCCAGCAGTACATCTCTAGAAGAATGTACCGAGGACCATCATAAAGGATCCTCTACCAACACAAGACCGGCCTACCTCTATAACTATATGGTACCGAATATATCATCCTCCGGTCATTACCGACCTTTACCGAGGACCCTCTAGCATACAAACCACAATAATCAGATACACGACGTCATAGCGTGTAAAGATATATCTAGAAGAGGATGATCGTATTCTAATGGCAACGACCCACTTAGCCTTGCTGCATCTAATCGTGTTTTGATCATTTCCGATTGATGAGGTCTGACGAGGTAACGATCACCTTACATAAAGCACAATCACATCACTTAGAATGCCACACGGCCATTTCCGTTGACTACTAATTGCCTTCCATAAAAATACAACATTTAAGCTCATACGTCTCAAGGAGGGTGTTAAGCTAAGAGAAGTTGCCTTCTCCGCCACCACTGATGTACGTTTGTAAAAACCAATGCATGTAATCTTTAGAAATGTAATGTCAGAAAAACATCCATACAAGTTGTCCAGGAACAGGACAAACCGAAGGTACTTTCCTACCACATCCTGTCGGGAAATCCCTAGGATTAGTAGCGAATAGTCCTTGCATTAGATATTTCATAATAAAGAGACCACTGCTACTGGATGTATATTGGGATTTTAACCCCAAACGATCAACAAGTAGTCCCCCACTATGAAAATCCGAAATATCAATATCATCACAAGCAACCTGCACAATCGTCGCATATACGTTGGTCCGAAGTGGTTTTTAAATTAATCTGATTCCGCTCTCTTTGCACCAACAATGCAAAAGTGTTTCTCAACCTGACACAGCAACTAAGTCTCATAGACTTATCACGTCTTCAACTTTCAACTTGTTATCCTTCGGGCCAAGAAGGAAGCTCGATAGATTGGAGTAATACTCCGCAGTACACGAATCAACATCCTCAACACAAATGATAATCAAGCCTACATAGAAGGTTGCGTACTAAGTGTACGACTAAATAGTTCCCACATCAAGTTGATGAACTAAAATTTTGGCCAAGTCTGATAGTCGATTATTTAACTATCAAAGCAAACAAACAAATATTCAGCACCACATACAATCACTTGGCCTTTTTAATTAATCTTTTATTAATTAAATCATTTGCCAAATATTCACTTCAAATTATCCTTTAAAAAAAGATATATTTCCAAACAATTTCAACTTCTACATTGGAAAAACATTTCCATATACTTATTTAATAATAAGTAATTTACAAATATATTTATTTTCAACACTTAGAAAATATTCTATATACTTAAAACAGAAATAAGCATATATTTATTTCTTTAAGGAAAACATTATCTTTAAACGCATTTATTTAGGTCAAAACAAATGTTGCGTAAAACATTGTTACGACAACCCAAAATTAATAGTATAGGAATTCGAAAATAAGATGGATATATAAATCCCAACACTATACAAATACATTCCCTTTCGAAAATCACTTACTATAACAACAGTGTTATAGTCCATCATTTCATTACTTCTCAAAAACGTCTATTTCAACAATGAATGTTGAAATCTGTGGTTTTGATACTTAACACATTTTAAACATCTTTTAATCATTTTATTCCATTCAAAAGATTACTTTCCAAAACATTAATTCAACTCAAATGATTATTATTCAATGTCCAAAATCGTGAATATAAATCTCTAACCAAATTCAGCACTTCTTCATATTTAATTAAAGGATTATCCACTGTCCAAAATCGTGAATATAATTCGTTTACCAAATTAAAGCTTCTACACATTTAATTCAGAATTATCCACTATCCAAAATCATGGATCTAAATCTCTAACCAATTCAACACTTCTACATATTTAATTAAAGGATTATCCACTGTCAAAAATCGTAGATATATCTCCTTTAATAATTTATATACTTATTAATCAAATTTATTTGATTACGGGTTTATAAAACAATGTTTACAAATTCCATTTTCATTTTATAAAAAACTACTGTATATAAAATCCCTTTATTAACCAATTCCATTTATAACGCAATTATATACCCAAAACCCAAATTATAAGTTAATTACTTATAATTCATTTATTTACAAAAATCATTCTTTTCATAACATCATCAATTATAAATTTGTAAATCTTATTTACTTATAAAACCCATTTATAACATCATCTTAACAATTATAAAAACTTCTTTACAACTCAATTATTCTGATTTGTAAAAATTCAATTTTATAAATCTTATATATAAAACCATTTACAATGACTCAAAAACCACAGTTTATACTATTTTACAAAATAGTTAACTCTATATTCCAAAAATCATAATCTGATTTTATTTCACAAAAACCATAATTTTTATAACATAAAAATTATAGCGTTTATTTATTTAAAATGAATCAATTCCATAATTCAATAAAACATATACTTTCAAAAATCACTTTAAAATCCTTTTAAATTTGAAAATCATCACTTTAACATTTTTAAATTATCAAAATAGGCTCAACGATGCAACAACACCAAATACATCAATCACGACATCCAAAACATCATATATTCTATGATAACAAAATATATCATAATATCTGTAAATAAATCAATACTGGTGAGGAATCTAGTTGGATCCCTCCAACCTGTCCCTTACAACAAATATACATATAGAATATGTGTATAATTTCTGCTTCAAGGCAGACGTGCGTACAAAGGGTCATCCTCTCATACGCGGGAAACGTATAGGGTCATCTGCTCCACTAGGCAGGAATATATCCAAATACCAGTCAACATATCATATATCATCCAAACAGTCATCAATCATCATATAATAAATTATTTCTTAGTTATATAAAAATATCAATGAGTTAGAAAGAGTGAGTTGTATTCACATTGGTTGCAGTCGTGATTTCAGCGTTTTATTCCGAATAAAATTAAACGTCCGTTTAATTTTATCCAAAATTTACACTAGCTCCAATCAACTCCAAACCAGCTTCATCTCATAATGCTTGTTAATACGGACCTAACGCAATTCGTTTCGTGCGAAACGGAGCTCGTACGAAAAAGGTATGGCGTTTAGAAGTTAATACGAATTTTACATAAATTAATTTCACTTTTTTTTATTATAAAACCCTCACTATCATCAAGGACGTTCGATTTGCTTTTCCAGATCTGGGCCGCCAATTATTTCTTCTTCCCTATCGTGAAAATCACGTATGTCTCAAACCCATAGCCGCCACTATCCTACCAATTTCCGCTCCCTCCACGTTCATCTGCACTTCGATCAGGAACCACCGTCGCATAGCTCTTCTCGAGCTCGACCTACACCTTGAATGGCATGGCACTCAGCCATCCATAGGCCTTGAAATCAGTGATTGAACGTGGAACGTTCAAAGGAGATTTGCCATCGATTCAGTTCGTTTAAAACGATCATGCCCGTTGAAATCGAAGCTCTCGACGAGCTCTACAAAGTTGTAATTGAAGACTTTCACTAATTGTTAATAGATTTGGAGATTTTGAGGGAAGGACGAGATTAAATTCTTGCCATGGAAAAGATAATTGCAGCTAGCCCTAACCGTAATAGGGTTCTCTGAAAAATAGTGAATTATGTGGCCTTATATAGAAAAACGCGACACTATTCATCCGTTTTTTTTAACTCCAAATGAAGTGTGCCACCTGGCATTTATAATTTTTTACCCCTATTCGAAATGCAATTGAACATATATCGGGAGCCAATTCGATCGTATTTGGAAGATAGGTTTTCGAATCGACTATTTTAAATTTAAGATTCACTTAAACCGATT
Source organism: Allium cepa (assembly GCA_030765085.1). NCBI lineage: Eukaryota > Viridiplantae > Streptophyta > Magnoliopsida > Asparagales > Amaryllidaceae > Allium > Allium cepa. The sequence goes on along the minus strand of CM060945.1, from coordinate 790,704,725 downwards.
TCTACGCGTTTTAGCTTGCCTAGGACAAACGGTAAATCCGATTGACACGAAATTCAAAATCTTATAATAATATAACATTACGGATCCATTGAAACTAGTTTAGTCGAAATCCAAGACTGTTTGAAAAATGGATATTTTTACTCATCAATTAAATATTAAAATATTCAATTTCTACAATTTAACTTTTAATTGAATTTTAAAAGTTTTGTAAAATCATTCTAATTCAAATAAGATTTAATTCAACTTTATAAATCATTTTTATTCATATTAAATCCAATTTTCAATTATTTACACAATTTCAAATATTCCATTAATAACTTAATTATCCAATTAAATCCTTATATTTCAAATATAAGTTATCCAGCTTATAAAAATAACTTTTGAATATTTAAAATCAATTAAATATACGAATTTCAAATGATAGAAATTCTGGGTCGTTACATTCTCCCCTACTTAAAAGAATTTCGTCTTGGAAATTATCAAGTAAGAAAAAAGCCACAAAACCCATTAACTTTTCAAAACAAATCGTTCAAACTAGATTTACCAAAATCTATTTAAATGTTTAACTTTCCCAAAATCCAATAGTTAAACTTACAAAAAAAAATCTAAGTTTTAAAATCTACTTAGTTATCTTTTAGAACCAACTAATATCATTTAACTTTCAACTTAAAATCAAAATTTAGTTTTCATAAATTTTTCCAATTTTCCAAAATATTTCTAACGCCTTAAATTTTCAAAAAAATTCGCCAGCGTCTCCTTTGCGCGATTCGATCCAAAAAAAAAACAATGTATATATCACAAATATACATCTCATCTCAATGATGAGGCATCTCAAAGGGAAAAAAGTGTAAAAGTACGATATGTAATCCGAGATATGTACCTTATATATTATTAGCGAGCATATACGGCTAATATAGCGTGAAAGCGAGCTCGAAATGCGAAGCAAGTACCCTTCGTACCTACTAAAACACTCAACAACAAATTAGGAACATGTATATATGAAAGTAATATCAATATGCAACATATACCACTATAGCAACTATATATGTCAATATAGCAAATGCAACAAATTCAACCATCAACCAACTATCATTCAACTAACATCCATAACCAAATCAATACACTTTCACTTCTTATTAATATTCATTGAATTGGTTTTCAATTAAATCACATTTGATTCATTAACATTGGATTTTCTAGCATTCATTCATTCATATTCAATTAGTTTGCATTCACTGATTCATATTCAATTTTGTTCACTTCCAAATCAAATAAATTCAATTCTATTTAGATTCACTTTACTTAGCTTTCAATTTCATTAGTACAATATCATATGAATTTTCTATACAATCAATGCATATCCAACATTACCAAATATATTTACTTTACATTCATTCAATTTGTTTCATCACTTTTAATTTCAATTGGTTTAACATTCAATTTAGATTGAATTCTAATATTCACAATATTCACATTTCTATACAACACTTCCAATATTATTATTGATTCACAACTTTCTAACTTAAGTTTTACTCAATTCTTAACAACAACATTTTCTAATGCTGATTCATTTTACAAATAAAGTAGAATTTCTTTATATAACTCAAGTTCATATTCATCACTTTACTTTATTAATTCACATTATTAATCTACTTCCATAACAAAATCAACTTTATTCAGCATCACTTAAGTTATTTTTCATTTCAACTTCATTTACCTTCACTTTCACTATACAACTTAATTTAATAAAATTGTTTAACCATTTTAACTATTGTTTTACTTATCTTTTCTCACTTAATAAGTTATACAACTTATTTATTCATAATTCCGTGAAATCTACCTAAGTTCATTTCCATTCTCTAAACTCATTTTTTATAATTTCAAATCCAATTCACTTTATTAACTTTCCTTTAGTTAAATTTCAAATCATATATTTATTATGCTAACTCACATTTCAACTATGTTTCCCATATATCATAAGTCCAAAACTTATTTTACTTATATTTATCAATTACAGCTTGGATTTTAAATTCAAATTTGTTTATCAAAACAAATTTCAATTTCAATTTACTATTGGTAGCAAATCCCTCACATAGAAACTCAAAAATGATATTGATGATGCTGCAGTCATCACCCTTATTATTTCCCAGTAACAGTAGTGAATTCAGTGCTTTATATTCTTTTAAAATTTCCTTTTATTTATAAATCACATTTATAAATCTTACTTATATAATTTCACTTATTTTCTATTTATAATAAAATAACCTCTTTAACTTTGAAAAACAACTTCCAAAATAAATGGGATTCAAAATTTCAAATTCTTGGTTAAATCCATTTTTATTTACAACTCATATTTATAAATATATTCATATAGTTTCACTTCTTATATATAAGATTATTTCACAATTGTAAATTATATTAATTATAATTCCATACTTTATAATTCATTTGCTTATATAATTTATTCTTTTACAATTGTTGTTTTTATTTAGATTATTCAAACAGCTTTCTATTAACTTACATATATTTACATTTTCAAACAACCAAACAATTCATTTATATACACTTTAATAATTCTAAAAAATTATTTCTTTATATATAAAATATAATCGAGGGAAAATTATATCATTTACCCAATTTAAAATAGGGGAATTTCACTAGAAGGACAAACTTTGCAGTCCAATTAGTTTCTCGGACACACATTCATAGAAATTGCTTTTAAGGACAAAGTCAGCAAAATAATTATTTTTAAGGATAAAGTCAGCAGTCCAATTACTTTCAAGGACATAATTTCATAAGTTTTTAGGCCTTAGAAACTAATTATTTTGCATTTTATCCTTAAAAGTAATTATTTCACTTGTGTGTCCTAAAAACTAATTGCACTTGCTAAAGAGGCCCTTGTGGCTAATTTCTACTTTAAAATAAAACTATGTCGACTTGCCTCGTTTAAATGTTTGGAAATCCCTATCGATAATATGGTGTCCCACATACCGACCAGAATTCACAAACAGCTCAACAGATAAGCAAGCACAATATAAAACATTTTGTATTCACTAACAAATACACGCTCATATATATAATCCACTCAAACTCAATCTAGGGTGCTACTGTCCCTATCTATGCTGAGTACACATCAAAGCTTAGGAATATACAAAATCTAAGGTCTGATACCAGCTGTGAAAATCCGCAAATCCATACCTTTGAATCGACAATAATCCACACATATCCGACCCAAAGAGCACAAACTGACGGAAAGTCAAGAGAAAGAAAAAAAAAGAGAAGAAGAGAAGAGAAGAAAGAGAGAAGATAGAACCAAAAAGAACAATACAGAATCCCATATCACAGCGGAAAATATCAATATCATATCAATGATCTTTACAAAATAGAAACTGTACATATACACATCAATCAGAGTTCAACAATCAATCAATAGTTATCAGCTTGAAGAGTTATAATAACCTGTCCTCACAATTGCCGATAATATACAACAACAAACAAAGCACTGGGATAATCAAAACAAAACATGTACGTGTATACGTAAATGAAGATCTCTAGCTCTCCTGGTGGAGCTCCAAAAGCACCAAAGCATAACCTGTAGATATACTCGGTCTGACCCGAGCATTGAAAGGGAAGAACGCTCGGATCAGTCTGGTAAACCAGTGTGAGAAACACACTCAACTGAATTTATTAAATTACCAAAACTTTTCCTTTATCAAAACAAAAGTATCTCGTAAGACAAGTCCATACATAAACGCGGACATGTTTTTACCTTACGATAACTAGAACATTTCATATCAAACTCATGTGATATTATACTAGTGTCTAGTATACAAATAATATTCAAAATAACCGAAATTGTTACCATTATTAAATTCCAACATACTAGGCTCTATAAATAAAATGGCAGGTACGTAGTGGAGTTTGGATTTCCATACAAATGACCAGGTGAAGGGACTACCTTCCGGCAGTACATCTCTAGAAGAATGTACCGAGGACCATCACAAAGGATCCTTTACCAACACAAGACCGACCCACCTCTATAACTAGAAGGTACCGAATATATCATCCTCCGGTCGTTACCGACCTTTACCGAGGGCCCTCTAGCATACAAACCACAATAATCAGATACACGACGTCATAGTGTGTAAAAATATATCTAGAAGAGGATGATCATATCCTAATGGGAATGACCCACTTTGTAACATCCCGCTTTTTCGCACGCTTTAAATCGACACACGTGCCAATTCAAACCATACGAAAGGGCGGATTGTTATGAGGTAAATCAGAAAAACAAGAAAGAAATAAAACAAAATAGAATCTCACAGTGGAAGGATAAAATATAATAATAAAATGTACTGTTTATAAAGCTGTTTTACAAAATATTCGATTATACTTACAACATTTATCAGAGTTACACATACCAATAACAATGCAACGGAACAGTATGAGTATAGTGGACTAATAATAATAACAACAATAATATAAATCTCCGTCTTCGTCCTCCAGAGCTAAGGTCTTCGAAATCCTGAAATGCTCGGACTGACCCGAGCGAATTGAAAAGACAAAACACTCGAGTCAGAACTAAAAGATCTTATGTAAGTTAAATTAACAAAAATAAATATGAGTGCAGTAACTCTAAAGATGCTCGGGATTCACATCTCTTAAGGATCAGTTAAACTATTTACTATGTAGTAATATTTCGCTATTATAATAGTGTCTAATAGTAAAATAAACTTACTTTTAAATAACGTTAAGGAGTGGCCCAATATTCCCCTTAACACAAAATAATCCCAATAGTCTATACATACCGTAATACCTCCTGATCGGGAGGCTACTAGAGGATACTCCATAGGTACGACACAAATAGAAACTCGTACAAGGCGCGGTAGGGTAGGTGATACGACAAAACTAGGCAATGCCAGGGTAGATATACCAATTACGCTTCCCGGTCGGTGGTAACGCGTAGCTGCTACTACCGCCCACCTCGAACAACACCCCCAAATCAAAGAAATCAAAAGTGGCCACCAAATCAATCCAAAAGTCAAGTATAATATCGAAGGGATGTGTCCGACCAAAGGTGCAATCTCAATTAATCCGTCGATCGCTCATGTTTTAGCCACCTTATGCCAACTCATGGGAGTTGGGTCCACGTATTTATCTCATAGGAAACGCCACCGCCATCCTACTTCATTCTGGAATCTCCATCGCGTATACGGTTGTTAAAGTGATTTTCGGAGTTGGCAGAGAGTATGACAACTTCCGATCCCGGTCTCTTTAACAACCAATCGTTATTATAACACCGCGGTCTTTTCAAAATAGTTTATACTTTAAACCAGAATATAATATCCATTTCAAAACCATATAATTACGATATCATTTCTATTTTAAAACCCAAATCAATATGATATCATTTTTATTTCAAATATATATTTTTCAAAAATCATAGTACTTTCAAATATATATACTTTAAACCCATAGCTTCGAAACATAATTTTCAACACTTAAATGGTTTAATAATAAGTTACTTTATAAAGTAAATTAGCTTTTTAATTTCTTAAATCAATTCCAAATATAGATTTGAATTCCCAGATAAACCATATAAATTTCCATATATTTCAAAGTTTCAAATATTCCAAAATTTCAAAACTAAATTTTTAATTCACATGTATATGTCAAATTCCTTTTACTATTATTTAGTTTTGCAATACTTGCTTAATAAATCCAGTATCCTTTAAATAAAACTTCCAAATTCAATAATTGAATATTGCTCAATTTATTTCGACTAGATATATTCACTTAGATCATCTTAAATCCGAATTTAGTTATCACGCCATATATTTTTTTAAACTAAATTTCAATAAGATTTTAACTAAATGAAATCTCGAATCAATTTCAAACTGCCACCTCAACTTTGATTTATAAAAGTCGATATAAACTCTATATTAGAATATAATTTTAGTAAATACTTATCCATAATAAAATTTAATAAAATCCACTTAATTTATTAAACTTACTTCATACTTTACACAAATTTATACATAGTTTAAAACCAAGAATTTAACCATATATAAAATAACCTTTATCAAATATCCGACATCAATATTTCATAAAACCATATATATATATATATATATATATATATTTCTTTACAAAATCATAGAAAATTATTTCAAAAATAATTTTATATATATACCGCGGTGCCTGTATAAAATTTTCTATCCTATGGTCAAGTGATGCGAATATTTATCATTTCAATCCGCAATTTAAAAATAAAAATGCGGTTGTATATCATTTCAAACCGCAATCCCGAATGTAATGAAATGCATGATAACTTGCAGTTTATTCAATATAAAATACAGCATCCATTCATCCAATATCACCATCAACCATTTATCACAGCCATCATCCAAATAAAGCAGTATCATCAATATATAACGGAAATTAAACAACAGGTGTTAAATAACAGTTAAATTCAATAATAATTTAAATAACCATTTAATTGGCAGTTTATATGCAATAAAATAAATAACAATTTAACTGGCAGTAAATATGCAAAAATGAACTAAATAACAGTTAATTAAATAAAAGCAAATTAACTGAGATAATGATGAAATATATGCCAAACAGATATAAATAAATTTCAAATCACATCGTAAATGAATTTAACAAACATAAGAAATCTTAGAAATTGTGAGTGGATTAAAACACTCACCTTTTGAATTTAAATTCAATTTAAACCCTAAATTGTGACAGTCTCCAAATTCGTCCAAACTAGCGTCAAAGTGTCTGAAAATTTATTACGATCCTAGCAAAAAAAATCGCGCGTGAATCGGACTTCGTACGAAGAAGTTATGATCGTTAGAACAATTGGATTTCATTTAAAAAAAATTTAAATCTAACCAAATCAATGTCACCAACAAAAGAAGGCAACGTCACCCTCATCCTTTCCCGCACGCGGTACAGGCAGCTCATATCCAAACCCAAACACGCAAGAACACGCACGGCCGAGACCCCCTTTTGACCGTGAATATCCATCACCTCCGGCCTTTAGACAAACGACGACCACCACCACCATACTCGCGACTCAGCTCTCCACCAAACCCCCTAGGTCCGGTCACCTAACTCCCACCGGCCGCCGCCATATTCCCAACCCTAATTACCAAATTCCGGCCACCACCTAGGGAATTACGTCATGCAACCACCACAAATCAACTCCAGATGCCATCCTCCACGAAACCCATATCTCAATTTTTCTGATTGAGGCCAAAATCGAAAACCCCCAAAACGACGTGTAGGTTCACGAATTTTGATCTTTGACTGAGTTTTCAGGACGATTCAAGCATCAATTGCAAAAACAAAAGTTACGCGTAGATTCGTATCGATGAAATCTTCGATTCTATAATTTTTTCGAAGAGTTTGAATTTTCATTAGATTTTTGAATTTTAAAATGGATCTAAGGTTTGCATCCATTGAAGGAGAGGAGGAGCTGATGAAATTTTCCACGCAGACAAATGAGAATAGGTATAGGCTAGGGTTTAGCAGGTTATTTATAGAGAAGGTTGGAAAAGAATGGATCGGATCAAATAGATGTACGCGTTGGACGATATATGGCCCGAAATGCCCGTTTCGACTCCGGAACGAAATTGGGTTAACCCATATCTCAAATTAGATGTTTTAAAATATTTTGAACGCGATGGAACAAATTTCAAGTCCAAATTCCATCGTATGAAGAAGTATGCTCAAATCAATATTTTTCAAATTGATTTCAAATTGATTTCAATTTCGTTTATTTCAAGGCGTTTCGAGTCCGTACGATCAAACGACAAGTCCGATTGCTACGAAACTTGAAATCCTATAATAATTCACCGATGCGGATCCGATGAAATAGGTTTCGTCGAAATCCGATTCAGTGGCCAAAATGGCTATTTTTATATAAATTAAATAAATTTAAAAATTCATCAATTAAATCACTTTTTCAAATTTCACTTTCAAAATTTTCAAATCTTATTAGTTTTGTTTTATCAAACAATATCAATGATTTAAATCAATTTAGATGTCAATTAAATGTTGATTCAATCATAAATTTCCGCGTAAATTTAAATTTCATTATATTTATCAATTATAAAATAACTTTTCAATAATTCCACTGAATTCACTATTCATTCTTTTTATTCAATCCATTACAGTCAAATGGATGAAATTTACATTAGTTCTAAGCTATTACATAAATATTTTCCAATTTCAACTAAATTTTCAATTAAAATAAAATATTATATTTAATTTCAATTAATTGAAATAAATCCAAATTATCATATTTTAAATCCAAATAAATAAATAAAGCTTGATTCCCGTTTTAAATGTTTAACTCATTTAATTGCAATTAACCTTTTTATCATAAATTATATTTCGATATATTGATAAAACTTTATTTCCATTCTTTTTATTCATAAATCATCATATTATGAAGAACATTTACATTATTCCCCATTTATTACCTTAATTTATTTTAACGTAACATTTAATTTATATATATTGCAATGATTTCCAATTTAATTGGATGAATTAAGTATATAACTCATAATAATTGTTGTAAAACTCTTAATCCCACATTTATAAGTTTATTATTTCCACTCAAATATTTTAGATATTCACAGAGTATTGGTTTTTATTCAATCATTATTTATTATATAATTTTAATTAAATAAATTCAATATTTAAGTCCGTTTAAATTTATTACCAAGTACCCATTTACCTTATCCCAACAAATTTGAATTCCATTCAATTACTATAACAATCATTTTCCCATTCACCCTTTATTATCAACCCACAATTATTGCAATTCATTATCTTATATTGATTTTATACAATTACCATTAAATTTACGTTCAATTACTATTCAATGTATATTTATTCAATCAATTCGATATTTACGTTTTTTTTCCTTCTATTTGATTTATAACCTAGTATACATTTACATTAATCCCATTGCATTCCATTCATTAATGGGTATTGCATTGAAATTTAAATTTATTAGCTTATATCAACATTATTACCATCAATTATAATTGGATTACCAATTTTATTCAATACCCTAAATAAATAACATATATTAATTCAATACTTACATTTGTTTACCTATGTTTCACTTATACAAATTATCTTATTAACATAAATTTTATCAAATTTCAGTTGATCCCATATTATTACATCAATTAATGTAACTTTGAAATTTATTACCCAACTTACTATTTTATACATTTATCCAATAATTTCATTTGTTTTCTCATATTCCATTTAAAATCAAATCATAACATTTAAATTATTTTATTGAATTGGAATTTCATTCAAGTCATTAATTATTAACTTGCATTAACATGTTTCCTAAATTTACAATCAATTACTGTAACAACATGTTCTTACATTAACTAATTCAATGCCTACCCTATACTCTTCATATTCAATTTATATCCATATATAATACTTACGCTATCTCATTTATTGAAATTTTATTCAAATTATTAATAAATAGGTTTTGATTACCATTTATATATTTTATTTTAGTGTTCATTTCAATATTAATTTATAAAGTTTTTTCTTTTATTTCTACTAAATTTAATTACAAAATCTCATTCATTTAACCAATTTAAATTGTCGAAAATTTCGGATCGTTACACTCTCCCCCACACAAAACTTTTCGTCCCTGAAAAGGAAAAGAAGGGAAAAGAAGAACTATGAAATCAATATATCTTATTCAAAACATTAACTATATACCCAATTAAATTTATAAAATTAACTAATTTAGATAAAATATACCACTTTATAACCATTAAATCTTTTTATACTTAAATTATTAAAGTTTGGAAATCATTTTCAAAAAATTTCTAAGTCCAAAATTTATGGAAAATTTTGGCAGAGCCTCCTTTGTACGGGGAGGCTCGGGAGAAAATATAATATCAAAATAACAATATATAACATATACTTTCCAAAATAATATATCCCAACATGGGAAAAATAATATAATAACGCTATAAACCGAAATCAAAAAACGTACCTATTGGTCGGGCAATTTACACTTATATTACGGAACCAACTGCAGTAACAATTGCTTCCATAACCTGCACTTCACTTATATAATCCAATTAAAGTTACGATTATATAAAATAAAATATTAAAAATGGTTTCAACCACAAACATCCAATTCAATAAAAACAACCATCAATAAACAAAATCAATACAACATCAAACACTTGCAACAAGGCGTACGACCATAAAACAATCATTCATTCATATCAAACACAACAAATATTTGTTCAGGTTTAGACACTTTAAATTGTACAGAGTGAAGAATAACTACTAAGTGTATCCTTCACTCAACAGTCTTGGGTGAAACTAAATAGATTATTCATACATCCCAACAATTTTAAAATATCCTTACCCAACAACCATAGGCCAAAACAAACAACACTTCCAAACAAGAAATCAAATTAAAATTTCCAATTTCATAACATTTATTGTTTTATTTCATTTTATTCATATAATGATTTTTTTCTTTTTCTTTATCTTCATTTATTTGCAGTATTCATCTTTCTGCTTATTGTATTAATACATAGCTTCAATCATTTACTTAAGCTTATTATTTTTCATATATATTACTTAATTTTATTTATTACTAAATTCCATTTATAATGCTTGCCTTTCTATTTTAATTAATAGCCTTTCAATTAGTGCTTAAGTTCATAACGCCTCTAACCCCAAATTCTTGTTATAGTAAGAATTCCATTATAACTTAAGTTTATAACTCTATAACGTCAATTCTTATAAATAAAAGCAATTGATTGAACACTTTCATTTCATACTTTTACTGGTACAATCTCCATTACATTTCTTATTAAACATTTCAACTTTTAATATTTGGTAAGTTATATATATGCTTTTAAAGAATGAAATTGAAAGTTATACAATTTTCTCATTTCTTTTAGTTAATTTAATGTTCAATAATTATATCCTTTATTTCATAGGTTACAAATTTCAAATTTCATTTAATACCATTTATAACCTAACATTAAATCTCTTATTTCCTTTAGAGGTTTCGATTTATTAATTACCTACGTTCCAATTCAATACAGTAATTGAAACTATTAATTAATGGAAACTTAAGAATTTAATGCCGCGTTTTATTTCAAATCATTTTAAAATAATAGATAAATATATACTTACAACTTATATATCCATTTATATTTAAATAACTCAAAATTTATACAAAAATTTCTGTAGTCGAACTGCTACAATGGCCTTCCCACTTCGAAACTCGAAAATGAATGTCGATGATGCGTGCACTCATCATCAAAATTATTATCCAGCGACAAAGAGAGGAGTACAAAACTTATTTCTTTTCAGAGTTTCTTTTAAAACAATTCTTTCAAATTATATTGAAATATTTATATCAGAAAATACTTCTAATCCTATTATTACTATATTCCAAAATCATTGAAAGGATTTTTTTTTAAAACCCCGGGACTTAAGTTCCAAGTTTTCAGTTTTCATTTATTTCATTTTCCATCCCACTTTAACTATTTTTTATAACTTTCATTACCTAACGACCAATATATTGCTACCAAATATAACTTTTATAAAAATTTACTTTATACATATAGAAAATATAATAGGCAAAATTATTTCATTTACCTATATTAAAACCAAATATTATGTCGGTCTATCCTATTAAGTGTTTAGAAATCCCAATTGATAACGTAGCGTCCCATGCATCAACCAGAATTTATAAACACAAAATGGAACAAATTAACACAATATTAAAACCTTTCTATAACACTAACAAATACGCTCTCTCATATATACACTCATAAACTCCCATAGGGTATTACTACCCTATTGATAAAGAGTCAGACCCCACAAAGCTAAGGTTTATCGCTAAACCAAAGCTCTGATACCAGATGTAACGTCCCGCCTTTTCGCATGCTTTAAATCGACACACGTGCCAATTCAAACCATACGAAAGGGGGGATTATTATGGGGTAAATCAGAAAAACAAGAAAGAAATAAAACAAAATACAATCTCACAGCGGAAGAATAAAATATAATAATCAAATATACAGTTTATAAAGCTGTTTTACAAAATATTCGATTATACTTACAACATTTATCAGAGTTACACATACCAATAACAATGCAACAGAACAGTATGAGTATAGTGGACTAAAAATAATAATATAAATCTCCGTCTTCATCCTCCAGAGCTAAGGTCTTCGAAATCCTAAAACGCTCGGACAGACCCGAGTGAATTGAAAAGACAAAGCAATCGAGTCGGAACTAAAAGATCTTATGTAAGTTAAATTAACAGAAATAAATATGAGTGTAGTAACTCTAAAATGCTCGTTATTCACATCTCTTAAGGATCCGTTAAACTATTTACTATGTAGTAATATTTCGCTATTATAATAGTGTCTAATAGTAAAATAAACTTACTTTTAAATAGCGTTAAGGAGTGACCCAATATTCCCCTTAACACAAAATAATGCCAATAGTCTATACAGTACCGTAATACCTCCTGATCGGGAGGCTACCAGAGGATACTCCATAGGTACGACACAAATAGAAACTCGTACAAGGCGCGCTAGGGTAGGTGACATGGCACAACTAGGCAATGCCAGGGTAGATATACCAATTACGCTTCCGGGTCGGTGGTAACGCGTAGCTGCTACTACCGCCCACCTCGAACAACACCCCCAAATCAAAGAAATCAAAAGTGGCCACCGAATCAATCCAAAAGTCAAGTATAATATCGAAGGGATGTGTCTGATCAAAGGTGCTACCTCAATTAATCCGTCGATCGCTCCTGTTTTAGCCACCTTATACCAACTCATGGGAGTTGGGTCCACGTATTTATCTCATAGGAAACGCCGCCGCCATCCTACTTCATTCTGGAATCTCCATCGCGTACACGGTTATTAAAGTAGTTTTCGGAGTTGGCGGAGAGTATGACAACTTTCGATCCTGGTCTCTTTAACAACCAATCGTTATTATAACACCGCGGTCTTTTCAAAATAGTTTATACTTTAAACCAGAATATAATATCCATTTCAAAACCATATAATTACGATATCATTTCTATTTTAAAACCCAAATCAATATGATATCATTTTTATTTCAAATATATATTTTTCAAAATTCATAGTACTTTCAAATATATATACTTTAAACCCATAGCTTCGAAACATAATTTTCAACACTTAAATGGTTTAATAATAAGTTGCTTTATAAAGTAAATTAGCTTTTCAATTTCTTAAATCAATTCCAAATATAGATTTGAATTCCCAGATAAACCATATAAATTTCCATATATTGCAAAGTTTCAAATATTCCAAAATTTCAAAACTAAATTTTAATTCACATATATATGTCAAATTCCTTTTACTATTATTTAGTTTTGCAATACTTGCTTAATAAATCCAGTATCCTTTAAATAAAACTTCCAAATTCAATAACTGAATATTGCTCAATTTATTTTGACTAGATACATTCACTTAAATCATCTTAAACCCGAATTTAGTTATCGCACCATATTTTTTTTAAACTAAATTTCAATAAGATTTTAACTAAATGAAATCTCGAATCAATTTCAAACTGTCTCCTCAACTTTGATTTATAAAAGTCAATATAAACTCTATATTGGAATATAATTTTAGTAAATACTTATCCATAATAAAATTTAATAAAATCCACTTAATTTATTAAACTTACTTCATACTTTACACAAATTTATACATAGTTTAAAACCAAGAATTTAACCATATACAAAATAACCTTTATCAAATATCCGACATCAATATTTCATAAAACCATATATATATATATAATATATATCTTTACGAAACCATAGAAAATTATTTCAAAAATAATTTTATATATATACCGTGGTGCCTGTATAAAATTTTCTATCCTATGGTCAAGTGTTGCAGATATTTATCATTTCAATCCGCAATTTAAAAATAAAAACGCGGTTGTATATCATTTCAAACCGCAATCCCGAATGTAATGAAATGTATGATAACTTGCAGTTTATTCAATATAAAATACAGCATCCATTTATCCAATATCAACCATCAACCATTTATCACAATCATCATCCAAATAAAGCAGTATCATCAATATATAAAGGAAATTAAACAACAGGTGTTAAATAACAGTTAAATTCAATAATAATTTAAATAACTGTTTAACTGTCAGTTTATACGCAATAAAATAAATAACAATTTAACTGGCAATAAATATGCAAAAATGAATTAAATAACAAGTTAATTAAATAAAAGCAAATTAACTGAGATAATGATGAAATATATGCCAAACAGCTATAAATAAATTTCAAATAACATCATAAATGAATTTAACAAACATGAGAAATCTTAGAAATTGTGAGTGGGTTAAAACACTCACCTTTTGAATTTAAATTGAATTTATATTCAATTTAAATCCTAAATTTTATCAGTCTCTAAATTCATCCAAACCAGCGTCAGAGTGTCCGGAATTTTATTACGATCCTAACAAAAAAATCGTGCGTGAATCGGACTTCGTACGAAGAAGTTATGATCGTTAGAACAATTGGATTTTAGAAAAATCTAACCAAATCAATGTCACCAACAAATGAAGGCCACGTCACCCTCATCCTTTCCCTCACGCGGTACAGGCAGCTCACATCCAAACCCAAACATGCAAGAACACGTACGGCCGAGACCCCCTTTTGACCGTGAATACCCATCACCTCCGGCCTCTAGACGAACAACGACCACCACCACCATACTCGCGACTCAGCTCTCCACCAAACCCCCCAGGTCCGATCACCTAACTCCAACCGACCGCCGCCATATTCTCAACCCTAATTGCCAAATTCCGGCCACCACCCAGAGAATTACGTCATGCAACCACCATAAATCAACTCCAGACGCCATCCTCCACGAAACCCATATCTTAATTTTTCTGATTAAGGCCAAAATTGAAAACCCTCAAAAGGACGTGTAGGTTCGCGAATTTTGATCTTTGACTGAGTTTACAGGACGATTCGTGCATCAATTGCAAAAACAGAAGTTACGCGTAGATTTGTATCGATGAAATCTTCGACTCTATAATTTTTTCGAAGAGTTTGAATTTTCATTAGATTTTTGAATTTTAAAATGGATCTTGGGTTTGCATCCATTAAGGAAGAGGAGGAGCTGATGAAATTTTCCACGCAAACAAATGAGAATAGGCGTAGGCTATGGGTTTAGTAGGGTATTTATAGAGAAGGTTGGAAAAGAATGGATCAGATCAAATAGATGTACGCGTTGGACGATATATGGCCCAAAAAGCCCGTTTCGACTCCGTAACGAAATTGGGTTATCCCATATCTCAAACTGGATGTTTTAAAATATTTTGAACGCAATGGAACAAGTTTCATGTCCAAATTCTATCGTGTGAAGAAGTTATGCTCAAATCAATATTTTCCAAATTGATTTCAAATTGATTTCAATTTCGTTTATTTCAGGGCGTTTCGAGTCTGTACGATCAAACGACAAGTCCGATTGCTACGAAACTTGAAATCCTACAATAAATCACCGATACGGATCCGATGAAATTGGTTTCGTCAAAATCCAAGTCAGTGGCCAAAATGGCTATTTTTATATAAATTAAATGAATTTAAAAATTCGTCAATTAAATCACTTTTTCAAATTTCACTTCCAAAATTTTCAAATCTTATCAGTTTTGTTTTCTCAAATAATCTCAGTGATTTAAACCAATTTAGATCTCAATTAAATGTTGATTCAATCATAAATTTCCGCGTAAATTTAAATTTCATTATATTTATCAATTATAAATTAATTTTTCAATAATTCCATTGAATTCACTATTCATTCTTTTTATTTTAATCCATTACAGTCAAGTGGATGAAATTTACATTAGTTCAAAGCTATTACATAAATATTTTCCAGTTTCAACTAAATTTTCAATTAACGTAAAATTTTATATTTAATTTCAATTAATTGAAATAAATCCAAATTATCGTATTTTAAATCCAAATAAATAAATAAAGCTTGATTCTCGTTTTAAATATTTAACTCATTTAATTGCAATTAACCTTTTTATCATAAATTAAATTCCGATATATTGATAAAACTTTATTTCCATTCTTTTTATTCACTAATCATCATATTATGAAGAACATTTATGTTATTCCCCATTTATTACCTTAATTTATTTTAACGTAAAATTTAATTTATATCTATTGCAATGATTTCCAATTTAATTGAATGAACTAAGTATATAACTCATAATAATTGTTGTAAAACTCTTAATCCTACATTTATAAGTTTATTATTTCCACTCAAATATTTTAGATATTTATAGAGTATTGGTTTTTATTCAATCATTATTTATTATATATTTTAATTAAATAAATTCAATATTTAAGTCCGTTTAAATTTATTACCAAGTACCCATTTACCTTATCCCAACAAATTTGAATTCCATTCAATTACTATAACAATCATTTTCCCATTCACCCTTTATTATCAACCCACAATTATTGAAATTCATTATCTTATATTGATTTTATACAATTACCATTAAATTTACATTCAATTACTATTCAATGTATATTTATTCATTAATCAATTCGATATGTACTTTTTTTTCGTTCTATTTGATTTATAACCTAGTATACATTTACATTAATCCATTGCATTCCATTCATTACTGGGTATTGCATTGAAATTTAAATTTATTGGCTTATATCAACATTATTACCAGTAAATACAATTGGATTATCAATTTTATTCAATACCCTAAATAAATAACATATATTATTTCAATACTTTCTTTTGTTTACCTATGTTTCACTTATATAAGTTATCTTATTAACATAAATTTTATCAAATTTCAGTTGATCCCATATTATTACATCAATTAATGTAACTTTGAAATTTGTTACCCAACTTACTATTTCATACATTAACCCCATAATTTCATTTTTTTTCTCATATTCCATTTAAAATCAAATCATAACATTTAAATTATTTTATTGAATTGGAGTTTCATTCAAGTCTTTAATTATTAACTTGCATTAACACGTTTCCTAAATTTACAATCAATTACTGTAACAACGTGTTCTTACATTAACTAATTCAATGCCTACCATATACTCTTCATATTCAATTTATATCCATATATAATACTTACGCTATTTCATTTATTGAAATTTTATTCAAATTATTTATAAATAGGTTTTAATTACCACTTATATATTTTATTTTAGTGTTTATTTGAATATTAATTTATAAAGTTTTTTTCTTTTATTTCTACTAAATTTAATTACAAAATCTCATTCATTTAACCAATTTAACTTTTCGAAAATTTCGGATTGTTACACACTTAGCATTGCTGTATCTAACCCTGTTTTGGTCATTTTCGGTTAATGAGGCCTGACGAGGTAACGATTACTTTCCAAAAAAGCACAATCACATCACTTAGAATGCCACACGGCCATTTCCATTGACTACTAATTGCCTTCCACAAAAATACAACCATTAAGCTCATACGTCTCAAGGAGGGTGTTAAGCTAAGAGAAGTTGCCTTCTCCGCCACCACTAATGTGCGTTTGTAAAAACCAATGTACGTAATCTTTAGAAATGCAATGGCAGACAAACATCCATACAAATTATCCAGGAACAGGACAAACCGAAGGTACTTTCCTACCACATCGTGTCGGGAAATCCCTAGGATTAGTAGCGAATAGTCCTTGCATTAGATATTTCATAATAAAGAGACCACTGCTACTGGATGTATATTGGGATTTTAACCCCAAATGATCAACAAGTAGTCCCCCACTATGAAAATCCGAAATATCAATATCATCACAAGCAACTTGCACAATCGTCGCATATACGTTGGTCCGAAGTGGTTTTTAGATAAATCTGATTCCGGTCTCTTTGCACCAACAACGCAAAAGTGTTTCTCAACCTCACACAGCAACTAAGTCTCATAGACTTATCACGTCTCCAATTTTCAACTTGCTATCCTTCGGGCCAAGAAGAAAGCTCGATAAATAGGAGTAATACCCCGCACTGCACGAATCAACATTCTCAACACAAACGATAATTAAGCCTACATAGAAGGCTGCGTACTAAGTGTATGAATAAATAGTTCGCACATCAAGTTGAGGAACTAAAATTTTGGCCAAGTCTGATAGTCGGTTATTTAACTATCAAAGCAAACAAACAACTATTCAGCACCATATACAATCACTAGGCCGTTTTAATTAAACTTTTATTAATTAAATCATTTGCCAAATATCCACTTCAAATTATCTTTTAAAAAAGATATATTTCCAAACCATTTCAACTTCTATATTAGAAAACATTTCCATATACTTATTTAATAATAAGTAATTTACAAATCTATTTATTTTCAACACTTAGAAAATTGTCTATATGCTTAAATCAGAAATAAGCTTATATTTATTTCTTTAAGGAAAACATTCTCTTTAAACACATTTATTTGGGTTAAAATGAATGTTGCGCAAAACATCGTTGCGACAACTCAAAATCAATAGTATGGGGATTTGAAAATTAAGGTAGACATATAAATCCCAATACTATACAAAAACATTTCCTTTCGAAAATTATTTACTATAACAACAGTGTTATAGTCCATCATTTCATTATTTCTCGAAAACATCTATTTCAACAATGAATGTTGAAATCTATGGTTTTGATACTTAACACATTTTAAACATCTTTTAATCATTTTATTCCATTCAAAATATTACTTTCCAAAACATTAATTCAACTCAAATGATTATTATTCACTGTCCAAAATCGTGAATATAAATCTCTAACCAAATTCAACACTTCTTCGTATTTAATTAAAGGATTATCCACTGTCCAAAATCATGAATATAATTCGTTTAGCAAATTAAAGCTTCTACACATTTAATTCAGAATTATCCACTGTCCAAAATTGTGGATATAAAAATCTCTAACCAAATTCAACACTTCTACATATTTAATTAAAGGATTATCCACTGTCCAAAATCATGGATATATCTCCTTTAATAATTTCTATACTTACTTATCAAATTTATTTGATTACGGATTTATTAAACAATGTTTACAAATTCCATTTTCAGTTTATAAAAAACTACTGTGTATAAAATCCCTTTATTAACCAATTCCATTTATAACACAATTATATACCCAAAACCCAAATTATAAGTTAATTACTTATAATTTATTTATTTAAATCATTCTTTTCATAACATCATCAATTATAAATCTGTAAATCTTATTTACTTATAAAACCCATTTATAACATCATTTTAACAATTATAAAAACTCCTTTATAACTTAATTATTCTGATTTGTAAAAATTCAATTTTATAAATCTTATATATAAAACCATTTACAATAATTCAAAAGCCACAGTTTATACTATTTTACAAAATAGTTAACTCTATATTTCAAAAATCATATTCTGGTTTTACTTCACAAGAACCATAACTTTTATAACATAAAAATTATGACGTTTATTTATTTAAAATGAATCAATTCCAAAATTCAATAAAACATATACTTTCAAAAATAACTTTAAAATCCTTTTAAATTTGGAAATCATCACTTTAACATTTTTAAATTATCAAAATAGGCCCAACGATGCAACAACACCAAATACATCAATCATGACATCCAAAACGTCATATATCCTATGATAATAAAATATATCGTAATATCTGTAAATAAATCAATACTGGTGAGGAATCTAGTTGGATCCCTCCAACTTGTCACCTACAACAAATTTACATATTAGAATATGTGTACAATGTCCGCTTCAAAGCAAACACGTGTACAAGGGTCATCCGCTCATACACGGAAAAGTATAGGGTCATCCGCTCCACTAGGCAGTAATATATCCAAATACCAATCAATGTATTATATATCATCCAAACAGTCATTGATCATCATATAATAGATTATTTCTCACTTATATAAAAATATCAATAAGTCAGAAAGAGCGAGTTATACTCACATTGGTTGCAGTCGCGATTTCAGCGTTTTATTCTGAATAAAATTAAACGCGCGTTTAAGTTTACACAAAATTCACACTAGCTCCAATCAACTCCAGAATAGCTCCATCGCGTAGTACTCGTCAATACGGACCCAACGCAATTCGTTTCGTACGAAACGGACCTCGTACGGAAAAGATATGGCGTTTAGAAGTCAATACGAATTTTACATAAGTTAATTTCTTTTTTTTTAATTATAAAACCCTCACTATCACCAAGCACGTTCGATTTGCTTTTGCAGATCTAGGCCGCCGATTGTTTCTTCTTCCCTGTCGTGAAAATCACGTACGCCTCAATCCCATAGCCGCCATTATCCTACCAATTTCTGCTCCCTCCACGTTCATCTGCACTTCGATCAGGAACCACCATCACATAGCCGTTCTCGAGCTCGACCTACACCTTGAATGGCATGGCACTCGGCCATCCATAGGCCTCAAAATCTATGGTTTAACGTGGAACATTCGAATGAGATTTGCCATCCGTTCAGTTCGTTTTAAGCGATCATGCCTGTTGAAATCGAAGCCCTCGACGAGCTCTACAAAGTTGTAATTGAAGACTTTCGCTAATTTTTTTATATAAATTTAGAGATTTTGAGGGAAGAACGAGATTAAATTCTGGCCATGGAAAAGATAATGGCGGCTAGCCCTAACCCTAATAGGGTTTTGTGAAAAATAGCGAATTATATGGCCTTATATAGAAAATTACGCGACACTATTCATCCGTTTTTTTTCCGAACTCCAAATGAAGCATGCCGCCTAGCGTTTATAATGTTTTACCCCTATTTCAAACACAATGGAATATATATCGAAAACCAATTCGATCGTATTCGAAAGATAGGTTTTCGAATCGACTATTTTAAATTTAAGATTCACTTAAACCGATTTCTACGCGTTTTAGCTTGCCCCGGACAAACCGTAAATCCGACTGATACGAAATTTGAAATATTAAAATAATATAACATTACGGCTCTAATAAAACTGGTTTCGTCGAAATCTGAGACTGTTTGAAAAATGTCTATTTTTACTCGTCAATTAAATATTAAAATATTCAATTTCTACAATTTAACTTTTAATTCAATTTTAAAAGTTCTGTAACATCATTCTAATTCAAATAAGATTTAATTCAACTTTATAAATCATTTTTATTCATATTAAATCCAATTTTCAATTATTTACACAATTTCAAATATTCCATTAACAATTTAGTTCTCCATTAAATCCTTATATTTCAAATGTAAGTTATCCAACTTATAAAATAACTTTTGAATATTTAAAATCAATTAAATATAGGAATTTCAAATGACATAAATTCTAGGTCGTTACATGATGATAATGGGTTGATTTAAAAGGATCAAAACCTATAATTTCATTCACATATCTTGGCTTGAATTCTTCAATTACTTTGCTCGGCCATTCGATTTTTGCTTGAATGATTGTGATGATTCTGACTTGTTCGATGTATACACGTTAGTCCATGAATTCGAATTTGCTCCGTTATTTTCTGCCACGACTTGTTCATCGTTTCGCTGACTTGTTCATTTGTTGAATTCCTCTATGACATTATTTGAACTGCGACTGATAATTGTTGAACACTTCAACGGTGTTTTGATTGACCATTTCCTTTTGCATTATGGCCCACGACTTCAACCGATAATTTTTCGATTTCTCATTACTCTTTGAAACTGCTCCTTGACTTGTTCGAACTGCTAATGATCATGTTCGATTTTCTTCTTTTATATGTTTTATCCACTGTGTTAGAGTTATCACGTTGATTTGCTTAATCCCCTGTACTTGTAAGCATGTTTGAAGCTTCAAGACTTTGTTTCGAGTTAAGCTACCCCTGTTTGCCACTATTTATGTGTATGTATGGAAAAACCCACATTTTTAACGATTTAAATCGTCAATAAACCACACATATCTAATTCAAACCATTCAAAAGGATGAATTGTTAACGGGGTAAATAAGAAAACAATAGAAAAGAAGGAAAAAACAAACATAAAACCTTGCAGCGGAATGACAAAATATAATAATCAAATAAACAGTTCATGAAGCTGTTTTACAAATGACATTTGATTATACATTTACAATTCAAATCAGAGTTATACATACATCAAAAAATAAAAAATAATAATGCATCGGAACACAATAAGTAGTGGAATAATAATAATAAATAACAATAATATACTGGATCTTCGTCTTCGTCCTCTAGAAAATAAAATGGTCTTCAATACACTGCAAAACAATATACTCGAGTCAGAACTAAAAATTCCTAGGTAAGTCAAATCAATCTCAAATAAAAATATGAGTGCAATGGCTTTATAGATGTTATGATCTTTTTCATCTCCTACCAAGTGTACAATGTGAGTGCAGTAATTTACGAGATTTCAAATAATTCGAAATACACTTTTTAACCACTTTATTTAAAATAAATCTGAAGTTTAAATTAAAAAATTAAATTTTTAAATAATTCAGTTCTAATAATTAATCCAAATTCAAGAAATTGTATGGGTATATATCATTTCAACCCATAATTTAAATGTCTTAATTATCAAATTCTAAAATGATTCAGAGGACCTCTTAAATGATGTCAATAATATACAAGGTGATAACATGGACATATTAAAATAATAAAACAACCATACATATAACATATCAATCAATAAGCATTCATTTCAAAAAACATCCAAATCAACTTATATATTTCAACATATAATAGTTATCAATATCGGGGTTTAACTATCAATTAAATTCCAATATAAAATTAAGTGTCAATTCAGTTCAATATCAATTCAAATGCCAACTTAAATCAACAAACAACAATAAAAAAAGTTATATATCACATCATATATTTTATTTAACTTGCAATGGAATTTTTAGTATTGCGTGAGTGGCTGAATCACTCACTTTTTTTTTCCTTTTCTAGCCAGATTTGGATTTGCAACTAGTTTCTCATTTTGTTTTGTTTACTTGCTATCTTAATCTTTCTTTTATAGAAAGTTTTGGGGAGAAGATTATATAGATCTGGATTTGAATAAAAAGGCATCAAAAGAAGAGAAGGTTTTAAAAAGAAAGAACTAAAAAAAATTAAAGAAGAAGAATTAAAAAAAGAAAAGGAAGCTTTGAAAAAGAAGAAGAAGATTTGAAGAATAAGAAGAAGAAACGAGAAAAAAAGCTTTGGAAGAAAGGAGAGAAAGGAGATTTGAAGAAGAAACATGAAAAGAAAGGAAGGAGGAAGGTGAAGAGAGACAAAAAACGAAACTACAGAAGATGAGATAAAATAAAAATAAAATGAAGCTACAAGAGTGAAGATTGAAACTAGTGAAAAGCTAATAAAGTTAAATATAAAATAGTAGAAATTGAAAAACATTAAAAATATGAACAACCCTATAAAAAGTAGGTAACGTTCATGTAATGAAAAGGCTTTAGACAATGTAAATAGAAATGAGTAATGGAACAAATGATGAAGTAATGAAAAAAGTGTGACAATTATTGTTAGAAAGGGAATGAATGGACTAACTCTACCCTATAAACAAACTTTTGAAATTCAAATTTCATAACATTTGTTCACTCAATTAATTTTTTTAACCCCAAAAATACAAAATTTGATATTCATTAAAGATTTAATTACCACAACATAATAAATTTGAACACACCAATTTACATAATGGGGACCGCCACTACATAAAATAAAATATGAACCATGATTAAAAATTCATATTAAAAAAAAAAAAAATTCTCGACACGTAATTATGAACTCAAATATTTAATTTATCTTAGATTTCAAAGTTAGCAACAAAATCACTTTCGTGCAACCTATGTCTGCAATTTAACTACCGTAAAATGCTGTTTTAGAAATTTAGTTTTCTCTTTTTACAACGTTATATTATATTCAGAATGGAAACGTTCACTTTATTTTCCTTAAACATTCTTTTATTTCCTTAAAATTCTTATTGGCTGCTTGCAGCTCATGAATGTAAACATTCTTATATTCTAAAATGATCAACTTATACAATATTAAATCCATTCTAATATTTTCAAATAATGGACATTTCAAATGAAAACATTCTTACATTAAATTTATTAATTGCACTTTGTTTCTTTTTCTATTTTCAATTGAAGGATTTCAATAAATTTATTTCCAACTAATTTTAATAGACCAAGTAAATAGGTAATATATATAATAATTGTCACCATTTGCCTTTGACAACATTTATAAGTTTATTACTTACAGACAAATGTTACCATTTCTTTCATAACGCTAATTTTATTCAATTTTCATTAACAATATATTATTCATTAATGAATTCAATATTTACATTCTTTTTTCTATGTTCACTTTATTTCAATTAATTGGAATTCCATTCAAATTGTTAATAATTAGCTTTAATTAAATTGTTGCATTTCATTTTAGTATTATTCCAGTTATAAATCTTAAATTTTAATTTCTTACAATATTTAATTACAAAAATCTTATTAAATTTAATATTTTTAATTTTCAAAAATTACGGTCGTTACGCTTCCCCTCACTCGAAACTTTTCGTCCCCGAAAAGAAAAAAGAAAGGAAAAGAAGAAATTAAGTAATCAATATATCTTATTCAAAATATTAAATTTGTAAACAATTTATTTACATAATAAATAATTTAAATAAAATATATTAATTTATAAACAATTAAATCCTTTTATATTCAAATTAAAAAAAGTTTGGAAAACGTTTCACAAAATTTTCTAAGTCCAAAGTTCACGAAAAATTTCGCCAGAGTCTCCTTTGTATGAAGAGGCTCGGGAGAAATTATAATATCAAAATAACAAAATATATCATACATTTTCATAATAATATATCCCAATAGCGGAAGAAACAATATAATATCGCTAAAAAACCGTAATCCAACCTATTTGTTGGGAAAATAACGTTTATTTTATAGAACCAAAAGCAGTAGCAATTGCTTACATAACCTGTATTACACTTATATAATCCAAAGAGCTTAATAATTTTATAGAAGTGAAATGATTATATTGTTTTAAATTAATAACAAACAATCAACATAACATAACAACAATCACTTTTAACCAAAAGCATACCATCTTCACATAGAATCAAAATAAATCAATACAACATAACAACAATCTTTGCAAACAAGCATACAATATTCACAAGGGATCAATGCAATCAACCATTTCTGAAGTTACAATCATAATATAGTATTTATTTAATTAATTACTTTAATTGTCAATAGCTTCAAACATTAACTTAAGTTCATGATTCTTTGCTTACAATATTCACTTTCTATTTCATTTTATTAAGTAGCACTACAGTTATGACTCAGGTTTATAACTATTTCGTATCAAATTTCTTATTTATAAAAGTAAATTTCATTGAACACTTTCATTATTTAAGTTTTTCTTGTATAATATTCCCTTACATATCCTTATTAGACATTACAACTTTTAATATTCTGTTAAGTCACATATATATATCTCTGTGTGTGTGTGTGTGTGTGTGTGTGTGTGTGTGTGTGTTTCTAAGAATGTAATTGAACGTTACACAAGTTTATCTTATTTCATTTTAGTAAATAAACGTTCAATAGTTATCATTTCTTATTTTCATATCATTTTTGTTTACAAGCTACAAATTTCAAATTCCTTGCATATTTCATTTATAACATAGCATTTAATTTCTTACTTTCAACTTTAGAAGTTCCAATTATTAAATAGTTAGAAACTTATTCCATTATAATAATTTAAATTCTAATTTAAATTTACTTTAGTTTATTCTACTGGGTTTTTTTCTTCTAATTATTTACTTTTCCCTTCATTTATTTATATAGAGATCAATCACTTACATAATTTGTTTTCCATCAAGGATTTAAGTCCTCAATAAATCATTTAAAAAAAATATAACTTAAGCTTCTGCTGCCTTACTTAATTTTATAACTTAATTTGGTTATTGAATAAAAAATTAAGTTTTTGGTATTCCCCATAGAAGAGAAAGGAAATATTTCAATATCTCTAAAAATTCAATTAAAACATTAAACCTTATTCACTTCGTAAAAATATAAGATATATTTAAAACATCCTCATAGCGTTATGTAAAGGTTTTTCAAAAGTCGAAAACAATGTTAGAAATTTATATCAAAACATTATAATAAGCTTTTAAAATAAAGGTCCTTAAATCTGAAGATTTATTAGACTCGTTATTTTTAAAATAAGTATAAACTCAAGATTATTAAACTAAAACAAATATTATACTCAAATCTTACATTAAATTTCTAAATCAAAGTATAAAATTTCATATCTTTATAATTAATTTTACACACTTGTTTTAAAATAAATATTCAAATCATGGAAAAACATTTAATATAGTTTAATACAAAAATTCAAATAGTAAATAAATCAATCAATTTACCATTAGTACTTTGATATCAAGCAAATATTCTAAATTATACTTCAAAAATATATATTCGCATTCATTTGTCAAGTATATTACTATAAATAAACTTCGCAAATCAATTTTTTCCATTTATATATATCTTTAAATTATACATTCAAAGAAACTTATATAAATTTTACTTGAAATATTCATTTGAAAGCTTCATTTGCAAAACAACCATTTGTAATACTTTAATACTTTTCAAAAAAATCCATTTGTAAAATTCCTTGCTTCATGTATACCATTTAAATATTTAAATAACATCTTTATAAATATATGTAAACTATTTGAAAATAATTATCTACATCATTACTTATATTTGCAAAGAAGCTATTGAAAACCTTAAATCCATAATTTGTAAATTTATTAGTTCTATCTCAAGATACTTTTCAAACATTATTAATAAATTAATAATCATTTGCTTTAAATATGTTTTATTTAATAAATAACTTCTCAAATATTTGCAACACTAATAATTTACTATTAAATCATGTTGTACATGAATAAACAATGTTTTAAACATTTTAAAGTATTTAGAATTGACAAAAATGATGAAAATATCCTTTATATGATACTTTATAAAAATACTTTTATAACTCGATGTCTTAACATGTTTATCCTTGTTCTTGCAGGCTCTGGCCATGCGTTGATCAAGCGCAAGGCTAGAATTCTCCAAGTACTTAGTAGACATTTTTCAACACCGAGTGAAAAATACTTAAAAATATGTATGAGAAGTACCGCTCAAAATCCAATGTCAAATGATGATAATACGAAAGCAGTATCCCGCTGCCGGTCCAATATTTATGCAATGGACACAAAACTTTCTAGAAGATCTTTATACCTTCCGTATTCTAGAAAAATATCCTAGCCAGTTCGTAAAGAAGGGACCATCGACCCCTGCTGCAGTGGTACGCTGCCGATTCAATGATTTACGCAATGGATGCACTTCCTTATCGGAAGATCCATAAACAATAGATCCTAGGATCGAAAGCGCCTCCATTGGGTAAACTAAAGAACCATCTACCCTTAAAAAAAATCGAGGAACTCATGAGTTTAAGTCCGGACAAACATATTAGTTGGAATCCATTTCTGAATTCACCCAATTCCATTAGGGTTTATCGGTCGAATGCATTCCTGGATTCCCCAAGTGCATCTGGGTCGAAGCATATCATACTATACTTGTTCGCGGGGGGTACTTCCCCATACCTCTTACTTCAAAGTATAACATACCATACATAGTACCCTTTCAAAATCATAACTTCAAATATCGCACTTATATAAATTCCAATATATATAAGACTTCATTTTCATATAAAGTACTTTCCAAAATCAATAATCTCGAATATATCAAATCATTCTTATATGAATTCCATTATATATAAGATTTATCTCTTCAAATCGAATACCTTCCAAATCAACAGTTTCACAATCACTTGTACTTATATAAAGTCCATCTCCTACAAGAATCAAAATTTTCCAAAATCAATTTTGTTGTATGGAAAGCCATATGAGATTCAATATCAATGCTTTATAAAAGGTTCTGAATTTAGAATAGTTTCGTATATAAATTGTTTTGTGAAATAGTTTTGTATATAAAGTAGTTTTGTAAAATAATTTGTAAATAAAACAGTTTGTAAATAATTTTGTAAATAAATAGAATAAATAATTTGTATAAGAAAAATAAAAGAAAATAGTTTATATAAGAAAAGTAAAATAAAATAGTTTTTGAAAAATGGTTTTAAATTAATAGTAGTTTTGCATACAAGAAAAATTCCAATTAAAATTATAGAGATATCCAACCCAACAACTTTCAATTTCAGTGCCAAAGCATATCAATAATATCATAACATAATATGTACATATGTCATCATTTCGCAAAATCACATTCGATCGCTCGCTCGATCACACAACTACGCTTTCGAACTAGTATTGTCCATTCGACTTCCCTAATGCGGACTTCGATATGGTTTCTTGACTAGAAACCATCATTGTCCTTACATAGCCATATACTATGTTAGAGAATTATAGAATCAAACCAAAATCCATGTCATATATTTGCCATCAAGAACCGAATGAAAAATCCTAGCATGAAATGGTGTAATTCACCTCGAACTTATGTATTCAAATCTGGATCAAATTAATTATGCGAATAAAATAATATATGCACAACTTACGTATTTATTCCAATTTGATTCATCCAAATTACATTTCAATTAAATTCATTTTTTTAATCTCATTGATTACCACAAATATCACTTCATACTTTAATATTTGTTTCAGAGAATTTCTCCATTTAGTGTAAAATATTAATATATTCACTACTAGAAAAAACAATTATTCCGACAGCATCAAACGACGGCTTCCGACGGCCAATTTCCGGCGGCTTTCGACGGGCCGTCGAAAGCCGTCGAAAATACGCGATTTACAGGGCTCTGCCGAGCCTTCTTCTTCCTCATTCTGCGTACGAAATTTTTTAACCTAAAATCCCAAATCTCTTCCCCAAGCTTCCAATCATCAATTTCGAGCTTTCGGATCCTCCTCGGCTGCGTAATCAACATCTATTGCTCTCTAGCACAGGTATAATATCTTATTTTCATAAAAAATCAGTTTTTACCCTAATTCTAGATTTGCATAAGTTGATAAATTAGGGCTAATTGCTGATTGAAATTTTTTCCAATAGTGTTATAATAGTTTCTAGAGGTGGAGCCTTGTCGCAACGGTAAGGTCACCCGACTGGTGATCTGGGCGTCAAGGGTTCGAGTCTGGAAACAGCCTCTTCGCAAAGCGAGGGAAAGGCTGCGTACAATCGACCTCCCCAGAGCCTGCTATCGTGCGGGAGCCTCGTGCACTGGGTTCCTTTAGTGTTATAATAATTTCTAGCATTCCATGGTTTTCCTATTTCATCTTTTATTGTGAAATTGTGAAAAACATGTATAATTTATGGTTGTTCGTGTATGTGTAAATCATTGTGCATGCCTTGATTCTACGATTGTATATGTGTGTAGCGCTGCTATCATTGTATTGTGTTAGTTGGAGTAAGATAAAATGAATGTACGAGCTAGGAATATTATATTGTGCAACAAAAAAAGGTCAAACGAGCCTTAAGTTGATATAATACGTCGAATAAATTTGTTAAATTAAAATATATTTTTGTAAATGTGAACAGTTAGTACAACTGTATTTTTTTGTAAATGCGCACATGTAATTGGAAAATGTCCCTTAGAGAGTTTTTGGCCCCGTCTGACGAGTGTTGTACATGATCGTTGTATAAATAGTCGTTTTTTCTAAAAAAACGACCATTTACACTCATCTGATACAATGTTTATTGGATTTGTCCCTGTATTGGACAAGTTATGAACACAGTAAGCATTTACATTTTGTATACTACTTCGTTTTAAACGGTTCATAAAATTTCGGCCTAACTTTTCTTTTTTGTTTCCTGCGTACACGCATTGTGTACAATGCAGGGAACAAAAGGGAAATGCTGTCGAAATTTTGTTGAATCGTTTGAGACGAAGTAATATACGAAATGTAAATGCTTACTGTGTTTGTAATGGGAAGTAGGATGCCTGACCATGGAAAGAAAAATTTTGTACAATTTTTATATCGATACGTTAAAAAATAAAATGTACCATATTTGAAAATATTTTTAAATTTGTGAAGTAGTTATTTAATTCAAATATTATACGACCATGAAAATAATCTTTTTCGAATTTGTATTCTTGAAAATAAATATCAAATTTTGAACTTCTCATTTTGTCAAATAGGAAAAAATGATTGATTATTTTGTTGATCGGAGGAGATGGATGTACCAAAGAAAAGGACCGAGGGGCTCAATAAAAGAAGATTTTTATAATGGCATAAACGTATTTGTTGAATTCGCTTTAAGTAATAACAGAAACGTTCCAGAAATTCGTTGTCCGTGTAGTAGGTGTAGACATTTGAATTATTTGTTACCAGATATTGTGAAAGTTTATTTGTGCCAAAACGATTTCATACCCGAGTATTATGTTTGGGATTGGCATGGAGAAATTGTAGCAAATACTTCTGTAGAGTCTGAAAGTGTGGTTAACAAAATATTTATGACGACCCGTATAGAAAATATGGTCGAAGATGCAGCACGATCAATTTTTCCTATAGTTGAAGTTGACGACGATGATGGAAATGTTGAAGAGCCAAATATTGAAGCGTAAAAAATTTATGATTTACTAGATGCTGCTAAGAAACCTATTTGGGGTGGTTCTAAAAGCGGCACTCAGCTGTCAGTAATCGCAGAATACATTCCGATAAAGTCAAAATACAACATCACTGAAACTGTGTTTACGGCTGTTGGACAAGCTGCAAAAGACATATGCCAACCGATAATCTAATGTGTGAAAATCACTATGAAGTTAAAAACTTATGTCGGCTTTTGGTTTACCTTAAAAGAAAATAGATACATGTTTAACAAGCTGCATGTTGTTTTGGAAAGTGTTGCGACTTTTCTATTGATTAGAAAAGCACAAATTTTAATAAATTCTGCAAGCGCACAGGCGTGTAGTATGCAGGTCGAACACAGGGAATTGTATTTTAAAACAATTAAAATCCATAGTTAAATCTTAGGCGTATTAAACGAATTCGACGTTGAATTTTGAACAGAAAATAAAAACAATAATATACTCCAAATCGATTTCGAAACTAATCGAAATTGCAACCAAAATATAGAATTGTAAAAAAATCAGAACAGAAATTGAAATTGCGGAAAAGAAGATAACGGAGCAATCAACTGAAATAATTATTAACTACCTGAAAAGAGTGCAGAAAATAACTAAGAACAAGAATAAATAAATTGCTAAATCTAATCAACAATCCTACTTATTCTGTTCGAAAATAAAAACAGTGCCGAATTTAAATCTAAACTTGAAGAAATATGATGAGGTAAGAGATGATTTCAAGGTGTTGTATAATGCTGTATATATAGGCTTTCAACCCCTAAAATCAGTCCATCTTTTTAGCAATAGGACCGGTTCTATTCTTAGTATTTGCCAAGATAATTGTACTGACTGGGTCCATTCCTTGAATTGGTAAAGAGTCAAGTTGCCACGTCATTGCTTGAAATACTTTTATATGTGAATTGGTCCAAATTCATACGTAAGCTACTTTTGAATGTGTCCCATTTTGCTTCATATCATGGCTATGTATTATGCTACTGTTTAGGAGGAACTGGTCCTTTGCTTGAATTGGTGAAAGAGAACATATATACGTCCACATCATTGCTTGAATTGGTCCATATTGCTTTGATTTATTTCAATGCTCAAAATGTTGCACTCTTTGCTGCGTGATTTTTGAACCAATGGGCGGCATAACCGATTAATTTCAACGTTGCACTTTGGAATCAATAATCTGCAAAACCACAACAAAATACCCGTATAATACCGCTTTATTAAAATAAAAATATATGAAATAAACGGTTTAAATTGCAGATAAATACGTTCATCAAATACCCCCACACTAGAACTTTATTCGTCCACGAATAAGCAAGAAAATAAAACTAACTAAATCCTTTTTCGTAGGAAACACGATTGCATTGAGCGTATGCAACAAGCCGTTAAACCTCTAGGTGTCCCTAGTAGGACGAGTGGTGTCTCGTGAGGGTTTTCAGCGGATACTACCCACAAAATCCAAATGCAATATGTGATGATTCTAATGTACTACATGAATGCAAAATTCTACACAAATGGAGACTCGATTTACTTCAAAATAGTTGCAACAAAATAATGTATATCAGTTTTAGTCAACTTCTTCAAATTTTTGGTTCCTCACTAATCACAAATTTCAATGTAACTCAAGTTTTCATACATTAGATTCTAGTTTGGCCAGTTGTTTCGGTCGATAACATAGTGCAGCCATGAAATAAATTCTTCACTGTTGATCACAGTTTTTTTTCAAAATGGTATTTTTCATTTCCATTTGTATAACAAGCCAAATCAACAAAGTCAAGAAGTTTTTGGGTTTCAAAGCTTAGTCTCTCTTTACTAGTTTTTTTCTCTCTCTTTTTTTTTACACCTATCCTTTGGACCAAGGTATACCACCCATGCACTGCCTCGCGGGCTTACGTGAGAGTTGGGACAGAGCTTGGCGGATTGTGCAAACCGACGCTGACTATGTCAGAAAAGGTCGGTAATCCTTAGGTGCTTATTTATTTAATTATTTATACACCTAACTCAGAATGCTGAGGCCAGATATACCATCCATGCACTACCTTGCGGGCTTACATGAGAAGAGTATAGAGCGTGGCGAGTGCACACACTTTCACAAGTGTGCACACCTATCGACTGTAGGTGTTTCTTATTAGTTTTTTTTTTTTTTTTGAGAAGAGCTAAAAAGTGTTATGCAAATCAACTTAGCACCACTTAACTTTAATGATTTGAGATGTCAACGCATGTACTTTAAATCTGCCATTTTTTTAAACAAAGACTACAGTTTAGAAAAGATTTCATAACCATCACCTATGAACCCCCCTATATACTAACCTCACTATTATCGCTTGTAATTCAACTTTTCATTATATTTTACATTTGAAATTAGTGATTCACAAAAATCTTCATCAATTGACTTCAACTGCTTACTTACTTTGTCTTGACTAATTAAAAATAAATCGAAGTCCTAAAAATATTGGGAAATGAAAAAAAATTGAAAGGAAATTTGAAAACAAATAATGAGATGATTTTTTTTTAAAAAAAAATGATGCTACACTATGAAATATGAACAAACAGAATGAGATATGCGTCCCCCCCATACTGGAATGAGACAGTGTCCCAACTGTCAAATAGAATGCAAATGCAAAATAGAAGAAAAAACTAAAAAAAAATACAACCTGATATGTGCAAGATAGTGAGCGGCTCATGCCGAATAGCTAGGTTCGTGAAGATCCACGAACTCATCGTCCTCGTGCTGTTCAAACTCTAGAAATGGCTTCAAGCGTTGTCCATTGACCTTTGAAATGGAACCGTCCCTAGGATTTTCAATTTCAACTACGCCATAAGGGTATACTGTTTTCACAATATATGGACCTGTCCAACGGGATCTCAATTTTCCCGGAAATAAATGAAGTCTGGAATTATATAAGAGAACTTTCTGACCTACTTCGAATGTCTTACAAAGTATGGATTTATCATGATAGAATTTGGTTTTCTCTTTATAAATCTTTGCATTTTCGTACGCTTTATTTCTTAGTTCTTCTAATTCTGACAATTGTAATTTACGATGCGATCCGGGTTTTTCTATGTCAAAATTAAGGTATTTGATTGCCCAAAGTGCGCGGTGCTCGAGCTCAACGGGTAAATGGCATGCTTTTCCAAAGACTAATCGGTATGGTGACATTCCTAGATTGGTTTTATAAGCTGTGCGAAATGCCCAAAGGGCGTCTATCAATTTAGATGACCAATCTTTTCTGTTGGAGTTAACCGTCTTTTCAAGAATTTGTTTAATTTGTCTATTGGAAATCTCGACTTGACCGTTGGTCTATGGATGATATGGAGTAGATAGTTTATGAGTGATAGAATATTTCTTAAGAAGAGATTCAAAAGCACGATTACAAAAATGAGAACCGTTATCACTTATAATGGCTCGAGGTGTGCCAAAACGGAAAAATATGTTTTCTTTTAAAAATTTGACAACAACTTTATTGTCATTCGTTTTGGTAGGAATGGCCTCAACCCATTTAGACACGTAATCTACTGCAAGTAGGATGTAGAGATTTCCAAAAGAATTAGGAAAAGGACTCATGAAATCGATACCCCAAACATCAAAAATTTCGATGACAAGGATCGGATTTAGGGGCATTATGTCACGTTTGGAAATACGACCTGTTTGTTGACATCTAGCGCATTTGGAGCAAAATTCGTAGGCATCACGAAAAAGAGAAGGCCAATAAAAACCGCACTGTAACACCTTGGCAGCAGTTTTCTTTGCTCCAAAATGTCCTCCACATGCTTGATTATGTGAAAAAGAGAGGATGCTATGGAATTCATGTTCTGGGACACATCTGCGAATGATTTGATCGGTGCAATATTTGAAAAGATAAAGATCGTCCCAGTAAAAATTTCGAACGTTGGAGAGAAATTTTTGTTTATCTTGTTTTGACCAATGGGAAGGTGTTTCATTTGTGACAAGATAATTTACAATGTCCGCATGCCATGGTGCACTAGAGAGTGAAAGAATTTGTTCATCGGGAAAATGATCGTTGATTTGAGAGTTATCATAGTTTTCATGAACTATACGAGAAAGATGGTCAGCTACGACATTTTCAGAACCCTTTTTATCTCGTATTTCTAGGTCAAACTCTTGAAGAAGGAGAATCCAACGGATTAAGCGGGGTTTGGTATCCTTTTTCGTGAGTAAATACCGTAAGGCGGCATGATCGGTGTAAACTATGACCTTAGAACCTACGAGATATGATCTAAACTTATCGAGGGCAAAGATAACTGCTAAAAATTCTTTTTCTGTGGTTGAGTAATTCAATTGAGCTTCATTAAGAGTTTTGCTAGCATAATAGATGACTCGAGGAAGTTTATCGATTCGTTGACCTAAGATGGCTCCGATGGCATAATCAGAAGCGTCACACATTAATTCGAAAGGCAAAGTCCAATTTGGAGGTTGGATGATAGGTGCAGTGGTCAAGATCGATTTGAGGGTTTCAAAAGACTTTTTACATTCATTGGAAAATTCAAATTTGACGTCTTTAGCCAAAAGATTTGAAAGAGGTTTTGAAATTTTTGAAAAATCTTTAATGAACCTCCTACAAAATCCTGCGTGGCCGAGAAACGAGCGAATGTCCTTTACGGACCTTGGAGGAGGAAGGTCAATAATAAGATCAACTTTTGATTTGTCAACTTCTAGGCCATTTTTAGAGACAACATGACCTAAGACTATTCCTCGCTTAACCATAAAATGACATTTTTCCCAATTAAGAACAAGAGATTTCTCCTTACATCGCTTTAAGACACGTTCTAAACGAAGGAGGCATTGATCAAAAGATGACCCATAGATTGAAAAATCATCCATGAATATTTCTAAGAAATCCTCCACCATATCAGAAAATATACTCATCATGCATCTTTGAAAGGTAGCAGGAGCATTACAAAGACCGAAGGGCATGCGGCGATAAGCGAAAGTTCCGAAGGGACATGTGAATGTTGTTTTATGTTGGTCCTCTAACGCAATGGGAATTTGATTATAGCCAGAGTAACCATCAAGGAAACAATAATATTCATGACCGGCTAAGCGTTCGAGCATTTGATCAATGAAAGGGAGGGGAAAATGATCTTTTCTTGTTGCTGCATTGAGTTTTCGATAGTCGATGCAAACGCGCCATTTTGTTTTGACCTTTGTCGAAACAAGTTCGTTATTCTCATTTGTTGTCACAGTGATTCCAGACTTCTTTGGTACAACTTGTACCGGACTTACCCAAGTACTGTCAGAGATAGGGTAGATAATGTTATTGTCTAAACATTTGATAATTTCTTCCTTTACCACTTCTCTCATATTAGGGTTTAATCGCCTTTGAGCTTCGCGAGTGGGTTTAGCCTCGTCGACTAAATGTATTCGATGTTCAGTAATTGATGGACTAATTCCCTTAATGTCAGCGATTACCCATCCTATTGCCTCTTTATTTTCCCTTAAAATTTTCAAAAGTTGTTCTTCTTGGTCCTTAATGAGATCGAATGCCAAGATTACAGGGAAATTTTCCGAAGAATCTAAGTATGCGTACTTAAGATCGTTTGGAAGAGGTTTGAGGTCTAATTTAGGGCGTACTTCTTTTGAGGCTTCAGT
Organism: Allium cepa; assembly: GCA_030765085.1. Classification (NCBI taxonomy): domain Eukaryota; kingdom Viridiplantae; phylum Streptophyta; class Magnoliopsida; order Asparagales; family Amaryllidaceae; genus Allium; species Allium cepa. The sequence goes on along the minus strand of CM060945.1, from coordinate 790,668,378 downwards.
AGACATCAACTGATTGAATTCTAGTGAATTATGAAAAGAGCATAGCATATCATTTAATTCATAAATGTATTCATCTTTGTGGAAGTTGGAATTAAAATGATCTAGGCACATGCTAAGAGACTCCGTAGTATCACTAAAATCATTTTCAACAATTGTTTGGATCATGTCAACTTCTTCTGTATCAAAATCCCTTGGTTGTCTGTTAAGATTGAAGATATTTAGTTCAATGGTTAGGTGCCCAAAGGAAAGTCGGAGTTGACCATTCCTACAATTTATGATAGCATTTGATGTTGCTAAAATTGGACGACCTAATATCAAAGGAATCTGACTATTGGGATTTGAGACAGGTGCAGTCTCTAGGACTATGAAATCGACTGGGAAATAGAATTGCTCGATTTGTATCAAAACATCTTCAACTGTGCCCAATGGTTTTTTGATAGATCGATCAGCTAGTTGAATTGTGATGTTTGTAGGTTTTAATTCCCCTAGTCCAAGTTGACAGTACACAGTATAAGGCAAAAGATTCACACTCGCTCCAAGATCGAGTAAGGCATGACTAATGTGAGTGTTACCGATTTTACAACCGATCGTAGGACAACCGGGGTCCTTATACTTGATTGGGAAGGGATTTGAAAGAACAGAGCTAGTGTTTGCAGTTAGAAATGCAGTCTTAGGAACGTTAGTGGCACGTTTTTGAGTACATAGCTCTTTCAGACATTTGGCATATTGAGGAATTTGCTCGATGGTATCAAGAAGTGGAATATTGACTTGAACTTGTTTGAAGATTTCAAGAATTTGGTCAAAATTAGCGGGCTTCTTCTTTTTGTTGTGTCTATGAGGAAATGGAGCTATGGGTTTATAGACTCGTTCGGAAGTTTTTTCATTCGAAGAAGAAGGTGTTATATTAGAGGGTGAAGATAAGGGAGCTGGAATGTTGGGGTTGCCAACATCAGAAGGTGAAGAGTGGTCGGGATTGCCAACCTTAGATGAAGAATTAGAATCGTTTTGATTGACAACCGTGGTTGTCGACTGAGTTTCAGAATTTGGAACATGGGAAGATTTAAGAAGGATGTCGGGGTTGCCGACATGGTTGTCCACCTTCCTTCCAGACCTTAATGTGGTGACAGCATTAACCGGATTTACATCTTCGTTCTCACAAAGATTTACTCCTCGAGAGTTATACTTTGGATTCACTTCGGTTTGACTAGGCAATTTACCTTTCTCATTGATTTTCATGAGATCCTTCATCATTATCAACATTTGTTCATTTTGTTTGGTGATTTGCTCAATTCTTGCATCTTGGTTAGTGATTTGTTCATTTTGTTTAGAGAGTTGTTTTTCCAATCGAGCAATTTCTTGTGAAGGCTGAGAAGGTTGGGTTGATGGATTGAAATTAGGATGTCTGTACGGTTGATTCGAAGGTTTTGTTTGAGGAGCGGGTTGAGAATTTTGAGCATTAGAGGTTGGGGCTCGATAATTCGGTTTTGGTATCATTGGATACATATGTGATGGATTAGCCACGTTGTTAGGATTTGACCATGAAAAGTTGGGGTGATGCTTCCAGTTAGGATTATATGTGGACGAATAAGGACTGTTTTGAGCTATAGCATTGATTTGGTCTTGTGTGTAGTAATGAGGTAGCCCTTCTCCTTCTTGAGGAATTTGGGCATCTATAGGAAGATGTGATGGGTCAATGACATGTACTCCTCTATTTGGAGCACGAATTGGAACACGAATTGTTTCCCATTGCATATCCTTTTTCGAATACTCTTCTAAAAATTCCCAAGCTTCCTCGTCTGTTTTTGCCATGAATTCTCCTCCGCACATTGATTCGAGTTGGGATCTTGTTTGATAGTTAAGCCCTTCATAAACGATTTGGCACAAAACGTGTTTAGGGATTGCATGATGTGGGCAACTATATAACAATTGATTGAACCTTTCAAAATATTTTGAAAAAGTTTCTCCTTCATTCCGGGAGAATTGGTTGATTTCAGTTCGAATTTTAAGAGTTTTGTGGAAAGGAAAAAACTTTTTCAAAAATATAGTAACGAAATTGTCCCAACTCTTAATTGAATTTTTAGAAAGAGAATTAAGCCATCTTTTCGCACTTTCTAGAAGTGCGAATGGAATAAGTCTTAGCTTGATGGATTCATTAGAAAGTTGTTGCATTTTAGTTGTAGAAGCATATAACTCAAATTCACTAAGAAATTCATATGCATTTTCAGACCCAGTGAATTTTGGTACCCCTTGGATAAAAGAATGTTTTAGCTCAAAATTATTTCCTTCGGCAGGTGGAAATGAAATAACCGAAGGTTGAACAGTCCGTGTTGGATAGCATCGGTCTCTAAGGGATAATGGTCGGTTCTCATGAAATTCATTATTTCCAACATGTGATTTAGGTGATAATTTCGGTGAACTGTGTTGTGAACCGTGATTGCTCATATTTGTTTGATTTGAATTTTCCGTTGATTTGTTTAATGAGATATTTTGGCTTTCTAAACGATTAAAATTATTTCTTGCCTAAACGCGCATAAACAACTCAAGATGTAATAACAAAAAGTAAATTTAAACAGTTTTCAGTTGGGCACCTGTAGAGTAGAAAATTACTTACAGAGAGGTATGGCTGTCCATCCAGTGCAACCGAGCAGTGCTAGTGAATGGTTGAGATTTACTGAGTTGGAGCTATTTGACTAACTTTTCTTAGCTTTTAAATTCACTGACTTGTCTACTCCCTGCGCCTTTAAAACAAAACGTGAATATGTTACTTATTGTGAGTAGTAAAATAAATCAGAGTGTAGTGTGCTAAGGGGCATGTAATATGCAGAACACGTAATACTGAAATGGTACTGTAATGAGATGAAATGATACTGGTATGAATGGTACGTAATATGCAGAACATGTAATACGTAATACTGGAACTAGAGGTCACGTGAATGCAACAAGTGGTATGAATGCAGAACGAACATGAATGTATGCACATGCAAAAACGTGAAAACAGAGGGCAAAACAGAAACTGAACTAAACAATTCAATGTGAATGTTTTGGAACAAAGACTAAGTAAAACGAAACAACAACTAAGTGGTTACGTGTAAATGGAATAGAAATAATGCATGTATAAACAGAAACAAAACAAAATACAACTACGTGAATATGGTAACCAAACTAACTAATGCATGCAAGAATACGAAAGTGGAACTGCAAGTAACCAAACTAACGTACGTGAAACAATGCAGTGAAAAAAAATGTTTTTTTTAAGTAAAACGCTACTTTGGCGAAAGGAACTGAAAAACGAAAAAAAAATGATTTTTTTTTAAAACTAATGCAAAAAAAAAATTTAACACGAATAGGCTTAAAAACGAAAAATCGAAAATCTCAAAATAGCAACTCCTCGGCAACGGCGCCAAAAACTTGTTGCGACTTTTCTATTGATTAGAAAAGCACAAATTTTAATAAATTCTGCAAGCGCACAGGCGTGTAGTATGCAGGTCGAACACAGGGAATTGTATTTTAAAACAATTAAAATCCATAGTTAAATCTTAGGCGTATTAAACGAATTCGACGTTGAATTTTGAACAGAAAATAAAAACAATAATATACTCCGAATCGATTTCGAAACTAATCGAAATTGCAACCAAAATATAGAATTGTAAAAAAATCAGAACAGAAATTGAAATTGCGGAAAAGAAGATAACGGAGCAATCAACTGAAATAATTATTAACTACCTGAAAAGAGTGCAGAAAATAACTAAGAACAAGAATAAATAAATTGCTAAATCTGATCAACAATCCTACTTATTCTGTTCGAAAATAAAAACAGTGCCGAATTTAAATCTAAACTTGAAGAAATATGATGAGGTAAGAGATGATTTCAAGGTGTTGTATAATGCTGTATATATAGGCTTTCAACCCCTAAAATCAGTCCATCTTTTTAGCAATAGAACCGGTTCTATTCTTAGTATTTGCCAAGATAATTGTACTGACTGGGTCCATTCCTTGAATTGGTAAAGAGTCAAGTTGCCACGTCATTGCTTGAAATACTTTTATATGTGAATTGGTCCAAATTCATACGTAAGCTACTTTTAAATGTGTCCCATTTTGCTTCATATCATGGCTATGTATTATGCTACTTTTTAGGAGGAACTGGTCCTTTGCTTGAATTGGTGAAAGAGAACATATATACGTCCACATCATTACTTGAATTGGTCCATATTGCTTTGATTTATTTCAATGCCCAAAATGTTGCACTCTTTGCTGCGTGATTTTTGAACCAATGGGCGGCATAACCGATTAATTTCAACGTTGCACTTTGGAATCAATAATCTGCAAAACCACAACAAAATACCCGTATAATACCGCTTTATTAAAATAAAAATATATGAAATAAACGGTTTAAATTGCAGAGAAATACGTTCATCAGAAAGAAGACGCAAACCTTAGAAATTGTAAAATTTGTAACCAAGAGAGATACAAACCAAGAAAAAAGAAGGGGAAGGAAGTTATATGCATTACTTACCCATAACTCCAAGACTTCAAAGATTATATGCATCTTCTGTAATTGCATCTAATATGAGATGACATAGCATGAGAACGGGGGAAGAGGGTACGTTGACACATCCAGCCGATGGAGAAGCATGGAAGCATTTCGATAAAACATATCCAAATTTTACAACGGAGAGTCAAAATGTTAGATTAGGATTATGTACGGACGGTTTTTCTCCATTTTCTCAATTTGGTTCTAAATATTCATCCCGGCCCATTATCGTCACACCGTATAATTTACCTCCATGGATGTGTATGAAAATGCAATGTATGTTTCTTACTGTTGTCGTTCCTAGCCCCGATGGTCCGACACAAGGAATCGATGTATATTTATAGCCGTTGATTGAGCAGTTAAAAATACTATGGAACGAAGGAGTAGAAACATACGATGTGTCCAAGAAGAAAAATTTTCGTATGTTTGCTTCTTTGTTGTGAACTATAAGTGATTTTTTTGCCTATGCAATGCTTTCAGGATGGAGTATTGCCGGTCGTCTAGCATGTCCATATTGCATGGATGAAACAAGAGCATTTTCTTTACCTCATGGTAAGAAAATTTCATGGTTTGACTGCCATTGATATTTTCTCCATGTAAATCATCCCTTCAGAGGAGACAAGAAAAACTTTTTAGCTAATAGAGTAGAAACAAGATAATCATTGACGATATGGACAAGCGAAGACATATATGAACTTGTTAGGGACTATCCAAAAATATATGAAACTGGAGAGCAAACAGAAATTGAGGGCAAACCAGTTGTTCATAACTGGTGCAAACAAACTATTTTTTAGGAGTTTCCATATTGAAAACATCTTATGCTTCGTCATAATGTAGATGTGATGCACAATGAGAAAAATGTATTTGATAATGTTTTTAACACAATTTTGAATGCGAAAGGGAAGATGAAGGATGATTTGAAATCAAGACGTGATATAGAAGAATTATGCAAACGGCCTGAGCTTCATATGAAACCAAATGGCAGTAAAAAACCCAAAGCATGTTACGAATTAGATAATAATCAACTTAAAGCTGTGTTAAAATGGGTGGAAGTGTTAAGGTTTCCTAATGGGATATCATCAAATCTTTGTAGATGTGTTGACTTTAAAAATGGTAGATTGAGCGGAATGAAAAGTCATGACTGTCACATAGTGATGGAAAATTTATTTTCCGTTATGTTCAAAGAACTACTGCCATTAAAAGTTTGGAAGGTAGTAATGGAGCTTAGTATGTTTTTCAAAGAGCTTTGTTTAACTACTTTAAAAGTGTAACGTTTACATAAACTTAAAGTGGATATTCCTATATTGCTTTGCAAATTAGAGAAAATATTTTCGCCAGGTTTTTTTAATGTAATGGAACATTTACCTGTTTATCTCCCATCTGAAGCACGACTTCGAGGTCTTGTCCAATATGGATGGATGTATCCATTTGAGATGTATGTAATATGTTATCACGTAATTTAATTGCATTTGAAAGATGAAGTTAATATAAATTAATTTTGCATAGATATTTGAATCATCTGAAGAAAAAAGTGAGACAAAAAGTTTGCTTATAAATTTGCAGTAAAAGGATTAAATCTCATTCCCTATGTACGAGAATAGAAACATAAGCAGTATAAACTGTTTACCCCAAGGTTAAGATTCTTTGACCAATTATCCATATCTTGAAGCGGGTACAAAAGATCACCCGAGTTGAAGGTTCGATATGTAAATCTTACATCGAAGAAGAAGCTTCGTTCTTTCTCTCTCACTATTTCAGTGACCATGTGAATATTTCATTTGAAAGTGTTCCTCATAATGATGAAGTCGACAAACAAGATTCCTCTCAAGCAATGTTATCTATTTTTAGACAACATGATTGACCTTTTGGGAAATGTGTAGAAATATGGCTAGACGATAGAGATCTTCATGTAGCACACACTTATATTCTTCTAAATTGTGCCAAGGTCGCACCGTTTCTTAGGTAATCTGAAATAATAATTTGTGTTTTATTCTTTTCTATAATGCGTGCACATGTATAATCTAATGTAATAATTTGTTTATATAAACAGTGTTTATGAACGTGAGCATCTGAACGGAGATCTTAGTAAAGAATTTTCCAGTTGGTTTTCAAATTACGTTTGTGAGCCGACAAATTGTGTTGTTGACGAAGGGTTGAAACATCTTGCGATGGGACCATAAAGAGTGTTCAAGACATATCCAATATATTTCATTAATGGATACATATTTAACACCAAAGAATGCGGTGCACAAAAATTAACAAATAATACTGGTGTATTTTTAAAGGTAGCGACGATCTAGAAAATCACTTAAATGATTTTTATGGCGTTCTAACATAAATTTTGCAACCGACATATTTCTCACGACCAGCGGAGGAGGTGTTTCTATTTAGATGCATTTGGTTTAGCAATGTTCCAGGTTCTGGAATTAATGTGCATACGGATTATAATCTTATCGAAATAAAGCACACATCGCACTATCACAAGTATGATCCTTTTGTACTAGCCAAACAAGCATTGCAAGTTTATTATGCTCATTATCCATCTATAAAAAGAGATAAAGCAGATTGGTCTGCAATTTTTAAAACAAAGTCAAGATTCACATTCGATGGGAAGAATATTCCGGACGAACAAGGTTATCAGGCATATCTTGAGCAAAATAACGAAATAATAATTACAGACGATCATACAGATTTTGGTCCTTTGATCGATGAATCAAATGTTTTGGTAGAAGCGTTTGACAGTGCAGAGGAAATATCGTAGAAAACGAGACCGAATCTGAATCAGAAGACGATGATGACTGATATAAATCTGAATTTGATTTTTTTGCAATTGATGTAACTATGTTGAATTCTTGAAGTATTATGAAATTGATGTGACTACGAAACCAAATCTGTTTACCATTGTTTACATGTTTTATGCCATTTTTATTTGTCATTTATTTAGCATTTTTATTAAAAATGCAATGAAATCTGCTTATCGTCGGAACAATACACCCATTACGAATCAGGTATAACACACTTCCATTTCTATTTCCATTTCAGTCATTAATTAAGCAATTTATACCGTTGATGTCATTTACATATGAAATATATTTCATTATAATGTTATTATTCTCTTATATAATGATGTTTATATATGTCACAGGTTCATCATAATATCATACAGAGGTAGGAGCTCTTCCCGATCATCAGGAGGCAATGACAGTGGCCCATTGCAAGAGTCACAGCGTCCAGTAGTTTCGTTAGTCCCTAGAGCAGAAGGGTAATAATTAATCTTTATTCAGCATCTTATTTTTTTATGATATACGTACGTACTTATCTGTATCGTATTTAAAAATAAGGGGGTTTGACCTACTTCCTTCGAAGGTTGTGCTGGATGTCTCTAGAGCTTCTTATCGCAGTACGATGAGCTGGCCGAAATGGGATAACATTCCACCTCACATCATAGAGTGTATATGGTAGGATGACCTAGTATGTATATTTTTCCGTTTTCAATTTTTAATTCGTTTTTGTCGTTTTTCCACTGTTTATCGTTTACAATGTAATCTTTTTTTTGCTTTTTATCATGAAACACAGGCTAAGATAGGCATCCAGACAGACGATATACTGCTGGCATGAGGATACTGGATGAAGAAGATGTGCAAGAACTATAGAGACTCGATATCTGAAACTAAGAAATCTGGTAAGAAACCACGGTGGATGAAGGAGAGCGTATGGCAAGCAGGTTGCGATACTGGGAAACTGATGAGGCGAAGGCAAGTATACTAAATTTTTTTGAATTATTTATTTGAGGTGATCGAAAAATAATGTATCAAATTTTGAATGTACATACAGAGTCGGATAGAAACTCTGCAAAAAGAAATAAAAATCCCGTCACTTATCGCGGAGGGTTGAAATCATTTCAGCAGTATCGGCAGGAGTTGGTAAATTTACTAAATGATAATTGTAAATAGTTTATGCTATTTAATTTTAAATGTATAATAATTGTATTTAAAAATCAACTTCAGGAAGCTGAGGCGCATGGTCCTGTGGGCTATAAGGACGTGTTCACTCGTACGCATGCTGTCGAGCATGTAAATCCGGACGGGACTGATTCGTATACATGGCACGACGATAAATCCAGCAAGAGCCATGTAAGCATATTTCATTTTATGCAGCATTAGTAATTATTCTGCTTGTTAAACTATAATGAAATAAGATATGATGTTATTAATTTGTTAATGCTGGAAAAGTTATGGAGCAGCGCCATAAACTCCTTGTTGATACGGGTCGAGATCAGCCGATGACTAATGAGGAGGACGCTATTTTTGAGTCCGTTATGGATCCAGCAGAGCATGGCAGACGATACAGATTTGGCATTCAAGTGGTGAATAATTTATTTTACTGCTAATTTGATATTTAAGTCTTAATTCTATGTTAGAATATATAATTTTATCTTAAAATACTTCAAATATGCTATTTTGACCTTTTCAAAACAATAAACTTGAATTTTATTCATTTTTCCATTATTTAAAAATATTTGAACCTTGAAAAATCCTCCGTATTGAATTTGAATTCAAACCAACCAAATGACTTTATCACACCAGTAAAGGCACAAGAAGGCAGAAGATATGAACGTTCTGTTACTACTAGCTTACAGAGGTATGCATATACACTTACAGAGATCACACAGCTAAATTAAATATTTATTGCAGACCAGCAGTCAGAGATGAGGTTGGCGAAATAGAGCTCAGGGCGATATAGCAGATATAGATGATTTGCGGGCTAGAGTGTCCCAGCTGGAGGAGCAGAATCGCCAACAGGCCATGCAGACCACACAGTTGCTAGATTACATGCAGCAGTTTGGTGGCCGCTTCCCTTCCTCGGCTGGCTCTGGATTTGGAGGAGATTGATTGCTTGCTTGCTTTTTCTGGTATGTTTTTTTAGTTTTGTATGATTTGGTAAACGGTGGAGGTAGTAGTTGATTTTTGTATGATTATGTTTGATACACTTGGTTATGTGGTTGTATGATGATGTGGATGTCGATGATTTTGTGTTATATTGTGTATTTATTACATGGTAGAACACTTGTTGCTGGGGTTGTTGTGAATTTTAGAAAGGTTGTGTATATTATGTATTTTATTTTGATGTAATTTGATGTATTTGTCTGTTTGATGAATTTTTTGTAGTTTGGGTTTTGATATTTGGTTGGAATATTGTGTACTGGATTGTGCAATATTGGTGTAATAATGTTTGGATGGGAAATGTGGATGGAAGGCTATATTGCAGCAGGAATAAAAAAATACAGCAGATTTCCGACGGCTTCCGACGGCTTTCGACAGCTTCCAGGTAGGCATTTTCCGACGGCTTCCAACGGCTCCCGACAGCCTGTAGGACATTTTTTTCGATGGTTTCCGACGGCTTCCGACAATTGTCGGAAGCCGTCGGAACTGTCGGAGGCCGTCGGAAACCGTCAGAAAAAGATCCGACGCACTATGTCGGAGGCCGTCGGAAACATTGCTCCCCGACGACTTATTTTACGACGGCTTTTTCCGACGGCCGCCCACGGCTTCCGAAGGCCACCGATGGTTTTCAGCCGTTGAAAATTACTGTTTTCCTTGTAGTGATTCATTCTCATAGTATTGCTTATATTTCTCTTCAGTTTAAATTACATTCATTTCTCATGCAATATTTCTCATTTAAAACAACATTTATTTGCAAATCATTTCATAAGGAATTTTCTTAAATTCATTACCAATTCATAAAAGCTTAAATTTTTTTATAAACATTATTCGGGCTTAAAGTTATCACAACTTTAATTATAACTATTTATTGCAACTTCCATTTATTTCATAAGCAATTTTATAAGGCATGACTTTATTTATATTCATTTCATTTTTAGCTCACCTTTACTTTTCAATTTACTTATGACACATTTCATAAATGTTAACTAAGTTCACAATTTCAATTTTCAAATATTATTACATTACATTCCAATAATGTATACAATAATTCTACTCAACTATAACAAATTAACCTTTTTTCACTTGCTTTCAAACTAAGGTTATCAAATTCAACTGCAAAATTCAAAACAATTATTAAACTTCAACTCATATATTAATTCAGAAGTTTTGACCATCCAAATATCCAAATATTCCATTTTATTTCAATAGTTTCAACTACCAATCAACGAACAATAAGTTTCACAACAAAACATTTCAATTACATAGACAAATATCCTAATTACTCATTTTATTCTCTTTAATACACCATTATTAGTCTAGTGTTTAGTCTATTAATTCAATCAACAATAATTAGCCAATGCTTATAAACTGATAAAAAACCAACTAATCAATAATAAATGATAATAACTAAATATTACCATTTCATAAATCAAACACATTACAAATAACTATATCAGTTACAAAAATCTATTTCTTTATATATATCATACAATATTAGCAAAAATACTTTCATTTCAAAACTTATATAAAACCTTTTTTTTATAACACCAACAAATACGCGCTCTCGTATATACACTCAAACAACTCATTCTAGGGTATTACTACCCTATCTCTAATGAGTTAACCCCAACGTGCTAAGGTATGTCTAAACCTGGCTCTGCTACCAACTGTAATGACCCACCTTTTTTGACGACTTAAATGTACAATAAACCACACATGTCTAATTCAAACCATTCGAAAGGGAGGATTATTAATGATATAAATAAGAAAATAATAGAAAAGAAGGAAAAAAAAACACAGAATCTCGCAGCGGGATGAAAAAAATATAATAATCAAATAAACAGTTTATGAAGCTATTTTACAAACGACATTTGATTATGCTTTTACAATTCAAATTAGATTTATACACACATAAAAAAAATAAAAATAAAATAATGTAGCGGAACACAATAAGCAGTGGAATAATAATAATAAATAGCAATAATATACCGAATCTTCGTCTTCGTCCTCCAGAAAATAAAATGGTTATCAATACGCTAAAAAAGTTCAGACTAACCCGAGCATAATGAAAACAATACACTCGAGTTAGAACTAAAAATTCCTATGTAAATCAAATCAATCTCAAATGAAAATGTGAGTGCAATGGCTTCAAAGTTGTTAAGGGATTTTTCATCTTCTATCAAGTGTACCACGTGAGTGTAGTAATTTACAAGATTTCCAGTAATTCGAAATACCAATTTTAACCACATTATTTAAAATGAATCCGAAGTTTAAATTAAAAACTTAAACTTTTTAAATAATTCAGTTCCAATAATTAATCCAAATTCAAGAAATTGTATGGATATATATCATTTTAACCCATAATTTAAATGTCTTAATTATCCAATTCTAAAATGATTCAGAGGACCACTTAAATGATGTCAATAATATACAAGGTGTTAACAGGGACATATTATAATAATAAAATAACCAGATATCCAACATATCAATCAATAAGCATCCATTTCAAACAACATCCAAATCAACCAATATATTTCAACATATAATAGTTATCAATATCAGGGTTTAACTATCAATTAAACTCCAATATAAAATTAAATGTCAATTCAGATTCAATATCAATTCAAATGTCAACTTAAATCAACAAACAGCAATAAAAAAATTATATATCACATCATATATTTTATTTAACTTGCAATGGAATTTTTAGTATTGCGTGAGTGGGTTGAATCACTCATCTTTTTTATTTCCCTTTTCTAGCCAGATTTGGATCTGCAACTACTTTCTCATTTTGTTTTGTTTCCTTGCTATCTTAATCTTTCTTTTATAGAAAGTTTTGGAGAGAAGATTATATAGATCTGGATTTTAAGAAAAAGACATCAAAAGAAGAGAAGGTTTGAAAACGAAAAAACTAAAAAAAAAATTAAAGAAGAAGAAGAATCGAAAAAAAGAAAAGGAAGCTTTGAAAAAGAAGAAGAAGATTTGAAGAATAAGAGGAAGAAAAAAGAAAAAAAAGCTTGGAAAAAAAGGAGAGAAAGAAGATTTGAAGAAGAAACATGAAAAAAAAGGAAGGAGGAAGATGAAGAGAGACAATAAAATGAAGCTACAGAAGATGAGATAAAATAAAAATAAAATGAAGCTACAAGAATGAAGATTGAAACTAGTGAAAAGCTAATAAAGCCAAATATAAAAAAAGTAGAAATTGAAATACAATAAAAATATGAACAACCCTAAAAAAACGATAGGTATTAAAAAGGTGAAGGAAAGAATTAAAAATATAAAAAGTAGGTAACGTTCATGTAGTGAAAAGGCTTTAGACAATTTAAATGGAAATGAGTAATGAACAAATGAGGAAACAATGAAAAAAAGTATGACAATTATTAATTATAAAGTGAATAAATGGACCAACTCTACTCTATAAACAAACTTTTGGAATTCAAACTTCAAAACATTTGTTCACTCAATTAATTTTGTTAATCCCAAACATTCAAAATTTGACCTTCATTAAATATTTAATTACCACAACATAACTAAATTTAAACACACCAATTTACATAACGAGGACCGCCACTACACAAAATAAAATATGAACCATGATTTAAAAATTCAAATTTAAAAACAACATTTTTCTTACTCAATTATTTAATTTATTTTAAATTTCAAGGTTACAATAAAATCACTTCCGTACAACCTATGCCTACTATTTAACTACCGTAAAATGTTGTTTTAAGAATTCAATTTTCTCTTTTTACAACGTTATATTTATAATCAGAAAGGAAACATTCACTTTATTTTCCTCAAATGTTCTTTTATTTCCTTAAAATGCTTATTCGTTACTTGCAATTCATAAATGTAAACATTTTTATATTCTAAATTGATCAATATATACAATATTAAATCCATTCTTATGTTTCCAAATAATGTACATTCCAAATGTAAATTTATTAATTGCACTTTGTTTCCTTTTCCTTTTTCAATTGATACATTTCAATAGATTTATTTCTAATTAATTTTAGTAGATCAAATAAATAGGTAATATATATAATAATTGTCACCATTAGCCTTTAATTACATTTATAAGTTTATTACTTACAAACAAATGTTACCATTTCTTTCATAGTACTAATTTTATTCAATTTCCATTAATAATATATTATTTCATTAGTGAATTCAATATTTACATTCTTTTTCCTATGTTCATTTTCTAACCAAGTATAACCTTACACTATTTCAATTAATTAGAATTCCATTCAAATTGTTAATAATTAGCTTTAATTAACATTTTTGCATTTCATTTCAGTATTATTCCAGTTATAAATCTTAAATTTTAATTTCTTCCAACATTTAGTTACAAAAATCTAATTAAATTTACTATTTTTAATTGTCGAAGATTACGGGTCGTTACAACATACATGTATACATATATGTGATTGTTCATTTCTTGCATTTATCTTGCATATACAACTTGTTCATATTTTTAATGCTCTGTTATATGGTTTTCAAAGATGGTTTGCCTACTTATTTGACTTGTTGTGCTTGCATTCTGATGTGTACATTGCATTTTCTATGTAAGATGCACTTGAAGTCTGGTTGCATGTTCATTTAAGTCTTCATGTTGCATTGTAACTTGTTGTTGCATTTTGGAGTCTGGTCTTCATATTTACATTTGAGCTGCTTTCTTATTGCCTTGATTTGTTATCACGTCGCTGGCTTGTTGAGGTAATTTGGAGTCTGGTCTCATTGAAGTGCTTGATTGCTTTGTATTCAATTGAAGTCGTTTGTGTGTTTGCTTGTGTCTTTGTACATTTAGAGTCTGCACTTAGTTCGAGCTGGATGTATGTTAACATTGTACCTAAGTTGACCCATTTGAAATCTGATCTGGTTGGAGTCTTCATATGTACATTTGATCTGCTGTCTTGGTTGCATATTGTATGTGCACTTGATTGAGTTGTTGCTATGTTGCCTTGTTTTTGAAGTCTGACGTAGTTGCATGTAGTTTGGAGTCTAAATTGATGTTTCTCCTTACGCACTTTTTTCCTGGAGTCTGAAACTAAACTTGATTGAGCATGTCTGAAACTTGTTGCTTTTGTTATTTCATTGCACTTGACCATGCTTGAAATGATTCATGTGTGTTTACCCCTATGTTACCTGGTTAGATTTAAAGTATTGTTCCATTACTCTAGTTCCAATTAAGTCTGGTTCCATTTTGTATGCATATCCATGTTCATGTTGACTAACCATTGAACTTGTATTCATTTGTATTTGGTTCAATCAGTTCTGTCGTACTGTAACTGAACTTGTACTTGACCATTCTATGATGTTTTGTTTTTGTATCACACCTGAGTTGAATCTAGCCTAGGCTTGGGTTTGAACTTGTGCTCACCTGTCTCTGTAATTTTAACAAGCAAGTGTATATTAGTGTGCATGACTTTGTGGCATGTATAGTAATACATTGCGCATGTCATAAGTTGTTCGTGTAAGATGAAAAATAAATAAATGATGATGAACAACCCAAATAACTAAGGCAAACAATATTTTCAAAACATGTATTTTATTGTGCACTACAATTTTTTTTTTCAATTTTACCACGTCTGTGTTTATTTTGCAGATAGTTCAGATGCTGAATACAGGTTGGAACAGAGTTGAAGATAAAATACGGGTGATGAGTGAATATGTAGTGAGGTGAAATATGTATATAAAATTGTAAGATGAAAATTATGTTGTAATTGATATTTGTATAGTGAGAGCTTAAATTTGTACTATTCGAATTTGTAATAAAATATTTTTTTAAATATAAACTTCGAGTCATTTATTTTATTCAACAAATATTTATTTAATTATGTGGAAAAAATAAAATAGTATGATAACAAATACATTTAAATGAATATATATATGTTTATTATCATCAAACAAAAATTATAGGCTATTGTATTCTACAATCTCTCCATTTTGATGATAACAAACATATATTAAGATTTTGACTCTATTAAATATATTTGGTCTTGATGAGTTCTATTGGCTCCCCATATTTGAATACTCCCCTACAACAAAGCTCCCCATTTACATATGTATGAAAATAAAAAATATGAAAGTAAAATAAAAAACAAATACAATGAGCCTAGATGAGAACATGCTATGAAAATAAAAATATTCTTATTTGCCAAATCTTAACTTCTCTCTTCCCCTTTTGTTATCAGCAAAAGAGTAACCGTGTTAGAAAAGAGTGTTAAAGTGATGGACATTGTACAACATTAATACCTAATCGAATATAAATATTAAATTTCAATAAAAAATTAAACAAAAATTATAAATACTCTGTTAGGCGCATATTCCATTTTAGAGTAATAGGGGTGATATCGGCATAAAAAATCATATAGTCGTGTCCATTTGTGGTATATTTATGACAGGAATTTAAATACTTACTAACCATGTATAAAGTTAGGACTTTTAAATGAGATTATAGTATTCTCAATTTTTATTAAAAGATGAATTCCAAGCATGATCTAACCATGCATAACCTTTAGGACTTTTAAATGATGTTAGGATCAACTCGCCTATTTCAACCAATTTTGATATCTGTTCTATACATGCATAACCGCAAGGACTTTTAAACGAGCATGAAAGTGCATGATAAAATATTCCAAGTAGCTCACCCATGTATAACCGTGAGGACTTTTAAATGAGAGTGAGTACTTTTAGATGATTTTATTGCTAATTAATTAAAAAAATGAATACTTTCCTATTTAAATACAACAATATGACATACTATTGGATTTTGATGAGTGATTGTCGTAGAAATATGATAGGAATAGAGATGATCATGGAATTTTTACCAATCAAAGTTATTGCAAATTTTGTTTAAATTTCTAAAGAAATTTACTAAATATACCGTCTCAAATCATAATGTATGATTAATATCGACATGCATCACTTTTTTCAGTCACTATTTATCTTTTCGATAATTAATAGGGATTAAGATTAGTTAACATATGCATTTAAGATCAAATCTAAAAATATAAAATCAAATTTCTAAAATGCTTAAATTGAGACAAAGTCGACCAAAAACATTTTCTGGAAGGGGTTTTGTAAAAATGTCTGCCAATTGAAAATCACTTGAAATGAAATTTATGCAGATATTTTCTTTGAAAATGTGATCTCTAATGAAATGATGTTTTTGACTAGACCATGCAACTAAGGAATGTCCCAACATAAAACACGTTTCAATAGTACTTTTTCTATCAACAAGCCTACCAGCGTATTCTACAACTGAATACCCCTTAAACTCAAGGTTATCATTAGATACAATAGACCAAACCGAGAGATGTGCAACAGATACTTTATAATCCTTTTTACTTCTTTTAAATGAGATTCCTTTGGATTTGACTGAAACCATGCACATAAAAAAACAGGGAACATAATGTCTGGTCTAGAAGCAGTAAGATAAAGAAGTATACCCACGTGTATCTAGAGAAATCATCAACCAATACAAGACAATATCTCTTACCACCTAAGCTTGCAATATCGTTAAGTCTAAATAGATCCATATGAACTAGTTCAAGGACTCTAGAATTACTTACAGTGTTCTTGGCATGAAAAAATTATTTTTCAAATTTTCCAAGTAGATCCCCTTTCCTCTTGCTGCCTGATTGAAATCAGATTATGGTGAAAATTTTCAACATATATTACATCGTTGTTGCCCATTGTGACTCTGCCACCTTCGTACTTCTCTTGACAAAGAAACTTTGATTTGTCGCAAGTCATGTGCCTGGAACAGCCATAATCTAGGTACCACTTTTGTTGTTCCTTAGCCTACCAACACAACTACACGAGAAAAGATTTTTGTGATCTATTTTTTTATAGGTCCATGATTGTTAGTGACAAATGATTTTAAAAAAGTTTGTGTAGAACCAAGACAGTCTATGTTTGTTCCTTTTGGCACCCAGATTTATTTGACTTTAAGAGATTTTACATTCATGCCTTTAGGAACCCAAATTGATATGGTTTTTATGTGTTTGGGTCGAAACCAATAATTGTTTTAATTGTGTCCAATTTTTCTACAAATCATGCACTTGGAGTTTACATGATTAGTTTCATTTCTAACTCTTTTAGATTGATTATACCCAAGTCCTTGTCTAATGGTATTAACAGTTTATTTTCCTAATAGCATATTTAGTGATCTTTCTCCTTTGGAGAATTTTCCTAAAGTTATAGACAATTTTTGGACTTGTGATTTGAGAGATTCATTTTCATTCAATAACAGAGTGCACTTTTTAATAGAATTTTCTCTCCTAGTATTTTCACTTTCTTTGAAAATCGGAATTTGATTTTCAAGCGATTTAATTTTAGTTTCTGATTTTTTATTTCCTCTTTTAATGATGGACACTTATCACACTTAGGGCTTTTATTTCTATAGTTTTGAACCATTTGATCAAGCCGCTGATTTTGTTCTATCAAACCATCTCTTTGTGATTCAATTTTTGCGTACTTCTCCCTTCAAAACACCCATTTATTTCATGAAAATAGATAAGTAATCGTGAGTGAGTAAGTTTTGATACCTTGCTTGGCTCGTCGTCATAACTGTCACTTGTTTCCTCTAAAAAACACAGATTTTCTTTTTCACTCTCACTGCCAGCGCTTTTATCAACTTCATCACTTTCATCCTAAGTAGCTGCAAAACTTCTCCTTTTCGGTTTCTTTCCTTTGTTGAATTGATTTTGAGGACAATTTGGTTTGATATGACCAGGTTTATTGCAGTTGTTACAAATGATCTCCTGCTCTATTGAGTTGTCTAGAACTTTGAGGATTCTGCTTTTCAGCTATTGATTTTGGGCTTGATTTCCATAGTTGCAGTTCCACCTTTTGAATCTCTATATTATTTGAGCCAATTCAGCCGCTCCTTCCTCATCACCATCATCTTCACTTTCCATCGTTCTTGTGAGAGCTATCGATTTCTTTTGTGTATCTCCTCCTTCATGTTCTTCCTTGAGTTTATTTCTGGCTCATAAGTGGTGAGATTTCTGATGAGTTCTTCAGCACTAACCTGTTTCAGATCCTTTGATTCTTGAATGGCAGTCACCTTTGCTTCAAAATTTCATGGAAGAATTTTGAGGATCTTTCGAACTATTTCCAGCTCTGTGTCCGATCTTCCTAGGGATTTTGATTTGTATACAAGATTAGAAAGTCTTCCATACAATTCTTTGACACTTTCGTCCTTTGCCATTATGAAGTTCTCGTACTCGCTACTAAGCATGGCAAGGCGAGATTCTTTAACCTGGGAGGTTCCTTCATGTGTCACTTCAAGCGTGCGCTAAATTTTCTGTGCAGTTAGACAATGTGAGACACGGTTAAATTCAATTTGATCTAATGAGCAAATAATAGAATTCATAGCTTTAGCATTAGCAATTTGTTGCTTATGTTCAAGATCTATCCATTGATCCATAGTATTTTCAACTTCTTGATTATTTACCATTATTATTGGTTTCAAAAATATTCCATGCATCTGTGTTTTTCAAAAAAAATTCCATTCTAGTTTTCTAATAAGCATATTCACCATTGAACATAGGTGGTCTAGCTATGGACTGACCTTCAGCAAAGTCATTATTAAAAGAAGCCATTTTTAAAAAATATTGAAATTTTAAATTAGAAAATGGTTTTTGTTCCTAGCTCTGATACCACTTGTAGGATCATTTTCACCCTAAAGGGGGGTGAATAGGGTGATACTAAAAATTAATGTGGAAACAAAAATAAAAACAGAAAGTAATGTAGTAAAGATCACACACAGTTTTACCTAGTTTCGGCAAAAACTGCCCATGTGCTGCCCCCGAGGTTTCTATTATAAATTAAGTAGTCAAACGCTTACAAACACACATAAACTTACGACACCCGTTAACTTGATTAACCTAACTCTAAGCTCAAAACTCTGCCACAACTCAGCCATTGGGTTGCAAATTCTCGAACTACAAAACCGTAGTTTGTAACCTAGTTAAACTAGAGTCCGATTTAAATACAAAATAAAAACAATGTAACGACCCGCAAATCCGTACCCCTTGAGTCAACACTATTCTACAACAATCAACTCAAGTTGTACAGAAATACGAACCATTTGGGTTTAAGAAGAAGAGGTAGAAGAAGAGAAAAAACAAAATCAACATCAGAATCTAACCATCGCAACGGAATAAAATATAATAGATAATAAATAATCTTTACTCAATCAGATATATCTCTATTTATATATTACGTCAATCAGAGTACATCAATCACAGCTCAACATCAATATCATACAAATGGGTACACAACAACTCAACGCAGCGGAATATGTATATATATACAAGTACGGGAGTACGTATCGCCATCCTGCTCTTCACCCGAGCTCCACAGCACCTCCTGTATCCTATAATACTCGGTCTGACCCGAGCATTACAGTTAGATAACACCCGTGTCAGTCTGGAATACCAGCGCGAGAAAACCACGCCCAATTGATTTTTAAAGTTTAAAAATCCTTTGAAAACAAAAGCATCTCGTAAGACCACGCCACAAATAAACATGTCGGGTTTTTACCTTATGATAGCTAAAACATTTTTTTTATAGAGATCCTCTGATATTATAATAGGGTCTATATACAAATACTAATAAAATAGCCGAAATTGTTACATGATTAAATTCCACCTACTAGCCATAGAGTGGGTAATAGAAACAAAACTCGTACAAGGCTCGTAGGGAGAATGGATTTCCAACTAATGACTAGGCGCTGGGGTACCACCTGTCACAGTACGGGGCCTAGATCACCGTACCGAGGAGTACGCCCGCTCCCCTGCAACACAAGGCCGGGACTATCCCTTACTGGATAATCCCGAGTGAGATCACCTCGCGGTTGGGATCAGCAACCTCCCACTAAGCCGAAATAAAAAGGGACATCTAGACTGGAATGACCTCACCCTGCTTGGGTGCTACCCATCTAGCCTTGCTGCATAACCCCTGATTTTCAGTCATTCCCATTTGATGAGGCTTGAGGCTAAGCGTTACCTTTTATAGAACGTATCCTTTAGAATGCCCATCGTCCACCTGACGATGTTTCGCAAGCATTCATCCATACAAGTCCGTCCCGGGTTCGAACGGAACTGAAGGCACTATTCCTACTACGTCCATTTTGGAAATATCCATAGGATTAGTAGCGACTAGCCCTTGCACTTCACTGCTCCATCTTCGAATCCAAAATTGCACGAATCGTATAAACCGGATCGAAGTGGATTTCAAGAAATAAATCTTGATCCCGGTCTCTTCGAAACGATCAGCGCATTTGTCCAATATTGATAGTCGGTTATTTAACTATCAATTAATATTCACAAACAATCATCCAACAATAAATAATTTCCCAAATTATTTATTAACCTCAAAATATCTTCACAAGATATTTTCCTATTTTCAATCCTTTGAAAACAGTTTCAAAACCATCTTTTCTTTCAGAATAAACTTTCCCAATTATTTTCTGTCTCCTCTGAAATCACCAAGCACAAACTAGATTTTAAAATAATTTAAAACACTTTACTTTGAAATATACTTTAAAACATTTATTTTAAAACTACTTCAATGATTTGTAAAAAATACATACTATATGAATATTTGAAAATATGGTTACTAAATAAAATATAAAACTAGATTTTCATTTTAAAAATAAAATACTATGTCACTCTTTAACTAATTATTGCTATAATAGATTAAAAGGAAATACTTACATTAGAATTTAAGTATTTAGAAATAATAATTTTTTCAAAACATACTTCTTAAAACAACTTTAAACTTTTAATTTATATTTAAAAATTTACTTTGAAAACGTACTTGGTTATTCAATGAGAAATTTCCAATCTCGATCACTTAGATCAATTTTCCAAATTGATTCCCAATTTATTCCATTTGAAATAAATTTCTTTACTTATCAGTTCATTTCAAAATTCATAATTTATGGACTTTATTATTATTTTCAGTTTGATTTCTAAATCCTTTAGCTGAAATATACAAATTTCAGGTTATTCTCAATTTCTTCTTTATTCTTCTTAAATAATTTAAATCCTAAATTTAAAATAAATGTTTTGTTCTTTTAAACAATAACATTGAAGTTTAAGTTTCATTAATTACTGTTTATTTAGATTTTCCTTCCCATACTCGAGATTTATTCATTAAAATTTTAAAGTCACTTTATTTTCCTTTCCAGTTCATTCATAAATTTATTCAACTTTTCTATAATTATTTTACTTACAACTTCCTTCTTTTATTTTCATTCCCAAACTCAAATTATATATTTGGTAATTCATTATTGCCCGATTATAACAATCAAGCCATGGCATTCAATATTTCCACATAATTCATTACAGGATATCAAATATTCAGAACAGAGAATATTAAATAATTAGATAAAGTTGAGGGGTCCAGTTGGATCCCTCCAACCTATTTTCCCTGCATCCACAGATGTTAGCACAACAAAATATGCTACTTTCAAATTATACCATACTATATCACAACAATCCATTTCAGCATTCAAACAATTATTTAAACTTAATCATTTGAATTTAAATTTAAATTAACTGAGTGAGATTAACTCACCTTTGATTTTGACTTGCAAATCCGTGTCAAACCAGTTGTTTTCCTGTACGATTCCAAACCTTGAATAAATATTATGTGATTTCATTAATATTCAAACTAATCGAAAATCAATTGTCATTTATTAATTTAATCTAAACTAATAGTTTTGTTAAAAATTAAAATTAAATTTTAAACAATTTTGCTTCTAATAAAATATTTTAGTGGCTGAAATAATTAAATAGGTTTATTAAATAGATTAATCACCATAATACATAATTTTTTCATAATTATGTAGGTACATATAATTTCTGTTTAAACCTTATATATCTATATATATATACTTATTAAATTCTAAAATAAAATTTTGCATTAACCTATTTATTAAAACAGAATTATCATGTACCTTATTGAAATAAATTTCCTAACCCAACTACATAAATAAAATAAAATAAAAAAATAGAAATGGTTTATACTCACAGTAACGTATACATGTATTTTTCTGTATATATATATTTACTTAAATTAAAAAAAATGCTATTATCTTACTGTAAAAAATTTTGTTTTTAAATAGCAGTTCGAATAAAAAAAAATCATACCTATCCCACGCGAAATCTCCCCTCACGCAATCGCATACTCTAATTCGCCGAAACCCTAGGCACGCGACTGCCACCAAATCGAACGTGACCCTATTATCAGCCCCTTCGCCTCGCGCGAGCTGCCTGCACCGCCGCTCGACCCCTGCTTCGCATGCGAACCCAAGATACACGCCCCTATTCGCCAAAGAACGCCTCGCCTCCACACGTCTCCTCCCTTCGGTCGAATCGACTTCGAACACCTCGAACGATTACTTAATTAGGAGCGATGGATTTGAAAGTTTAGGCTTCGGCCATTATTAATTTCCTGGTCTTCGATTTTTTTTAACTGATCGAATCGAATGTAAAGTGTTCGGCCCCATTTTTTTTTAGGAGATGCGAAATTGAATTGAAAAGCTCGGCCACCATTTCTTAATAATTTTTTTTAGTTTAGGAATTGAGCTGATATGTTTGATAGAGATGAACCCTTAAGGGTTGAATTGCTTCCAAAGGAAGACAAGATAGCGTGCCAAGGAAAGAACTGGAAAGGTTCTAATGTAAATTAAGTTTGACTAATGAAGTACAATGTTCACTTATTTTAAATTCAAATTCGAATCGATAATTATGAACTAAATTTTTAGCGCGTTTATGTACCGTACGTTCACACAACAACTTCAAAAGCTACGAAATTTGAAATCCGGTAATAATACAATATTATGGATCCAATGGAACTAGTTTTGTCGAATTCCGAGACTGTGCCTCGGAAGGCTATTTTAAATTCAATTTAAACGATAAAATTTTAAAACTGAACAAACCACTGTTAAATTAAATCTTAAAACTTCTATTATCTTTAGTGT
This sequence comes from Allium cepa, assembly GCA_030765085.1. NCBI lineage: Eukaryota > Viridiplantae > Streptophyta > Magnoliopsida > Asparagales > Amaryllidaceae > Allium > Allium cepa. The sequence goes on along the minus strand of CM060945.1, from coordinate 790,644,899 downwards.
TATCAATACAAATTTTATATGCATTCAAATATTTTTAATAGGCTTAAAACTCCAGATTCAATAATTTATCCAACTTTACTTATTTAAATTTAATATTTCAATTAACAAAAAATTTGTGATATTCGTAATTCAAGTTAAAATTACTCTATTGAACATTTAAAATCAATTAAATATTCAGATGTTAAATGCTCGAAAATTCCGGGTCGTCACATTCCTTCCCCCTTAAAGAATTTCGTCCCCGAAATTGCTAGTTAGGAAGAATGGTCCAATACCCGTTTACTTTTTCCCGAAACCAAATGGTTTCTAACAATTCAACATCTTATCAACTATCTTTTTATAAAAGATCCATTATTATTCTTATTAACTTTCCAAACTTTTCGCTTAGTTTGCAAACAATCCTATTTGCCCAACCATTCAAGTTTTAATCATAAAACCAATTTTGAATTATCAAAATTTTCTCAAAATTTTTCTAACTCCCTAAATTCCCGAAATTTTTTGCCAGCGTCTCCTTTGCGCGACTAGCTCCGTACAACTACAAAATGGCTCTATGGCCTCCCAAAACCAAAAAGAAAACAAAAAGCCAAGTGGCTCAATCTAAATCCCAATCAAATTTCATACCAAATTTAAATACATACCTTTTTGTCGGCAATTCATTTTATCATCTGAAATGAAAACCAATTTTCCTTTCTCTTTATAATACCTGCATATCCTGTTTAGCACCATATCCAATCACAATATTCCCAAAACATTTTATCGACTTTCTTACAAATGTCAACATTTATTCATTCAAATAACAACTTAGAATATATTTGCAATATTCAATTTCCAATTAAGAATTTGTCATTCCCTTCTTAAATTAGTATAAGCATTATATATGTTTCTTATATTTATTTTCATTTCCCACTTTAGTTTATATCTATTTCTATTCAAATTAATTCCTTCATTATCATATGAATTTAATTTATTTTCACTCCAAATATTGAATTTTATTTTTCATTTATAACTAATCCATGTCATTGTTTCAAATTGGTTTCCTTTACTAATTTATTTTAGTTTCCAATTTTGGATTCGATAGTCGTTAACACAATTTTCCAAAATTTTCAAAAATTTCTAACTCCCAAAATTTCTGAAATTTTTTGGCAGAGTCCCCTTTATATGGAGGAGCTTTTGCAATTTGACAAAAGAGATAAATAATATACATCGACCCACACGGTCGGAAAAATCAAAAACAGTTCATATTTCCTATTTTTATTTCGTAGGCGTACCTTATTTAGCATTTTTAAGCAAGCAGCTTATTAATTTAGCAGTTAGCGTGCCCAAAATCCAACCACACGGCTCCCAGGTACCTGTACTTACTCAGTTTAAACATGTAAGTGCCGAATATATGCAGTTTAACTATATTTCACTTAGTTGCAATGGTTAAAACATATGAATTCTAAAGAAATGCACATCCAACATTTTCCGTAAGCAATTTTTACAACTTTCATAGTAATTCAACTAGTTCAATTAATTTACAAACCATTTTCATTCAAATTTGAATGGTTTAAAACTCAATCGCTTACATTTAATTTATTCTTAAGCAAACTCAATTCATATTTAATTCCATTGCTTTCAAAAATCAATTTATTTCACTCCTATTAATTCATAGAATTTTAATTACCTCCATTTACATCCAATGATATTTATTCTATGCAAATTTGACAAGATCTATGTGAACAAACAAATATTTATGTTTTATAACCAATTTAAATGGATTTCAACTCGATTTATATTTAATCCTATTTCATTTTCAAATTTATTCACAATCTAAATATTCTCATTTCATTGCATAACAAATTTGAATACATTCACTTGCATTTCATTCTATTAACCAACTAGTTCATTCAAACCATTTACAACCTAGGTTCATCTTAATTGCCAATTAAATTTCCCTTTTATTTTAATCCATTCACAACCATTTATTTAGCTCGACACACTCCTTTTAAATTTCATTTACAATCCATTTATTTACATTTCATTCCATATTTGTTTATTCCAAACTGTTTTATTTAGCTTGAAGACAATCTAAGCTATTTCATTCAATAACCATTTCAAATTTCTTTATAGACTCCAAGTTATTTCAAATCCTTAACAATTTAAATGGTTTACAATTATTTATTTAGGAATTTCATTCCATTAAATATTATCCATTACTCACCGAATTCTATTTCGATTTAAATTTATGTTCACTTGATTTAAAAACCAATCCAATATTATTAAACTTAGTTTAAGTTGAATTAAATTCAACTCTCTTCCATTTGTTCAGCTTTTTGTTAATTTACTTCAATTTATTCAAAATTTATTCTTGAGCTCATTTTCATTTTACAAGTAAATTTTTCTCTTTTATTACTCAACTTAACTCGATTGATTACAAGGCCATACCCAATTTATTTCCACATATTTGGATTTTATTCACAATACAAACCATTATTATTTTAATCCAATTTCATTTTTATTCGATACCTTCCCAATTATATTTAATTTGTTAACATTTCAAGTTAAATTTTAATTTTAAAACTCAAGTTCTGAATTCACTATCCATTTTCAAATTACCACCTAATTTTATGAACTCACAGTTCAATTACATTTTCTTCACCAACCATTTTAAGTCGAATTCAATTTATAACTTAAATTTTATTTCCAAACCTCATTATGATCTCACAATTCAGCTTTAATTTAACTGCATTACGTTCCCATTTACACATTTTATTAACTAATTTATTATAAAATGAGTTCTCTCCTATTTATGGTTCAATACTTGATTTTTAATTTCAAATACCACTTCATTTTATTTTCTTTGTTCAATTTATTTTATAATTCAAGTTTGGATTTTCTTTTCATTTTCCAATTCATCGAAATATTAATTTTGGGCTTTGTATTCCATTTTCAATTTTATAAGTCACAACTTATTATTTTCACACATTTCCATTCATTCTAGGTTTAAATATGTTCATCCTTTTATTTTTAACTCAAGCCTTATGCTTATTTATAACCCAAGCATATTTTATTCTATGGATTTTTAATTCTTTTACAAGTCATTCTAATTTATTTATTTCAATCCAATCTTTATTCATCTTATTTTCCATTAGTTCAGGTAAGAATCTAATTCCATTCAATTTTATTTTAACTCAGATTTATTTAATCTCAATTCAATTTCAACTAAATTTGAATACAACTGGATATTATTATCAGCCTATCCAATTTATTTCCAATCCAGTTAAATTTTTATTTCCTAATCCAAGTTATTTTCATTTTTAACTTTTCACTTTAAATTTACATTCCATTATTCAAAGCTTATATTTCTTCCCGATTTAAAAATCATCTCAATTTATAAGCTTACAACTATCTCATCAGGATTTTTAAACTCCCGGCTTTTGTTTCAAATCGTTTAAAACCTTCAACATCTCAAATCACATTTCTCAAAAGTTAAACCAATCCTGGCCTTATTCCCTGACAAATTTCCATTGAGATTTTCAAAAACAACCAGGTTTTCTAAACAAATCAGTTTTTGGTAGCAACCCGTCACTTAGAAATTCGAAAATGAATACCGATGATGCGGCCTTCATCATCGGAATTATTTTCCAATATTCCAATTGATTTCAATGCTATATCACTTTCAAAATCCATTTTAAATAGATTTCCATTCAGAAATATCTCCAAAACAACAATACTATTATTTATCTCCAAAACACCTCGATAAACATTTCCAAATCTCCAGGATTTTAAATTTTTAAAGCCTGCTTAAATCAATTTTAACTATAATTCATTTGCATAGCTTATGCTCATACTGATACTCCTTTAATTATATTCCAATTTTATAAATTGCATTTATATTTCACATTTAAAAATTTCATTTTATAATGAATTATTCCCCTAAATTTTAGTTATATTTCAATTTCTAGTTAAAATTTTCACTTAAAAATGATAATACATTAATATTATCATTCCTAACATCCAAGCAACCATATATTAGCTAAATAGTTTTCAAAAACTTTCCTTTATGTCAAAGTAGGTTTTTGGGTAAAATTATTTCATTCACCCACATTTAAAACAATACCGTGTCAATTGTTCTATTCAAGTGTTTAGAAACCCCTTCAATACAGTTGCGCAGACTGTGCCGATGAAGGTTCATATGCCACTCAATAAATCAATCAACACCATATTAAAACAATTTATATTCACTAACAAATACGCGCTCATATCTATTAATACGCTCAAACTCATTTTAGAGTACTATAGACTCTAATTTACATGAGTAATTCCCACCAGAGCCAAGGTTATCTCCAACCTACGCTCTGATACCAATTGTAACGACCCGCAAATCCGTACCCCTTGAGTCAACACTATTCTACAACAAGCAACTCAAGTTGTATAGAAATACGAACCATTTGGGTTTAAGAAGAAGAGGTAGAAGAAGAGAAAAAACAAAATCAACATCAGAATCTAACCATCGCAGCGGAATAAAATATAATAGATAATAAATAATCTTTACTCAATCAAATATATCTCTGTTTATATATTACATCAATCAGAGTGCATCAATCACAACTCAACATCAATATCATACAAATGGGTACACAATAACTCAACACAGCGGAATATATATATATATACAAGTACGGGAGTATGTATCGCCATCCTGCTCGTCACCTGAGCTCCACAGCACCTCCTGTATCCTATAATACTCGGTCTGACCCGAGCATTATAGTTAAATAACACCCGAGTCAGTATAGAATACCAGCGCGAGAAAACCACACCCCATTGATTTTTAAATTTTAAAAATCCTTTGAAAACAAAAGCATCTCGTAAGACCACGCCACAAATAAACATGTCGGGTTTTTACCTTACGATAGCTAAAACATTTTTTTTATAGAAATCCTCTGATATTATAATAGGGTCTATATACAAATACTTATAAAATAGCCGAAATTGTTACATGATTAAATTCCAGCTACTAGCCACAGAGTGGGTAATACAAACAAAACTCATACAAGGCTCATAGGGAGAATGGATTTCCAACTAATGACTAGGCACTGGGGTACCACCTGTCACAGTACGGGGCCTAGATCACCGTACCGAGGAGTACGCCCGCTTCCCTGCAACACAAGGCCGGGACTATCCCTTACTGGATAATCCCGAGTGAGATCACCCTGCGGTTGGGATCAGCAACCGCCCACTAAGCCGAAATAAAAAGGGACATCTAGACTGGAATGACCTCACCCTGCTTGGGTGCTACCCACCTAGCCTTGCTGCATAACCCCTGATTTTCAGTCATTCCCATTTGATGAGGCTTGAGGCTAAGCGTTACCTTTAATAGAACGTATCCCTTAGAATGCCCATCGTCCACCTGACGATGTTTCGCAAGCATTCACCCATACAAGTCCGTCCCGGGTTCGAACGAAACCGAATGCACTATTCCTACTACATCCATTTTGGAAATATCCTTAGGATTAGTAGCGACTAGCCCTTGCACTTCACTGCTCCATCTTCGAATCCAAAATCGTTTTCACGAATCGTACAAACCGGATCGAAGTGGTTTTCGAGAAATAAATCTTGATCCCGGTCTCTTCGAAACGATCAACGCATTTGTCCAATATTGATAGTTGGTTATTTAACTATCAATTAATATGCACAAACAATCATCCAACAATAAATAATTTCCCAAATTATTTATTAACCTCAAAATATCTTCACAAGATATTTTCCTATTTTCAATCCTTTGAAAACAGTTTCAAAACCATCTTTTCTTTCAGAATAAACTTTCCCAATTATTTTCTATCTCCTCTGAAATCACCAAGCACAAACTAGATTTTAAAATAATTTAAAACACTTTACTTTGAAATATACTTTAAAACATTTATTTTAAAACTACTTCAATGATTTGTAAAAAATACATACTATATGAATATTTGAAAATAAGGTTACTAAATAAAATATAAAACTTGATTTTCATTTTTAAAAATAAAATACTATGTCACTCTTTAACTAATTATTGCTATAATAGATTAAAAGGAAATACTTACGTTAGAATTTAAGTATTTAGAAATAGTAAATTTTTCAAAACATACTTCTTAAAACAACTTTAAACTTTTAATTTATATTTAAAAATTTACTTTGAAAACGTACTTGGTTATTCAGTGAGAAATTTCCAATCTCGATCACTTAGATCAATTTTCCAAATTGATTCTCAATTTATTCCATTTGAAATAAATTTCTTTACTTATCAGTTCATTCCAAAATTCATAATTTATGGACTTTATTATTATTTTCAGTTTGATTTTTAAATCCTTTAGCTGAAATATACAAATTTCAGGTTATTCTCAATTTCTTCTTTATTCTTCTTAAATAATTTAAATCCTAAATTTAAAATAAATGTTTTGTTCGTTTAAACAATAACATTGAAGTTTAAGTTTCATTAATTTTCTGTTTATTTAAATTTTCCTTCCCATACTCGAGATTTATTCATTAAAATTTTAAAGTCACTTTATTTTCCTTTCCAGTTCATTCATAAATTTATTCAACTTTTCTATTATTATTTTACTTACAACTTCCTTCTTTTATTTTCATTCCCAAACTCAAATTATATATTTGGCAATTCATTATTGCCCGATTATAACAATCAAGCCATGGCATTCAATATTCCCACATAATTCATTACAGGATATCAAATATTCAGAACAGAGAATATTAAATAATTAGATAAAGTTGAGGGGTCCAGTTGGATCCCTCTAACCTGTTTTCCCTGCACCCACGGACGTTAGCACAACAAAATATGCTACTTTCAAATTATACATACTATATCACATCAATCCATTTCTGCATTCAAACAATTATTTAAACTTAATCATTTGAATTTAAATTTAAATTATTTGAGTAGATTAACTCACCTTTGATTTTGACTTGCAAATCCGTGTCAAACCAGTTGTTTTCCTTTACGATTCCAAACCTTGAATAAATATTATGTGATTTCATTAATATTCAAACTAATCGAAAATCAATTGTCATTTATTAATTTAATCTAAAATAATAGTTTTGTTAAAAATAAAAATTAAATTTTAAACAATTTTGCTTCTAATAAAATATTTTAGTGGCTGAAATAATTAAATAGGTTTATTAAATAGATTAATCACCATAATACATAATTTTTTCATAATCATGTAGGTACATATAATTTCTGTTTAAACCTTATATATCAATATATGTATACTTATTAAATTCTAAAATAAAATTTTCCATTAACCTATCTATTAAAACAGAATTATCATGTACCTTATTGAAATAAATTTCCTAACCCAACTACATAAATAAAATAAAATAAAAAAATAGAAATGGTTTATACTCATAGTAATGTATACATGTATTTTTCTGTATATATATATTTACTTAAATTAAAAAAAATGCTATTATCTTACTGTAAAAAAATTTTGTTTTTAAATAGTAGTTCGAATATAAAAAAAATCATACCTATCCCACGCGAAATCTCCCCTCACGCAATCGCGTACCCTAATTCGCCGAAACCCTACGCACGCGACTGCCACCAAATCGAACGTGACCCCATTATCAGCCCCTTCGCCTCGCGCGAGCTGCCTGCACCGCCGCTCGACCCCTGCTTCGCATGCAAACCCAAGATCCACGCCCCTATTCGCCAACGAATGCCTCGCCTCCACACGTCTCCTCCCTTCGGTCGAAACGACTTCGAACACCTCGAACGATTACTTAATTTAGGAGCGATGGATTTGAAAGTTTAGGCTTCGGCCATTATTAATTTCCTGGTCTTCGATTTTTTTAACTGATCGAATCGAATGTAAAGGGTTCGGCCCCATTTTTTTTAGGAGATGCGAAATTGAATTGAAAAGCTCGGCCACCATTTCTTAATATATTTTTTTAGTTTAGGAATTGAGCTGATATGTTTGATAGAGATGAATCCTTAAGGGTCGAAATGCTTCCAAAGGAAGACAAGATAGCATGCCAAGGAAAGAACTGGAAAGGTTCTAATGTAAATTAAGTTTGACTAATGAAGTACAGTGTTCACTTATTTTAAATTCAAATTCGAATCGATAATTATCAATTAAATTTTCAGCGCGTTTATATATCGTACGCTCACACAACAACTTCAAAAGCTACGAAATTTGAAATCCGATAATAATACAATATTACGGATCCAATGAAACTGGTTTCGTCGAATTTCGAGACTGTGCCTCGGAAGGCTATTTTAAATTCAATTTAAACGATAAAATTTTAAAACTGAACAAACTACTGTTAAATTCAATCTTAAAACTTCTATTATCTTCAGTGTTATTAATACAAATTTATATGCCTTCAAATATTTTTAATAGGCTTAAAACTCCAGATTCATCAATTTATCCAACTTTACTTATTTAAATTTAATATTTCAATTAACAAAAATTTGTGATATTTGTAATTCAAGTTAAAATTACTCTTCAATTAAATATTCAGATTTTAAATGCTCGAAAATTCCGAGTCGTCACAACTAAAATAAATAAAAACCATATTACTTATGACGCCCAAATAAAACAATCATAAACATATGCGACCCAAATCGAATGAGATAAATGATGTTCCCCATTTTCTTTTATTGCTTCCGCTTTGTTCCTTTCTATTTGGAATTAAGGTTTTTATTATGTTGAAGACATCGATTCAATTGATTGATTTCCAGTGATGATTTCACCTCGATTTGCTTCGTCACTCCATTTGTAGTGCTTTGATCGCTCATGATCGCCTCAATGTCGAGTTCGAATGGAAAGAAATTGGTATGTGATTTTCCCCTTTTCAATTTTAATTATGTTCAACTTCGATTCGAGTTTTGTAAGCTTTCTGAATTTTTGTCATGAACTCGATTGAGTTGGTGTTACCAGGAAAATCGACCAGGCAACTAGACATTCGGTCATTTAGAGTTGTACCCGACATCAGGGGTTGTTCGGCCGTACAGAGTTATACTCGGCGTAGGAGGACGCTCGGCATAAAGGAGCACTCGGCCTCTGGGAATGTTCGGCATACAAAAGCGTTCGGCATTCCATAGTACTCGGCATCCAACTATTGTTCGGCACAAGCACACTGCTCGGCAATTTGTGGAACGTTCGGCCTCCAGAAGATCGTTCGGCTTAGTTCACTCGGCACAAGTGCTCCTTAAGGAAGTCAGTATGCTCGGCCTCCTCCCACTTGGCCGAAGTGATCATTTGGCCCACCTCCTCCATTCAACAAGGAGATCATTCGGCATTAGGAGGGCTCGGCACACCTGTCGTTCGGCATTACTATCAGTTGGCGTTCCTATCGGTCGGCATGTTCTACTCGGCACACAGAGCATGCCCTATTTGGACCAAGCTGTCTAGCCATCTGGCCCACCAGGGAAGTCCAGTCCACATTCGTCTATATATAGAGAGGCAGGGGCACAGAAAAAAGGGAGAGATTTCAGAGAACACTGAGGAGACTCTGCCATTTTCTAACCTCATCCAAGACCTCTACTTTTATTTCACAATTGTATTTGAATACTTAAAAGCGGATTGTATCTGTAATCAAGATTAAAGTGGAGAAATAAAAGGATCAACTTCAAAGTGGATGTAGGCTACAACGCCGAACCACTATAAATTCTGTGTTCTCGTCTCCCGCATTTTAATTTATATTATCTTCTCTATTTTAATCTATCTTCTTCATTAATCTCTCTACACAAACTCTCTAAGGGTGTTAGTGACCAATTTTGGCGCTAACATTTTGGTGCTTTCACTGAGAATTGAATTCTCAGGTTGTGAGGATCTACTTTGTAGCTACTGGATTGCATAAATCCCCCGAGGAAGATCCGTAATTATTCATAAGGCATCTGCTGATTCTACTCAGAGTTGCAACCAACGACTCTTCCATGGAAAGACCGCGAACAAGATCGACCTCCCAAAATGTAGATGCCCGTGAAACCGCTAGTGTTCAACAACTTGGACCAAATGATCAACAAGCAATTCGAGGCACGAGGCCCTCCAGCCAAAACCAAGCGGAAGCTGTTTCACGAGCAGAACTGAATGACTTGATAAAAGAGCTTACGGAAAGCAGAAGGTAACTCGCTGAGCAAATGCAAGCTAATGCTGACCTCATGGCTCGACTTGCTCAACAGCAGCATCAGAATGCTGGAGGTAGCCCTGTCCCCTACTCTGAAGATGATAGCTCAACTTCAGCGGAAGAACGTCCCAAGCGTAGACGCCGCAGGGATGAAGATGACCGAGCAGGTGCCACTGATCGCTCTACTAGAAATCAAGCCCGTGGAGCGGAACCCAATCTTCCTCCTACCGTACAAACCCCGGATTTGACAGCTATGGTCAGGCAGTTGATGAGAGAGAATCAAGGTTTGACTAATGAAGATTGGAGAATGTCTAAGAGTCATACTCCCTTCACAGATACCATTCTACAGGCTGAATACCCAAGGAAGTTTAGCATGCCCACCATACCCACCTATGAAGGAAAAACTGACCCTAGACAACATGTAATGAGGTATGAATGGATGATGGATTCAGCAAGGGCCAACGATGCAACTAAGTGCAGGTGCTTTCCAATAACTCTGTCCGGAATTGCCACCCTGTGGTTTACTCGACTCCCTCCATGGTCGATCTCAAACTTCGACGAATTAGCAAGGAAATTCATAGAACAGTTCAGGATACACGCCACTCGACCCAAGGATGTGATGTCCTTATCAAGCGTGACTCAAGCTCCCGGAGAATCACTGAAAGCATACTTGCAGAGATTTTATGTTGCCGCTACTGAAGTGAGAAATCCAAACGACCACGCGATTTTGATGGCAGTAATGCGTGGAGTGGATCCAGACTCTGAATTTGGGGACTGGTTGGCAGGAAAGCCACCAGTTACGTTGGAACGTTTCTATTCGAAAGCCCACCAATTCATAAGGAGGGAAGAAGCTCGGTGGATAAGGAAAGACAAGGCACCAGGGTCCGTTCAGGAATCTGTAAAGGGCAGCATCGCCACGAAGGCAACCGACAATAACCCTGGAAAAACCCAGGCCAGCGTCCAAAATAAGCCCGGGCAGTCTAAGGGAACTGGAAGTGGAAATCCTGGAAAGAAGAAGGAAACGGGGAGATGGAAGTCAAGGATCCCAACCTACAACGAATACACTCCACTGAATGCGTCTCTTGAAAACATCTACTTATCGACCTGCAACACTTTTCAATATAGAAAACCACGCCCTAAAGAATCAACAGAGGAGCAATAGCGGACTGGAAAGTATTGCCGCTTTCACGAGTCTTATGGGCACAACACAGACGAATGCAGGCATCTCCATGACGCTATTGAAAAATTGATTAGAAAGAAGAAGCTGCAGGAATTCGTCAAAGACACGCCAGAAGGGAGACAAGAGACTTCAGACCCCGGACGTGGCCCAGCTCCACACCAACCAGAGCAACCTACTCGAACTGTGGGAAGGTTGATTATTAACACAATTGCTGGTGGACCTCATCCTGCGGATAAAAATTGGCAGGAAATGGAGCGATACGCTAATTCCTTGAGACATACAGAGCATGAGTGCTGCTCAAATGTGGAGGATGGAACTCCCGCAAAGCAGCAGCGCACGATGCGCGACGATATTGTATTCAGGAATAGAGACGCGGATAAGGTGGAAGCTCCCACCATCGATCCATTGGTCATATCCGCAACCATCGGACCGACATTCGTAAGGAGAATCTTAATTGATTGCGGAAGTTCAGTTAACATCATCTTCAAGAAAGCGTATGACCAAATGAAGCTGGAGACTAAGGATTTGAAGCCATCTAAAGCCCGAATCCATGGCTTTAACGGCACAGCCACAGACGCAGTAGGATATGTGGAGTTACCAGTTGAACTGGGACAAGGTGAACGCAGAAGAGTGCGAATCCTACCGTTCATAGTGCTGGATGTTGATTCACCATACAACGTGTTTTTGGGACGACCAGCCCTCGTAGATTTCAGGGCAGCCTTGGCCCCGTGGTGCCTCACACTGAAATTCCCGACGGACAAAGGAGTCGGCGTAGTGCATGGCGACCAAGCAACCGAACGTGCATGTTACGTGGCTGAGTTGAGAGAAGCCCAGCGCAGAGAAAAGGGGAAGACTGCGGACAACATCGTCTGCATCCCGAATTCTGATGATTGACAATTAGAGCCCGAGCCCTGGCTCGGGCGACATTCTCGGATCGTTGAAGACATAGATCCGAGTGACGATGAAGGGGAACCCAGGGAACCAGACGCAGCACCGGCCGAACTAACAATCGACATTCCAGTTAGCCACAGCGACCCGACACGAGTTCTTAAGATTGGGTCGCAGCTCGATCCCTTAATGGCAGAGAATTTATCTGATTTCCGCCGAGCAAATCTTGATGTCTTCGCCTGGACACACTCTGATATGCATGGGATTTCCCAGGCAATTGCGAGCCATATGTTGAATATAGACCCGGAACACGTACCTGTGAAGCAAAAAAGAAGAGGCATGGACCCGGAAAGATCCACAGCTCTCAAAGAGGAGGTGGATAGACTCAAAGCCAATGGGTTTGTCCGCGACGCCCTCTACCCGAAATGGGTGTCCAACCCTGTGTTGGTAAAGAAAGCAAACGGGAAATGGAGAACCTGCGTTGATTATTCTGATTTAAACAAAGCATGCCCAAAGGATAGCTTCCCGCTACCACGAATTGATCAACTGGTCGATTCAACGGTAGGGCACGAGTTATTGTCATTTATGGATGCATACTCTGGATACAACCAAATTCCGATGCACATCCCGGACCAAGAACACACCAGCTTTGTCACGAATGTTGGGTTATACTGCTATGTAGTGATGCCCTTCGGACTGAAGAACGCCGGAGCAACTTACCAACGTCTGGTAAATCGAATGTTCAAAGATCAGATTGGGAGAACAATGGAAGTCTATGTGGATGACATGTTTGTGAAGTCACGGCAGTCAAACGACCACATTCAAGACTTGGCGGAAATGTTCGAGATACTAAGGCACTATGGGATGAAGATCAATCCTTCAAAGTGTTCATTCAGCGTGGCATCAGGGAAGTTCTTGGGATTCAATGTGAATGCACGAGGAATTGAAGCTAACCCGGAAAAGATCCAGGCCATTCGAGATATACGGGCACCTAGAACCATAAAACAGGTACAGAGCTTGAACGGAAAAGTAGCTGCGCTCAGTCGATTCATGTCCAGAGCCATAGATAAGTGTGTTCCTTTCTTCGATGTCATAAAGAAAGGAAAGAGAAACTTCGAATGGACGACTGACTGCGATGAAGCATTCCGAGCCCTGGCAAGACACTTGGAAAGTCCTCCAGTGTTGTCAAAACTAGTAGACCACGAGACGTTGTACGTATATTTGGCTGTGTCTCAACACGCTATCAGTACAGCCCTAGTTCGCGAAGAAGACAAGGTTCAAAGGCCGGTGTACTATGTTAGTAAACGACTGTCGGGGGCAGAAAAGAATTATCCAAAGATCGAGAAACTTGCCTATTGCCTGGTGATTGCATCACGCAAGCTTCGTCCCTACTTTCAGGCGCACTCAATCAGTGTTTACACTGACTAACCCTTGCGACAGGTACTCCAACGACCGGAAACTTTCGGTAGGATGCTAAAGTGGAACATCGAGTTAAGCCAGTTTGATATCACCTACCTGCCGCGAAGGACCATCCAAGGGCAGGCATTAGCTGACTTCGTTGCTGAGTTCACCATTCCGGATGAACCGAGTGAAAATCACAAAATAATCCCTCCTGTCCGATGGAAGATGTTCACTGATGGGGCATCTAACGACCGTTGGTCGGGAGCTGGGATAGTTCTAGTAACTCCCGAAAACCGATCGATTTGCTACGCTTTGAAGCTCGAATTTACAGCGACAAATAACGAAGCCGAATACGAAGCACTGATTGCTGGCTTAAGACTTGCCAATGAGCTAAGGGTAAAGTCCATCGAAATCTTCTACGACTCACAGCTGGTGGTTTATCAGGTACGGGGAGACTACCAAGCGAAAGGACAGAGACAGGCTCCTTACCTTGCTTGGGTCCGGGAGCTACTAGTAAACCTGGAATATTATGACATTTCGCATGTCCCGCGCGAACAGAACGGGGAGGCTGACTCGTTGGCTAAATTCGCGAGTACTGGCGATGCACAGCAGATGGGGTTGTTCCCTGTCGAGACTCTGCTTGCTCCAAGTATAAACATGATGGAGATAGATCTCGTCTTGGAGACCGAACTTGAAAGGGGATCATGGCTGACCCCAATCAAATAGTACTTGCTATACAGAGACTTACCTGAGAAAAGGAGCGAAAGACGCCAAGTCCTTCGTAAGGCTTCGCGTTATGTAATGCAAGACGTGATAATGTATCGGAGGGGATTCTCGACCCCCTTACTCCGGTGCGTGGCCCATGACGAGATAAAACGGGTGTTGGAAGAAGTCCATGAGGGAGAATGTGGTGATCATACCGGGGGGCAAACTTTGGCGAGGAAAATCCTCCGCTATGGATATTATTGGCCGACTGTAAATCGGGATGCTGCAGACTATGCGAGAAGATGCGACAAATGCCAGATGTATGCAAAGATTCCAAGAGCTCCGCCAACAGGACTCACACAAATGGTTAGTCCCTGGCCATTTGCAATGTGGGGAATCGACCTAATTGGATCTCTGCCCATAGCCAAAGGAGGCGCGAAATATGCAATAGTGGCAGTCGATTATTTCACCAAGTGGGCGGAAGCAGAGCCAATGGCCACAATCACCACCAAGAAAGTCATTAATTTCGTTGTACGAAATATCATATGTCGTTTTGGCCTCCCACGGACCATCATAACGGATAAAGAAACTCAATTCGAAAGTAAGGAATTCAAAGAGTTCTGTCAGAAGTATGGCATTGAGAAAAGGTTCGCAGCAGTTGCTCACCCGAAGGCGAATGGGCAGGTAGAAGCCGTCAATAAAATCATCAAGTCCATATTGAAGAAGCGTTTGGAAAAGGCTAGAGGCAGGTGGGTGGATGAACTCCCAACAACGCTTTGGGCCTATAGAACTACCCACAGGACCGCGACTGGCCACACACCATTCGCACTGGCGTACGACACGGAAGCCGTCATACCCGTAGAACTTGAAGTTCCGTCACACCGGGTGACCTATTATGATCCTGCGTCGAACCAGGATCTCCTATTGGAATCATTAGACTTCATTGATGAAAAAGCGAAGAAGCTGATTTGAGAGCGGCCTCATACAAACACCGAGTCGCTAAATATTATAATGGAAAAGTCCGGCCAAGAACCTTTAGTATGAGAGATCTCGTTTTGAAACGAGTCTTTCCAACCCCTTCGCACATGAACCCCGCATGGGAAGGTCCATACGTCATCGAACGGAGGCTTGGAGAAGGAACTTTCAAGCTAACGACCGTCGATGGTGCAACACTCCCTCGAGCATGGAACAGCGAGCATTTGCGGCGTTATTACACTTAGTCTATTTCCTTTATGCGGTAGTTGCATTTATTTCCAGCATGCTTTCTTCTTGACATGTAATAAGATAATCTAGCTTGTTTTCATCAATAAAGGCTTGAAGCCATCTTTTCCATGAATGACCAATGTCTCTTCGTATGATATTCCTATGACGCGCAATTAAAAATTACGATATCCTGGCTAGCGTACGAACGCTTATAATAAACGATTCAAAATCTCCAAGTCCACGGAGTGCGGACTGGAGTACTCTGAGTTCACGGAGTGCGGACTCGAGTATAAACGATTCAAAATCTCCAAGTCACCGGAGTGCGGACTGGAGTACTCTAAGTCCCCGGAGTGCGGACTCGAGTATAAACGATTCAAAATCTCCAAGTCCCCGGAGTGCGGACTGGAGTACTCTAAGTCGCCGGAGTGCGGACTCGAGTATAAACGATTCAAAATCTCCAAGTCCCCGGAGTGCGGACTGGAGTACTCTAAGTCCCCGGAGTGCGGACTCGAGTATAAACGATTCAAAATCTCCAAGTCCCTGAAGTGCGGACTGGAGTACTCTAAGTCCCCGGAGTGCGGACTCGAGTATAAACGATTCAAAATCTCCAAGTCCCCGGAGTGCGGACTGGAGTACTCTAAGTCGCCGGAGTGCGGACTCGAGTATAAACGATTCAAAATCTCCAAGTCCCCGGAGTGCGGACTGGAGTACTCTAAGTCCCCGGAGTGCGGACTCGAGTATAAACGATTCAAAATCTCCAAGTCCCTGAAGTGCGGACTGGAGTACTCTAAGTCCCCGGAGTGCGGACTCGAGTATAAACGATTCAAAATCTCCAAGTCCCCGGAGTGCGGACTGGAGTACTCTAAGTCCCCGGAGTGCGGACTCGAGTATAAACGATTCAAAATCTCCAAGTCCCCGGAGTGCGGACTGGAGTACTCTAAGTCCCCGGAGTGCGGACTCGAGTATAAACGATTCAAAATCTCCAAGTCCCCGGAGTGCGGACTGGAGTACTCTAAGTCCCCGGAGTGCGGACTCGAGTACAAACGATTCAAAATCTC
This sequence comes from Allium cepa, assembly GCA_030765085.1. Classification (NCBI taxonomy): domain Eukaryota; kingdom Viridiplantae; phylum Streptophyta; class Magnoliopsida; order Asparagales; family Amaryllidaceae; genus Allium; species Allium cepa. The sequence goes on along the minus strand of CM060945.1, from coordinate 790,628,360 downwards.
CAAGTCCCCGGAGTGCGGACTGGAATACTCTAAGTCCCCGGAGTGCGGACTCGAGTATAAACGATTCAAAATCTCCAAGTCCCCGGAGTGCGGATTGGAGTACTCTAAGTCCCCGGAGTGCAGACTCGAGTATAAACGATTCAAAATCTCCATGTCCCCGGAGTGCGGACTGGAGTACTCTAAGTCCCCGGAGTGCGGACTCGAGTATAAACGATTCAAAATCTCCAAGTCACCGGAGTGCGGACTGGAGTACTCTAAGTCCCCGGAGTGCAGACTCGAGTATAAACGATTCAAAATATCCGAGTCCCCGGAGTGCGGACTGGAGTACTCTGAGTCCCCGGAGTGCGGACCCGAGCAGGAACGACAAAAAATCTCCAAGTCCCCGGAGCACGGACTGGAGTACTCGGAGTCCGGTGTATAGGCTCAATTACAAGCAGTTCAGACCCCCGAATTCCTTGAAAAGGAACTACGATGCAAATGACTTGGATATGTCAAGTCCCCAACATACGGGCTATGAAATATTCTAAGTGCTTGAAGCACCAAGTGGAGATTGATCAAATCCAGGGGAACTCCCAAGCCATGTAAAGACGGACCAAGAAGTCTGAGTTACCCATCACAATTCAGATTTCAATCACAACCATAAAAGAAACTGAGTAATAGAAGTCTTTTGAGAAAACAAAAGTGAAGATCAAACTTTATTCACGAAAAAGCTTCCAGTTACAAAAATGCTCCGAAGTCCGAGGCCGACAGCCTATTTACACAGTCTACAAAAATTAGTACATGACTTAAACGAGTTCTCGTTGAACGGGGACGACGGTCATTTCTTGTGTTTCTTTGACTTCTTCCCGGATGGTTCCTCCCCAAAGCACTTACTCTTGGAATCCTTCCCTGACGGAGGGGTGACGACGGAAGACGTAGGGGGAACATCCATGTGCTGGGACTTGCCAGGAAAAATGACCTTCAATGGTTTGTTCAGAGGATCGTCCAGGTCCACTTCACGCGGCTCGACCTTGACTGAGGTCGTATCTCTTTCCTATTTCTCGAGCCGTTCCTTCATGCTCAACTCGGATGTGTGCTCAGAGGCGCTTGTGATTTCTATTTCAAAACTCTCCGAGGAAGATTCGGATTTGCCTTCATCAAGCGCCTCGATTACTTGAGCATCTGGACCAGGATCCCCGCCAGCTTGAGTAGCGTCACTCGTTTTTTCTCCATCTCCTTGGCGGCATCGCTCCTCGGAGTGGGCTCGGGGTCAGAACAGCCTGCGCAGAAATCGCGAAAAAGAAGAACAAGTGTTAGAACACAACAACTTCTGGGGGAACGAGAAAGTTCTTTGTGAAGCACAGAAGTTACTCACCAGATGCCGGTGGGTTCTCAGTCATCAGGGGGGTCTCACCCTCCGGGATGGGCGATAAGGCATGAATGCCAAGCCCGGGGGCTTCCGGGTCATAGCCAACGTGCTGCTCGAAGGGGTCAAGTATTGGCCGACTGGCCGATTGAGTAGGCATGCGAACTGGGGGCACGACGCCGGAAGAGTCGGTAGCCACCTCTTTCTCTTTCCTAGAGGGAGAGCCTTTGCTGTAGAGGGCTTTAGCCGCCGATAAATCTGAAGGCTCCTTCCCCCTCAGGAATTCTTTTATCAATTCTTCTTCGTCAACCTCATCGACGCCGCTCTCAACCCTCCTGATTTGAATCAGGGTCTCCCATGCCTCGGCCAATGATTCAAGGTAGCCGTCGCCCAGAAAAGTTAAATCCCTATGCATGAGGACTCGGGCATTGAACTCGGCGATCAGCGGGTCGAATTCAGTCTTAATTTCCTCCCTACCTTCTTCCCTAGCTGCCTCAAGGCGAGAGTCAACATCGGCAGTCGCTATCTTTTTACCCTCCTCACGGGCTTCATTCTTTAGGGCCTCTACTTTGGAGAGATCGTCCTCTAGTTTCTCCTTTAAGAGCCGGGTGGCGACGATCTCATCACAATAGTGCTGTGCCTCAACCTGGGCGGCCACTTTCTCCTCCTTCTCCTTATTGAGTTGCTCCTCAAGCTCCTTAACTCGCCTATTAAGCACATCTCGCTCCTTCTGAACGGAGTCTTTCTCCAAAGCTAATGCCCCACACCGTTGAACTGCTTCATCGAGCTCTTTCTTATGAGTCAATTCAAGGTGGGAAACAGCCTCGGCGGTGTCCTTAGCGCTCTGACGGGCAGCTTCAAGGTCGGACTTATAGGCGGCAATTTCTTCATCCCGGGCCTTAATGATATCCTTGTCATGGATAGCTTCAAGCTTTAGGCGGTCAATTTCGTGCTGGCGCTCCATAGAGACTTCAGAAAGTTTCTCGGCCAGATGGACAAACGCGTCATGTTGCACGTAGACGTCATTGGTGCATGCGATAGCATTTTGTTTAACATCTCCGGGAATAGGATGGATCGCCGGGAGGAACTTTAACCCATCAAAACAAATCTTCGGAAACTTAGCCTTAAGTTCGTTCAATCTCTCCGGCACTTACGGGTCTGTTACAGGAGCGGGAGGAGGCGGCTTTGAGAGTTCGCCCTTCCTATGAGAATCTCGGGAGTGCCGGGTAGAAGAAGAGTCAGAGTGTTGGTCCCGGGGAGCATCAGAATGCGACCTCTCGTGGCCATGTTTGTCTTTGCTTCGCTCCTGATAAGAAGAGGTCTCCTGGCGGTGTTCGGGCTGATAATAAGTTTTCTTCCGGGATGACGAGTCCCAGGCATGATAATCTCGGTCGCTGTCGCTGTCTCTGTCTCGGCGCTTCCCGAGGCCCGAGTCCCGACCAGACCGACGTAAAGTCGATGAACCGCGAAGGCGGTCGTATCCATGAGAGCGCCCCATGTCACCTGCAATCGAACAATAGCGAATTAGCCAGAGAGCAGAATGTTGAAAGAAAGGTAGATGCAAAGTGAAATGCATGTGTCTGTGTGTGTCCTAGTGCTACCCCCCGACGGACCAGTGGCTTTGCTAACGGGAGTCTTTTACCCTTGGATCGGGGCCAGGACACCCGCATCGCCCCTGACGGGCGAGCGAAACTTAAACAGCTCCGGATCGTTGAAATCATAGTTGAGCAAGTCGTCGGGAATGGAGAAATTCGATAAGCCCTTCAGAGAACTTTCAACGCGCTGTGAAGAAGCCTCTTTCTCTGGCTGAATAGGCGTAACTTTGGAAGTCCCACCAACTTTCTCCTTCCTCGACTTGCACGCCAGCTCCTTTTTCCCCTTCGAAGGGAAAGATGACGTTTCAATATCATGAACTTCGGCTGCAGAGCCCAAATCCTCACCTTGCTTTTCGGGTGACTCGCCTGGAATTTCCCCTTCTTCCGGAGCTTCAAGAGAAGGGCGAACGGATGATTCAGGCAGTTTTTTCCCTCTGACGTGTACGGGCTTGGGAAGCGAGGCGCCCTCTGGAAGAGTAACCCGGCGGCCAGGGGCTAACAAGCCAAACTTTGATAATGACTCATTGGAAATGAGGGCTCGGATATCTCGCTCTTCAGCTGGAAGAGCTCTAATGGCATCAACAACATCAGAGTATCCTCGGCCCTCGGGGCGGGGGATGGAACTTGAAAAGATAAAACGGCAAGTTAGGAGAAGCTCAGCCTCAACCGGGAGCGGATATCAACTCAGAAAAAAGACTTACTTCCTTCAATCCATCGCCTCGCAAAGCCATGGGGGTAGCGCACGTAAAACCACTCCTGCTTGTACAGGGCGAATTTGCTACTCCACGCGCTAGTGAAAAGTTGGCACTTTCGATGTGGCTCAAGGAACATGTAAGAGGGGCTGTCTCCCCGTTTCTTGGTCATGTATATGTACCTCATATCGCCAGGGGTTGGAGGCCTAGAGAGGACGGCCATGAAGAGCATATACGTGCCATAAATGAAAGCGTGACCATTTGGATGAAGCTGAGACGGGGCAACGTCCAGGTACTGCAGCACATTGCGAAGGAATAGATTGAAAGGTGGCACGCTACCAACCCAGCACATGAACTTGCTACATGCCGTATATCCCACAGGGTGCAGATGTGAGCGGTCATGCCCCGACGGAACGCGCACGTTAGCAAACGGAATGCCATGAATAGAACATATCCGCTTAAGAGCGACCTCAGTGACTCTCGAAGCCTGTGAGTCAACTGGGTCATCCAGTAAGATCGAAGATTCCAAAGTATCGGGAGCCCAGTCATGAGCGGGGGAAACTGACGGGTCAGTTGTGTCGGGGGCCGTTCGCTTAGAAGACGGCCCAGGTTTGTCGGAAAGTGTAGCAGAACTGGATCTTTTGGACATCTTGAATAAATAGCAGACCCGGCCAAGCACCTGTGTGAACTATACTCGAAAAATGATTGACGTTAGAATTAACAATGCAGATAACCCCCCTCCCCCCCACCCCCGTGTGGTGTGTGAACTAGTGCAATCAATCGTGCATAAGCATTTAATATAACGTCAAGCCTAAAAACGTCGCTTCCGAAAACCGTCATCGCTGACCGTCTCTGAAAGCCTTCTGAATAACGACCGCAATAAGAAACTGCCAAGTAAAGGCCAGCTACGAAATTGGGCAAGGGGAGTATGTTCGGCATTTGTATATGTCCGGCATGTATGTGTGCTCGGCACCTAATTACGCTCGGCATGCTAACTATGTTCGACACATAAGTATGTTCGGCACTTAGTTTGTTCGGCATTTGTATTTGTTCGGCATTGGTTTATACTCGGCTTCTAATTATGTTCGGCATGAAGATAGGTCCGACATTTATACGTGTTCGGCATGTAAGTATGTTCGGCATTCAACTATGCCCGGCATGCCAGTTTGTTCGGTTAATTGGTGACCCGGCAAGACTACTATTCAGCCTACAACCATCGTTCGGCCGAACCTCAGTTCGCACTGAGATAGTGTCATTCGGCCAAAACACGATTCGGCCGAAACAACGCCCGACCTACCCACTGACTTGCACATCTTCCTTCTAACCCATCGTTCGGACGTCGTTATGCCGGGTCGAACTAAGATCATGCCGAGTTCTAACACTCGGCGTAGCCTCCATACCTTCCTCTCCTCCGCCTAACTCCCTCTCGAATCCTACAAGGCATTCATACTTGACTCTCTCTCCCTACCTCACGTCGCTCAACTTTGGAAACACTCCATGTAAAAATTCGAATTCCTGTCTACATTGAACCCATGTGAATCAGTGGGAACTCACCAGGAAAAGGAGTTAGGTAAAGGGATTGTACCTAGTTCGTGGATCGAGCTTTAGAAAGGTTTGAGAAGTCCTTAGATTTTGATTGCAAGGGTGGCTCGAAAATTCGGGATTGCAGGAGTAAAAGTAAAGAAAGGAAGAAGAAGGAGGTGGTTTTTATAAAGAGGAAGGAGAAGTCGAAGAGACTTTGACCGGCTCTACCGGACGAAACGGTTTCACTCGGCACTCGTATCGTTCGGCATCCTTAGCACCCGGTGACGATGCTCTGATCCAGTAGTTCAAAGCACACCCTGTTCGAACACACGGCGTACTTTGGGGGGCAAAATGTTACCTGGAAAATCGACCAGGCAACTAGACGTTCGGTCATTCAGAGTTGTACTCGGCATCAGGGGTTGTTCGGCCGTACAGATTTATACTCGGCGTAGGAGGACGCTCGGCATAAAGGAGCACTCGGCCTCTGGGAATGTTCGGCATACAAAAGCGTTCGGCATTCCATAGTACTCGGCATCCAACTATTGTTCGACACTAGCACACTGCTCGGCAATTTGTGGAACGTTCGGCCTCCAGAAGATCGTTCGGCTTAGTTCACTCGGCACAAGTGCTCCCTAAGGAAGTCAGTATGCTCGGCCTCCTCCCACTCGGCCGAAGTGATCATTTGGCCCACCTCCTCCATTCAACAAGGAGATCATTCGGCATTAGGAGGGCTCGGCACACCTGTCGTTCGGCATTACTATCAGTTGGCATTCCTATCGGTCGGTATGTTCTACTCGGCACACAGAGCATGTCCTATTTGGACCAAGCTGTCTAGCCATCTGGCCCACCAGGAAAGTCCAGTCCACATTCGTCTATATATAGAGAGGCAGGGGCATAGAAAAAAGGAGAGATTTCAGAGAACACTGAGGAGACTCTGCCATTTTCTAACCTCATCCAAGACCTCTACTTTTATTTCACAATTGTATTTGAATACTTAAAAGTGGATTGTATCTGTAATCAAGATTAAAGTGAAGAAATAAAAGGATCAACTTCAAAGTGGACGTAGGCTACAACGCCGAACCACTATAAATTCTGTGTTCTCGTCTCCCGCATTTTAATTTATATTATCTTTTCTATTTTAATCTATCTTTTTCATTAATCTCTCTACACAACTCTCTAAAGGTGTTAGTGACCAATTTTGGCGCTAACAGTTGGCGATGATGATAATGGCTTGATTTATAGGAATCGAAACCTATACTTTCGTTCGTTGCTTGAATTCTTCAATTACTTTGCTCGGCCATTCGATTTTTGCTTGAATGATTGTGATGATTCTGACATGTTCAGTGTATACACGTTACTCCATGAATTTGAATTTGCTCCGTTCTTTTCTGGTACGACCTATTCATCATTTCGCTGACTTATTCATTTGTTGAATTCCTCTACGACATTATTTGAACTGCTGCTGATAATTGTTGAACACTTCAACAGTGTTTTGATTGACCATTTTTTTTGAATTATGACCCACGGCTTCAACTGATAATTTTTCGTTTTCCCATTACTCTTTGAAACTGCTCCTTGGCTTGTTCGAACTGCTACTAATCATGTTCGATTTTCTTCTTTTATATGTTTTGCCACTGTGCTAGAGTTATCACGTTTATTTTCTTAATTCCCTATACATGTGAGCATTTTTGAAGCTCTGAAACTTTGTTTCGCGTTAAGCTGCCCCTGTTTGCCTCTATATATGTGTACAAACATGTATACATATATGTGATTGTTTATTTCTTGCATTTGTCTTTCATATACAACTTGTTCATATTTTTAATGTTCTGTTATATGGTTTTCAAAGATGGTCTGCCTGCTTGTTTGACTTGCCGTGCTTGCATTCCGATGTGTACATTGAATTTTCTATGTCAGACGCACTTGAAGTCTGGTTGCATGTTCATTTAAGTCTTCGTTTTGCATTATAACTTGCTATTGCATTTTGGAATCTGGTCTTCTTATTTACATTTGAGCTGCCGTCTTGTTGCCTAGATTTGTTTTCATGTCCATTGGTTTGTTGAGTTAATTTGGAGTCTGGTCTCATTGAAGTGCTTGATTGCTTTGTATTCAATTGAAGTTGTATGTGTGTTTCCTTATGTCTTTGTACATTTGGAGTCTGCACTTGGTTCGAGCTAGTTGTATGTTAACTTTGTATTCAAGTTGACCCATTTGAAAACCGATCTGGTTGGAGTCTTCATATATACATTTGATCTGCTGTCTTGGTTGCATACTGTATGTGCACTTGGTTGAGCTGTTACTATGCTGCCTTGTTTTTTGAGTCTGATGTAGTTGCATGTAGCTTTGAGTCTAAATTGTTGTCACTCCTTGTGCACTTTTATTTTGGGTTCCGAAACTAAATTTGATTGAGCATGTCTGAAACTTGTGTCTTTTGTTATTTCTTTGCACCCGGCCATGCCTGGAATGATTCATGTATGTTCACCCTATGTTGCCTTGTTAGACTTGAAGTATTGTTCCATTGTTCCAGTTCCAATTAAGTTTGGTTCCATTTTGTATGCATATCCATGTTCATGTTGACTGGCCATTGAACATGTATTCATTTGTGTCTGGTTCATTCAGTTCTGTCATGTTGTAACTGAACTTGTACTTGACCATTCTGTGATGTTTTGTTTTTGTATTGCACCCGAGTTGAATCCAGCTTATGCTTAGGTTTGACCTTGTGCTTACCTGTCCCTGTAATTTTAACATGAAAATGTATATTGGTGTGCGCGACCTTGTGGCATGTACAATAATACACTTTGCATGTCACAATAAGATGAAAAATAAGTAAATGATGACGACCAACCCAAATAACCGAGGCAAACAATATTTTCAAAACACACACTTTATTGTGCACTATAAAATATTTTCTTTTTTAATTTTCTGCATCAGTGTTTATTTTGCAGATAGTTCAGATGTTGGATACAAGCTGGAACAGAGTTGAAGATAAAATACCAGTGATGAGTAAATATGTAGTGAGGTGAAATATGTATATAAAAATATAAAGTGAAAATTGTGTTGTAATTGAAATTTGTATAGTGTTATCCCATTTTTTGGACAAAACTGGAATATCAAGATTGTATGCATTTCCACCACGACCGGAACTAAGAAGAAGCAAGCAAGCGTACATGAGTCGGGGATTTCACTCAAGGTTGAAATATAAAAGTTCATTTAGTAAGAAGTTCATTCAACACTCGGAGTCCCCGAGTTCATTCGGCATTCCAGAACTCATTCGGCAATGGCTCATTCGGCATCCCCAGGATAAGATCCCATTCTGCAATACAAAGATGAAAGTTCACTCGGCATATCTCATTCGGTAGCCAATAGCCAACCTCATCCGGTCCGTGCGACTACCGATCCAAACTCCTCCCAAACCGAACCAACATGAAGTAGTTGCCACCGAATCAAAGTCCCTACCATCACCACCGAACCAAAGCTTCACACCCCCATGCCGAACCAACCACGAGAACTCACCATCAACCGAACCAAGTAACCACCGAATCAAACCCAAGGTAGCACCGAACCACACTCCTCTCCTCTACCACCGAACCAAGCTTCGCCGAACCAGAAAGCTGCCAGTCCAGATTGCTTCAGCCCAAGCCCACCTGCAGCTATATACTTCCAAGACCCCTGCCCCCTACCTCACTCTATAAATAGAGGGGCAGGGGTACAACAATGGGGAGAATTTTTGGAGACAAGTTTGAGAGCTCAAGCCTGGAAGGAACTCTCAAACAACTTTAGATACTTGTAATCAAAGCTTTGTACTTGTAATCTAAAGGAAAAAAGGGGAATAACATATAAAGTGGACGTAGGCACCTTCTTGCGGAACCACTATAAATCTGTGTGTCTTTTACATTTCAGCCCCTGCTTTTTCTATATTTGCATAAATCACCCAAATTACTAAATATAACTTAAAATCAACCGACTCATACGACTTTGGGTGTTTGCGGCCATTTTTCACGCAAACATTTTGGTGCTTTCATTGAGAGGAACCAGCTTCCGCTACACGGACAGAAGTTGAATTTGAAAATCTAAGAGTTCAGATCTAAGAGTTATGACGAGACAAACAAGTAAAAGGCAAAGGCCAGAGAGAAGTGAACACCAAGGAAGTCAAGAGGCTACCTCAAGAGGGAATCAAGCGTCGATCTTCATCACTAGGGATGAGATGGAGGTCATGATGAGAAGGCAAGAAGAGATGATCCAGAACTTACTTCAACAAATTGGGCAAATTGGAGCACAAATCCAAGGGGCAACTGGAGTTCAGAACGGAGCAGGACCATCTGGCGCAGCACCAGAGCTAGGGGGCACTCACGCAGAGCATGTTGATCCAACCCCGGGAAGTGAGATGGGGGCATCCGAACCACCTGGTAGCAATAGAGGAATGAACGTTCAGCCAGGGATGCATACACATGGAAACTCCCGCGGACTTGGGGGGCAGGTCGAAGACAGTGAACGAGAACTACAGCTTGGAAACAACGACAGATTAGCGGAGATAGTTAGAAGAGCTATGAGAGGCGGTTTAGTAAACAGAGATTTGGAAGATGTAAACAGGAGTCCTTTTTCTTCTGCGATTAGGATGGCTAGGAACCCACCAGAATTCAAGCTACCATCATTGGACATGTACAACGGGAAAACGGACCCCACGGTCCATCTAACGAAGTATATGAGACATATGGAAGTGCTGGGGGCATCAGAGGAGGTTATGGCCCGGTGCTTTCCACTGTATTTGACGGACATTGCAGCGTTATGGTTTAGGCAACTGGAGAGCGGCTCCATAGGAACATGGGCAGGTTTAACTGAGAGATTCATGAGGCAATTCAGGGTTCATATTGCGAGGCCCAAGAATGTGATGACTTTGGCAACCTTGAAACAGAAAACTGGAGAGACTTTGAGGAGCTTTCTAACGCGATTTAATGCTGCAGCAGCATCAGTGGATCGACCAGATCCAGCTATGGTCATGATGGCAGCTGTATCTGGAATAGCTGGTAATACAGAGTTCAAGAATTCATTAACAAAGGACCCGCCTATGAATCTGGGAGAGTTCTATCATGAGGCTGAAAAGTTTCTGCGTTTGGAAGATGCTAGTGCAGAAAGAGAGGAAGAAGATGACGTTTACACAATCAAGAACGGAAACCTACCTGGAAAGGGTGCGGAGACTAGCAAAGGAAAAAGAAAGGCTGAGGATAATGATGACAGGGCGAAGTGGCTACGAAGAGAGCCACGATTCACCACCTATTCAGAGCTGAATGAGAGTTTGGAACGGATTTATCAGAATACCAAGGGGCAGGTTCCGTATCGTAGACCAATGCGAAGGGATCCAACCTCTGACGAAAGAAAATCAGATAAGTTTTGTGTATTTCATGAATTGAATGGTCATAACACTAATGATTGTAGGCATTTGAAGGACGAGGTGGAAGGGCTTATCAGGAACGGTATGCTCCTTCAGTATGTGAGGAGGCGAACTCCAGCGGTGGAGCCAGAGCGACCACCCTCTACATCAGCTGGAGGTGACCCTAGATCAGGGCACCATTTGATTATCCATTGATTGCTTGATTAAAATAACGATGAACAAGTCGTAAGCTTCCACTAAAGCAATAAAATCATTTACACATGTGCGAGATCGCGAACGATCTCCAGGCATGCTCTGAATGATCATTGACTGCTTCAGGATGGGGACTTACACTTTGACATCCTTGCTTTGCTTCTGTTTCGTTTTGATTTGAACATTTGAATTCTTCCTGTTTGGACATTTCTGCTATAAGGTACTATTACTTTAACATTTGTAACTCCATGGAAAAATTATTTACTTGTATGCCCGTTGGATCGCGAACGGTCCACGAGCACCTATTGCATGGCAACGAACTGCCGAAATCTTTGATTCGAAAACTCCCCCAAACAATAACTCCAACACTGATAATATTAAGTCCCCCCCGGGCACACTCATTTGCCTCGAACGGCACCCGACTTCGAACAGTCACAACTCGCCTCGAACGGCACCCGACTCCGAACAGTCACAATTCGCCTCGAACGGCACCCGACTTCGAACAGTCACAAATCGCCTCGAACGGCACCCGATCGCGAACGGTCACAACTCGCCTCGAACGGCACAACTCGCCTCGAACGGCACAACTCACCTTACCTCAAATGGCTCGATCGCGAACGGTCGTCGTTTGAGGTCCGCTACCTGATCACTGACTACTACACCTTACCTCAAATGGCTTGATCACGAACGGTCGTCATTTGAGGACCGCCACTTGACCGCGCACTGTCGCACCTTACCTCGAATGACTTGATCACGAACGATCGTCATTTGAAGTTAGGCGCTTGACCTTGAACGGTCACATTTCATCACAACTAGCTCGGTCTCGAACGATCGACGCGTGGACTTACAGACTCGACCGCGCACTGTCGCACTTTACCTCGAATGACTCGATCATGAACGATCGTCATTTGAAGTTAAGCGCTTGACCTTGAACGGTCCCCACTCGACCGCGCACTGTCGCACTTTACCTCGAATGACTCGATCCCGAACGGTCGTCATTTGAAGTAAAGCGCTTGACCTTGAACGGTCACATTTCACTGCAGATGACGCGATCCCGAACGATCGACGCACGGATTTATGCGCTTGACCGCGCACGGTCGCACTTCACCGCAAGTGACTTGATCACGAACGATCGTCATTTGAAGTTAGGCGCTTGACCATGAACGGCCGCGCTTCATCCCAAATAGCTCGATCCCGAACGGTCGTCATTTGGGGCTATATAAAACATCAAGCTCTTTACAGGTTGTCAACAGGATATGAACACCCAGCTCATGGCATTACAAAACACGCCTTCCTACCGCAAGGCATATTTTGGGGGGCAAAGTGTTATCCCATTTTTTGGACAAAACTGGAATATCAAGATTGTATGCATTTCCACCACGACCGGAACTAAGAAGAAGCAAGCAAGCGTACATGAGTCGGGGATTTCACTCAAGGTTGAAATATAAAAGTTCATTTAGTAAGAAGTTCATTCAACACTCGGAGTCCCCGAGTTCATTCGGCATTCCAGAACTCATTCGGCAATGGCTCATTCGGCATCCCCAGGATAAGATCCCATTCTGCAATACAAAGATGAAAGTTCACTCGGCATATCTCATTCGGTAGCCAATAGCCAACCTCATCCGGTCCGTGCGACTACCGATCCAAACTCCTCCCAAACCGAACCAACATGAAGTAGTTGCCACCGAATCAAAGTCCCTACCATCACCACCGAACCAAAGCTTCACACCCCCATGCCGAACCAACCACGAGAACTCACCATCAACCGAACCAAGTAACCACCAAATCAAACCCAAGGTAGCACCGAACCACACTCCTCTCCTCTACCACCGAACCAAGCTTCGCCGAACCAGAAAGCTGCCAGTCCAGATTGCTTCAGCCCAAGCCCACCTGCAGCTATATACTTCCAAGACCCCTGCCCCCTACCTCACTCTATAAATAGAGGGGCAGGGGTACAACAATGGGGAGAATTTTTGGAGACAAGTTTGAGAGCTCAAGCCTGGAAGGAACTCTCAAACAACTTTAGATACTTGTAATCAAAGCTTTGTACTTGTAATCTAAAGGAAAAAAGGGGAATAACATATAAAGTGGACGTAGGCACCTTCTTGCTGAACCACTATAAATCTGTGTGTCTTTTACATTTCAGCCCCTGCTTTTTCTATATTTGCATAAATCACCCAAATTACTAAATATAACTTAAAATCAACCGACTCATACGACTTTGGGTGTTTGCGGCCATTTTTCACGCAAACATATAGTGAGAGCTTAAATTTTTACTATTCGAATTTGTAATAAAATATTTGTTTAAATATGAATTCCGAGTCATTTATTTTATTTAACAAATATTTATTTAATTATGTGGAAAAAATAAAATAGTATAATAACATATACATTTAAAATTATATATATATATATGTTTATTATCATCAAACAAATATCCTAGGCTATTGTATTTCTACAATATAATTATTAAAGAATAAATGTCTAACAAAGAACTTTTTTCAAGTAACGATTAGCTGCTGAAAATGATATATTAATAAGTTACTTGTTAGATTAAATGATATATACATGATATTATTATGCTTATAAGAGTTCCAACTTTAAGATGATCCACTAGTTGCACAAAAGTGTAACATATTAACAATGAAATAAAAAATCAAATAAAAGAAACAGACTTGACAAATGAAGACATTAAAACTGTAGAAAGTACATAACAAAATGGGTAAACCAAACACCGTGTTTCCTCCTTATATATCACAATTTTATATGTAACACATTGCTCCATTTAGATTCTGATAAGACTTATATGACGATGTCATTGAGATTTCATTCAAATAAAATTCTTATGCCATAATAATAATTATTATCGAGGAATCCACTTGTTTTTCAAATCAAAACAAATAACAAAAAATAACATAAACCTTTGTTGCTACTATACATGTTATGCAAATATACACATTTAAATTTCACTTTCACATTTCACTAAAGCTGCCATAATTTGAAGAGCAAACATATATATACATGTTAGTAAAAATATATTCAAAAAATATTCATCATGTTGCAGTAGCCTTGATATGCTTACATCGTTTACAATATGTACACATACTGCATATATAGTCCATAAACAAACAACAAGCCGTGCATGCGCTTATTGATATATATAGTCCCTAAACAAGGAACGAGACAATCACTAAACAAAGTTACATCAATAAGAATTTTCTTTAGAGCTATGAAACAACGATAGTTAATTCATATTTCCATCGACACCTTTTGCATTCTGAACAAAGCTTTTAATATCAAAAGCATCAGCCGTGTCATCTTTTAAAACAACATCTTGGATACACATATAAACAAATAATGAATACACATTAAATAATCAAAGAGATAATAAACCCGAAAAGTAATGGAAATACCTTTTCAGTTAAGTAAGAATAACATCATATACAGGATTTCACATAGCAATTCCAGATGTAGCTACTTGCTTCTCAAGGCCGCTTTCAAAGTACAACTACTCCTAGGAAGATCTTTCTTCTATGATAATTCGGTCTCTGGTTGAAAGAGAGTGATCAATGGATGTTACCGGCGCTGCTATATAGAATGGCATCTTATGGTGTGATGTATATATAGCCAGGTTATAAGTTCCTATTTTATTAGCAGTATCACCTAACAAGAATTGATTCAAATAATGTTTTAAGGTTAATTTGTCTTTGATAATGCCTAATACATAAATATAGATCGTGTTCATACCATTAGCTGTAACATAATAATCTCCAACAATGATGTCATCGACACTCTAGCTTTCATCAATGCATAAAAAGCAAGGGATTTGATATGTAAAGCAACTATAGAGCTAGTTTACTGTAGTTGAAATATTAGGCACATAAATAAACACACCCATACATACACACACATTTATTAATATAAATAAATAATGCATATTTTATTTGTTTTATGTTATAGCTGAGTTCACCACGTGACAGGTACAGTGAGCGAGTCATGTGTCTATGGTGTTTGATTGGTCTACTACATTTATGTATGTGCAGCATGCTTCCAATTCAGGAGTGCATTTCACAAGCACTAACTGAGTCTGGATCTCTAGGCCAAGGAATATATCAATGGCATGCTAGCTTAATGTAAAAAATTATACCTTATAAAAATTGTAAAAATCAGTTTGTTTTTTTACCATTTATTCAAGAGACATTGTATGCAAATGTTCTTCCTCCAATAATCTTGAAAGCAAATCTTTGCATTTCGCAATCTCTCGGTCTTTCAAAAGTAAATATATGATAGAAAGTGAGGTCCTCTAATTTCCTAGTTCGTGATATTGTAAAAAAAGTTAAACCATGACTTTCTCGATCATTGATCATTGATATTAATGATTACTCAATCAAGTGTTAGTCCTTGACTTTTATGTATTGATATTGCCTAACGTAGGACTAAAGGTAGTTGAGGTTGACCACAATGTGGACACTTATTGTGTATAATCAACATGACGCTCAAACGGTTTCTCATCATTGTCTATGTAAAGACAATGCATTCAAATCAATTAGATCCATAGTATGTGTTATATTTTTCTGTGCATGCAAAAAATTGTGTATATAATGAATAAAAATGTTATACGCATTGCTATCTCAAAAAAAATATTTATTAATTATATGGATAATACAGGATATAGAATTTGTGTAGCAAGTAATATCCTAATATGTACTAGTGTACACAACATTTTCTTCCATATAAGTTCTTCATTTGTGGAACTACTTTTGTAAATTGAATCATATATACGTGTATGCATGTGTATGTATGTGTCTATACACATGTTATCCCGCTTTCTGGCAAAGCCGAGATACCAAAAGATCGGTCAAAAACAAAAGACAGCTCGTCTCAGAGATTGGTTGTACTTCACTTCGCTATGGATATCGACGAATTTTGTCCGAGCCCGGATCAGGCTACAATTGATAAGGCATGACAAGCAAGGCCACTAAAGTCAATGTTCCAAATTTCAGGTTAATCGGAGGTCGTATGAGCGAGGTATGATCGATTCGAGTCAACTAAATAATGTCGTTCGAACCCATCCGGAGGTGGAGGAGATGCTCACTTCGAACCCATAGGATTCGAACCCATCACTGCTTGTCAAGTTCGAATCCATCAGCCAACATGTACTTCGAATCGATCAAGTTCGAATCGATCAGGCATGATATTGATCGCTTCAAATCGATCGGTTCGAATCCATCAGATATGCATCACCTCAACAAGTTCGAATCCATCAGGCTCCATGTACTTCGAACCAATCACATTCGAATCCATCGGTCTCACGCCCAAGACTGCTTCGCATCGACCTTCTTCGTACCCATCAGGTTCGAATCCATGGACAATCGCTCGTTCGAAACCACCAAGTCATCCATCGGTTCGAACGCGCCGATATACATGGAGTCGAAGCGGTCAACACGGAGAAAAAATAGGATCGATGCGAGGAGTGCATGCCACGTCACTGCAGTACCACGTGCTTCCATCGATTCGAACTGATGGATTCGAAGTCATCGATTCGAACAGGACAGCCCTCGCGAGAAACCACAACTTGAATCGATCATATCTCCTAAACCACTGATCCAAATGCGACGAAATTTTCACAGTAGATTCCACACATGATAAAGATTGTTCCTGCCAAGTTTCAGCTCGATTGGACCATTTCTTGATGGGTTCGAAACCACTTCGAATCGATGTCAGATCGAGTCGAAACTTGGTGAGGTCGGTTGCGTGGGCCCACTCACGTGCCAGAAGAAGTCTCCCGAAGTTTGAGCGAGATCTGTGCCTCCTACGCCTATAAATAGCACCCTGAAGCCTTCAGAAAGGGGGATCTTTCAGAGCTTCCACCATTGAACGTCCAGACTCTGCCAGATTGAATTCCATACTTCATTATCGCTGTTGTATTCAGATTTCAAAGTTATTATCAACTGTAATCGATTAACATCATCAAGTGAATCAATAAAGAGAGAAACCTTCAAAGTGGACGTAGGCAAGATCGCCGAACCACTATAAATCCTGTGTTTGTGATTGTTATCTGCGAGTTATTGTGATTGTTGTAGCTTAGATCTGAATTCTATATTGATTGTTGCTGATCTGTGTTGATAAACGGGTGCTTCCACGACTATCGGGTGTTTGTGACCAATTTTGACGCAAACATTTTGGTGCTTTCACCGAGAAGGCTGATTCAGGAGAAGTTGAATTTAGAGACTTAGGAGTTCAGATCTAAAAATATTGACGAGACAAACAAGTAAGAAACAAAGGCCAGAGAGAAGTGAACATCAAGGAAGTCAAGAGGCTTCTTCAGGAGCGAATCAAGCGTCGATCTTCATCACTAGGGACGAGATGGAGACAATGATGAAGAAGCAAGAGGAATTGATCTAGAGTTTATTTCAACAGATAGGACAGCTTGGAGCACAGAATAGGAAGCCAATGGAGTCCAGAACGGAGCAGGACCATCCGACATAGCACCTGGATTAGGAGGCGCACCCATGGGAAACGTTGATCCAATTTCGGAGAGAGAAAGAGGAGTATCTGCGCAGCCTGGAGACAGCAGAGGAATGAATGCTCAGTCGAGGGGGCAGATTCCAGAGTTCCCTCATGAACTCGGGGGGCAGGTTGAGAGCAATGAACGAGGATTGCATCTTGGAGATGTAGATAAATTGGCCCAAATGGTTAGGCGAGCCATGAGAGGCGGATTAACGAACAAAGATCTTGAAGACGTAAATAGGAGTCCCTTTTCTCCTGCAATTAGGATGGCTAGGAACCCACCAGAGTTTAAGTTGCCATCAATAGAGATGTATGATGGGAGGACGGATCCCGCGGTCCATTTGACGAGGTACATGAGGCATATGGAGGTGCTGGGGGCATTACAGGAGGTTATGGCCCGATGCTTTCCATTATATCTGACATATATCGCAGCATTATGGTTTAGGAAACTAGAGAGCGGCTCCATAGGAACATGGGCAGACTTAACGGAAAGATTCATGAGACAATTTAGGGTTCACATTGCAAGACCCAAGAACGTAATGAGTTTAGCAATTTTGAAGCAGAAGACTGGAGAGACTTTGAGGAGTTTTCTGACGCGATTCAATGCGACAGCAGCATCGGTGGATCGGCCAGATCCATCCATGGTTATGATGGCAGCCGTTTCCGAAATAGCTGATGGCACGGATTTCAAAAATTCATTGACGAAAGATCCACCTATGGATCTAGGAGAATTCTATCATAAGGCAGAAAAGTTCTTGCGATTGGAAGATGCGAGTGCAGAAAAAGAAGAAGGAGATGAGCTCAATGTTTACACGGTCAAAGATGGAAATCCTCCTGAGAAAGGTACAAAAACCAGCAAGGGGAAGCGAAAGGCTGAGAGTGGTTATAACAGGTCGATGCGACCACGAAAGGAACCAAGATTTACCACATACTCAGAGCTGAACGAGAATTTAGAGCAGATGTATCAGGATACCAAAGAATAGGTCCCGTATCGCAGACCAATGCGAAGGGACCCAACTCCCGACGAAAGGAAATTAGATAAGTATTGCATATTTCATGAACTGAACGGTCATAACACTAATGATTGCAGGCATCTGAAGGACGAGGTGGAATGGCATATCAGGAACGGTACGCTTCTTCAGTATGTGAGGAAACGGACTCCAGCAGTGGAGCCAGAGCGCCCACCATCTACCTCAGCTAGAGGTGGCCCTGAGTCGGGACAACGGCTGATTATCCATTGATTGACTGAAATAACGATGAACAAGTTGTAAACCTCTCACTAATACGGTTAAATCATTTACACATGTGAGCGATCGTGCACGATCCATAGGCATGCTCTGAATGACTACCAACCGCATCGTAGTGAGAGTTTACACTTTGACATCCCTGCTTTGCTTTCTGCTTTGATTTTGATTTGAACATTTAGACTCTGTTTGTATGGACATTTCTGTTGTGAGATTCTTATAATCAATGCTTTTATATTTGCAATTCCATGAAAGAATTTATCTTCATGCCCGTTGGATCGCGAACGGTCCACAAGCACCTTCTGCATGGCGATGAACCGTCAGAGTCTTTGACTCAGAAACTCCCCCGAACATGAACTCCGGCATCGATAATATTAAGTCCCCCCCGGGCACACATAATTCACCTCGAACGGCAAACGATCGCGAACGATCACAAAT
Organism: Allium cepa; assembly: GCA_030765085.1. Taxonomy (NCBI): domain Eukaryota; kingdom Viridiplantae; phylum Streptophyta; class Magnoliopsida; order Asparagales; family Amaryllidaceae; genus Allium; species Allium cepa. The sequence continues at coordinate 790,609,434 of CM060945.1, read as the reverse complement.
CGCCTCGAACGACATCCGACCGCGAACGGTCACGATTCACTTATATGACAGTTGATCGCGAACGATCACAATCCGCCTCGAACGGCACCGACCGCGAACGGTCATGATTCACTTATTATGAAATCCGACCTCGAACGGTCACCATTCACCTTGAACGGCACTTGATCGCGAACGATCACCATTTGCCGCGAACGGCAACGACCGCGAACGGTCCCATCTCTTCAATTGCCGCGAACGGCATCGACCGCGAACGGTCCCATTCAATCTTTTGCCATGAACAGCATCGACCGCGAACAGTCCTATTCCATCCTTTGCCGCGAACGGCGCAGACCGCGAACGGTCCCGATTCATCCCAAATAGCTCAATCCAGAACGATCATTATTTGAGGACATATGAAACTATCAAGTTCTTTACAGGTTGATGATAGGATATGAACATCCAACTCAAGGTATTACAAAACACACCTTCCTACCGCAAGGCATGTTTTGGAGGGCAAATGTTATCCCGCTTTCTGGCAAAGCCGAGATACCAAAAGATCGGTCAAAAACAAAAGACAGCTCGTCTCAGAGATTGGTTGTACTTCACTTCGCTATGGATATCGACGAATTTTGTCCGAGCCCGGATCAGGCTACAATTGATAAGGCATGACAAGCAAGGCCATTAAAGTCAATGTTCCAAATTTCAAGTTAATCGGAGGTCGTATGAGCGAGGTATGATCGATTCGAGTCAACTAAATAATGTCGTTCGAACCCATCCGGAGGTGGAGGAGATGCTCACTTCGAACCCATAGGATCCGAACCCATCACTGCTTGTCAAGTTCGAATCCATCAGCCAACATGTACTTCGAATCGATCAAGTTCGAATCGATCAGGCATGATATTGATCGCTTCGAATCGATCGGTTCGAATCCATCAGATAGGCATCACCTCAACAAGTTCGAATCCATCAGGCTCCATGTACTTTGAACCGATCACATTCGAATCCATCGGTCTCACGCCCAAGACTGCTTCGCATCGACCTTCTTCGTACCCATCAGGTTCGAATCCATGGACAATCGCTCGTTCGAAACCACCAAGTCATCCATCGGTTCGAACGCGCCGATATACATGGAGTCGAAGCGGTCAACACGGAGAAAAAATAGGATCGATGCGAGGAGTGCGTGCTATGTCACTACAGTACCACGTGCTTCCATCGATTCGAACTGATGGATTCGAAGTCATCGATTCGAACAGGACAGCCCTTGCGAGAAACCACAACTTGAATCGATCATATCTCCTAAACCACTGATCCAAATGCGACGAAATTTTCACAGTAGATTCCACACATGATAAAGATTGTTCCTGCCAAGTTTCAGCTCGATACCATTTCTTGATGGGTTCGAAACCACTTCGAATCGATGTCAGATCGAGTCGAAACTTGGTGAGGTCGGTTGCGTGGGCTCACTCACGTGCCAGAAGAAGTCTCCCGAAGTTTGAGCGAGATCTGTGCCTCCTACGCCTATAAAATAGCACCCTAAAGCCTTTAGAAAGGGGGATCTTTCGGAGCTTCCACCATTGAACGTCCAGACTCTGCCGGATTGAATTCCATACTTCATTATCGCTGTTGTATTCAGATTTCAAAGTTATTATCAACTGTAATCGATTAACATCATCAAGTGAATCAATAAAGAGAGAAACCTTCAAAGTGGACGTAGGCAAGATCGCCGAACCACTATAAATCCTGTGTTTGTGATTGTTATCTGCGAGTTATTGTGATTGTTGTAGCTTAGATCTGAATTCTATATTGATTGTTGCTGATCTGTGTTGATAAACGGGTGCTTCCACGACTATCGGGTGTTTGTGACCAATTTTGGCGCAAACAACACACACACACACACATAAAAGCTATCACGATTATTATTTTGCATGAATCTTATTGCTTCTCATAAGAAGTTGCATTTTATGTTATTAAATTGAATGATGAAATAGATATTATCACCAAGTAATTATAATTAATTGAATTTAAAATTTGAAACTAAATAATCAGCTTTTTGTAAAGTGTACTACCAGTGATGGTTTTATGAAACATAAAGGCCAACAAAATTTACATCCCTTTGCCTTTATAAAGTAAGATACATATCCATCTTAAAAAATATTTCCTAAAAATTATAGTAGTCTAACTAAATATTTTTCAATTTCCCTTCCATTCTACAAAATGATTTACGCCAAAAAATGATTAGACAAAATACCACTAGTATAATAAATAAAGAACAGAACTAAAATCACTTGAGCTTCAACATAACCTTTGATGTTCCATTTTAGCTCTATATATAAATTATCTACACTCGCAATCTCAACAACTCGTACAATAATGCCTTCTCAGAAAAAATTTCCGGTTCTCATGCTACTAATCTCCACTAATTTCCACCCTCACATCTCTGGCCATATCAACTACTTTACCATCAATAAAATCATGGTTAGAACACGGGTTATTGGGCAGTGAAAATGAGTTAACAGTTTGCTTGAATGCTATGACTGACCTACAGTCTTGTAATATTTCTCTTGAATGGTAACTCTCACTTGACCATAGATTGCTGCAAGGCTATTAGAAAGAATTGCCGGCTAGCCATGCTTTCCATTTACATTTTTATGGAATTCTGATCTAAAAGAACCATTGTATATTATCTTAAAACAAAGTTTAATCACCATGGACTGATATTGGTGATAATGATGATCATTGACAATAGTATACAACCTCACACTTTTCTATATTAACCAACATATTTAGAATACAATATGTGCACCAACCTATAGTCGTATAAACTAACCTTATAATATTTACTCGAGTTCAATATCATTTAAACTTACCTATGGTAAACAATCTTCTAATAACTAGTGTGAACCCATTCTTCGCATACGGATATGAAAAAATATATTTATTGCAGTTAGAAAATTAAATTATTTTGAAAAATAATCAGAATATACTATTTACAGGAAGAAATTAGAAACATTATTATAATATCAAATGGAAGCATTAAAATCAGTACACAATCCTTATTGAGTCAATGTACTAATGGAGCGAAATATTCTCAAACACATATTGTAACATCCCGCCTTTTTGTATGTTTTAAATCGACGATAAACTACATACGTCAGACTTAAACCATACAGAAGGGCCGATTGTTATGGGCTAAATAAGAAAAAGCAGAGAAAGAAAAAAAACAAAATAGAATGTTGTAGCGGAACGATAAAATATAATAATCAAATAAATAGTTCATTAAGCTGTTTACAAAACATTTAATTATACTTATACAATACATATCAGAGTTACACATATCAGAGAATAATAAAATAATGCAGCGGAACAATGTGATGCAGTGGAATAATATAATAAATAAAAGTAACAATATCTTCATCTTCGTCCTCCAAAATAAAGTCTTTAAATCCTGTAATGCTCAGACCGACCCGAGCGAATTGAAAGAACAAAACACTCAAGTCAGAATTAAAGGATCTTATATAAGTTAAATCAACGGTAAATAAATATGACTGTAAACGGCGCCGGAGATGTTTACGAGATTTGACATCTCCTATCCAGTGTCTAACGTGAGTGCTGTACTTAAGAGACGCTCAGGATTCACATCTCCTAAGGATCTGTTAAACTATTTACTATGTAGTGATATACGCTATTATAACCGTGTCTATTAGTAAAGTATAATATAAATTAAAAATAGCATTAAGGCTTTAATTTTCCACCTTAACAGATTTTTATATTCCCATAATCTATACAGTACCGTAATCTCCTCCGTACTGAGCGTCGTCAGAGGGCACTCTATAGGTATGGTACAAAACAAAATCGCATAAGGCCCGCTAGGGTGGATGACACGACACAACTAGACAATGCCAGAGTAGATATACCAATTACGCTTCTGGACCGGTGGTAACGCGTAGCAGCTACTACCGTCCACCTTGAGCCACACCCCTAAAATCAAAAGGGCCCAGATCAATCACAAAATAATAGAATGGTATCGAAGGAGTGTGTCCGATAAAAGGTGCTACCTTCTTAGCCCGTCGATCGCTCCTGTTTTAGCCACCTTATGCCAACTCACGGAAGTCGGGTCCACGTATATATCTCAAAGGAAATGCCGCCACCATCCTGCTTCATTCTGGAATCTCCACCGCGTACACGGTTGTTAAAGTGGTTTCGGAGTTGGCAGAGAGTATGACAACTTCCGATCCCGGTGTCTTTAACAACCAAACGTTATTATAACACCGCGGTAATTTCAAAATAATTATACTTCAAAACCAAAATATAATATCCGTTTCAAAACCATATAAATACGATATCATTTCTGTTTCAAAAAAAATCAATATGATATCATTTTATTAAAACCCAAATCAATATAAATACCATTTTTATTTTGAATATATCCTTTCCAAAATCATAGTGCTTTCAAAATTATAATATTTCGAAACCAAACGCTGGAAATATAACATTTCAAAACATAATACTTCGAATTTAATAGCTTCTAAACCATAACTTCCAAAACTTAAATGGTTTAGATATTCAAACAGTATATAAAATAAAATAGTTTTGAATTTAATATGACTTTATAAAGTAAAATAATTTCCTCGACTTCACAATTTTATTCACTCTAAATTAAATCTCAATTCATAACTTTCAACTCACTTTCAATTTTCAGTAAATCATTTCAATTTCAATATATTTCAAACTTTAAGTATTAAATAATTTCAAAACTAAGGTTGGTAATTACGATTCAAGAATTCAATTTTCTATTATTTAGTTTATGAAATATTTGCATAATAAATCCACTATCATTTAAATAAAACTCAAATTACAAATAACTAAATATTTCCTTCAATTTATTTATACATGGAATATTCGTTTAATTCATCTTAAACCAAAATCCAGTTATAAAAATCATACCTTTAAAATCTCAATTTTATTAAATTTCAAATCAATTTTATTAATCTTCCAACCTCATTCTCATTTAAGTCATTATAAACTCCAGAAATATAATTTAAATAAATACTTAACCATATTATCTTAATAAAATCAAACTTTATTTTTAAACTTATTTTATACTTTAAACCAATTTTATACATAGCTTAAAACCAAGAATTTAACTATATATAAAATAACATTTCAATATCTCATAAAACCATATATTTCTTACAAACACATAGAAATCATTTCAAAATATTTTTATATATAGACCACGCGTCTGTATAAAATTTTCTATCATATGATCAAGTGATACGGATGTTTATCATTTCAATCCGTAATTTAAAATATAAATATGGTTATATACTATTTCAAACCGCAATCCCAAATGAAATAAAATCCATAACAACTTGTAGTTTATAACAATATAAAATACAACATCCATTCATCCAATATCAATCATCAACGATTTATCACAATAATCATCCAATTTAATCAATAACATTAGTATAGAACAGATAATAAATAACAGGTATTTATTAGCAGTTTATATGCAATAATAAATTAAATAACAATTTAATTCAATAAATTCAATTTAACTGAGATGATGGTTAAAAATATGCCAAAAGTCATAAAAAAATTCTAACACATCAAAAATTCATTTAACACACATAAGAAATTTTAGAAGTTGTGAGTAGGTTAAAATACTCACCTTTCGAATTTAAATTGAATTTAAATCCAATTTAAATCCAAAATTTGAACAGTCTCCAAATTCGTCCAAACTAGCGTCAAGATGTCCGGAATTTTGCTAGAATCGCAGCGGAGAAAACCGTATGTGGAACAGACCTCGTACGTAAAAGTTACGTGCATTAGAATGATTCAAATTAAAATTAAAATAAAATAATGAAAAAACAAACACTCACGTTCATGCCATGTTAGCAAACCCTTCTCGTTCCCTATCCGAGTTCGTTCGAGACAAACCCTAGCCCTCGAAGTCACCAGCCTGCATCAACCTTCGCCGCCGCTCCAAGCGATGCGACCACGAACGGCCAATGGCGTCGCCTTCCTCATGCCGAGGCACACGCCCCAGCACCACCCACGACCGCTCCGCCTCTCCGATGTGACAGCGGCTGCCGCCCATATCGAACCTTAACCTAATTTTCGATGGAAATCCGACTATTGTATCGACCAACTAGCCATGTCGATGAACTCCCCTTGTCGATCTCCACCCAACAGTACCACCAATTTGTCGATCAGGCAGAATCGATCTCGACGCGACGGATGGCCGAGAATTAATTCGCGAATTCTGGGCAAAGAGTGTGCCGATTTGAAAAATGAATCACACCAGAAGATTACGCTCTTCGAGAGCTTCAGATTGATATAAAATTTGACAGTATTTGGGAAGTTTGAATTTTTGGCTTTGAATTTTGAAATTGGGCCGAGGAGTTTTACGGTTTCAGCCATTGAGGAAAAGAAGCAATTGAAATTGTACGTACATAAAAATGAACATAAGAAATAAGCTAGGGTTTATAACGATATATATATATATGTATATATATATATATATATGCATAGTTGAAATTGTAATGGACCGGATTGATTTGGATCGAAAGTTGAACGATAATTGGCCTAAAAGCTCTATAACATCCCGCCTTTTCACTCGCTTTAAATCGACACACATGCCAACTCATCATACGGAAGGGAGGATTGTTATGGGGTAAATAAGAAAACCAAAAAAAAACTAAAAACAAAACAAAATCTTACAGTGGAAGGAAAAATATAATAATCAAATATACAGTTCATGAAGCTGTTTTTCAGAATATTTAATTATACTTACAATATATATATGAGTTACACATATCATATAATATCAATAATGCAGTGGAATACAATAGTGTAGTGGACTAATATAGTAGATAATAGTACTACTAATCGTTGTCTTCTTCCTTCAAAATAAAATCTTCAAATCCTGAAACGCTCGGGCTGACCCGAGCGAATTTGAAAAGACAAAACACTCGAGTCGGAACTAAAAGATCTTATATAAGTTAAATTAAATAAAATAAATATGAGTGTAAATGCGTCGGAGATGTTTACGGGATTTGACATCTTCTATCCAGTGTCTAACGTGAGTGCAGTAACTCAAGAGATGCTCGGGATTCACATCTCCTAAGGATCCATTAAACTATTTACTATGTAGTAATATTTCGCTATTATAATAGTGTCTATTAGTAAAATAAACTTACTTTTTTCTTAGCATTAAGGGGTTACCCATACAGCCCTTAACACGTAATAGTCCCGGTAGTCCATCCAATATCATGGTCCCTCCTGATCGGGAAGCCACCAGAGGATACCACACGGGCTACGGGAGAAATCCAAACTCGTACAAGGCGCGATAGGGTAGGTGACACGGCACAACTAGGCAATGCCAGGGTAGATATACCAATTACGCTTCCAAGTCGGTGGTAACGCGTAGCGCGCAGCTACCGCCCACCTCGAGCCACACCCAAAAAAAATAAATCAAAAGTGGTCATTGAATCAATCCAAAAGTCAAAGTATAATATCGAAGGGATGTGTCCGATCAAAGGTGCTTCCTCAATTAACCCATCGATCGCTTCTGGTTTAGCCAACTTATTTACCTCAAAGGAAACGCCGCCACCATCCTACTTCATTCTGGAATCTCCACCACGCACACGGTTGTTAAAGTGGTTTTCAGAGTTGGTAGAGAGTATGACAACTTCCGATCCCGGTCTCTTCAACAACCAAATGTTATTATAACACCGCGGTCAATTTAAAATAATTATACTTCAAAACCAGAATAAATATTTCATTTCAAAACCATCAAAATACAATATCATTTTCGTTTTAAAACCCAAATCAATATGATATCATTTTTATTTCAAATATATCCTATTTCTAAAATCATAGCACTTTCAAATCTATATACCTTGAAACCCATAGCTTTGAAACATAACTTCAATTACTTAAATGGTTTAAATATTTAATTACTTTATATAATAAAATAGCTTCTTTAATTTCATAAATAAATTCCAAATTCAAGTCTGAACCTCCAAATAAACCATTCAAATTTCCATATATTTCGAAGCTTTAAATATTCCACCATTTCAAAACTAATTCTTTGATAATTCCATATATATCAAATTCAATTGCTATTATTTAGATTTGAAACGTTTACTTAATAAATCCCATATAATTTAAGTAAAACTTTTAACTTCAAACAACTGGATATTATTTCAATTTATTTAACTTGATAAATTCATTTATCTCAACTTTATATTCATTTAAATTACTTTAAACCAAATCAAGTTATAAGAATCATATCCATTTAAAATCTCCATTTTTATTTAAATTCCAAATCAAAATTTATTCAAGTACAATTCTTAAATAATTCAATTTAAACCAATTTCATATTTATCTCCCAACTTAAATTTCATTTAAATCAATTAAAACTCTAAATATACAATATCTCAAATAGGTACTAAACCATAGAATATAAAACAATCAAACTCCATTATTAAACTCACTTTTTTAGTAATAAATTTTATACATAGCTTAAATTCAAGGATTTAACTATATATATATACAAATATAAAATAATATTTATATAACATCAAAATTTAATATTTGTTAAACCGTATATCATTTCAAAATATTATATATATATATATATATATATATATATATATATATATATATATAGACTAGGGTGTCTGTATATAATTTTCTACCCTATAATCAATCCTATATTTCAAAATATTATATTACTCGCTACAGCCACCACCCTATCGTGTGAAATTGCCACCGATCTAATGGCCTAGGGCCAGATCCAATGTCGCCGAACAACTCTGCAGGCCGAGGCGCCTCCACGGCGGCCACCCGAAACCCCCCGACCACCACCTTCGACCAGCGCCGACGCACTCTTCACGGCCACTTTCTGGCGATATCTGACCACTACGACATGCACCAAACCTTTAGATCGACCTGCCTCGACCTCCTCTGCACTCCCCTACAACCCGATCGAATCCTCGTCGAAGATCTGCCGTTGAATCTCAAACCCCTCTCACGAACGGCCCGAATTGATCGTAAATTTTTGAGCAACCGATGATTCAAATCCAAAAACGAATCACACCCGAAGATTACGCTCTTCGAGAGCTTCAACATATATTTTTTCTGAATTTTTTCGAGTAGTTTGGATTTTCGAAGTTGATTTTTGAATGGAATTAGATCTGGAATTTTGTTGTCTGCCATTGAGGAGGAGGGATAGCTGAATTGCATATAGACAAATGAGAATGAAGAGAATTAGGGTTTATAACCGGGTTTATATAGGTAGGTCAGAAATTAGAATGGATGGATACGGTTGGATATACGCGTTAATGACAAAGTGGCCCAAAAAGCCCGTTCTGACCCGGAATGAAATTGGGTAAACCCATATATCAAAATAGGTGTTTAAAAATATATTAAACGCGATGGAAAAAGTTTCACGTCCAAATTCCATCGTATGAAGAAGTTATTCTAAAATCAATATTTTTCAAATTGATTTCAATTGATTTCAATTTATCGATTTCGAGGCATTTCGAGTCTGTACGATCAAACGACAAGTCCGATCGCTACGAAACTTGAAGCCCTACAATAATTCACCATTACGGATCCGATGAAACTGGTTTCGTCGAAATCCGAGTCAGTGGCCAAAATGGTTATTTTCCATTAATTAAATTAATAATTAATTAATAAAATCAAATTTTCATTTTAAATTCTATAATTGACCAACTTAATCATTTTTAAATTTCTTAATCCTTTATACTAATTTAAACAATTTAGGTGTCCATTTAGATTTAATAAATTCATCAATTCCTGTATTAACCTCAATTTATTGAATTCAGAATTTATAAATAAATTTTCAAAAATCCCATCAAATTACATCAATCAAAATTATATCCATTCATTATTGTTAAATAGATGGATTTCATTAGATTCAAAAATATTGCATTAATATTTTCTTATTCCATCTTTATTTCTATTAACGAAAAATTTAATGTTAAATTCTACTTATTTCAATAAACTCAAATTTTAACTTTAATTTCAAATAAATAAATAAATCCTGATTCCCATTCTTTAAATATTTAATTCATTTAATTGCAATTGATCCTTTTATTTAATTTTAAATTCAAATAAATTAATAAAGCTTTATTCCCGATCCATATAACTCACAAATTGTCCAATATGAATAACCTTACCATTACTTACAAATATTACCTTAATTAACATTAACATAATATTAAATTATAGTTACTGTAACAAATTTCAAAGTTTTGAATTTACAAGTTACATACATAGGTAACATACAATAATTGTTACCGTTAACCTTCAGTCACATTAATAGGCTTTTATTGCTTACAAAACATTGTTAACATTTATTTTCAAAATGTTAATTTCATTCACTCTATCCGTTACTACATTTATATCCATTAAAGTAATATTTAATTACCTTTATTTGAAATAACCGTTTATCACCAATAAACCCTTTATAATACTTGTATGGTTATTCTCCACAATCAATTACCATCCATCCTATTATTTCACCCATTATTTATAATTAAAATCTCAATTAAATTTACTTATCTTGATTTCATTCTTTTTGTGACATTCGAGATTTTCGACTTTCGAAAATCGACATTAATACGTCCACTGTATCAACTGCCGAGCAATCAAAGGCCAAAAAACCAAATCGTTAGGGTTAAAGAAGAAGAGGTAGAAGAAGAAAAAAATAGAAGAAGAAAGAAAGAAGAAGCAACAGAACAATATCAGAATCTCACAATCGCAGCGGAACAACATATAATAGATAAATGAATAATCTTTAAATCAAAAGAACTGTGCATTTTGTACATTACATCATCAGAGTCAATATACAACACAACACAACACAATAATGGACAGTTATATAAACCTGTCCTCACAACTGAATACACAGCGGAAAAGATAATATCATATACAAGTGATACGTTTCGCCATCCAGCTCGCCTCTTGAGCTCCACAGTATCTCCTGAATTCCAGAACGACCTGATAACCTGACTCTAGACTGCCCGTGTGGAAATTGGTGGGCACCCAGAGTTTAAAAAGGGAACAATAAACTCCTGGTCAGTCATCGGACTGGTGTGAGAACTTAATACAGTTTATCTTTAAAAACAAATAAAGAACTATTTTTAAAATAGATCCGCAATGCTTTTAGAAAATGTAACTACCATAAGGCCTCCTACCACACACACAATGCAAACGCAGAATTGGAGGAGATTTCTCCTTATGATAGTCAAACATGCTTGATACAAGAGAATTTCTTGATATTATTACTATAATTGCAAAATGTGGAAAACCATTTCGAAAGTATAATATAAATCTTAGCCAGCATACGTACCATTATATTATGCCTGCTATAGCTACCTCCTGAGGAGGCAGGTTATACAATTTGCAATCGTAAAGGGTTCGTATTGTTTCTTTGGATTTCCAACAAATGGTCAGGCCAAGGAACTTCCCATTGCCACATGGGTACGCCTTTGGAGAGACGCCCCGAGAACCTAACCGGATCTCTGCCAACACAAGGCCGGGTTACCTCTGCAAAAGTAGGTAACCACTGACACGAGTATGTCATTCCCCGGTTGTAAACAACCTTTATCCGAGGATCCTCAACCAACATCAATCACAAAGTTATATATATTTGCGACATCCACATAAGTTAAGTATCTGGGCTCCATACCATGATACCACTTCTATCCAAAAGGAAATGCACATCCCTAAGGGGCGCTACTCCCTACAACCTTGCTGCATCTATCCTGTTTTGACAATTAACAGGGTTTGATCAACAAATGCACATACCCTAAGCTACGCTTTATACAAAAGCTATGCTTTGATCAACAAATGATCAGCAGCACTTCGTATGCCACATTACTAAATTGGGAATGTATCACTAGTAACCATCAACTACATAACCTCTGAGATAGTACGTCTCAGAGAAGGGTGTTAAGCTAAAAGAATAAATTCTCCGCCACCAACAGAAATGTATTTGATAGAAACCAGCTTTACATCTCAAATTGTAACGTCAGACACACATCCATACAAGTCCATTCCGGGATCGAACGGAACCGAAGGCACTTCCAAAGAAGCCCATTGCAATCCTGATATTCACTAATCACGACAGGACTTCCCATCACAAAGGGTGATAAAATCTCTATATCGGAGATCAACCGATGTAGAGACATTCGACGGTAATCCTTCCGTTTTCGAAAATATCCGATCTTCAACACCGGTCTTCATATGCTATCCATTACGACGTATCACTATTCAGAATGAGATTCATGACCCAAAGGTCCTCTCCCGACCAAACTGAATAATGAGCGCTTATTTTAAAATGAGCGTAGCATTCAATTTCAAGCAAATCACCAACAAATACCCATTTAAAGGTAAATATTGATAGTCGGTTATTTAGCTATCAATAGATATGCACAACATCACCAGATTCCAGATAATTTCCCAAATTATTTATTTTCCAAAAATATCTTTACAAGATATATTTTTCCACACTTCAACCATTTGAAAACAAATTTCAAATCATTTTTCACCTTTACCACTTTTGAACACAAATTTTCAAATCATTTTCCTTACGCGGAAACACTTCCAAATATTTATTCATTTTCATTTCAAAATGGTTCATTTAAACCAATTAAATAAATCCTTACCGATTTACTTTAAATTTATGTTCCAAATCCGTAAATTTATTTCCATACTTCAAAAATAAATCAATGTTTATTTTTGAAACAATTTTCCCTTTCCTTTATAAATTCCATGGTGAATTCACATTTCCAAAATATCTATTAATATACGATTCTCAAATCGATTTCGAATATTCACTTTCAATTTATCTTTAAAAGAAATAATCTCAAAACATTTTACTTCATATTGGAAAATATTTCCATACTTATTTAATAATAAGTAATTCACAAATCTATTTATTTTCAATATTTGGAAAATATTCATTATACTTAAATTACAATTAAGTATATAATTTATTCTTTAAGGAAAACATTCTCTTAAACACATTTATTTGAGTCAAAACGAATATTGTGTAAAACATTGTTACGACAACTCAAAATCGCTAGTATAGGGATTCGAAATTAAGATAGATATATAAATCCCAATACTATATAAAACATTCCCTTTCGAAATCGTTTACTATAACAATAGTGTTATAGTCCACCATTTCTTTCTCTCGAAAACGTCTATTTCAACAATGAATGTTGAAATCTATGGTTTCGATACTTAATACATTTTAAAACATCTTTAAATCGTTTTAATTCTATTTAAAAGATCACTTCCTAAAACATTTCTTTAATAATATTATTCACTGTCCAAAATCGTGAATATAAATTGTTTGTCAAGTTCAACACTTCTACATATTTTATTTAAAGGATTATCCATTGTCCAAAATCGTGAATATATCTCCTTTAATAAGCTTTCATATTTACTTATCAAATTCAATTGGTTTCGAATTTATAAAACAATGTTTATAAATTCCATTTATTTTTTATAATAACTTCAACTTATAAAATCACCTTTTCAACAAATTCTATCCATATCCCGTTTACACGCCAAAATTCAAATTATAAGCAAATTACTTATAATTCTCTATTTACAAATTCATTCATTTTATAACTTCACAATTTATAAATCTATAAATTTCATTCACTTATGAAATCCATTTATACTTCATTTTAACACTTATAAAATCTCGTTTTATAATTCCAATATTTTAATTTTAAAAAATATCAATTTTATAACTCTTTTATATAAACCGTTTATAATAATTCAAAAATCCCAATTTAAACCATTTTACAATTTAATCAACTACTTATTTCAAAAATCACATTTCGGTTGTATTTCGCTAAAATCATAATTTTTATAACATAAAAATTATAACGTTTATTTATTTAAAATGATCGATTCCAAATTCAATAAAATGTATACTTTCAAAAATCACTTAGAAATCCTTTTAAATTCGAAATCGTTACTTTAACATTCTTAAAACTCCAAAAATAGGCCCAATGCTACAATAGCACCAATACATCAACCACGGCATCCAAACATCATATATCAATATGATAACAGAATATATCGCAAATATCTGTAAATAAATCAATATTGTTGAGGAATCCAGTTGGATCCCTACAACCTGTTTCCCTGCATCCACAAATGTTAGCACAATACCAATGCCGTTTCAAGGCGGAATATCGCGGTACATTGGTTTATAAAATATTATCCGCTATTATGCGGCGCCATAGGGTCTCATCCGCTATATAATGCGGGAAATCAACTCCAAATACATATATAATACCAATTCCCCTTCAAGATGGAATATCGCGGTATACGTGTTTAATATAATAACCTCCGCTTAATATGCGGTGTATAGGGTCTATTTCAAAACAGTAGATAAAAGTTTATCATCCAAGCATACAATCAACACAATCGAACGATTTTAAATCTAACTATTTAAAATTTAAATCGAAACAATTTCGATTGAGTGAGAAGTTCTCACCTTAGCTTTCAAACAGTTGCAGTGTTTTATTTCCGAATAAAATTAAACACGCGTTTAATTTTACCCAAAATTCTCACTGGCTCCAATCAATTCCAATCCAGCCCCATCGCGTAGTGCTCGTCAATACGAACCCGACGCAACTCATTTCGTGCGAAACGAACCTCGTAAGACAAAGTTACAGCATTTTAAACGTTATACGAATTAATATATAAATTAATTAACTTTTTGTTTATATTTTTATAACCTTTAAATCTCGGTCGACCATTCACTTTTCCTTGATCTCAGCCGCACGCGTTAACCTTCTTCCCCAGGTTGTAAATTGCGACCGAACACCCATAGAACACGCAAAACAAATCGATGGCCGCGACCACTTCACTCTACGAGAACACGATCAAGCTTCATCACCACATAGCTCGCACTCGACTCCACCTCCAGCCAAGGACCGGTCGAGCTCGGTCGTACCCTTCACCATGAAAAACGAGCCGAACGTGCGACCTTTGAATTGAAATTGCCGATGATTCGTAGCGAATTTTTCGATCTCCACCGTTGGATAGGAAGATCTCATCGTGCTCTAGAAGTTTGTAGTTGAAACTTTATGATAATTGTTAACGGATTTGAAGAAAAACAAGGAGAAAGAAGAGAGTTTTTCGGCCATTGATTATAAACTGGCGGCTAGGGTTAGAAACTAGGGTTGAGTGTAAATTGTGAATTATGTTGGCCTTTTATAGAAAATTCTCTGGACACTATTCACCCGAATTTTTTCCGAACTCCAAACGAAGCATGCCGCCTGGCGTTTATAATGTTTTACCTCAATTCCGAACGCAATGGAATATATATCGGAGGCCAATTCAATCGTATTTGAAAGATAGGTTTTCAAATCGACTATTTAAATTCAAAATTCACTCAAACCGATTTCTACGCGTTTTAGTTTGCCCCTGACAAACCGTAAATCCGATTGACACGAAATTTGAAATCTTACAACAATATAACATTACAGATCCGATGAAACTGACTTCGTTGAAATCCAAGACTTTTTGAAAAATGACTATTTTTACTCGTCAATTAAATATTGAAATATTCAATTTCTGCAAATTAACTTTTAATTCAATTTTAAAAGTTCTATAACATCATTCTAACTCCAATATGATTTAATACAACTTTATAAATTAAATTTAATCACATTAAACCCAGTTTCCAATTATTTATGTAATTTCAAATACTAAATTATCGATTTAATTGTCCAATTAAATCTAGATATTCAAAATAAAATTTATTCGACTTACAAATTTTACTTGCTAATATTTAAAATCAATTAAATATACGAATTTCAAGCGACAGAAATTCTGGGTCGTTACAAACTTCCTCCCTTAAAAGAATTTCGTCCTCGAAATTACCAAGTAAGAAAAAGTTACAGAATCCATTAATTTTTCAAACATCCATTCAAATTAGATTTCAAATTCACTTAAGTATTTAACTTTCCCAAAATCCATAGTTAAACTTCTTACAATAACTTTACTAAGTTTTCAAATCATACTTAGTTATCTTTTCAAAACCAACTATATCGTTTAACTTTTCACTCCAAAATCAAAGTTATAGTTTATTAAAAAAATTCCAATTTTCTCAAAAATATTCCAACGCCTTAAATTTTCGAAAAATTTCATCAGCGTCTCCTTTGCGCGGTTAGTTCGGTACGACTACAAAAATGGCACCACGGCCCCTTGATTTCAAAAAGAAAAGAAAAAGCCAAGTGGATGGACAAGAAAATCATCAAATTTCATACTGAAATTCAAATACATACCTTTTGTCGATCAATTCAATTTTTTATCTTCGAAATCAAAATCCCTATTTCCTTTAATCCACATGTATATCCTGCCAACCATAATATACATTTTCATTCAATCTCACATTATCAATTTCACTTGAATTCAAATTTACAATTTCAGTTTTATTTGGATTCAATTTACCTTCTGAATATTGAATCTTATCAATTATTTTTCATTCACAACTGATTCATCTTGCTATTTTAAATTAGTTTATTTTACTAATTCATTACAAGTTCTAACTCATTTCATCCCGCACAATTCAAATTGGTTTTCGATATTCAATTTTCAATTTCAGTTTTTATTCTTTTGTTCATTCCCAAACACAATTCAATTCACTATTTCGGTTTATAACCACTTATATTTAAACTGGATTTCAAATTCCATATGAATTTAATTTACCCTTCATTTATAAATGTTGAATTCAATTCATTTCAACCCATATTTAATTTGTCATTTCTTCAATTAGTTTTACTTACTAATTTTATTTTAATACTTAGCTTCATTTGATCCGATCTTGACAAATTTTCAATTTAATAAATTTTATTCCATAACTATTTTTTATCAGATTCCAGAGTCTTTCCAACATTTCAAAACCATTTTTTGAAATCAATTCAAATTATCCTTTGAATTTCAAAACCCAAACCCAAATTTTCCAAACAACTTCTATTTAAAACAACTTGGCAGCAAACCCTCTTTTGGAAACCCGAAAATGAAAACTGATGATGTCGCGATCATCATCGGAATTATTTTCCAACGACCAAAAGGAGTTTAGAGCCTTTATCCCTCCAAAAACATTTTTTCCAAACCCTTAAAAACCTTTTTCAAACTCAAAAAGGAATTTAATCTTTTCCAAATTGCAAACCCTTTCAAAACATTTCCAAATATTCCTCTGGAATTTTACTTCAAATTATAAATCACATTTACAATTTATATTCTCCAATTCTATTTGTATGTGAATTTATTTCTTAGCTTTGGGGTTATGATTTCAATTTCTTTTTCAACATTAATGATAATAATTTAATATCTTCACTTTCTAGCAACCAAGCAATCATATATTATAATAATTCATAGAAATTTTTTCTCTTTTATATATGAAAATAATGTAGGTAAAATTATTTCGTTAACCCTATTTTGAAACGATATCGTGTCGAATTTGTTCTGTACAAGTGTTTAAAGATTCCAATCAATAACGTTCATTGCTCGTATCAACCAGAATCCATATACCACTCAACAAACCAATCAACAAAATATAAAATAATTTTTATATTCACTAACAAATACGCGCTCATATCTATTATTACACTCACACTCATTATAGAGTATTGCTGACTCTATCTCCAACGAGTAACACCCAACAGAGCCAAGGTTGCCGTTTAACCAAATGCTCTGATAACAAATGTGACGTTCGAGATTTTCGACTTTCGAAAATCGACATTAATACGTCCACTGTATCAACTACCGAGCAATCGAAGGCCAAAAACCGAATCGTTAGGGTTAAAGAAGAAGAGGTGGAAGAAGAAAAAAATAGAAGAAGAAAGGAAGAAGAAGCAACAGAACAATATCAGAATCTCACAATCGCAGTGGAACAATATATAATAGATAAATGAATAATCTTTAATTCAAAAGAACTGTACATTTTATACATTACATCATCAGAGTCAATATACAACAAAACACAATAATGGACAGTTATATAAACCTCTCCTTACAACTGAATACACAGCGGAAAAGATAATATCATATACAAGTGATACGTTTCGCCATCCAGCTCGCCTCTTGAGCTCCACAGCATCGCCTGAATTCCAAAATGACCTGATAACCTGAATCTAGACTGCCCGTGTGGAAATTGGTGAGCACCCAGAGTTTAGGAAGGGAACAATAAACTCCAGGTCAGTCATGGAACTGGTGTGAGAACTTAATACAGTTTATCTTTAAAAACAAACAAAGAAATATTTTTAAAATAGATCTGCAATGCTTTTAGAAAATGTAACTACCATAAGGCCTCCTGCCACACACACAATGCAAACGTAGAATTGGAGGAGATTTCTCCTTATGATAGTCAAACATGCTTGATACGAGAGAATTTCTTGATATTATTACTATAAGTGCAAAATGTGAAAAACCATTTCGAAAGTATAATATAAATATTAGCCAGCATAGGTACCGTTATATTATGCCTGCTATATCTACCTCATGAGGAGGCAGGTTATACAATTTGCAATCGTAAAGGGTTCGTATTGTTTCTTTGGATTACCATCAAATGGTCAGGCCAAGGAACTTCCCATTGCCGCATGGGTGCGCCTCTGGAGAGAGGCCCCGAGAACCTAACCGGATCTCTGTCAGCACAAGGCTGGGTTACCTCTGCAAAAGTTGGTAACTACTGACACGAGTATGTCATCCCCTGGTTGTAAACAACCTTTATCCGATGATCCTCAACCAACATTAATCACAAAGTCATATATATTTGCGACATCCACATAAGTTAAGTATCTGGGCTCCATACCATGATACCACTTCTATCCAGAAGGAAATGCACATACCCTAAGGGGCGCTACTCCCTAAAAACCTTGCGCATCTTTCCTATTTTGACCATTACCAGGGTGTGAGTTCCGACGAAGTCCCGTCCACAAAGCTACGCTTTCTACAAAAGCTATGCTTTGATCAACAAATGATCAGCAGCATTTCGTATGCCACATTACTAAATTAGGAATGTATCACTAGTAACCATCAACTATATAACCTCTGAGCTCATACGTCTCAGAGAAGGGTGTTAAGCTAAAAGAATAAATTCTGTGCGACCAACAGAAATGTATGTGATTGAAACCAGCTTTACATCTCAAATTGTAACGTCAGACACACATTCATACAAGTACGTTCCAGGATCTAACGGAACCGAAGGCACTTCCAAAGAAGCCCTTGCAATCCGGATATTCACTAATCATGACCGGACTTCCCATCACGAAGGGTGATAAAATATCTATATCGAAGATCAGCTGATGCAGAGACATTTGACGGTAATCCTTCCATTTTCGAAAATATCCGGTCTTCTACACCGGTCTTCAAATGCTATCCATTACGACGTATCACTATTCAGAATGGGATTCATGACCCGTAGGTCCTCTACCGGCAAAACCGAATAACGGGCGCATATTTTAAAATGAGTGTAGCATTCAAATTCAAGCAAATAACAAGAAATACCCATTTAAAGGTAAATATTGATAGTCGGTTATTTAACTATCAATACATATGCACAACATCACTAGATTCCAAATAATTTCCCAAATTATTTATTTTCCAAAAATATCTTTACAAGATATATTTTTCCACACTTTAACCATTTGAAAACAAATTTCAAATCATTTTTCACCTTTACCACTTTTGAACTCAAATTTTCAAATCATTTTCCTTACGCGGAAACACTTTCAAATATTTATTCATTTTCATTTCAAAATGGTTCATTTAAACCAATTAAATAAATCCTTACCGATTTACTTTAAATTTACATTCCAAATTCGTAAGTTTATTTCCACGCTTCAAAAATAAATCAATGTTTATTTTTAAAACAATTTTCCCTTTCCTTTATAAATACCATGGTGAATTCACATTTCCAAAACATCTATTAATATACGATTGTCAAATCGATTTCAAATATTCACTTTCTATTTATCTTTAAAAGATATAATCTCAAAACATTTCACTTCATATTGGAAAACATTTCCATACTTATTTAATAATAAGTAATTCACAAATCTATTTAGTTTCAACATTTGAAAAATATTCAATATACTTAAATTACAATTAAGTATATAATTTATTCTTTAAGGAAAACATTCTCTTAAACACATTTATTTGAGTCAAAGCGAATGTTGTGTAAAACATTGTTACGACAACTCAAAATCACTAGTATAGGGATTCGAAATTAAGATAGATATATAAATCCCAATACTATATAAAACATTTCCTTTTGAAAATCGTTTACTATAAGAACAGTGTTATAGTCCACCATTTCCTTATTTCTCGAAAACGTCTATTTCAACAATGAATGTTGAAATGGTTTCGATACTTAATACATTTTAAAACATCTTTAAATCGTTTTAATTCTATTTAAAATCTCACTTCCTAAAACATTTCTTTAATAATATTATTCACTGTCCAAAATCGTGAATATAAATCATTTGTCAAATTCAACACTTCTATATTTTTTTTTTAAAGGATTATCCACTGTCCAAAATCGTGAATATATCTTCTTTAATAAGCTTTCATATTTACTTTTCAAATTCAATTGGTTTCGGATTTATAAAACAACGTTTATAAATTCCATTTATTTTTTATAACAACTTCAACTTATAAAATCACTTTATTAACAAATTCTATCCATGTCCCATTTACACGCCAAAACCCAAATTATAAGCAAATTACTTATAATTCTCTATTTATAAATTCATTCATTTTATAACATCACAATTTATAAATCTATAAATTTCATTCACTTATGAAATCCATTTATACTTCATTTTAACACTTATAAAAACTCGTTTTATAATTCCAATATTTTAATTTAAAAAAATACCAATTTTATAAATCTTTTATATAAACCGTTTATAATAATTCAAAAATCCCAATTTAAGCCATTTTACAATTTAGTCAACCACTTATTTCAAAAATCACATTTCAGTTATATTTCACAAAAATCATAATTTTTATAACATAAAAATTATAATGTATATTTATTTAAAATGAATCAATTCCAAAATTCAATAAAATACTTAAAAATCCTTTTAAATTCGAAATCGTTACTTTAATATTTTTAAAACTCCAAAAATAGGCTCAATGCTACAACAACACCAATACATCAACCATGGCATCCAAACATCATATATCAGTATGATAACAGAATATATCACAAATATCTGTAAATAAATCAATACTGTTGAAGAATCAAGTTGGATCCCTCCAACCTGTTTCCCTGCATCCACATATGTTAGCACAATACCAATCCCGTTTCAAGACGGAATATCGCGGTACATGGGTTTATAAAATATTATCTGCTATTATGCGGCGCAATAGGGTCTCATCCGCTATATAATGTGGGAAATCAACTCCAAGTACATACATAATACCAATTCCACTTCAAGATGGAATATCGCGGTATATGTGTTTAATATAATAACCTCCGCTTAATATGCGGTGTATAGGGTCTATTTCAAAACAATAGATAAAAGTTTATCATCCAAGCATACAATCAACACAATCAAACAATTTTAAATCTAACTATTTAAAATTTAAATCGAAACAATTTCGATTGAGTGAGAAGTTCTGACCTTAGCTTTCAATAACAGTTGCAGTATTTTATTTCCGAATAAAATTAAACATGCGTTTAATTTTACCCAAAATTCTCACTGGCTCCAATCAATTCCAGTCCAGCTCCATCGCGTAGTGCTCGTCAATACGAACCGGACGCAACTCGTTTCGTGCAAAACGGACCTCGTATGACAACGTTATTGCATTTTAAACGTTATACGAATTAATATATAAATTAATTAACTTTTTATTTATATTTTTATAACCTGTAAATCTCAGCCGACCACTCACTTTTCCTTGATCTCAGCCGCACGCGTTAACCTTCTTCCCCAGGTTGTAAATCGCGACCGAACACCCATAGAACATGCAAAACAAATCGATGGCCGCGGCCACTTCACTCGACGAGAACATGATCAAGCTTCATCACCACGTAGCTCGCACTTGACCCCACCTCCAGCCAAGGACCGGTCAAGCTCGGTCGTACCCTTCACCATGAAAAATGACCCGAACGCGCGACCTTTGAATTGAAATTGCCGATGATTCGTAGCGAATTTTTCGATCTCCACCGTTGGATAGGAAGATCTCAACGTGCTCTAGAAGTTTGAGTAGAAACTTTCTTATAATTGTTAACGAATTTGAAGAAAAACTAGGAGGAAGAAGAGAGTTTTCCAGCCATTGATTATAAACTGACGGCTAGGGTTAGAAACTAGGGTTGAGTGTAAATTGTGAATTATGGTGGCATTTTATAGAAAATTCTCGCGACACTATTCAACCGAATTTTTTCCGAACTCCAAACGAAGCGTGCAGCCTGGCGTTTATAATGTTTTGCCCCCATTTTGATCGCAATGGAATATATGTCGGAGGCCAATTCGATCGTATTTGGAAGATAGGTTTTCAAATCGACTATTTAAATTCAAAATTCACTCAAACCGATTTCTATGCGTTTTAGCTTGCCTTGGACAAACCCTAAATCTGATTAGCACGAAATTTGAAATCCTACAATAATATAACATTACGAATCCGATGAAACTGGTTTCTTCGAAATCCGAGACTGTTTGAAAAGTGACTATTTTTACTCGTCAATTAAATATTGAAATATTCAATTTCTGCAAATTAACTTTTAATTCAATTTTAAAAGTTCTGTAACATCATTCTAACTCCAATATGATTTAATACAACGTTTATAAATCAAATTTAATCACATTAAACCCAATTTCTAATTATTTCTGTAATTTCAAATATTAAATTATCGATTTAATTGTCCAATTAAATCTAGATATTTGAAATAAAATTTATTCGACTTACAAATTTTACTTGTTAACATGTAAAATCAATTAAATATACGAATTTCAAGTGACAGAAATTCTGGGTCGTTACACTTTAGTTACACCATTTATTACCGCATAAAATAAAATAACATTTAAACTCATGAATGTAATACCAAATTTCATTTTGAATCCAATTGATTTCCAAATCAAAGTTTATACATATTTCAAACAACTATTATAATTACTCCCAGAACATTGGTTTTATTAAATGACCATTTATTAATATTTAATTTCCTTAATTTAATCCAATGCTTACATTTTGTTTCATATATTCAATTTGTAGCTACGTATACGTCTTCATTAATTCCATTGATTTGCATTAACTCCATTCCATAAATCTACATCCAATTACTACCTTAAAATAAGTTCATGTTTCTATTAATTTCCATTCACACTTCCGTTATTTTATATTACAATCATTAAAGTAACGTTTATCATCAACACAAACATCATGAATACTTATCAACCTGCATCAATCCTTATCACATTAATTTACGTTTTATCCCATTATAACTTAATGCGCACATTAATAAATTCATATTTACATCCACTCCCGTATAAATTTTTTATAACCAAGTTATAACATTTACATTTTTTTCTTATTTTAATTCATTACCAAATATTCCTATTTACACTCAATTGTAACTTTGCAATCTTAATAAATCCATACATTTATTTACTTGGTTTCAAACTTTTTATTCATCAATTACTGCCCTATAAATAAACTTACGTTTCTATTCAATTTACATTATTTTCAATTAATTGCAATATAAATTTTAAATTGTTAATTTTAATTTCAATTGCTACATCTAATTTCTAACATTCGTTCCCACATAAATTATAATATTTTTATTTCTTTCTAAATTTAAATTAAAAATCCTATTAATTTAATTCATTTAAACATCGAATTTTACGGGTCGTTACAAGCTCGTTCTGACTCCGGAACGAAATTGGATCAACCCATATATCAAAATAGATGTTTTAAATATTTTAAATGCAATGGAATATGTTTCACGTCCAAATTCCATCGTATGAAGAAGTTATGCTAAAATCAAATTGTTTCAAATTGATTTCAATTGATTTCAATTAAATTGATTTCTAGGCGTTTCGAGTCCGTCCGATCAAACGACAAACCCGATTGGTACGAAACTTGAAATCCTATAATAATTCACCGTTACGGATCTGATGAAATTGGTTTTGTCGAAATCCGAGTCAGTGGCCAAAATGGCTATTTTTACATTAAATAAATAAATTAATAACTAATTAATTAAATCAAATTTTAAATTTCAATTCTATAATTGAAATTTTTTATCATTTTGATTTCTTAATCATTTACAATGATTTAAACAAATTTAGATGTCAAATTAACGTTGATTCATTCATCAATTTCAGTGTTTAATTTCAATTTCATTAAATTAAGAAATTATAATTTAAAATTCCCAAAATTCATTTATTGAATTTTAAACCTTGCTATTCAAGTCTTTTACAATAAGAATATAACTAACATTGGTTTATAACATGGTACATTAATATTTTCCAATTTCATCTTAATCCCTATTTATGTAATATTTAAATATAAATTTTCATTTAATCCCAACTAATCCAATTATTAGATTTAAATTAATAAATCTTGATTCCCATTCGTTTTATTTCCACTTATCATATTATTGCAAATAGAATTAACATTATTTCCAAATATATATTCATAATTTCTAATCAAATTAACATTATTGCATTTATTTTAGTGATTTCATTATTAAATTACAGATTTTTATTTTCTTTCCGTATTAAATTACCAAAATTTGATTATCGAAAATCAAGGGTCGTTACACTCTCCCCCACTCAAAACTTTTCACCCCCGAAAAGGAAAAAGATGGGAGAAGAAAGAATTGAGTAAACAATACATCTTATTTAAAATATTAACTTTATAAACAAATAAATTTGCAAAATTAATTATTTTAAATAAAATATACAAATTTATAACCATTAAATCTTTTTGTACTCAAATTAATAAAGGTTTGGAGAATACTTTTAATTTTTTCCAAGTCCAAAATTTACGGAAAATTTCGGCAGAGTCTCCATTGTACGGAGAAGCTCGGGAGAAAATATAATATCAAATATAACAATATACAACATATATTTTCCAAGTAATATATATCCCAACACGGGAAAACAATATAATAATGCTTTAAAACCGCAATCCAAGAACATACCTATTTGTCGTACAATTAACGCTTAGTTATGAAACCAAAAGCAGTAGCAATTGCTTTCATAACCTGCATTTCACTTATATAATCTAAAAGGAGTTAATAATTATGTAGAATGAAATTTTAATTTTGTTCATCCACTAGCAAACAAATCAATGTCAAATAACCACTTGTAACCACAGCATATAATCATCATACAGAATCAACACAATTCAATTATCCATCCACATCAAACAAAACCAATAGTTGTTGGGGTCCAAAAATTTTAAATTGTACAGAATGAAAAATAAACTACTAAGTGCACCGTTTACTCAACAATCTTAGATGAACTAAATAGATTATTCATACATCTAAACAATTTCAAAGTATCCTTGCCCAAACAACCATAAACCAACAAACAACAATTCTAAACAATAGATCAAGTTCATTTTTATCAATTTCATTTCGTAACATTTGTTATTTGATTTCCTTTTCATTCATACATTGATTTATCTTTTTTATTTACATTTATTTCTTGCAAATTTTCCTTTTTATTGCATTACATTCATTTATTTCCAAACTTCATTTATTTTCCTTCATTTATCCATAGTATTCATGTTTAGTTCAGTTACTTGGCACATCAATTTTATTTACTTAAGTTTAAAATCGTCTACTTGTAACATTTACCTTCTGTCATATTTTATTATAGTAACCTTTCAATTGTAACTTAAGTTTAAAACTCTATAACATCAATACTTATTTATAAAAGCGATCTATTGAGCACTTTCATTACATAATTTTACTTGTACAATATTCATTGCTTTTCTTATTAAATATTACAACTTTTAATATTTGGTAAGTTATATATACGCTTTAAGAATGTAGTTGAAAATTATACAAGTCCGTCTTATTTCTTTTAATAGATTTAATGTTCAATAATCATATCTTTTGTTTTATGGGTTACTACTTTCAACATTCTTGTAACTTCATTTATAACCTAACATTTAATCTCTTATTTCAATTAAAGATTCCAATTATTAATTAGTTACAACTCATTTCACTACAATAATTGAAACAATTAATTAGCGGAAACTTAAGAACTAAATGCCGGGTTAAATTCCAAATCATTTTAAAATAATAGATAAAATATATACTTACAACTTATATATCCAGTTATACTTAAAACAATTTGAAATTTAAAATTGTTTAACAAAATAAATCTGTAGTAAAACTACTACAGTGGCCTTTCAACTTTGAAACCCGAAAATGAATGTCGATGATGCATGCACTCATCACCGAAACTATTTTCCAGCGAAATAGAGGGCAGTACAAAACTTATTTCTTTCCAAAGTTTCTTTAAAACAATTCTTTCAAATTACGTTAAAATATTTGTATCAGAAAATACTTATAAACAATATTATTATATTCCAAAATCCTTTGAAAGCAGTTTTCAAAATCCTGGAACTTAGGTTCTAAGTTTCCAATTTTCATTTATTTTATTTTATTTTAAATCTTATTTCCAACTACCACCTAACAACCAAATATATTACAACCAAATATACCATTTATAAAGTATCTTACTTTATATACAGAAAATATGATAGGCAAAATTATTTCATTCACCTATATTCAAAACAAATATTGTGTCGGTCTGTCCTATTAAGTGTTTAGAAATCACTATTGATGTCATAGCGTCCTATGCACCAACCATAATTTATAAATACAAAACGGAACAAATTAACACAATATCAAAAGATTTTTATAACACTAACAAATACGCTCTCTCATATATATACATATATATATATACACACACTCTCGGTGACTCATCATAGTGTAGTACTACCCTATTG
Organism: Allium cepa; assembly: GCA_030765085.1. NCBI lineage: Eukaryota > Viridiplantae > Streptophyta > Magnoliopsida > Asparagales > Amaryllidaceae > Allium > Allium cepa. The sequence continues at coordinate 790,582,404 of CM060945.1, read as the reverse complement.
ATAAAGAGTTAGACCCCACAAAGCTAAGGTTTATCGCTAAACCAAAGCTTTGATACCAGATGTAACATCGCCCCTTTTTGTATGTTTTAAATCGATGATAAACCACACACGTCAGACTTAAACCATACTGAAGAGCAGATTGTTATGGGGTAAATAAGAAAAAGCAGAGAAAAAAAATAGAATCTTGCAGCGGAATGATAAAATATAATAATTAAATAAATAGTTCATGAAGCTGTTTACAAAATATTTAATTATACTTATACAATACATATCAGAGTTACACATACCAGAGAATAATAAAATAATGCAGCGGAACAATGTGATGCAGTGGAATAATATAATAAATAATAGTAATAATATCTTCGTCTTCGTCCTCTAAAATAAAGTCTTCAAAATCCTGTAATGCTCAGACTGACCCGAGCGAATTGAAAGGACAAAATACTTGAGTCAGAACTAAAAGATCTTATGTAAGTTGAATCAATGGTAAATAAATATAAGTGTAAACGACGTTGGAGATGTTTACGAGATTTGACATCTCCTATCCGGTGTAACGTGAGTGCAGTAACTTAAGGGATGCTCGGGATTCACATCTCCTAAGGATTCGTTAAACTATTTACTATGTAGTAATATACGCTATTATAATAGTGTCTATTAGTAAAGTATAATATAAATTAAAAATAGCGTTAAGGCCTTACATTTTCCACCTTAACACACTTTTATATTCACATAATTTATACGGTACCGTAATCTCCCCCATACTGGGCATCGTCAGAGGGCACTCCATAGGTATGGTACAAAACAAAATCGTATAAGGCGCGCTAGGGTAGGTGATGCGGCACAACTAGGCAATGCCAGGGTAGATATACTAATTACGCTTCCGGACCGGTGGTAACGCTTAGCAGCTACTACTGCCCACCTTGAGCGACACCCTCAAAATCAAAAGGGCCCAAATCAATTACAAAGTAATAGAATGGTATCAAAGGAGTTTGTCCGATAAAAGGTGCTACCTTCTTAGCCCGTCGATCGCTCCTGTTTTAGCCACCTTATGCCAACCCACGGGAGTCGGGTCTACATATATACCTCAAAGGATACGGCGCCACCATCCTACTTCATTCTGGAATCTCCACCGCGTATAAGGTTGTTAAAGTGGTTTTCAAAGTTGGCAGAGAGTATGACAACTTCCGATCCCGGTCTCTTTAACAACCAAACGTTATTATAATACCGCAGTTATTTCAAAATAATTATACTTCAAAACTAGAATATAATATCCATTTCAAAACAATTTAAATACGATATCATTTCCGTTTCAAAAAAAAATCAATATGATATCATTTTATTAAAAATCAAATCAATATAATATCATTTTTATTTCGAATATATCCTTTCCAAAATCATAGCACTTTCAAAATTATATTATTTTGAAATCAAACGCTTGAAATATAACCTTTCAAAACATAATACTCCGAATTTCATAGCTTCTAAACCATAACTTCCAAAGCTTAAATGGTTTAGATATTCAAATCGTATACAAAATAAAATAGTTCGAATTTAAAATTACTTTATAAAGTAAAATAATTTCCTCGACTTCACAGTGTTATTCACTTTAAATTAAATCTCAATTCATAACTTTCAACTCACTTTCAGTTTTCAATAAACCATTTCAATTTCAACATATTTCAAATTTTGAGTATTAAACAATTTCAAAACTAAGGTTGGTAATTACGATTCAACAATTCAATTTTCTATTATTTCGTTTTTGAAATATTTGCATAATAAATCCATTATTATTTAAATAAAACTCAAACTACAAATAACTAAATATTTCCTTCAATTTATTTACACTTGGAATATTCGTTTAATTCATCTTAAACCCAAATCCAGTTATAAAAATCATACCAAATCCAGTTATAAAAATCATACCTTTAAAATCTCAATTTTATTAAATTTCAAATCAATTTCTTATTTATCTTCCAACCTTATTCGCATTTAAGTCATTATAAACTCTAGAAATATAATTTAAATAAATATTTGACCATATTATCTTAATAAAATCATACTTTATTTTTAGACTTATTTTATACTTTAAACCAATTTTATACATAGCTTAAAACAAAGAATATAACTATATATAAAATAGCATTTATAAAATATCCAAATCAATGTCTTATAAAACCTTATATTTCTTTACAAACCCATAGAAATCATTTCAAAATATTTTTACATACAGACCACGGTGTGTATAAAATTTTCTATCCTATGGTCATGTGTTATAGTTATTTATCATTTCAATCCGTAATTTAAAATATAAATACGGTTGTATATCATTTCAAACCACAATCCCGAATGAAATAAAATCCATAACAACTTGCAGTTTATGATAATATGGAATACAACATCCATTCATCCAATATATATCTATCAACCATTTATCACAATCATCATCCAATTTAATCAATAACATCAGTATAGAACAGATAATAAATAACATGTATTTACTGACAGTTTATGTGCAATAATAAACTAAATAAAAATTTAATTCAATAAATTCAATTTAATCGAGATGATGATTAAAAATATGCCAAACAGTCGTAAATAAATTTTCTAATCACATCAAAAATTAATTTAACACACATAAGAAATTTTAGAAGTTGTGAGTGGGTTAAAACACTCAACTTTCGAATTTAAATTGAATTTAAATCCAATTTAAACCCAAAATTTGAACATTCTCCAAATTCGCCCAAACTAGCATCAAAATGTCTAGAATTTTGTAAGGATCACAGCGGAGAAAACCGCAAGTGGAGCGGACCTCGTACGTAAAAGTTACATGCATTAGAATGATTGAGATTGAAATTCAAATAAAATAATAAAAAAACAAACACTCACATTCATGCCACATCAGTAAACCTTGCTCGTTCCTTATCCACGTTCATTCGAGACAAATCCTAGCCATCGAAATCACCACCCTTCATCAACCTTCGCCGCCGCCCCAAGCGACGCGACCACGAACGGCCAGCGACATCGCCTTACTCAGGCCGAGGCGCACGCCCAAGCACCACCCACGACCGCTCCGCCTCTCCAATGTGACCGCCGCCTATATCAAACCCTAACCTAATTTTTTAGGCAATCCGACCATTAAATCGACCAACTAGCCATGCCGATGAACTCCCTTTGTCGATCTCCTCCCAATAGTACCACCAATTTGTCGATCAGGAAGAATCGATTTCGACGCGATCGATGGTCGAGAATTGATTCACGAATTCTGGGCAAACGGTGTACCGATTTGAAAAACTAATCACACTAAAAGATTATGATCTTCGAGAGCTTGAGATTGATATAAATTTTGATAGTATTTGAGGAGTTTGAATTTTTGGCTTTGAATTTTGAAATTGAAATTGGACTGAGGAGTTTTAGGGTTTCAACCATTGAGGAAGAGAAGCAATTTGAATTGTACATACAGAAAAATAAACATAAGAAATAGGCTAGGGTTTATAACGAGGTATATGTAGGCAAAGTTGAAATTAAAATGGACCGGATTGATTTGGATCGAAAGTTGAACGATAATTGCCCCAAAAGCCCATTCTGACTCCGGAACGAAATTGGATCAGCCCATATATCAAAATAAATGTTTTTAAATATTTTAAACGCAATGGAACAAGTTTCACGTCCAAATTCCTTCGTATGAAGAGGATATGCTAAAATAAAATTATTTCAAATTGATTTCAATTGATTTCAATTAAATTGATTTCTAGGCATTTCGAGTCCGTCCGATCAAACGACAAGCCCGATTCCTACGAAACTTGAAATCATACAATAATTCACCGTTACGGATTCGATGAAACTGTTTTCGTCGAAATCCAAGTCAATGGCCAAAATGTCTATTTTTACATTAATTAAATAAATCAATAATTAATTTATCAAATCAAATTTTAAATTTCAATTCTATAATTGACAATTTTTATCATTTTTGATTCCTTAATCATTTACATTGATTTAAACTAATTTAGATGTCAAAGTAACGTTGATTCATTCATCAATTTCAGTGCTTAATTTCAATTTCATTAAATTTAGAAATTATAATTTAAAATTCCCAAAATCCATTTATTAAATTTTAAACCTTGTTATTCAAGTTTTTATTACAATAAGGATATAATTAACATTGGTTTATAACATGGTACATTAATATTTCCCAGTTTCATCTTAATCCCTATTTATTTAATATTAAAATATAAATTTTCATTTAATCCAAACTAATCCAATTATTAAATTTAAATTAATAAATCTTGATTCCCATTCTTTTTATTTGCACTTATCATATTATTGTAAATAGAAATAACATTATTTCCAAATATATATTCACAATTTCTAATCAAATTAAAATTATTACATTTATTTTAGTGATTTCATTATCAAATTACAGAATTTGATTTTCTTTCCGTATTAAATTACCAAAATTTAATAATCGAAAATTACGGGTCGTTACACATATGTAGGCGATGGAGTTAAAAGGGAAAAGTGGACTTGTCAATAATAATAAAAAATGCTACAAATGCACTACGGTGAAATATGACAGTTGTAAAAAGCATATCGAATAAAATTGGACTAAAGCATATCATAAAATAATGTTTCCACTATACAGCATATCATTCATTAAATAGGATCCTATTTTAATGCAACGCAAAAAATATGATATACATTTTTTTCTAGTAACCTTGTTTTTTTAAATGATTTTATATCATAGATAGAATAATCAGTATATGATACTGTTGATATACATGATAAGTATACGACATGGGTATGATAAGCATTGATTTTTTTACAATACGTAAAATCCTTATTTTAAACGAACTTTGTAGATGATTTTACTCTTTATAAGTAGTAGTAGAAAAATCAAAAAATAATGTATGAAAAAAATATTGTTATTGAATATCAAACTGCAAAGTGTCATAAAAAGATATTGAAAAATTACCAAGAAGAATATATTTGTTGATGGTCGAATTTTATATTATAGAACATGGAAATTGATTTCAGTATCCAGTTTATGTGCATGGAAAATGAAGAAAGCATATAGGAACGTAGTACACAACATAATTAGCATGTTTAAAACATTACAAAAAACTGAACGAAGAATATTATGATATATTTTTGTTTAGTTATATGTTATTAGGTATGCTCATTAAGCTAACATGGGTTAGAACACAGAGATATATGTATGAACATCTCCTATTTTGTTCATTTTGATTGTTTGAAAAGTGATGGGTTTGTTATTCTTGCAAAATCAGGTGGAATGATAGTCAAGAGGTGAATTTCAAGGCTTGAATCCATTCAGCCTTTGTATTAAGCAGAGGACGCGTTGATTCATTTAAGCTATAAATGTAAATACATACATTTCAAACCATAACCAAATGTATTCCATGTAATAATAATAAAAAAACATCAGAAAAATGCATGCAGATCTCATTGTAGCCTCATATATATTGAAAATAAGTCATATCATAAACTGACGCAGTTAAAAGAGGAGTTTGTTAAAGTTGTAGACAAAAACAACGCCATTCTAAATATCAGTCATGATCATCAATTCAATTGAGCGGCTATTCATCTAAGTATTAAATTAAACACCAAGAGATACAAACTTCGGTAATAATATATAAAAAATTCACTAATATAACATCCATCCACTTTGTAAAATCATTTCCTCTTCTTAGGCACTGTGGATCTCGTGCAATAAAGATCAACAGTTCCCATACTATTCATCTGAGCACACTTGTAGATCTCTAACTTTCAATTAGTATCCTTCATAGAAATCTTGTCTTTGCTAACTGTAAAAGGATCGGTAGTTATGACCTGTAATGAGAAAATGCGACCATCTTCCATATCACAATCCTCACGAAATTTACCTTCTTGTTTGATGTCTCATTTTTATTAGAAGAGCAAATGGAAAATTTTGTAATGCTTTTATACAACCTTTGTTCAAATTTCAACTAAAATAGCGTGCAATTGAAAAATATAACATGCATAGTAATGTCTCAAATGTTTGATATCATTTATTCATAAAAAATCCACAAAATAAAACATTTTTAAGAGTTGAAGTATCAAAGTTATGCCACCGCAATATTAAGAAATTTTGAACAAAACTGACAATTTATTTGAGACCAGCCAAATACTAAATATACTGCTTTGTTGACCATGAATATGATATATTTAATACTCCGAAGAGAGAGAGCCACTCCATAAACTTATATTCAGTAAAAAAAAGTTATATTGCAAAAGACGTTTGGAAAACGGTTGTTCATACCACTTTTTTTCAAACATATTGGAAGAAACCTATCATTAAATATAAAACAGAAGACAAACCCTCTATTGTCGAGTATTCTTACTTGCTTATGTTCCCTAACTTCTTTCTATAATATAAGTTTCAATTGATAAATAAATGTGGTACATTACAAATTTCTAATTTACTGTAATCCTGAATATCTTTAATTCTTATGTTCAATATCTTATCGAAAAGAAAATTATTTTTATTAAGTGATAAAGAAGAGAAATTAATGAGATACTTCAACTAGATACATAGACGATCAATTCAAAGCCACATACAAATAGTCAAAAAGGATTCAAATACATGTCTATTTAAAATCGAAGGTGTATTCTTTTGAAAAAGAACTATGATCTTTCATACATCGTGCATATTTTTCTATTTGACAATAAGATCATCCATTTCATAGGAGTCCTTCATTCTCTTTAGGAAGAGAACATGGAAAAAATTTCACCTCCTCCAAAGTGGTGCATGAGGATTATATAGCAGTATTTCCTATTACTGGATGCATAAGTTATAATTGTAATGTATTTACAATGAATAAGATAACTTATTGGTCACTAAGAGTTTCATACTTGTCCAATTTAAATGAAACAAAGAAAAAATTCTAGCCAATAGCAAACTTAATTGTTGTCGCTCATGGCCAATCAAAGGCCTTTTGGTGGCTAGAGGAAAAGATTATTATTTACAAAGTATATCTAATTACCAATTTCAAAATATGAGACTTTCATTCTATGTGTATAATTTGTATCAATCAAAAAATTCTAAAAATTTATTAATTCCTCATACATTTAATGAATTAGAAAGTTTCAAAATTGACATAAACAATCTAAATCTTAAAATTTTCTCCTTTCAAACAATGTTTTCCAAAGTTGCATTATAACCCCTAAAGTCTGTTATATTATGAAAAGAGTTACCTAAATGATCTTCATAATCATTAGTAAAGCAAACAAAAGCTAAATAAAAAATGTAAAAGTTCATGCATTTCAGTGTAATTTATAGTATTATCTATGCTTCTATATAATCATCTCATATATCAACCAGGTCCATCCAGATCTTTCAAGCAAAGATAAAATCTCCTTGATGTGCTCTCCATATTCCCCCATATTTTCTCATAATTTTATAGGAAGGATAGCCTTGAACATAATGTATAAATAAATCATTTGCTTCGAAAGTTAAAAATAGAAACAAATATGAGTGTAAGTTGGAATAAATTATTACAAAGTTTTTCCGCTTTAAATGATCAATTTTAGTTTCTTTTTTACTTCATAGAAAGGAACTTAATATCTTAGAAATTCAATAATTTTCAGACTAAAACATTAGCTTTACAGTAATGCATGCAATGATAATAATATCATTACAAACTAATTGTTTATTTTATATCAATGAGTGACTCATGACATGAGATCACTATCAAAAACTAAGGCAGAAATAAAGACCGTGTGAAAAACAAGATTCCCTTTGATGCAATATATACCACATAGGAGCATATCATTATATGGAACCTCTTTCTAAAGCAAATAGCTTTGTATAAAGGGTCTATCGTAGATAGCACATGCCCATATATTTGCAATCATCAAAGTCAATCAAAAAAGATCGTTGGCTGACTTCAATGATGCAGTTTGAGCACACCCATCAATGCATGCGAAATGAATAAGCAACAACGGGTGCAACACAAAAAAACAGTTGCCTATTTGATCGCATGATTTATTGTTGAGATTAAAAGGTTTGATGCATACTGCGGATATATAGAACTGCAAAGGTATGTAGTGAATTAGAAGTGACTTACAATGTCACGATTTAAGAATAATATCCAAACATGCATGAGTGTCTGCCTAAATCAATGTAAAATGAAAGTATCCAATGGGATGAAATATGTCCAGTAAATAATTTTTTTATGAAAATACGCACAACTCTTTCGAGCAGAACATATTCATATGTTATCTTAAAAATAAAATCATTCCTATCTTCCTTATTATCGCCTATATCGAAACTTCTGTTTTATGGGGGAATTCTTGAATCACCTCAATATTCATCTTAAGAAACATTATACTACATAAAGAATTGAAATTTACAGAAGGTAAAGACCAATATTTTTATTCTGGTTAAAAGTTATTAAAATGTTTTCAACCTATCTCAAATTTCGAAATCAAATCGGTAATTAAACTCTAATACAATATATAGATTGTGAATATTTGAAATATTTCATATACTATATGGAGTACAAAAATACTGCTCATTTGAGTCTGCATAAGACCTAAGCAGGAGCGAAAATAGCCAAAAACGGGAATACACCAAATGAAATCGAAGACAAACGATCGACTGTAAAAGAACAATACCTCTAATGAATAAAAATATGTAAACTAAACACAATACCTCCAATGAATGCAAATACACTGGTATATAAGAACTGATCATTCAATTGATTAATCTGATCTGGATGAACTGAGATATAAGTGTGTGCAACTATACTACTGTATAATCCTAACAACCATAAAATCAGTGAAATGGTAAGTACTTGAAATAAACGCAGTTGAAAGAAGCCATGAAGAAAAGAAAGAAGGGAACATGATCACCATAGAGAAAAGAATTAATGTTTTTCAAGAGTTAAAAAATAGAAGTGATTAGTTGTCTATTCGAATTCTAAAGATTTAAGAGTGTAAACAATAAAAAACATAGAAGGAGAACATGAGAAAAATCAACCATGAAATGCAGAAGGTTTACAAAGGAAGAAGAGGAGAAATCAAGGAAAAAGATCATATGAATACCCAATTTTAATAATATAGTAAAGATTTGTCATATGCAAATTATCTTGAGAGGAAAAATTTCTTCATTTTAATGGTTAACTTCAAGTGGATATGATTTAATTTTGCAAAGTTTGTACTTGGGCTATTTTCTTATATCTAATTAAAACAGGAAATGATACCTTGTTAGCTCATACTTAGTCTGTTTATGATGGTATAAAGAATATCCATTTTTCACCAAGTAGGTGATTTTAAAATGCTAGTATGCTAAATAATAGACATGGCGATTTGAGTAACTACGTTAAATAATTTTTTCAACTAAAATACTTTTCATATTAAATTCTTTTAAAATTATATAATTTTCATATTGAAACCATAGCAAAAAATTTAAGTATTAAATTATCATAAGCGAGAAACATAATATCCAACCAAAGTTTAGTGATTCCACTATAACACTATTATATATTACACCTTTTCCAAAACATTGTCCTAACCTATAGCACTACATTCTTATGTTTCTCATCCATTTTTATAAACCCCAAGTAAAATCATACAAAAAGCCTTTTCCGAAACTCAGTCCCAAGCTATGACGTTGTATTCTGTTTTGCTCACTCAGTTAAAAAAACTCTTGTGTAGAAATATTTTGGACTTATTATAATTCAAAATTTTGTAATACAACATGATTTATTTAATACCCTGACATCACATGTATTACTATATTAGACTCTATTACAATTTAATTTTTGGTAATGAAAGATGAACTGAGATGAAAAATTGATGGTACCTGATTCTTTAGCCTAACACCTCAAAAGTTCTTCTATTTCTCATGGCACCACATATGCCCACTTTGACTCATTGATTGTAAGTCGACACGGGTACGCTCTTCCCACAAAATGTAGGAAATTGTTACTTCAAAGTTGAAAGTAGATTGGCAAATCTCATATGATAGTGTAATATCTCATTTTAAGTTTATCAGTGTGTACAATGCAAGATAAAATGAATATACAATTCGGAATAAAATTGTTAAAATGTATTGTTCTAACAGAACCATGCAACCTCATCGGAAAAGTATACCAATCAGGCTTGATATTTTGAAAGTTCAGTTCTTTTACTACATATTTAAATAATCTTGACATCACTAATATTATATATTGTAGAATTATGGACTAAACTGTAGCTAAGAAGATGTATTCAAATAGTATAACCAAATAGATACTAATAACTATACCACACCAAATTATATGATAATGAAAAAAATCTATTTTTTAAGTCCAAGAAGGTACTGGAAAAACTGAAGGATTAAAGATAACCTACAACTAAAAAATAATCTGTAATACAGCAACTATAATGATTAATGTCAACAAACACGAATCACTAATGCAACAGTAAATTTCATATGAATAAATAGAAGAATTCAAACGATAATAAAAGAAAACGCGGATTGAAGAAAAAGTAGGGAAAAGAAGGAAATTTGTAATTTTAGATCAACCATTAAAGCGAACGCAGTATAAGCTATCTGATCTGGCATGAGCAATCGAACGAAGAGTATCGGAAGAAAGCGCCTAAACAGAGTATATAAAAATTGGTCAAAAGGAGGCGAGGAGAGGAATCAGGAAGACTCTTTAACTTAGAAGAAATAAATTACATCAAATTAACAGTATTTCTTTAGAATTGCGGTTTTATTCACTTTATGCTTTAGATGTAGTTTTAAAGTGACCGCGGATACTTGATTTGGAGGATAACAGTGGTACCAATTTGTGGTTGATGATTGAAATGTAAGATAGAATGATTTTATCTGATATCTAACCATGGTTAGGGTTTTTCATGAGGACTTTATTATTTCAGCTGGAAGAGAATGGAGGAAGAGGAGAGTAGCGATGTTGAGAAAAAATTGGACTGGACGAAAAGGCGGCGAGCTCGGTACAAATAGAAAGTAACTAGAAATGCAATTGTTGGTTTTCCAAATTTACCAGAAGGCTTGTGTGCTCTTAAAATCCAACTCACTAATTGTAATATGGTATAGATATGTCATTCGATCATTATGAAAAATTCATCAATAGAAATAGAAAATGCCAAGAACTTAATATGTGGTCTAGTTGTGTAATAATTTATTTTTAAAAAATAAGCATGGATCTTTTGATATTTCCACTAAGGTAACGTGTTTCAAGTTGATAAATAGAAAAAATTTACATGTGGTCTGTTGCAATCTATTTTGCATTTTTTATATAAAAAGGGTGGAAAATAAGTTCAAAAACCTGAGATAGATACAAGTGAATGTAAATTGAGAAAAAGAAATCAATATATGCATTAGCTTACTTGTTTATAAGGTACTATTAAATAAAATATAAATGTCTTAGATGTTCACTAGAATTTAAAAATCATTCCACAAGCCTACAATTTTAAGCCTATAAAAGCATGTGAAAAGATTGATTGATGTTTAAACATTGCAGATTGATTTTTGAATGAATAAAAAATATAACAGTAAGTAAACTTTGATTTTTCATCTACGATATTTAGAGGATACCAAAGGATATAAAAATAAACAAATACATATTGTTAGGTAAAATAATAATAATGGATTGATGGAAAGTCAAGCGGATTTGCAGATAAGGTTGGTTATGGAGGAGATGTGGTTTCGTACCACTGATGAATTTGGATTTCTCAGTAGTGGATGTAAAAACCTTCTCCAAAATGGGCCTAATTTTCGACCCAAATAAAGCTCATAGAACCTTAAATCCATTCTAGAGCTGGCCGTTGGTTAATATAACTAATTAAACTATATGCAGAGTTACCTATCCATGCTTTCAAAGCCTCACAATGGATGGAATAAAATATAATAATAATGTAAAATACCCATCTCATAAAACCAAATCATAGAAGTACAATGTCTCAATAGTACATAAATATGTCTAATACAAAGTCTGGGTACATCATATTAACACAAATAGATAACTAGATTAGGTAAATGCCCGCTAAGTCTCCACTATCTTCTCTACACTCATCGTTACACCTAACATGTAGATAGTAATTAGGAGGGAGTTCAGACAACCATGTCTGGTGAATAAAAACCTCAAGTTTTACAGATAGTACATGGACAATAAGCATTCAGATATGCATTACGTCTTACATAATTATTATATTCCTTCATATATACTTCTAACTATGAGCTAATGGCCCTACGAGTTCTATTCTATGATTAAAAAAGTGGGTGCAATGTAACAGTGGAGAATATAGGGTTCAACAATCCATCTCACATCCAATTGTATCCCAACGATGTGAGAGGAAGTACCTGAGCTACATAACACCCTTTAAATGGGAAGTAGGCAAACCCTCGAGCCATTTGATTCTTAACCCGTGACGAACCCCTTTTGGTACTCCCAAACCAACATCGTACAAAATCTCTTATATGCTACTTAATACTTCTTAGATAGGAAATAGGCAGGCTCTCCATCAGCCATTTAATACCATAATCCCTAAGCGGACCTTTCCCAAGAATTCTTACTAATGCACCTAAACAATAACCCCTACCATTTAATACTCCTTAAATAGGAAGAGGTAGGCCCTAACAAAGTCATTTAATACCTCAATCCCGAAGTAGGCCCTCCTAGGATCATCCCGTCCTTATGACCCGTAACCCAATCTAATGTCCCTCGACTATTTGTAGGTGCAATTAGCCAAATCAGCTAGGCAAACTTGCCTTACAAAATTGGGACTAACCTCGTATCTATCGTGAGTACTTATCATAGACAACGTCTTACATCAGTTACAAGAGTCACAATATCGGTAGTCCGATTAGCCGGACAGACTTCTGTATGCTTTCAAAACTGACTTCACATCCCTATAACTTAGCCATATTTCTACTCTCGAGCATTTAATGTAAAATTTTATTAACACATACAAAAAACATTGAACAAAAATAGTCATTTATAGCAGCCTAAAACCACTATAAATGATAGCTGTAGTGGTTCAATAAACGCTGTATTTCATCATGTTATAAAAAACAATGGCTTATTCCTAGCACATAGAAAACCGCTATAAAATAATAATCTTTTATAGCGCTTTTTCTGCCATTTTAAGTATTTTATAGTAGTTTAATAAACGTAGTATATAGACATGTTTTTGTAACATGGTTTGTTTATAACACAAAAGGACCGCTATAAAAAGGCATCTTGTGTAGCGTTTTTTCCGCATTATAAGTATTTTATAGCAGTTCAATAAATGTTGTATATCGACATGTTATAATAGACACTGAACTATTCATAACACAAAAGCTCTATAATTTTTTTTACTTTCGATAATGCTTTTCTTGTAAGCTTTGTATAACATTTTTTAAGTGATATGGTATATTTTCTGCATTTTTGAAATCTGCTGTATTCCTGTAAATCACGATAGTTAATATATTAAAATGTTGCATTAAGAATATTGACAAAATTTAAATCCATTTAGATAATGAAAAATTATAGAAAATATTAACATAAAGATTTAACACATTATATTAAACAAAACCAAATATTCATACACATAAGGTTTCGGGGTTTTAACTATATAATATTCTATTGTACACGTTGACCAAAAGTAAGTAGCTAGTTATTTGCATTAAAAAGAAGAAATATCCCAAATCTTTCTTTCTCTCGCCTGCAAATGAAATGAATATATCTATTAGAAAATGAATATAAATATGAATATGAATAAAGCTGAAAAATGAAGTATCAACATTAGAAAAAACTTTTTGCTTTATATTTCTTATCAAAAATACTCTAGTGTCTAAATTTTCGAAAATTTTGTCAATGTCACTTTTGCACGGCTAGCAGTAGAAGAAATCCTAAACATAAGAAATAGGTATACACGAACATGATTGGAATCATAATAGTTCAATCACAAACACCTTTACGGTTGAACTATCAAAATATTTACTTGTATATATCTTATAAAGTGTGTATGTCATATAGCATACACCCCTGTTATGCATTAAAATGTACCTTTTAGCAATAATAATGAGTTCGCTAACATTTCCAAAAAAAACCTTGAGCATGAAAAGAACCAAAAGCGACCCAAGAGCCTAAAGTAATATTTTATGAAACTTACTTAATTATTATGAAATTTAGTTAAATTGTTATAAACTTAAAATTTGAAACTTAAGGTGGAGCCTTGAGGCAACGGTTTGGTGACCCTCATGGCAATTAGGCGCCCATATTTGAGTCAGGAAACAACCCCATTGCAATGCGAGGGAAATGCTGTGTACAGTATCGACCTCCTTAGAGCCTGCTATCGTGTGGAGCCTCGTGCACTGGGTTCCTTTTTAAATTTTAAAACCTAGTTAATGTGACATCTCGTAAATCCGTCCCCCTTTGAGCCGACAATATACTCTAACAATTTAACTCGAAGTGGATGGAAATACGAACCATTAGGGTTAAAGAAGAAAGAGGTAGAAGAAGAAATAGAAAACAACATCAGAATCTCACAATCGCAGCGGAACCATATATAATAGATAACAACAGATTTTATACAAAAGAATCTGTAACGAAATAGTACATTACATCATCAGAGTTTATACAAACAACAGCCAAATACTGGATAGTTATAACAACTTGTCCTCACCCAAAAGCAGATTATACAACTTATACCGCACTTCGAAATATATATCAAGTACATGCGATACGTCTCGCCATCAAGCTCATCTCCTAAGCTCCACAGCATCTCATCCTGTATTCTATAATACTCGGTCTGACCCAAGCATTATAGTAAAATAACATCCGAGTCAGTCTGGAAACCATCATGAGAAAACACACTCAATTGGATTGTTAAAGTTTCCAAAATCCTTTTGAAATCAAAGGTATATCGTAAAAAAAAGCCAAAAATAAACATGCCAGGTTATTACCTTACGATGACCAAAACATTTCTTATCAAATCCTCTGCTGTTATAGTAGTGTCTATATACAAATACTTATTCAAATAGCCGAAATTGTTACATTCAATAAATTCTAGCATAATAAGTATACATACAAGTCCGAAGGCACTTATTGGAGTTTGGGTTTCCATCTATGGCAGGGCTACTGGGGTACCGTCCGTCATAGTACCTAGTCTAGATTAGAGTACCGAGGATCCACCCTGATCCCCTGCAACACAAGACCGGAGCTACCCCTTACTGAATAGTCCGAATAATATCACTCCGCGGTTGGGATCAACAACCGCCTACATAGCTGAATAAAAAGGGACATCTAGACAGGGATGACCTTATCCTAATTGGCTGCTAGCCCCTTAGCCTTGCTGCACCTCCTCTGTTTTAGCCAATCCCGGTTGATGGGGCTTGAGGCTATGCGTTTCCTTTTTATCACACATACACTTAGAATGCTCATCGTCCCCTTGACGATGTTCAGATAGCATTCATCCATAAAAGTCCATTCCAGGTCCAAACGGAACCGAAGGCACTACTCCTACTAATCCATTTTGGAATCACCCTTAGGATTAGTAGCGATTAGCCCTTGCATTTCACTGCTCCATCTTCGACTCCAAGCACTTGTCTTCCTCACGAAAACGTTCAAATCAGATCGAAATGGTTTTCGAGAAATTAATCCTGATCTCGATCTCTTTGAAACGATCAGTGCATTGGCCAATATTGATAGTTGGTTATTTAACTATCATATAACATCCATAAACAACCATCAGGTCCTAATAATTTCTAAATTTATTTATTTCAAAATATCTTAGCAAGATATTTTTCCACACCTCAACCCTTTGAAAATAGTTTTCAAATCACTCTTTCTCCCGTGGAATAAATTTCCACCCAATTGTTTTATTTCCGCTGAAAATACCAAGTCTTAGTACTTTAGATTTTTAAATAATTTAAATCATTTTATCCAAAAATATATACTTTAAACACATAAAATAAAAACTACTTACAACACTTTATTTAAAATACTAGTTATGAAATTTTATACTAATTTATCAACATAAAAACTTTAACTAAACTACTTTATGATAAAGCTACTTTGTAAAATAAAATTATTAATAATTAACTTTTAAATCATAATACTAGTTAAACCTTTAAAATAATTATTACTATAACTAACTTAATAAATACTTACCTTTAAAATTTTAACCAACTTAAATAATAAATTCTCAAAAACATTCTTTTAAAACAACTTTAAAACTCTTAACCTATACTTAAAAATCTGCTTTGAAAACATACTTGGCTCTTCAAAAAAATACACTTCCCATTCCAAAATAGTCCATTT
Organism: Allium cepa; assembly: GCA_030765085.1. Classification (NCBI taxonomy): domain Eukaryota; kingdom Viridiplantae; phylum Streptophyta; class Magnoliopsida; order Asparagales; family Amaryllidaceae; genus Allium; species Allium cepa. The sequence continues at coordinate 790,566,115 of CM060945.1, read as the reverse complement.
AATCAATTAATAAATCCTTCTCGATTTATCCCGATTTAATTTACATTTCAGTCCCGTAAATTTCTTTCCCACACTTTTAGAAAAATAAATCCACTATTTACTTTTAAAACAAATTACCCATTCCTTTATAAATTCCCACTGTTAATTTATACTTCCAAATATCCACTGATATCTTATTTCACTTTATAAACCCAGATGTCTCATCCTGTTTTTAAAAACATAGTTTCAAAAACTAAATCAAATTCCAAATCGATTTTCAAAATTTACTCCTTTTTAAAATAAATTCCTTTACGTACTCAATTTTATTTCAAAATCCATTAATTTCAGATTTTACTTCTTAATTATGATTTAAGATCTTATTTAAACTGAAAATACCAATTTCATACTTTTTTTAAAATTCTTCTTTGTCTCTCCCAAACTATTTTAAACCTCAAATTTAAAAATAAATCCCTTATTTATTTAAATTATATTACTTAAGTTTGAAATTTCATTTATTCTTATTTATTCAAAAATATCCTTTCCCATTCTCGGAATTTATTTATTAGAATTTAAAAATCAACTTTTATCCTTTTCTAATTCATTCTTAATTTACCCAAATTCTCTATAATTATTTTATTTAAAAATTCTCTCTTTATTTCCCTTCAAAAATCCAATCTTTATGTTTTTGATAACTCAATATATACCCAAATATATTCGATCAAACCATAACATCCAGTATTTTCAGTTTTCAATATAATCAATAATCTATCATAGATTATCACATAAATCACATTACTGAATATAAAATAAATACAACATTTGAGGAATCCAGTTGGATCCTTCCAACCTATTTTCCTGCATCTACAGATGTTAGCACAATATAAAATACCAATCCCACTTAGAGGTGGAATATCGCGGCATACGGGGTCATCCGCTATTATGCGGGGCGCATAGGGTCTCAACCGCTATATAATGCGAGAATCAATCACTCCAATATACACACACACACACACACACACACACACACACACATATATACACACACACATTATATAATATACCACATCCAGACTGATAGTAACTCAACAATTCAAGCAATCAATCCAATAATTTAAATTTTTAACTATTTTATATTAATGGTAATCCAAATGAGTGAGATTAACTCACCTTTGATTTTTAATTTGCAGATCCGATACAAACTGGTTTGTTTCTCCACGATTTTGGACCTTGTACAAACCTCATACAGTTTATTAACATTTGAATTGATTGAATAATTAATTAATTTTTATTTATTTAATTTAAACTAATAATTTGGGTTTAAACTAATTTTCCTTTTTATAAATTATTTTTAGTAACTAAATAGCTAAATAAGCTTATTAAATAAATCAATAACCCTAAATACATATTTTTATAATAACTTGTATGTTAAAAGATGTATATTTATTATTATTTATTTTCATTTTAAAACTACATATGTATATACTTATAAAAATAATTTACAGACTTCGAAATCTAATTTTATATATACTTTCAACATTTTCAAATTCCTGTTTTTTTTCAAACCTTATCTATATAAATAATTTTCTGTTAACTTCTATATATCAAAACATGCATGAGTGTTTATATAGGTATATTTACATCTATAATACACTTTTCTGCTTTCAGCAAATACATAACATAAAAAAATCTGCATGTATGTATACCTTACTGAAAAATCAATCTCTGAGTTATATATACGAGTACTTTGGCACGTGCAATGCACGTGCGTAGGAGGAACATGTATTAAAAAAAGCTGTTTGTAAGGTATTTACAGTTTTATAAAATGACTTTGACATATATATAGTTTTGCCTTTTTCGGATACTAACTTTCTGTACACATCTACATTTGATGGACGTCCACGTCCGATAGATGCGTGTATGAAACGACTCTACCATATATGAAAATAAGCTTAAATTAGACCGACCTTACTTAGAGAAAAAAGATTTTGACTTGTATGTTGTGTTGCATTTTTTGGATACTAACTTCAATACACATCCACATTTGATGGACATCCACGTCCGATAGATGCATATGTGAAATGATTGTATCAAATATGGAAATAAGCTTAAATTAGACCGACCTTACTTAACGAAAAAGACTTTGGCATGTACGTAATATTGCATTTTTTGGATACTAACTTTCAGTACATCCACGTTTGATGAACGTCCATGTCCAATAGATGCGTGTATGGAATGATTGTATCGAACATGGAAATAAGCTTAAATTAGACCGACCTTACTCTGCCAAAAAGATAGTATACATATCTTGGTTGAAAACAAAAAAAGATAGAGCTACTAATAGCAAAATCTTGCACTTGCAAATTGAATAAAAAACATTGTAATAGTGTAAGCGTAAACATTAACAACAAGCATATTCAAATGCAATATTAGACGCTAATGGTAAAAAATAACAATATTAGTAATGATAAGATAAATAAGGTGACATAAACTCCACCGACGACAAATAGTAAATTTCCTACATGAAATGGACAATTTTTTAACAAATTGAGCATACAGAGTGTGTATGGGGTAGCTCAATATGTTTAACGGAAATGAAATATCACTCAGCCTGGGTTTATGGTATTACAATCAAAGCGAAATATCTTTAAAAATATAACACATAATCTTGCAACAAAATCTTCTTTTGTTTAAAATTCAAACGGAACACATAATTTTGAACATATTAGCGTTCAAAATGAGAATGGCTTGAACATATTCACGTAACAATTGAGAAATTTTTGAACATGCTGACATTTATAATGGAACTAATATGAAACACGTCTAACATAAATATTATTATATGTACAAATATGAAACAAATAAGTTATGGATTTCTACTGGAATTCAATCATAGCAGGAACTCTAGACCAAGATGTTGTAACATGTACCTACAATATATATGAGCCATCTATCTTTTCTAGATTACAATGTTGTTTGGTTGCATTTAATTACATTTCTGTCATCCATAGCATTTTCTGAACTTGCCAATTCTTGATACGTATGTAATTATAATCATTCATACAAATAACTTTGATGTTGCAGTAGATTAATAAACCTATTTCTTGTTGCCATATCCTACTTCACCTTCTATTGTATAGAGAAAACAAATAGTTATTATTGATCACTGAAAGAAACCTATCACATTTATATTGGAAGAAAGTACATAACTCCACTATTACCACCATGCATTAGAATGCAATGTCTCTGTATTTAATGGGCATGATTGTGATAACTAGTTGCCAAAATTTTGAGCACAATGGAAATACATATTAAACGCATGATATTTATGAAAAAACGTGATTCAATATGTATCATAATGACTGTACTGGTATGGTAAGGTGTAGTTAACAAAGAAGTCACACAAAATAATAGAAGAAACTTCTATTTAGGGAAAAAACACAAAATTCCAAAGAAGCCTAGAATCTTGATTTTTATTATTTAGTATTCTTATTTGACTACGTTGAAAAAGATTTATATGTAGCGAATTAGAGTAGTAATTAGTTTCTATAATCTAAAAGTAGGAAAAAAACTAAAGGTCTAAAAGGATAGTCAGCAAAAAATAGACTAAAAACTCAAACTTTAATAATTAACAAAACGCAGCATAAATTGAATGTATTAATTAACAATTTGTTTTTCTTATTTTTCAAAATAAGATTCAAACATGTTGTTCTTTTCTTTGGGTTACTATAGCACATGTGTTATAAAATAAAGAAATTAGAAGTCATTAAAGATAGAGAGGTAGAAGATATATTATTCATTCCTGAAATTAAACATATATTTACATTACGTAGCCTCCTTTATATAAAGGCTTCAGAGCTAAGGATTTAACATATTCCATGATGTGGGACTAAACAAAACAACATAAAAGCATATTCATTTCATGATTTACATATATTGTAACACTCTCCCTTGAATATGCGTCATCAAAATCTTGAATGATTTGTAACTTGAAATTTTCCGTTTCGAAACGTGTATGATGATTGCTCCCCCTCATTATTATCTTGCTTGCATTTATCGATTCAGTCGATATAGATATTGTCTATTGCCTCATTAAAAACCTCTATTAGGAAAACCTAATGAAAAAACCTTTAACGAGGAAAAGAGTGCAACTTAAAATCATAGATATCATACAATGATATTCCTTATAAGAGTTTGATACTTCGAGATCAATATAATGCCTCATTAAACCCTTACTAAGAAAAACCCAACGGGAAAAATCTCAGTGAAAGAAAAAAAGAGTACAATGGCATATCTTATTTTCTCATTTCTTCAAATGAAGTTTGATACTTTAGATCAATCTAATGCCCCATTAAAACTTTACTAAGAAAAACCCCATGGGGAAAATCTTAGTGAAGGAAAAAGAGTACATTATAATATGAAATATTTCAGTAATTTACAAAATCAAATAGAGTTTGATACTTCTGGATCAATATAATACTTCTTTAAAACCTTACAAAGGAAAACCCAATGGGAAAAACGTTAGTCAAGGATAAAAATACAATTTAACTTAAATAATATATTTGAGATGTTATTTCTTGAAAAGACTTTTGATTCTTCTAGATCAAGAAAATGCCTCGTTAAAACCTTATTAAGAAAAACCCAGCAGGAAAAATCTTAAATAAGGGAAAAGAGTACATTGTAACTTATTTTCAAATGTTACTGGTAAGTTGATACTTCTGGATCAAGATAATGCCTCATTAAAACCTTACTAATAAAAACCCGGTAGGGAAAATCTTAGTTAAGAAAAAAGAGTGCATTATAGAATATTTATGGATGCTCCCCCGATTTGAATTTTTCCTCTGAATTCATATTCTTATTTCGTTAACTCCAATCGGTTATAGATACTTCTGGACCTATAAATATGAATCTCATTAATAATACAATTTATTAATAGTTTCCTTCGACACAATCAAATTTTCTAACATTGTTTCTTCCAAATATGGTTTGCATTTTATGCATTTGCATGCTACTTTTATGGAAAACATTTCATGTGCTTTCATTTTTGTGCTTCAAATTAGTTTTGCGCATTGCAACTATACATCTTTCATGAATATTAAAATTTTCATTAGGATATTACTAGAAAGCAGTAAGTAATCTACTCATCTTGAAGTATATCAAGATTTTCATTACAACAATACTTGGAAGAAATTTATAATCTACACTTCATGTCTTTTGCATTCTTTATAACTACAAAAGTTATATATATTCTTCATAAATTTGTATACTTTAATAAGTATTTGCATATCTCAACTATCACTTCAATAGATATTAAGAGTTTCATTACAACAATGCTTAAAAATAGGAAGTAATCTACTCATCATGAATTATATCAAGATTTTCATTACAATAATACTTAAAAGTAGGTCGCAATCTATGCTCCTTGTTCTTTGCCTTCTTTATAACCACCAAAGTCATTTATATTCTTCAGGAATTTGTATATTTTCATCATTTAATATGATTTAAACCATATTTATACCTTCGGGGTATATTAAGCATTCAAGTACTTTCGGTACTTTGCGGACTACATGTCCATGTTTCTCTACTATTAAAGGATTCATAATGGCCAGTCCTGTTTTCCCCCAATTCAAGATTGTTAATATATTTATAAACATAAGCGCTTTATTATTTACAAATTTATCATAAATAATTATTTCTTGTCAGTTCTAGACATGATTTACTGAGATCTCTTTGATTATCATGTTTTAGGTATCTAAACCACTTCTAGGGTAATTTGATAATCATATCATTAGTCTCTTCAAGTGCGCCCTTAAGTGTTTTCTTCAGGAACACTCACATATTTTATTTGGCATCTTTATTACTTACTCCAAAAATATTTCGAACTGATTTTTGTACCATATTTCAGATATGGTTTACACATTTTGATCTTTCAGGGATTCACATCAATATTGAAGAAAGTCTACTAGGGATATTATAAATAATTTATTCAAGTTACTTAATATTTTGCATCATTATACATGTTAACAAATATTTGACATTTATGATCAAAATGAACTTGTATCCCTTTATCCTTCCGCTCAATGTTGAGGAACATTGTTACATTAAATAATAATCATCTTTGGATTCTCATTTTGATCCACTATCATATTGCTACTAGCAAATACACCATACATATTAATGATAGGAGGATAATTCTTTTATTCATTGATAAGATGCATTCAAGTGAAATTTGTGAGCTTCTAGCACATGTTTAAATATGAGATTCAATTATGCCGAATTTTGTGAAATATAATCCACTTGAAATTGTATCAACTTTTTCTAGAATAAGCTTTTGGCTTTCAATTTTAGAAAAACGCAAAGGTATTCTTTGACGTTTTCATTATAGTTCCAATATGGTATCCATTCATTTATATATCCTCAAAACTCAACAAATTTCTTTTAAATTTGCTTGAGTATAATGTATTTTGAATAAATATATATGTACCATTTGGTAATACTATATAGGCTCTTCCGGACCCATCAACTAATTAGCAGATTTGCTATAGTTGAAATTTTGAGCTAAATATTTTCAGATAGTTCGGAGAAAAAACTTCTGGTTTTTCAAAATAATGTGAGTAGTTGCGCAATCTAGTAGGCATATATTATCACTTAAATATTGATGGTCCATATCTTAAGAAATAAAGACAATATAGTTAGTCAACTACTAAATTTATAAGCATAACTAAATGCTAGTACTTTCCAAAATTTAAAATAGACTACTGATTAAAGCCAACATTATCGGTACATTATTTCAATTAGTTCTGAAAAGAAAAAAATACAAGCACCAACTTCCAACTAGTTGAAACTTCAGGTTCAACCACTCTTGTTTAGTGTTTGAAGTCTGACCATCTTCTAGTGGTTATAACGCTCCTTCAGGAAGTTCCATATGTAAAGATGATTTTTTTTTTAGTTAAATGTCTTATTTTAAGATTTCCATGGATATGACACCTTAAAAATATAAGAGTCTTTATTTTATCCTACTGGGACATATTATTATCATTTTTAATAGCATATTCTAAGCATTGAGATTGTAATTGAATGTCAGCATCCAATATCCATGACAAAAAGTTATCTCCTAATATGTCCAAAGTTTTAAATTCAAGCTTGCCCATATTTATCATATTACCAACTATCAGTGGAAATAAAAATGCATAAGCATTAAAATATTGTTTATGGGTATATAATTAATGCATTTCATAAAATAAGAACTCATATCTGATAGTAGTTACAGTGAAAGAATAAAAACATTACTGCAAAATAGTAAAAGACAACTAAATATAATCTATAAAAGCGACTATAATTTCTTATTTACATCCTTTTGATAGCTCTAGATCCAATCTCATTAATTGCAATAATTAATTTCCTTGGAAATGCAAAACTATCCTTGAAAACATGGAAAGGCCTTTATATGGATTGTTTGGTGGAGAAGGGATAAATTATAATCAAAGATTTTGCGTTGCTTGCATGAAAATTATAATGCAAAATATAGACCATCTCTTTAGGAGAATATTTAAAGATATTTCTTCAAGAAATGATTATGCATATAATATTTCTTATGAAATTATAACTAGGAATATGACCTTGTATAATTAGACATGTGAATATAGAACAATGTATTCTTGAGATAATCTTAAACCTTTTGGATTTAATCTAAACTAAATTAGGATCCTTCATAATCATATTTATGTACACTATTTGGTTTAATAAAATTACCAAATATATAAATAATTCTCTTCTAGAGATATGTTATCATTTTCAAATTTATAAATCTCTTCTAGAGATATTTTAGTATCACCACTTCTGGAGTGAACTTTCTCTTTTAGATATATATATATATATATATATATATATATATATATATATATGCACTATTAGAATGCCATATCAATATATAATATTTATTTTATATAAATTACGTAATTACTACTTTTACAGTAGCATAAAATATCCATGCTGGAGATTTTTGTTGTAACTGCTTTTAAAATGGCATATCAAACTTTAAATACAGTGACAAAATTAGATTCATCAACCGAAAGTAAGATGCAAGAGATAAAACCAATATTTCTGGAGTGTAACATTGGCATACAATATAATTTGTTTAGATAAATTATTGTTTACTTCAAAAAATTTATATCATTATTCCTTCAGGGAATATAGTATTTCCTTTTAAGGAATTGCAATGTGACAAAAATAAAATTCCTATAACATCTCTTCTGGGATGTTGGATTTTGCAATATAAATATAAACAAATCTCTAAAACATATCTTTGTAATGATTTATTAATTTCCTTTAACTTCTTCAAGGAAGACAACCTTATCATTTACACAATGTTAATAAAGCTTCGAGCTTCTAATTCATAAACTTCAAGTTCATTAATTTGTTACGAACTTCAGATTCTAAAATTTCGTGTAAACTTCCTTTTTAAAAGCTTGTACATTTTTACAAATTAAAAAAGATACTGATAAGAATTCAAGCTTGTATACTTTATCGGAAATTCTTTTCAGAATTCAAGACACCAGGTCTTGGACTTTGAGTTATACAAGTTCTATTAAAATAATTTTTTTGCACAACTTCAAGTTGTTGTTAAACCTAATTCTTCCATTACGCTAGACATTACTTGTCAAAATAAATACATCAAATAGTACATCATACGTCAATTCTTATTCCAAACACAAACATAAAATATTATTTAATTTATAATAACCAATGCATTTAATACATTTATGATAAAAATAAATGCATTTAACCTTTATATGATCTAAGATATAACTACTATCACAAAAAATGATTTCATTATAAATATAAATGAATCAGTTGAACAAACAATAGTTAAAGTAACATAATTTCATATCAGATCTAGGTTTGAGATTACTCAATAATAAATGTAAAATGGATATCTTAAAAAGAAAGTTTATTCTCAATAATTAATTTTTTTTAAAATAAACAACATTATCGTCTCAGATCTATCCATATCATTCATAATCATAAATAACTATACATCTCAGATCCAAATTATTTCCTTTATAAGAAAATTAACTTCATAATTCTTTACCAAATATAGCGAAAACAAACATGTAAATCTTCAAATGTTGTCTCGTAAATTTGGAGAATTAAGATTATTTCCATAAAAAAACATTTTAGAATTTTATTTAATTACACAAACTATATACAGATCATTTAGATCTTGCTTTTTACATCAGAAGCTACCTTTTAGTCTAGGAAAAACAACTTAGCTTCGAACTAAATCTAAAATTACCAACAAAACAAATCTTTCACACACAGATCAAATAGATCTGAAATTTGAATAAGATATTACAAGAATTCAATGACTTATAAATAAAGATTCAAAACTTACTCAAAAAAATCAAAAATTCATGATGAAATCAAAGATGACTGGATGTAAAACCACTTGTTAGAAATTTTGAATTAATTCAAACTGAATATTTATCAAATACAAATTCTGAAAGAATAAATAAAATTGCTTTAACTAAAAGATGTGTAATAATAAGTAATCTTAGAAGTCATACTTGATTTCAATAAATAAATAAGAGAAAAGGATGAATAAACATGAAAAAGAATATATCTGATGACTAAAATATATAGATCTCAAAGATATATCATTTGAGCATGATATCAAGATCTATAAAAGATCTAAAAAAATTAGAACATAAAATCTAAAATAGAATGAGATCAAAAAATTAGATCTATGATAGATAAAATCTAAAAAGAAAATTACATTTTAGTGTATGGAACAACTTTACTCTTAGATCAAATTTAAATTATCACAAAAAATGGATATACATGAATGACAATTAAATAAGATATCCGATGATTAAAATCTACAGATCTAAAAAATATATATGATATGAATATGATAGTAAAATCTACAAGAGATCTGAAAAAGTAGAATTAAGAAAAATAAGATCTACAACAAAACAAGATCTGAAATACATGGACAAAAAATAAGATGTACAAATATAATCAGATCCAAATAATTAGATCAATGATACAATGAGATCTAAAAGAAAAAAATTAACAGAATGAGATCTGAAAGGTTTGATCAATTAGATCAGAAAGATAGCTTACCCTTTAGAAGATTTATAAGAGCTTCATGCTGATAACGTGTTATAAAATAAAGAAAGTAGAAGTCACTAGAGAGAGAGGCAGAAGATATATTATTCATTCCTGAAATTAAACATATATTTACATTACATAGCCTCATTTATATAAAGGCTTCAGAGCTAAGGATTTAACATATTCCATGATGTGGGACTAAACAAAACAACATAAAAGCATATTGATTTCATAATTTACATATATTGTAACAACATATCATTATTTCGTAAATCTAGAATCTGTATTTCAAGTTATAAGTTGCATTAAAAGAATAATAATTTTCGTAAATTGAATTGAAAAAATAAATGATCATGCATCAAAAAGTCTGAACATGGGTTATGCATCTGCCATAATTTTCCATTAAAAAAATCTCATCCAAGCTTCATTACAGAACAAAAATGTACAACCTTTTGAATCAAGCAAAATTACCAAAGAGTTCCTATTCACGATGTACAATTTCTCTTTCCACATCATAAAAAATTATAAATAAAACCTATTATAAATGCAAGAGAATATTGATGATGAATATTAGGGGTAAGGGAGAATATCCTATGAATGATTTTGGTAATACATAGCCAGTGGCTATAAACCAAACCTATTATAAAAGGGAAAGAATATTGAAGATGAATCTCATGGTAAGGCAAAATATCTCTCTTAAACAGTATCTATCTTAGGAAGTTGCACCAAGTTGACCAACTTAATGAAATATTTAACGGCAACTATCTACGTGTAACTGTATATCATATGCATTTTGAATTTTTTATAACAAAACAAAAAGTTTAAAATGATTTGTTAATGCATGGACAAAGAAATAGCTTTTAAGGACTAAGCTCATATTCTGTCAAGGATACATTCCCATGAGGCTTCTACATAAAAGAATCATCAGGTATGGGTAGGAGGGTGCTCATGTGCTAAATAATCCTAAGAATGATGTTAACCCCACATAGTAATTCAAAAGCCTCATATCAGCAAAATCTAAGTTTCTAATACATATACTATCGATAATTTTGCATCCTAACAACCAAACACACAAATACAATTTCAACCACTAATATTTCAGCATGCAACTTCATTCTCAAGCCCAAAACCATCAGGAATCATCGTCCAACAACACATAACAAAAAGCGAAGATATACAATGGACTAAGATATGAGGATTGATTTTATTTTTCTTTTTTTTGCAACCGTGATTTGATTGAATAGCTGAAATTTGTAAATAATTTTTGCAAACATTATGCAAAGTTTCTAATTTTAGAATAAACCATTTCATCATTGAATTTTTTTACACCTTACATAGGAACTAAAAAATTGGGGCTTACTGTTGAATTATATTACTTCTCCAACTACAGAGAAACATCCACATGTATTTGCTATAGATCTATAATAATGGTAATTGTTTTAAGACAAAGCTGCAGACTTATTAGCAAAGCTAATTCATGGTTTAAAAAAAAGAGTTAACAATATAATGAAACTTTAGTGCAAGAGGTCAAAAACTTGATGCACTTAATACTGAAATAAGTAAAAGAAATTAAAATCATTACACAAAAAACCTGAGCTAAGGTTGGCATAATGAATGAACTGCTAATAACACTGTTGATTCTCTCTGATATTCGGTTATAGCTATCATTTGTTTTTGGGAAGCAATGAGTTTGATGAGTTCCAACTGCAAATAGAAGCAAAGTTATCAAGCAACTTCTCATATTTCAACAGACATTAAGTAATAACATGGATATTTACTTATATCATGACAGAAGCTTGCATGATTTGATTAATGTTACTGATTGCATTTTTTTTCAAAACAATAACCACTTGTGAATGTTATAATAATAAGAAAAATCTTGGAAATTTTTCTTTTAAGTTTTAACATTAATCTTTTCTCTTTGACTAAAACTTCATAACTTTACAACTCATACTCCAAACATGAGTGAAATTATTAAAATTTAATGAAAAATTATGACAGTAAGGGATAGAGAATGAAAATATTCATTATCCTACACATTTACGACTATTCGCAACAATATTTTTATTTAGGGCATTAATCAATATGCTTAATTTATTGTTTATTAGTGATAATAGTAACATAAATAAGACAAGGAAATTGATAATTATGATGGTCAATAATATAGCACCTTATTCTGTAATCTTTCAGTTATTTATCCTCTCTATTTTACTTTATGAAGGAGCCAAACAACCAAGCCGAGTAAAGCTACGAAACATGCATACTCCATTAAGTGGTACATGGATCCATGGAGATGGGCATAGTATCATTTCTATAAGTACATATTCAATTAACGATAATATGGATTTACATCGATTCAACTCAAAAGGGATACTAATCCATAAGTTACCTATAATCAAACACATCCATAAGTTATCACTATTTATCTACATAATAATAAGAAAAATCATGGAAATTTGCATAAGAAAGCTATTTATACCATATGAACCAAATCTTATTGAATTAAAGAAACATCTTGTGGGTGTTTAAAAGAAAAATCGAAATGGTGATATCATAAACTAAAAGAGCACCACTGCCCCTATGTAGTAATATCCGATGGTGGATCTAAAGGATTCTTGTCCTACTTGCATAATATGAAAATAATTAATATTATATCACCAAGTCATTTTAAAATATCAAGGTATGGCATATTTTAAATATTTTATTACTACTTACTACATGATTAGTGTCAATATGTTTGCTTGATTGTTGTATTTTCACTTGGTCAGTGTTATGAACATGGACCTAGTTATGTGACATGATCCCACAAAGTGCATATAAGCTAAATGCTACAATAGTAATTTTTTTGCTTATATCTGTAACGAACGCGATTTTTCGTTGACGAAAACCGACATCAATACGTCCACTGTATCAACTGCCGAGCAATCGAAAGCCGAAAAACCGTACCGTTAGGGTTTTAGAAAAAGAAAAGGTAGAAGAAGATAGAAAAAGATAGAACAGAACAGAAGAAATAACAGAACAACATCAGAATCTCACAATTCGCAGCGGAACAACATATAATAGATAAATGAATAATCTTTAAACAAAGATCTATCTCAGTTATTACATTACATTACATTACATCATCAGAGTGTACAACAACAAACAACATCAACAGCGGAAAAGAAATACTATATACTAGTAATACGCCATGCCATCCATCTTGCCTCCAGCAACTCTTGAATATCCTGAATAAACCTGTCTCTTGACTGCCCGTGTGGAAATTGGTGGGCACCCAGAGTTTAGGAAGGAAAACAATAAACTCCGAGTCAGTCATGAGACTGGTGTGAGAACTCAAAACAGTTTATTTATCTTTAAAATCAAAATAGAGGAATATTTTTAAAGTCAATTCGCAATGCTTTTAAAAATGAGACTACCATAAGGCCTCCCACACACACACACAATGCAAACGCAGAATCGGAGGAGATTTCTCCTTATGATAGTCAAAGATGCTGGATACGTATTAAAAAGAACATTTGATATTATTACTAGTGCATAGTGTAGAAAAATATTTCGAAAGTAGAATATAAATCTTAGCCAACATACGACCATTATCGTATACCTACTATAGCTACCATCCAAACAGTGGGGCGCCACCATAAGTGAATGATAGGTTCTACAACTAATACCGTACAAGATCGTATTGTTTCTTTGGATTTCCAACAAACGGTCAGGCCAAGGAACTTCCCATTGCCACATGAGAACGCCTCTGGAAGGACGTCCCCGAGAACCAAACTGGATCTCTGCCAACACAAGGCCGGGTTACCCCTAACTGGGTAACTACTGACACGAATATGTCATCCCCCGATCGTAACCGATCTATCCGAGGATCCTCGATTTCCAACAACCACAAAATATGCAGCAACAACATAGGTTAAATATCTGGGCTCCATACCATGATACCACCTCTATCCAGAAGGAATGACATACACTAAAGGGGCTCTACCCCCTAATAACCTTGCCGCATCCTTCCTGTTTTGACCATTTCCGGGGTGTGAGGTCCGACGAAGTCTCGTACACAAAGCCACGCTTTATATAAAAGCCGTGCTTTGGGTCAATCAAATGATCATAGAAATGATCACCAAGATAAATGATCAAATAAATGATCCTATCACAAATGATCAACACAATGATCATTTCACAGCAACACTCAGCATGTCACATTACCAAATTGGGAATATATTGCTAATAACCTTCAACTATATAACCTCTGAGCTCGTACGTCTCAAAGAAGGGTGTTAAGCTAAGAGAATAAATTCTCCGCCACCAACAGAAATATATTTGAAAGAAATCAGCTTTATATCTCAATTTGTAATGTCAGACATACAATCCATACAAGTCTGTTCCGGGATCGAACAGAACCGAAGGCACTTACAAAGAAGTCCTTGCAATCCGGATATTCGCTAATCACGACCGGACTTCCCGTCACTAAGGGTGATAAACCCTCTATATCGGAGATCAGCCGATGTAGAGTAACTCGACGGTAATCCTTCCGTTTTCACAAACAACCGGTCTTCAACACCGGTCATCAAATGCAATCCATTACAACGTATCACATACTCGGAATGGGTTATACGACCCCAAGGTCCTTTCCCGGCTAACCCGAATAGTGAGCGCTTATTCAAAAATAAGTGTGGCATTCAAATTCAAGCAATTCACAACAAATACCTATTTAAAGGTAAATATTGATAGTCGAATATTTAACTATCAATAGGCATGCTTAACATCACCAAATCCAAATAATTTCCCAAATTATTTACTTTCCAAAATATCTTTACTAGATATATATATTTTTCACACTTCAACCATTTGAAAACAAAATTTTCAAATCACTTTTCCTTACTCGGAAATACTTTCATTTCAAAATGGTTCATTTAAACCAATTTAAATAAATCACTACCGATTTACTTTATATTTACGTTCCAAATCCGTAAATTTATTCCCACACTTTAAAAATAAATCAACATTTATTTTTAAATTAATACCCCTTTCTTTTATAAATTCCATAGTGAATTTATAATCCCAAAATATCTATGATGTACGATTTTCAATATTCACCTTTCAATTTATCTTACAAGGATAAATTCTAAAACGTTCATTTCATATTGGAAAACATTTCCATACTTATTCAATAATAAGTACATCACAAATCTATTTATTTTCAACATTTGAAAATATTCGATATACTTAAATCAAAATTTAGTATATATTTCATTCCTTAAGGAAATCATTCACTTAACACATTTATTTGGGCTAAAACGAATGTTGCGTAAAACATTGTTACGACGACCCAAAATCACTAGTATAGAGATTCAAATTTAAAATAGATATATAAATCCCAATACTATACAAAACATTTCCTTTCGGAAACCATTTACTATAACAACAGTGTTATAGTCCACCATTTCCTTCTATTTCTCGAAAATGTCTACTTCAACAATAAATGTTGAAATCTATGTATTCGATACTTAATGCATTTTAAAACGTCTTTAAAATCATTAACTTCATTTTATAATATTCATTTTGCCAAACATGACCATTTTATTTAATAATATATTCACTGTCCAAAATCGTGAATATAATTCCTTTCATATATTCCTATATCCAACTTATCAAATTCAATTTATTTCGGATTTATAAACAACGTTTATAAACTCCATTTATATTTTTATAAACTTCTATTTATAAAAATCCTTTTTATATCTCATTTTAAATGCCAAAATCCGATTTATAAGTTGATTGCTTATAAATCTTATATTTTACAAAATCTATCCATTTTATATCTTCATATTTCATAAATTTTATAAATTTCAATTCACTTATGGAATCCATTTTTATTTCACTTTATTACTTATAAAAACTTGTTTTATAATTCCAGTATTTTTAATTTATAAATATCAAATTTATAAATCTTTTATATAAACCGTTTATAATAATTCAAAATTCCCAATTAAACCATTTTATAAATTAATCACTATTTATTTCAAAAATCTTAATTTGGTTATATTTTACAAAAATTATAACTTTTATAACATTAAACTTATAACGTTAATTTATTTAAAATAAATCAATTCAAAATTTTAATAAAACGTATACTTTCAAAAATAACTTTAAAAATTCCTTTAAAAACCAAAAATCATTATTTTAAAACTTCAAAAATGGATCCGACGATGCAACAGCACCAAATAGTCAATCACGACATCCAATTATCATATACCGATATGATAATCAACAAATATCAAAATTATCTGTAAATAAATCAATACAGTTGAGGAATCCAGTTGGATCCCTCCAACCTGTTTCCCTGCATCCACAAACATTAGCACAATACCAATTCCGCTCCAGTACGGAATTATCGCGGTATATGGGATTTATAAAATATTATCCGCTTAAATAGACGGCGCAATAGGGTCTCATCCACTATACAATGCGGGAAATCAACAACTGCAATATATACATATGCCAATATATATATATTGCTATTATATATAATACCAATTTCACTGTTTATGAAATATTCGCGGTATATGTTTTTATTAAATAACATCCGGTTACTAACGGCGCATAAGGTCTATTTTAACAATCAATAGATATCAATCATCATTCAAACATGCATTCCAAAATTTTAAATATAACTATTTAAAATTAAAATCGAAACTGATTCGATTGAGTGAGAAGTTCTCACCTTGGTTTTATTTCCGTTTCAGCTATTTATTTCGAATAAAATTAAACGGACGTTTAATTTTATCCGAAATTTTCACTAACTCCAATAGCTTCCAATCCAGCTCCATAGCATAGTGTTCGTCCATACGATTCCAACGCAACTGATTTCGCATTTTTTCGATCTCGTATGAAAGAGATACGAATTTTCAAAGTTAAACGAATTTATAATATAAATTTACAACTTTAATCTACATTTTATAACCTACAACTCACATCCTGCCGTCCATCCCCACACACGAGATCACGGCCGCACCCTTGCTTCTCCTTCCCACGTCCAGGAAACAAAAAAATAAACCGAACCCAAAATCCACTTTAAACCCTAATCTCGCGACCCAATATAAACACCTCCAGGCCGATCAACCAGCACCGTTCAACTCTCCATCGCCAAATCCATGTTCGGCCAAAGCCGCTTGGAGCTCGGCCTCCTCCTCGCATACAAAACCGCAAGCAAACGTACAGCCTTCAAACTAAAATTGTCGTCGATCCGCCAGCTCGTTTCCGATCACAGCCGTTGAGATTGAAGATCTCGACGTGCTCTTCATCTTTCGTGTTGGGAGTTTCATCTAATTTCACGTGGATTGGGAGAGAATTGAAGGGAAAGCTCGTGAATTTCTGGCCATAGACATTGCAACTGGCGGCTAGGTTAAGTTTTGGGCTAGGGTTTACAAATTAGAAGATAGTAGGTCCTTATATAGAAAATTTGGCGAAACACTATTCACCGAAAATTTTCCGAACTCCAAACGAAGTGTGCCGGTTGGCGTTTCTAAGGTTTACCCCGCGTTCCGAACACAATGGAACGTGTTTTGGGAGCTAATTCGATCATCTGTGTGAGTTATGGCAATAAACGTTCGATATAAAATTAAATCGGTAATTCAAATTTCTAGGCGTTTTAGTTTGCCGCGGACCAACGGTAAATCCAATTGACATGAAATTTGAAACCATACAATAATATCACATTACGGATCCAATGAAACTAGTTTCGTCGAAATCCGAGACTGTTTGGAAAATGGCTATTTTAACTCGCCAAATAAATATTAAAAACGATTTCGATGCGTTTCGAGCTGCTACGATCAAACGATAACTCCGATTACTACGAAAATTGAAATCCGATAATAACAAACTATTACGGATCCAATGGAACTAGTTTCGTCCAATTCTGAGACTGTTCGAAAATTGGCTAATTTCACTAGTCGATTAAATATTAAAATATTCAATTTTCACAAATAAACTTCTAATTCGATTTTAAAAGTTCTAAAATATCGTTCTAACTCCAACATAGTCTTCTTTACGCTATTTTTCGTTGACGAAAACCGACATCAATACGTCCACTGTATCAACTGCCGAGCAATCGAAAGCCGAAAAACCGTACAGTTAGGGTTTTAGAAAAAGAAAAGGTAGAAGAAGATAGAAAAAGATAGAACAGAACAGAAGAAATAACAGAACAACATCAGAATCTCACAATTCGCAGCGGAACAACATATAATAGATAAATGAATAATCTTTAAACAAAGATCTATCTCAGTTATTACATTACATTACATTTCATTACATCATCAGAGTGTACAACAATAAACAACATCAACAGCGGAAAAGAAATACTTTATACTAGTAATACGCCATGCCATCCATCTTGCCTCCAGCAACTCCTGAATATCCTGAATAAACCTGTCTCTTGACTGCCCGTGTGGAAATTGGTGGGCACCTAGAGTTTAGAAAGGAAAACAATAAACTCCGAGTCAGTCATGAGACTGGTGTGAGAACTCAAAACAGTTTATTTATCTTTAAAATCAAAATAGAGGAATATTTTTAAAGTCAATTCGCAATGCTTTTAAAAATGAGACTACCATAAGGCCTCCCGCACACACACACAATGCAAACGCAGAATCGGAGGAGATTTCTCCTTATGATAGTCAAAGATGCTGGATACGTATTAAAAAGAACATTTGATATTATTACTAGTGCATAGTGTAGAAAAATATTTCGAAAGTAGAATATAAATCTTAGCCAACATACGACCATTATCGTATACCTACTATAGCTACCATCCAAACAGTGGGGCGCCACCATAAGTGAATGATAGGTTCTACAACTAATACCGTACAAGATCGTATTGTTTCTTTGGATTTCCAACAAACGGTCAGGCCAAGGAACTTCCCATTGCCACATGAGAATGCCTCTCGAAGGACGTCCCCGAGAACCAAATCGGATCTCTGCCAACACAAGGCCGGGTTACCCCTAACTGGGTAACTACTAACATGAATATGTCATCCCCCGATCGTAACCGATCTATCCGAGGATCCTCGATTTCCAACAACCACAAAATATGCAGCAACAACATAGGTTAAATATCTGGGCTCCATACCATGATACCACCTCTATCCAGAAGGAATGACATACACTAAAGGGGCGCTACCCCCTAATAACCTTGCCGCATCCTTCCTGTTTTGACCATTTCCGGGGTGTGAGGTCCGACGAAGTCTCCTCCACAAAGCCACGCTTTATACAAAAGTCATGCATTGGGTCAATCAACTGATCATAGAAATGATCACCAAGATAAATGATCAAATGATCCTATCACAAATGATCAACACAATGATCATTTCACAGCAACACTCAGCATGTCACATTACCAAATTGGGAATATATTGCTAATAACCTTCAACTATATAACCTCTGAGCTTGTACGTCTCAGAGAAGGGTGTTAAGCTAAGAGAATAAATTCTCCTCCACCAACAAAAATATATTTGAAAGAAATCAGCTTTATATCTCAATTTGTAATGTCAGACATACAATCCATACAAGTCTGTTCCGGGATCGAACAGAACCGAAGGCACTTACAAAGAAGTCCTTGCAATCCGGATATTCGCTAATCACGACCGGACTTCCCGTCACTAAGGGTGATAAAACCTCTATATCGAAGATCAGTCGATGTAGAGTAACTCGACGGTAATCCTTCCGTTTTCACAAACATCCGGTCTTCAACACCGGTCATCAAATGCAATCCATTACGACGTATCACATACTCGGAATGGGTTATACGACCCCAAGGTCCTTTCCCGGCTAACCCGAATAGTGAGCGCTTATTCAAAAACAAGTGTGGCATTCAAATTCAAGCAATTCACAACAAATACCTATTTAAAGGTAAATATTGATAGTCGGATATTTACCTATCAATAGGCATGCTCAACGTCACCAAATCCAAATAATTTCCCAAATTATTTACTTTCCAAAATATCTTTACTAGATATATATATTTTTCACACTTCAACCATTTGAAAACAAAATTTTCAAATCACTTTTCCTTACTCGGAAATACTTTCAATTCAAAATGGTTCATTTAAACCAATTTAAATAAATCCCTACCGATTTACTTTATATTTACGTTCCAAATCCGTAAATTTATTCCCACACTTTATAAATAAATCAACGTTTATTTTTAAATTAATTCCCCTTTCTTTTATAAATTCCATAGTGAATATATAATCCCAAAATATCTATGATGTACGATTTTCAATCGATTTTCAATATTCACTTTCAATTTATCTTACAAGGATAAATTCTAAAACGTTCATTTCATATTGGAAAACATTTCCATACTTATTCAATAATAAGTACATCACAAATCTATTTATTTTCAACATTTGAAAATATTCGATATACTTAAATCAAAATTTAGTATATATTTCATTCCTTAAGGAAATCATTCACTTAACACATTTATTTGGGCTAAAACGAATGTTGCGTAAAACATTGTTACGACGACCCAAAATCACTAGTATAGGGATTCAAATTTAAAATAGATATATAAATCCCAATACTATACAAAACATTTCCTTTCGAAAACCATTTACTATGACAACAGTGTTATAGTTCACCATTTCCTTCTATTTCTCGAAAACGTCTATTTCAACAA
This sequence comes from Allium cepa, assembly GCA_030765085.1. NCBI lineage: Eukaryota > Viridiplantae > Streptophyta > Magnoliopsida > Asparagales > Amaryllidaceae > Allium > Allium cepa. The sequence goes on along the minus strand of CM060945.1, from coordinate 790,545,351 downwards.
TAAATGTTGAAATCTATGTATTCGATACTTAATGCATTTTAAAACGTCTTTAAAATCATTAACTTCATTTTATAATATTCATTTTGCCAAACATGACCATTTTATTTAATAATATATTCACTGTCCAAAATCGTGAATATAATTCCTTTCATATATTCCTATATCCAACTTATCAAATTCAATTTATTTCGGATTTATAAACAATGTTTATAAACTCCATTTATATTTTTATAAACTTCTATTTATAAAAATCCTTTTTATATCTCATTTTAAATGCAAAAATCTGATTTATAAGTTGATTACTTATAAATCTTATATTTTACAAAATCTATCCATTTTATATCTTCATATTTCATAAATTTTATAAATTTCAATTCACTTATGGAATCCATTTTTATTTCACTTTATTACTTATAAAAACATGTTTTATAATTCCAGTATTTTTAATTTATAAATATCAATTTTATAAATCTTTTATATAAACCGTTTATAATAATTCAAAATTCCCAATTAAACCATTTTATAAATTAATCACTATTTATTTCAAAAATCTTAATTTGGTTATATTTTACAAAAATTATAACTTTTATAACATTAAACTTATAACGTTAATTTATTTAAAATAAATAAATTCAAAATTTTAATAAAACGTATACTTTCAAAAATCACTTTAAAAATTCCTTTAAAAACCAAAAATCATTATTTTAAAACTTCAAAAATGGATCCGATGATGCAACAGCACCAAATAGTCAATCACGACATCCAATTATCATATATCGATATGATAATCAACAAATATCAAAATATCTGTAAATAAATCAATACAGTTGAGGAATCCAGTTGGATCCCTCCAACCTGTTTCCCTGCATCCACAAACATTAGCACAATACCAATTCCGCTCCAGTACGCAATTATCGCGGTATATGGGATTTATAAAATATTATCCGCTTAATAGACGGCGCAATAGGGTCTCATCCGCTATACAATGCGGGAAATCAACAACTGCAATATATACATATGCCAATATATATATATATATATATTGCTATTATATATAATACCAATTTCACTGTTTATGAAATATTCGCGGTATATGTTTTTATTAAATAACATCCGCTTACTAACGGCGCATAAGGTCTATTTTAACAATCAATAGATATCAATCATCATTCAAACATGCATTCCAGAATTTTAAATATAACTATTTAAAATTAAAATCGAAACTGATTCGATTGAGCGAGAAGTTCTCACCTTGGTTGTATTTCCGTTTCAGCTATTTATTTCGAATAAAATTAAACGGACGTTTAATTTTACCCAAAATTTTCACTAACTCCAATAGCTTCCAATCCAGCTCCATAGCATAGTGCTCGTCCATACGATTCCAACGCAATTGATTTCGCATTTTTTTCGATCTCGTATGAAAGAGATACGAATTTTCAAAGTTAAACGAATTTATAATATAAATTTACAACTTTAATCTACATTTTATAACCTACAACTCACATCCTGCCGTCCATCCCCACACACGAGATCACGGCCACACCCTTGCTTCTCCTTCCCACGTCCAGGAAACAAAAAAAAAACGAACCTAAAATCCACTTTAAACCCTAATCTCGCGACCCAATATAAACACCTCCAGGCCGATCAACCAGCGCCGTTCAACTCGCCATCGCCAAATCCATGTTCGGCCAAAGCCGCTTGGAGCTCGGCCTCCTCCTCGCGTACAAAACTGCGAGCAAACGTACAGCCTTCAAACTAAAATTGTCGTCGATCCGCCAGCTCGTTTCCGATCACAGCCGTTGAGATTGAAGATCTCGACGTGCTCTTCATCTTTCGTGTTGGGAGTTTCATCTAATTTCGCGTGGATTGGGAGAGAATTGAAGGGAAAGCTCGTGAATTTCTAGCCATAGACATTGTAACTGGGGGCTAGGTTAAGTTTTGGGCTAGGGTTTACAAATTAGAAGATAGTAGGTCCTTATATAGAAAATTTGGCGAAACACTATTCACCGAAAATTTTCCGAACTCCAAACGAAGCGTGCCGGTTGGCGTTCGTAAGGTTTATCCCACGTTCCGAACACAATGGAACGTGTTTCGGGAGCTAATTCGATCATATGTGTGAGTTATGGCAATAAACGTTCGATTTAAAATTAAATCGGTAATTCAAATTTCTAGGCGTTTTAGTTTGCCGCGGACCAACGGTAAATCCAATTGACATGAAATTTGAAACCATACAATAATATCACATTACAGATCCGATGAAACTAGTTTCGTCGAAATCCGAGACTGTTTGAAAAATGGCTATTTTAACTCGCCAAATAAATATTAAAAACGATTTCGATGCGTTTCGAGCTGCCACGATCAAACGATAACTCCGATTGCTACAAAAATTGAAATCCGATAATAACAAATTATTACGGATCCAATGGAACTAGTTTCGTCCAATTCTGAGACTGTTCGAAAATTGGCTAATTTCACTAGTCGATTAAATATTAAAATATTCAATTTTCACAAATAAACTTCTAATTCGATTTTAAAAGTTCTAAAATATCGTTCTAACTCCAACATGATAAAATAAAATTTTACAAATCATTTTCAATCATATTTAACCCAAAATTCAATTATTTCTGTATTTTCAACTATTAAATTATCCATTTAATTATTCAATTAAATCCAATACTCGAAAAATAAATTATTCGACTTATAAATTCCACTTTTTAATATTTAAATTCAATTAAATATTCAAATTTAAATTATCAAAAATTCTGGGTCGTTACAGATAAATTTAATATTTAATTTCGATTAGAGTATATTGAATATCTATATATATAGATATATCCTACTATATCTAATATCACAACCAATATAGCAATCAATAAATAACTGCAAATCCAACTTATAAATTTTTGAGTGAGAAGTTCTCACCTTTGCTTTTATTTCCATTTGCAATCCACTTCCAATTCAACTTGTTTTCTTCACTATTTTTGAACCTTTTATAAATATTATACACATTCATTAATATTCGAACAAATCAATAACCAATTTTCGTTCTTGATTGTTAAATTAATTGATAGTTTTATTTAAACCACTTTCTTCTTAAATAAATTTATTTTAACTAATTTTCCTTTTATAAATTTTAAATCAACTAATTATTTTACTTTAAATTAATATCTTTAAATCAATTTCTTTTAATAAATTTATTTAACTAAAAATTTAAATTTTAAACAAATTTTATTTAATTTATTTACTCAACCAATAATTTCATTTAAAAATTCAAAATGTGATTTTTCACTAATTCCTTTAAATTTTAAACAGATCACTCCTAACAAATTTGTCTAGTTCAAATTAAACTTCAACTAAATTTACTTAAACCAAAATCTCATTTTCCTAAATATTTCAAATATTTGCTTATATAAATTTCTTCAATATTTTAAAATCCCTTTGTATAAATTTCACTGTTATATATATACATATATATTTATAAATCCTTATAGTTTTTTAAAATCTTATATATATTTATTAAATTTATTCTTAATTTCAAATAAATTAACAAACTGTTTCATTTTTTTATCGTTACTTTCTACAATAGTAAAAACAAGATTTACTTTAAATCCCTTTCCTTTTTAAATCTAACTATTTATATTTTTTTCACTGTATTTAATAAAAATTTTGAAAACAAAACAAAATTTCAAAACTACCTTACTGAAATACGAGAACCCAAAGCCTGCTCTGCCGAGTTCCATCCCATCATCATCCCCTCCCTGACCATCTCGCGCGCCCCATGCTCGAAACTTCACTGCCGCATTCGACCTACCACCACAACTGCTGCTCGACATCTCCCACGAAGTTGAACGCGCCCCTCCCCTCCACGAAATCACCACTGTCTCCATGCCGCCGCCGTGCCGCTCCACCTACCACGGCCTACGCGACTTCACTGACCAAGCCACCATTGTCGATCGCGACCCTAAAATCACCGCTACCCCTCACGCGAGTCGCCCTCAACCTCGCCTTGGCGCCGCCTCATGCTGCGCGCACGCGCGCCTCACTCGATCGCGTCGTCGCCATCGCGATTTGGATCGCGATTTATTTTTTTCTGAGGGCAGCCATTAATTTTGATTGAGAGGGAGAACGAGATTTTGAGAAGAAGCATTCGCGGCTGTTAATAATTTTTTTCCCTCTAGCAATTCAATTTCACAATTAAATAGAGGAACGCGGCCATTCCTTTGCACGATCTCTCCCACGATCTCTTCACGATTTCAGGCGTGATTGTAGGCTGAAAGGAAGGAGAAGACACGATTACTTGATTTACGCGTATTCTTAGGCATAATGTTAGGAGGGTAACGTGCTGAGGTAACTATTTTTAAATTGAATTCGTTGAAAATTTCAATGCGTTTACTCACCGTGTGCTCACATATCAACTCCGAAAAATACGAAATTTGAAATCCGAGAATAATTCAATATTACGGACCCAACGGAACTGGTTTCGTCGAATTCCGAGACTGTGCCTCGGACGGCTATTTTTAAATATCGATTTAAACGATATATTTTCAAACTGAACAAAGCAGTTTCAAATTCGATCCTGAAGCTTCTATTATCTTCAGTATTTTCAATATGAATTTTACAAGCCTTTGAAATATTTTCAATCGGCTTAAAATTGAAGATTCAAATTTTTATTCAACCTCAATAGATTAAACTCTATAATTTAATCACCAAATTCATTCTGATAATTTGAAATTCAAGTCAAACCATCATTCAAATATTTAAAATTAATTAAATATTTTCAAATTAAATTGTTCAAAATTCTGGGTCGTTACATATCTGTGCTAAAAACTCAAAATCAAAACTCCCAAATCAAATAAACATGAACTATATATACTTTATACTCCAGTCCTGTGATTTTAAAGTTGATAAAATTACGTGTCCATTGTTGTAGGTTGCTTATCACTTTTTATTAACATCCAAGTGAAAAACCATTGTCAACATGCTCCACCTTTTCCTATAAAGGATCGTTTAATCTGAACATCAATATGATAAAGAGAATGACGACATCAAATAACCTAATATGACTTTATGCCATAAATTAATAATTATTTAACTACAAATGTATTTTGAAGTTACTGAAAAATTTAAGTAGAATTGATTTTGAAAGAATGAAGAATAAGAAATATTCTCATTTCCTAAATGAAGAATATACTATGAGAAAATAATAAGTGAATTCATCAAAGCATGGTGTACATAATGATATAATTTACCCACCCAATCGCTTCTTTCTTCCACCACAAATTCACCAAATTGCCAGATGACTTCATCCTCAACAAATGCTTCCACGTCTATATCTACGCCACGGAACCTTCATAAGTTCTGTAGAGAGGGAAAAAAATAAAAGTATCAATGTGATATGTTCAGATTCAGGTTTACTTACAATTTACGTCCAAATGATGAAACGTCGATCTTCGCAGCAGCCTTTGCCATAATAATCTTAGGGTTCTTAAATTTCTTCTGTTTGACTTTCTTTACGGCTGTCGCGTCAATGCCTCCGTTCTCCTTGACATCATCATCGCTGTCGTCATCAGATCTAGGCACCGCGCTTGATTCGTCTACATCCACTGCCCCAGCCAAATCTGCCAACGTTTCAACCTTTGGACGACGATCGTTGTTTGAACCTATCACTTTGTTATCAATAACTATTTAACCTAAAACAATCATTTGTATAGTGTTTATGTATGTTACACTTAGATATAATTTGCAAATGTATTCAACTAATCACTCTCAGACACACTAACCAATCTTAAAAGCTTCATACAGAAGAAGAAAACACCTCACCATAATCAAAACTAACCTTAGTGGATTGTCGATCGATCCGTAATCATTAATCATGCTTGAAGTTGGAGAAGATGGTGGGTTGTTGGAATCGCGCTGAAGTGACCTTGGTGGATTGTTGGAGAAGACTGCGGATTGTTAGAGAAGACGTCGAACTATCTTTAGCCGATTATTTGGAATCATGCTGAAGTAGCCCTAATTTTTGCAGTTCAGTGGACTAACCAACGAACAATTGTTGGAGAGGACATTGGAGAAGGCGGTGGATCCAGAATCGCGTGGGATCTGGAGCCGTGTCTTTTTTCAGTGAGAAAGAAATGAGAATTTATCTAGGGTGTTTTAGTTTTGGGAAGGCAATCAGAAGCAGAAGCGAGAAATAGAGACGAAGGTTGAAAGGGTATAATGGGAATTTCAAAAAGACGTGGTTGATTTCATGTTCATTGAATTATCATTATTAGTAGTAGAGATATATTTAAATTGAAATAAAAATATTTTAAAAGAAATAAAAATCTATACCTTACCGTAAATATCCTTTTTCTTTCTGCTTTCTGTTTTTACTTTACGTATTTTATTATATGATATTTAAATCGAAGAATAGAAAAACTGCAAACATCTCTGACATTTCAAACCCATGCTCAAACATCGGTTCTCCCACATCGGCCACTGTCAGGCTTCGACCAAACCGTTGCCTTTCCCAAAGTTGCTCCACGCGTCCGCTGCCTTCGACGAACTACCATGTTACCCACTACGCGACATTCTCTCCACCAACGACTATAGTCGCCACCAACTAGGCGTTCCCCCCTCTTACATCGACCAAAGCCACGACATCGATGCCTCCATCCCCTCTCGAACGTGCTATCCTACTCGGCCGAACACCCCATGATTGTGACCCCAATTCGCCGCGCGCGACTACAAGTCGCGATCGATTGATTTCTTCGAATGAGTATCGATTTCTTTTTTTATTTGTTTGATCGAATTCATCCGATTTAAAGGAGAAAAGGGACGCGGTTGGGATCTGAGGCAATTTGATTTGAAAAGAAAAACTTGACTTTGCTTCAATTGAAAAGAAAGGAGAGGAAGAACGAAGTTTTAAACGAACCTAGTTGCTCTTCTTATTTTTTTTAAAGAACACGTGTGTCCTCAGGGAAAGCACGTGTTGGATGTGGTCAACATTAAATTGAAGGAAAAATATAAAGTTCTGATGTGAGGCAATTTTGACCAGTCAACCCCAAATATATTATATTTGATTTAAATTTAAATCGTTTCGATTTTTCTAACTCACAATCTCGATCTCCTATCGAAGCATGCCGCTAGGCGTTTATAATGTTATATCCCTATTTCGAACGCAATGGAAAAGGTTTCGAGTCCTAATTCGATCATATGGAGAAGATAGCCTTTTGGATCCAATTATTATATTAAATTTTCGATTTCAGTGTGTTTATCTATCCTACGATCACACGACAACTCCAAACACTATAAAATTTGAAATCCGATAATAATACACTATTACAGATCCATTGGAATGGGTTTCATTGAAATTCGAGACTGTGCCCCTGAAAGGGTATTCTTAATATCGAATTAAACGATATATTTTAGAAACTTAACAAAACACTTCCAAATTCAATTATAAGGCTTTCATTATCTACAGTCCTATTAATATTAATTGTAATCCCTTAAAATATTTTTAACAAGCATAAAATTGAAGATTCAATATTTTACCCAAATTTCAATAATTAAATTCAATAATTTAATTGCCAAATAGATAGTGATATTTGAAATTCAAGTTAAACTAACTTTCCATTATTTAAAATCAATTAAATATTTAAATTTCAAATATCCAGAAATTCCGGGTCGTCACATTCCTCCCCTCTTAAAAGAATTTCGTCCTCCAAATTGCTAGTGGAGAAGAATGATCCATAACCCGTTAACTATTTTCCAATCTAAATAGTTTTAACAACACTCATAATAATCCTTTAGTAAAGACACATTATTACTCTTACTAACTTTCCAAACCCATCCATAGGTTTCAAATAATATTATTTACTCAACAATTCAAATTATAATTAAAAACCAAATTTAAATTATCAAAATTTTCTCAAAATTTTTCTAGCTCCCAAAATTTCCAAAAAATTTCGCCAGTGTCTCCTTTATGCTATTAGATCGGTACAACTACAAAATGCCTCTACAGGCCTCCAGATTTCAAAAGAAAACAAAAGCCAAGTGGCTAGAACAGAAAACCATCAAATTTCATATCGAAATTTAAATACATACCTTTTTGTTGAGCAATTCAATTTATCTTCTGTATTCAAAACACTAATTTTCCTTTGCTTTTAAAACACATGTATATCCCACTTAGCAATCATATCCAATCACAAATCTAAATTCATTTTATTCATTTCTTTAAAAAAAATTCAACATTTGTTGTACATAAGCCTGTATGACGTACACATATCATTCGTACGCAATATCAAATTCGAGCGCTCACTCGATCACACAATTTCACTTCCGAACTAGTATCGTTCATCCGACTTCCTAGTGCGAACTTAGATCTGATTTCTGTAACGACCCAGAATTTTGAATAATTTAATTTGAAAATATTTAATTTATTTTAAATATTTGAATGATGGTTTGAATTGAATTTCAAATTATCAGAATGAATTTAGCGATTAAATTATAGAATTTAATCTATTGAAAGTTGAATAAAAATTTGAATCTTCAATTTTAAGCTGATTTAAGATATTTCAAAGGCTTGTAAAATTCATATTGATAATATTGAAGATAATAGAAGCTTCAGAATTGAACTTGAAAGTGAATTGTTCAGTTTTGAAATTTATATCGTTTGAATCGATATTTAAAAATAGCCATCCGAGGCACAGTCTCGGAATTCGACGAAACCAGTTCCATTGGGTCCGTAATATTGAATTATTCTCGGATTTCAATTTTCGTATTTTTCGGAGTTGTTATGTGAGCGTACGAGAGATAAACGCGTCGAAATCAAATTGGATTCAATTTAAATTTAAATTTAAATTTAGTCAATGCACACATGTTCTCCCTTTTCTCACGCGGAAGATTACGCCTAAAATCACGATAGAAATCGTGCAAGCATGCCTCTTCACGTCTTAAAATACTCCTCTCCCCCTTGACTCTCGTTAAAAATCAATTCACAGAAGAAATAAAAAAAAATGGCCGAACTTAAACTTCCCCATCTCCAGTACGTTTCGCCCCTTTCCTACATCCTATTCTCTGCCCAATCGAACGAAGAAAGCAACTAAGGCCGAAGCCCTCTCAGATTCAAATTAAAAAGAAAAAAAAAGAAGAAATCAATGGCCGAAGCCTCAGTAAAATAAAAAATATATATATAAAAAAAATGGGGGATCGCGCGTGGAGATGGCGCGCGCGTAGGTGGAGCGTGGTTCGCGAGATGGCGGCGTCGATTGGCGTGCGCGACATGGTGGGTGGTAGTGGATGGTGAGCGGCGACGTCGAGTAGCTCGCGTGCGCAGGCGTGGGGCGAGGTGATTCGCAACAAAGGCGCGAGTGGCAACGGCGATGGGAGGCTCGAGGCAGTGGTCGCACAAGGCCAGATTGCGGTGGCGATTTGGGGGTGCGGCAATTCGAAATGGAGGCAGCTCGTCTTTTGGGTGGGTTCGTTCTGAGCAGTTAGGGGTCGGCTTTGTCAGGTGATGGTGAGATTCTCGAGCCTGTTGTGAGGTAGTTTTAATTGTTAATATAAATTGTATTTAAAAGAAAAAGATTTATAAAGATTGGTATTTATAAATATGTATATACAGTAAAGTATATATAGCAGTTTGGATCTTCATTTATATATATATATATATATATATATATATGTATGTATATAGACAGAAAGTTCAAAACAATTTAAACTCTTAAATTATAAATAAATAAGTATTTAAATTTAAAACAGTAATTTAAATATCCTATATGCAGTTGAAAAGAAAAATAAGAAGTTGTTAAAAATTTGATTTTTTTTGAAATATATAAATTATTTTAGTTAAAATAATTTATTAAAAAGGAAAATTAGTTAAATAAATTTTTAAAGGAAATTTAGATTAAAACTTAATTTTTATAATTTATTAAAAAGGAATTTGTTAAAAATTAGAAGTATTAGCTTATTTAGAAATCTATTTTAATAACTAAAAATAATTTGTAAAAGAAAATTAGTTAGAAAATTTTACTTATTTGATAAAATGACTTATCAAAAGAAAATATTATTATTTTTGGGAAGAAATGTATAAAAGGAAATAAATGTGGAAATAAGTTTGATTAATTTACTTGTATAATTTATCTTGGAAATAGTTAAAAAGAATCTGTTTAAAATTAAACGAATTGGTTTTAAAATAAAATCACTAGTTAATTTAAAGTTATTTTACAAGGAAAATTTGTTAAGTGAAATGACTTATTTAAAAGGAATCAATTCGAATTTTAAATTTTTAGCTGAAAAGAAAAAAAATCATTGGTTAAAATTAAATGGTTAGTTAATTTAATTTATCCATTTAAAGGAAATTTTTTAATATAAAATTATCAAATGAAAAAGTTATTATTCGATTGTTCGAATATTAATGAATTGTGTAAATAATTTAAAATAGGTATAAAACAAGGAAATCGAGTCAAGATGGAAATGGACTGCAAAATAAATAGCTAAGGTGAGAACTTCTCACTCAAAAGGATTTATTTAAATTTTAAATAGTTAGATTTAAAATTTGTTGATTGAATGATTGAATGCTTGAATGATGATTGTTATATATATATATATTGGATGTGAATAGACCCTATACGCCGTTAGTAAGCGGAGGTTATTTATTACACACATATACCGCGATATTCCACCTCGAAGTGGAATTGGTATTATACTATATATATAGCAATATATATATATTGGCATATGTATATATTGCAGTTGATTGATTTTCCGCATTTTTTTTAGCGGATGAGACCCTATTGCGCCGTTAGTAAGCGGATATATTTTATAAAATCCCATATACCGCGATATTCCGTCTTGAAACGGAATGGTATTGTGCTAATGTCTGTGGATGCAGGGAAACAGGTTGGAGGGATCCAACTGGATTCCTCACAAATATTTGTTTGATTCATATAATGTGATGTTTGATTGTTTATCATGGATGATATATGATGTTTGAAAGTCGTGATTGACTATCGATGTGTTGCATCATCGGATCCAATTTTTTTGAAGTTTAAAAATAACGATTTTGATTTCTAAAGTGATTTTTGAAAATATACGTTTATAAAATATTTTTGGAATTGATTCATCTTAAATAAATAAACGTTATAATTTTAATATTATGAAAATTACGATTTTTGAGAAATACAGTTAAAAGTTGATTTTTGAAAATATGGGATTAGTGATTTTATAAAATAGTTTGAACTGGGATTTCTGAATTTATTATAAGAAGTTTAAAAATAGGATTTATAAAATTTTTATTTTATAAATCAGAATGATAAAATTATAAAAGAGTTTAAAGATGTTTAAAGTAATAATATAAATTGATTTATATTAAAAGATTTATATGTTGATATTTATAAATTTAGAATATCTTGAATTATAAAACAAGCTTTTATAAGTGATAGAATGATTTGTAAATGAATTTCATAAAGGAATGAAATCTATAGAATTTATGAAATTTGATTATTTTATAAATTAAAATGATGAAATTATAAGGAGTTGAAAGACGTTTTAAAATAGTAATATAAATTGTTTTATATTAAAAGATTTATAAATTGATATTTATAAATTAAAAATATTGGAATTATAAAACGAGCTTTTATAAGTATTAGAAAGAATTGTGAATGAATTTCACTAATGAATGAAATTTATAGAATTATAACGGTGAAGTTATAAATAAAATTTTATAAATAAAATTTATAAAGTTATTTAGGAAATAGATGTGGATAAACAAATGAATCTTAGAAGTTATAAGATTTATAGATTTGGGAAGTTTGAAGGAATGATTTTGTAAACAAATAAATTATAAGTATTTAACTTATAATATGAAATTTTAGTATATCATTGAGATATGAAATTGAATAGATTTATAAAGGAAATTTATAAAAGGAGTTGATATAAAATAAATAGAAATAGAATTTATAAACGTTGTTTTATAAATTCGCAACGACTTATTTTGATAAGTAAAATTGTTGTAATTTATTAATGGAGTTATATTCATGTTTTAGACAGTGAATAATCCTTTAAAATAAAATGAATAGAAGTGATGAAATTTATTAACAAGGTATATTCACGTTTTTGAATAGTGAATATTATGTTAAAGAAATTATTTTGGATGTGATGTTTTGAATAGAATTAAAACGATCTAAAGATGTTTTAAAAGGCGTTGAGATTCGAAACCATAGATTTCAACATTTATTGTTGAAATAGATGTTTTCGAGAAATAAAAGGAAATGATAGACTATAACACTGTTGTTATAGTAAACGATTTCCGAAAGGAAATGTTTTGTATAGTATTGGGATTTATATATCTATTTTAATTTTGAATCCCTATACTAGTGATTTTGGGTTGTCGTAACGATGTTTTACGCAACATTCGTTTTGGCCCAAATAAATATGGTTAAGTGAATGATTTCCTTAAAGAATGAAATATATACTTAATTTCGATTAGGGGACATTAAATATTTTCTAAGTATAGAAAATAAAAAGATCTGTGAATTACTTATTTTTAATAAGTATAGAAATGCTTTTCCAATATTAAGTGAATATTTGGAATTTATCTTTTTGAAGATAAATTGAAAATGAATATTAGAAATTGAATGGAAATCGTATATTCATAAATATTTTGGAATGTAAATTCAATATGGAATTTATAAATGAAATTTGGAAAATGAGTTTAAAAATAAATATTGATTTATTTTTGAAGAATGGAGAATATATATCTTGTAAAGATATTTTTTTGAAAAATAAATAATTTGGAAAATTATTTGGAATCTGGTGATGTTGGCATATCTATTGATAGTTCAATAACCGACTATCAATATTTACCTTTAAATAGGTATTTGTTGTGATTTGTTTGAAATTGGATGCCACACTTATTTTTTTAAAATAAGCGCTCACTATTCGGGTTAACCGGGAAAGGACCTTGAGGTCGTATAACCCATTCCGAATATGTGATACGTCGTTATAAATTGCATTCGAAGATCGGTGTTGAAGACCGGATATTTTCGAAAGCGAAAGGGTTTCTTGTTGATTGTCTCTGCACTGGCCGATCCCCGGTATTGAGATCTCCATATGTGATGGGAAATCCGAACGTGATTAGAGATTATTCGGATTGCAAGGACTTCTTTGTAAGTGCCTTCGGTTCTGTTCGAGCCCGGACCAGACTTGCTAAGCTTTGGGCTATGTGATGGGGGGTTCTCGCTTCGCGGTTTGGTGGCGAACGGGAGACTCTTACTCCCACACATCCTCTTTTAGGGGGTTGGTTAGGTGTAACCTGAGACAGTCGAGAGGCTGGCCGTAAAAGCAAGTTTGGGATATCAGTGTAAGCCACGGTGGGGCTGGGATGGTTGAAAAGCCTATCGGTTGTGACCGCTGTCGTCGACCTTTACATTTGGTATCAGAGCTTATGGTTAAGCGACAACCATGGTTCTGTTGGGTGTTACTCATTAGAGATAGAGTCAGCAGTACTCTAGAATGAGTTTGAGTGTAATAATAGATATGAGCGCGTATTTGTTAGTGAATATAAAATTGTTTTTGAATCGGGTAAATAAGATATTTTTGCCCAAAACTATTTTTGTATAGAAAAAAATAATTTTCTATGAATTATTATAGTATATGGTTGCATGGTTGTTAATAATATTAAATTATTATCATTAGCATATGGAATTAAATAAGAAATAAAATGGATTAAATTCAAGTAAACTAACTTGATAAATTATTAATTCCTGGACTAATGAATGGGAATTTGAATTGGTTAAATTAAAGTTTAGTCGTGAGCTAAATTTGAAAATAAATTTGAATTTGTATATAAATTCAAGTAGGTAAAGGAAATAAATTGAAATTTCAAATGAATTAGTGAATGAAACTAATTTAAGGTAGTAATATGAATTGGTAAATTTTAATTCGAATGGAATTGAAATTGTGAATTGAATTCAAATGAATTGAAATGTAAAAAATTGAATGAAATTGGATATGTAACTTCAAATAGTGAAGTAAAAACGTATATGAAGCATATGTTGAAAATTTTGTAATGAATTGGCAAAATGGTTTGAATGTTGGAATTGGATTTGAATGCTACTACTAGCAGGTTATACAGGTGTATAAAGGAATTTGGATTTTGATTTTGAAGATAAAATTAAATTGCTCGACAAAAAGGTACGTATTTCAATTTCAGTATGAAATTTGATGATTTTCTTCTCTAGCCACTTGGCTTTCTCTTTTCTTTTTGATTCTGAGGGGCCGTGGTGCCATTTTGTAGTCGTACCGAGCTAGCCGCGCAAACGAGACGCTGGCGAAATTTTTCGAAAATTTAGGGTGTTAGAAAAATTTTGAGAAATTTTGAAAGTTTGAAATTTGAATTTGAATTGTTAGGAGAACAATGTTGTTTGAAACCTATAATTGAAGTTGGAAAGCTAGTTGAAATGATAATGAATCTCTAGTAAAAAGATTTAGGTTAGTAAGTTGATAAAACTATTTGGATTGTGTAAAATGATAGACGGGATATGGGCATTCTTCTTAACTTGTAATTTCGGGACGAAATTCTTTTAAGGGGGGAAGATTGTAACGACCCAGAATTTTGAATAATTTAATTTGAAAATATTTAATTTATTTTAAATATTTGAATGATGGTTTGAATTGAATTTCAAATTATCAGAATGAATTTAGCGATTAAATTATAGAATTTAATCTATTGAAAGTTGAATAAAAATTTGAATCTTCAATTTTAAGCTGATTTAAGATATTTCAAAGGCTTGTAAAATTCATATTGATAATATTGAAGATGATAGAAGCTTCAGAATTGAACTTGAAAGTGAATTGTTCAGTTTTGAAATTTATATCGTTTGAATCGATATTTAAAAATAGCCGTCCGAGGCACAGTCTCGGAATTCGACGAAACCAGTTCCATTGGGTCCGTAATATTGAATTATTCTCGGATTTCAATTTTCGTATTTTTCGGAGTTGTTATGTGAGCGTACGAGAGATAAACGCGTCGAAATCAAATTGGATTCAATTTAAATTTAAATTTAAATTTAGTCAATGCACACACGTTCTCCCTTTTCTCACGTAGAAGATTACGCCTAAAATCACGATAGAAATCGTGCAAGCATGCCTCTTCACGTCTTAAAATACTCCTATCCCCCTTCACTCTCGTTCAAAATCAATTCAAAGAAGAAATAAAAAAAAATGGCCGAACTTAAACTTCCCCATCTCCAGTACGTTTCGCCCCTTTCCTTCTTCCTATTCTCTGCCCAATCGAACGAAGAAAGCAACTAAGGCCGAAGCCCTCTCAGATTCAAATTAAAAAGAAAAAAAAGAAGAAATCAATGGCCGAAGCCTCGGTAAAATAAAAAAAAATGGGGGATCGCGCGTGGAGATGGCGCGCGCGTAGGTGGAGCGTGGTTCGCGAGATGGCGGCATCGATTGGCGTGCGCGACATGGTGGGTGGTAGTGGATGGTGAGCGGCGACGTCGAGTAGCTCGCGTGCGCAGGCGTGGGGCGAGGTGATTCGCGGCAAAGGCGCGAGTGGCAACGGCGATGGGAGGCTCGAGGCAGTGGTCGCGCAAGGCCAGATTGCGGTGGCGATTTGGGGATGCGGCAATTCGAAATGGAGGCAGCTCGTCTTTTGGGTGGGTTCGTTCTGAGCAGTTAGGGGTCGGCTTTGTCAGGTGATGGTGAGATTCTCGAGCCTGTTGTGAGGTAGTTTTAATTGTTAATATAAATTGTATTTAAAAGAAAAAGATTTATAAAGATTGGTATTTATAAATATGTATATACAGTAAAGTATATATAGCAGTTTGGATCTTCATTTATATATATATATATATATATATATATATATATGTATGTATGTATGTATATAGACAGAAAGTTCAAAACAATTTAAACTCTTAAATTATAAATAAATAAGTAGTTAAATTTAAAACAGTAATTTAAATATCCTATATGCAGTTGAAAAGAAAAATAAGAAGTTGTTAAAAATATGATTTTTTTTGAAATATATAAATTATTTTAGTTAAAATAATTTATTAAAAAGGAAAATTAGTTAAATAAATTTTTAAAGGAAATTTAGATTAAAAATTAATTTTTATAATTTATTAAAAAGGAATTTGTTAAAAATTAGAAGTATTAGCTTATTTAGAAATCTATTTTAATAACTAAAAATAATTTGTAAAAGAAAATTAGTTAGAAAATTTTACTTATTTGATAAAATGACTTATCAAAAGAAAATATTATTATTTTTGGGAAGAAATGTATAAAAGGAAATAAATGTGGAAATAAGTTTGATTAATTTACTTGTATAATTTATCTTGGAAATAGTTAAAAAGAATCTGTTTAAAATTAAACGAATTGGTTTTAAAATAAAATCACTAGTTAATTTAAAGTTATTTTACAAGGAAAATTTGTTAAGTGAAATGACTTATTTAAAAGGAATCAATTCGAATTTTAAATTTTTAGCTGAAAAGAAAAAAAATCATTGGTTAAAATTAAATGGTTAGTTAATTTAATTTATCCATTTAAAGGAAATTTGTTAATATAAAATTATCAAATGAAAAAGTTATTATTCGATTGTTCGAATATTAATGAATTGTGTAAATAAATTAAAATAGGTATAAAACAAGGAAATCGAGTCAAGATGGAAATGGACTGCAAAATAAATAGCTAAGGTGAGAACTTCTTACTCAAAAGGATTTATTTAAATTTTAAATAGTTAGATTTAAAATTTGTTGATTGAATGATTGAATGCTTGAATGATGATTATTATATATATATATATATATATATTGGATGTGAATAGACCCTATACGCCGTTAGTAAGCGGAGGTTATTTATTACACACATATACCGCGATATTCCACCTCGAAGTGGAATTGGTATTATATTATATATATAGCAATATATATATATTGCATATGTATATATTGCAGTTGATTGATTTCCCGCATTTTTTTAGCGGATGAGACCCTATTGCGCCGTTAGTAAGCGGATATATTTTATAAAATCCCATATACCGCGATATTCCGTCTTGAAACGGAATGGTATTGTGCTAATGTCTGTGGATGCAGGGAAACAGGTTGGAGGGATCCAACTGGATTCCTCACAAATATTTGTTTGATTCATATATTGTGATGTTTGATTGTTTATCATGGATGATATATGATGTTTGAAAGTCGTGATTGACTATCGATGTGTTGCATCATCGGATCCAATTTTTTTGAAGTTTAAAAATAACGATTTTGATTTCTAAAGTGATTTTTGGAAATATATGTTTATAAAATATTTTTGGAATTGATTCATCTTAAATAAATAAACGTTATAATTTTAATATTATGAAAATTATGATTTTTGAGAAATACAGTTAAAAGTTGATTTTTGAAAATATGGGATTAGTGATTTTATAAAATAGTTTGAACTGGGATTTCTGAATTTATTATAAGAAGTTTAAAAATAGGATTTATAAAATTTTTATTTTATAAATCAGAATGATGAAATTATAAAAGAGTTTAAAGATGTTTAAAGTAATAATATAAATTGATTTATATTAAAAGATTTATAAGTTGATATTTATAAATTTAGAATATCTTGAATTATAAAACGAGCTTTTATAAGTGATAGAATGATTTGTAAATGAATTTCATAAAGGAATGAAATCTATAGAATTTATGAAATTTGATTATTTTATAAATTAAAATGATGAAATTATAAGGAGTTGAAAGACGTTTTAAAATAGTAATATAAATTGTTTTATATTAAAAGATTTATAAATTGATATTTATAAATTAAAAATATTGGTATTATAAAACGAGCTTTTATAAGTATTAGAAAGAATTGTGAATGAATTTCACTAATGAATGAAATTTATAGAATTATAACGGTGAAGTTATAAATAGAATTTTATAAATAAAATTTATAAAGTTATTTAGGAAATAGATGTGGATAATTAAATGAATCTTAGAAGTTATAAGATTTATAGATTTGGGAAGTTTGAAGGAATGATTTTGTAAACAAATAAATTATAAGTATTTAACTTATAATATGAAATTTTAGTATATCATTGAGATATGAAATTGAATAGATTATAAAGGAAATTTATAAAAGGAGTTGATATAAAATAAATAGAAATAGAATTTATAAACGTTGTTTTATAAATTCGCAACGACTTATTTTGATAAGTAAAATTGTTGTAATTTATTAATGGAGTTATATTCATGTTTTAGACAGTGAATAATCCTTTAAAATAAAATGAATAGAAGTGATGAAATTTATTAACAAGGTATATTCACGTTTTTGAATAGTGAATATTATGTTAAAGAAATTATTTTGGATGTGATGTTTTGAATAGAATTAAAACGATCTAAAGATGTTTTAAAAGGCGTTGAGATTCGAAACCATAGATTTCAACATTTATTGTTGAAATAGATGTTTTCGAGAAATAAAAGGAAATGATAGACTATAACACTGTTGTTATAGTAAACGATTTCCGAAAGGAAATGTTTTGTATAGTATTGGGATTTATATATCTATTTTAATTTTGAATCCCTATACTAGTGATTTTGGGTTGTCGTAACGATGTTTTACGCAACATTCGTTTTGGCCCAAATAAATATGGTTAAGTGAATGATTTCCTTAAAGAATGAAATATATACTTAATTTCGATTAGGGTATATTAAATATTTTCTAAGTATAGAAAATAAAAAGATCTGTGAATTACTTATTTTTAATAAGTATAGAAATGCTTTTCCAATATTAAGTGAATATTTGGAATTTATCTTTTTGAAGATAAATTGAAAATGAATATTAGAAATTGAATGGAAATCGTATATTCATAAATATTTTGGAATGTAAATTCAATATGGAATTTATAAATGAAATTTGGAAAATGAGTTTAAAAATAAATATTGATTTATTTTTGAAGAATGGAGAATATATATCTTGTAAAGATATTTTTTTGAAAAATAAATAATTTGGAAAATTATTTGGAATCTGGTGATGTTGGCATATCTATTGATAGTTCAATAACCGACTATCAATATTTACCTTTAAATAGGTATTTGTTGTGATTTGTTTGAAATTGGATGCCACACTTATTTTTTTAAAATAAGCGCTCACTATTCGGGTTAACCGGGAAAGGACCTTGAGGTCGTATAACCCATTCCGAATATGTGATACGTCGTTATAAATTGCATTCGAAGATCGGTGTTGAAGACCGGATATTTTCGAAAGCGAAAGGGTTTCTTGTTGATTGTCTCTGCACTGGCCGATCCCCGGTATTGAGATCTCCATATGTGATGGGAAATCCGAACGTGATTAGAGATTATTCGGATTGCAAGGACTTCTTTGTAAGTGCCTTCGGTTCTGTTCGAGCCCGGACCAGACTTGCTAAGCTTTGGGCTATGTGATGGGGGGTTCTCGCTTCGCGGTTTGGTGGCGAACGGGAGACTCTTACTCCCACACATCCTCTTTTAGGGGGTTGGTTAGGTGTAACCTGAGACAGTCGAGAGGCTGGCCGTAAAAGCAAGTTTGGGATATCAGTGTAAGCCACGGTGGGGCTGGGATGGTTGAAAAGCCTATCGGTTGTGACCGCTGTCGTCGACCTTTACATTTGGTATCAGAGCTTATGGTTAAGCGACAACCATGGTTCTGTTGGGTGTTACTCATTAGAGATAGAGTCAGCAGTACTCTAGAATGAGTTTGAGTGTAATAATAGATATGAGCGCGTATTTGTTAGTGAATATAAAATTGTTTTTGAATCGGGTAAATAAGATATTTTTGCCCAAAACTATTTTTGTATAGAAAAAAATAATTTTCTATGAATTATTATAGTATATGGTTGCATGGTTGTTAATAATATTAAATTATTATCATTAGCATATGGAATTAAATAAGAAATAAAATGGATTAAATTCAAGTAAACTAACTTGATAAATTATTAATTCCTGGACTAATGAATGGGAATTTGAATTGGTTAAATTAAAGTTTAGTCGTGAGCTAAATTTGAAAATAAATTTGAATTTGTATATAAATTCAAGTAGGTAAAGGAAATAAATTGAAATTTCAAATGAATTAGTGAATGAAACTAATTTAAGGTAGTAATATGAATTGGTAAATTTTAATTCGAATGGAATTGAAATTGTGAATTGAATTCAAATGAATTGAAATGTAAAAAATTGAATGAAATTGGATATGTAACTTCAAATAGTGAAGTAAAAACGTATATGAAGCATATGTTGAAAATTTTGTAATGAATTGGCAAAATGGTTTGAATGTTGGAATTGGATTTGAATGCTACTACTAGCAGGTTATACAGGTGTATAAAGGAATTTGGATTTTGATTTTGAAGATAAAATTAAATTGCTCGACAAAAAGGTACGTATTTCAATTTCAGTATGAAATTTGATGATTTTCTTCTCTAGCCACTTGGCTTTCTCTTTTCTTTTTGATTCTGAGGGGCCGTGGTGCCATTTTGTAGTCGTACCGAGCTAGCCGCGCAAACGAGACGCTGGCGAAATTTTTCGAAAATTTAGGGTGTTAGAAAAATTTTGAGAAATTTTGAAAGTTTGAAATTTGAATTTGAATTGTTAGGAGAACAATGTTGTTTGAAACCTATAATTGAAGTTCGAAAGCTAGTTGAAATGATAATGAATCTCTAGTAAAAAGATTTAGGTTAGTAAGTTGATAAAACTATTTGGATTGTGTAAAATGATAGACGGGATATGGGCATTCTTCTTAACTTGTAATTTCGGGACGAAATTCTTTTAAGGGGGGAAGATTGTAACGACCCAGAATTTTGAATAATTTAATTTGAAAATATTTAATTTATTTTAAATATTTGAATGATGGTTTGAATTGAATTTCAAATTATCAGAATGAATTTAGCGATTAAATTATAGAATTTAATCTATTGAAAGTTGAATAAAAATTTGAATCTTCAATTTTAAGCTGATTTAAGATATTTCAAAGGCTTGTAAAATTCATATTGATAATATTGAAGATGATAGAAGCTTCAGAATTGAACTTGAAAGTGAATTGTTCAGTTTTGAAATTTATATCGTTTGAATCGATATTTAAAAATAGCCGTCCGAGGCACAGTCTCGGAATTCGACGAAACCAGTTCCATTGGGTCCGTAATATTGAATTATTCTCGGATTTCAATTTTCGTATTTTTCGGAGTTGTTATGTGAGCGTACGAGAGATAAACGCGTCGAAATCAAATTGGATTCAATTTAAATTTAAATTTAAATTTAGTCAATGCACACACGTTCTCCCTTTTCTCACGTAGAAGATTACGCCTAAAATCACGATAGAAATCGTGCAAGCATGCCTCTTCACGTCTTAAAATACTCCTATCCCCCTTCACTCTCGTTCAAAATCAATTCAAAGAAGAAATAAAAAAAAATGGCCGAACTTAAACTTCCCCATCTCCAGTACGTTTCGCCCCTTTCCTTCTTCCTATTCTCTGCCCAATCGAACGAAGAAAGCAACTAAGGCCGAAGCCCTCTCAGATTCAAATTAAAAAGAAAAAAAAAGAAGAAATCAATGGCCGAAGCCTCGGTAAAATAAAAAAAAATGGGGGATCGCGCGTGGAGATGGCGCGCGCGTAGGTGGAGCGTGGTTCGCGAGATGGCGGCATCGATTGGCGTGCGCGACATGGTGGGTGGTAGTGGATGGTGAGCGGCGACGTCGAGTAGCTCGCGTGCGCAGGCGTGGGGCGAGGTGATTCGCGGCAAAGGCGCGAGTGGCAACGACGATGGGAGGCTCGAGGCAGTGGTCGCGCAAGGCCAGATTGCGGTGGCGATTTGGGGATGCGGCAATTCGAAATGGAGGCAGCTCGTCTTTTGGGTGGGTTCGTTCTGAGCAGTTAGGGGTCGGCTTTGTCAGGTGATGGTGAGATTCTCGAGCCTGTTGTGAGGTAGTTTTAATTGTTAATATAAATTGTATTTAAAAGAAAAAGATTTATAAAGATTGGTATTTATAAATATGTATATACAGTAAAGTATATATAGCAGTTTGGATCTTCATTTATATATATATATATATATATATGTATGTATGTATATAGACAGAAAGTTCAAAACAATTTAAACTCTTAAATTATAAATAAATAAGTAGTTAAATTTAAAACAGTAATTTAAATATCCTATATGCAGTTGAAAAGAAAAATAAGAAGTTGTTAAAAATATGATTTTTTTTGAAATATATAAATTATTTTAGTTAAAATAATTTATTAAAAAGGAAAATTAGTTAAATAAATTTTTAAAGGAAATTTAGATTAAAAATTAATTTTTATAATTTATTAAAAAGGAATTTGTTAAAAATTAGAAGTATTAGCTTATTTAGAAATCTATTTTAATAACTAAAAATAATTTGTAAAAGAAAATTAGTTAGAAAATTTTACTTATTTGATAAAATGACTTATCAAAAGAAAATATTATTATTTTTGGGAAGAAATGTATAAAAGGAAATAAATGTGGAAATAAGTTTGATTAATTTACTTGTATAATTTATCTTGGAAATAGTTAAAAAGAATCTGTTTAAAATTAAACGAATTGGTTTTAAAATAAAATCACTAGTTAATTTAAAGTTATTTTACAAGGAAAATTTGTTAAGTGAAATGACTTATTTAAAAGGAATCAATTCGAATTTTAAATTTTTAGCTGAAAAGAAAAAAAATCATTGGTTAAAATTAAATGGTTAGTTAATTTAATTTATCCATTTAAAGGAAATTTGTTAATATAAAATTATCAAATGAAAAAGTTATTATTCGATTGTTCGAATATTAATGAATTGTGTAAATAAATTAAAATAGGTATAAAACAAGGAAATCGAGTCAAGATGGAAATGGACTGCAAAATAAATAGCTAAGGTGAGAACTTCTTACTCAAAAGGATTTATTTAAATTTTAAATAGTTAGATTTAAAATTTGTTGATTGAATGATTGAATGCTTGAATGATGATTATTATATATATATATATATATATATATATATATATATTGGATGTGAATAGACCCTATACGCCGTTAGTAAGCGGAGGTTATTTATTACACACATATACCGCGATATTCCACCTCGAAGTGGAATTGGTATTATATTATATATATAGCAATATATATATATTGCATATGTATATATTGCAGTTGATTGATTTCCCGCATTTTTTTAGCGGATGAGACCCTATTGCGCCGTTAGTAAGCGGATATATTTTATAAAATCCCATATACCGCGATATTCCGTCTTGAAACGGAATGGTATTGTGCTAATGTCTGTGGATGCAGGGAAACAGGTTGGAGGGATCCAACTGGATTCCTCACAAATATTTGTTTGATTCATATATTGTGATGTTTGATTGTTTATCATGGATGATATATGATGTTTGAAAGTCGTGATTGACTATCGATGTGTTGCATCATCGGATCCAATTTTTTTGAAGTTTAAAAATAACGATTTTGATTTCTAAAGTGATTTTTGGAAATATATGTTTATAAAATATTTTTGGAATTGATTCATCTTAAATAAATAAACGTTATAATTTTAATATTATGAAAATTATGATTTTTGAGAAATACAGTTAAAAGTTGATTTTTGAAAATATGGGATTAGTGATTTTATAAAATAGTTTGAACTGGGATTTCTGAATTTATTATAAGAAGTTTAAAAATAGGATTTATAAAATTTTTATTTTATAAATCAGAATGATGAAATTATAAAAGAGTTTAAAGATGTTTAAAGTAATAATATAAATTGATTTATATTAAAAGATTTATAAGTTGATATTTATAAATTTAGAATATCTTGAATTATAAAACGAGCTTTTATAAGTGATAGAATGATTTGTAAATGAATTTCATAAAGGAATGAAATCTATAGAATTTATGAAATTTGATTATTTTATAAATTAAAATGATGAAATTATAAGGAGTTGAAAGACGTTTTAAAATAGTAATATAAATTGTTTTATATTAAAAGATTTATAAATTGATATTTATAAATTAAAAATATTGGTATTATAAAACGAGCTTTTATAAGTATTAGAAAGAATTGTGAATGAATTTCACTAATGAATGAAATTTATAGAATTATAACGGTGAAGTTATAAATAGAATTTTATAAATAAAATTTATAAAGTTATTTAGGAAATAGATGTGGATAATTAAATGAATCTTAGAAGTTATAAGATTTATAGATTTGGGAAGTTTGAAGGAATGATTTTGTAAACAAATAAATTATAAGTATTTAACTTATAATATGAAATTTTAGTATATCATTGAGATATGAAATTGAATAGATTTATAAAGGAAATTTATAAAAGGAGTTGATATAAAATAAATAGAAATAGAATTTATAAACGTTGTTTTATAAATTCGCAACGACTTATTTTGATAAGTAAAATTGTTGTAATTTATTAATGGAGTTATATTCATGTTTTAGACAGTGAATAATCCTTTAAAATAAAATGAATAGAAGTGATGAAATTTATTAACAAGGTATATTCACGTTTTTGAATAGTGAATATTATGTTAAAGAAATTATTTTGGATGTGATGTTTTGAATAGAATTAAAACGATCTAAAGATGTTTTAAAAGGCGTTGAGATTCGAAACCATAGATTTCAACATTTATTGTTGAAATAGATGTTTTCGAGAAATAAAAGGAAATGATAGACTATAACACTGTTGTTATAGTAAACGATTTCCGAAAGGAAATGTTTTGTATAGTATTGGGATTTATATATCTATTTTAATTTTGAATCCCTATACTAGTGATTTTGGGTTGTCGTAACGATGTTTTACGCAACATTCGTTTTGGCCCAAATAAATATGGTTAAGTGAATGATTTCCTTAAAGAATGAAATATATACTTAATTTCGATTAGGGTATATTAAATATTTTCTAAGTATAGAAAATAAAAAGATCTGTGAATTACTTATTTTTAATAAGTATAGAAATGCTTTTCCAATATTAAGTGAATATTTGGAATTTATCTTTTTGAAGATAAATTGAAAATGAATATTAGAAATTGAATGGAAATCGTATATTCATAAATATTTTGGAATGTAAATTCAATATGGAATTTATAAATGAAATTTGGAAAATGAGTTTAAAAATAAATATTGATTTATTTTTGAAGAATGGAGAATATATATCTTGTAAAGATATTTTTTTGAAAAATAAATAATTTGGAAAATTATTTGGAATCTGGTGATGTTGGCATATCTATTGATAGTTCAATAACCGACTATCAATATTTACCTTTAAATAGGTATTTGTTGTGATTTGTTTGAAATTGGATGCCACACTTATTTTTTTAAAATAAGCGCTCACTATTCGGGTTAACCGGGAAAGGACCTTGAGGTCGTATAACCCATTCCGAATATGTGATACGTCGTTATAAATTGCATTCGAAGATCGGTGTTGAAGACCGGATATTTTCGAAAGCGAAAGGGTTTCTTGTTGATTGTCTCTGCACTGGCCGATCCCCGGTATTGAAATCTCCATATGTGATGGGAAATCCGAACGTGATTAGAGATTATTCGGATTGCAAGGACTTCTTTGTAAGTGCCTTCGGTTCTGTTCGAGCCCGGACCAGACTTGCTAAGCTTTGGGCTATGTGATGGGGGGTTCTCGCTTCGCGGTTTGGTGGCGAACGGGAGACTCTTACTCCCACACATCCTCTTTTAGGGGGTTGGTTAGGTGTAACCTGAGACAGTCGAGAGGCTGGCCGTAAAAGCAAGTTTGGGATATCAGTGTAAGCCACGGTGGGGCTGGGATGGTTGAAAAGCCTATCGGTTGTGACCGCTGTCGTCGACCTTTACATTTGGTATCAGAGCTTATGGTTAAGCGACAACCATGGTTCTGTTGGGTGTTACTCATTAGAGATAGAGTCAGCAGTACTCTAGAATGAGTTTGAGTGTAATAATAGATATGAGCGCGTATTTGTTAGTGAATATAAAATTGTTTTTGAATCGGGTAAATAAGATATTTTTGCCCAAAACTATTTTTGTATAGAAAAAAATAATTTTCTATGAATTATTATAGTATATGGTTGCATGGTTGTTAATAATATTAAATTATTATCATTAGCATATGGAATTAAATAAGAAATAAAATGGATTAAATTCAAGTAAACTAACTTGATAAATTATTAATTCCTGGACTAATGAATGGGAATTTGAATTGGTTAAATTAAAGTTTAGTCGTGAGCTAAATTTGAAAATAAATTTGAATTTGTATATAAATTCAAGTAGGTAAAGGAAATAAATTGAAATTTCAAATGAATTAGTGAATGAAACTAATTTAAGGTAGTAATATGAATTGGTAAATTTTAATTCGAATGGAATTGAAATTGTGAATTGAATTCAAATGAATTGAAATGTAAAAAATTGAATGAAATTGGATATGTAACTTCAAATAGTGAAGTAAAAACGTATATGAAGCATATGTTGAAAATTTTGTAATGAATTGGCAAAATGGTTTGAATGTTGGAATTGGATTTGAATGCTACTACTAGCAGGTTATACAGGTGTATAAAGGAATTTGGATTTTGATTTTGAAGATAAAATTAAATTGCTCGACAAAAAGGTACGTATTTCAATTTCAGTATGAAATTTGATGATTTTCTTCTCTAGCCACTTGGCTTTCTCTTTTCTTTTTGATTCTGAGGGGCCGTGGTGCCATTTTGTAGTCGTACCGAGCTAGCCGCGCAAACGAGACGCTGGCGAAATTTTTCGAAAATTTAGGGTGTTAGAAAAATTTTGAGAAATTTTGAAAGTTTGAAATTTGAATTTGAATTGTTAGGAGAACAATGTTGTTTGAAACCTATAATTGAAGTTGGAAAGCTAGTTGAAATGATAATGAATCTCTAGTAAAAAGATTTAGGTTAGTAAGTTGATAAAACTATTTGGATTGTGTAAAATGATAGACGGGATATGGGCATTCTTCTTAACTTGTAATTTCGGGACGAAATTCTTTTAAGGGGGGAAGATTGTAACGACCCAGAATTTTGAATAATTTAATTTGAAAATATTTAATTTATTTTAAATATTTGAATGATGGTTTGAATTGAATTTCAAATTATCAGAATGAATTTAGCGATTAAATTATAGAATTTAATCTATTGAAAGTTGAATAAAAATTTGAATCTTCAATTTTAAGCTGATTTAAGATATTTCAAAGGCTTGTAAAATTCATATTGATAATATTGAAGATGATAGAAGCTTCAGAATTGAACTTGAAAGTGAATTGTTCAGTTTTGAAATTTATATCGTTTGAATCGATATTTAAAAATAGCCGTCCGAGGCACAGTCTCGGAATTCGACGAAACCAGTTCCATTGGGTCCGTAATATTGAATTATTCTCGGATTTCAATTTTCGTATTTTTCGGAGTTGTTATGTGAGCGTACGAGAGATAAACGCGTCGAAATCAAATTGGATTCAATTTAAATTTAAATTTAGTCAATGCACACACGTTCTCCCTTTTCTCACGTAGAAGATTACGCCTAAAATCACGATAGAAATCGTGCAAGCATGCCTCTTCACGTCTTAAAATACTCCTCTCCCCCTTCACTCTCGTTCAAAATCAATTCACAGAAGAAATAAAAAAAATGGCCGAACTTAAACTTCCCCATCTCCAGTACGTTTCGCCCCTTTCCTTCTTCCTATTCTCTGCCCAATCGAACGAAGAAAGCAACTAAGGCCGAAGCCCTCTCAGATTCAAATTAAAAAGAAAAAAAAAAGAAGAAATCAATGGCCGAAGCCTCAGTAAAATATAAAAAATATATATATAAAAATATGGGGGATCGCGCGTGGAGATGGCGCGCGCGTAGGTGGAGCGTGGTTCGCGAGATGGCGGCATCGATTGGCGTGCGCGACATGGTGGGTGGTAGTGGATGGTGAGCGGCGACGTCGAGTAGCTCGCGTACGCAGGCGTGGGGCGAGGTGATTCGCGGCAAAGGCGCGAGTGGCAACGGCGATGGGAGGCTCGAGGCAGTGGTCGCGCAAGGCCAGATTGCGGTGGCGATTTGGGGATGCGGCAATTCGAAATGGAGGCAGCTCGTCTTTTGGGTGGGTTCGTTCTGAGTAGTTAGGGGTCGGCTTTGTCGGGTGATGGTGAGATTCTCGAGCCTGTTGTGAGGTAGTTTTAATTGTTAATATAAATTGTATTTAAAAGAAAAAGATTTATAAAGATTGGTATTTATAAATATGTATATACAATAAAGTATATATAGCAGTTTGGATCTTCATTTATATATATATATATATATGTATATAGACAGAAAGTTCAAAACAATTTAAACTCTTAAATTATAAATAAATAAGTAATTAAATTTAAAACAGTAATTTAAATATCCTATATGCAGTTGAAAAGAAAAATAAGAAGTTGTTAAAAATTTGATTTTTTTTGAAATATATAAATTATTTTAGTTAAAATAATTTATTAAAAAGGAAAATTAGTTAAATAAATTTTTAAAGGAAATTTAGATTAAAACTTAATTTTTATAATTTATTAAAAAGGAATTTGTTAAAAATTAGAAGTATTAGCTTATTTAGAAATCTATTTTAATAACTAAAAATAATTTGTAAAAGAAAATTAGTTAGAAAATTTTACTTATTTGATAAAATGACTTATCAAAAGAAAATATTATTATTTTTGGGAAGAAATGTATAAAAGGAAATAAATGTGGAAATAAGTTTGATTAATTTACTTGTATAATTTATCTTGGAAATATTTAAAAAGAATCTGTTTAAAATTAAACGAATTGGTTTTAAAATAAAATCACTAGTTAATTTAAAGTTATTTTACAAGGAAAATTTGTTAAGTGAAATGACTTATTTAAAAGGAATCAATTCGAATTTTAAATTTTTAGCTGAAAAGAAAAAAAATCATTGGTTAAAATTAAATGGTTAGTTAATTTAATTTATCCATTTAAAGGAAATTTGTTAATATAAAATTATCAAATGAAAAAGTTATTATTCGATTGTTCGAATATTAATGAATTGTGTAAATAATTTAAAATAGGTTTAAAACAAGGAAATCGAGTCAAGATGGAAATGGACTGCAAAATAAATAGCTAAGGTGAGAACTTCTCACTCAAAAGGATTTATTTAAATTTTAAATAGTTAGATTTAAAATTTGTTGATTGAATGATTGAATGCTTGAATGATGATTATTATATATATATATATATATATATATATATATATATATATATATATATATATATATTGGATGTGAATAGACCCTATACGCCGTTAGTAAGCGGAGGTTATTTATTACACACATATACCGCGATATTCCACCTCGAAGTGGAATTGGTATTATATTATATATATAGCAATATATATATATATATATATATTGGCATATGTATATATTGCAATTGATTGATTTCCCGCATTTTTTTTAGCGGATGGGACCCTATTGCGCCGTTAGTAAGCGGATATATTTTATAAAATCCCATATACCGCGATATTCCGTCTTGAAACGGAATGGTATTGTGCTAATGTCTGTGGATGCAGGGAAACAGGTTGGAGGGATCCAATTGGATTCCTCACAAATATTTGTTTGATTCATATATTGTGATGTTTGATTGTTTATCATGGATGATATATGATGTTTAAAAGTCGTGATTGACTATCGATGTGTTGCATCATAGGATCCAATTTTTTTGAAGTTTAAAAATAACGATTTTGATTTCTAAAGTGATTTTTGAAAATATACGTTTATAAAATATTTTTGGAATTGATTCATCTTAAATAAATAAACGTTATAATTTTAATATTATGAAAATTATGATTTTTGAGAAATACAGTTAAAAGTTGATTTTTGAAAATATAGGATTAGTGATTTTATAAAATAGTTTGAACTGGGATTTCTGAATTTATTATAAGAAGTTTAAAAATAGGATTTATAAAATTTTTATTTTATAAATCAGAATGATGAAATTATAAAAGAGTTTAAAGATGTTTAAAGTAATAATATAAATTGATTTATATTAAAAGATTTATAAGTTGATATTTATAAATTTAGAATATCTTGAATTATAAAACGAGCTTTTATAAGTGATAGAATGATTTGTAAATGAATTTCATAAAGGAATGAAATCTATAGAATTTATGAAATTTGATTATTTTATAAATTAAAATGATGAAATTATAAGGAGTTGAAAGACGTTTTAAAATAGTAATATAAATTGTTTTATATTAAAAGATTTATAAATTGATATTTATAAATTAAAAATATTGGAATTATAAAACGAGCTTTTATAAGTATTAGAAAGAATTGTGAATGAATTTCACTAATGAATGAAATTTATAGAATTATAACGGTGAAGTTATAAATAGAATTTTATAAATAAAATTTATAAAGTTATTTAGGAAATAGATGTGGATAAATAAATGAATCTTAGAAGTTATAAGATTTATAGATTTGGGAAGTTTGAAGGAATGATTTTGTAAACAAATAAATTATAAGTATTTAACTTATAATATGAAATTTTAGTATATCATTGAGATATGAAATTGAATAGATTTATAAAGGAAATTTATAAAAGGAGTTGATATAAAATAAATAGAAATAGAATTTATAAACGTTGTTTTATAAATTCGCAACGACTTATTTTGATAAGTAAAATTGTTGTAATTTATTAATGGAGTTATATTCATGTTTTAGACAGTGAATAATCCTTTAAAATAAAATGAATAGAAGTGATGAAATTTATTAACAAGGTATATTCACGTTTTTGAATAGTGAATATTATGTTAAAGAAATTATTTTGGATGTGATGTTTTGAATAGAATTAAAACGATCTAAAGATGTTTTAAAAGGCGTTGAGATTCGAAACCATAGATTTCAACATTTATTGTTGAAATAGATGTTTTCGAGAAATAAAAGGAAATGATAGACTATAACACTGTTGTTATAGTAAATGATTTCCGAAAGAAAATGTTTTGTATAGTATTGGGATTTATATATCTATTTTAATTTTGAATCCCTATACTAGAGATTTTGGGTTGTCGTAACGATGTTTTACGCAACATTCGTTTTGGCCCAAATAAATATGGTTAAGTGAATGATTTCCTTAAAGAATGAAATATATACTTAATTTCGATTAGGGCATATTAAATATTTTCTAAGTATAGAAAATAAAAAGATCTGTGAATTACTTATTTTTAATAAGTATAGAAATGCTTTTCCAATATTAAGTGAATATTTGGAATTTA
This sequence comes from Allium cepa, assembly GCA_030765085.1. Lineage (NCBI taxonomy): Eukaryota > Viridiplantae > Streptophyta > Magnoliopsida > Asparagales > Amaryllidaceae > Allium > Allium cepa. The sequence goes on along the minus strand of CM060945.1, from coordinate 790,514,115 downwards.
TCTTTTTGAAGATAAATTGAAAATGAATATTAGAAATTGAATGGAAATCGTATATTCGTAAATATTTTGGAATGTAAATTCAATATGGAATTTATAAATGAAATTTGGAAAATGAGTTTAAAAATAAATATTGATTTATTTTTGAAGAATGGAGAATATATATCTTGTAAAGATATTTTTTTGGAAAATAAATAATTTGGAAAATTATTTGGAATCTGGTGATGTTGGCATATCTATTGATAGTTCAATAACCGACTATCAATATTTACCTTTAAATAGGTATTTGTTGTGATTTGTTTGAAACTGGATGCCACACTTATTTTTTTTAAAATAAGCGCTCACTATTCGGGTTAACCGGGAAAGGACCTTGGGGTCGTATAACCCATTCCGAATATGTGATACGTCGTTATAAATTGCATTCGAAGATCGGTGTTGAAGACCGGATATTTTCGAAAGCGAAAGGGTTTCTTGTTGATTGTCTCTGCACTGGCTGATCCCCGGTATTGAGATCTCCATATGTGATGGGAAATCCGAACGTGATTAGAGATTATTCGGATTGCAAGGACTTCTTTGTAAGTGCCTTCGGTTCTGTTCGAGCCCGGAACAGACTTGTATGGATTGTGTGTCTGACATTACAAATTGAGATGTAAAGCCGATTTCTTTCAAATATATTTCTGTTGGTGGCGGAGAATTTATTCTCTTAGCTTAACACCCTTCTCTGAGACGTACGAGCTCAGAGGTTATATAGTTGAAGTTATGAGCGATATATTCCCAATTTGGTAATGTGACATGCTGAGTGTAGCTGTAAATGATCATTGTGTTGATTATTTGTGATAGGATCATTTGTTTGATCGTCTATCTTGGTGATCATTTCTATGATCATTTGTTGACCCAAAGCATGACTTTTGTATAAAGTATGTTTTTGTGGACGAGACTTCGTCGAGCCTCACACCCCGGAATGGTCAAAAAAGGAAAGAAGCAGCAAGGTTATGAGGGGTAGCGCCCTTTAGGATGTGTGCATTTCCTTCTGGAAAAGGGTGGTATCATGGTATGGAGCCCAGATACTTACTCATGTTGAAAACACTTTATGATTGTGTGAATTGATTGCGAGTGCTCGGTAAAAGGTCCCAAAGGACCGGGGGATGGCATATTCGGTCAGTTGTTACCCAGTTAGGGGTAACCCGGCCTTGTGTTGGTAGAGATCCGATTTGGTTCTCGGGGATGTCCATCCAGAGGCATTCTCATGTGGCAATGGGAAGTTCCTTGGCCTGATCATTCGTTGGAAATCCAAAGAAACAATACGATCTTGTACGGTTTTAGTTGTAGAACCTGCTTCCTCAGGAAGTAGCTATAGTAGGCATAATATAATGGTACCTATGCTGGCTAAGATTTATATTCTACTTTCGAAATATTTTCTACATTATGCACTAGAAATAATAACAAATGTTTTCTTTTAATACGTATCAAGCATCTTTGACTAACATAAGAAGAAATCTTCCCCAAGTCTGCGTTTGCATTGTGTGTGTGGCGGGAGGTCTTATGGTAGTCTCATTTTTAAAAGCATTGCGAATTGATTTTTAAAAATATTCCTCTACTTTATTTTAAAAAAAAATAAACTGTTTTAGTTCTCACACCAGTCACATGACTGACTCGGAGTTTATTGTTTTCCTTCCTAAACTCTGGGTGCCCACCAATTTCCACACGGGCAGTCAAGAGTTAGGTTTATCAGGATATTCTGGAATTCAGGAGTTGCAGGAGGCAAGCTGGATGGCATGGCGTATCACTAGTTTATATAGTAGTTTTTTTTTCCGCTGCATTGTTTGATGTTGTACACTCTGATGATATGATGAAATGTAATGTATAAAATGTAATAACTGATATAGTTCTTTGTTTAAAGATTATTCATTTATTATTATATGTTGTTCCGCTGCGAATTGTGAGATTCTGATGTTGTTCTATTTTCTGTTCCGTTCTGTTTTCTTTTCCCTCTATTTTCTATCTTCTACCTTTTTCTTTTTTTCTTTTCTTCTTTCTTAAAAATCCATAAGGATTCGTGTTTTCGTTCACCTTGAGTTAATCAATGGAGATTAGTGTCTATTCAAGGAGTACAGATTTACGGTTCTTTACAATTTCTTAATCAAAAACCGTCATTCTCCTTGCATAGTCCTAAACTATGATAGAGAATTTCCAAAATAAATCAAAAATCCATATCCAAAATTTGCTGTCGAAAATCGAGTGAAAAATTCCAACTCGGATCGATATAACTACCTTGAAATTCTATGCTCGAATCTGGATTAAATTGTTATGCGAACAAAATAATATACGTACATTCTATGTATTTATCTCAATTGATTATCAGCTATATCAATCTTCTTTTATTCACATTTATTTCGATTTCTATTCACTTATCCATAGTTATCATTTCACACACTTTTATTAAATCTTCATTCAAATATTAACTTAGAATATCTTTCCAATATCAAATTTTACTTTAAGAATTTCACCATTTCCTTTTAAGTTCAATATAATTATTTTACATATTTTAGTATTCATTTTCACTTCACCACTGAAGTATATTTATTTTTATTCAAAATTTTAAATTTCGAATTTCAATTTAAACTCAATTTATCTTCAAATTTTAAATATTGAATTCTATTAACCACATCTCAACCCATATTTAATTTCCTGGTTATTGTATTTAGTTCCATCCACCAATTTGTTTCCAATCCAATTCAATTTCAATCTGTTCAACTTACTAATTTTAATTATCACTTCATTTCCACATTTAATCTCAAATAAAAGTTTATTTTCAAACCTTTACTTCTTTTAGTTCCTTCGAATAATTTTTCAACTTTACTTTACTTAACCGAATTCAAATTTATTCCAATCCTCAGTTTAATTTCCATTTACTTACAAATTTAGATTAGTTTATTTCATTTTCACATTTATTCCTAACTTAGTAAATTTTATTTTAATGGCCATTTCATTTAGTCTAATCTGCTCAGACTTTTTCCTCAAATTCACTTTTATTTAATTTGATTCAGTTACACTTCAATTTAATTCAAAATTTAAACTTTTATAAGTTCTCCAATTTATTTACCTTTCATTTACTAACTTTTCTAACTTATTTCTTTTCACATTTATTTTAATTTAACTCTTCTTTAAGTTAAATTTTTTTGTTCTGACAAATTTCAAAACTTATAAGTTGTCAACCCGTTTATATTCCATAAACTTTTAAATAAACTTTCGGAGTTTTAAACAATTTCTTAAACATTTTTGAAATCATATATACCAACCTAAATCATTTCTTTGAATTTCAAAACCGAACCCAGTTTTGCAAACAACTTCAATTTAAAACAATCATGCAGCAATTCCTCTCTTGGAAACTCGAAAATGAACATCGATGATGCTGCAGTCATCGCCGAAGTTATTTTCCAACGACCGAAGTGAGTTCAATGCTTTTATCTCTTTAAAAACATTTTTCAAATATTTTTAAATTCCAAATCTCATAAGATTTCAAATCCAATTCAAAAATATTCCCAAATAGTATCACCATTATTTTTCCAAAACCTTTGAAAATCATTATCAAACTCAAAGGAGTTTAATTTCCAAAATTTCGAATTTCAAATCCTTTCAATTCATATTCAAATATTACTTCGGAATTTTTATTTCATTTTTAATTATAAATCACATTTATAATTCACATTTACAAATCCCATTTTTATATACATATTTATTCCTTAATCTTTGGTTATAATTTTAATCCTTAGTTCAAATCCACACAACAAGGATAGGATTAATAGTTTAATATTATCATAACAACCAAGCAACCATATATAACTATAATAATTTGCGGAAAATTATTTCTTTTATATACAAGAATAATTTGGGTAAAATTATTTCATTTACCCTATTTTAAAATGATACTATGTCGGGTTATCTTATTTAAGAGTTTAGATACCCCTATCGATGACACGTCGTCCCATATATCGACCAGAATCCATAAACACTCAACCGATAAGTCAACACAATATGAAAATAGTTTTTTATATTTCACTAATAAATACGCGTTCATATCTATTAATACACTCAAACTCATTCTAGGGTACTAGGGACTCTATTTCTATTATGTAATCCCCACCAGAGCCAAGGTTCTCACTTAACCTTCAGTTCTGATACCAACCGTGACAGCCCACAAACCCGTAACCCTTTGAGCTGACAATATACTCCAACAGTTCAACTCAAAGTGGACGAAAATACGAACCATTAGGGTTAAAGAAGAAAGAGGTAGAAGAAGAAATAGAAAACAATATCAGAATCTCACAGTCGCAGTGGAACCATATAATAGATAATGACGGATTTTATGTCGAAGAATCTGTAATGGAATAATACATTACATCATCAAAGTACATACAAACAACAGCCAAATACTGGACAGTTGTAAAACTTGTCCTCACCCAAAAGCAGACTATATAACTTATACTGCACATCGAAATATATATCAAGTACATGCGATATGTCTCGCCATCCAGCTCGTCTCCTGAGCTCCACAACAACACATCCTATATCATATAGTACTCGGCCTGACCCGAGCATTATAGTAAAATAATACCCAAGTCAATATGGAAAACCCGCGTGAGAGAACACACTCAATTGGATTATTAAAATTTTCAAAATCCTTTTGAAATCAAAGGTATCTCGTAAGACAACGCTATAAATAAACATGTCGGGTTTTTACCTTACGATAACCAAGACATTTCTTATTAAATCCTCTAATATTATAGTAGTGTCTATATACAAATACTTATTCAAATAGCCGAAATTGTTACTTTCATTAACTTCAAGCATAATAGGTACACAAATAAGTCCAAAGGCACTTATTCGAGATTGGATTTCCATCAATGGCAATGTTACTAGGGTACCGTCCATCACAGTACCAAGTCTAGATCAGAGTACCGAGGATCCACCCTAATCCCCTGCAACACAAGACCGGAGCTACCCCTTACTGGATAGTCCGAATAAGATCACCCCGTGGTTGAGATCAGCAACCGCTCACACACCCGAATAAAAAGGGACATCTAGATAGGGATGACCTTACCCTAATTGGTTGCTAACAACTTAGCCTTGCTGCACCTTCCCTATTTTAGCCATTCCTGATTGATGAGGCTTGAGACTATGTGTTACCTTTTAGCACACGTACACTTAGAAAGCTCATCGTCCCCCTGACGATGTTCTGAAAGCATTCATCCGTACAAGTCCATTCCAGATCCGAACGGAACCGAAGGCACTACTCCTACTACATCCATTTTGGAAACACCCTCAGGATTAGTAGCGATTAGCCCTCACACTTCACTGCTCCATCATCGACTCCAAGCTCTTGTCTTCCTTACGAAAACGTTCAAACCGGATCGAAGTGGTTTTCGGGAAATTAATCCTGATCCCGATCTCTTTGAAACGATCAACGCATTGGCCAATATTGATAGTTGGTTATTTAACTATCATATAACACCGACAAACAACCATCAGGCCTTAATAATTTCTCAAATTATTTATTTTAAAATGTCTTCGCGAGATATTTTTTCACACTTCAACCCATTGAAAATAGTTTTCAAATCACTCTTTCTCTCGTGGAATAAATTTCCACCCAATTTTTTCATTTCCACTGAAAATCACCAAGTCTTAATACTTTAGATTTTTAAATAATTTAAATCATTTTATCCAAAAATATATACTTTAAACACTTAAAATAAAAACTACTTAAAACACTTTATTTAAAATACTAGTTATGAAATTTTATGCTAATTTATCAATATGAAAACTTTAACCAAACTACTTTTAAGATACAACTAGTTTATAAAATAAAATTATTAATAATTAACTTTTAAATCATAATACTAGTTAAACCTTTAAAATAAGTACTACTATAACTAACTTACTAAATATTTCCTTTTAAATTTTTAACCAACTTAAATAAAAAATTCTAAAAAATATTCTTTTAAAACACTTTAAAACTCTTATCTTATACCCAAAAATCTGCTTTGAAAACATACATGGCTTTTCAGAAAAATACACTTCCCATTCCAAAATAGTCCATTTAATCAGTCAATAAATCCTTCTCGATTTATCCCAATTTAATTTACGTTTCAATCCCGTAAATTTCTTTCCCACACTTTTAAAAAAATAAAACCACTATTTACTTTTGAAAAAAATTCCCCATTCCTTTATAAATTCCCACCGTGAATTTATACTTCAAAATATCCACTGATTTCTTATTTCACTTTATAAACCCAGTTTATAGATTCCATAGTCTCGTCCTCCTTTTAAAGACACAGTTTCAAAAACTAAATCGATTTTCAAAATTTACTCCATTTTAAAATAAATTCCTTTACATATTCAATTTTATTTCAAAACCCATTAACTTAAGATTTTACTTCTTAATTATGATTTAAAATCTTATTTAAACTAAAAATACCAATTTCATGCTTTTTCCAAAATTCTTCTTTATATCTCCCAAACTTTTTTAAACCTTGAATTTAAAAATAATATTACTTAAGTTTAAAAATTCATTTATTCCCATTTATTCAAAAATCTCCTTTCCCATTCTCGGAATTTATTTATTAGAATTTAAAAATCAACTTTTATCCTTTTCCAATTCATTCTTTAATTTATTCAAATTCTCTATAATTATTTTACTTAAAAATTCTCTCTTTATTTTCCTAAAAATATTCAATCAAACCATAACATCCAATATTTTCAATTCCCAATACAATCTGTAACATGTTGATTTTTCGTTGCCGAAAAACCGAAATGTTATGGGTTTTAAAAAAAGAATTTAAGAAAAGAGAATAGAAAAAGATAGAAGAAGAGAGAGAAGAAAACAGAAAATAGAAATTTTTTTCAAATAGAAGAAAAAGAAAATAGAGAACATAGAACGGAACAGAATCTCACAATTCGCAGCGGAACAACATATAATAATAAATGAATAATCTTTAAACAAAGAACTATATCAGTTATTACATTACATCACATTTCATTGCAACAACAAACAGTGCAGCGGAAAAGAAATACTATATACTAATAATACGCCATGCCATCCAGCTTGCCTCCAGCAACTCCAGAATATCCAGAATATCCTGATAAACCTTAACTCTTGACTGCCCGTGTGGAAATTGGTGGGCACCCAGAGTTTAGGAAGGAAAACAATAAACTCCAAGTCAGTCATAAGACTGGTGTGAGAACTCAAAACAGTTTATTTATCTTTAAAATCAAAATAGAGGAATATTTTTAAAGTCAATTCGCAACGCTTTTAAGAATGAGACTACCATAAGGCCTCCCGCACACACACACAATGCAAACGCAGAATCGAAGGAGATTTCTCCTTATGATAGTCAAAGATGCTTGATACGCATTTAAAAGAACATTTGATATTATTATTAGTGCATAGTGTAGGAAAATTCATTTCGAAAGTAGAATATAAATCTTAGCCAACATACGACCATTATCGTATGCCTACTATAGCTACCATCCAAACAGTGGTGACCACCATAAGTGAATGGCAGGTTCTACAACTAATACCGTACAAATTTCGTATTGGGAATTGGATTTCCAACGAATGATCAGGCCAAGGAACTTCCCATTGCCACATGAGAATGCCTCTGGATGGACATCCCCGAGAACCAAACCGGATCTCTACCAACACAAGGCCGGGTTACCCCTAACTGAGTAACAACTGACCGAATATGCCATCCCCCGGTCCTTTGGGACCTTTTCACCGAGCGCTCGCAATCAATTCACACAATCATAACAAAGTGTTTTCAACATGAGTAAGTATCTGGGCTCCATACCATGATACCACCCTTTTCCAAAAGGAAATGCACACATCCTAAAGGGCGCTACCCCTCATAACCTTGCTGCTTCTTTCCTGTTTTGACCATTCACGGGGTGTGAGGCTCGACGAAGTCACGTCCACAAAAACATACTTTATACAAAAGCCATGCTTTGGGTCAACAAATGATCATAGAAATGATCACAAAGATAGACGATCAAATAAATGATCCTATCACAAATAATCAACACAATGATCATTTACAGCAACACTCAGCATGTCACATTACCAAATTGGGAATATATCGCTGATAACATTCAACTACATAACCTCTGAGCACGTACGTCTCAGAGAAGGGTGTTAAGCTAAAAGAATAAATTCTCCGCCACCAACAGAAATATATTTGAAAGAAATCTGCTTTATATCTCAATTTGTAACGTCAGACATACAATCCATACAAGTCTGTTCCGGGCTCAAACAAAACCGAAGGCACTTCTTACGAAGCCCTTGCAATCCGGGTATTCACAATCCCGATCGAATTTCCCATCACTTAAGGAATCTCTATACCAGGAGCTACCCTGTGCAGAGACAATCGATAGGTCATCCTATCGCTTTCGCAAATACTCGGTCTTCAACACCGATCTTCAATGCAATTCACAACGACGTATCACATATTCGGAGTGGGTTATACGACCCCATGGTCCTTTCCCGGTTAACCCGAATAGTGAGCGCTTATTCAAAAATAAGTGTGGCATTCAAATTCAAACAAATCACATCAATTACCCATTCAAAGGGAAATATTGATAGTCGGTTATTGAACTATCAATGGATATGCACACATCACCAGATTCCAAATAATTTTTCGAATTATTTATTTTCCAAAAATATCTTTACAAGATATAAAATTTTCACACTTCAAAAATAAATCAACATTTATTTTTAAATCCAATTCTCTTTTTCATTCATAAATTCCATAGTGAATTTATAATCCAAAATATCTATGAATATTCGATTTCGATTATTCATTTCAATTTCCTTTTCAATTTATCTTCAAAAAGATAAATTCTCAAAATATTCGCTTTATATTGAAAAACATTTCCATACTTATTTATTCATAAGTAATTCACAAATTTTATTTATTTTCAACACTTGGAAAATATTCAATATACTTAAATCGAAATTAAGTACATATTTCATTCTTTAAGGAAATCATTCTCTTAAATATATTTATTTGGGCCAAAACGAATGTTACGTAAAACATCGTTACGACAACCCAAAATCACGAGTATAGGGATTCGAATTTTTAAGACAGATATATAAATCCCAATACTATACAAAACATTTCCTTTCGGAAATCATTTACTATAACAACAGTGTTATAGTCCACCATTTCCTTTTATTTCTCAAAAACGTCTATTTCAACAATAAATGTTAAAATCTATGGTTTCGAATCTCAACACATTTTAAAACATCGTTAGATCGTTTTAATTCTGTTTAAAACATCACATTCAAACAATTTCTTCAACATATTATTCACTATTCAAAAACGTGAATATACTATGTTAACAAATTTTCATCCTTTTATACATTTTATTTTAAAGGATTATTCACAGTCAAAACGTGAATATAACTCCATAAATAAATCATAACAATTTACTTATCAAAATAAGTCGTTTGTGAATTTATAAAACAACGTTTATAAATTCCATTTCTATTTATTTATAACAACTTCCTTTTATAAATTCCTTTATTAACCTATTCGATTTATAACTCAATTATAAAACAACGGTTCATATTATAAGTCAAATACTTATAAAACAATTACTTTACAAAAATCGTTCCTTTGAACTTCATAATTATAAATTTTATAACTTATAAGATTCAATTATTTATCCAAAACCATTCTCATAATGACTTTATAAATTTTATAAACCTACTATTTATAAAATTCCATTTATAATTTCACCGTTTATAATTCTATAAATTTCATTCAATTTATGAAATTCATTTTCACTTCATTCAAACACTTATAAAAACTCGTTTTATAATTTCAATATCTCAATTTATAAATATCCATTTATAAATCTCTTATATAAATCAATTCATATTAATATTTTAAAAACGTCTTTAAACTCCTTTATAATTTCATCATTTTGATTTATAAAATAATCAAATTTTATAAATCCTATATTTAAACTTTTCACAATTATTTCAGAAATCCCAATTTAACTATTTTATAAAGTCATTAATTCCTTATTTTCAAAAAAATCAGCTTTTAACTATATTTCTTAAAAATCATAATTTTTATAACTTTAAAAATTATAACGTTTATTTATTTATAATGGATCAATTCCAAATTTATTTTATAAAACGTATACTTCTCAAAAATCACTTTAAAAATCATTTTAAAATTCCAAATTTTGGTCCAATGATGCTACATACCAAATAGTCAATCACGACAACAACGATATCATATATCAATATGATAATCCATCAAATATCAAAATATCTGAATTCAAATAAATACTGTTGAGGAATCCAGTTGGATCCCTCCAACCTGTTTTCCTGCATCCACAAACATTAGCACAATACCAATTTCGCTCCAGTACGAAATTATCGCGGTATATGGGATTTAAAATATTATCCGCTTAATAACGGCGCAATAGGGTCTCATCCGCTAAACAAAAAATGCGGGAAATCAATAACTCCAATATATACATATGCCAATATATATATATATATATTACTATTATATATAATACCAATTTCACTGTTTATGAAATATTCGCGGTATATGTTTTTAATAAATAACATCCGCTTACTAACGGCGTATAATGTCTATTTTAACAATCAATAGATATCAATCATCATTCAAACATGCATTCAAATATTTTAAATCTAACTATTTAAAATAAAATCGAAACTGATTCGATTGAGTGAGAAGTTCTCACCTTGATTTAAATTCCGTTTCAGCTTTTATTTCGAATAAAATTAAACGCGCGTTTAATTTTACCCAAAATTTTCACTGACTCCAAACGACTTCAAATCAGTTGCATCGCGTAGTATTCGCGAATACGATTCCAACGCACTTCGTCTCGTAATTTTTCGACCTTGCAGCAAAGAGTTATCAATTTTTGAAGTTACACACGAATTAAACTAAAATAATTTACAACATAACTTTATATTTCCAACCTAGCTCATCACAGCCACTGGATCTCACAGCAACAAATCTTGGCCGTGTTTTATGTTTCTTCTCCAACGTGCATCTTCATCCCAGATAATCATTCACGCAACTAACCCATAGAGCTTCACTTAGGGTTTACAAATTCGGCATCCACATCGCACTACAACTCGATCCAAGTATACCACGATGAAGCTCGCAACCAACACTACACTCGCCTGGGATGTTATGGAGCTCGGTCACCTCCTCTGGCCGAAGCACGAGCACGAACGGCCGACAGTTGCGCCCTTCTAGCGGCCTCCAAGTTGCTCGAATACTCATCATCCCCATATGGATTCGAAGAGCTCGGCTAGCTCTACCAATCTCTAGTTGAAACCTAAGGCTAATTGTTGATGGATTTGATGAAATTAAGGAAGAAAGAAAGGAGCATTATCGGCCATTGAATTCTAATGTGGCGGCTGCGTTTTAGCCCTAGGGTTTGTTTTTTTTTTATTTTGTGTGAGAGAGAGAGGGCTATTTATAGAAGAACGAACGAACACTATTCATCCGAGAATTCCGAACTCCGATTTACGCGCCGAAACTGACGTTTCTAGGGTTTACCCCGCGTTCCGGACACAATGGAACAGGTTTCGAAAGCTAATTCGGACATCTGTGCGAGTTATGGCTGTAAATGCTCAATTTAAATTAAACCGATTTAAACGATTTTCTAGGCGTTTTAATTTGTATCGGACAAACGGTAAATCCAATTGACCTAAAATTTGAAACCTTACAATAATATCACATTACGGATCCGATGAAACTGGTTTCGTCGAAATCCGTGACTTTTTGAAAAATGGCTATTTTAACTCGCCAAATTAAAATTAAAAATAATTCGATGCGTTTCGAGCTGCCACGATCAAACGATAGCTCCGATTGACACGAAATTTGAAATCCGGTAATAACTAACTATTACGGATCCAATGGAACTGGTTTCGTTCAATTCTGAGACTGTTCAAAAATTGGCTATTTTACAGTCGATAATTTAAATATTAAAATATTCAATTTTCACAATTTAACTTTTAATTCGATTTTAAAAGTTCTAAAATATCATTCTAACTCCAATATGATAAAATAAAATTTTACAAATCATTTTCAATCATATTTAACCCTATTTTCAATTATTTCCATAATTTAACATATTAAATTATCGATTTAATTATCCAATTAAATCCAATAAGTCAAAATAAAATTTATTCGACTTATAAATTCACTTATTAATACTTAAAATTAATTAAATACTCAAATTTTAATTATTAAAAATTCTGGGTCGTTACACAATCACTAGTCTATCATAGATTATCAAATAAATCACATTACTGTATATAAAATAAATACAACATTTGAGGAATCTAGTTGGATCCCTCCAACCTGTTTTCCTACATCCATTGATGTTAGCACAATATAAAATACCAATCCCAGTTCGAGGTGGAATATCGTGGTATATGGGGTCATCTGCTATTATACGGGGCGCGTAGGGTCTTATCCGCTATTTAATGCGGGAATCAATCACTCCAATATATGTATACACACACACATACTATATAATATACCACATCCAGAATGATAGTAACTCATCAATTCAAGCAATCAATCCAACAATTTAAATTTTAACTATTTAATTTTAATGGTAGTCCAAATGAGTGAGATTAACTCACTTCTGATTTTTAATTTGCAGATTCGACCCAAACCGGCTTGTTTCTCCACGATTTTGGACCCCGTATAAACATCATACAGTTTATTAATATTTGAATTGATCGAATAATTAATTACTATTTATTTATTTAATTTAAATTAATAATTTAGGTTTAAACTAATTTCCCTTTTGATAAATTATTTTTAGTAACTAAATAGCTAAATAAGCTTATTAAGTAAATCAATAACCCTAAATACATATTTTTAAAATAATTAGTAAGTTAAAAGATGTATATTTATTTTATTTATTATTATAATTTTTCATTTTAAAACTAGATATGTGTATACTTATAAAAATAATTTATAGATTTCAAAATCTAACTTTATATAAACTTTGAACATTTTCAAATTCCTATTTTTTTTCAAGCCTTATCTATATAAAATAATTTTCTATTAACTTCTATATATCAAAACATGCACGAGTGTTTATATAGGTATATTTACATTTATATTATACTCTTCTGTTTTCAGCAAATACATAACATAAAAAAATATGCATGTATATATACCTTACTGAAAAATCAATCTCTGAGTTATATATATATATATATATTTAAATTGAATTTTTTTTAAAAGAAATATAAATCTATACCTTACTGTAAATATCCTTTTTCTTTCTGCTTTCTGTTTTTACTTTACATATTTTATTAAATAAAATTTAAAACGAAGAATAAAAAAAATGCAAACTTCTTTGACATTTCGAATCCAGGCTCAAACATCGAGTTCTCCCACATCGGCCACTGCCACGCTTCGACCAACCCGCTGCCTTTCCCAAAGTTGCTCCGTGCATGCGCTGCTTTCGACGAACTGCCGCGCTGCCCACTACGCGACATCCTCCCCACCAACGAACTACAGTCGCCACTAACTAGGCGTTCCCCCCTCTGACATTGACCAAAGCCATGGCATCGACACCGCCATCCCCTCTTGAACACGCTATTCTACTCGATCGAAAATACTCAGGGTTGTGACCCTAATTCGCCGCGCGCGACAATAAGTCGTGATCGATTGATTTCTTTGAATGAGTATCAATTTCTTTTTTTGTATTTGTTTGAACGAATTCGTTCGATTTAAAGGAGAAAAGGGACGCGGTTGGGATCTGAGGCAATTTGATTTGAAAAGAAAAACTTGACCTTGCTTCTATCGAAACGAAAGGAGAGGATGAACGAAGTTTTAAACGAACCCAGTTGCTCTTCTTATTTTTTTAAAGAACACGCATGTCCTCAGGGGAGACATGTGTTGGATGTGGTCAATAGTGAACTGAAAGGAAAATATAAAGTTCTGACGTGAGGCAATTTTAACCAGTCAACCCAAAATATATTATATTTAAATTTAAATTTAAATCGTCTCGATTTTCCCAACTCACAATCTCGATCTCAATTCGAAGCATGCCGCCAGGCGTTTATAATGTTATATCCCTATTCCGAATGCAATGGAAAAGGTTTCGAGTCATAATTCGATCATATGGAGAAGATAGCTTTTTGGACTCAGTTATTATATTAAATTTTCGATATAAATTTCAGTGCGTTTATCTATCGTACGATCACATGACAACTCCAAACACTACAAAATTTGAAATCCGGTAATAATACACTATTACGAATTCATTGGAACTAGTATCGTTGAAATCCGAGACTATGCCTAGGAAGGCTATTTTTAATATCGAACTAAACGATATATTTTCAAAACTTAACAAAACACTTCCAAATTCAATTATAAGGCTTCATTATCTACAGTCCTATTAATATAATTTTATATGCCCTTGAAATATTTTCAACAAGCATAAAACTGAAGATTCAATATTTTACCCAACTTTCAATAATTAAATTCAATAATTTAATTGCCAAATAGACAGTGATATATGAAATTCAAATTAAACTAACTTTCAAATATTTAAGATCAATTAAATATTTAAATTCAAATATCTAGAAATTCTGGGTCGTCACAGGTAACTTGCTTAATACTCTATCAATTTTATTAATAAAGTTAAATTTTATAAACTTACCTAATTTATTATTACAGTCATTGCTGTTGTTGTGTTATATATTGTAAATTTATATAAAATTTAGTTAACTCGGTTAATATATTATAATATATGGTTATTATTACAAACTTAGTTAATTTATTATTATTGTTATTATAATAAACTTGTTTCATATTTATAAAACTTAATCAACGAAGTTAATTTTTATAAGCTTAGTTAATTTATTTTGATTATTAGCGTTGTTTTTATTGTATAAACTTAGTAAATTTTTGTAAAACTTAGCTAACTTGGTTAATAATTTATAATTTATTAATATTTGTTTTATTATTATTATAACTTTTTTAATTGTTATGAAACTTAGTTAATTTGTATAAACTTAGTTTGTTAGTTGTTGTTATTGCTATAATGATTTTTGTTGTTGTTATTGTTATTAATAGTATTATTATTATAAACTTAGTTAGTTTTTATAAACATTAGTTAAATTGTTATTATCATCAATTTAGTTAATTTATATATAACTTAATAAACAAAGTTAAATCATATAATCTTAGTCAATATATTATTAATATGTAAATTTAGTTAATTTTTATAAAACTTAGTTAAGTTAATTAATATTTTATAATTTATAATTATTATTATTACAAACTCAATTGATTTTTATAAAACTTATAGTCAATTTATTATTATTAATTTAAACTTAGTTAATTTTATAAAACCCAGTTAACTTGGTTAATACTTTATTATTATTATTCTAATTAGTTAATAATTATGGAGCTTAGCCACTTTTTATAAACTTCGTTAAAGAAGTTAATTTTTATGAACTTAGTTAGTTTATTTTGATTTTTTTATTTATTATATAAATTTGGTTAATTTTTTTAAAAATTAGCTAACTTGGTTAACATTTTATAATTTATCATTATTTTTTTATTATTCTAAAATTAGTTACGAAACTTGGTTAGTTTTAATAAACTTAATTTACTTATTATTACTATTGCTATTATGATCGTCGTCGTCGTCGTTGTTGTTATGATTAGTATTATTATTATAAAGTCAGTTAATTTTCATAAACATTAGTTATTATTATTACCTAAATTTAGTTATTATTATAATTATTATATAAATTTAGTTAATTTTTATGTTACTTAGTTAACTTGCTTAATATTTTATATATTTTTAATGTTATTGTTAGTATTATTGTTATTGTGTACTTAGTAAATTTTAATAAAACTTTGTTAACTCAGTTAATGTTTCGTAATTTATTCTTATTATTAGTGGTTTTGTTATTATAAAGTCAGTGTTAACCGGGTTTTTAATCCGGTAGAATTCAATAAGAGTTTGAACATCTAGGCCAAGTCAAAACAACTGAAGAATCAACCAAAAGGACAAGAAAAATAGACCAAGAAGGACTCAAGAGGAAATACACAAAAATTGGCTAAAGGATCCATCCATATGGATCCCTAGCGATCCTTAGGATTACTTATCAATCTTTCAAACCTCTTGCATCACGAACCAATATCTTTTCTAGAGATGTTTGCCAAGTTTCATGACAATCCAAGCAACCTAGTTTGAGAAGTGAGCATTCATCTGAATCCAGTCATAGTTCAATCCAACCTGTGCATGAATCATTACCCAAAACAAGGAAACTAACCATGAAATTACATGGAGAGCACCTACATAAGACATAAATGAGTGCACGTGACCCTAGTGGAGTGTGTAGTGTGTCTTAGTCGACCTAAAAGGAGTTCACAAACTGGGGTGGAAGCAACTACAGTCGGAGTCACGTTAGAAACTGCATGACCAGAGTGAGAAGACCATCCCTCGAACTAGAAATCATCTCCTATGAGTTCTGCAATGTCTGCATAAACTAGCTCAAGTCCCCAATATTGATATCGGTTTCCTTAGGTGGAGAATCATGGAGCTATTCGGCTGTTGGGGGAGCATCTTTAGCAATAATCTCTTAGGGAGGCAAATATGGGAGAATAGGACTCATTCCTAGATTTTCATCACGTGATTTGGAATTTGCTTCACTGAAACTTGCATTTAATTCCTCATCACTAGAGGAGGAATCATAGCTGCTTTCATGCTCAACCACACTTCCTCTTTTTCTACGCTACAACCTTGCCTTCTTTTTGTTTGAACTTCTCTTTGCCCTCCTCTGGGGTCGAGGACATCCTAATCGGCCCACTGGTTTCGGTTGTAGCGCCTTCTCCTTCACGAATATCCTCAGTTGATCCACTGGATGAACCTTCTCCTTCTAGTGGACCGCTCTCTTTAGAATCGTGCGACGAAGAGCTGAAGCGCGTTTGAATCCTAGAACGGGTACGAAATGAAACTTCAATGACAATGGTACATTTTTTAGGATGCGACAGTCCATACCGATGCAAATTATCATCCATTAGAAAACATTTGACCAATCTCTCTCTAGTAACTATGGCCTTTAGAGTATGGAAGATAGGATCAAGTGATGGATCTTTATTTGGCCTTGGAATAACTGCAAGGAGTATTCATCCTATTAAAACCCCACACCACTATAATATGTCTCAATAAGTGAAGAAAAAACTAACATCCTATTGTCTAAAGACGATTAAATTCTTCAGGACATCTAACGAAGAAATATTAGGTCTTCAACTGGGACAAGTTACTTCATAGTTGCAGCATAATTTTACGGTTTATTTAAGCATCAATAATCAAAAGAGATTGACATTCATCTCTCTTCTTGAATGAGAGGAAATATCACAGCTCATCGAGCATGGAGCATGATTGAATGTCCACATAAACAAAATGTAAAGACAAGTCAAAAGTGTGTATCTTTTCGGATGAATCTAAAATGGAGCTATTCCCAAATTCAGAAGAGTCTCTCTCAAGAAATGATTGAACAGGGGAACTGCACCATTCAAGCACATGTACCGCTAGGAGTAAGTGTACCCAAAAGGTGGCATGTGTGCAAACTCGTTTTTCGGTGGAAGGTACACATCATCATCTAGAATGCCATGCTATAAATAGATATTGTGCAGAACTTTAGCAGAAATCACAGTGGAAGCTCTCTCTGGAGGGTTGAGTAAGACTCCAAAGTTTAGAGGGGTTCGATCAACAACTAGACCAACCGGTACCAATTGACCATTGTTTACGCCAAAATTGGTCACAAACACCCAATTGCTAACAAAAGCGGATAACAAAGTATGCAAAGAACTAAAAATGAAGAACACTCAGAAAATTAAGAAAAAAGCAGTAAAGAACATAGAGTTTATAGTAGTTTGGCAATCCGGCCTACGTTCACTTTGAAGTTGATCACTTTATTGATGTTTTCGTGCCGATTACAATTGATGACAGTGGATTACAGTGATGAATTTCGAGTACATAGTAGCTTTGAAGTGCAAAGGCGAACTCGGAAGAGTCTGAATGTACAAGAATCAAAAGTCCCTTTTCCATTGGCTCCGGGGTGCTATTTATAGGCATAGGATGCAATATCTCGCACAAATCTCGAGAGACCTCTTCTAGCATGGGAGTGGGCCACGCGATCGATCCTAGGTAATTTCGACTTGATTCATGATCGATACGAACGAATTTCGTATCGACCAAGATTTGATCCAATTAAGGCAAAATTTGGCATGAACATTCCTTAGGTCGTACGTAAGCTCCTGCGAAAATTTCATAGCATATGAACTTGTAGATTGTGAGTTATGATCGACACAATTTAGAGTGTCCTTGAGGTGTTTGGTTCGTATCGATCAATTTCATATCGATACTTATTCGTACCGATACCATGCGCGTGTTCTTTGATGACATGGGTCTACTTTCAAGGCTCGATCCATTTTCCATGCCGAACTGAATGCTTCTTCCTTGGAATAATGCTTGCTTCTCGTTCGCGTCCAAGATATGCTTTGAGTCCATCATTTCGCATTCATTTTCTCGTATCGGACTTATTTGCATCCATCAATTCATGTCAGCTGCTTTGTATCAGTGCCAGTGGAGTACTTCGTATCGATTCTATATCTGTTGATCGATATGAAGTAACGTTAGGTAATTCAATCGATATGAATAAGGTGCGGGAGGATGGATACGAAATATGGTTTTTCATGGATATGAACAAGGCCAACAAGTGGATAAGTACTACATCTTCTGGATGGATACGAAGACATCGAGTCGAACAGCCTCGAGTCGAACAAATCATCACACACCTATCTATCCAATCCAAGTTCATATCCATCGAGTCGAAGTCCACCTCTCCGGTAACATCCTGATATTTTCAACCATTCGCATGCACACATGCTGGATTTGAATTGCTCAAAATATCAGATTGTTAATTTATACTTGGCAAAACTCAGCATATACAGTAAATAAATAATCACAAAATCATAGACACAGAGTAATATACAATATGCAGCGAAAACAAAAGAGTAGTAGTTCATGAAGCTACTATATATATGATAGTGTTAAATAAGATACAATAGAAGTTCTAAATTAAATAGTCAAATACAGACTTGAGTTTTGAACAACAACGCAGATCTAAGGCCTATACAGACACACATGCTTTGCAATATCTAGATGATAGACTGAGATGATCTTTTGGTGGCTGAGCAGGTGTTTGCTTTATAATGAAAGAAATTTGAAAAGAAAAGAAATGATCATTACAATCTTTTATCAGGTGTTTCTCTGCTAGATGTTAGTTCGTTTCCCGATTTAAAATCTATTACTTATTGCCTATTGTTTTGCTTGATTTAAACCAAGTTTTGTTAACCTGTTTCTTTTTACAGCTAATGACTTGAAGTCTTTTTCCATTTCTTATATTTTTATATAAACCATAAAACCTTTAAGGTATATGTAAGTATACCTATGAAGTTAGACAGCCCATAGTTATCTTTTGACAAAGTAGTGTTTGCATTTATCCCTTATACATTTTAAAATAAAAGTGAGAAACTAGTAAATTAAAATAACACTCTTGGTTAATATACCTTATATATATGTTACTTTAAACAAAATGAAATTAAATAACATTCTATGCTAAACACCCTATATACATATGTGTTATAAGAAATACAAGATGGTTAAAAACTATTTTTAAGCCTTCACGTATATATGTATCCATATATTCATTTTTTTAATTTATAATATAGAAATATATTACTTCCAAATAAATTAAGTTCATTTGATATCTATGTATATATATAGTTTCTCCTAGTTATGCTTATGTGATATATCATTTGATTTTTAACATTTTTGTTTAATTATAAATATTATAAATTTTCCTTTTGAACTTATCTTTACATATATATAACTTTTCTTATTCATGGTGTATATATTTATTTTAGAAAAGTTCACTTGAAACTCTTTTGTTTAATATAAATAATATTGTTTATATGCCCAAATTAAAAAATATCCTCTTTTACTTTATTATGAATTTCCATCCACATTATATATATATATATATATATATATATATATATATTATTATCCTTATATGTAAAAATGTATGCACATGATTTTTCCAATTAATTTTAATTCTCTATTATATTTTATCTTTAAAACAAAATATACATATTTTACCTAAAGCAAAATATACATATTTTACCTTTAAAACAAAATATACATATGTAAGAAATTTCCATTTAATCAATCTATATTTTAATATACATCTGAAAATTCAAATTATATTGGTTTTGGAAAATTGGTATATGTTGTTGGGAATTTTTGTATATTAAAATACAATATTATTGAATATTATAAATTAATATTCACAACTCGGGAAGTCAAAAATTCCGGGTTGTTACATTCCTGCCCCCTTAAAAGAATTTCGTCCCCGAAATTCCATAGCTAAGTTAGTAAAACTATCTACGCATATTAGAATTGATTAATAACAACCCATACTACACTAACAAATATATATATGTCATACTTATATAAATATCAACAATATACATTATATCTAGTACTAGCCAGAATATTCCTACGAGTGCTATCATCAACCAGACAACATACATATATATACAGATATATATATTGTCCTACCAAACATTTAACACCTAACATCCATGACGTCCAAGGGTCAAAGACACATACAAAAAGGCATACACTTCCTAGAGAATGCAAACTAACACCTACTATGGACTCCGACTACCTAAGTCCTCCCCTTCGGGTCTCGACAATTCCATAGACTCTACATCACTGTTCGAAACCATACAATCTCTGGACTAGGCTCTCTCTAAAGGAAATCTACATCAACAACTGGCTCCTCAACAACTTCACTATCTCCGAAATGACTGCGTCGTTAACTCTTCCTCGTCGTCAAACTCATCATCTTCACCCTCGGCTTCAAACTCTTCTTCACTATCAAATTCCTCCTCAAGGTCTTCTTCCTGAAGCTGAGGCTAAGGTTGCTCAACAGGCTCTATCGGCTTCTTCGGCTCTTCTTCATATAATGATGTCTCGTTAAGATCCGCACGAATTCTCCTGATCAAGTCATAATCACCATCCCTCTTGGCCCTAGCCAATGCTCCACCTCGGCTGACGCTACGGGCCCTCTATAATCAATACCAAAACCCAATAGTGAGATCCTATGGTTCATACTTCTATAGGATAAAGTGTACATCAAGGTTCACACTTCAAACATTTTCCCCCTTAAATTTCTATTACCCAAAATTTATAAAATCATCTATCCAAAAATAATTTAAGCATATATTTTGAAAGTGGTTATAAGGCAAAGAAAAATATTAATAATACAGTAAGTTTATTAACAATTTATTTCTTCAATTTATAGATCTATGTATATATTTATATATAACAAAGTAAAGTGTTATAAGGTTTTAAATTCTCAAATATCCTTTTTAGAAATCCATAATTATTAAATTATCTTTAGTGATGGAAACTTTTTCCAAAATATCAGTTTAAATTTTTTCCAAATTCCTTAAGTAAATAAAATTTAGCAAAATCCCCTTTTTCCCAAGATTCAAATCCTAAAGGGTCCAGATCTCTAAGGGAATACTCAAGTCAAAAAGGTCAACAAATGAAAATACTCAAGGTTGACGACTAAGGCCACTCAAATACTAGATGATGAATTATTATCATCACAACCTAATCACTTTAAATACCATATATTTAAAAATCATAACTTTTATATAGAAACTATATTCTGGGTAAAATTATTTCATCTACCCTTTTCATAACAATATTATGTCCATGGGCCTAGTTCATGTGTTTAGAGATCCCTATCAATAACGTTAGCTACTCGTATTGATCAGAATCCACATGCCACTCAACCGATCAATTAACACAATATATAAAACCATTTTTATATAACTAACAAATACACGCACTCGTGTGTGTGTATATACATATACATACATACATACATACATACATACATACATACATACATACATACATACATATATATGTACATACACTCAGACTAGTTGCTACAAACTCTATCCCTAATGAGCAACCCAACCAAACCTAGGTATTCGCTCAACCTAGGCTCTGATACCACAATGTCATGATCCATTTTTCCGTACTGATTTAAACTAATTTTAACAACACTTGTCAGCCAAATCGCACGGGAAGACGGAGAGTGAAAGAAAGAAAGAAGGTAGAAGATAGAAAGAAGATAGACGAAAAAGATAACAATTCAGAATCTCATAGCAGAACGAATAAACTATAATATAAACAAGTCTTTACATGAAGCCAAAACTGTTGCTTTAATAACTTATACAGATTTCAATCAGAGTTTACATCCATTCAGCTCGGATAGTTTGTAACAATCTGACCGTACAGCTTGTTGACAACACAATCAATTACAACTGAATATAAGCATCTACGTGAATACATCCTATGATTCCTACTCCTCTCCTGTAGCTTCCAGTCTTCAAGCTAAACCTGAAAATATGCTATATCTTTAATACTCACATGTATTTCAGAAGGAAGAATAGAGTTCCTCCTCTACATTGAGAACTGCAGGCTTGTTTTTTTGATGGAGTTGTAGAATGGTTTCAGTTTGTAAAGAAAAAAAAAACTTGCTATATCTTTGATGAATGAAAATGAACTGGAGGTTACAAATATATAGAAGAAAAGATGGCAGAGGGTAGGAGTTCTCTGGGTACAATTTGCAGGTACACTTTCCTTTTATTAACATGTATAGGTTAGAGATTTTGGGTACAGAGGCTGATCATTTTGTAAAGAATTCGAATTGACTATAATATTGATATAACATTTAATGCCAAGTGCTTCATGTCTCCTATATGTTTACTTGTTTTGTACTTGAATAATTTGTTTACTTCAGATCTTTTCTCAGCTTTGAGGAAACGAACTAAAGTGAGGTTGATATATAGGGAATGAGAAGTTTAACAGGGTGTATACTATTTTGTACAGGCTGTTGAATTGTTTAATTAGGCTGAGGTAACTTGTTTGGGGCTGCATTTATGAGCTTATACTTATAACTATTTCCTCCATCTCGGCTGTACAATATGGAGATAGTATGTAAAAGAAAAAGCATGTACAGGGTGTTGCATTTCTTTTTGCTTTTCTTTGTTCCATTTTCTCTTTCTTTTTTTGCTTTCACACTTACATACACATTTACTTGTTTCACTTTTATTTTTGCTCTTACATTATGTACATTTTATTGCCTACATATATTTTATTACTTTGTATATTCTAGTTAATGTGTTGTTTTAAACTTTAGCTATACGTATTTATTTTATTTTATACATTTTGCCATATATCTTAAACTTGTATTTCTTCTTTTGTTTTGTTGACTTAACAGAAGTTGATGGCTGGTATTTACTACTTAGTTGGATGTAGTTCTATATTTAATTTGTTGATAGAATTTGTCAAATATGTTTTACTTTATATTTTGCACGTTTTCTTTTATTTTTAACTTAAATATTTATTTCAAAATTTTTGTTATAGAACTTTAAAAATCCATTTCATAAGATTGAATTCAAATATCTCTATATTAATATTGTTTAAAAATAACTCAATATTAAATTAAAAATAATTTATAAAAGAAACCATTTCTTTCTTAATAAATAACATAATTTATTTGAATTTGGAAAAACTCGAATCAATTTATCATTTAATTTCACAATTTTAAATCAACAATAGATTAAATTATCAATTTAAAATAAATTAAAATTCGGGATCGTTACAGTATAACCCGAGCATATAGGAAAAACACCACCCCCGGAACAGTCTAGTAAACCAGCGTGAGAAACACACTCAACTTGATTTATTAAAGTTTAAAGATCCTTTGAAATCAAAGGTATCTTGTAAGACCAAGCCACAAATAAATATGTCGGGTTTTTACCTTACGATAACCAAAACATTTCTATCAAAATCCTCCGATATTATAAAAGTGTCTAAATACAAATACTTAAATCAAATAGCCGAAATTGTTACATTTATTAAATTCTAGCATATACTAGGTTCTACAATCAAAACCGTAAAGGCACGTAGGGAGAATGAATTCCAACTAATGACTAGGTACTGGGGTACCACCTGTCACAGTACCCGGTCTAGATCAGCATACCGAGGATCCACCCTGAACCCCTACAACACAAGACTGGAGCTAACCCTTACTGGATAGTCCGAGTAAGATCATTCTGCGGTTGGGATCAGCAACCGCCTACACAACCGAATAAAAAGGGACCTCTGGAAAGGGACGACCTTACCTTAATCGGGTGCAACCCACTTAGCCTTGTTACATCTCCCCTGATTTTTAGTCATTCCTGTTTGATGAGGTTCGAGGCTCAGCGTTACCTTTTTAGAACATTTCACTTACAATGCTCACCGTCTTCCTGATGATGTTCTGAAAGCATTCATCCATACAAGTTTGTTCCGGGTTCGAACGGAACCAAAGGCACTATTCCTACTACATCCATTTTGGAATCACCCTCAGGATTAGTAGCGATTATCCCTTGCACTTCACTGCTCCATCTTTGACTCAAAGCTCTTGTCTTTATTACGAAAACGTACTCGTTGGATCGAAGTGGTTTTCGGATTACAAATCCGATCCCGGTCACTTTGAAACAACGTTCGCTATTTTCCGATAAACTCAATTTCGATTCTTTAGGAAATACATAGACGGAAAATAAGATAGAAGTTCACCTCCTAACCGTTAGTGGACGGGTATCCTTATAATTCATCCTAGAGTACAAACGAGTTTATACGTACTGTATAGCACCGTAATCGGTAACTGTATCATATAATTCCCGAGTTTTCTCTAGATATTTTCAAAGTTAAGTTATTGTCCAGATTTGATAGTCGGTTATTTAACTATCAATATAATCAATCAATTCAACCAAGTTTATTTCCCATTGCAACTATTAAGCCTTATTCACATTTAAAATCCCAATAGATTAGAATTTACAAAGTAAGCTTATTTCACTAGGTAAATATATTCACGAAAGCATTCTAAAATCATAGTATAAAGTTTTAAATAAATTTCTCAAGTTTTTGTTAAATAAAATATTCTTTATAAAAGTTTACTATACAATATATGATTTAAAACAACATTTATATTTAATAGATTTATATTGAAGAAAATATACTTAAATACTAATTTAATAAAAATTAACCTTTAAATGATCATTACAAAAATAGTCTTATACTTAAAATAGTTAAAATATCACATAACTTATAAAAATTATACCTTTATAAATATTTCCAAAAATAATAAATTAACTACTTTTTTCATTTCCCAAATATTTATCAATTCATTTAAAAACATCATTAAAAATACTATTCATTTAAAACAAAACAATGTTCAAAGTCAACCCAAACAGAATAAGGCTTATCAGTCTCAACGGTACTTATCAAGCTACAATCCACGGTCTAGCATAACAATACAAATATTTAATATCATTCAGCTTCCATAAATCGATTCACATTATATGCTCAAATATAACTAACAGGTAAATAACAGATGTATGCATGAGAAGCAGATCAGAGATTTATCATTGATAGTAAATATTTGCAACAATTATACAGAAAATATATCAGAATGATGGCTTATACCATCCACAACAGTAAATTAAATAATTAGCGGAATGGTGTTTGTTTCCGCTGACCAGATGTCAAGCAGTTTGAATAATCTACAATTAACACATTTATTTAGTTTGGGAACATCTTAATAGATATGCTATATAAAATTATACAACGGTATTTATTTCCAAACGGTAATTTAATTCTGTCTGTACAAGCTTGTAAAATTTTACTTATTTAACTTCACCACGGATCATATGACGGCGTAATATCCATCGATATGAACCATCTTATTAATGACACTTTATTATATATGAAATTAAATAATTATTTAAAAATAAAATCATTTAAGAACTTATATTAATTCAAAAGTATAAACATTTTATTTTTCTTAATTATCTGCTTAATTATACTTTAATTTATTTTAAATTCAAGAATTAATAATAAAAATTGTTTTTTAAAAAGCTTGACTAATTTGTGATAAAATAATTTATTTAAATGACTTTAATTAAATAGTCTTAAAGTAAAACAATTATTTTTAAATTTCCTTGTCTATATTAAATCTTAAATAAATATTTTAATATAAAAGAGGATTGGTTTAAAACTTATACTTTGATCAACTTGCTTATTACATTCTTTGGGAATACAATTTGTTACGGATTTAATTTTACATTATAAATATTTTTCTTTTATTATTAAATCCCGTGTGAAAATAAAACAAAGACCAATACGGGCCGAAACTCAAACCAAAAGCTAAAAAACAAATTCGAAAACCTATTTTATTAACACAACAAAAGCGGGCCGAAGCCCAAAACTCAAACAAAAGAAAAAAGCAGAAAGAAAGCAACCGCCTTCTCCCCTATATCTTCTCTCTTATTCCAGGCTTACGTCCCACCCTCAAAGCCCAATGCCACGAACCAAAAAGAAAAATATCTTTGATCAACTCGCCAACTTCCCATACGAACATCGACTTGATCATGAAACTAGTCTTAGCCTGGATCAAACCATCCCATCTCTCTCGATTCATCTGGCCCTAGAAACCCCTACGTGCACGCTATACACGTGCACACCCACACCTCTGACTAACTCGCCATCGCGACATTGTGGCCAAGTCCTCTGCTATCCCCTGATCCAGTTTGCAACTTCGTCGATGTCCCGTAACCCGTCGATCGAAAATCGATCATCTGCCTCACCCTTTTCAAAACCAGGAAAACATCTACCTCCACAAATCGACCCACCTCATCCACGACAGATCACTACTTCGCACACTACCTACCTCCGACGAAAGCCCACCCATGCAGCCACCTCCAAGCCAACCCTTTCGAATTCCAGTCGCTCCACCCATTCCTCAAAAATACTGCGTGGCCACCACAGCCGAGACTGCCCTTAAACCCTACAGTTCATTATCCAACCCAATCCAAGCCTAAATCCAATAAATGGCCATGGTCGAACTCTTCGTCATGCCGTTGTACACCCCCCATCGTCGCCGTCCCGACTCCTCTGCCATCCAGGTGGAGAAATAAAGTTTAAAGCAGAAATCGATCATTTTAAAATTTCTTACATTATAAACTGTTAAAAATCATAATTTAACTTCTAAAAATTCTATTTATATAAAAAATCCAGATAGTATGCTTGAATTCTTGTTTTAAATACATCAAATTTTCACTAAAGTTGGTCATTCATTAAAAAACTTATCATTAGTTAACTACACAGCATAGTCCATTCACAAACTATTTTTAACTTAAACTATACTAGAAAATAAGCATTTTCTTAGTTTACAACATCATCAAATATGAATTAGAATAAGAGATATAGATTTTTAAAATTGGAACAGACATAATACTTGACAGTTAACAGAGCAACATTATCTAGATTTTTGAATTTAAAGCTTCTCACCTTAAACATGTTGAAATTTTTAAATCTTTAAATCTAAATTCCAGAAACTTGCTTTTAAAATCCCTTGGTGGTTTTGAATTTAAACAGAGATTGCTTCCTAATGTTTTTAAACTTTCCAGACTAGTTACAGAGTTACTTTGCTTCTTTCTTTTATTTTTTTTATTTCCTGCTTGCTTAAGTTCTTGTTTACAGGTTAAATCAGAGGATATATTTCTAAGTTACGGACTTGAGTTTGGACAACAACTCAGATCCAACGCCTATATACACACATGCTTCACAATATCCAGAGGATAGACTGAGATGATCTTTTGGTGGCTGAGCAGATGTTTGCTTTATAATGAAAGAAATTTGAAAAGAAAAGAAATGATCATTACAATCTTTTATCAGGTGTTTCTCTGCCAGATGTTAGTTTATTTATTGATTTAAAATCTAATACATATTATCCATTGTTTTGCTTGATTTAAACCAAGTTTTGTTAACCTGTTTCTTTTTACAACTAATGACTTGAAGTCGTTTTCCCTTTCTTATATTTTTGTATAAACCATAAAATCTTTAAGGTATATGTATGTATACTTATGAAGTTAGACAGCCCATAACTATCTTTTGACAAAGTAGTGTTTGCATTTTCTCTTATACATTTTAAAATAAAAGTGAGAAACTAGTAAATTTAAATAAAATTCTTGGTTAATATACGTTATATATATATATATATATATATATATATTACTTTAAACAAAATGAAATAAAATAACATTCTATACTAAACACCCTATATACATATGTGTTGTAAGAACTATAAGATGGTTAAAAACTATTTTTAATCCTTCATGTATATATGTATCCATATATTCATTTATTTAATTTATTATGTAGAAATATATTACTTCCAAATAAACTAAGTTCATTTGATATCTATGTATATACATAGTTTCTCCTAGTTATACTTATGTGATTATTATACACATCATTTAATTTATAACATTTTTATTTATTTATAAATATTATAAATTTCCTTTTGAACTTCTCTTTGCATATATATAACTTTTCCTATTCATGGTGTATATATATTATTTTAGAAAGTTCACTTGAAACTCTTTTATTTAATATAAATCATATTGTTTATATGCCCAAATTAAAAAATATCCTCTTTTATTTTATTATGAATTTCTATCCAAATTATATATACATATAAATTTTTATTATTCATATATGTAAAAATGTAGGCACATGATTTTTCCAATTAATTTTAATTCTCTATTATATTTTATCTTTAGAACAAAATATACATATATAAGAAATTTTCATTTAATCAATCTGTATTTTCATATAGATTTGAAAATTCAAATTATATTGGTTTTGGAAAATTAGTATATTATTATCAGTTGTTGGGAATTTTTTATATTAAAATACAATATTATTGAATATTATAAATTAATATTCACAACTCGGGATGTCAAAAATCCAGGTCATTACAATTTCAATTGTAGTTTCAATTGAAATCAAATTTAATAAATATAAGAACGTTGATCGTGAGTGATTGCTCACCTTTCGAGGCTATAGAGGGTAGACAATGGAGTTGAGTTATGAAAGCAAACACAAATCCCAAAGTAAAGCTAGATTGGCAAGAATTAGAACAACAAAGCTGATAATGAGGAATGAATGAAACGATTAGAATCAGTTTGACACAAATTAAAACGAAATGTAAATAATATCATTATACATTTTCTCAAATCAGTATAAGTTTTAAAACACATACAAATAAGATAAAATAAATATAAAATTCCAACATTGATCAAATAGTGTTTTAAAATAAAATAAATTTAAACTATAAAATCAGATTAGATATATATGGACCATATAAAACTATACAACTGATAAAATATTTAATATTATTATAGCTTATACAAACCCATACATATAAACCTTTAACTTACAAATCAAAACACATACTTTACTGTAAAATTACAGAAACTAAACATATATTTTATATATAACACTGATATATATAAACAGATATATATGTATCACTTATATAATATAATACACGGTAGTTTTGAATTAACGACACACAACTCGGAAAACCCTAAACATAATATATATATATATATATGTATATGTATATATATTCTTAAACAGTATAGAACATATATAAAATTTCAACTTACATTATATATATATATGAGACAAAAATTTAATAGACTCGTCCTCTGTTAAAAGTACATATATAACAAGTCAAAGTATATATACATAATATATATAACAACAAAATTTGTATAGGCTCAGATGTACTTCATAAAGCAATCTAATACTAATATATATACAATACCTTATATATATATATGTAATTCATGTTATATTCCCACGTGCGAAAAAAAATATAAATTGTATATATACCAATCAAAAATAAATATAACTAATGTATTTTAAAGCTAATATATGTAACAGCAAAACTTGGACTACATATATACTAACATATTATACAACTGAAAAATGCAAACTGTAGACAAATATACATTTATCTATATATACTTAACAATTGATAAATGTGCTTTTATAACTTATATATTTATATATATAAAATTTTACAAATTCATATTTAATAAAAGTTACCCAAATATAAGTAGGATGTGAAGTTGAAGGAGGAAGTGGACTCGACTGCAAAAGGAGGAGTTTCATGGCCGCGAAGTGGGAAAAGGAGAAGATGGGTGGCAGTATTTGTTGGGTTTTGAAGAGGCCAGTGGAGGGGAGTTGCATCAGGCTGAGCTGCTTAGGGTTAAAGGCAGGCGTGGGTTTGTGGGGAGAAGAGAGGAGGATGGCGTGTGTGCGGCTTAGTGTAGATAAAGGGAGATGCGAGTTGCTTGAAAAAAAACACAGAGCTCGACAAGGAGTTACTAAAGTCGAGACATGCCAAAGGCTAGAGGAGAATAGGTGAAGGCTGATGTCATGCTCGGTTGAGTTGCTAAAGTCGAGACACGCCAGAGGAGTTGTTAAGCAAACATATATTGTAAACTTTCTTTCTCTCCATTTATAAAAGTAAGTTTAGAAGAAATTTTGCAAAAAATACGAACCATAATAAAATTTGAAGTGGTAGAATATAAAAATCAAACAATAAATTTCTGGGAATGTAAAACAAATGGCCATGCATTGAATTCAGTAAAATAATAGCTGACGACCGTTGAGTTTTACACGGTAAATAATGAATGGACACAAAAATCAAAAACCAAATCGCGGAAGCGATACGGAAAATCATTCCGTAGATTTTGCCACTTCCCGGACTCTAAAACACAGAATTGAATATACCGTAGAGATCAACACGACGAGACGATCAAAGCGGTATGCAGATATTAGTGGTACGAGCATCCTATCAAAAGTCGATAATCGGTACCAAAATGATGCTAAAAATGCCGAAAATAAGATGAACGGAGCAATAACAACTAAGATTTGAAGAAATGAAATATTACATCTAACTCAGAAGGTGATTTATAAATTTATTATATAAAAATTTCAGGTTTGGAAAACATTTTATTATCATCGATTTTAACTGATTTGAACTGAAATAAAAATTACACAAGAAAATAAACTTCCATATTATCACATGAAAATTTTCCATTTGCTATGTTTAAGAAGACATACTCCAAATATTAATTTTTTTTCCAAATTCAAATATCTAAAATTTTGCAAAAATTCAGTTTAATTACAATATATAAAAATAAAACGTGAGTGGGGTAACTTAAGAGATGCTCGGGATTCACATCTCCTAAGGATCCGTTAAACTATTTACTATGTAGTAATATTTCGCTATTATAATAATGTCTATAGTAAAATAAACTTACTTTTTAATAGCATTAAGAGGTTACCCATATAGCCCTTAACACGTAATAGTCCCAGTAGTCCATCCAATATCATAGTCCCTGTGACGCCCCACCTCTATGCTTACAATAACAAAGATTATTAAAGGAAATACTGTCTGTTATTACGAAGAATAAGACTGGATAGGAGCGACCATCCGTAGTTAGGCCTTAAACTAGTATTGGTTATCACGATAGGAGTGGTATATATTTTTATTTTTCATCCCTTATTTATTTTCTCCTATCGACATACCCAATTCCAGTATAAAACGAACTACGATGGTTCATAATAGTTTAGGACAATATATATAATAATAACACAGATAACTAAATGCTGAACACAGATAACAAAAGTATACTGATGTTAGTTACAATACATGTGATACATTACATATGATACAACTACAACTATCGACTCTGGAAGTTACATATACAAGCACATTATCGTATATAACATACATGAATACATATCTTCCTATACTAATACACTGACTACTATAAAATGACAACGACTACTCCAACAGATATGAAAAGACTTCATTGCTCAAACTGCAACCCAAAGTAAGATATCTACAACCTGTAATAACTCGGTCTGACCTGAGTATTAAATTCAAAAGAAAATAATACACGGGTCGGTCTAATTCAAACTCAGTTATTAATGCACGGAAGCAATAATAACTAAATAACAATTAGACGACAGTCAAATTAATTTCGCCTATCCAATCCTTAAATAAGGAAATCGGATAACGGTAAATATAACAGGTAACAGTGTTAAACAACAAACCAACAAATTCAAATTATCAATGAAGACAAATAAAAGGGTTATCAATGAAGATAATTTAGAAAACAATAGAATTTCCTAAACGACAATTAAAACAAAATCATTTATTAAATAAATAATTAGAAACTCATAATCTAATTATCAAAAAGATAATCAGATATCAACAAATCATCAATTTAAACCAAATCAAAATACAATTTATAATATTGAATTGGACACACGAAACAATTCAAATAATTAAACTATCAATTAAAACTTCAAATCCGATAGGGCTGCAGTGCACGCTTACGTGCACTGCCTCGCCACTACAGTGATGAATTTCACAAAAGTTCAGTGAATCAAAAATGCAAAAGAAATATCAATAAAACGTCAATTCGAGTAGGGCTGCAGTACACGCACGCGTGTACTGCCTCGCCACTACAGCATATGAAATACGCAAAAGATCAATAAATCAAAAGCAATTAGAATATCAATAAAAGCAATACCGTGTGGCTGTAGTACACGCTTGCGTGCACTGCCTTGCCACTTCGGTGATTAAATACACAAAAGCTCAATGGATCAAAAACAAATGGCACCAACTCAATACATATGCACAGGCAAAACCAAAGTCATGTCAGAGGTAGCAACTTTGAGCTACAAGATCAATCAAGTAAATATATGCAAGTTCAGTACAATCAAACAATATATGCATACACAAAAACTATATGTACGCACATATATGGTAAGACTCGAGCATGCAAGTGCAGACCACAAAGGCAAAACCTCAGCATCAGATCAGAAGTGGAGCCATACACAAGGTAAAACTGAAACACAAGGTTCGACAAATGACATATACAAATGCATATATCCAAGTGTAGTTCGGTTCATGCTCAGCAGATCAAAAGCAACCAAACATATACAGGCAAAACTGGAACAACAACATGCATAAGCACACAAGTGAATACAACAAGGAAGTACAACATGAAATTGGACAGTGCAAGTGTAGAACTCGGCTAGTCAGCCTCAACCATGAAATGGTCATGTTCACAACTCGATACAAGAGACCACATGATGGACAAGAATGCAAGTAAATGCAACGTGAACCAATAGTGCACAAAGGTAGTAGTACAAATCTAACCGGAAGCACACGATTTCACATACCAGATACATCAACAAGTCATGCGATGCACCAGGGAAAATGACTGGTACAAGTGACAATGCGAGATGCCACCCAAGACAGTGCAGAAATGAAATGTACATATACAAGTGACCAAGTACAATGCAATATGGACTAGACAGTAAGTGTCGACCAAGCCTTAACCAAATGCAGTGACAAGCACAACAATACAAGAGGTTAGAGATATATAATGCAGACTATATCAAGTCTACAATAACTAAAGTGATATCAAGACTTCAAGCCAGAAACAACAGAGAATTCAAAGAAGCAGTTCCAATTAGAATCCAAGTGGCCAAAGTCAAAACGAATTAAAGCAGTCTTAACAAATAAATGAAAACCAAACACAATAGTAGACATGTACAAGTACATGAATGTCTGGACCAAATGTCTTCAAGTGAACAAGACCTCAATACACAGACTCAAGAAGAGCAGTGAAACAATAATGGTGCAAAGATGAATGCATATGTGGATGTCGGCGTACACATTTTTGGTGAAGCTAAAAATGACTAAAATACTCGAATTCATCGTGTAGGAACAGTTTTTTTTAAAAACATCCTCAAACATTCTCATGTAAGGGTAGAAAACTACAAAATCAGTTTAAAATAGTCGAAGCCAAAGCCAAGATTTAATGGTTGCAGTGCAACAGATATGAATGTTCATAATCATGTGCAACATGAAAATAATCCGAGATCAATACTTATGAAGCAACTGGATTTCAAAGCAGCAGTTCAAACTAAATGGCAGAAATATTATCAATACAATGGTGATAATACAGAGACATTGCATCACATACCCAATCAAGTGACCGAAGTCAAATGGAAATTAAGTCGTAGTGTCTACGAAACCAAGCTGAAGCATAGTATTGTCAACCAAACAAAAGTCCACAAAAATCAAGTGACCGAAGTCACAAAAATCGAAACCGTGATGGTCACGAGATACATTAGTGCCGAGATAACCAGAAAGCAAGAAATCAATACCGTGATGGTCACGAAATATTGAACATCTCCAAATCAAAAACGAGTTAACCAAGTAACACGAAAAATAGGAATTCGAGAAAAGTCCAAGTCAGGAAGAAACAAAACCAGGAAAACACGAAATCGAACCCAGACAGATAAAAAACATCAACATCGAAATAAACTCGAACGACCTAAGAATGAAGTAGATGTGAGTGATAGTTCACTCACCTTGGATTCGAAGAACCTAACGATCCAAAATTGCAGCCGATTCCATCTCCAGAGATGATCGATAAAGTCGGCGGCTTCATCAAATTTCACAAGCCAAATTTTGTTCGAACGAAGAAAAGGACCTGAGCCGCCATTTTTTTTCGATTGCTTTCATTAGCTAGGGCTTGTAAAAATGAAGTGAGGAACGGTCTCTGGCTCGATAAAACGCAACACCCAAACAAAGAGACGTGGGCCAAATAAAATAAAAGAAGATATTTATTTAAAGCCCTAAACTCTTAAACAAATTTTTGAAAAGAATTACAACCCGAATCAAAACTCCTAACAGCAAATATCTGTCACATTAATTGTTTAACAACGATAATTAATTATTACAAATTCCCGGGTTGTTACAGTCCCTCTTGATCGGGAAGCCACCAGAGGATACCACACGGGCTACGGGAGAAAACCAAAATCGTACAAGGCGCGATAGGGTAGATGACACGGCACAACTAGGCAATGCCATGGTAGATATACCAATTACACTTCCGGCCGGTGGTAACGCGTAGCGCGCAGCTACCACCTACCTCGATCCGCACCCCCAAAAAAGAAAATCAAAAGTGGCCACCGAATCAATCCAAAAGTAAGAGTATAATATCGAAGGGATGTGTCCGATCAAAGGAGCAACCTCATTAGCCCGTCAATCGCTCCTGTTTTAGCCACCTTATGCCCACTCACGGGAGTCGGGTCCATGTATTTACCTCAAAGGAAACGCCACCACCGTCCTACTTCATTCTGGAATCTCCACCGCGTACACGGTTGTTAAAGTGGTTTTCGGAGTTGGCAGAGAGTATGACAACTTCCGATCCCGGTCTCTTTAACAACCAAACGTTATTATAACACCGTGGTCTTTTCAAAATAGTTTGTACCTTAAAACCAGAATATAATATACATTTCAAAACCATATAAATACGATATCATTTACCCTTTTAAAAACCAAATCAATATGATATCATTTTTATTTCAAATATATCATTTTCCCAAAATCATAGCACTTTCAAATCTGTATATCTTGAAACCCATAGCTCTGAAACATAACTTCAATAATTAAATGGTTTAAATATTAAATTCTTTATATAATAAAATATCTTCTTTAATTTCACAAATAAATTCCAAATTCCGATTTGAACCTCCAAATAAACTATTTCAAATTCCCATATATTTCAAAGCTTTTAAATATTCCACCATTTCAAAACTAATTCTTTGATAATCCCATATATATCAAATTCAATTTCTATTATTTAGATTTGAAATGTTTACTTAATAAATCCAATAAAATTTAAGTAAAACTTTTAACTTCAAACAACTGGATATTCTTTTAATTTATTGAACTTGATATATTCATTTATCTCAACTTTACATTCATTTAAATCACTTTAAACCAAATCAAGTTATAAGAATCATACCCTTTAAAATCTCCATTTTCATTTAAATTTCAAATCTAATTTATTCAAGTACAATTTCTTAAATAATTCGATTTAAACCAATTTCATATTTTTCTTCCAACTTAAATTTCTTTTAAGTCATAAAAAAAACTCTATATATATACAACATCTTAAATAGGTGCTTAACCATATAATATAAACTAATCAAACTCCATTATTAAATTTATTTTTATTTAACAATTTTATACATATCTTAAATTCAAGAATTTTATCTATATATGTATAATAATAATATTTATATAACACCAAAAATTAATGTTTAATAAACCGTATATTCCTTTCCAAAACCATAGAAAATCATTTCAAAATATTTTTTATATATATATATATATATATATATATATATATATATATATATAGAGACCACGGTGCCTGTATATAATTTTCTATCCTATGGTCAAGTGATATGGATATTTTATCATTTCAATCCGTAATTTAAAATAAAATTACGGTTATATATCATTTCAAACCGCAATCCCGAATGAAATAAAAATGCATAATAACTTGCAGTTTATAAAAATATATAATATAACATCCATTCATCCATCAACAGATCATATATCCATAACAATCATCATCCAAAACAATCAATCAATATCAATAGATAACTGATAATATATATAACAGGTATTTAACTGGCAGTTATATTCAAAAATAAATTAAATAATGATTTAATTTAAATAAATGCAATTAACTGAGATGATGAATCAAATATACGAAAAAGTCATAAATAAATGCATAATCACAACAAAAATTTAATTTAACAAACATAAGAAATTTTAGAAGTTGTGAGTGGGTTAAAACACTCACCTTTTGAATTTAAATCTAATTTAAACCCAAAAATTTGACGGTCTTGGAATTTGTCCAAACAAGGGCCAAAATGTCCGGAAATCCAATACGAACCTAGCGGAGAAAACCGCGCGTAAAAGGGACGTCATATGCGAAAGTTTTTAGCGTTAGAACAATTGAAATCAAAAATAAAATAAAATAAAATAAATAGAACACAAACCAACACATCTCAGGACACGTCATCCCATCCTGGTTCACGCGCAAACCATCTGCAGCTATTCATCGCACACGTACCCATGTTGATCGATCGTTGACCTCAAACAACACCACCTACGCCGTCTTAAACCGAGATTCGAACGCTTCCCCGAGCCCACCGTCTTAGGCCGCACCCACGGCCACGATTACATCAACTCCGGTCGATCCCAGAATTGTCGCCGCCGCCTAGGGATTGAAACCCTAATCACTTTTCATGAAACATCCAACCATCAATCGACAAGAAGAACGACCCCGATGCACTCCACTCGTCCCCCTCCACGCGATCGTAACCTCGATTTGACGATCTAACTCAGTTGATTTCGACGTGATGAACGGCCGAAAATTATTCTTCGATTTCTAGACAAACAATGCATTGAATCAAAAAATGAGTTGCAGATATGAGTTACGCTCTTCGAGAGCTTCGCATCCATATAAAATTTGATAATATTTGAGGAGATTGAATTTTCACTGATTTTTGAATTGCAATTGATATTAGATATTTGTCTACCATTGAAATGAGAAGCTGAAAGAAATTTTACGCGCAGACAAATGAGAAATGGGGTTGGCTAGGATTTGTAGCAGGGTATTTATAGACAAGGTTTGAAATAGAATAGATGGACACGATTTGAATATATGCGCTAACGACAAAGTGGCTCAAAAAGCCCGTTTCGACTCCGGAATGAAATTGGGTCAACCCATATATCAAAATAGATGTTTTAAAATATTTTAAACGCGATGGAGCAGGTTTCACGTTCAAATTCCATCATATGAAGAAGTTATGCTAAAATCAATATTTTTCAAATTGATTTCAGTTAAATTGATTTCAAGGCGTTTCACGTTCGTACGATCAAACGACAGGTCCGATCGCTACGAAACTTGAAATCCTACAATAATTCACCATTATGGATCCGATAAAACTGGTTTCTTTGAAATCCGAGTCAGTGGCCAAATGGCTATTTTTCCAGTTAATTAAATAAATTAATATTAAATTAAATTACTTTTCAACTTCAACTCTATAATTAACAAATTTCATCAATTTTAACTTTCTTAATCATTTACACTAGTTTAACCAAATTTAAATGTCTATTTGGATAAATCTATATATTTTAGTGTTAACTTTCAATTTTACTATATTCAAGAATTATAAATTGAATTTTACAATAATTCCAATTAATTTACTTTTCACTCTATTATTTTTTCTATAACATAGTTAATATTTGTTTTACATTCATTACATTAGTGCTCCCATTCCATCCTTTATTTATTGACTATCATATCTCCATTTACTATATTTTTGTCAATTCACACTTCCGTTATTATATTAGTAATCACTAAAGTAATGTTTATTATCAACCATAAACATTATAATTACTTAACGTACATTGATTGTATAAATTTCCAATTTATTACGTATTACTTCATCAGTTAACATAACTTTGAATTCATTTCTCAATTTACTAATTTCAATCAATCATAACTTTACAATCTGTTTCAATTAATAGGGTGTGCACTAATTTAGTTATTGCATTAGTTCTTATTATTATAACATTAAGGTTCATTTGCTCTAATTGATTTCCAATTTTATTATTAAACGAAATAAATAGGTAACTTATACAAGTGTTACCATGCCTTAAATTACACTCATGAATTCCCTATTATCAAGAAACCGTTACAGATCTTAAATACTTATGCTTTTATTTAATTACCATTAACTATATTATTATTATTCCATTAGCTAATCAGGTATTTACATTCGTTCCTTTCATTTCAATTTATCCATTTATTAAGTTTTACATAAATAATTATTTATTTCCAAATATTACCTTAATTAACATTAACATAATATTTTATTTAGATTTATTGCAATTGATTCCAATCCAATTTCTATTTCCTAATATACTCTAATTTAACAACTTCTAAACATTGTAATACCTCCCACATAAATGTAACTTTTGTTTATATTTATTCAAATTTGATTTTCTCATTTTAATTATTAGACTAAATAACGGGCAACACGTAATTATTGCCTTCGTTTACGTTTACTACATTTAAGTTTATTGTTTACAGACCCCAGGGCAACAATTTACCCTATTTTTATTGGGGTTTCACTTCTATTGTCAAAAATAAATGTTAATTACCAAGGCTACACTTGTTTCCTTATATTTAATCCAAAGACTAGTATAACATTTTACACATTTTAAATTATTGTAATTTCATTCAGTTTATCAATAATTAGCTTTAATCATTATTGTTACGTTTTATTTTACTTATTATTTTATAAAAAGTGCTACCATTAGTTCATACACTAATTCATTCCATTTATTATACATTATTTTATTAGTAAGTCAACATTTAAACTATTATTTTACCTTTCATATCCCATTATAAATTAATGCACACATTAATTAAGATTTTAAATCAAATTAATCATTACATCTTGGTAACATTCTTTTATTACAATAAGAATAAAATTTACATTTACATTGTTTCACTTGTTGGAAATACATCCAAGTTCTTAACAATTAACTTATATTTATACAGTTGCATTCAAGTTATTAAAAATTTAACTTACCAATCTTATCCAAGTTATTATTTCCATTAATAATTCACTAAATTTTTATTTCCTTCAATATTAAGTTACAAAAATATTATTAAATTAAAAAAAATTAATTACCGAATTTTTTTTGGGTTGTTACACTCTCCCCCACTCAAAACTTTTCGTCCCCGCAAAGGAAAAGAAGGGAAAAGAGGAACTTATAAATTAATATCTATGATTCAAAACATTATATTCATAACAATAGTTTTACAGAATTGGATAATTTAAATAAAACATATAGATTTATAAACAATTAAATCTTTTTATATTCTAATTTATAAAGTCGAAAAACATTTTAAAATATTTTCTAAGTCCAAAATTTTTGGAAATTTTCGGCAGAGTCTCTTTTGTATGGAGAGGCTCGGGAGAAAATATAATATCAAATATAACAATATACAACATATATCTTCCAAAATAATATATATCCCAACACGGGAAAAATAATATAATATAATAGCGCTATAAAACCGTAATCCGAAAACGTCCTATTTGTCGGGCAATTAACGCTTAATGGGCAATATCGATTTAATAATCTTTATTAATAATTAAATTGATTTGAAAATTTTCTTTTAGAATTTTAGTTTAAATTGGCAAGTTTGTTCTTTTAAAAGCTAACAAATTGGGTTAATAATCTTCTTTTATAAATATTTAATTGGTAAAATTTATTCTTTCAAGGCTAAATAAAAATATTTTCTATTTATAATATATATATATATATGTATATATATGTATAAATATGAAGTCTTTGTTTTTAATAAAGATATGATTCTTAATTTTAATATATAGGAATGTATATATTGTGATTTGAAGTGATTCAATAATAATTTTCAAGGTTAATATTAAAAAGAATTCTAATTATAATGTATATATTTTGCACACACACACACACACACACACACACACATATATATATATATATATATATATATATATTGTAAATATAAGGGGCTTTGATTTGAGTTTAATTTATAAAAACATGTTTTCAAATTTAATATATATATTGTAATTTGGAAGTTTTGATTTAATTTAACATAGAACATTTCAAAAACGATTTAAATAGTTAACCGTATTATTTTTTTAAACACTTAAGGTATATATTTATTTGTTCAAAATAAATTTTAGCTTAAGTTGAAAATAGGATTTAATTTAAAATTCATTTCTTTTGTTTTCAATATTTTTTCTTTTAAAAATTTAAACATAAGACAATTTGGTTTGTAAATATATAAAGTTAAAATAAAATCCACAAACATATAAACGTATAATACATTAAATGGTTCAAAACATAAGTTATTTATAACCAAATATTTACATAAACTCACATTTTTGTGTGTGTGTATATATATAAATTTAAAAGCTTATTTATAAAAAGACAAACATTATATACGTTTAAAAATGTACTACATAAATATATATGAACTTAAATAATTTAAGTTTAAACACTTGTAAACATATGGAGGCATTGTTTCAACATTTGTAAGTTATGTAACACATAAGTTAACAAGTGGCAAATTAACCTTTAATTTAAAATAATTTTATCAAATAACATATGTTTAAAAAAAACTGAGATTTTCAGTTCAGATCCTCTCTATTCTTTCGTTCTTCATCTTTTTAATTTAAAAAAAACCCTGGGAATGAAGGAAAACAGCAAGCAATCAAAAAGAAAATTCAAATTTCAGTACAACAATTTCAAAGCTTCAAATATGTAAAATCAACTCAACATGTATAGATTCTAATTCAATAAAACAAAAGAAGTTCAAATTAAACATCAGCCTGGAAACAAGAATCTGCTCCTCTGTCCTCTGTTTATAATTGGTGAGTAAACATTTTCTTATAAAAACAGTTTTAATCTATTCATTTATATATTGTCTGAGTGATGAATATGGTAACAAACTGATGAACAATGTTTACCTGTATGGTTTGTGTATGAATATATATATATATATATATATATATATATATATATATATATATATATATATATGTAGTAGTATGCCTGTATATGCCTATAGATAAATATAGTTAAGCCTCTGTTCTTTGTTCAGGTTTCACGTTTGATAGAAATTTTTTTATCCACCTTTACGTTTGATTTTAGGCTTGATCATATAAATGAAAAAGGTTGCTAAAAATGTAATTCAAAGTTTAAAAATAGATTCAAGAATTTGTATTAAGTATTTAACTCAAAAATTATAAATTAGAGTGAAAATCAATGAGTGGTTAAAAATCGATCCAGTCAATTTCAATCTTTGATGATATAATGTGAAACGTGTTGTAAAATGTTGATTTTTAATACAAGTTTTAGGATTTTAGAGCGAGTGGATGATGGGTTATTCTGAGTTGATCAGAATTCGAATGTTCGTCGATTTACGACGAATGGAAGATTGATGGAGGCCGTGACCAAGGCTGGAAGTGGGGGATATTATGGTGGTCACGTGAAAAGTAGAGGTTGATTTTATATTTGGCCATGGTGGCCGGAATGAGGTGATCTAGGGTTCGAAAGAGGGGGTTTGGTCGGAGTTGTTTGATAGCGTTGTGCATTGTCGATAGGGAACCGAAAGCGACCGCATGTGGGGGAATAGACTCATCGTGATGTGGACCAGCTCTGGATGGGATGGCTTGTGCATTGGAGGTCGAAGGTGATGGCCAGCGATGATTTTTCGATTAGATATGGGTTCCTGTTTTGATCGAGTTGCTCGATATTGTTTAGTCATCGTTCTCGTGGTTCTGAAGGGACGGATTGCTTGTGTGGTTGTCGATAGCTTGGTGAGGGCCAGAGAGTTGATCAGCGTTGGGCGATTTCATCGTGCATGTGCACGGAGGAGATGCGTATGTCTGGAGTGTGTAAGTGGAGAAGAACGAGTCGAGCTCGGGTTGTTCTCAAAATTTTTGTGGGTTGGTCTCGAAGGGGTTGGAGCTCGTGAATGCTCAGGGGAGGCTCGGGTTATCCTTTGTTTTGAATCGGGTTTAGAGTTGTTTAGCGTTCCAGATTTTAATTTAGCAAGTACACATGTATAAAGTTTTAAATTTAATAAAAATAGTGACCAGATTTTTAAATATAAAGGAAGATTTTTTGAAAGCAGTATTAGTGAAAATTTGAACAAGTTTTTGAGCTAATAAAATAATATAAGAAAAGTAAATAACTTTAATTAAGTTTTGGTAAAGAATTATATC
The DNA here is from genome assembly GCA_030765085.1 of Allium cepa. Classification (NCBI taxonomy): domain Eukaryota; kingdom Viridiplantae; phylum Streptophyta; class Magnoliopsida; order Asparagales; family Amaryllidaceae; genus Allium; species Allium cepa. The sequence goes on along the minus strand of CM060945.1, from coordinate 790,471,272 downwards.
ATGTTTAAACATATAAAGCAATTTGAAATACCAAATTGTAATAAGATAGTTTGAAGAAATAAGTTTTTAAAATGGTGAGTTTTTATTAAATTTATTAAGTAAGTTGATTTAGTTTTCCAAAGATTTTAAATGTTAAATTAAATGTTTAATTTGTTTTGTCTTAAAATAAATTGTATACCTTCAATTTTAAAAGAAATTGAGTCCTAAATGTTTTGTTTAATGATGTAATTAAGTTAAATTAAATTTAAGAATTTATTTTTAATTAATTAGAGTTATGAATGATTAAAAGATAATTAATTTGGAAAGTTAATTTAAAAGTTAATCATTCAATGAATTATTTGATTAATGTTAATAATCAAAGTATAATTATTTATTAATGAATAGTTAATGAATAATAATTGATGTAGGAATCATTAACTAATTAGTTAAGAATAATTAATTAGGGTAATTAATTTAAGATAAACTATTTGGATAAATTAATTAAGAATAATCTCTTATGATGTGGATTAAGTATTAATTACTTAATTAAGTGGTTACTTAATGTAAGAGATTTATGTATAATTATGGAATATAATTAATTAAAGAGGATAATTACTTATGGAAGTAATTAAGAATTAGTTACTCAGTGTGATTAATTAAAGAATTAATTAATTTAAGGATAAGTAATTAAGGGATAATTAATTACTAAATGTGATTAATTAAGATTAATTAATGTTGTTACTTAATTTAAGATTATTTTTTAAAATTAATTCATTAAAAGAGTAATTAATTAATGAAAATAATTAGAGAATCATTAATTGATAAATTAATGCGATTAATTAAAAATTAGTGATTAAGGACTAATTAATTTATATAATTAATTAAAGTTAATTACTTAATGTAATTAAAAGATAATTAATCAAGGGTAATTAATTAAGATGAAAATTAAGAGATGATTAATTAACTAGTTTGTAATTAACTAATGTTAAATAAGCAAGATTAAGGTAATCTGAGTGATTAGGGGTGATAATAAATTTAATTAGAGATGAATTAGGTTGATTAAGAATGTATCAACCTTGCTTATGGATGATTGAATGTTATTAAATGAAATGGATGTGATATCTCTGATATGTGATATGTGCTGCTTAGTGAGATGTTTGGTTGAATTAGACAATATGAATTATTTATCTGTGTTGATGTGAATCACCTATCTATGTGTAAATATTATCCTTAACAATCATAATTGATTGTTTAAACCCTTAAAACAACTTGGACATTAAAACATCGTTTTGGATTTCGATGAGACCGAGATCAGATTTCTAGATTTGGATATCCGAAAACCACTTCGATCTAAATTAAACGTTAAGTCGTGAATCTCAAGTGAAGATGAAGACTCGAAGTGTAAGGGCTATTGTCGTTAACTCTGAAGCTGATTACAATACGAGTATAATGGAGATAGTACTTTCAGATTCGAGATAAAGATTCAGAGTGCAAGGGCTATTGTCTTTAACTCTGAGGGTGATTCCAAAATGAGTGTAACGAGTTAGTGCCTTCAGTTTCGTTTGAACCCGGAACGGACTAGTATGCATTGAATGCTTTTAGAACATCGTCAGGAGGACGATGAGCATTCTAAGATAGAAGTGTTCTATAAAGGTAATTGCAGCCTCAAGCCTCATCAACCGGGAATGGCTAAAATAGGGGAGGTGCAGCAAGGCTAAGTGAGTCGCGCTCAAGAGGACGAGATTTACCCCTGTCTAGAGGTCCCTTTTTTATTTCATCTTAGTGGGCAATTGGTCTGCAGCCAACTGCAGGGTTGTCTTGTTCGGGACTATCCCGTAAGGGATGGTTCCGGCCTTGTGTTGCAGGGGATTTAGGATGGATCATCGGTACACTGATCTAGACTAGGTACGGTGACGGATGGAACCCCAGTAGCCTTGCCATTGTATGGAATCCAATCTCCAATAAGTGCCGTATGTTTTGATTGTGCCCAACTATGTTGGAACGTGAGATGCAAGCATTCCATCTATTTTCTATTTTACTTGAAAACCCTAGACACTATTATAATATCATTGGATTTCCTATCAAATGTTTTTGTAACAACCCGCATATTTATCGAGTTTGTATTTAAATATTTTATTTAGATATTAACTCGTTAATCGGATTTTGGTCCGAAAAGCTACCTTTTGCAAACGGCCAAATTAGGACTCGAGACCACTTCCATTGAGTTCGAAATGTCGTTTACAACTTTTTAAGTATAAACATCGATAGGTTTGGAGTTAGTGAAATTTCACTAACTTTTCCCGCTTTGGACTTTGGGTTAGTTTAGCCTATTAAGCCCAAGTTCCAACCCTCTTCTCCTCACTCTTCATAAATTTCCTAACTAACTCAAGCTTGGGCATTAATGGTGAAAAGAATTGGAAATTAAAACTCCAAGCACAAATTCAATTGCAAATCCAACATTCAACTCCAAATTCAAGTAGAAGATATTGGATTCAAGCTTTGGATTGCTTCTCCTTTCTTCTCCTTGCTTTCAAGCTTCATCTTCATAAATTTTAGTGCAAAGGTGAGATTTTTATCTCACAATTCTAGTCTATAACTATATTGGACTGTTAGGAATGATTCCCCATCACTTTAGCGTGTACATTTGCATTTGATTTGGATTGGATTGGCGAAAAACTCCATTTTTTAGTTGTTTGGTGAATTTCCCGAGCTTAGGTCGCTCTGCCTAGGTTAGGTCGCTCGGAATCATTAGCTCGCGTGCGTGGAAAAGTCACGGCCTGCATATTTTGTTCGCCTCGGATTTAGGTCGTAGGTCGTTGGACTTTAGGTCGTTCGCGTATAGGTCGCTCGCGACCTAACCCTTAGGTCGCTCGCGTGTTATCGCGCTAGGTCGCACTGCCTTGAATCTTCACATCGGAGTTAGGTCGTTTCACTTTAGGTCGTAGGTCGTTTCTGGCCTTAAATCCCCCCTGCAGCGTTAGGTCGTTAGCCTCGGAATTAGGTCGTTTTCGACCTTATATCAGAAGGCGGCTCTAGGTCGCTCGATCCTGCTAGGTCGTAGGTCGCGCATCACTTTAGGTCGCTCGCGTGTTAAAACCTTAAGTCGCTCGTGTGTTAAAACCTTAAGTCGCTCGCGTGTTAAACCCTTAGGTCGCTCGGCCGATGCACGCGCTAGGTCGCGAGTATTTAAGTCCTTAGGTCGCTTGGCATTGTGACCACTTAGGTCGCACGACCTTGTTAGGTCGCTCACCCTTAGCTCGCGTACCTTCTTAGGTCGCGCATCCCACTAGGTCGCTCGACCCTGTTGTATTTTTAGTTCGCAACCATTAAGTCGATCGACCTTGCCTAGGTCGTTAGGTCGGTCGGTCCTATCCCTTAAGTCGCGTGACCGTGATAGGTCGCTTACCTTTAGGTCGCATGACCTATGGCCACTTGCTCCAGTTAGGTCGCTCGGCCACTTTGTTAAGTCGCCCACCTTTTTAAACTTAGGTCGCATGACCCATTAGGTCGCATGGCCCCTTAGGTCGCTTGGCTTCACTAGGTTGCTTGTCTTCACTAGGTCGTACCGTTTTGGTCGGGGCGCTGCCCCGCACCCCGCCGGGGGCGCTGCCCCCTGGACCCCCGCGACCTGACCGGGCAGGTCGAACCCCGTAAGCGGTGGCGTTGCCCCCGCACCCCCACCTTGGGGGGTTGCCACCCCCCCTGGACCCCCCCTCCATAGGGGATCTTATTTGAAAAACATTTAGCTGATTTCCTTGGATTTTATTCGCATCTCCGTATGCGATCTTTGTGACTGATTGTTTCTACACTTGCTTATGTGTTTTGTCACTTTATAATATAAAGGTTTCAATACTAGTAGTAAATATCAAAACTCTTTTAACAAACAATTTCAACTCTATTTTTAATAACAAAGCTCTTTTCTTAAACCGTTTTCCAATCTATTAGTATATACAAGCCTTTACCTCACTCGGATGAGAAATCTAATTAAACGACTTAGTAAAACAAGTGGTATGAAACGCTTGCGTTCACTTCGTCGGTTAATTCTTGGACTTGTTCGATTGAACCTCTTGTGACAATTTTATTAGTGAAGATTTACAGTTTGTTCGTAAATATTTAAGTTAAGCAAGTGGTTATGGGACATGAAGCTAAACTTCTATATTTACTAGCTTAGTGTAATTGACACTTCTCGTTGATCTTGATGATCGCTTTATGAATTAGACTAGCAATTGCGCGATGTCTCTTTCATTGCAAGGTTAGACTAGACACCACTTGTGTGATTCCATTCACACATACCTTTCTGCTTTTTGGTTAGTCTTGACCTCAATCTGTGTGATTCCATTCACACATGCGGGGTAGCTCCCCATGGTCTTCGGACCGTCATGTGATAGGCCTCTTTCCCTTTTTATGATTTCTGGATTTCTCGTGTTGATTTCTGGAATTTATGTCATTGACTTGTTATGAGTACAAGTTTAGGGTATGATGCCCTCTTCGAATCTTTGAGAAGATTCTTGTGATATTGATTATCTCTTATTGATTGATCTTCTGTTGATCATTATTTACATACTTATAGTGGTATGTCGTTATGGATGTTTATGTTTATGCCATATCTTTTATGTTATATCATGTCATCTGATATTTATAGCTAGACTGATCCGTTTATTATTTTCTTAAATAATACTCGGGTCAGACCGAGATGTTACAGGTGCTTCTGCTTGACTTCTTCCCAGGGATTCATCACTCTGACTTTTGGCTAACTGTTTAGATTAGCAGTTTTTGTTGTATACACTTGAGATATAGACTCATAGTTGTATTCTTTTGTATAGCACGTGTTGCTATTCTTTTGTATTATCGTGGATCTTACTGACCACTACTCTGATGTACACTTTCATGTGTTAGTTATATATTCATATCTTCTTCCGCCTTTGTGATATGGATATCTGTGACTGATTTGTGATATGATTATTTCTATGTTTGTTTCCGAAGATTATTTATAGCCACCGTGTGATAAGCAATTACATGGATGGTCGCTCCTCAACAGCCTTATTCTCCGTGCTAGTTGACAGCACTACTCCGGAGTGTTCTTGGCTAGCGTGGGTATTGAGGTGGGGCGTCACAGCTTGGTATCAAAGCCAAACTTCGGAACAGTGTAGAATAACTTAACAAGGATCATCGTCCTAGGTCTATCTTAGGAGTCATACCATAGGATTAATTCGAGTCTTCGTACCGATTCATCCTATTTCCTTTATGATTCCTTGTTTTATCTATCAAGATTACTTGATGTTCATTGGTAAATAACCTTCTTACTTCTCTTCTTTCTTTCTTTAAGGAAGAGAATGTCTAGACCAGGCCGTCCCAGAACTGGATCATCTAGTGCTGCTCCTCCGGATGGAGTTTTTATGACTGCTCAACAGCTTCTTGATTTAGTAACTAATGCTCAAGCAGCTGGAGCTAACCCGGAACCTACTCACCCAAAGTCGGGATTTGCACGCTTGTGCAGCGATTACACCAACTTGGGTGGGAAGCCCTTCAAAGGTTCGGAAAATATCATCGAGGTCCAGGCTTGGTTAAAATCATGCGATCGAATCTTTTCTCGCATGAACCTTATCGATCTCCACCGCGTTCAGGTGGCTTCCAGCATGCTCCAGGAGAGAGCATTGGACTGGTACGAACTCCTTATTTCAGAAATTAATGAAGCGGATCTCACCTGGGAGCAATTTCAGGGACGCTTCGAGTTAAAGTTTGTACCAGAAGCTGGAAAAGTAACCTTGGCTCGACGTTTTATAGACCTTGTTCAAGGTCAATCCTCTGTGACTGATTATGTCGCAGCCTTCGAGTCGCTTTCCAAATATGGGGTTGAATACATCAACACCCCATTGAAGAAGAACTAGAGGTTCGTTTATGGCTTAAATAAGAGTCTTAAGAAGCCACTGCTCCTGAAACTAGAAGTCGCATTTGATCAACTCGTCGATATCGCTCTTCGTCTTGAAGAGGCTGATAGAGAGAGTGATGTTGAAGTGGAAGGCGCTAAACCAAACTTCAACAACAAGAAGAGGCCAAACAAATTCAAGGGTCCTTATCCCAACAAAAAGGGTAAGCAAGCAACCCCTGCGGCAAAGTCTCCTTCTCCTAGTGGTGCGAGTTGCTTCAACTGTGGGTCTGGGGATCATTATGCGAATAAGTGCTCTAAGCCCAAATCTTGTCGCTATTGTAAGAGCCCAGATCACTTTATACATCAATGCCTCAAACGTAAAAGCAGGAATGAGGGAAAGTTAAATGTGGCTCAAGCCCCTGGCAACACATCTCGTGGCCAAGGTATTTCTCATTCCATTCTTGATGGTATTATTTTATTTCATGATCAACCTATTAGAGTTCTCTTTGATACGGGTGCATCCCATTCTTTTATATCAAAGGAACTGGTAGACACTTTTTCCTTAAGTGTTACTGCATTGATGACTTCTTTAAAAATTGCGAATCCTGTTGGTGGATCCGCAACTCTTAGTTGCTTTGTAAAGATGTGGAGATTATTTTATGTGATTTTTCTTTCCTAGCCGATTTGCATGTCATGCGTTACTTAGGCTTTGGAATAATTTTGGGAATGGATTGGCTTAACCGTTATCAAGCCCATATCCTATGTCCTGAGCGGACTATCCATCTCCGACATCCACAATCTGTTAAACAGATTTCTGTTAATCTTAAAGATTCGGAATCATGTTTGGTGGCTTCTTTATATTCTTTAAATCCTCGTGATAACGATGATGATGATGAAGATGATATTATTTCTCGTATTCATGTTGTTCGTGAATTTTCCGACATATTCGAGCCCGTTTTAGGTTTACCACCTAAACGAGCAATTGAGTTCAGAATTAATCTTGTTTCTGGAGCTCAACCTATTACTCGTCCTCCTTATCGCATGTCCAATAAGGAAAATGAGGAGATGCGTAAACAATTATCTGAGTTGGAGACTAGGCAATTTATTCGCTCTAGTTCCTCGCCTTGGGGAGCTTCGGCTATTTTCGTAAAGAAATCCGATGGTACTCTGAGGCTCTGCGTAGATTATCGCAAGCTTAACGATCTTACTATTAAAAACAAATATCCTTTACCTCGGATTGATGATCTATTCGATCAGCTTAGTGGTGCTAAGGTCTTTTCACAATTGGACTTGGCTACCGGTTTCCATCAGCTTCGTATCGCTGAGGATAGCATTCCGTTGACATCATTCCGTACTCGATATGGATCTTATGAATGGCTTGTTATGCCATTTGGGTTAACGAATGCTCTAGCTTATTTCGTTGACCTCATGAATCGAGTTTTCAAAGATTTCCTCGATCGGTTTGTTCTCATATTCATTGATGATATTCTTGTGTATTCAAAAACCGAGGAGGAACATGAGAAACATCTTCGGATTGTATTGGAAACACTTAGGAGTAATCAATTAAAGGCGAAATTTTCTAAATGCCACTTTTGGCAATCTCGTGTGAAGTTTCTCGGTCATATTATTTCCGAATCCGGGATATCCGTGGATCCTTCAAAGATTGAAGCGATTCAAGATTGGAAGAGACCGGAGAGTGTGACAGAGATTCGTAGTTTTCTCGGATTGGCGGGCTATTACCGCCGTTTTATTAAAGACTTTTCTAAGATTGCCGTGCCTCTTACTGGCTTGACTAAGAAGGGAGTTAAATACATTTGGTCGGACAAATGTGAAGCCTCTTTTCAGAAATTGAAAGAACTCCTTTCCGATGCTCCTATTCTTGTGATTCCCGAGGGGAATCAAGATTTTGTTGTTTATACCGATGCTAGTCACGTTGGTTTGGGTGTCGTTCTTATGAAAAAAGAACGTGTTGTTGCTTATGCTTCTAGGCAATTGAAGCCGGCCGAGACTAGATATGCCACACATGATCTAGAGCTCGCGGCTATTGTTTTCGCCCTTCGAATGTGGCGTCATTATCTATTGGGAGAGAAATTTATTCTTTACACGGATCATAAGTCTTTGAAATATTTATTTTCTCAAAAAGAACTTAATTTACGTCAACAGCGTTGGCTCGAGTTCCTTGCACCTTATGATCTTGATATTCTTTATACCCCCGGTAAGGGTAATCGAGTCGCCGATGCTCTTAGCCGTAAGCAACAAGCAGTTGTTTCTATGATGATATCTGAATGGAACGATCTCGAGATCTTATCCACTTGTGAGATTCGAGAGCGCGTATCCGATTTATGCTCATCGCTTGTTTTATGTAGCCTTGAGGCTCATCCTTCTCTTTTAGACCGCATTCTTGAAGCTCAAGGGCTAGATTCTGAATTGGCTCTTCTTGGCAAAAATGTTAAGGATAAAATAGATATTGAAGGTTTGAAAGACTATGATATTGATTCTCATGGCGGCATTCGAAAATTTGGTAGACTTATTGTACCAAATATTGGAGATCTTCGTAAAGATATTTTAGAAGATTCCCATTGTTCTAAATTCACCATTCATCCCGGTAGTAGTAAAATGTACGCTGATATGAAGCGACTTTATTATTGGGAGGGAATGAAATCTGATATTGCTAACTTTGTTAAGTGTTGCATGACTTGCCAACTTGTCAAGGCCGAACATCAAAGGCCTGGTGGGTTATTGCAACCTTTAGAAATTCCAATTTGGAAGTGGGATCAAATTTCCATGGACTTTATAGATGGCCTTCCCCGTTCTCGTTCGGGTCATGATAGCTTATGGGTGATTGTTGATAGACTTACTAAATCCGCCCATTTTATTCCGGTTCGGTCTAACCGAACCGTTCCTCTTTTGGCCAAACTATTTGTCAAGGAAATTGTAAAATTGCATGGAGTTCCTACTTCTATTGTTAGCGATCGTGATCCATTGTTTACTAGTGGATTTTGGAAGAGTCTTCAAAAAGCTTTAGGAACGAAGCTTAATTTTAGCACCGCTTATCACCCCCAGTCCGATGGACAAACCGAGCGTGTGAATCAAACTCTTGAAGATCTTCTTCGTGTTTGTGTGCTTGATTTTGGTGGAAGTTGGGAAGATCATATTTCACTTGTTGAATTTTCCTATAATAATAGCTTCCAATCTTGTATTGGTATGGCACCTTTCGAGGCACTCTACGGAAGGCCATGCCGATCTCCTTCTTGTTGGCTTGAGGCCGGTGAGAAGCTGGTTTTAGGTCCAGACTTTATTCGTGATTCCACGGAAAAGATTGAACTTATTCGACATAGGATGAAAGAAGCCCAGAGTAGACAAAAATCCTATGCCGATAATCGAAGAAGGAAATTAGAATTTTCTGTTGGGGATCCTGTTTTTATTCGTGTTTCACCTATGAAGGGTGTTGTACGTTTCAGTCGATCGGGGAAGTTAGCGCCTCGATATATTGGGCCATTTCCTATCACTGAACGTATTGGTTCCATGGCTTATCGCCTTGCATTGCCGGCTCAGTTTTCTTCTATGCATGATGTATTTCACGTTTCTCAATTACGGAAATGCCTTCGGGATTCCGATTCTATTCTTGAGCCTGCTGTTGTGGAAGAAATTGAAGTTTCGCCGAATTTAACTTATGAGCAGCATCCTATTCGAATTATAGCTTCTGAGGTTAAACGACTTCGAAATAAAGATGTTCCGCTTGTGAAGGTTCAATGGTCCTCAAATCCTAAGGATTGTTCTTGGGAATCCAGAGAATTCATCGAGCGTACACATCCGGACTTGCTTACTCCTGCTCCTTGAGGTGAACTTCTTATTTCAAAATCCCTCTTGTGTTAATATGCTTTTATGGTTGTTACTTTTTAATTCCATCTTATATATATTGCGAGGACGCAATTTCTTTAAGGAGGGGAGTCTGTAACAACCCGCATATTTATCGAGTTTGTATTTAAATATTTTATTTAGATATTAACTCGTTAATCGGATTTTGGTCCGAAAAGCTACTTTTTGCAAACGGCCAAATTAGGACTCGAGACCACTTCCATTGAGTTCGAAATGTCGTTTACAACTTTTTAAGTATAAACATCGATAGGTTTGGAGTTAGTGAAATTTCACTAACTTTTCCCGCTTTGGACTTTGGGTTAGTTTAGCCTATTAAGCCCAAGTTCCAACCCTCTTCTCCTCACTCTTCATAAATTTCCTAACTAACTCAAGCTTGGGCATTAATGGTGAAAAGAATTGGAAATTAAAACTCCAAGCACAAATTCAATTGCAAATCCAACATTCAACTCCAAATTCAAGTAGAAGATATTGGATTCAAGCTTTGGATTGCTTCTCCTTTCTTCTCCTTGCTTTCAAGCTTCATCTTCATAAATTTTAGTGCAAAGGTGAGATTTTTATCTCACAATTCTAGTCTATAACTATATTGGACTGTTAGGAATGATTCCCCATCACTTTAGCGTGTACATTTGCATTTGATTTGGATTGGATTGGCGAAAAACTCCATTTTTTAGTTGTTTGGTGAATTTCCCGAGCTTAGGTCGCTCTGCCTAGGTTAGGTCGCTCGGAATCATTAGCTCGCGTGCGTGGAAAAGTCACGGCCTGCATATTTTGTTCGCCTCGGATTTAGGTCGTAGGTCGTTGGACTTTAGGTCGTTCGCGTATAGGTCGCTCGCGACCTAACCCTTAGGTCGCTCGCGTGTTATCGCGCTAGGTCGCACTGCCTTGAATCTTCACATCGGAGTTAGGTCGTTTCACTTTAGGTCGTAGGTCGTTTCTGGCCTTAAATCCCCCCTGCAGCGTTAGGTCGTTAGCCTCGGAATTAGGTCGTTTTCGACCTTATATCAGAAGGCGGCTCTAGGTCGCTCGATCCTGCTAGGTCGTAGGTCGCGCATCACTTTAGGTCGCTCGCGTGTTAAAACCTTAAGTCGCTCGTGTGTTAAAACCTTAAGTCGCTCGCGTGTTAAACCCTTAGGTCGCTCGGCCGATGCACGCGCTAGGTCGCGAGTATTTAAGTCCTTAGGTCGCTTGGCATTGTGACCACTTAGGTCGCACGACCTTGTTAGGTCGCTCACCCTTAGCTCGCGTACCTTCTTAGGTCGCGCATCCCACTAGGTCGCTCGACCCTGTTGTATTTTTAGTTCGCAACCATTAAGTCGGTCGACCTTGCCTAGGTCGTTAGGTCGTTAGACTAGACACCACTTGTGTGATTCCATTCACACATACCTTTCTGCTTTTTGGTTAGTCTTGACCTCAATCTGTGTGATTCCATTCACACATGCGGGGTAGCTCCCCATGGTCTTCGGACCGTCATGTGATAGGCCTCTTTCCCTTTTTATGATTTCTGGATTTCTCGTGTTGATTTCTGGAATTTATGTCATTGACTTGTTATGAGTACAAGTTTAGGGTATGATGCCCTCTTCGAATCTTTGAGAAGATTCTTGTGATATTGATTATCTCTTATTGATTGATCTTCTGTTGATCATTATTTACATACTTATAGTGGTATGTCGTTATGGATGTTTATGTTTATGCCATATCTTTTATGTTATATCATGTCATCTGATATTTATAGCTAGACTGATCCGTTTATTATTTTCTTAAATAATACTCGGGTCAGACCGAGATGTTACAGGTGCTTCTGCTTGACTTCTTCCCAGGGATTCATCACTCTGACTTTTGGCTAACTGTTTAGATTAGCAGTTTTTGTTGTATACACTTGAGATATAGACTCATAGTTGTATTCTTTTGTATAGCACGTGTTGCTATTCTTTTGTATTATCATGGATCTTACTGACCACTACTCTGATGTACACTTTCATGTGTTAGTTATATATTCATATCTTCTTCCGCCTTTGTGATATGGATATCTGTGACTGATTTGTGATATGATTATTTCTATGTTTGTTTCCGAAGATTATTTATAGCCACCGTGTGATAAGCAATTACATGGATGGTCGCTCCTCAACAGCCTTATTCTCCGTGCTAGTTGACAGCACTACTCCGGAGTGTTCTTGGCTAGCGTGGGTATTGAGGTGGGGCGTCACAGTTTTGGTTAGCGTAAGGTAAAAAATTACCCATGTTTATGTGTGGGGAGTCTTACGTGATACCTTTGTTTTCAAAGGATTTTCAAAGTTAAGCAACTTTAACCCGTCTACTCACACCAGACCCATATCTGACCCAAGTGTTTATTATATGTTTTATTAAACTCTTGGGTACTCAAATTTCTATGAGTAGCCAAGGGATTCAGGTTAGCTTTGATGAATTCTGGATGAGATTTGGAACAGGAGCTTCAGCGTGTAGATATATAGTGGTCCCTCTGTGCTAATGTTTGTGTCTGTATCTCTGTGATGTCTTGGGTTATATGATAGACAGGTGTTTATAACTGTCTAATTTGTGATGTATAAGTTGTGTAACTCTGATGTATATGGTGCCATGTAATATCTTATGTGATGTGATATATTTTATACGTTCTGCTGTGAGATTCTGATATTGTTTAGTTCTTTCTTCTCTATCTATTCTCTTTCCCATCCCTTTTTTTCTTAATCATGATGTGTCTTTCTATGAGATGAAAGGTGGGTCGTTACAATACAAAATATATTTTGGTCATTTTTCCATTTCTAAACACTTTAAAATGTTTGAAATATTGTTTATTTATGCACAATATGGTTTTATAGTAAATTATTATTGTTGTAAATATTTTGAGAAGTTATTAATTAAATAAAACATAATTAAATTAAATGATTATTGGTATATTAATAATGTCTGAAAGGAATTTTGATATTTAAAGCTAATAAATTTATAAATAATGGATTTAAGGTTTTCAATAGCTTCTTTGTAAATATAATGATGTAAATAATTATTTTCAAATAGCTTACATATATTTATAAAGATGTCATATAAAATATTTAAATGGTATTAACAAATGAAGCAAGAAATTTTACAAATGAATTTTTCCATAAAATATTAAAGCATTAAAGATGATTGACTTACAAATGAAGTTTTCAAACGAATACTTCAAGAAAAATTTATATAAGTTTCTTTGAATGTACAATATAAAGATATTATATGAATAAAAAAATGATTTGCGAAGTTTATTTATAGTAATATACTTGACAAATAAATTTGAATCTCTATTTTAGAAGTATAATTTGGAATATTTAGTTGATTTTGAAGTATTAATAGTAAATTTATTGATTTATTTACTGTTTGAACTTTTCTATTAAACCATATTAAATGTTTTTCCATGATTTGAATATTCATTTTTTAAACAAGTGTTTAAAATCTATTATGAAGATAAAAAAAATTATACTCCGATTTAGAAATTTAATGTAAGATTTAAATATACTATTAGTTCCAGTTTAATAATCATGAGTTTATATCTATTTTAAAAATAGTGAGTCTAATAAATTTTTGAACTTAAGGAACTTTATTTTAAAGCCTATTATAATGTTTTGATATAAATTTCTAACATTGTTTTAGCTTTTGAAAAATCTTTACATAATGCTATAGGGATGTTTTAAATATATATTATATTTTTACTAAGTGAATGAGGTTAAATGTTTTAATTGAATTTTTAGATATATTGAAATATTTCTTTTCTCTTCAAGGGAGAATACCAAAAACTTAAATTTTTATTTAATAACCGAATTAACTTATAAACTTAAGTAAGGCAGTAGAAGCTTAAGTAATGTTTTATGAAATGATTCATTAATGACTTAAACCCTTAATATAAAAAAAATGATGTAAGTGATTGATCTTTATATAAATAAATGAATGGAAAAGTAAATATGAGAAGAAGAGAAAAAAACCCAGTACAATAAACTAAAGCACATTTAAATTAGAATTTCAATTATTATAATGGAATAAAATTTTAACTATTTAATAATTGGAGCTTCTAAAGTTGAAAGTAAGAAATTAAATGCTAAGTTATAAATGAAATATACAAGGAATTTGAAATTTGTAACTTGTAAACAAAAAGGATATGAAAATAAGAAATGATAACTATTGAACATTTATTTACTAAAATGAAATAATATAAACTTGTGGAACTTCCAATTACATTCTTAGAAACATATATATAACTTACCAGAATATTAAAAGTTGTAATGTTAAATAAGGATATGTAACAGAATATTGTACAAGAAAAACTTAAATAATGAAAGTGTTCAATGAAATTTACTTTTATAAGTAAGAAGTTTGATATGAAAATAGTTATAAACATGAGTTATAATTGTAGTGCTACTAAATAAAATGAAATAGAAAGTGAATATTGTAAGCAAAGAATTTGAACTTATGTAATGTTTGAAGCTATTGATAATTAAAGTAAACAATAAAATGAATACTATATTAAATTTGATGATTGTAACTTCAAAAACAGTTGATTACTTTGATCCCTTGTGAAGATTGTATGCTTGTTTACAAAAGATTATTGTTATGTTGTATTGATTTATTTTGATTTTATGTGATGATAGTATGCTTTTGGTTGAAAATGATTGTTGTTATGTTATGTTGATTGTTTGTTATTAATTTAAAACAATATAATCATTTTACTTCTATATAATTATTAACCTTTTAGGATTATATAAGTGGAATACAGGTTATGAAAGCAATTTCCATTGCTTTTGGTTTCATAAAATAAGCGTTCTCAGATTATGGTATATATTGTTATATTTTGATATTATTATTTCTCTCAGACCCCTCCATACAAAGAAGACTCTACTGAAATTTTTAGCGAATTTTGGAGTTAGAAAATTTTGTGAAATGTTTTCCAAACTTTTGTTAATTTGAATATAAAAGGATTTAATTATTTATAAATTAATATATTTTATTTAAATTATTTAATTATGTAAATCAATTGTTTATAAATTTAATATTTTGAATAAGATATATTGATTTCTTAATTTCTTCTTTTCCCTTCTTTTTCCTTATCAGGGACGAAAAGTTTGAGTGGAGGAGAGTGTACCGATCCATAAATTTTCGACAATTTAAATTAGTTTACTTAATAAGATTTGTGATTTAATAATTGGAAAGAACAAAAATTTGTAATTTAATTGTGAAATGATAATTAGAGTTAAATGTAACAAAGTTAATTTAAGTCATTTATTAACAATTATAATGAAAATTCCAATTAATTGAAATAATAAAAATGCTATACCTGGTTATGAATTGAATATATGGGAATAAATGAAAATATTGGATTTACCAAGGAAATAATAGATAGTTAATGGTAATTGAACAAAAATTAGTGTTATGAAAGAAATGGTAACATTTGTTATAAGTAATAAACCTGTAAATGTAATTAATTGATTTTGGTAATTTAATATGAGAAAAATATAAAATTGTGATATATTAATGAAATAATAATTAAAATGGAAGTTAACCATGTCAACTAAAGTTAATTACTAATAACTTGAAAGGAATTCCAACCAATTGAATTTATGTAAATGCTATAACTTGGTTATAAGCTTGATATAAGAAAATTAATGTAAATATTTAATTATGTAATGAAATCGTATAATAAATGGTAATTGAATAAAATTAGAGTTATTTTAACATTTTCTTGTAAAATATTGAACTTATAAATGTGGTTAAAGGTTAATGGTAACAATTATTATATATTAACCATTTATGTAGTCTATTAAAAATTTAATTTGAAATCAATTGCAGTCAATTGACTTAATTAGTGCAGTTAGTGTAGATTGGATTGGAAGAATGTTAATTCAATAAGATGTAACCAATTTAAATTATATACATAATATGGTGATTGATTGAATAAAAATAATTGAAATTCAAGTTTGATTACTTTATTAGATTTTTAGCTCTAATAAATGGATTTACTGGAAATTAAATTTATATTTACCAAACTTATTTGAAATTGAATTTAACATTGGAAATTATGAAATATTCAATAATAAAATTGATATAGAAATTTGTTATAAAGAATTTTAAATTACCAAGTAATCTAAAATGACAGAAATGGTAAATTATTAAATTTGAATTGGCAAAGTGATTTAAATAATTTAATATTAATCTATTTAATTAATGTGAAAATAGCTATTATGGCCATGTCTCGGATTTCGACAAAAGCAGTTTCATCAGATCCGTAACGGTGAATTATTGTAGGATTTCAAGTTTCGTAGCGATCGGACTTGTCTTTTAATCGTACGGGCTTGAAATGCCTAGAAATCAATTTAATTGAAATCAATTGAAATCAATTTAAAATAAGCCGATTTTAGCCTAACTTCTTCATATGATGGAATTAGGACTTGAAACCTATTCCATTGATTTTAAAAATGTTGAAAACATTTATTTTAATAAATGGGTTGACCCCTTTTCGTTCCGGAGGCTGAACGGGCTTTTCGAGACGTTTATCGTTCCAATCCAAATCAATCCGGTCCATTCATTCTCTTTTTCTGATCTGCCTATAAATACCTCGTTATGAACCCTAATTATTTCTTCTTTCTCATTGACAGTGTGTACAAATCTTTATGCTCCTATCCTCCTCAATGGCAGAAACAGATTCACACTCCAAACCCTCAAATTCAATTTCAAAACCAAATCAAAATTTCAAACTCCTCTAAACCATATCAGATTATATATCAATTTGAAGCTCTAGATGAGTGTAGTTCATTGGCGGAGTTCATTTTTATATTCGAGCATTAATTATTTCTGAAATTGCTGTAACATTTTCGACCGTCTGAATGGACTTTTGATGATCCAACGGTGGATTGTCGTCCGATCGGCAATCAGGAAGCGCCGTTGGAAGGGTGACATCAAGCAGGCCGTAAGGGTGGTGTTCGTTTATGCTAAGGAGGTCTCGATTGGCTGGAAATCAAACGAAATCACGGACGCTGGCGGAGCGTAAAGGGAAGGTCGGAGTCTGGCATGCTTCGGCTATGGAGGCGCCCTGAGGCGGCAAAGTCGGCGGTGAGCCCCATGTAGTCAGAGGTGCGTGGTTGTAACGACCCGCCGCTCTGACCGCCTCTAGTCGGTAATTAAACCAACTAGAAACGTTCAAAATGACGAATTGTTAGTCAGTTTATAAAGTTTAAACAGAATCAGCCACAGAATCACAGAATAATCATAATATTATTCATAATTGAATTTTTCTTACATACATATATCAGAGTTTGTACAATGCATTAAATTTTTATACAGCGGAATATATCTTTTTAGAGTACAAAGAAAAATTTTACTGAAAACTTTAGTAGAGTGCTTTAATCCCCCTCTCTCTAACTTCGCGGCCTGAAAATCTTCAAGCTGTAAAAATACTCGGTCTGACCCGAGCGTTAATTGCAAAACACAAAAACACTCGAGTCAGGATTAATCTTAACTCAAGTAGATAAATTTGCAATGAACTGAATAAAATGGATCACATGAATCAATTTAATCTATTACGGATTTTCATATTAACAACTTTAACTTTTTAGTGTGGCTGCAGTACACACATGTACTTTGCAGACATGTGCACTGCCTCGCCGACACGCGTTCACCAAACAAAAACACACAGCTATCAGATCGAACAAAGCCAAGGCATAGACAAAGGAATCATGAAGACATCAGACAAAGCAAAACAGCAATGTCAAAGCAAGAAACAAGACAGAGGCTCAGAAATGCCCAAAAACCGAAGGCATGAACAATAACAACTGCAGGACCAGCTGCAACATAAAGTGCAGACCAACAAGTACAGTGAAACAATGTAGCCGACACAGTAGCACAAAGGCAACGCCGAGGCAACACAGGGACAACACAGAGACAACACAGGCAATAGAGAAGTAACACAGGCAACAGAGGCCACAGAGGTAACAAATGGCTTCTAGAAACACATATAGAAGTATTTTCAGAAAATATGCAGTTTTTTTTTGGTGCAAATACATGCAAATATCCACAAAACAAATATTTACAGTTTTTTTTTTAAAAAAAAAATGCAACTACGTGCATTAAAACTGGAAATTTCGCTGCTGAGTTAACAGTGTCATGAAACATCAAATATTAGCAGATGGAATGCCACTTAAATCTCAAAATGAAATCATTGGAGATGAACATATAAAAATTAATATGGCAAGGCAGCAGTGCTCCTGCAACTTTGGTTCTGACTAAAATTGTGTTACATCTTTCAGTTATTTGTTAAGTCTTATAAAAAATGAGGCAACAATGATTTGCCTGTAGAAACAAAAAAATTACTTCATGCATGATAGCACAGACCCTTTTGGTTTGGACTTCAAGTTTTGTGTCTTTGCATTTTCAGTATGTATTTTAAAAAGCATGGAAGAGGAGCAGAAAATGAAATAAGAACAGGAAAGAAAAAATTGTGTCGAAAGCAGGTTCAACAAGTAGGATTGTCTGACAACCATTTCTTGTTGATGGCAAATTTTGTTGAGAGATCAGAAATTACTCTGCTTACTCCAAAAATCTCAACAAATCAAAATTCCCAAAATGAATTTAGGGAAAACCAAATCCAATTGCAACAATGCAACGTAAATCGACAAGAGAAAGACTGCATAAAAACGTAACTGCAGTTACTAACAGATACAAGGGCAGGCTGCAACTAATACTGCAGTCACCACAAGCATCGCACTTGAAAACAACTTAATGCAGCCCCTAACCCAAATGCAACAGGGTTTCAAATGAAGGGCAACAAGTATTGCATCAGTGAACAACTCAACAAATGCATATACAAGAATGCAACAGTGACCAAAGTCAAAACAAAATCAGGTTGAATAGAGGCTACAAGTAGTGAACACTTGAATGCATCAATAAACCAATTGCAAGACCTCAAATGACATGCAAAAGCATTTTTTATTTTTTTTTTTTTTTTTTTTTTTTTTTTTCCTCGACAGCAAGCAAATGTTCAAACACCTACCAATAATAAACTTGTTTTTATTTTCATTTAAAAATTTAGTTTCTAAAATCAGGGTCAACAAAAAATGAGAACAGCAGAAGTAATCAAGACATCTGCCAAATTTGATACAATAAATCAAACTGCAGTCATCATAAAGGCACAAAGGCACAAAGGCCATAACAAAGCTCAAACAGATGCACAATGCAAATTCATGCAAACATACTAACATATATTTCAAACATTCACCTCTATGTACTCATGCTAACTTTATTTGCAAGTGACAGCAGATAGTATCTGCTTTTATCAATTTAAATAAGAATTTATATAGCATTTGCTCTTAACAGTTTAATTGCTTAAATCAGAAGCATTTGTTTTTATCAATTTAAAGCAATATTACTAGCATCTGTTCCCATCAGTTAAATAAAAATTTAAATAGCAATTTTTTTCTTAACAGTTTGGAACAAAATATCAAATATGTTAAATAGCACCTGTTCTTGTCAGTAAAAAAAAACAAGTATCAAGTAGCATTTGTTCTTATCAATTTTAAATAAAAATCAAATCAGTTAAAACAAATATAAATTCCAAATTTGTATCTGTTCTTATTAGTTTAAATTAAAACAATCGAGGCAAGAGACCGTAGCTAGTATCTGTCCTTAACAGTTTAAATAACGAAATAACAGAGCAATTCATAGCAAAACAACAACCAACAACCAACATCAAGTGTAGTATCTTTTCCTATCAGTTTAAAAAAATAAGTATCAGATATAACATCTGTCATTATCAATTTAAATCAAGATTTGAGTAGCATCAGTTCTTATCAGTTGATAGTTCAAGACATCGAGCAAAAAGTATCTGCTTTTATCAATTTAAATAAGAATTTATATAGCATTTGCTCTTAACAGTTTAAAAATTAAAAATTGGGTAGAATCTGTTCCCAACAGTTTAAACACAATTAATAGCATCTGTTTCTCATCAGTTTAAAATTCGAAGTAGCCGAGCAAATGATAATGAATAACCCACAATTCCTATACTTGCAAATTAACCGACAGATGGAAGCAAAACAACACGCATTCATAGCATAAAACCAAGAAATCAATCCAAACAAATTTAAATACTTGCGTAAAAATCAACCGTGAGCCTAAAGGACTCACCTTTATCACGAATTGGGGCACGCAAGAGATTCGAAGCTGAAGCAAGAATCGATGACGAATTGAAGCCGTCGCTTTCGATTTTTGGAAAGCCCTAACTTGCTGAAGGTCGGCGAAGAAATGAATCGAAGCCGGCAACACGAAGACGAATAAACAAGTCGAACTCGAATTTAAGCCCAAATTTTGCAAAGCCCCAATTTTCTGAAGGCGAACGAAGAAGATTTACACGGCCGCCATTTTTTTCTTTTTATTTTTCTTTCGTCTGAATGAAGAAAGTGGAGAGGGGTAGGGTTATAAAACAGAAGAGAACGTGATTTTTTTTCCGTGGGTTATGGCGTGGAACACGGGTATGGAACACGGTATGTTGAAGGTATGGAGGAATGGTGACTTATACTTGTTATTTTATTTATATATTTATTTTTTTATTTTATTTTTTTTCTTATTTAATTTAAATTCAATTAGCTTTTGTTTTTAAAAATTATCTTGTTAAAATTATGTTGTTAAATTTTCAACTAGTATATTTTTTTTTATTTTATTATATATATATATATTTTTATTTTTATTTATTTTCATATTATATTTTCATTCTTATTTCAAATGCAAACTATTTTTCTAAATCATTAATTCAAATTTAAAATATAAGTTCAATATTAAATTTCAACTTCAAAGTCAAAATTCAAATTTGTATTCAACTTTTTAAATAGATTAAATTCTAAATTTTAATCACCAATTCATTCTGATAATTTGAAATTTAAGTCAAATTATCATTTAAATATTTAAATAAATTAAATATTTACAAATTAAATTGTTCAAAATTTAGGATCGTTACAGTCTCCCCTACTTAAAAGAATTTCGTCCCGAAATTATAAGTTAGGAAAACGATTGCTAAAATCTCACCGATATTTATATCCTACATAATTTTACTCAGTTTCAAACTCATAAATAAATATAGTATTCATTCCATTCACTAGTTTTGTTTATTGATTTCAATAATCAAGACAAAAAAGTCTTTTACTAAAAAAAAAATTTTTTGATTTACAAAACTCAGATTTTTAAACTTGAAATCTTTCATGCTAAATATTTGCATAATATATCTTATCCAAAAGCTGTGGATTTTCAAGATATTCAAAAAGATCTTCTTCCTTAATTCATTAAGTTAGAATTATGTAATTCTAATTTCAGATTATTGATTTTCTATTCAAAATTTTGAAAATACTTGATAACTCAAAGTTTAACAAGTCCATCGTCGTTCTCACAGACTTTAGGCATACGCTGATCAGACGCAAGACTAAAAATCTCCAAGTACTAAACATATTTGCTTCAACTCCCGGTGAAAATACTTTTAAAAATTCTTTTAAAAATGGATATGGAAAGTCCGTTCCCCCATGGATCACAGTCACCCGGCGGTTCCGCTACTATCTCAGTAGAATCGCTTGTAACTTAGATTTCTCATCACTCCTGAATTTCGCCATGGTTGTCGCCTTAGATCGCGGTCCACACGGCGGTTACGCTACTATCTCAGTAGAATCGCTCGTAGCCTTAGGCATCACGCCCCTCGAATTACGCTTCGGTTCCCAGATCGCAGTTTACTCGGCGGTTGCGCCACTATCTCAATGGAATCGCTTGTAACTTTAGATATCACACCCCTCGAATTACGCCAGCATCAATCACATAATCCCAACACAATGGGATAATCCCAACACAATGGGATATCAAATCAGTCCCATTGGACATTCCACTAAGGGAATTCTACGTAGCTACGATTTTCACTGGACACTCCACCGAGTTCCAATCACCTTCACACATAATAAATTGGAAGGTACATTTCCATATCCTCAGTTTTTAGAAAACATATGTCATATACATATAGTACTTCATTCACATTTCGTACTTATCATATCTATGTAACCCTACACTGGATTTCCATAATAATGACTTTCTAAACTGATTAGTTTTCGATTATATTCACATATATAAGTTACGAAAACTCATTTCACATTCACAACAAATAGAGGATTCAAAATTTTCTATCACGTTTAAACTTTTCCTCTCAATCGATTTGAAAATTTAAGGTTATCTCTAACTAATTCACATTCACAATCCAATTCATTATCGATTTCACATTCGATTTGGATTTCACGTTACATCGTCAATTCTCAACACATAATTGATGTCTATCGATATATAACCTCTAAGCTCGTACGTCTCAGAGAAGGGTGTTAAGCTAAAAGAATAAATTCTCCGCCACCACAGATATATATTTAATAGAGATCAAATGATATGTCATCAATTCACAATATTAGACATACAATCCCATACAATCCCAATCGACTATCCAAAATTCAAAGCTGAACTTATATTGTTTTTGGTGTCAAAGTTAAACTCAATTTAACTCTAGATTCAATCTTTGAAAAATTTCCAAATTGAACTAATCGTTCACATTTCTCAAAATAATATCTTTAACAAGATATATAATTTTCACACTTAGCCATTTGAAACAAATTTCAAATATTCATTTCTCAATTTATCTTTAAAAGATAAAATTTCAAACCTTTCATTTCACATTGGAAAATATTTCCATACTTATTCAAAAATAAGTAATTCACAAATTCATTCATTTTCAACACTTTGAAAATATTCAATATACTTGAATCAAAATTAAGTATATATTTCACTCTTTAAGGAAATCATTCTTTTAAACACATTTATTTGAGTTAAAACGAATGTTACGTAAAACATTGTTACGACAACTCAAAATCACTAGTATAGGGATTCGGATTTAAGATAGATATATAAACCCCAATACTATCAACAACATTTCCTTCCGGAAACCATTTACTATAACAACAGTGTTATAGTCCGCCATTTCCTTAATTTTCTCGAAAAACGTCTATTTCAACAATGAGTGTTGAAATCTATGTATTCGATAGTTAATTCATTTTAAAACTCTTTTAAAACTATTAACTTTTTCAACTTCACTTAATTCATAGTTTGAATTCCTCATACTTTTCACAATATTGGTTTTAAACCGATTTCAAACTTTTCAACATTAAGTTTTTCACTTAATTTAATTTTCCGCACGTTTAATTTCAAATTCATCACTGAATTTATTTAAACCTATAATGGATTATCATGTTGACAATTTCAAATTTGAAATCTAAATTCTATTTGAACTTTGCATTTACTTTCTATTTCAAAAATAGTCAACTAGTTCTTTAGTAAATTGTTCATCAATTTAGCTCCATTAAATTCATATCTCCATATTAACCATTTTAGACAATAGTCTAAACTTAAAATATAAACTTCACATCGAAATTAGTTTGATTTCATACAGTTAAATCAACAATTAAATTTCATTTCATAATATCACTTCCCAAAACATATCTGTTTTATTCAATAATATATTCACTGTCAAAAATCGTGAATATGCTTTGTCAACCAATTTCATCATTTCTACAACTTATTTTTATTTTTAAAGGATTACCCACTGTCCAAAATCGTGGATATATCTCCTTTAATAAGCTACAACAATTTACTTATCAAATTCAATTGTTTTCGAATTTATAAACAATCTTCATAAATTCTTTTCCTATTTATAAAACTTCAATTTATAAATCTTTTATTAATTCAATTCAATTCATTATATAACTCAGTTATATACCCAAAAGTTCATATTATAAGTTAAATACTTATAATCCATTCATTTAACAATTCGTTCTTCATATTTGAAAACAATTTCTCAAAATAATTCAGAATCAAATTCCCAAATTATAGTTCAATAATCCGCTTGATTATAACTAAATTAACATGTCATTTTATTTCACAATTATTACTCGAAATATTCAAGTTATTTGATTTAAACCAATTTAAACCAATTTACTAATTTATAAGTTCACTTTACTCATATTTCATTTTTCATAAATCTCTATAATTTGATAACGAGTTTCTGAACGATCGAAACTCAAATCTAACGAGACCTCACCGAATATAAACTATCGCAAACTCACATTTTAGAGAGGGGAATTTCAAAATAATTTTAACTTTCAAAATACCTTTTGTTTTAAAGAAAACAATTTTATACTTCTTTAAACTTGAAAAGCACTTTCTTTATAGTGGTTCTAGTAACTATTCATATTAAACATCATAAACTGAGCTTTGAGTAAACCAAAGCTCTGATACCACTTTTGTAACGACCCGCCGCTCTGACCGCCTCTAGTCGGTAATTAAACCAACTAGAAACGTTCAAAATGACGAATTGTTAGTCAGTTTATAAAGTTTAAACAGAATCAGCCACAGAATCACAGAATAATCATAATATTATTCATAATTGAATTTTTCTTACATACATATATCAGAGTTTGTACAATGCATTAAATTTTTATACAGCGGAATATATCTTTTTAGAGTACAAAGAAAAATTTTACTGAAAACTTTAGTAGAGTGCTTTAATCCCCCTCTCTCTAACTTCGCGGCCTGAAAATCTTCAAGCTGTAAAAATACTCGGTCTGACCCGAGCGTTAATTGCAAAACACAAAAACACTCGAGTCAGGATTAATCTTAACTCAAGTAGATAAATTTGCAATGAACTGAATAAAATGGATCACATGAATCAATTTAATCTATTACGGATTTTCATATTAACAACTTTAACTTTTTAGTGTGGCTGCAGTACACACATGTACTTTGCACACATGTGCACTGCCTCGTCGACACGCGTTCACCAAACAAAAACACACAGCTATCAGATCGAACAAAGCCAAGGCATAGACAAAGGAATCATGAAGACATCAGACAAAGCAAAACAGCAATGTCAAAGCAAGAAACAAGACAGAGGCTCAGAAATGCCCAAAAACCGAAGGCATGAACAATAACAACTGCAGGACCAGCTGCAACATAAAGTGCAGACCAACAAGTACAGTGAAACAATGTAGCCGACACAGTAGCACAAAGGCAACGCCGAGGCAACACAGGGACAACACAGAGACAACACAGGCAATAGAGAAGTAACACAGGCAACAGAGGCCACAGAGGTAACAAATGGCTTCTAGAAACACATATAGAAGTATTTTCAGAAAATATGCAGTTTTTTTTTTTGGTGCAAATACATGCAAATATCCACAAAACAAATATTTACAGTTTTTTTTTAAAAAAAAACAAAATGCAACTACGTGCATTAAAACTGGAAATTTCGCTGCTGAGTTAACAGTGTCATGAAACATCAAATATTAGCAGATGGAATGCCACTTAAATCTCAAAATGAAATCATTGGAGATGAACATATAAAAATTAATATGGCAAGGCAGCAGTGCTCCTGCAACTTTGGTTCTGACTAAAATTGTGTTACATCTTTCAGTTATTTGTTAAGTCTTATAAAAAATGAGGCAACAATGATTTGCCTGTAGAAACAAAAAAATTACTTCATGCATGATAGCACAGACCCTTTTGGTTTGGACTTCAAGTTTTGTGTCTTTGCATTTTCAGTATGTATTTTAAAAAGCATGGAAGAGGAGCAGAAAATGAAATAAGAACAGGAAAGAAAAAATTGTGTCGAAAGCAGGTTCAACAAGTAGGATTGTCTGACAACCATTTCTTGTTGATGGCAAATTTTGTTGAGAGATCAGAAATTACTCTGCTTACTCCAAAAATCTCAACAAATCAAAATTCCCAAAATGAATTTAGGGAAAACCAAATCCAATTGCAACAATGCAACGTAAATCGACAAGAGAAAGACTGCATAAAAACGTAACTGCAGTTACTAACAGATACAAGGGCAGGCTGCAACTAATACTGCAGTCACCACAAGCATCGCACTTGAAAACAACTTAATGCAGCCCCTAACCCAAATGCAACAGGGTTTCAAATGAAGGGCAACAAGTATTGCATCAGTGAACAACTCAACAAATGCATATACAAGAATGCAACAGTGACCAAAGTCAAAACAAAATCAGGTTGAATAGAGGCTACAAGTAGTGAACACTTGAATGCATCAATAAACCAATTGCAAGACCTCAAATGACATGCAAAAGCATTTTTTATTTTTTATTTTTTATTTTTTATTTTTTTTTTTCCTCGACAGCAAGCAAATGTTCAAACACCTACCAATAATAAACTTGTTTTTATTTTCATTTAAAAATTTAGTTTCTAAAATC
This sequence comes from Allium cepa, assembly GCA_030765085.1. Classification (NCBI taxonomy): domain Eukaryota; kingdom Viridiplantae; phylum Streptophyta; class Magnoliopsida; order Asparagales; family Amaryllidaceae; genus Allium; species Allium cepa. Next base: position 790,445,247 of record CM060945.1, on the reverse strand, counting down.
AGGGTCAACAAAAAATGAGAACAGCAGAAGTAATCAAGACATCTGCCAAATTTGATACAATAAATCAAACTGCAGTCATCATAAAGGCACAAAGGCACAAAGGCCATAACAAAGCTCAAACAGATGCACAATGCAAATTCATGCAAACATACTAACATATATTTCAAACATTCACCTCTATGTACTCATGCTAACTTTATTTGCAAGTGACAGCAGATAGTATCTGCTTTTATCAATTTAAATAAGAATTTATATAGCATTTGCTCTTAACAGTTTAATTGCTTAAATCAGAAGCATTTGTTTTTATCAATTTAAAGCAATATTACTAGCATCTGCTCCCATCAGTTAAATAAAAATTTAAATAGCAATTTTTTTTCTTAACAGTTTGGAACAAAATATCAAATATGTTAAATAGCACCTGTTCTTGTCAGTAAAAAAAACAAGTATCAAGTAGCATTTGTTCTTATCAATTTTAAATAAAAATCAAATCAGTTAAAACAAATATAAATTCCAAATTTGTATCTGTTCTTATTAGTTTAAATTAAAACAATCGAGGCAAGAGACCGTAGCTAGTATCTGTCCTTAACAGTTTAAATAACGAAATAACAGAGCAATTCATAGCAAAACAACAACCAACAACCAACATCAAGTGTAGTATCTTTTCCTATCAGTTTAAAAAAATAAGTATCAGATATAACATCTGTCATTATCAATTTAAATCAAGATTTGAGTAGCATCAGTTCTTATCAGTTGATAGTTCAAGACATCGAGCAAAAAGTATCTGCTTTTATCAATTTAAATAAGAATTTATATAGCATTTGCTCTTAACAGTTTAAAAATTAAAAATTGGGTAGAATCTGTTCCCAACAGTTTAAACACAATTAATAGCATCTGTTTCTCATCAGTTTAAAATTCGAAGTAGCCGAGCAAATGATAATGAATAACCCACAATTCCTATACTTGCAAATTAACCGACAGATGGAAGCAAAACAACACGCATTCATAGCATAAAACCAAGAAATCAATCCAAACAAATTTAAATACTTGCGTAAAAATCAACCGTGAGCCTAAAGGACTCACCTTTATCACGAATTGGGGCACGCAAGAGATTCGAAGCTGAAGCAAGAATCGATGACGAATTGAAGCCGTCGCTTTCGATTTTTGGAAAGCCCTAACTTGCTGAAGGTCGGCGAAGAAATGAATCGAAGCCGGCAACACGAAGACGAATAAACAAGTCGAACTCGAATTTAAGCCCAAATTTTGCAAAGCCCCAATTTTCTGAAGGCGAACGAAGAAGATTTACACGGCCGCCATTTTTTTCTTTTTATTTTTCTTTCGTCTGAATGAAGAAAGTGGAGAGGGGTAGGGTTATAAAACAGAAGAGAACGTGATTTTTTTTCCGTGGGTTATGGCGTGGAACACGGGTATGGAACACGGTATGTTGAAGGTATGGAGGAATGGTGACTTATACTTGTTATTTTATTTATATATTTATTTTTTTATTTTATTTTTTTTCTTATTTAATTTAAATTCAATTAGCTTTTGTTTTTAAAAATTATCTTGTTAAAATTATGTTGTTAAATTTTCAACTAGTATATTTTTTTTTATTTTATTATATATATATATATTTTTATTTTTATTTATTTTCATATTATATTTTCATTCTTATTTCAAATGCAAACTATTTTTCTAAATCATTAATTCAAATTTAAAATATAAGTTCAATATTAAATTTCAACTTCAAAGTCAAAATTCAAATTTGTATTCAACTTTTTAAATAGATTAAATTCTAAATTTTAATCACCAATTCATTCTGATAATTTGAAATTTAAGTCAAATTATCATTTAAATATTTAAATAAATTAAATATTTACAAATTAAATTGTTCAAAATTTAGGATCGTTACAGTGGTCGTCGTCTGGTGGGTAGCAACGCAACTCGTAGAAGGGTTCGCGATGTCGATCGTGCATGTAGGGTTTTTGAGACGCGTGATAACATGGCCTACTGTACGAGGTAATCTTCTTTTTGTTTAATTTGTTTAAATTTCAAGTTCCATCGCTCTAACTAGCATAACTTTTGCATACGAGCTCGGATTTGGGCGCGGTTTCTTGCATTGGAATCGTATTGAAATTTTGACATTCGGACGCTAGTTTGGACAAATTCCAAGACCTTTCAAATTTCGGATTCAAATTGGATTTAAATTCAAAAGGTGGGTGTTTTGACCCACTCACAACTTCTAAAATTTCTTATGTTAGTTAAATTAAATTTTTGATATGATTAGGAATTTATTTATGGCTGTTTGGCATATTTAAATTATTATTCCTGTTAATTTGAATTTATTTGAATTAAATTGTCACTTAAAGTATTATTGAAATTATGATTGCTACTTAATTACCTGTATATAATAATTTGTAAATTATGAATATCCATTGTTTGAATCTAATAATAATTAAGATGGATGTTTGATTTTTTAACATTGGATGCTTGGATGACGTGTTTGATTTTGTAACAACCCTGTATTTTGTGATTATTTTAATTGTATATTTTAATTACTTTAATTGAATTTCCTGATTTAAAAACTTTATTTTATTTATTAAAATGCATAAATTGTGTTATTTTAAATATATATTTTTATTTTATGTGAATTATAATTTCAAACATGAATAAATAGAATATTTTCTAAAAAATTTGAATTTTGGTCAATATGGTCAAACTTTGACTTTTAAATTTAAAATTTAAATATTTGAATTTTATCTTTTATTTTGAAAATAAATAAAATTTCAAGAATACTGCTTTTCGTTTCGTTGAAATCCAATTTATATTGTGAAAGTTATGTTTTTTACAATATTGTGTGTAAATTGTTTATTTTACAAAATTGTTTATTTTAATTTATATAAATAATATTTTTGTTTACTCTAATTTATGTATATTTGTGTAACGTGACATGTTATGCATATATTTTATTTTTAAAACATTTTATAAGTGTTGTTATAATTTTCAAATGTTTATTGTATTTTGTTTAGAATTTTTAAATTCTAGTTTCAAGTTAAGCTATTTTCTTTATTTATTTTCTATTTTTCCTTTAAATAATTAATTATTTTCTTTTTCACTTTATTTTTTTTAGAATTTTAATTTTATTTACTGAAATTTTATATGTTTAATTCGAATAAAAGAAATTGAAATACAATGAGTCAAAAAGGCATTTCATTTTCCTATGTCTTTTCATTATCTTGTCCTTTCATTTTTCCATTGCCTTTTCATCTCATCTCTTGACCGTACACTTCTCTTTGCTTTTTCCATGTGTAGTCCTCTTCTTTTCACGTGAAAACATTCCTTCTCATCCTCAAAACTCACGGCCAAACAAAAGAAAAAAAATTGCCATGGCTTCTTTTGTTTATCTCTTCTCCTCTTCATTTTCTATGATTTTGCCTTTGCCTCTTCTAGCTTGCTTGGACACTACTCGACTCCATCAGCTTCACCATCACCTCCACCATCTACAGCAGCAATCATAGCCTCCTCCTTTGGTCATGACCTGGCCGTGATTTCCACTTGAGCCAATATCACAAAGTTTTGCCAAAAACTCCACCAAACATGCAAACCGAGCCTATGTTTCACCATTTTCCTTCATATTCCACCTTGGCCACCCCCTTAGCCACCACCACCATCATCTATTCCACCTCTAGCCGTAGCTCCAAACATGTCCAGACCTGTACCATGCTTTGGCCGAGCTCATTAGCCCTTTAGCCGAGCCAAATGTCGACTAAACCCTACCTCTTTTGGCCTTGACCCTATGTATTCTACATATTGCAACTCCTACCATCTTCACCACTTCTAGCTGTGCCATATGATCCAAACCCAAACTATAGCATGATCATAGCCGAGCATAAATATCCCTAGGCCAAGCTTTTGAATGGTGGTAGCAAGTTCAAGTCACTTTTCTTTATTGCTTTGTATTTCAACTAGTTTTTCAACATTGTTTTGGTTGAATATTCATGTATACATTGTCTTGTTTTGGTTGTGCATACAAGATCAATATCTTGGCTCCCCGCTCACTTGAATCTGTATTCGTGATGTGTCATGTCGTATCATGCTTTTTAGAATTCATTTGTGTAGTTTGAATTGCAATCTCCAGCGTAAAATGGTGAGTATTCACACACGACATCCATACTTACATAATTTGTTAATTGACAACATATGAATATGTATAATAATATTATCATGTTATACCTGCCTGTGACATAAATCATATGACGTTAACGCTGTTTATAACCTGTCATATCATCTGTTACTGCTATATGATGCTATACTGTTTATTTATATCTGATTATCACACTACAAGTTCCTTGTAGAATAGGATCACTATGGGTTGAAATGATACATACCCGAACGGACTTTAGAATAGGGAAAAAGCATTATGGGCTAAAATGATAGGCCTGAGCGATTTTTATTTTTTTTATTTTAGTTGGGATTGTGAGTTTGAAATGATAGAACCCGGATTTTTCTTTGTAAATTACGGATTGAAATGATATATTATCCATGTCACTTGACCTAGGTTAGAAAATATTGTGCAGACCCCTGGTTATATCATATATATATATATATACATATATATATTTCTGAAATTTTTTAAAGTATTTTAAAAATTGTAAATTTATGATATTTTAATTTAAATTGAATTAAAAATGATTTTTATAAAGTATTAATGATATTCTACAAGTTAATTAAGTAAAATAAATGAATGGTTAAGTTGAAAATTGGAATATAAATTAATTTTGAAATTTGAGATTTTGTTCAAAAATGGAGTTTAAGTATTTTAAAATGTAAAATATGATAATTTGATTTTTAAATTTGAATTTAAAATGAATTAATAAAGTGTTGTTGATTTTTCTATGAATTTAAAATGGTTGATTAAATAAATGCTTAAAAGTGTAAAATTGAAATATGAATTAATATTGAAATGTGAAACTTGATTTCAAATAAAAGTTAAGTTAAGAAAATAAAATAGAAATTAAGTTTATACTTTGAAACGGTAATCAAAACCTAATTATTAAGTTAATTATTAAAATGAAAAGAATGGAAAATTTGTATGTTGAATTTAATAAGTGAATTGTTTAAAAATTTGATTTTATGTATAAAAAATTACTTTATAAAAATCATAAGTTAACGAGTATTTAAATGAAAAATTTTTGAGCGAGAAATTATGATTTTTATAAGTTAAAAGAATTAAAAATCAAAGTTTAAATTGTTTCTGAAATTGTATTGAAAATCTGGAATTTAATTAGCAGCATTTCAGAAATGCTATCATTTCTGAAGTTAACTTGAATTCATAAGTAAAGGATATTACACCATTTTAAAGTGCTGTAGTTGATACAAATGAACTATAACTAAAATTTAACTAAGTGATATTACAGACTTTGTAAGTGATGTAGTTGTAGAAACTAAAACTTGAACCTGAACTATTACAGCAGTTTTAAATGTTGTCTTTGCTTAATTGAATTGTTTTTCAAATGTAACTTACCGTAGCATTTTCTAAGTGCTGCGAAAGCTGAAATTTCACCGTTTTAATAAATTTAAGTGAATAAATGAACTCTGAAAAGACTAAATTTTTGGGAATTGAATATTAGTTTTTTTAAAGTATAATAACTTCATTTTAATTGGTTTAAATGGAGTATTTTGATTTGAAATATAAACCATTTTGAAATGTGATTTGGAATGGTATTTAAATTAAATAAAAATGAATGAGATTTTGGAAGGATATGATATTTTGATATTTTAAAATGGATTTGAAATGATATTGAATTTTGAAATGATATTTGATTTTCGAAGTATAAAATACCATTTTGGAATTTTAACCAGTGGTACACTTCTTGGTATGCCTTGTGATTTTTGAATATATACCTTCAGTTTAAGAGTGTGACTAGAGGAGAGCGATTGCTACAGCTTTGCTCTACCCAAGCCACATTAACTCTGTTATTTTCATAGTCTACTTTAATATAGGCATTTCTATGATAGCGTTTATTACCGTTTAATTGATGGTTTAACGGATCCTTAGAGGATGGGCGATCCCAAGCATCCTCTAAGTCCTTGTGCATTATTACTACAGTTCACTTGAGTTGGTTTACATTTTATAAGTATGTATGTCTTGACTCGAGTGTTTTATGTTTTACTTTACGCTTGGGTCAGCCTGAGTATTCACAGCTTTAGATTTCTCTTCTGGAGCTAGGAATCACTGGAGATTCTGCTTATATAGTTATTCATCTATTTCTGTTTCTGTTCATCTATTTCAGCTCTTGTATTAGCAGACTTCTATGTATTCGGGATTTCTGTTATATTTATTTTCAGACTGATATTATATATTTTGTTTTTGAGACTTTGTTATAGTAGCTTCATGTACTACTATGGTATATTTTATTTCCACTGCGAGTTATTCTGATATTTCTGTGTCTGTGATTCTGTATGATTGATTTTATTTGCTTCAAATTTTATTTCAATGCGGTATTTTGAGAAATTCGAGTCCGACATGTGTGGATGCGAATGTCTGAAAATATCGGGTTGTTACATTTGGTATCCGAGCTTTGGTTTTAGGCAAACCTTAGCCTACGGAGCAAAAACTCATTAGAGATAGGGTAGAAATACCCAAGAATGAGTGAAATCAATCTCAGAATCATTTCTTTGTGAGAGAACGTATTTTCGAAGTATAAAATGATTTTCAAATGATTTTAAATGATTTTTAAAGATTATATTGGTATAAATTTTTTCTTATTTTTAAATCAAGATTTTCTGAACTTCATCCCTTTTGTATCCACCTTGTAAGTAATCTCTTGGTTAGGATTCTTATCGATTAGGATTCCTTGAACTTTGGAACGCTCCCACTTGTTCTGAAATCCGGTCTTATCTTCCCTATTTGTATTCCTTTGATTTAGGAGCATTCCATAACTCCACTTTGAAGGACCTCTATAAAGAGCGGTGATTCCGCAAATCTTTGAATGATTTGTAAAGGGGTGAAACTCCTTTACAATTGGAATTGATTCACCGGAAATTTGTGTATCCTCGGATTTCGATGCTATCTATCTCCTGCTCTACCTGGATTCTATCTCTGACAATTGAATGCCGATTTGCCTTAGATTTTCGAATTGATTATATTCTTGAAGTCACGGTTGACCGGTTAAGGTCACCCGCGATTCATATAGGCTTATCATCTTCTATTTGGTAATTAAATTATCTCATCTTCGTTCGATCTTATCTTCGAACCAGAATTCTACTTAATTAGAGTTCCTCTAAATCTGAATCTTATTTGTTTTGAAATCCATGCTTGAATCATCCCTTGGAAAATTTGTGTTTGGTTGTATTTTGAAATTGTGCATACATCAAAATTATTAATTTGATAAGGATGACCGCATTTTACATATAAAGTGAAATGTTATCGATAAGGATTATATACTTTTTAAAAACGAGAATTTGAAGCTTTGAAGATTTGAAATATTGATTTATAAAAAAATGATTTATAACTGAAGGGTTTTGAATTTGAATTTTGAGGAATCGAACTCTGGTGTTTTGAAATCGGTTTTAAGATTTTGAAAAATATATAATAATAATATGATTTAAAGATGTTTTTCGAATAAGAAATATATCAAATGTATTCGAATGAATTCGAATGATTTCGAAAAGATTTCAAAGAAGTTCAAGAAAATAAAAGTGCAGAACTCACTTGTGTCGCTTGAAAATAATTTCGGTGATAAGTGCAAGCATCATCGACATTGATTTTCGACTTTCAGAGTGGGAGAGAGGCCACTCTAGTAGCTTTGCTATGCAAGTGATTTTGTGAAACCAAATTTTGATTTCAAAATTCCAAAGGATGGTTTGATTTTCAAAAGATATATGTATATATATATATATATATATATGTATATATATATATATATATGTATTTGAAATGATTTAAGGTAAGCCGGTGTTTAGTCCTCGAGCTTCATATTTGTTTTGGTATAAACTTATCTATTGGAATTGATTTACTGATTTGTTGTTGATTTCCAACTCTTGGATTGGAAAGTTTGGTTTCTTCGACTATTTTTAGTTCATACACTTCCAAATCAAGGTTTAAATTAAATTTAGTTTTGTATGTAAGTTTGATAAAGTATATAAGTTTAGTTTTGTATGTTTTAATATAATTTAAATAAGTTTGAAACTGTTTTGTTAAGTTAATGAATAAAACTATTTTAAATTACACTAACATGAAATTTAGTTTTTAAATGTTTTGAATAAAATTTAGTTTAAATGTTTTAACTTAGTAACAACTTTTATAAAACTATATATAATAATAATAATTTTCAAAGGTAAAGAAGATCTTTCAAAAATAAAAATTAATAAATAATAAATTAATAAAAATGATTTAAGGGAAGGGCTATAGAATTTGTAATCATTTTGGAGATAAGTGATTCTTGAGGAAAAGATATGGTTTCGAAAATAGATTGAAATTTAAACCCAGCAATTACATGATGACTTTAGAAATGGATTTGTTTGACATAAATTTTGTTGATTTAGAAATTTGGATTATTTTTCTAAACCTATTGTTTTAAGAAACTTTGAAACCGAATATATATAATTTGGAAGAAATGATTTGGTGAAATTATATATGATTTTGAAACTGAAACGTTATTAAAAGGAATTGAAATTGAGAACCTTGTCTCATTAAATACTTGATTTGGGAGTTACCGAATTATATAAAATTGATTTGTATAAGTATGAAGTTGATTTCAAAACTATCATTTTGAAAAGGTATTCGATTTGAAATTTAAATCTTATATAATCGAAGAATATATAAGTGTGATATTGATTTTGGAAAGTATTCGATTTGAAAACGGAATCTTATATATGATGGACTTTTTGTAAGTATGATAATTTAAAGTGATTTAAAAGGTACTATACGATACATATTTTCGAAGTAAAGATATGGAAAGGGCCTTCTTCTTGATATCCGCTATGTGGCCACATTGTGGGTTCATTCTATCGATATTATTCTCTGATTTGGGGTTTTCGGATATGATACTCGAGTGTCCATCAAATTCCATGGCAATCTCCATGGTCTTACGAGCACGACTGCATAGCGTAATTCACCTGGCTGAGATGGCTTGAAGGTACAGATGTTTCCGGGGGGATCCAAGCGTAACCATTGCGTATCTGCGATCTATGCAAGTCGTTTTTAGTAGCTAAATCCGCTGGCTGAGATAGCTTAAGGGTACAGATGTTTCCTAGGGGATCCAGGCGTAACCATTGTATATCTGCGTTCTACTAGTCATCATGGCGTAATTCGCAGGCTGAGATACTTACAGTTATGGATGTTTCCTGGAGGATCCAAGCGTAACCATTGTGTATCTGCGATCCAGGGTTGGACAATGTTTTGGTTTGGTTGATTTGTTTGGATTGTACTTTCCACATCTGTTTTTAAAAGTTTTCTAGTATTTTCACTGGGTGTTGAAACAAGTCTACTAAGTACCTGGAGAATTCTAGGTTTACGCCTGATCAACGCATGGGCAGAGTCTGCAGGAGCGAGAGTAAACTTATCAAGACATCGAGTTACAAAAGTATTTTGATAAAGTATTATATAAAGGATATTTTGATCATTTATTTTTATTTTCTAAATAATTTAAAATGTTTTAAATATTGTTTACTTCGAACTAACAAATTTGAATCAAATGACTATTCATCATATTACAAAATATTTAAAAAGTTATAAAAAAATCTAATTAAATTTATATAGTTTTACAAATATGGTTCATCCTTGTCTTTCAATCTATTTTCCCTTCTAGCTATTCCTACCTTCTTCCACTTTGAGGGTCCTTTCTGCATTGTGGAAAGAGTTGGTTCTTTGGCTTATAGTTTGGATTGCTAAGAAGCTTTCTGGAGTGCATGATGTATTCCACGTCTCACATTTTCCCTGTTATCTTCATGAACCGTCTCTTTTTGTTCAGCCTTCTGCTCTTGATAGTTTGGATATTGAGCCTAATCTGAGTGTCGAGAGGAAGCTGCTTCGTATTGTCGACAGAGGTACGAAGCTGCTAAGAAGGAAATCTGTTAGTCTGGTCAAAGTACAGTGGAGTGCCGATGATCGAGATTGTACTTGGGAGATAGAGGAGAGCATTCGTGCTTCGAATACGGAATTATTTTTTTAGGTACCATTTGTTTTTTCTATCTTGCTCTTCCTTATTTTCCTTGTTCGTTCTTTCCGAGGACGAAAAGATTTGAGTGGAGGAGAGTGTAACAACCCTGTATTTTATGATTATTTTAATTGTATATTTTAATTAATTTAATTGAATTTCCTAATTTAAAAACTTTATTTTATCTATTAAAATGCATAAATTTTGTTATTTTAAATATAAATTTTTATTTTATGTGAATTATAATTTCAAACATGAATAAATAGAATATTTTCTTGAAAATGTGAATTTTGGTCAATATGGTCAAACTTTGACTTTTAAATTTAAAATTTAAATTTTTGAATTTTGAATTTTATCTTTTATTTTGGAAATAAATTAAGAATACTGTTTTCGTTTCGTTGAAATCCGATTTATATTGTGAAAGTTATGTTTTTTTACAATATTGTGTGTAAATTATTCATTTTACAACATTGTTTATTTTAATTTATATAAATAATATTTTTGTTTGTTCTAATTTATGTATATTTGTGTAACATGACATTTTATGCATATATTTTATTTTTAAAACATTTTATAAGTGTTTTTATAATTTTCAAATGTTTATTGTATTTTGTTTAGAATTTTTAAATTCTAGTTCCAATTTAAGCTATTTTCTTTATTTATTTTCTATTTTTCTTTAAAATAATTATTTATTTTATTTTTCACTTTATTTTGTTTTTATATTTTTATTTTTATATACTGAAATTTTATTTGTTTAATTTGAATAAAAGAAATTGAAATACAAAGAGTCAAAAAGGCCTTTCATTTTCCTGTGTCTTTTCATTTTCTTGTCCTTTCATTTTTCCATTGCCTTTTCATCTCATCTCCTTACCCGTACACTTCTCTTTTCTTTTGCCATGTGTACTCCTCTTCTTTTCACGTGAAAACATTCCTTCACATCCTCAAAACTCACGGCCAAACAAAAGAAGAAGAAAAATTGCCATGGCTTCTTTTGTTGATCTCTTCTCTTCATTTTCTATGATTTTGCATTTACCTCTTCTAGCTTGCTTGGCCACTACTCCACTCCATCAGCTCCACCATCACCTCCACCATCTACAACAGCAATCACAGCCTCCTCCTCTGGTCATGACTTCCACTTGAGCCAATATCACAAAGTTTTGCCAAAAACTCCACCAAACATGCAAACCGAGCCTATGTTTCACCATTTTCCTTCATATTCCACCTTGGCCACCCCCTTAGCCACCACCACCATCATCTATTCCACCTCTAGCCATAGCTCCTAACATGTCCAGACCTGTACCATGCTTTGTCCAAGCCCACTAGCCCTTTAGCCAAGCCAAATGTTGACCAAACCCTACCTCTTTTGGCCTTGACCCTATGTATTCTACATATTGCAACTCCTACCATCTTCGCCACTTCTTGCCATGCCATGTAACAACCCGCATATTTATCAATTTTATATTTAAATATTTTATCGTTCGTCGAATTTTGGTCCGAAAATCTACTTTTTGCAAATAGTCGAATTGGGACTTGAGACCACCCTCATTGAGTTCAAAATGCCGTTTGCGACCTTTTTGAGTATAAGCTTCGATATGTTTGGAGAAAGTTGATTTTTGCTACTTTTTCCCGCTTATGACTTTGGTTTGGACTGCACCCTTATTAGCTCAGCCCAACCCCTTCTCTTCATAACTTCTCCTCTTTAATTAAAACATTTCAAGTTAAAGTAAAAATGGTGGAAGAGATGGGAAAAGGAAATTCTAAGCCCTAGCTTTCATTGCAAATCCAACTTCTAGCTCCAAACTCAAGTGAACCCATTGGTAAGCACCTCCTTCATCTTCTCCAACTCTTTCTCCATTCAATTTTAGAAATTTCCTAAACCTAATTTAGGAAATGTTTCTCTTTTAAGCTTAGATTGAAGCTTCTTGAGTTGCTATTGAAGAGGAATTGATCTTAGCTTGTCTTAAAGCTTCTACTTCATTGATTTGGGTTCAAAGGTGAGATTTTTAATCTCACATCTAGGTCTATGATTATCTTCGATTGTTAGGTATGAATTCCTAACACATATTCATGTGCATTTGGTTTTGGTTTGGATTGATTTGGTGTATATTCCAATTTTTAGTGTTTCGAGTTCAAATCTTCAAAAATCATAGCCTTGTAGTTTGAACTTGTTTTTGGTGATGCGTCGAAGAGCTTATAGGACCGGGTAGTCGATTGGCATAAACCCCTAGTGACCGTGCTCGCCCGATTGCATTTTGAAGAAGATAGCATCTTCATTTCATAGGCTGGAAAACAGCCTTGGTGCCAGTTAGTCGACTGCACCCTTGAGTCAGTCGACTGGCTGTAGCACATAGGCATTCCGAAGGCAATAACTAGAGGCTCGGGTCCTCTGTTTCCCTGCATTCAGTCGACTGAATTTTTAGGTCAGTCGACTAACTGTAGGAAATTATTTTTTCCTGCTTCTGGTTCAGTCGACTGGACCTTTGAGTCAGTCGACTGGACCTTTGAGTCAGTCGACTGACCTGCTCTTAAATGCCTATTATGCCTATTTTGGTCTATTTCTCTTGTGTTTCCAAATTTAATCGATTCGGGTTTATTCCCACTTGTTGTATCAATTGTTATTCGACTTTGATGACTTCTATTTTGGGATTTTTGGAAATATCCATTTTGATGGATTTGATATCGATTTCTTTGGGATTTATTCACGTCTTCGTATGTGAATCTTGATGATCAATTGTTCTACTATCATCTTTGTGATTTGTCACTTTAAAAATATAAAGGTTTCAATACTAGTAGTAAATATCAAAACTCTTTCCTCAAAACGATTTCAACTCTATTTTCAATACCAAATTCGTTTATAAAACCGTTTTCCAATCTATTAGTATATACAAATCTTTACCTCACTCGTATGAGAAATCTAATTAAACGACTTAGTAAAACAAGTGGTATGAAACGCTTGCGTTTACTTCATCGGTTGATTCTTGGACTTGTTCGATTGAATCTCTTGTGATAATTTCCTAGTGGAGATCTACAATTTGTTCGTAAATATTTAAGTTAAGCTAGTGGTTATGGGACATGAAGCTAAGCTCATATATTTACTAGCTTACTGTAATTGACACTTCTCTTTGATCATGACGATCATTTATGGTTTAGACTAGCAATGTGCGATGTCTCTTTGCCTATGTGGAGGACTGTTCCTCATTTTATTGAGCTTCGTCTCATTTCTTGCATGGGTCGTACCTATCTAGGTGCGTCGATGTTTGTTTACACATGGGTCGTACCTTTTTAGGTGCGTCGATGTTTATTTATGCATGGGATGTATCTTTATAGGTGCATCGATGCTTGTTTACTTCGTGGAGCAATCGGCTCAATAAGTCGGGACATGGGGCGCATCTTTCTAGTTGCGTCGATGTTCGTCTATGCATGGGGAGTATCTTTCTAGGTGCGTCGATGTTCGACTTTGCATGGGGTGTATCTTTCTAGGTGCATCGGTGTTAGACATTACATGGGGTGTATCTTTCTAGGTGCATCGATGTTTATTTATGCATGGGGCGTACCTTTCTAGGTCTGTCGATGCTAGAGCATGGGGCGTATCTTTCTAGGTGCGTCGATGTTCGACTGTGCATGGGGCGTGTCTTTCTAGGTGCGTCGATGTCTAGTTTGTGGGATTGGCCATCCTTTTATTGTGATTTCTGGATTTCTAATTGATGAATTCTGGAATTTGTGTTTCACCAATTTTCGGGATTTCCATTGATAAGTTTTATCAATACTTGTGTATTGGTGAACTTGTGTGTCATTGACTTTTGTGATTGACATTGATATAATTGTCAATATTTATGGTTTGGTGAACGAAATTAGGAGTATGACATTTCCTTTGTTTCTTGTGTAGATTTTGTGATATTGATTAATCTCTTGTTGATTTTCAATTACTTATATATATCACAGCTTGGCACTGTGATTATTATGTGTTTAGTCAAAGCTCTTATTCTATACCGTTTCATCTGATATTTATAGTTAGACTGATCCGTTTATTATTTTCTTATTAAATAATACTCGGGTCAGACCGAGATGTTACAGGTGCTTCTGCTTGACTTCTCATCCAGGATCATTACTCTGACTTTTGGCTAACTACTTAGATTAGTAGTTTATTTTGTTGTATACACTTGAGATATGGACTCATAGTTGTATTCTTTTGTATAGCACGTGTTGCTATCCTTTTGTATTATGGAGGATCTTTTTGACCACCACTCTGATATACACTTTCATGTGTTAGTTATATATTCATATCTTCTTCCGCCTTTGTGATATGAATTATCTGTGACTGATTTGTGTTATGCTTGTTTCTATATTTGTTTCCGAAGATTATTATAGCCACTGTGTAGTAGCTTTGTGTTTGTATCGGTATGTCGGATTTCCTCTTGAAATAAAATGCATGTTATACTATCTGACATATCGGTGCTCGCGCAAAGCAATTACACGGATGGTCGCTCCTCAACAGCCTTATTCTCCGTGCTAGTCGACAGCATTACTCCGTAGTGTTCTTGTCCAGCGTGGGTATAGAGGTGGGGCATCACAGCTTGGTATCAAAGCCAAACTTCGGAACAATATGGAATATTATAACAAGGATCATCGTCCTAAGTCCATTTTAGGAGTCGTGCTTTAGGATTTATTTCGAGTCTTCGTACCGATTCATCCTATTTTCTTTATGATTCCTTGTTTTATCAATCAAGTTTGATTGAAATTCATTTTGAGAATAACTTTTTCCTCTTCTTTCTTTCTTTCTTAAAGAAGAGAAATGGTTAGACCTGGCCGTCCCAGCGCCGGTCAATCTAGTGCTACTCCCCTAGATGGAGTTTTTATGTCTGCCCAGCAGCTTCTAGATCTTGTAAAGAATGCTCAAGCTGTCGGACCCAATCCTGTGCCTACTCATCCTAGATCCGGTTTTGCACGCTTGTGCAGAGACTACACCGATTTGGGTGGAAGGCCATTCAAGGGATCTGAGAGTGTTATAGAAATTCAAGCTTGGCTCAAATCATGCGATCGCATCTTTTCTCGCATAAACCTTATTGACCTTCATCGAGTCCAAGTGGCTTCTAGCATACTCTAAGAAAGAGCGTTAGATTGGTATGAGCTCCTAATTTCTGAAATCGTTGAAGCGGATCTCACTTGGGAGCAATTTCGAGAAAGATTCGAATCGAAATTTGTGCCGGAGGCTGAAAAAGTAACTTTGGCCCAGCGTTTTATTGACCTTGTTCAAGGTGGATCTTCTGTGACAGACTATGTCACATCTTTCGAATCTCTTTCCAAATACGGGGTTGAATACATTAACACCCCATTGAAGAAAAATCAGAGATTTGTCTATGGCTTGAATAAGAATCTTAAGAAGCCATTACTCCTGAAACTTGAGGTTTCATTTGATCAGCTTATTGATATCGCTCTTCGTCTTGAAGAGGCCGATAATGAAGGTGATGTTGAAGTTGTGCATGCCCAACAAAACTTCAACAACAACATGAAGAGGCCTATTAAATTCAAAGGCCCCATTCCCAACAAGAAAGGGAGGCAAGAAACCCCGGTAGCAAAAGCACCTACCTCTAGTCGTGGACAATGCTACAATTGTGGTTCCACGAACCACTATGCAAGGGAGTGTCTGAAACCCCTCTTTTGTCGCTATTGCAGGAATTCGGGTCACCATATTACTGCATGTCCCGTACTTCAAAGTAAGAAGGAGGGAGAGCTCAATGCAATGCAAATTCTTTTTCTTTAAAGATAATTTGGGCTTGATGTCTTCGTTGAGAATTGCGAATCCGGATGGAAGATCCGCAACACTCAATTTGCTTTTATTTGATGTCGAAATTATTTTATGTGATTTTTCTTTCTGAGCCGATTTCTACTTAGGCTTCGGAATTGATTTTTGTAAGGATTGGCTTAATCGTTGTGAAGCACATATCCTATTTGTCCCATGTGGGCTATTCATCTTTGACATTTTCAATCTGTTAAGCAGATTTCTATTTTTCCTTTATGATTTTGAATTAAAAATTGATGGCATCATTTTATTCTTTAAGCTCACATGTTGAGTAGAGCGTTATTTCTCTCATTTGGGTACTTGTGAATTTTCCGGAACCTTTGAGTTTGTCTTAGGATTATCACCTAAGACATCTTTTGTGTGGTGTTAAGGTCTTTCTAGTTCGACCTTGCCACCGATTTTCATTTGGCTACGAGTTGCGGGAGTTCGCATTCCATTTACCGCATTTCGCACTTGTTATGATTCCTATGAATGAATTATTATGTCATTCAGTTTGTCCATCTTGTTTCATCCATATTATAAATCGAGTATTCTACGAATATCTCGATGACTCTATCTTTGTATTTATTGATTTTGGATGAAAATTGAAATTTAAAATTTTGCAAATCTTTTTCATAAGATTTATTTATAAGTACAATTTGATTTGCTCTTAAACAAGCAAAGAATATTCTTAAAGGTTTCTAAGAAACATGTTTACTATATAGAAGATGATTTTGTGATTGTATTGCCCATTTAGTGTGTTAAGAATTCTGGTCGATGCGCGTGATCAACATTATCGATAAGAATCTCCTAAACGCTTTGATGAGATAATCAGACACGATATATTGACTTGTAAAAATGTAATTTTTGTAGAAAGATTATTACATAAAAATAAAAATGTAATTTTGAAAGTTTTAACTTTTCGGGAAAGAAGATTATTTAAAAGAACTCTTTCTTTTGATACTCTTATTCTTGTGATTCCTGAAGGGGAACCAAGACTTTGCTATTTGTACCGATACTAGTCGTATTGGTTTGGATGCCATTCTCTTGCAAATGAGAACGTGCTATCACTTGTGCTTCTAAATCATTATAGCTTATCGGGACTAGATATGCCACTCATGATCTAGTGCTCGCGGCTATTGTTTTTACTTTTGGAATTTGGCATCATCACATTTGGATGAGAAATTTGTTCTCTACCTCGATCATAAATCTTTGGAATATTTATTTTCTCATAAGGAACTTCATGTTGACTCGAGTTCCTAGCATCTTATGATCCTGATATTCTTTTATTCCCGAAAGGGAAATCGTGTTGCCAATGCGCTTTATCGTAAGCAACAAGTGGTTGATTCTTTGATGATGTCTGAATGGAATTATCTTTTAATTAATTTCATCGGACGTTTTGATATACTTCGTTTTATTGAGCTTTATCTCATTCCTTTTATGGACTAGTGTCCGGTGTTCTTTTATGGTGTTCGGTTCATCGGATGTACGGTTATTATACTGCATCGATGTTCTGTCTTATCTGGATCAATGGATGTACCATTATTATACTATATCGTTGTTCCGGTTTATCGGTTCATTGGGCGTACCGTTTTTGTACTACGCTGATGTTCCAAATTATTTGAGTTTCTAGTTTCTCGGGCGTACTGTTATTATGCTACGTCGTTGCACCGGCTCAATTTTCTGCTATTCTTGACGTTCTCCACGTCTTTTAACTATGGAAATGCTTTTAGGTTTCCTATTTTATTCTTGTGCCCGGTGATATTGTGGAAAATTGAAGTTTCACCAGATTTGACTTTTGAGCAATATTCTATTCACATCATTTCTTCGGGGGTTGAGCACCTTCGAAATAAAGATGTTCTTTTTGTGAAAGTCCGATGGTTCTCAGATCCTAAGGATTTCTCTTGGGATTCCTGGGAATTCATCGAGCGATCCCGTTCGGGCTTACCCTTTCATGCTCTTTATGGTGAACTTTCTATTTCAAATTTCTTTTGTGTTGATATGCTTTTATGGTTGTTACTCTTTAATTTCTTCTTAAAGATTGCGAGGACGCAATTTCTTTAAGGAGGGGAGTCTGTAACAACCTGCATATTTATCAATTTTATATTTAAATATTTTATTTAAATATTTTATCGTTCGTCGGATTTGGTCCGAAAATCTACTTTTTGCAAACCGTCGAATTGGGACTTGAGACCACCCCCATTGAGTTCAAAATGCCGTTTGCGACCTTTTTGAGTATAAGCTTCGATATGTTTGGAGAAAGTTGATTTTTGCTACTTTTTCCCGCTTATGACTTTGGTTTGGACTGCACCCTTATTAGCTCAGCCCAACCCCTTCTCTTCATAACTTCTCCTCTTTAATTAAAACATTTCAAGTTAAAATAAAAATGGTGGAAGAGATGGGAAAAGGAAATTCTTAAGCCCTAGCTTTCATTGCAAATCCAACTTCTAGCTCCAAACTCAAGTGAACCCATTGGTAAGCACCTCCTTCATCTTCTCCAACTCTTTCTCCATTCAATTTCAGAAATTTCCTAAACCTAATTTAGGAAATGTTTCTCTTTTAAGCTTAGATTGAAGCTTCTTGAGTTGCTATTGAAGACGAATTGATCTTAGCTTGTGTTAAAGCTTCTACTTTATTGATTTGGGTTCAAAGGTGAGATTTTTAATCTCACATCTAGGTCTATGATTATCTTCGATTGTTAGGTATGAATTCCTAACACATATTCACGTGCATTTGGTTTTGGTTTGGATTGATTTGGTGTATATTCCAATTTTTAGTGTTTCGAGTTCAAATCTTCAAAAATCATAGCCTTGTAGTTTGAACTTGTTTTTGGTGATGCGTCGAAGAGCTTATGGGACCGGGTAGTCGATTGGCATAAACCCCTAGTGACCGTGCTCGCCCGATTGCATTTTGAAGAAGATAGCATCTTCATTTCATAGGCTGGAAAACAGCCTTGGTGCCAGTCAGTCGACTGGACCCTTGAATCAGTCGACTGGCTGTAGCACATAGGCATTCCGAAGGCAATAACTAGAGGCTCGGGTCCTCTGTTTCCTTGCATTCAGTCGACTGAATTTTTAGGTCAGTCGACTAACTGCAGGAAATTATTTTTTCCTGCTTCTGGTTCAGTCGACTGGACCTTTGAGTCAGTCGACTGGACCTTTGAGTCAGTCGACTGACCTGCTCTTAAATGCCTATTATGCCTATTTTGGTCTATTTCTCTTGTGTTTCCAAAATTAATCGATTCGGGTTTATTCCCACTTGTTGTATCAATTGTTATTCGACTTTGATGACTTCTATTTTGGGATTTTTGGAAATATCCATTTTGATGGATTTGATATCGATTTCTTTGGGATTTATTCACGTCTTCATATGTGAATCTTGATGATCAATTGTTTTACTATCATCTTTGTGATTTGTCACTTTAAAAATATAAAGGTTTCAATACTAGTAGTAAATATCAAAACTCTTTCCTCAAAACGATTTCAACTCTATTTTCAATACCAAATTCGTTTATAAAACCGTTTTCCAATCTATTAGTATATACAAACCTTTACCTCACTCGTATGAGAAATCTAATTAAACGACTTAGTAAAACAAGTGGTATGAAACGCTTGCGTTTACTTCGTCGGTTGATTCTTGGACTTGTTCGATTGAATCTCTTATGATAATTTCCTAGTGGAGATCTACAATTTGTTCGTAAATATTTAAGTTAAGCTAGTGGTTATGGGACATAAAGCTAAGCTCATATATTTACTAGCTTACTGTAATTGACACTTCTCTTTGATCATGACGATCATTTATGGTTTAGACTAGCAATGTGCGATGTCTCTTTGCCTATGTGGAGGACTGTTCCTCATTTTATTGAGCTTCGCCTCATTTCTCGCATGGGTCGTACCTATCTAGGTGCGTCGATGTTTGTTTACACATGGGTCGTACCTTTTTAGGTGCGTCGATGTTTATTTATGCATGGGATGTATCTTTGTAGGTGCATCGATGCTTGTTTACTTCGTGGAGCAATCGGCTCAATAAGTCGGGACATGGGGTGTATCTTTCTAGTTGCGTCGATGTTCGTCTATGCATGAGGCGTATCTTTCTAGGTGCGTCGATGTTCGACTTTGCATGGGGTGTATCTTTCTAGGTGCATCGGTGTTAGACATTACATGGGGTGTATCTTTCTAGGTGCATCGATGTTTATTTATGCATGGGGCGTACCTTTCTAGGTCTGTCGATGCTAGAGCATGGGGCGTAACTTTCTAGGTGCGTCGATGTTCGACTGTGCATGGGGCGTGTCTTTTTAGGTGCGTCGATGTCCAGTTTGTGGGATTGGCCATCCTTTTATTGTGATTTCTGGATTTCTAATTGATGAATTCTGGAATTTGTGTTTCACCAATTTTCGGGATTTCCATTGATAAGTTTTATCAATACTTGTGTATTGGTGAACTTGTGTGTCATTGACTTTTGTGATTGACATTGATATAATTGTCAATATTTATGGTTTGGTGAACGAAATTAGGAGTATGACATTTCCTTTGTTTCTTGTGTAGATTTTGTGATATTGATTAATCTCTTGTTGATTTTCAATTACTTATATATATCAAAGCTTGGCACTGTGATTATTATGTGTTTAGTCAAAGCTCTTATTCTATACTGTTTCATTTGATATTTATAGTTAGACTAATCCGTTTATTATTTTCTTATTAAATAATACTCAGGTCAGACCGAGATGTTACAGGTGCTTCTGCTTGACTTCTCATCCAGGATCATTACTCTGACTTTTGGCTAACTACTTAGATTAGTAGTTTATTTTGTTGTATACACTTGAGATATGGACTCATAGTTGTATTCTTTTGTATAGCACGTGTTGCTATCCTTTTGTATTATGGAGGATCTTTTTGACCACCACTCTGGTATACACTTTCATGTGTTAGTTATATATTCATATCTTCTTCCGCCTTTGTGATATGAATTATCTGTGACTGATTTGTGTTATGCTTGTTTCTGTATTTGTTTCCGAAGATTATTATAGCCACTGTGTAGTAGCTTTGTGTTTGTATCGGTATGTCGGATTTCCTCTTGAAATAAAATGCATGTTATACTATCTGACATATCGGTGCTCGCGCAAAGCAATTACACGGATGGTCGCTCCTCAATAGCCTTATTCTCCGTGCTAGTCGACAGCATTACTCCGTAGTGTTCTTGTCTAGCGTGGGTATAGAGGTGGGGAGTCACATGCCATATGGTCCAAACCCGAGCTATAGCATGATCTTAGTCGAGCATAAATGTTCCTAGGCCAAGCTTTTGAATGGTGGTAGCAAGGTCAAGTCACTTTGTCTTTATTGCTTTGTATTACAACTAGTTTCAATATTGTTTTGGTTGAATATTCATGTATACATTGTCTTGTTTTGGTTGTGCATACAAGATCAATATCTTGGCTCTTCACCCACTTGAATCCATAGTCATGCTGTGTCGTGTCGTGTCATATCGTGCTTCCTAGAATTCATTTGTATAGTTTGAATTGCTATCTCCAGTGTAAAATTGTGAGTATTCACATACGACATCCATACTTATATAATTAGTGAATTGACAACATGTGAATATGTAGAATAATATTATCATGTTATACTTGCCTGTGACATAAGTCATATGATGTTAACGCTGTTTATAACCTGTCATATCATCTATTACTGCCATATGATGCTATACTGTTTATTTATATCTGTTTATCACACTGCAAGTTTTCTGTAGAATAGGATCGCTGTGACGCCCCACCTCTATACCCACGCTAGCCAAGGACACTACAGGGTAATGCCGTCAACTAACACGGAGAATAAGGCTGGTTAGGAGCGACCATCTATAGCCTTGCTCTAACTATCTATTGAATACATCGACAATAGTCATACCATGCAGGTCGACATACCCAATGAATACTTAAAACAAAACCATAGGTGGTTGAAGGATCTATCAGAACAAAATATAACAACTCAAATGTAATAAACATCAAAGAACAGTAGATCATCATATACACATATATTGATACATAACAGAGTATACAAACTAATACACGTCAAGTGGTATAGCAAACCACAATATACAGATGATTCAAAAGAATACATATATCAGAGTTACAATAAAAGGACTACACAAAAAGCTTTAACAAAAAGGAACAAGCTGAATAGTCCATGCGGAAGCAAAATAGGCAAAGTCCAAAAGCACCTAAGCTGAAACATCTCGGTCTGACCCGATTATAAAATACACGGGTCAGTCTAGCTAAACAAATCAGTTAGATAAACTAAACAACAATAACCTGCAAGGTCACAAAGTATAACAAATATCTCTAAAGGAGATAACACAATCATCTAGCAAAAGACAAATCATATGATAACAAGCCTCATATCATCGGCAACTCATAAAAACAAAGGATAAGAATATCCCAAAACAAGCCAAAAAGGCAATAACAAATGCCAATAAGGTATACATGTTCCACAAGGTAATCGCTACATATCATGCGGCTCAAAAAGACCAACACTGAAAGGCGATACCTAGGGAATATACATATGAATGAAACATCAGAAAATTTGCTCGAGCTCAGTATTGTACATGTTATCCCGCCTTTTGGCAAGGCCGTGACACCAAGAACTTGACTAGAAACCAAGGATGGTTCGTCGTGGAGATCAGTTATACATAGGTCTACTATGGATGTCGGTAAATTTTTTTCGAATCCGGACCGAGCTACAATTTATAAGACATGAAAAGCAAAGCTGAGAAAGCCAATATTCCAAATTTCAAGTCAATCGGAGTTCGTATGCTCAAGATATTGATGGATCACGGTTGATAAATCCAAAATTACATCGATCATATCTCGAGATTTATAAGTCCAAATGCCACCAAATTTGGACAGGAGCCGACTGGCAACCTAAAGAATGTTCACACCAAATTTCAGCTCCATCGGACGAATTCTTGATCGATTCGAAGTTGCATCGTATCGACCACGGACCAACTTGCATCGATCATATCTCGAGATCTATAAGTCCAAATGCCACCAAATTTGGACAGGAGCTTACTGCCAACATGAGGAATGTTCATGCCAAATTTCAGCTCCATCGGATGAATTCTTGATCGATTCGAAGTTGCGTCGTATCGATCACGGACCAACTTGCATCGATCATATCTCGAGATCTACAAGTCCAAATGATACGAAATTTTCACAGTAGCTTACTGCCAACATGAGGAATGTTCATGCCAAATTTCAGCTCCATCGGATGAATTCTTGATCGATTCGAAGTTGCATCGTATCGATCACGGACCAACTTGCATCGATCATATCTCGAGATCTACAAGTCCAAATGATACGAAATTTTCACAGTAGCTTACTGCCAACATGATGAATGTTCATGCCAAATTTCAGCACAATCTGATCAAATCCTGATCGATTCGAAATTGAGTTCGAATCGATCCCGGAACGGGCTCCAATCTCCTAAGGCTGGGCATGTGGTCCCCCTCACGTGCTAGAAGCGGTCTCTCCGGATTTTAGGCGAAATATCAACCTCCTACACCTATAAATAGAGCCCCTGGTCATTCAGAAAGGGGGTCGGAGAATTTTGAGAGCAAAAGAGCGCCCGGACTCTGCCACGTTCACTCCAGAACGCCATTACTGCCATTGATCTCGAATTTAAGCTTATTATCTGCTGTACTTCGTTATCAAAAACCTGTAATCTTCAAGTATCAAGCAATAAAGTGATAAAACTTCATAGTAGACGCAGGCAACACGCCGAACCACTCTAAAACTCTGTGTTTCTGTGAATTTTCTTATATGTTTATTGGTGTGTTTGTTAGATCTGCTTCATTTTACACTTATTCTCTTCATTTTATCTCTTCAAACGCATCCGAAGAGTGTTGTGCCCAATTTTGGTACAAACACTTTGGTGCTTTCACTGAGAAAAACCCAGTTTTTCTCCCGTTCCTTGGATCTACTTTCGATATCGGATTGCATAAATCTAAGGAGAAGATCCAGATCTATCGTTCAATGGTTCCTTCTATTCTATTCAGATTGCTGCAGATTTAAGAGGAACCACATTCATCATGAATTTCGTACCCATGTTTTCGAACCCAGAAAATATAGTCATTTTCGAACCCATGTTTTCGAACCAAGAAAATATGGTCATTTTCGAACCCATGTTTTCGAACCCGGAAAATATAGTCATTTTCGAACCCATGTTTTCGAACCAAGAAAATATGGTCATTTTCGAACCCATGTTTTCGAACCCAGAAAATATGGTCACTTTCGAACCCATGTTTTTGAACCCAGAAAATATGGTCATTTTTGAACCCATGTTTTCGAAGCCATAAAATATGGTCATTTTCGTACCCATGTTTTCGAACCCAGAAAATATGGTCATTTTCGAACCCATGTTTTCGAACCCAGAAAATATGGCCATTTTCGTATCCATGTTTTCGAACCCAGAAAATACAGTCATTTTCGTATCCATCCAAAGGTGGCTTCCTTCGCACCGACCTTGTTCGTAGCCCTCAGCAAGCATTCGTTCGAATCGATCAGGATGCGCTACTTCGTATCCATAATGGAGCGCTACTTCGAATCCATCAGGGAGCTCTACTTCGTATCCATCATGGAGCGCTACTTCGTATCCATCATGGAGCGCTACTTCGAATCCATCATGGAGCGCTACTTCGAATCCATCAGGGAGCGCTACTTCGAATCCATCACGGAGCGCTACTTCGAATCCATCACGGAGCGCTACTTCGAATCCATCAGGGAGCGCTACTTCGTATCCATCAGGGAGCGCTACTTCGTATCCATCACGGAGCGCTACTTCGTATCCATCACGGAGCGCTACTTCGTATCCATCACGGAGCGCTACTTCGAATCCATCACGGTGGAGCGCTACTTCGAATCCATCAGGGAGCGCTACTTCGAATCCATCATGGAGCGCTACTTCGTATCCATCATGGAGCACTACTTCGTATCCATCATTGAGCGCTACTTCGAATCCATCATGGAGCGCTACTTCGAATCCATCATGGAGCGCTACTTCGAATCCATCAGGGAGCGCTACTTCGTATCCATCACGGAGCGCTACTTCGAATCCATCAGGGAGCGCTACTTCGAATCCATCACGGAGCGCTACTTCGTATCCATCACGGAGCGCTACTTCGTATCCATCACGGAGCGCTACTTCGTATCCATCACGGAGCGCTACTTCGTATCCATCAGGGAGCCTACTTCGTATCCATCAGGGAGCGCTACTTCGTATCGATCAGGGAGCGCTACTTCGTATCCATCAGGGAGCGCTACTTCGTATCCATCCATCTGCCTCCATTTCGCATCGATACGCACATGCAGTTCGTATCCATCTAATCTGCCTTTAATTCGATCCATCATTTAAGCGCTCGAAGCATCGATGCGAACGAACATTTCGTATCCATCATTTAAAAAAAAAAAAATTCGGGTACGATCCAAATTTCCTAAAAAAATTCGGGTACGATCCAAATTTCCTTAAAAAAAATCGGGAACGAACATTTTCGAACCCTAGCCGCAGCGCAGAGCACCTGCATAGTTAATTCAAAACTCAATTTAATAAAGGAACATTCTGATCGTTCCATAACTGGACGGGAAGTAGGAGATTACAATAGCAATTTTTGAGTTGCAATCAAGGAATGGGTATTGAAATACTATTCAGCTGGTGCTCCCAGAGGCTGGAGAACCTAGCTAATATGCCAAGAACTAGAGTTGATTAATGTATCATGCTTCTAAGGTGGACTGCAACTTCCTCCAATTGACCAGCTTTTAAAACTCCTAAACTAACAATTATGGTGCGATGGCTAGTATAACAACTACCCTGCCTTGTCTACTCTGCCAACTCAAAACATAGCTGTTCACCGCATCTTAATCATTCCACGTCCATATGACTAAAAGCATGACATACAACTCTAAGAGGACTTCCTAACTATCTTATGCGAGCCTCCTTCCTGGTGAAAATTAGAAATAATCACCAATCTATGAGCCCATATTAATCTACTCACCATCCAATCGACATTACCAACCACTCGAACATTAGGCAGTCGGGCATACATCATTCAACAGTATCACAAGACCCCGTAACCATAAAATGGACTTTGTAATGTTGATTCGAGTATCGTTCCTAGTCAGGACCTATTCATTGAGACCATCCCACACGTAGAATTTCCAACTAAAATTCAACATGCTGACTATGTCCGTGTACTATGGAAATTCAACCTCCGCCACTACCTCATGAAGTGAGAATGGTGAATGAAGTCCACGAAAAGTGATGAATGCCATCAAATGCGTTGTATCCCCTATACCTCAAAGAAGACTGTCAATCGTAGTTAGGCATATCATTTCTACTTCTCATATTGCTAAAGGGAATAAAGAATCTGGCAGCCAATGAACTGATCAAAATCCACAGCCCATTGCTGCCAACACTGATAAATGAAATCAGCACAAAAGCTTATTTCCAGAATTTGATAACAGAACTGGTGGATAGTCGCCGACGACTACACCAACATGTCCAGGCCAACATTACGTTAATGAATCAGACGAAGGATCAACTTGGCGACATAAAAGGAACCTGCTCCATACTCTAAATCGAGAAGCTCCTCTTCTTTATATGACTATCATGGATGCCAACGCCATAAGGCTGCTCCAGAAAGGATAGCTCTGGCAATATGTTCAAGCCCCATAAAATGAAGAGCCGGGAACCCCCGACCTCAATCGAAACTTTGATCAAACCGAACCATTTGCGTTAGACTCCCAACTGTGAAAGGCTAGACCAAAGTGCAATAGCGAGCATACGACGCCGCTTCACTTATCAATGAGATTTTATCCGATCTCTTTTGAATTATTTCTATTTCGTTTATGTTGCAAAATATAATCGACTTGAATTAAACTACTTGCAAATGATGCAGGTAACCGAGTACTTAAGGATGGGTGCAAAACAACCTCCGTGGACTATGATAAAGTCATTTAGGTATCATCACGATAAGCATGATTCAACCACTCGTCGGCTGCTATATGCACCTGACTTGGGGGCAGGGTATTAAAGCAGAAAAGACTGAAAAGGTTGGGACTCCAGTACAAAGTGGATGCAACCGACCATCCACCCATTTGCCTATGCAGTTTAATTAGGAGATTTGAAAAAGACTTGTAGTTATATGTCCCAACAATGCACTCTCCATCTCGTACTTGAAGCTCGCCAAAATACTTATGCTTCTTATGATGCCCAGTAGAATCAGAATCATACCAAGGGTGGACGTGACCGTCCATGCATCCAATCCTGCGTTGGACACTTGGGGTTTTTTTTTCAAGAGCACATATTTATAGTGGATATGCTTTGACCATTCACTCCCCAGTTTGCATCAATGATTCGACAAAACAATCATGCCTCAAACCGACTTTATCAAGGGCCAACCCTCAATTTATAGTCATCAACAACCGACTACTTACTCGCTAATCATCATGAGCCATCATTCCAACTCTCTTCCTCAACTCGACTGGAAGAGCGCAAAGCGTAAAGTGGACGTAGCTCGACCGTCTACTCTCCAACTCATGCCCCCAACTTAAGGGAAAATACACAACTCAAAGTAGATGTAGTTCAGCCATCCTCTCCTCTGCTCGAGCTCAAAGCTTGCCAGAACACTAATCTTACTCCTTAGGCTTGGCAGAAGCGGGATCCATATGAACACGGATGCGATTCATCCGTCCATAAACTAAGTCTCATCCTTCATTGATGGCAGATAAGTGGAAAGTAATCGAGATCCCACCGATCATTTGCTAAGCGAAACCCTCAGCTCGGGGGCAAGCCATCGCATCAAAGGCTGAACCGGACCGACACACGAGAGTCCTACAATCAACTCTAGGTTCCCAGAGTGCGAACCGGAGTATAAACACTAACTCCACTTTCCCAGAGTGCGAATTGGAGTATAAACATCAAATCCAACGTTCCCAGAGTGCGAACGGACTCCAACTTCCCAGAGTGTGAATTGGAGTATAAACATCCAATAAATCGTTCCCAGAGTGCGAACGGACTTCCCAGAGTACGAATTGGAGTATAAACATCAAATCCATCGTTCCCAGAGTGCGAACGGACTCCAACTTCCTAGAGTGTGAATTGGAGTATAAACATCCAATAAATCGTTCCCAGAGTGCGAACGGACTCCAACTTCCTAGAGTGCGAATTTGACTATAAACATCAAATCCATCGTTCCCAGAGTGCGAACGGACTCCAACTTCCCAGAGTGTGAATTGGAGTATAAACATCCAATAAATCGTTCACAGAGTGCGAACGGACTCCAACTTCCCAGAGTGTGAATTGGAGTATAAACATCAAATAAATCGTTCCCAGAGTGCGAACGGACTCCAACTTCCCAGAGTGTGAATTGGAGTATAAACATCCAATAAATCGTTCACAGAGTGCGAACGGACTCCAACTTCCCAGAGTGTGAATTGGAGTATAAACATCCAATAAATCGTTCCCAGAGTGCGAACGACTCCAACTTCCCAGAGTGTGAATTGGAGTATAAACATCCAATAAATCGTTCCCAGAGTGCGAACGGACTCCAAATTCCCAGAGTGCGAATTGGAGTATAAACATCCAATAAATCGTTCCCAGAGTGCGAACGGACTCCAACTTCCCAGAGTGTGAATTGGAGTATAAACATCCAATAAATCGTTCCCAGAGTGCGAACGGACTCCAAATTCCCAGAGTGCGAATTGGAGTATAAACATCCAATAAATCGTTCCCAGAGTGTGAATGGACTCCAGCTTCCCAAAGCGTGAATTGGAGTATAAACATCCAATAAATCGTTCCCAGAGTGCGAACGGACTCCAACTTCCCAGAGTGTGAATTGGAGTATAAACATCCAATAAATCGTTCCCAGAGTGCGAACGGACTCCAATTTCCCAGAGTGTGAATTGGAGTATAAACATCCAATAAAACGTTCCCAGAGTGCGAACGGACTCCACCTTCCCAGAGTGTGAATTGGAGTATAAACATCCAATAAATCGTTCCCAGAGTGCGAACGGACTCCAATTTCCCAGAGTGTGAATTGGAGTATAAACATCCAATAAAACGTTCCCAGAGTGTGAACGGACTCCAAATTCCCAGAGTGCGAATTGGAGTATAAACATCAAATCCATCGTTCCCAGAGTGCGAACGAATTCCTAAAAAGCCCAAATAGGTGTGACTGACCATCTGTTGGCTGATTCCAACTTCCCAGAGTGTGAATTGGAGTATAAACATCTATTCCAGGTTCCCGGAGTGCGAACCAACCCATCAATGCGAACTCCAAGTTCCCAAAGCATGAATTGGAGTATAAACATAAATTTCAGGTTCCCGGAGCGCGAACCGAAGCATCGTGCTAACTCCAAGTTCCCAAAGCATGAATTGGAGTATAAACATCAATTCCAGGTTCCTGGAGTACGAACCAAAATGCAAATGCTAACTCCAGATTCCCAAAGCGTGAATTGGAGTATAAACATCTATTCCAGGTTCCCAGAGTGCGAACCAAAAACACAAATGCTAACTCCAGGTTCCCAGAGCGTGAATCGAAGCATTAACATCGATTCCAGGTTCCCGGAGGGCGAACCGGAAAATACAAATGTCAACTCCAACTCCCTAAAGCATGAATTGGAGTATAAACATCTACTCCAGGTTCCCAGAGCATGGACCAAAATACAAATGTCAACTCCAAATTCCCAGAGTGTGAATTAGAGTGCGAATGCCAAGTCAAAGTTCCTAGAGTGCGAACTAGAGTATGAACATTTAATAACTCTAAGTCCCCAGAGTGCGGACTGAGTATAAACACTAAAATGGGTGTGATCGACCATACATCAACTAACTCCAGGTTCCCAGAGTGCGAACTGGAGTATAAACATCAACAAACTCCAGATTCCTAGAGCATGAATTAGAATATAAAACACCGACTCACTCTAGTCCCGAGAGCGCGGACTGGAGCACGAATGCCAAATGGGTGTGACTAACCACCTATCAAGTAATTCCAGATTCCCAAAGTGTGACCTGGATTGTAAACATCAGCTAACTCTGGTCCCGAAAGCACAGACTGGAGTATAAAGGCCTAATGGGTGTGAAATACCACCCATCAACCAACTCCAATCCTCGAAGCATGGATTGGGATATAAATACCAGAAGGGATGCGATTTGATTGTCCATCTATCAACTCTAATTCCGCAGCAAGTTCTATAGTACAAAAAGAGGATGTGGTTTGACTTTCTTCTTTACAACTCTTCCCCTGACATGGGGGAACACATATCATAAAAAATCGGATGTGATCCGACTATCTAGCACTAAGCGGGCATGACATGACCATTCATGCATCAACACTTATCCTCGGCACGGGACCTATAACATAATTTTATAGGGATGCACTCCTTCCCAGCAAGACAAAATTTCTTCCCTGATTCGACAGGGAGATGTAGATTCTAAATGGATGTGATTACCCATCCTAACGCAAATGAACGTGACAAGAACGTTCATCCGCTAACTCTAGCCAATGATCTGGCGAGTTGTGCATGCAACGTGGACGGATGTGACCCAACCATCCTCCAATCAACTTCTTTCTGCAATTCAGTAGGACAAACATCAAATTAAAGTTGTCGCGTTGTGATCGACTACACTCCGACTTTCGCCATTGACAAGTGCCAGAGGAATTAATCGAGGAAAATGCGGTTGACCTGTTTCTGCTAAAATTCTTAGTCCCCAGAGTGGGGACAAGGGTACAAACATCAAACAGGTGTGACTAATGGCACTACAACTGCCTCTGGTCCCCAGAGTGCGACTACGACCATGGACAGATAAAGAATGTGATTCGACCATCCATTTACCAACTCCGACCTAAAGTCAATGAGAGGAGTATAAACTCACTACAGATGCAATTAGACCGTCCACAAACTAACTCTGCTAACCCAAGAGTGGGGGCAGAAGAACAAATCAGTGAAAGAAGAGAAATGAGACTCGCTGCATTGCTAGCTATTCAGATTCCTTTACAACTTAAGGCAGCGACTAGAAGGAGGCCTTAATGCTAATCAATCAGAATGATGCTCGAAGTTACGAGAAGCCAATTATATCGTACCGCCAGATCGACGGGCAATATTGATCTGCACCTTTCATACCAAACAATGGATCAATAGGAAATGTGGTCCGTACATTTTGCATTGTGTCGCTAAATCGACGGCCAATATCGATCCTCTTCGACTACCATTCGATGTGACACGAGCGCCCATCGAATACCTTCGACCACCAGAGCATGGATAAAACCATGAATGAGTGTGACTTGACCATTCATCCTCCATCGCCTTCCTTCGATCCACCAGGAAGAGCATGAGACTAGATGACCATGACCTGACAGCATTTGTGCTGACTTTATCCCTAGATCTGACGGGAGAACGTAAACCGAAACGGACGTGGTTGATCGCCCAGCTCCAAAAGAATGCAATACGACCATTCATTCTTTGACTCCTACCACGATCCGACTAAACGAGCTATTCACAACGAGTGCAACCTAACTGTCCACGTACCGATTCTTTCCTTCGATTCGACAAGGGAAGCATCAATCCTATATTGGATCTTACTGGACGATTCACTCTTCAGTTTATGCCTGGAGTATGATGACATAAGAAGCAAAATGAATGTTGACGAGGCAACGAAGTATTCTGCCTAGAGGAAAGAACTAGGATAGAATGCAGAATACGGCACAACTCAGCCTTCCATCGGTTAACTCGATCCTATGGTTCAATGGTATAGAATGCAAAATTGAAGCGAACATTATCTACCTTGCCGCTTATCGAGATTTTCCCCTGACTTGGGGGTACGCACGAAAAATAAGTTGAAAATAATTTGATCATTCATCAAATAGCTTTGACTCTTACGGCTTGGACTACAGTATAAATACAGCAGAAGCTAGGCTCGATCATTCGCATAATACATCCGTCAACCCAAGACTGGGGGCATGAATGTGATCATCCAAGAACTGGATACGACTACTCAATCCTATAGCTCGTGCCTAGTATTCATAACAACTTTAAGTTACGACCGAAAGGATGCTTAGACATACAATCATCAGATCGACGCCTGGACTTATGGGAAACTAATCATCATTCTGACCCTTCCGATGAGCAATGGATTGCAAGTACATTGAATGGAAAGCGCATTGCTCGGAAACACAAGTAGATTCCAACCAGCTATGCTGCAGCATGCGACACAAGGCTAAACTCTACTATGCCTTTAATTCCACATCCCTACGAGCCTGATCATTTACCATTGCAAATAAGCACATGAAGTGCCTACAACCCATCACAGGTCTTGTAGATCAAATCACAACTCTTCGCAAGGATGATGCAAGAGTCAACTGCATTGCTCCAGGTGAATTTGATATGTCCGCTTGGGCTCGATCTCATATATACATATGGACCCTCACCAACTATTGAGAACCTTGCATTAAATGTCAACCCGAAGCATGTCTCGGTGAATAAAAATGAAGCGACACGGATCTAGAAAGATCTGCTGCACTAAAGGAGGAGGCGAATCTACTCAAAACCAATAGGTTTATCCATGATGCGCTCTACCCAAAATGAGTATCCGATCCTTTACTTAAGAAAGAAACAAAAGGAGAGTGGCGGACGTATGCTGACTACTCAGATTTGCATGAGGCAGGTCAAAGAATAGCTTTCCACTTCCAATAATCAACCAACTAAATAGACTCGACCATCGGACATGAATTACTCTCATCCATGGACGTAAACACCAGCTACAATCAGATACTGAAACATGCCCTAGACCAGGAATACAACTATTCCATTACTGATCCGGGCCTATAGTGCTATGCTGCATTCTTTGGATTCAAACTTGAGAACGCTAGATCCAATGGCAACCTTAGATGTCTAGAAGGTTACTCAAATGGAATATCGAGCTAAGCTAATTTGATATCTCTTATCTCCTTCAGAGAGCTATCCATGGTCAAACGTTAGCATACATCATATCTGAACTCACTTCATCAGACGGTTATCAGAAGAATAGTAGAGAACCATCCAACCGATGGAGAACATACATAGATGGAACTTCCGATAATCGGTTTTCTAACGTCGAAATTGCGTTAACGACTCCTATCAAAGACTATCCACCATGGGGAATTCTTCTTGAATATAGGAATGAGAGATGGCATATCCTCCGCGAAGCATCACTGCATGATTACATCTGGATCGTTCGACTCCATCGACACAAAGCATTACTTTTGAATCCACCAATGTGAGACCCAATATTACGTATCCATCGATGCGAAGCACACCTTATGTGAGTCCATTTCGTATCAATAACCATCGATACGAAGTCTACCTTAGTGCATGCCAGATCGATCCAAGACAGGATCAATGCGAAGGAATGAATCCAAAACAACCATCAAGCGTTGTTGCAACTCGAATCTCACATCGATTCAGGAGAGGATCGATACAAAATTCGATACGAGAAGACCGACAATGACTTGTTAACGTGCGAATGTTAACAAGAGTCAGGTTAACGTATACGCAGGTACATTGAACTAATTTTCAATTTTAAAAATCCGCAGGTCGAATGCCCACCTGATGACAATTACAACAACTAAAGAACTTGATGACGACCCACAAATGTGCAAACATGAATAGGTGTCAGCCTAACATATGTGCATGTATGCCAAACTAACACTCAATTTTCAAATTTACCAGGAATTGAGTGCTTACCTGATGACAATCAGAACGATGAACAACAAATCGCTAGTGCTTAACACTCAGTTACAACAAAAACACTTCATGATCATTGACAATTAATAGTTTGACATCTACGTCACTAAAGATCAACCAAAGGCAACATCTTTTGACGAAAAGATAGCAACTACTCAGTGAATTGGATAGAACTTTTCAGAATGAAGATGGAAGCCTTTCAAAGCACGTCATGTTCACACAAGACGTACTTTGGGGGGCAAATGTTATCCCGCCTTTTGGCAAGGCCGTGACACCAAGAACTTGACTAGAAACCGAGGATGGTTCGTCGTGGAGATCAGTTATACATAGGTCTACTATGGATGTCGGTAAATTTTTTTCGAATCCGGACCGAGCTACAATTTATAAGACATGAAAAGCAAAGCTGAGAAAGACAATATTCCAAATTTCAAGTCAATCGGAGTTCGTATGCTCAAGATATTGATGGATCACGGTTGAGAAATCCAAAATTACATCGATCATATCTCGAGATTTATAAGTCCAAATGCCACCAAATTTGGACAGGAGCCGACTGGCAACCTAAAGAATGTTCACACCAAATTTCAGCTCCATCGGACGAATTCTTGATCGATTCGAAGTTGCATCGTATCGACCACGGACCAACTTGCATCGATCATATCTCGAGATCTATAAGTCCAAATGCCACCAAATTTGGACAGGAGCTTACTGCCAACATGAGGAATGTTCATGCCAAATTTCAGCTCCATCGGATGAATTCTTGATCGATTCGAAGTTGCGTCGTATCGATCACGGACCAACTTGCATCGATCATATCTCGAGATCTACAAGTCCAAATGATACGAAATTTTCACAGTAGCTTACTGCCAACATGAGGAATGTTCATGCCAAATTTCAGCTCCATCGGATGAATTCTTGATCGATTCGAAGTTGCGTCGTATCGATCACGGACCAACTTGCATCGATCATATCTAGAGATCTACAAGTCCAAATGATACGAAATTTTCACAGTAGCTTACTGCCAACATGATGAATGTTCATGCCAAATTTCAGCACAATCTGATCAAATCCTGATCGATTCGAAATTGAGTTCGAATCGATCCCGGAACGGGCTCCAATCTCCTAAGGCCGGGCATGTGGGCCCCCTCACGTGCTAGAAGCGGTCTCCTCGGATTTTAGGCGAAATATCAGCCTCCTACACCTATAAATAGAGCCCCTGGTCATTCAGAAAGGGGGTCGGAGAATTTTGAGAGCAAAAGAGCGCCCGGACTCTGCACGTTCACTCCAGAACGCCATTACTGCCATTGATCTCGAATTTAAGCTTATTATCTGCTGTACTTCGTTATCAAAAACTTGTAATCTTCAAGTATCAAGCAATAAAGTGATAAAACTTCATAGTGGACGTAGGCAACACGCCGAACCACTCTAAAACTCTGTGTTTCTGTGAATTTTCTTATATGTTTATTAGTGTGTTTGTTAGATCTGCTTCATTTTACACTTATTCTCTTCATTTTATCTCTTCAAACACATCCGAAGAGTGTTGTGCCCAATTTTGGTACAAACAGTACAAACTAGGATCCATGAGCCCGAAGACTCCAAACCCAATATCACCCATGCGGCTCATAACGACCAACATCGGAAGCGATACTAAAGAGCACCCCAATATCACCCATGCGACTCATAACGACCAACATCGGAAGCGATACTATAGGGCAACAAACCCGAAGGCACAAACCCGAAGGCAACATACCCGAAGGCATCATACCCGAAGGCAACAAACCTTAGTGGTGAAGGTCGAAGACCCAGTACTGGACACCACTAACTGGTGTAATGTGTCATAACTCTCAAAAAGGAATCCGAAAAGAGGTAACATGAGTCCCATAACCACTCGTTCGCACTAAACTGTTTACTATCCGTTAGTTAATTTCACACTCAAAGCAGTACAAAGTTCAGCTCATATCATCGGTAAACCAAACCCGAAGGTCAAAACGATCAATTGAATAGGTCGGGGACTAATTGGAAGGATAAACGCACAGATTCATGGTTCGTGTTTTATCTAACCATTTAATCTCCTTTCCACTTCGCTCGAAGTGCGAAATTGTGCATGTGTTTTAAATAGAATTTATAAATCGGGGAAGCAAACTTTTAATACGATTTGAAGAAATCATTTATAAAAACCCGTGAATAAATTCAAAAAGGAATCATCAAGATCAAATATACATAAACAACTAATTGGAATCAATATGCATCGATTAAATTTGGAAAATTAAATGAACAAGGCAATTTGGCAAAAACAGCATATTCAGACGTCTGAAAGAAGGGATTCGGACGTCTGAATCTGAAAATTAATTTGTTTTTCAAAACAGAATTCAGACGTCTGAATCCAACTTTCAAGACGTCTGAAATAGACATATTTTGGCCTATTTCTTTTCTGGTTCGAAATTTAGCCAATTCAGACGTCTGGAATATAATTTCAGATGTCTGAATTTGGGGGTGAAAATGTTCCCCGGAACAATATTCATACGTCTGAAATAGAAGTTTCAGACGTCTGAAACCTGATGGTCAGGCATTTCCTGAACCTAGGCCATCTATGGCCAACAAATCGAAAGCAATCGGATGCGTGTTGATTATGGGCTTACGTCAAACGACTACCCAACCTTAACGACACACTCAAACACTCCGAACAACATAAACATCAACCATATAAGGTTTTACATAGATTTGGCTTTAAAAATCAATATTTGGCATTTTCACCAAAGCAATCCAAATCGAAAACAAGTTCATATGAACAAGTATAAGGAATTCATACCCAACATCAATGAAATCAAGAGAAGTAGATGTGAGTTCAAATCTCACCTTCTTACACCCAAACAAAGATGTATACATATATATAAGCATAGATGTGAGGTAAAAATCTCACCTTATATCACAAAACAAAGAAGAAGATGCTCAAACACAAGAAGGAGACTAACTACTCTTCACTTCTACTTAACATGCTTCAATCAAAGAATAAAACACATATTTCCCAAAGTTAGGTTTAGGAAATTTCTGAAATTGAAGAGAGAAAGAGATAGAGAAGATGAAGAGGAGGCTTACCTATAGCTTCTCTTTGATTTTGGAGCAAGAAATCAAGTTTGCAAAGTAAACTAGGGCTTGCAAATTTCTATTTCCCTTTTCCTTCCACCATTTTCAGTTTTCTTAAGCTTAAGAAATGAAATGAGAGAATGGAGAGGAGAGGGCTGAGTTAGGGGTTTAAACTAACAAATGGGCTGAACCCAAACCCAAAACCCAATAGAAAAGGAGTCAAAATTTCACAAACTCCAAACATATCAAAGCTTATACTCAAAAAGGTCGCAAACGCCATTTTGGAACCAATGGGAATGGTTTCGAGTCCCAATTCGGCCATTTGCAAAAAGTAACATTTCGAACCAAAAATCCGACTAACGACGCTATATTTAAATAAAATATTTAAATATAAAATCGTTAAATATGCGGGTTGTTACAATCACTATGGGTTGAAATGATACATACCCAAACGGACTTTAGAATAGGGAATAATCGTTATGGGCTGAAATGATAGGCCTGAGCGATTTTTATTTATTTTATTTTATTAGGATTGCTAGTTTGAAATGATAGAACATGAATTTTTCTTTGTAAATTACGAATTGAAATGATAGAATCTGGATTTTTCTTTGTAAATTACGAATTGAAATGATATATTATCCATATCACTTGACCTAGGTTAGAAAATATTATGCAGACCCGTGGTTATTTTAAATATATATATTTAAGTATTTTAAAAATTGTAAATTTATGATATTTTAATTAAAATTGAATTAAAAATGATTTTTATAAATTATTAATGATTTTCTACAAGTTAATTAAGTAAAATAAATGAATGGTTAAGTTGAAATTTGGAATATAAATTAATTTTGAAATTGAGATTTTGTTCAAAAATGGAGTTTAAGTATTTTAAAATGTGAAATATGATAATTTGATTTTAAATTTGAATTTAAAATGAATTAAAGTGTTATTGATTTTTCTATGAATTTAAAATGGTTAATTAAATAAATGCTTAAAAGTGTAAAATTGACATATGAATTAATATTGAAATGTGAAATTTGATTTAAAATAAAAGTCAAGTTAAGAAAATAAAATGGAAATTAAGTTTATATTTTGAAGTGGTAATTAAAACTTAATTATTAAGTTAATTTTAAAATGCAAAGAATGGGAAATTTGTATGCTTGTATTCAATAAGTGAATTATTTAAAAATTTATTTTATGTATAAAAATTTACTTTATAAAAATCATAAGTTAACGAGTATTTAAATGAACAATTTTTGAGCGAGAAATTATGATTTTTATAAGTTAAAAGAATTAAAAATCAAAGTTTAAATTGTTTCTGAAATTGTATTGAAAATCTGGAGTTTAATTTAACAGCATTTCAAAAAGGCTATCGTTTCTGAAGTTAACTTGAATTCATAAGTAAAGGATATTACAGCATTTTAAAGTGTTGTAGTTGATACAAATGAACTATAACTAAAATTTAACTAAGTGATATTGCTGCACTTTGTAAGTGTTGTAGTTGTAGAAACTAAAACTTGAACCTGAACTATTACAGCAGTTTTAAATGCTATCTTTGCTTAATTGAATTGTTTTTCAAATGTAACTTACTAGCATTTTCTAAGTGCTGCGAAAGCTGAAATTTCACCGTTTTAATAAATTTAAGCGAATAAATGAATTCTGAAAAGACTAAATTTTTAGGAATTGAATATTATATATTTTTTAAAGTATAATAACTTCATTTTTATTGGTTTAAATGGAGTATTTTGATTTGAAATATAAACCATTTTGAAATGTGATTTGGAATAGTATTTAAATTAAATAAAAATAAATGAGGTTTGGAAGGATATGATATTTTGATATTTCAAAATGGATTTGAAATGATATTTGATTTTCGAAGTATAAAATACCATTTTGGAATTTTAACTACGGGTACACTTCTCTGTATGCCTTGTGATTTTTGAATATACACCTTCAATTTGAGAGTGTGACTAGAGGTGAGCGATTGCTGCAGCTCTGCGCTACCCTTGCCACATTAACTATATTATTTGCATAGTTTACTTTAATATAGGCATTTCTATGATCGCATTTATTACCGTTTAATTGATGGTTTAATGGATCCTTAGAGGAAGGGCGATCTCAAGCAACCTCTAAGTCCTGGTGCATTATTACTACAGTTCACTTGAGTTGGTTTACATTGTATAAGTATGTATGTCCTGACTCGAGTGTTTTGTGTTTTACTTTATGCTCAGGTCAGCCTGAGTATTCACCGCTTTGGATTTCTCTTCTAGAGCTGGGAATCGCTGAAGATTCTGCTTATATAGTTATTCATCTATTTCTGTTTCAGTTCATCTATTTCAGCTCTTGTATTAGTAGACTCCTATGTATTTAGGATTTCTATTATATTTGTTTTCAGACTGATGTTATGTATTTTATTTTTGAGATTTTGTTATAGTAGCTTCATGAACTACTATGGTATATTTTATTTCCGCTGCGAGTTATTCTAATATTTCTGTGTCTTTCATTCTGTATGATTGATTTTATTTGCTTTAAATTTTATTTCAATGCGGTATTTTAAGCAATTCAAGTCCGACATGTGTGGATGCGAATGGCTGAAATTATCGGGATGTTACAGATTTATATATTGTGATCACTCTACAAGTTCCCTTAATTATTATTACTTGAAAGTCAATATGGCTTGAAATGATACATATCCGAATGATCTTGTAGATTATGAAAAAATCGCTATGGGTTGAAACGAATGGTTTTTATTGATTTGAAACGTTGATTTTTGGTACTGGTTGAAGTGACATATGCCATATAGTTTCTTGAATTTGGATTTTATTTGAAACTGAATTATTTGAAGGATTTAAGTTAATTCAAACTTCGGATTTGTTTTGATTAGATGATTAAGATTCATATTTCGGATTATTTGATATCTTTTAATAAGTATATTCAAGTTGTACATTTGATAGGAGATGGAAAACCCCGTAACATCTCTGAAACCATTGCACTCACATTTTATTTTAGATTAATTTTACTTACATAAGATCTTTTAGTTCTGACTCGAGTGTTTTGTCTTTTCATTACGCTCGGGTAAGTCTGAGCTTTCAGTGTATTGAAGACTAATCTCTGGAGGACGAAGGCAAAGTTCAATATATTATTGCTATTTATTATTCAACCACGGTCTTTGTTTCGCTGCATTATTTGTTTATTTATGATGAATGTATAACTCTGATATGAATTTGTTAAGTGTAATCAAATGATATTTGTAAAACAGCTTCATGAATTATTTATTTGATTCTTATATTTTGTCATTCCGCTGCGAGATTCTGTGTTTTATTACTTTTCCTTCTTTTCTTTATTTTTTTATTTACCCCATTAACAATCCTCCCTTTTGAATGGTTTGAATTAGACATGTATGGCTTACTGTCGATTTAAACCATCCAAAAAGCTGGATCGTTACAAATAATATAAACATTCCTTACAAATCTCTTGATATGTCCAGGAGCAAGAAAGTTAGAATGATAATGTGATGTTGTCAGTGCAAGACAGTGCTGAATCCCTATAGTTGAAATATGCATCCTCAAACACCGCCCTAACCATGCCATGAAGCATGTTAATTAAGTCCATCAACATTCCCACATATCAAAAACGGACACACAACATCAAAGTCAAGGCTAAAGCCACGACTATAGACTCAACTTCCACAATACAAATATTCGAGGACTCACAATTAGTATACTCGAATTCATCGCATAAATATAGAAATATGTTTGCTTAATATAACTCATAGGTTTATAATTTGATCTTTCAAACTATGCATACATGAAGTTTTTTGATCAACTAAACCGACACAGGAGGTAAATACCCACCACATCATCACATCAATTGATTGGAATGGTAGACAAGTTAATTAGTTTATTATTCCAATCGATTAGTTGCTTGAGCCAGTCAATTGAAAGGTTGTGTGTTTAGCCTATTCCTTTTCTGTTTTATTTTTTCTAGTTTTAAGTGGTGAAACTTCATCATTTCTCTAGTGTTACAAACTTATAGTAATATTATTATGTTATTCTAACCAAACAAATTAAGGTATATTTATTCTATCATAGTTTATTCATTGCATTTAAAACCAACATATATAATCTATATAGCAATCATTAACATGTAATCCATACAACATTAAATCAGACAATACAAGATATTCGATTATTAAAAACCTAGGGTTAGCCAACATTTCACTAATTTGCATTTATGGTTATGCCAAGTGTTTATGATTAACTCTTTCATTTGCATATTTAATCAAAACAATAATCAGTCAAACAATAATAATCATCCAAGCAGTATAAATAAATCAATTATCACTAATTAGAGATTAATTTATGTAAGAGATCAATTAAAGGATTTCATGTATATTTCTTCCACTTTATCCTATTTCTAGACATGACATCAAGTAATTGTCGTTTTAGAAATTAGATCTAGTTATTTTATCATTAGGCCTAATCCATCTTAGCATATGTACATGAATATTAGTATAAATGTAATCATATAAATTAATAGAAATCTCTCGCTCACCAATGTAGGACCGATTTCACCCTAGGGGGGGTGAAGAGGGTGATGCTATTAATTATAAAAATTATTGCGGAAGTTTATAAAATATTTTCAACACAGGTATATCAAAAAAGCTGCACAGATAATAGCAGAATAATAAATGCAGAAATAGAACGACACAGAATTTACCCAGCTTCGGCAAAACCCTGCCTACGTGCTGCCCCCAACGTTTCTAATAGAAATTAAGCAGTCAGATGCTTACACACGTAAACTCACGACACCCACTATCGACTAGCCTTAACTCTACGCTCAAAACTCTGGCACAACTCAGCCACTGAGTTGCGAATTCTCAAACTACGCCACGTAATTTGTCCCCTAGTCACACGACTAGAAATTACAATGGTTTAAAGGAGAAAGTACAAAAACAACAATTTAAAAAACAATTAAACCCTAATTTAAATATTAAATCCCTATTAAAATAAGTTGGCCCAAAATAATTTATCACTAAAAAATGCGGCCCTCTTTATCTCTTTTATCTATGTCGGCCCATTCCTTATTTGTGAAAAACAAAGAATGGCTGCTTCGATCTCTTTCATCTTTTGCTTTGAAATTAGGGCTTTGGCCTCGCATTCGCTCCTGTGAGGTTAGCTAGTGCTTCGGCCTTGTCTACGCTCCTATGAGATTGGCTAGAGCTTTGGCCTTGTGAAATTAGGGCTTCAGCTATCAAGGAACCCGATTGATTATTGATCGATTACAATTGCTATTTCTCTGTCTTGCTTCGGCAATCGACTCCTTCTTCAATTCCAACACGGCTCCTCGATTTAGATCGAGTTCGATCTTGCTCTGGTATGTAATTTGTTATTTTTCTATTCTGTTTTTGCTTACTTGAACTCGATGATTTGAAAGCCGATGATGATACCGTTTATATAGGGTTCGAATCCCTATTTTCTCGTTCGTTTGATAGTTGTTTGAATTTGTCAATTGATATAGCTCGACCATTGATTTTTGTATGAATGATGGTGATTTATCTGACTTGTTCATAATCGTATATTTCTGATTTACTTGATACTCATGGTGTTGATTAATTTCTTGGCCACCATGGCTTGTTTGATTTGTTCCTTTGTTCGACACCTGGTTCATCACGGCTCTGACATTTGCTTTGACCAGTTAAATTTTTGACTGTTGTCGTGGTTGACTTCGGCCACTTTTATTCTTCTGTGTGAATTTATGACTTTGCTTTTGGCAGTGTTTATTTCTCGACTCTGGCCATTTGTGTTTATTTCCTCTTGTCATTTGTTCGAACTAGCCGTGTCATATTTAACTTGTACCTGTTGTTGCATGACTTCGACATTTGACTTGAATTGGTACTGTCTTGATTTTGCAATTCACAGTTTATGTTGCATAGTATATTGGTTCATCATTTTATTTCTTTGAGTCATTTAAACTTCTGGTTTGTATATGAC
The DNA here is from genome assembly GCA_030765085.1 of Allium cepa. Lineage (NCBI taxonomy): Eukaryota > Viridiplantae > Streptophyta > Magnoliopsida > Asparagales > Amaryllidaceae > Allium > Allium cepa. The sequence continues at coordinate 790,402,479 of CM060945.1, read as the reverse complement.
ACTTCAACTTTTGTCTGCACTATTCATTCGAGTCTGGTTTCTGTGTTGATGTTGTTTCAACCCCACTTATTCATGTAGTCTGGTCTGGTCATCATGTAATTGTATATACATGTCTCTGATCACGTACATGACTTGTGTACTTGTCTCTAATTTATTTGTTTGATTTTTCATTTGCTTGTATACTTCATGTAGAGGCTACACTTGTTCTGTCCACTGTTTCTATGTGAGCTTGCACTGTCTAGTTTCATTTGGTTGTTCACTGGTGCATTATGTTGTATGTTTTGGAGCTCAAGTTGCTTCACTTGGTTCATTGTAGTTTGAAGTGGGTTGTTGTGCACTGACTTGAGTTCGAGCCTTGTTCATGTCTTCATGGTTTGATCATGCTACTTGTATGTGGTCTTGCTTCATGTGATGTTCATTTGAACTGTGTTTGCATTGTTGCATTATTGCTTGTTCCTTCGAGTCAGTGAAACTTGTATATGATTGTTTTGTTGTCTGCTCTTCATGTACATGCCGAGTCTTATTAACATCGTCTACATGTTGCATGTTGTAGTGTTCATTGTGAAGCCTGGTTTACTAGTGCATCACTTGGCTTGTTGACATGTCTGGTATGTGCATTTGTGTGCTTCCAGTTAGAGTTGTACTTGCCTTTGAGTTTTGCTTGGAGTTCAGTAGCTTGTCTTCATTTAGTTTGTACCACTTCCTTTGTGCACTGTTAGGTTCATATTGCATTTGTACATTTGGATTGTGGTCGAGGCTTGTTTTAGTTGTCTTGACCATTTTCATGAACTTGCACCTGTGTGGAATCCATCTTGGAGCTCGGGTTTGACCTTGTGCTGATATTGTGGCATTATTTTTATTGCACTTGAGTTGAACCCGGTGTTTTGGGTTTGACTTGTGCTCACCTGTCTCTGTAATTTTATCAAGTATATATATCGATGTGCACGGCCTTGTGGCATGTACAGTGATACACTGTGCATGTCACAAGCTATTCGTGTATGATGAATTCAAATTTAAATGATGACGGACAACCCAAATAACTGAGGCAAATATTTTTTCAAAATCACATTTTATTTTATACTGCAAAAATATTTTATTTTCAATTTTACTGCGTCAACGTATATTTTTGTAGATTGCTCAGATGCTGGATTCACATTGGGATGAAGTTGAAGATAAATACGAGTGTGAGTGATATGTAGTGAGGTGCAAATGTAAATGTGAATTGTGATGTAATCAAATTTGTATTGTAATTGTAATTTAAATTATATATATATATATAGTGAGAGCTTGAAATTTGTACTATTCAAAAATTATAATAAATATTTGTTTGAATAAAATTTCCGTTTGAATTCAAATTCTGTGTTATTTATTTTATTCAGTAAATATTTATTTCATCTATGAAAAATAAAATAATACATTAACAAATACATTTAAATGAATATATATATAAATATGTTTATTATCAACACATATAATCGCATATTCAACAACCAATGTATGAATTATCATGTGCTTTTAGTTCCCAATTCACCCTTTAATTTTTCAATTCAACGAAGACTCCAAATCTAAGAAAGTTAATTTAAAAAGAGAAGTAGATGAGTTGATAAAGAATTCTTGGACTTGAATCCTGGTTATTTAATTGTAATATTTGGAGAAGAGATGAAGAAGATAAGAAAAGTTTAGTGGAGGTTAGATAAGAGTTTCTCAGTTGAGGAGTGGATTGAGACCCAGGAACGATATGATGAATTTGTAAGCAAATTGGCATGCTTGTCCAAATCAAGCAATTACGGTTTTGACCATTCTTTCATTTTTAGTTATATTTGGCTCTATCATTCGATTTTATCAAACTTTAAATGGATTTCATATGTGAACGAAATTCTAAATGCAATGGAATATGTCTTAAGGCCAAATTCTCTCATCTATAAATTTCTATTTTTAATGTGTTTATTAAAATATTTCTTGTTACCCTTAAACAAATTTATAACTTATCATCTTAGACCTATAAAAATTAGGGTTTCTATACATAACTTTCCCTCCCTTAACACAAAGGAATGTTCTGACAACTACATAAGGACTTCGAATCTGCTTGAAGACTCTGCAATTGGACTTCGACTCAACTTCAAGACTCCGCAATAGGTCTTTAACTCAGCACGAAGACTCCGCAACATGCTTCTTAACACAAGGGATAAATTAGAATTAGGCGGTCTTAATAAAATTAACTACTTATTAGTAAAAATTTAAATATTAAACATAGAAAATTTTGTTCTTATTTAAATGTCCTGATATATAACTGATAAAATTATGTCCTTTGGGTTTTAAGATAGACGCACAAGTGGTATTCCATTTTCTAACAAATGTTTACGTAGTTTAGCATTTATTCTTTAGCGCTATGAATGGTGAAACAAAATGTACAAGAATTATATGATAATAAACGATTTCTACATTTGATGCAAATAATAGTATATACGATCTAAAAAACTCAAAGAAGTGTAGAAAAATTCAGATTAAAATTTTAAAATAATAGCACGAGTAATAGATAAACCTAAACAACATTAGAAAGATTTAGACTAATGCAGGCAAGCCTAAGTGAATTCAGGTTGGCCTAGATAGTTCTCAATGGGATTAGGTAGAATGTAACTGTCATGACCCATCTTTCACTTTCTAGAAAGACGCATTATGAGTAAGAAAGAAAGGGATAGAGAAGAGAAAAGATAGAGAAGAAAGAAAGAAATAGCATCAGAATCTCAACAGCAGAATGAATAAATTATATTAATCACATAAGTATTACAGCATATACAACATGTATCAGAGTTACTTAGCTTATACAACACATACTAGACAGTTATAAACACCTGTCTAGTTATTACAACTCAAAATACAACTCAAACGAACGACTTAGATCAACACAGCGAAACCACCTATATATCTACAAACGTTGAAGCCTCCTGCTCCATACCTCCTCCAGAGTTCGTCAAAGCTAACCTGAATCCCTTGGCTACTCGTAAAAATTTAAGTACCCAAGAGTTTAATAAAACAGAAAATAAACACTTGGGTCAGACATGGGTCTGGTGTTAGTAAACGGTTTATAGTTGCTTAACTTTGAAAAACCTTTGAAAACAAAACGTATCACGTAAGACTCCCTATACATAAATATGGGTAGGTTTTTACCTTACGCTAACCAAATCATTTGATAGGAAATCCAGTGATATTATAATAGGGTCTAGGTTTTTCAAATAAATAAGAAATAGCTGTAATTATTACATGATTAAATTCCAACATACCAGCCACAAAGTGGGTAATACAATCAAAACCGTAGGAGCACGTAGGAAGAATGGGTTTCCATCAATGGCAGGGCTACTGGGGTATCGCCCGTCACAGTACGGGGCCTAGATCACCGTACCAAGGATTACTCCCTATCCCCTGCAACACAAGGTCGGAACCATCCCTTACAGGACAGTCTCGAACATGACAACCCCGACATTTGTCGCGAATCAACTGCCCTACACAGCCGAATAAAAGGGACTTCTAGACGGGGAAAATCTTATCCTACTTGAGCGCGACTCACTTAGCCTTGCTGCACCTCCGCTGTTTTAGCCATTCTCGGTTGATGAGACTTGAGGCTATGATTGCCTTTATAGAACATATCTATCTAAGAATTCTCATCGTCCACCTGACGATGTTCTAAAAGCATTCAATCCATACAAGTTCATTCCGGATTCGAACGAAACCGAAGGCATAATCTCGTTACACTCATTTTGGAATCACCCTCGGAGTTAAGGACGAAAACCCTTGCACTCTGAATCTTCATCTTCACTTGAGATTCACGACCTATCGTTAATTTGGATCGATATGGTTTTCGGATATCCAAATCTGGAAACCCGATCCCGGTCTCATCGAAATCCAAAACGCCATCTTTTAGGTCCAAGTTGTTTTAAAGTTAAAACAATTTGATTCTATTATTATCTATATTCACACTATATAATTCACATCATCATAAATAGATAATCCACATTATCATCACCATTCAACCAAAGCATCCATACCACAGATAAACATATATCACTATAAATCTTGCTTACTTAAACATTAATTGATCACAAACCAATTAATCATCCTCTATGTATTCATCGTAACTAATCACCCTTGATTAATCATTCTCTAATTACAATAAGTAAGTAGCATTTAATTAATTACACAAATTAATTATCCTTAACCATTTACAGTAATTAACTTTTAATTACTTCATTGATTAATTAATTTTAATTAATTACATTAATCCTGAATTAATTATATTAATTAATTACTCTATAATTATTTATTATTGATTAATTAATCTTAATTAATCAATCCTTAATTACATTATTAATTACATTAATTAATGATCCCTTAATTACTTCTTAATTAATTATTAATCATATTTAATAATTAATCTTTAATCAATCTTTTATTCATCAATCAACCTTAATTAATCACAATCAGTAATTAATTATCCTTAATTAATCACATCACTTAATTAATCTTCAAATAACTTTATTAATCAATTCTTAAATTAATTACACTAAGTAGTTAATTATTAATTACTTTCTCTAAGTAATTACCCTTCTTATTAATTACACAAAGTAATTAACCCAAAACTACTATCATTCTTCAATTAATTACATCCTGTAATTATCCACTAATTACTTCACCAAGCAATTATACTTAATAAATTGCACTAAGTAATTATACTTAACCCATCATCCAATGATTATTTTAAATTAATTAAACTAATTAATTAACTTAAATTAATCACATTAATTTAATTAATTACACTAAGTAATTAATCACTTTAATTATTTACATTAAGTAATTATACTTAAACAATCCTATTAATGATTATCCTTGATTAATTAATCTAATTAATTATTAAAATTAATCACATTAATTAATTATTTAATAATCCCTAGTTAATGATCTTCATTAACTATTAAAAATTCTTCAAATTACTTCCTTAAGTAATTATTCTTTAATTAATCATTGTTAATCATAAATTAATTAAGTCTTAATTATCAATTAATTAATCTTTAATTAATTACATGCTTAACTATAACTTAATTAATCTTTTTAATTACTCATTAATTAATTCCTAATCATTAATTTATAAGCTTAATTTATCTAATTAAAGATCCTTAATTACACATTAATTCACCTCTAATTAATTAACTTACAACCTTAATAAATTTAAGATAAATTCTTTTATCTTAATCATTATACTTTATTCGAAAATCACTTTTGTAATCAATTATATAATTGAAAGTGTATAACCCCTTTTAAAACAAAACAATTTAAATATTAAATTTTAACATTTAAAATCTTTGGAAACCTTTTAAAGCCTGTCTAAATAAATTTGATAAATAAATATTCTTTAAAACTTATTTGCCAACATCCTTTAGAACCTTGTAGAAATATAAATATTTTGTTCAACATTTATCTTTGAAAACTTAGTTTCAGCATCCCTTTACATTTGCTTTAATTCACCTTTAAATTTTTGAACATCCTTAAAAACTTGTTTAAATTCTTCTTTTTGACCTAGTACATTTATTTGCAAATACCTTTGAATTTAATCACAAAATTAATCTAGCTTATAATTACTTTTAAAAAAACACAACTTTAAATATTTTAAATCTTATTAAAACATATTTCATTTAAACATATTTTCAAACTAGACTAACTTCCCATGGAAATTCAATTAACTTACTTGTTTTTCTTTTTGAAATTAGAACTTGATTTCTCTTTTAAAAATTTGAAACCTGTTACAAACAAAAATCGAACCAGAGCAAACAATAAACTTAGGTAACACACGAGGCCATCATGCGTCTTCTACTTCGAGACGAACACGAGAAATTTCAAACATAACCCGAGCAAGCATCCTCTTTCCAAAACTACAGATCAAAATTGACACTCAAAGGCACTCGTGCACGTGCACGATGGTCTGGACATCGCTGCCACCCTACCAACGACGCCTCCAAGTCGACGATCATCTCGTCATCATGTACGAACCCCCAGATCGATGCAATCGTCCGTTAACCAAACAAAAACGAGCTATCTGACGACGGTAGGACCCAATACCACACTGATAAAACTGGATCGCCACGATGATCATGGTGACCAAAATCCTCATCCCTTTGACTTTAGCCTTGTCAACGACCCACGCAGCTATCCCATCACTCGCGGTTGAACTCGACGCTTCGATTTTAATGAGATCACCTCGCCATTACACTCAACAGAACCCCCTCCCAAAACCCTAGTCTAGCTTCGCCAAGCAACTCCGATCACCAGAAAAATCTCGGACTATTTTTCCCAGTCCCCCATGCCACCAACTTCCTCTAGACCAAGACCCACCTCCCAAAGCTTTTCCGATCGTCGACAGTCGACCATAATCCAAATTCAAATCAACTATACATTACTCGATGAATATTAAGTTAAAAATCGTGATTGTTTTTCCTAGATTCAACATTTACAAACACAATTCAAGTTATAAAATCAAAACAATAAATTATGAACATTAATTTTATCTTGTATTTTGATCATTACTGTATTGCTTTATTTTTGAAATATTTCCTAAATATAAAATCTTGGAACCATTTTAAAAATTCATATTATCATGTTTCAATCCTTTTTCCTTTACAGACCTTAGTCTAACACTAATTATTTTGGCAGATATAAATTTTAATATGGATTTGGAAGTCTGTTAAACAGAGAGATCACAGAACAAATATTCACAGACATATATACAAACATGCATTCACATCCATGTGCATATACAATCCATATTTCTATAAAAATTTCATCACAAACTTTAAACAACATTACAGGTATAAACTGCTTTTAAAAAAATGTATACTCACCTTAAAAAGATGATGAATAGAGGCTTCTTTTTGAAAATGCTTTTGAACTGGAAACTTGCGTTGCTGAAATAAGATGCTTCTTTGAATTTGTAAACTTGAATGTTGAAAATGCTTTTATTGAAATTTGTTGAAAGTGACTCAGATTTTGAAATGGAGATAAACTGCTTTAATTTATATCTCAGGTTGAAGATGAATGCAGGCTTTGATTTTCGGATTGAAAAATGTGTTACAGGTTTTATGATTTTTGAAAATGGGATTAAAGGATGTAGAATTTGATTTGTTTCTGATTTGTGGAAGGATGTATGCAGGCTTTGGTTTATTTAGATTTTTGAAAATGGATTACAGGTTTTGCTTGTTTGATTGTGAAGATGATATGCATGCTAATGGATTTGGTTTTCAGTTAGAGAGGTGTTGATTTTAGATTGTTTCTTGTTTTAAATTATGAAGATAGAAAAAGAAAGGAAGGTGTGAAGCAAATGTACTTATATAAGTTAATTTTGTGATTTATTTTAAATAAAAGAAAAATCAAAAATAAAAATGACGCTTGTACAATCTACTTAACATTTGTCATATAGAGTAGTTTATTAATTTACACTTGTCAAAACCAAGCTTTTAAGTTTACACTCGTCACTTAAGTTGTTTTATTCATGTTAAATGTAAATAAAAGCTTTTATACCTTATTTAAATGTATATATTCAAATTTCTTTTAAAGAAAACATAATAAAACAAATTATACACAAATAAAATTTTATACATATATTTTAAATTCAAATATTTTAAAAATATCTACCTTTTGAATTTCCATTATAAACCCAAACTCATATTCGAACCAAATTTGAAAATCTAATTAAAAATCAAGTTATATATATACATATATTACCACTCATTAATTTTGAAAATAACAATTCTATTTTCTTTAAAATCTATTTAAAATAATACATTATTAATATTGTTTAAAATAACAATTTTACTAATTTTTAAATAATTTATAGAAGAGATTTTCTATTACTAAAATGAATTAATAAACCATATGTTTTATTGTATTTTAAACTTTTACATATACATATTTATCAAGTAATATTTAAAAAGAAAATAAAACAAATCTTTTTGTTAATTTCATTTAAATTTAAACTTAAGCTAAATGTATATTAAACAATTAAACATTTGCCTTAAATATTTTAAAACCATATGGTTATTTATTTAAATAATCTTTGGAAAGTTTTATGTTAAACAAAATCACAATCTCCAAATTACCAAAATATATTAGAATTTGAAATCATGATTTTATTTGTTAAATTTCAAACCATGCTTTTCTATTTACAATATATACAAGCATATATACATTATAAATAGAAAACATTTTATTAGCGATAAAATTTATCAACTAAATATTGATTTAATTTTAAAAGAATAAATTTTCCAATTTAAATTACAATTATAAAAGAAAATTACCAAATTAATTTAATTATTACTACAGATTATTAAATTGATATTGTCCAAAATTTCGGGTCATCACATTCCTCCCCCCTTAAAAGAATTTTGTCCCCGAAATTTAAAAGCAAAGGTAATTTAATAACCCATCAAAGATTTTAATTTTGAATCACATGCATATATTATCAACCATATGCTAACAACCATAGTAACCAATTCGCTTAATCAAACAAACCTAATGATCCTGACACAAATCAGGATAGATTTCAAAGCACTATCTCGAGTTTCCCAGGTTTAAACACTGGAATACTCGCTCTACTGAATCTAAACGATCTACACTACTGAGCTACAGAGCTCCTACTCTTCTAGACCTACAAAACTTAGCAGGATATCAGACCACGGTCAAGTCCTGCTCAACTACCAAATCTTCCTTAACTGCTGGTTTTGAGACGAGAGATAGATCATACACGTACTTCCTCAGAGATACGTGAAACATATTGAATCTCAGTCTTCCAAACTGGCAATTCAACCCTGTAGACCAAACTCTAATTCCTACAAGAACACAGAAAGATCCAATATCTCAGAGCTAGCTTCCCAGTCTTACCAAATCTTGTAGCTCCTTTGACAGGAGAAAACTTATCCAAAATCAAATCTCCGACTTCGAAATCAAAATTCCTCCGTCTCTTATCCACAAAACTCTCCTGACGATCCTTGGCTGCCTTCAACCTTCCTGATCAGCTCAACCTTCGCCGATGCCTCTAGAAACAACCTGGACCAAAAACAACCAACAGAATGATCCTCTCACGATCAACCAAAATCCAAAACACAAACTCTACTCTACAAAAATCAGAAGACTACAAACTCACTTCTCCTATCTGAAAAAGACAAAACAGGTGCACTTGCCAATCTCGCCTTTAGATCCTGAAAAATTCCTATAGAAACCCTCTAATCCAAAACACTGCAACTTCCGGTTGCTTCCACTCTAGAACAGCTGCCACCTTGCTTCCGCTGCACAACTCTGATCTGGAGTAGAAGAGAATGCCGATGATGAACATAAGCACAAACTTGTCCAACACTTCCCGGAAGATACAGTTCATTAGATCCATAAAGAGAAAACTCAGAAGTTCCACTGAAACCTGAGCTGCTTCTCTAAACCTTCTCTCTAGAAACCATCTGTCTACTTAGCTGAATTTCCGGTATCACTCCTGGAATCTTAGTTGATGCGAGAACTCAAATTCCAGTTGCCAAGGCAAACCTCTAACTTCTGCGAAGACATCCGGAAAAATATCTAACAACTTCAATACCCTAGAGAAGCCTCGATCCCAAACAAAAGATAATCCAAGAGAACACTCCACTATCGCAAGTCACTTTTGCGATCAACCTCGCATAATTTCCACAGAAACTGTTCTCTCTTTACCAATCAGAATAACTTATGCTTGACTAACTAATCCATCGAAGAAATGGATCCACTATGCTGCTTCTGAACTCCACCTCAAGAAAACTGCTTACAGATGACCTTCCTGATGGCACACTAAACACTCCGAGCTACACCGCTACCGCAGATGCCAAAGACTTCTTATCCAAAGCACTTCGAACCCCAAAGCCATATCATCCAATCTAGAGCCTGAGATGGTAGATATTACCTCAAGAAACTCAAGCCTCAACCCAAACACAAACACTCTGCTGAACCTAGTCTCATCACCGACGCAGACACACTTCCTTAAACTTGCTCCAAAAGAAACATCTTTGGAAACATCCATAGTCACTGTGTCTCACCATGCAGCTGCTTCTTTCCGAAGTTTCCAAGATACCATCACTAGCTTCTACTCAACCGACAGATCCAAATTCTACTCATCCAAACTTGCACTCAAAAATGGACTCTGAACCTTAACAGGTTTCCTTCAGAGATTGATGAAATCATTATACCACAGCAAAACTTATTCGAGACTGCATTGGGTCTACAGTCTCGATAGATACACTTCCAACCTCAATCACTCAGACTCTTACCATTGGTAGTCGTGCTACACACACCACTACCCTCTTACTCTAGAACTTATATTGGAAAACCCGAACAGGTAACCCAACAAATCAGGTATATATATATATATATATATATATATATATATATTAAATTACAAATACGCTCTCTCAAGAAAGAAATCACCCAAAAGCCTAGGTATTCACTCAACCTAACGCTCTGATACCAAGTGTCACGACCCATCTTCCACTTTCTAGAAAGACGCATCATGAGTAAGAAAGAAAGGGATAGAGAAGAGAAAAGATAGAAAAGAAAGAAAGAAACAACATCAGAATCTCAACAGCAGAACGAATAAATTATATTAATCGCATAAGTATTACAACATATATAACATCTATCAGAATTACACAGCTTATACAATACATACTAGACAGTTATAAACACCTGTCTAGTTATTACAACTCAAAATACAACTCAAACGAACGACTCAGATCAACACAGCGGAACCACCTATATATCTACAAACGCTGAAGCCTCCTGCTCCATACCTCCTCCAGAGTTCGTCAAAGCGAACCTGAATCCCTTGGCTACACGTAAAAATTTGAGTGCCCAAGATTTTAATAAAACAGACAATAAACACTTGAGTCATACATGGGTCTAGTGTGAGTAAATGGTTTAAAGTTGTTAACTGTAACGACCTGCAAATTTTGATAAATAAATTGGTTAATTTAATTAAGATTTTATAATTAAATTTAGGAAGAAATAAAGATTTTATCATTTATATTGAAGTAAAAGTAAAAAAAATGAAATGCAACCATGGAAACTAAAGCTAAGTGTTACAATTGAAATGGAAGTACAATTAATTGAAGTAATAGAAATTGTTAAACTAGGCTAAGAATTTAATATAAGAAAACAAATAGGAATATGTTATTAACAAATGAAATGATATAATTAGTGGTGAATGAATGAATTCAAGGTTATATTATATGATGTAGTAATACGTAATAAACTGAAAATTTATGCAATCAATGTAGATAAGTGATTATAATGTTTGTTGTTGATAATAAACGTTACTTAAATGGTAATTTATATAATAACGGAAAGCGTGAAAGCATAAATTTTTGTAAATGAAATATAGGTAAACAAATGTTAGTATTGAATTAATTAATGAAATAATACAGTGTTAATGGTAAGCAATAAACTTTGTAAATGCAGTTAAAAGTAAACGATGGCAATAATTATGTGTGCACGTTTATTTAATCTATTAATTGAAATGAGAAATCAAATTTTTATAAATATAAACAAAAGTTACATTAATGTGAAGTAATACAATGTTTAGAAGTTGTTAAATTTGAGTATATTTGGAAATAAAGAATTATTAATGTAAAACTTAATAAATGGATAAATTGAAATGAAGGGTCAGAAGAGATATTGAAATTGTTATAATTGGTTATGAGATTGAATTGTAAGAAAAGAGTGTAAATACTAAATTAGCTAATGGAATAATAATAAAAGTGTAATTAAATAAAAGCAGAAGTATTTAAGAACTGTAACGGTTGCTTGAAATAGGGAATGCATGAGTGTAAATTTAAGGCATGGTAACACTTGTTATATGTCGCCTGTTTATCTGGTTTAATAATAAAATTGGGAATCCATTAGAGTTAAATGAACCTTAATGTTATATTAATGAGAATTAATGAGATAACTAATTTAGTGCAAATAAATTTATGGAACCAAGATGAAATAATTAGTTTGATTTAAAATCTAAATTTGTATGCTGTGCATTAATTTATAATGGAATATAAAATGTAAATTAATAATGTAAAATGTTGACATCACCTTTAAGATGATAAGTTTATAATTGATTCATAATAAGGAAATCAAATGAATGGATTTATTGAATGGCAATTGACAATTAATGAATTTATTATAATTGTAACGGTCATAATTGATTGCATTAAATAAATTGGGAAATAAATTTCATTAAAGGTAATTAAATATTATCTTAATGCAAATTAAGATAATATTTGGAATTAATGTTAACTCCATTCATAAGAGGACAATTTGGGGTAAAATTTGGTTTGTAAACATATATTTTTAGTTACCTGTTCAATTAGTTGGTGGAATTTGAATTTGAAATAAAGATTAATAAAATAAATAAATGTTACATTAATTGGAAATGTAATAAGATGTGTAGGAGTTGTCGAATTTGAGTATAGTAAAAGTAATAAAAGGTTAACTAGGTTGTAGAGTAGTAATGAACTTAATAAAAGGGATTGGAATGGAAGCAGACCAATTTATTGAAATTTAATATATATATATATATATATATATATATATTAAGTGGAATTTTCGTAGCACGTGGAATTTAATACTACGATGATCAGAACGAAGAGGAATTTAGGAAACATTAAGGTAATAGTTATGAATCAAAATAATTATACCATAAGAAGAATGTATTGAAAATAAATGGAATGCTAATTACATTGAAAATTTTGGAAATTTAATGTATAATCTATAAACAATTTAAATAGAAGTTAAAGCTTTGAAAGTGTGGAATTTGCAACATCTAATCCATATGAGGAATCTTTAAAATAAAAGGAAAGATAAGTTAATTGAAATTTATGGCATTTAATATAAGAAACGTACATTTTGGGTTAAAAAGAAAGAGCATTTTTAATGAAAATAAAAGAATGGTTTGAGAAAAATAGATTGAACGTTTCATTTTAAAGATAAGTAAAATTTTATAAAAAAGGAAAATTTTGGATTTTGAAACAACATTTTACAGTCATTTTATAACAATCAGAGGCAGTATAGAAGTAATTTTAATGCTAACCTTATATTTAAAGTAACTTAAATATTTTGAATCGTGATTGAGTGCTGAGAAAAATGCCGTTATTAAATTTGAATTTCCAGTCTCGGTTCATCTTTTATTGTGTGCAGCGGCGGTCCCCAGTGGCATTAATTGAAGTGTTACATTTTATTAAATGTGTGTTAATAAAATTAATTGGGTGTTAATAAGGTGTATATTTAGGGTTAATAGAAATTAATTTAGTGGAGTAGACTATCTCAAAGTTTTGGTATAACTGGTCCCTTTGTTACTTTATATTTATTATTCATTACCACCTCTTTGTTTGCAATGTCTAAATTTTCATTTTTGCTACTTGAAGCATTCATTTCATTGGTTCCATCCTCCTTTAGCCTTATTTCAATTTTCCAATCTCGTTGAACTTCATTTTGCAAACATGACCCTATTTCATTTTCTCCCCCACCTGCTTGCAACACTTTTTCCTAATCCTTCTTAAAGCTTTGAGTTGTGCGAAAACCTCTCCACCTCACCCAAGCCTTGCCACCACCTTGTCAGCAGGTACCCTAATCTCCTCATCCCAAAACGTGAAATTTAATATTTATTTTGTTTATTTTAATATCACTATATATACACACACTTTATTATGGCAATAGTCATCTTATAACTTGAATAACTTTCGCATACAATGTCTGATTTATGCGCGATTTTTTTTGTTAGGATCATATTGAGATTTCTAACATTTTGACGCTGGTTTGGACAAATTTGAAGACTATGAAATTTTTGAATTTAAATTGGATTTAAATTCAATTCAAATTCAAAAGGTGAGTGTTTTAAGCCACTCACAATTACTAAAATTTCTTATGTTTGTTAAATTTAATTTCTATTGTGATTATGCATTTATTCATGATTGTTTCGTATATTTTAATCATCATGTCTGTTAATTGCATTTAATTAAATTAAATTGTTATTTCATTTATTATTGAATATAACTGCCAGTTAATTACCTGTTATATATTATCAGTTATATATTGATACTGATTGATTGTTTTATATGATGATTGTGATGGATATATGATTTTATGATGGATGAATGGATGTTTTATTTTTATCATCAAAATCTGCCAGTTGTTGTGCATTTATTTTAGATTCGGGATCGCGGTTTGGAATGATATACAACCGCATTTTTATTTTTAAATTGCGGATGGAAATGATAAATATTCGTATCACTTGACCATAGCATAGAAAATTTTATACAGATACTGTGATCTATATCTATAATATTTAAAATGATTTCTATGGTTTTGTAAAGAAATATACGGTTTATGAGATATTTATTTGGATATTTATAAATGTTATTTTATATATATAATTTATTTCTTGGTTTTAAGCTATGTATAAAGTTGGTTTAAAGTATAAAAGAAGTTTAATAATAAAAGTTGATTTTATTAAGATATTATACGATTGAATATTTATTTAAATTTTATTTCTAGAGTTTATAATGACTTAAATAAAATTGAGGTTGGAAAATAATGAATTTGATTTGAATTAAAGTATTTAAGAATTATCCTCGAAATTTGTTTTGAAATGTAAATAAAATGGAGATTTAAAAGGTATGATTTTATAACTTGATTTTTGTTTAGAGGATATAAATGAATATCAAATTGATTTAAATGAATATTATCAAGTTAACTTAATTGAAAGAATATCCAGTTATTTGGAGTCTAAGGGTTCTACTAAAATGATATTTGATTTATTAAGTAAACATTTCAAATCTAAATATTAGTGGTTGAAATTGATATATATGGAATTATCAAAGAATAAGTTTTGAAATGGTGGAATAAGTAAAGCTTTGAAATATATGGAGACTTGAAATGGTTTATTTGGTATTCAAATCTGTATTTGGAATTGATTATGAAATTAAAGAAGCTAATTTATTATATAAAGCAATTTAATATTTGAACCATTTAAGTATTTGAAGTTATGTTTCAAAGCTATGGGTGTCAAGATATATAGATTTGAAAGTGCTATGATTTTTGAAAAAGGATATATTTGAAATAAAAATGATATTATATTTATTTGGGTTTTATAAATGATATCATATTGATTAGGTTTTTAAAAGAGGAAATGATATCGTATTTATATGGATTTAAATGGATATTATATTCTGGTTTTAAAAATATAAACTATTTTGATAAGACCGCGGTGTTATAATAACGTTTGGTTGTTAAAGGGACCGGGATCGGAAGTTGTCATACTCTCTGCCAACCCCGAAAACCACTTTAACAACCGTGTACGCGGTGGAGATTTCAGAATGAAGTAGGATGGCGGCGGCATTTCCTTTGAGGTAAATACGTGGACCTAACTCCCGTGAGTTGGCATAAGGTGGAAAAAATAGGAGCGATTGACGGGTTAATGAGGTAACATCTTTGATCGGACACATCTCTTCGACATTATACTTTGACTTTTGGATTGATTCGGTGGCCACTTTTTATTTTTTTTATTTGGGGGT
Source organism: Allium cepa (assembly GCA_030765085.1). Taxonomy (NCBI): domain Eukaryota; kingdom Viridiplantae; phylum Streptophyta; class Magnoliopsida; order Asparagales; family Amaryllidaceae; genus Allium; species Allium cepa. The sequence continues at coordinate 790,386,865 of CM060945.1, read as the reverse complement.
GTGGCTCGAGGTGGGCGGTAGCTGCACGCTACACGTTGCCACCGTCCCGGACGCGTAATTGGTATATCTACCCTGGCATTGCCTAGTTGTGCCGTGTCACCTACCCTAGCACGCCTTGTACGAGTTTGGTTTTCTCCTGTAGCCCGTGTGGTATCCTCTGGTGGCTTCCCGATCAAGAGGGACTATGATATTGAATGGACTACTGGGACTATTACGTGTTAAGGGCTATATGGGTAACCCCTTAATGCTATATAAAGTATGTTTATTTTACAAATAGATATTAATATAACAGCGAAATATTACTACATAGTAAATAGTTTAACGGATCTTTAGGAGATGTGAATCCTGAGCATCTCTTGAGTTACCACACTCACGTTAGACACTAGATAGGAGACGTCAAATCCCGTAAACATCTCTGACGCCGTTTCACTCATATTCATTTCTGTTGATTTAACTTACATAAGATATTTTAGTTTTGACTCGAGTGTTTGGTCTTTTCAATTCGCTCGGGTCAGCCTGAGCTTTTCGGGATTCAAAGATCGTATTCTGGAGAACGAAGACGAAGAATTATTGTTACTATTATCAATTATATTTTCACTGCAACATGTAGTCTGCTGCATTGTTATTTATTGGTATGTGTAACTCTGATATGTATTATATAAGTATAATCGAATATTTTGTAAACAGCTTCATGAACTGTATATTTGATTGTTATATTTTATCATTCTGCTACAAGATTCTATTTTGTTTTTTCTTTCTCTACTTTTCTTATTTACCCCATAACAGTCCGCCCTTCTGTATGGTTTAAACCTGACGTGTATGGTTATATCGTTAATTTAAGCCGTGCGAAAAGCCAGGATGTTACATCTGGTATCAGAGCTTCGGTTTAGCGATAAACCTTAGCTTTGTGGGGTTTGACTCTTTACTAATAGAGTAGTAATACCCTATGATGAGTCATTGAGCGTATATATATGAGAGAGCGTACTTGTTAGTGTTATAAAAACTTTTAATATTGTGTTAATTTGTTCCGTTTTGTATTTATAAATTCTGGTTGATGCATGGGACGCTGTGACATCAATAGGGATTTCTAAACACTTAATAGGACAGACCGACATAATATTTGTTTTAAATATAGGTGAATGAAATTATTTTGCCTATTATATTTTCTATATATAAAATAAATTTTTTTATAAAGGATATATATTTGGTTTCAAATGTTGGTTGTTAGAAATTGAAATTATAAATAATAGTTGAAATGAGATTGAAAATAAAAATAAATGAAATTGGGAATTTAGAATTTAAGTCCCGGGGTTTTTGAAAATTTCTTTCAAATGATTTGGAATATAATAATAATATTATTAGAAGTATTTTCGGATATAAATATTTCAATATAATTTGAAAGAAATGTTTTAAAAGAAATTTTGGAAAGAAATAAGTTTGTACTCCCCTCTCTATCGCTGGAAAATAATTTGGGTGATGAGTGCACGCATCATCGACATTCATTTTCGAGTTTCGAAGTAGGAAGGTCACTGTAGTAGTTTACTGCAGATTTATTTTGATAAGCAAATGTAAATTTTAAATTGTTTTTAATATAATTTGATATATAAGTTGTAAGTATATACATTTATCTATTATTTTAAAATGATTTGGAATTTAACCCGGTATTTAATTCTTAAGTTTCCGTTAATTAGTAGTTTCAATTATTGTAGTGAAATTTAATGTAACTAATTAAAAATTGGAACCTCTAAAAAAAGAGTTTAAGTTAATGTTTAAAGTTATTTATAACTAAATAAGTAGAAAAGATGGATAGTAAGTAAAACATCTTGAGTTTAAGACGAGTATTTGGAACCATTGATAAATAAGAAGATTTAATGCTAGGGTATAAAGGAAATTAAAAGAAATTAAAATTTGTAACCTATAATACAAAGGATATTATTATTGAACATTAAGTTAATTAAATGAAATAGAGTAAACTTGTATAACCTTCAATTACATCCTTAAAACATATATATAACTTACCGAAAATTAAAAGTTGAAATGTTTAATAAGAAAATGTAATAGGATATTATACAAGTAAAAACTTGAAGAAATGAAAATATTCAATGAAATCCTTTAATAAATAAGAATTTGATAGCTGTTATAAACTTAGGCATAATGGAAAGGGTACTAATTAAATAATTTGAAAGGTAAGTACTAAATAAATGAATAAATAAAAATGAAAATTTGCAAGAAATAAATTTAAAATAAAGATAAACCATTATATGAATGAAAAAGAAATCAAACAACAAATGTATGAAGGGAATTAATAAGACTAAACTTAATCAGTTGTTTGAAATCGTTGTTTGTTTGGTTTATGGTTGTTTGGGGGCAATGATACTTTAAATTTGGATTGGATGTATGAATAATCTATTTGGTTTCATTTAAGACTGTTGAGTAATTGATGCACTTAGTAGTTTATTTTCATTCTGTACAATTTAAAGTTTTAAAACCCAAACAACTGTTTGTTTTGTTTAATATGAATGAATGATTGATGTGGGTTGATTTTATGCCGTGGCTGTTTGCTTGTTGCAAGTGATTGATTTAAGATAAATTCTATTATCTTAATCATTGTACTTTATTTGAAAAACACTTTTGTAATCAATTATATAATTGAAAGTGTATAACCCCCTTTTAAAACAAAACAATTTAAATATTAATTTTAACATTTAAAATCTTTGGAAACCTTTTAAAACTTATCTAAATAAATTTTATAAATGGATATTCTTGGAAACTTATTTTCCAACATCCTTTAGAACCTTTTAGAAATATAAATATTTTGTTCAACATTTATCTTTGAAAACTTGGTTTAAGCATCCCTTTACATTTCCTTTAATTCACCTTTAAATTTTTGAACATCCTTAGAAACTTGTTTAAATTCTTCTTTTTGACCTAGAACATTTATTTGCAAACACCTTTGAATTTATTGACAAAATTAATCTAGTTTATAGTTACTTTTTTAAAAAAACAACTTTAAATATTTTAAATCTTTTGAAAACATATTTCATTTAAACAAATTTCCAAACTAGAATAACTTCCCATGGAAATTCAATTAACTTTCTTGTTTTTCTTTTTGAAATTAGAACTTGATTTCGCTTTTAAAAATTTGAAACTTGTTACAAATAAAAATCGAACCCGAGCAAATAATAAAAACTCAAGTAACACATGAGGCCATCATGCATCTTCTACTTCTAGACGAGCACGAGAAAATTTCGAACATAACCCAAGCAAGCATCCTCTTTCCTAAAACTACAGATCAAAACTGACACTCGAAGGCACTCGTGCACGTGCACGATGGTCTGGACGTCGCTGCCACCCTGCCGACAACGCCTCCAAGTCGACGATCATCTCGTCATCACGTACGTACCCCCAGATCAATGCAATCGTCAGACAAACGAAAACGAGCTATCTGACGACGACGGGACCCAATACCACACTGACAAAACTCGATCGCCACGACGATCACGGTGACCGAAATCCTTGTCCCTTTGACTTCGGCCACGTCAACGACCCACACAGCTATCCCATTACTCACGGTCGAACTTGACGCTTCGATTTAGACGAGATCACCTCGCCATTACACTCAACGGAACCCCCCTCCCAAAACCCTAGTCTAGCTTCGCCAAGCAACTCAGATCACCAGAAAATCTCGGACTATTTTTCCCGAGTCCTCCATGCCACCAACTTCCTCCAGACCAAGACCACCTCCCAAAGCTTTTCCGATCGTCGACAGTCGATCATAATCCAAATTCAAGTCAACTATACATTACTCAATGAATATAAGTTAAAAATCGTGATTGTTTTTCCTAAATTCATCATTTACAAATACAATTCAGGTTATAAAATCAAAATTATAAATTATGAACATCAATTTTTATCTTGTATTTTGATCATTACTATATTGCTTTATTTTTGAAATATTTCCTAAATATAAAATCTTGGAACCATTTTAAAAATTCATATTATCATGTTTCATTCTTTTTTCCTTTGCAGCACTTAGTCTAACACTAATTAGTTTGGCAGATATAAATTTTAATATGGATTTGGAAGTCTGTTAAACAGAGAGATAAATATTCACAGACATATATAAAAACTTGCATTCACATCCATATGCATATACAATCTATATTTCTACAAAAATTTCATCACAAACATTTAAACAACATTACAGGTATAAACTGTTTTTAAAAAAAATGTTTACTCACCTTAAAAGGATAATGAACAGAGGCTTCTTTTTGAAAAACTTTTGAATTGGAAACTTGCATTGCTGAAATAAGATGCTTCTTTGAATTTGTAAACTTGAATGTTGAAAATGGTTGTTATTGAAATTTGTTAAAGATGACTCAGATTTTGAAATAGAGATAAACTGCTTTAATTTATATCTCAGGTTGAAGATGAATGCAGGCTTTGATTTTCAGATTGAAAAATGTGTTACAGGTTTTATGATTTTTGAAAATGGGATTAAAGGTTGTAGAATTTGATTTGTTTCTGGTTTGTGGAAGGATATATGCAGGCTTTGGTTTATTCAGATTCTTGAAAATGGATTACAGGTTTTGCTTGTTTGATTGTGAAGAGGATATACAGGCTAATAAATTTGGTTTTTAGCTTAGAGAGGTGTTGGTTTCGGATTTTCTTGTTTTAAATTATAAAGATAGAAAAAGAAAGAAAGGTGTGAAGCAAATGTACTTATATAAGTTAATTTTGTGATTTATTTTAAATAATAGAAAAATCAAAAATAAAAATGACACTTGTACAATCTACTTAACATTTGTTATATAGAGTAATTTATTAATTTACACTTGTTAAAACCAAGCTTTTAAATTTACATTTGTCGCTTAAGTTGTTTTTATTTATGTTAAATGTAAATAAAAGCTTTTATACCTTATTTAAATGTATATATTTAAATTTCTTTTAAAGAAAACATAATGAACAAATTATACAGAATTAAATTTTGTATATATATTTTAAATTCAAATATTTTAAAAATATCTACCTTTTGAATTTCATTATAAACCCAAACTCATATTCAAATTAAATTTGAAAATCTAATTAAAAATCAAGTTATATATATACATATATAAGCACTCATTAATTTTGAAAATAACAATTCTATTTTCTTTGAAATCTATTTAAAATAATACATTATAATATTGTTTAAAAATAACAATTTTACTAATTTTAAATAATTTACAGAAGAGATTCTCTATTACTAAAATGAATTAATAAATCACATGTTTTATTGTATTTTAAACTTTTACATATACATATTTATCAAGTAATATTTAAAAAGAAAATAAAATAAATCTTTTTGTTAATTTCATTTAAATTTAAAATTAAGCTAAATATATATTAAATAATAAAACATTTTCCTTAAATATTTTAAAAACCATATGGTTATTTATTTAAATAATCTTTGGAAAGTTTTATATTAAACATAATCACAATCTCCAAATTACCAAAATATATTAGAATTTGAAATCATGATTTTATTTGTTAAATTTCAAACCAAGCTTTTCTATTTACAATATATACAAGTATAAATATACATTATAAATAGAAAACATTTTATTAACTTTAAAAGATAAAATTTATCAATTGGATATACTTTTAAAAGAATAAATTTTCAATTTTAAATTACAATTATAAAAGAAAATTACCAAATTAATTTATTTATTACTACAGATTATTAAATTGATATTGCCCAAAATTTTGGGTCATCACAGTAACAACCCATAATTTAATAACTTTAAATACGAATATTTGACATATTTTTAAAATAATTAATTAATGGATTTTATAACTCAAATAGACCTCCTTTAAATAATAATTAATGATGGTAAAGTTTTTTTAAAATTTGGTTTACAGGAATAGTTAGTTTGGAGAAAAATTGAAATTAAGGCCGAAAACCTTGGATTTTTGGCTTTTCATCTTCTAAAATTTATCGAAACATGTTATATACACTAGAGTACACACACATACACACGTATAAATAACATATGCTTTGGTTGAGGAAGTGAATAGAGTTAAATGTGTTTAAAATATATATATACTTGAGTTAATGAAGTGGATTTTGACTTTTCTTTTAAAGATAAAAGGATATAAAAGCACAAAAAGTAAGACACTTAGCACATTTTAAAGGAAATGAAGTGATAAAGAAGTGAGAGAGGGGTGGGTTGCGTGTGGAGTAAGGTTGGAGGTGGCGAGGTATCACCATTTTGGTGAAGGGTGTTATATATTTTATTATTAAGGGTATTTTAGTAACTTCCATTATTCATTTATATAAAAGTAATTCAACTTTTCCATTTCTAACTTTACTTCATTTTTCTTCATTATCTAACTCTTACTTCTTCCTTTCCAAGCTCCGTCTTCTTTTCCATGGCTTCTCTAAAGTTTTCAAATTTAAAATCTCTCCTTTTTCCACTTTAAATTCTTAAAACATAGTTAAAAACACGTCCTTTCTTCTCTACTTTTCCTATCTTCGAAAACGAGACCCAAAACTCCCCTTTTCTTCCATGGTCGTGCCCAACTGCAACTAGGCCGAGCCCATCTCCACTTTCTGAGGTCCTAAAAAGCAAGTTTTTTTAAAAGAAAAGCTTAGTCTGTGTGTCGGTGCAAAAGTTATGGTAGTTTTGACTTGAATCTGTGTTGATTTAGGTGAATAGATCTCTTTAAGAAACAAAGATTTAAACTTTACTATATATGATAATAATATTAGTTAGTTGCTTATGTTTGTAAGTGTTCGAAAGTGATGTTGTTTGGTTAGGTCCTCGCTTGAAGCGAATGGCATATGTGATAATTTGTAAAAGAATTAGAATATAGTCGAAGTACTTAAAGAATAATTTGCAATTGACAATCTTTCCTTGTTTTATGGATGATATTTACATTGGATATACGTGCTTATCTATATAAATGGTTGTATGTTCTTTTGAAAATTAACATGCTTGAATTGGTTTATATTTCGACATTGAGATCTCGTGTTCTTTTAAAACTAATTTACTTTCTTGTTTCCTAAGAGTATTTTCAAAAGATTATTTGAACTCCACCTTTTGTTCTCACAAAATTTTTTATAAAGTGGTTTAAATATAAAAGGAAAGGATTTATGAACTATTTTGATTTACAAAACAAGTTTAAAAGTTATGGTCAATATAGCGACAGTCGCTATGAATGTAGTTTGTAAATCGACAATTTGTGTGTAAACAAAAAAGAGTTTCTACTTTAGATATTTTTGATAAGTCTTCTAAAATATTATAAGTATTAAAAAGGAAGATTTAAATATTAAAAATAGTTTCAAATTTTATTTAATATTTAAATAAAAGGTTTAAATTTTAAATCACTTTGTTTCCAAAGTTAGGTTTCGTTAAAAAGCTACAATCTTTTGAAGGATGATTTAAATACAAGGGATTTCTTTGTCTGTGTCATTAAGTAGCCAAAAAAATATGATAAGAGTGCTAAAGCATTGACACATTTTATGGAAAGCAAGTCATCGCGTATTTAGGACTAAAAAATGATGAGTAGACTTTCCTTTATCTATGATTCAGAACCAGAGTTTCTGGACGAGGGACGGAGAAGTTGAAATGTTGAAAACGTGGTAAGTATAAAAGGGTTAATTTCAATAAATGGTTCATGATTAAGTAAGTATAGGATATCTTATTTTTCCTATACAAATCTATACTCACACCCGATAGTGGATTTGTCGACCATTGACAACTTGACCAGTTTTAAAATTATCGATTGTTAGTTCGAAAAAACCGAGATCGGATCAGCATGAATTATCCGAAAACCACTTCGAACCGGCATAAGCATTCAAATTGGAGATATCTTTAAGATGATGCAATCGAAGATGGAGCTCTTTGAAGTGCAAGGGCTACTTGCTACTAATCCTAAGAGTTATTTCAAAAAGGATGTAGTAAAAGTAGTGCCTTCGGTTTGTTCATATCTTGAACAACATGTATGAACAACCGTTGGCATTGCATTGTTTCTTGGAAGGCAATGTTAGCATTCCAAGTGGGATCGCTACATAAAAGGTAAAATGTAGCCTCGAGCCTCATTATCCAATAATGACTAAAACATGGGATATACAGTAGGGCTATGTGGATCGAACCCATTAGGTACGGTCATCACCCGATCTAGATCAATATTTTTGGATTTTTTTGTACTAGTGGACCCATACGGTTGTTGATCACAACTAGGGTGGTGACATATTCAGCACTATCCAATAGGGTAGGCCCGTATTGTATTGGTAGGGGTTCATAGGTTGGCCCACGATATATTTTTGTAGAGGTGTACTGTGTCACGCAGTACCTAATAGTCTTATCATTCTATGGAATACATTCTCTAATAAGTGCCTTATGGACTTAGTTGTACATAAATATGATGGCATGTGAGATGCAAGCATTTCAGCTATGTTATATGTTTACTTTAAACCCTAGGCATCATTATAACATCATTGGATTTTCTATTTGAAATGTTTTGGTTATTGTAAGGTAAAACTCATCTGTGTTCATGTGCGGCGTAGTTTTATGAGATACCTATATTTCTAAAAAGTTTTATAAGTATAAAAATTCGGTTGTTTTGAGTTTACTCACACCAGACTCATATCTGACCCGGGATTTTTCTTTCTTTCCCTTAAAAATCTTGCGTACTCAAATTTGTATGAGTTGACAAGTAGTCTAGGTTCTTATGGAGGCATTTTGAAAGATTATAGAGCATGTGGCTTCGACGTTATCTATCCATTTATTTTCATCGTGTTGTAAAGTATGTATCAATATTGTGAGGGGAAGATAGTTATAACTGTCCCTGGATGAAGTTAATTTTGTTGTAACTTTGATGTTTTATTTTGGTTGAACAATATGTATTATCTCAAGTTCTATTATATATGATTTTCTAGCGTTGTGAGATTTTGTGTTTCTTTCTTTTTCTCTTTTCTTTTTACCAAACGGCTTATCTTTCGGACACCTAGATGATCGACGCATGAATACCATGAATATATTAAGTTTCATTTTTAGGAGCAAGAAAGGCAAATCATCACACATGGTATCAGAGCTTAGGTTGAGTGAACACTAGGCCTTGGTTAGGGTCAACTCGTTGGAGATAGGGTTAGTAATACCACAGAATGAGTTTAGTCTATGAGAGCGCGTATCTGTAATTTTTATACATACATACATATGTGTGTGTGTGTATAATTATTTTCATCGGGTTTGATATTTGATTTAGTACCCTTTTCTCTAAGATAATCTCGTCCAAGTATTCTAAAGTTATCTTACTATGTCCAAGTAGTAAGAATGAGTAATAGGTCAAGATGAGGTAGACGAGCTGGTAGCACCACGACCACCAATGGTTGATCTCTGAATGTTAGAAGGGTTGGATCAGTTGAGGAGGCAGCACCGGTGCAGCCCCGTGTGAACTTTGCAGCTTTGTACTAAGACTATACTAATCTGGGAGGAAAGCCGTTTAAAGGCATGGAATCCATTATTGAAGCCCAAGTTTGGCTTCATTCTTGCGAGAAGATTTTCAACGGATTAGGTATTTTAAATGAGCAGAAATGTTTATTAGCATCCTGGTAGTTGCAGGATGGAGCTGCAGCATGGTGGATTCTATTACAATGGATTTTCTAGAGGATGATTTTTGTTGGGCTATATTTGAGGAGGTGTTTAAAGACTAGTTCATCCCCACTGCAGGAAAGACTCGTCTGTATAGGAGATTCTTGGATCTTAAGCAAGGAGATTGTCAGTATTTCAACGTGAAACCAAGTTTAATGAGTTACGCGATTTGGTTTAAGATTAGTTGATACCCCTCTTAAGAAAAATGAGGTGTTTGTAATTGCGATGAGGAAAGGATTTCATGAGAAGACGACTGCCTATCTAAAGGGATCTTTGGTGGACTTAGTGGATATGGCTTTGCAGTATGAAGTTCTTAAGGAGAAGAAGCCGACAGCAGCACCAAGCAATAGTAGCAACAACCCAAATAAGAGAAAGTTTAACCAGCTAGGAAAGAAGCGGTTGGGAGGAAAGTGAGGAGGAAAGGGAACAAGTTCAAGGATGTTAGTTGTTATCTTTGTAAGTAGAAGGGCCATATTGCAAAGTTCTATCCAAATTTTGAAGCTTAGAAGCAGCAAACAGGCTATACTTCTCCTATGGTTCTAAAGACATTGTGCTTTAACTGTCACCAACCAGGGAATATGGTGAAGGATTGTCCGTTGATGAAGAAATGGGAGCATGTCAAGGTTTATTTCATCAAGCATGAACCGTTAACCTCAGCAGATGTTAAAGGGAAAGGAGTTCATGAAAATACTTTATTTGTTAATGGCATTTTAGTTCGAGTATTATTTGATACTAGGGCTTTCTATAATTTTATTTCTAAAAAATTGGTAAATAGATTGCAACTTTTTCCAAGAATTGTAGAAACCCCTATTAGTATGTCCAACCCCATAGATGGTGCAACTAATATGTGAATGATTTGTGAGAATGTGCAGATTTCTTACCTTGCCCACCATTTTTCATGCGACCAGTTTGTCCTAGATTTTATGGGGTTTGATGTTTTACTGGGTAAGGATTGGCTATCGGAGAATGAAGCTGTCTTAGATTGTGTTGGGAGAACGATGCCATTAAAGGAAAACTTTAGCAAATTTGTTAAAGTATCATGTGATGAGCCTAGCAAACGAATGAATAGTTTCCTTTATGTATTAGATTCATCCTAAAAAGAGTTAGAGCCAATATTGGTGGTTAAGAATTTCTTCGATGTTCTTGAAGAAGTCTACCTCCACATCAGAAGATTGAGTTTCGTATTGACTTAATTCTCGGTTGGAAACCTGTTATTCAACCTATTTGTAAGATGGCTCAAAACGAGAAATTGGAATTAAGAAATGATATAGATGATTGGTTAAGTAAAGGACTAATTAGACCAATTCGTTCAAGTTAGGGAGCAGCTCTAGTTTTTACTGCAAAGTCAAATGATTCATTAAGACTTTGTGTGGATTACTGAGAACTAAACAAGCATACAATTCATAACAAATATCCCTTACCCCATACAGATGACATGTTTGATCAACTTCATGGTACTCGAGTATTTTCCCAAATGGATCTTGCTATAGGATTTCACTAGTTAAGGATAGCAGAGGATAGTATATCCTTAATAGTATTTAGAGGGCCGGATTGTTTCTTTGAGTGATTAGTTATGCCTTTTGGGCTAACCAATGCACCCGCTTATTTTGAAGATCTTATGAATCAAGTATTTAGAGGTGTGTTGAATAAATTTGTGTTGGTCTTTATTGACGATATTCTTATTTATTCTAAGACTGAGAAGGAACACAAGCACCATCTGGAAGTGGTGCGTGAAACGTTAAGAAAACATGTTTTTAGAGCTAAATTTTCTATGTGTCATTTTTGGCAATCGGAAGTAAGGTTTGTCGAACATGTTGTGTCGGAGAATGGTATTCCGTTTGACCCAAAAAAGGTATCAGTCGTTAAATATTGGAAGACGTCGCAGACTCCAATGGATATTTGAAGTTTCCTAGGCTTAGCAGGATATTATAAGAGATTCATCCAAGACTTCTCCAAGATCGCCTCGCACCTCACAAAGTTGATGAAGAAGGATATCAAGCTTATTTGGACTCCGAAATGTGAAGAAGCGTTCATTGAATTACGAGAAAGGCTAACCAGTGCTCCAATTCTAATTATTCCAGATGGAGGTGAAGGGTTGACTGTATATACAGATGCTTATGGCGTATGTTTGGATGCGGTTTTGATGTAGCACATGATAGTTACTGCTTATGTTAGTAGGCAGCTGAAGCCCCATCAAAGAAACTATGCAACACATGATTTGGAATTATTAGTTGTTGTTTTTGCATTAAATTTGTTGAGGCGTTATTTGTTAGGTGAAAAGTTTGAGCTCTTCATGGATCATAAGTCTTTGAAGTATCTTTTCACACACCGAAAGATTTGAATATGAGGCAGCAACGTTGTTTGGAATTACTGGTGGCATATGACTTGGATATTTTATATACGCCAAGAAAATCCAATGTGGTAGCAGATGCTTTAAGTAGGAATGCAGTCTTTTCTCTTTTGGAAGTTACTTCGGCTATATTCGCAAGGACTGCAAGTAAGCAAAAGGAATAGAATCTTCTGGTGGAATTTATGCAAGAAGTTGAAGAAGGACGATGTTCAAGTTTTGAGATATATAACCGTGGAATTTTGTGAATGAATGGAAGGTTATGCGGTTCGGATATTGATCATCTTACATAAGAAATTTTGACAGAATGCCATAAATCTAAATTAAGTATCCACCCTAGAGTTAACAAGATGTACTGGGATATAAAGCGATTATTTTGGTGGATAGGGATGAAGAGAGATATTTCAATCTATGTTAGCAGATGTGTAAATTTCCAGTAAATCAAAGGTGATAATCAAAGGACTGCTAAGTTACTACAGCCATTGGAGATTCCAAACTGAAAATAGGAGCAAGTATCAATGAATTTTATTGATGGTTTACCCAGATCAAGAAAAGATAATAGAGAAGTTTGGGTTATTATGGATCGGCTAACCAAGAGCGTTCATTTTATTCCAGTAAAACCGATTAAGACTGCAATAACTTTGGTAGAGATCTATGAGAGAGATATCGTTTGATTACATAGAGCTCCAATTTGTATTGAAAGTGATCGATAAACAATATTTACCAGTCAATTTTGGGAAGCATAATAAGTAGCTTTGGGAACAAAACTAAGTCTGAGCACAACATATCATCCTCAAACGGATGGGCAAATAGAAAGAGTTAACCGAGTTTTGAAAGATCTTTTGAGAGCATGTATCTTGGATTTTGGAGGATCGTGAAAGGGTCATCTTCACTTAGTGGAATTCTCATATAATAACAATTATCAAGCAAGCATTAACATTGCACCCTATGAAGCTCTTTATGGAAAGCAATGTAAATCACCATCGTGTTGGGTGAAAACCGGAGATCGGCTAGTGCTTGGACTTAATATGATTTGGGAGGCCACTGAGAAGGTACCTGTGATTAAAAGGAAGATGAAGGAAACTCGAGATAGATAGAAAAGCTATGTCAATCGAAGGCGTAAGGATTAATAGTTTTCAATTGGAGACCTTGTGTTTGTGAAGATTTCCCCGATTAGGGGAGTTGTTCGATTTGGAACAGCATGAAAGTTGGTGCCTAAATTTGTTGGATAGTTTTAAGATTCTTAAGAGGATTGAACCGCTCGCCAATCGAGTTGAGTTGCCAGAAAGATTGTCAGGAGTTCATAATGTTTTTCATATATCACATTTGAGGAAGTATGTGCATGATCATCTCTGCTGGTCGAGCCATCTGTTCAAAAAGATTTGAAAGTTGAACCGAACTTGACCGTGATAAGGCATCCAGTTTGCATTGTTAACCGAGATGTGAAACAGTTGTGTAATAAGGTCGTGAGATTGGTTAAAGTTCAGTAGAGTAAAGATTCTAGAGACTGCACTTGGAAAACTGAGGATAGCATAAGAGAGGCTTATCCCGATTTGATGATAGAATAGTACTTTGATTATTGTGTGGATAGTGTACTCACCATTTGGGTGTAGTTGCGTAGTGTAATGGCCCTTTTTTCCGTACCCTTTGAATCGACAATAAACCACACATGTCAAACTCAAATTGCACGAATAAGAAAATCATTAAGGGTAGAAAGAAAAATAAAGATAGAACAGAATCTCACATGAATGAAATAACATCTATTATTTCAATAATAATCTTTACAGCGGAAAATTTTAAATACAATATCAGAGTCTAACCTAAATTCAGCATGGACAGTTATAAACATCTGTCCTTACAATTGCTGACAAACATCGAACAAAATACAATAAACAAAGCGGATAATAGAATATATCCATACGATGATGAAGATCTCCAGCTCTCCTCTGGAAACTCCAACCGTCTTCAACTAAACCTGAAACTACTCGGATCTGACCCGAGTATTAAAAATACCCGGATCAGGCTTGATAAACCAGCGTGAGAAAACTCAATAATAAATGACAGTGTCATATATCAGCCTTTGAATAAAATCCTTTTGAGAAGAAAGAGTATCTCATAGACCACGCCCATACATAAACACGGACAGGTTTTTACCTTATGATAACTAAAACATTTTTATATATCAAAACGTTTGATATTATTTCTAATGACATTCTTTTGAAAACACTTTTCAAGTAACTTATTCAAATAAGATAACAATATTTGGACTAAGTCTAAGGTAATATATCCGAACTAGGTCAACGGAATATATGATACCAAAAAGGGGTAGCTGAAATGTTTGCAAGTCATTACAGCTATTTTGGGAATAAAATCAAAACCGTAAATCTCATAGGGATTGGATTTCCAACATGATAGGAAACTAGTGACCTTTTCTCCGATCCATGCATAACAAATATAGTTCCCATGGTGCCTTAATCGCTTTTCTCAAACTAGTCACTTGGAAACTATACTTGCTACACTACAAATGATAACTGGTAGTTCCCTGCTTTTCTCAAGCTAACCACTTTATCCACATGGGGCAATAAATGCCTTGAGGCCCAGATGTATCTGGTACCTAGGGCTCAGAACATCTGATAACCCAAATCACTACTATCTGAAATGCGAGCATACATCTGACCACATAGAATCCCATCATAAACGGGGTATGAGGCTCGCGAAGCTACGATCAATTTCCTCAAAGCCACGTTTTTCATACAAAACCACGCTTTGATCATAACAAGTTCCACTTTGAATGCCACACTGTCATTCCACGTCACACGACTGATTTCTAGAAAAGTATAACTTCCTGAGCTCGTACGTCTCGGGAAAGGGTGTTAACCTAAGAGAACTTGCCTTCTCTGCCACCAACTGATATACGTTTATAGAAACCACTCAAATATGATTTAGAATACAATGTCAGACAAACATCCATACAAGTTCGTTCTAGGACTGAACGAAACCGAAGGCACTTTCCTCGGCCATTACTAGGCGAGAAGCCCTAGCAATCCGAAAAATCTCCATCGCGAGGAGAACACTGCTATAAATAACTCTATAATGGGACCTACCCAGAGCATGTTCAACAAGCAGTCTTCACGCTATAAAGATCCACGGTCTTCAATAATCATCATCTTCAACTTGTCTTCATTTTCAAACATATACATTGGTTCGAAGTGGTTTTCGGATAGGAATCATCCAAATCCGACTCCGGTTCCTTAGAAGCCAATCATCGATTTAGAAGATGTTAAGTTCATACGTGGATATCAATCATCAATCAATTACTTCATCTTTTAAATCAAATATCTTTCTTAGATATAATCTTTTTAAGTTATTCCATTTTCTTTTTATATAGAATCATTAAGCCTCATTTATCAAATCATTTGGTTTATTTAAACCTTTCTAAAATCCTGGAATAATTCCAAATCATTTTCTCTTTTACTTAGGAAAACCTTTCCAAATCATTCTTTTAAATCTTAATCAAAGATATCTTATATTCAACTTACAACTTTTAAACTTAGGGAAAATATTCCCAAATAATTCATTGAATCTTAATCAAAGATTTCTTTCTTAACTTCAAATCATATTCCTGCAAATCGAAGATTTTCATAATAGAGCACTACTGCCACTTTAAATATGGTGAATTTCACGTCCAGGGACTAATGGCACGTTTCACCTTTAGGGGCTAATGACAAGTTTCCTACATTATGAATATCTTTGTCTTTTAACGATCTTTGTCTTCAATATGTTTTATTTCAAAAATTAGTTTGAAGTGATTTTAGGATATGAATTACCCAAATCTGATCTCAGTACCTTTGTACTAATCATTGATAAAAAGATGTTAAGTGGTTATTTAACATTCAAATAATTTATTTCTCTTATTTTGGAAAAACTTAAATATGATCTTTTAAAGCATCCGGGCTTTCCTTTCGATCTATTCCACCCCTCGCCTAAGAAGAGAAAACATAGGCCAGGTAAGTTCAGGGCACTGGTTGCTCCATCCCTAACCTTAGTTAAACACCTTGTTTACCTTTCCAGATCTTACAAGCGGGACAAATGTACTAGTCGTTTACGCATACTCGGTTTGTTATTATATTCGATCTTCTTCACTTTTTGTTTAAGTGGTATTAACAATTTTTCTTAACCATTTATTCAAACTCTTATTAGAACTTTCAAATTACTTAATTATTCCTTTAAAATCATTCACAAAAGATTTAGAAAAGAATGTTCTTTTTAAGTTTAAAACTACATTTCAAAAGGGTATAGAATTCGCAGCATAAAAGTGCTGCGGAAAGTGCTATATAAGCTTATTTGATTTAAACAACTTTGTTATATTTAAAAATTCATATTTTCATTCCAAATCTCTTTCAAACCAATTTAAAATATTTATTAAATTTATTTCATATTTTAATCATTTAAAAATATCATTTATAAAGAAATCTCGTTTTGGATTCCGAACTGCAAAACCGCGATGTTTTTAAAAAATTGTTTTAGACATATTTCAAACTCTACTTGATGAAATCTTGATTTTCTTTCTTGTTGGAAAACTATTATCATTATGGACCAAAGAATTTTAATTTCGAAGAAATCCGACTTATAAATCATTCTCTACGTCAATTTGAAGTTACGGGTCGAAATTTACGAACCGTTGCTACGCGACAAGCTCGATTTTGACCAATTTTGTGAATTGCTTCAGAACTTGTCTGAAACACTTTAAATTTGTTTTAAACCATATTTAAACTATTTTAGCTCGTTTAAAACCATTAAGAGGCTAAATAACCTCCATACACACATTTTCATGGGTTTAATTTCCATTGATTTAACTATGGTTAATTTCTAATCATTTCTCTTATCATTTAGCAAACAAGTTATCAACCACATAATCAGTCACATAATCAACCAATTTGCCACCAAGTTATCAAACATTTAGTCATTCAACATATTTAAACTTTTCAATCATTATACTTGAAATAATTTATGGATTTATTAATTGATAAGAATACTCACCTTTTAACCAAATCGTTCACTTCTTACCAACATTCATATTCTCCAACACTTCACTAAATCCCCTTATCTTCACCAAATCTTTTCCGTAGACTTTTCTTTTGATTCCGGCAACACTTCCTTCTCTTTTTCTCGCTACGAAGCTTCACAAACTTGCTCCTCCTTCTTGATAGTTCAACCTCACCCTATTCCATCACTTCCTCCATCATTTCTTCACTTTTTAGATGCTAAACCATGTTTAAATGGTATTCTAAGGTCTTTGGCAAAGTTTGGTGGTGTTTGGAGTTGATTTGAAATGGTTTTGAAAAAGTTAGTAAGCATTTGGAAGAGAAAAAGAAGCCATTAAAGAGCTTCAAGGAGGAAGAAGAAGAAGGTAGAAATAGTGCGAAATTTGTGAAAGAAATGGTAGGTATTTATGGAAAAAGAAATGAAGTGGTAAATTACCAAAATATCCCTTTACCAAATTACCAAAATAACCTTACTTACTTATAAAGTAATCTTGTTTTTTTTAACACTTAACATCATATTTCAAATCATTACTTTATGTCATTTTCACTTAAATATTAAGTAAAGTAAGTAATAATTATGTTTCTTTGATTTGATGTTTTACTTTTTGACTTTTGTACTTGTTTTTTCTTTTTGTGCTTACTTTTTCTTAATTGTTTTCTAGAAGTTTCTAAACTTGTTTAGTAAAAGTAAACTTGATTAGTGAAATAATTAATACTTACACTATTTGAATATATGTTCCTATATAAGAAAATAAAGGTGCGACGACGTTGCGACGATTTTTAATCGACAAAACGTCGTTTTTCGACAAAATGTTTTACGGTCATGTTTTGACGTTTTAGTTAAACTATTTATTTATGTAAACCAAAATTAAAAATGAACTTTTTACTTCTTTAAATAAATTAAAGTATGTCTCTTTATATTTTAAAATCATATTTAAATAATATTAAAATCTCTAATTTTACGGTGTATGTAAAACTGACAAAATGCGATAAAATTTAGTTATTTTTGTTAAACGATTATTAACATACTTTTAAATCTTTTACTATACTTTTATTATCTTTATTAGACGTTTTCAATGATATTTATCTTTTTAAATAAATATTTAAACCTATTTATTTAAGCATTTATTTATTTTTAACAAAACTTAACGTTTGTTGGTTTGTTGTAAAATCCAAATTTATACTTTTTAAATTATCAACTATAAGAATAAATAATTTCTCTATTATTATCTATTATATATAACTTGTTTATTTAAGTTTTAAACCTTTTTAAATTTAAAACAAACGAAATCTCTCATTTTCGAAGTAGCGAAGTTACGGGTCGTTACACTTAGTATGTAGCTTTTGTATGTGTTTCATCATATATAATATATGTCATTTTTGAGTTATCTATTCGTATTACATTCTCCCCCTTTTAAAAGAATTTCGAGACGAAATTCTTTTAAAAGGGGGAGAATGTAACGACCCATAATTTAATCACTTTAGGTATGAATATTTGATATATTTCTAAAATAATTAATTAAAGGATTTTATAACTCAAATAGATCTATTTTAAGTAATAACTAATGATGATAAAGTTGTTTTAATATTTGGTTTACAAAAATAGTTAGTTCGGAGAAAAATCGAAAATATGACCGAAAACCTTTTTCGAATTTTCGACTTTTCATCGTCTAGAAATTGTCGGAATATGTTGTGTACATTAGAGTATATACACATGCATATATATAAATAACATATTCTTTGGTTAAGGAAGTGATTAGAGTTAAATAAGTTTAAAGTAAGTCAATAAAGTGGATTTTGACTTTTTTTCAAAATATAAAAAGATATAAGAGCACAAAAAGTAAGATTCTTAGTACATTTTATAGGACTTGAAGTGATGGAGAAGTGAGGGAGGTGGGTTGCGTGTGGAATAAGGGTGGAGGTGGTGAGGTGCCACCATTTTGGTAAAGGATATTGTATATTTTATTATTAAAGGTATCTTAGTAATTTCCCTTGTTCATTTTATATAAAAGTGATTCAACTTTTCCATTTCGAACTTTACTTCATTTTTTTTCATTTCTAACTCTTACTTCTTCCTTTCCAAGCTTCCCTCTTCTTTTCCATGGCTTCTCTAAAGCTTTCAAATTTAAAATCTCTTCTTTTTCCACTTTAGATCCTTAAAACATTGTTTAAAATGCATTCTTTCTTCTCTACTTCTCCTATCTTCCAAAACAAAACCTAAAACTCCCTTTTCTTCCATGGCCGAGCCCAACTCTACCTAGGCTGAGCCTATCTCCACTTTCTGAGGTCCCACAAACTAGGCTTTTAAAAAAGAAAAA
Source organism: Allium cepa (assembly GCA_030765085.1). NCBI lineage: Eukaryota > Viridiplantae > Streptophyta > Magnoliopsida > Asparagales > Amaryllidaceae > Allium > Allium cepa. Next base: position 790,367,520 of record CM060945.1, on the reverse strand, counting down.
CTAGGTCCATGCGTCAGTGCAAAAGTCATGGTAGTTTTGACTTGAATCTGTGTTGGATTAGGTGAGTAAAGCTCCTTTAAAAATCAAGATTTAAACTTTCTTATTTGTGATAATGATATTAGTTAGTTATTTATGTTTATGAGTGTTTGAAAGTGATGTTGTTTGGTTTGGTTCATGCTTGAAGCAGATGGCATATGTGATTTTGCAGATGACTTGAAATGTAGTCGAAGTACTTAAAGAATAATTTGCAAGTGATAATATTTCCTTTTTTTATGGATGACATTTACATTTTTATATAAGAATGCATATAAATGGTTATATGTTGATTGAATGTTAACACACTTGAATTAGTTTATATTTCGACATCGAGATCCCATATTCCTTTAAAACTAGTTAACCTTTTGTTTTCTAAGAGTGTTTTCAAAAGGTTTTCTAAGCCTTACCTTTTGTTTTCAAAACCTTTCTACAAAGTTTATAAAGTGGTCTAAATATACAAGAAAAATATTTAAAAGCTATTTGATTTACAAAACAAATTTAAATGTTACGGTCCATATAGCGATAGTCGCTATGGATATAATTTATAAATCGATAATCTTTATGTAAATTAAAAAAGGTTTCTACTTTAGATATTTTTAAAAGTAGAAATATTGCGGTTAATATGAGCAAAGACGTTAACTGTAGAGTGATGAGTGAAATAAAATGGAAACTTATGTTAAATAAAATACATGAGGGAATTGTTGATTTAACATAAAGAATAGGTATATGAAAGTACAAGAATTTGTTTGAAATTTAAAATATAATGAACTCGAATTTTATTACTGTTGTAATTAAATGTTGGAATTAATTTAGTATTTAAATCTTAGGTTTAACATGAAAAATTAGATTTCAAAGGAAAACAATTGGATTAATTATCTTTCTATGCTTTAAGAGTTAATAATTGTAATTAATATCAATTAAATCTTGTCACTAATAAGAAATAGAAGTAAATGATAATTAATTAGTGATACGTGAAACTTACGTTTGAGAAATATTACGTTCAAATTGTAAGAACTCAAATTTGTTTAAAAATTTACTTTTATTTTACTGCATATATATTTATACCTAAATATAATTTTATGTTTTAGATCCAATTATATCATTAAAAAAATGGATTATTTGGGTTTGAACTCTCATACGGTATTAAATCAAATGTTAATAAGAGATTGTAAAGGGGGTAAACTAGATTTACACTTGACTATTTACTTTTCACTTAGACTTGATTAGATATAAGTGGCGATAAAGAGATGTGTGTGTGTATTCATACACCTTCTTATATTACCTCGTTTATGATGTCATATTTTTAATGTATATTAATGCATTCCTAGTAAAACATTCAATCGAAGTAAAACATTCAATCGAAATATTAACATGTTTTTTTAAATTCCAATCTAATCAGAGAGAGAGAGAGAGAAAGAGATAAAAGGTTCTTAATGTTGTATATTTCCCTTAATTAATTACACAAATTTATGTAGAGAATTTATTTTCATTTATTATGTGTTAATTAAATCTTTACTGGATGTCAATTTTAGTATGTTTGGGGTTAACAAAATTAATTGAGTGAACAAATGTTTTTAAAATTTGAATTTCAAAAGTTTGTTTATAGCGTAGAGTTGGTCCATTCATTCCCTTTCTAATTAATAATTAGTGTAGAGTTGGTCCATTCATTCCCTTTCTAATTAATAATTGCCACACTTTTTTTCGTTGTATCCTCATTTGTCCCATTAATCCTTTCCATTTACATTGTCCGAAGCTTTTCATTTCGCAAATGTGAACTACTTTTATATTTTTAATTCTTTCCTTCACCTCTTTTTAGTACTTCTACTTTTAAAAAGGTTGTTCATATTTTACTTTATTTCAATACCTAGTTTGTTCATATATACTTTATTACATTTTCGTTCAATTTCAAACTTCATTTCCTGAAGCCTCATTTCAATTATTTCTAATTAATAACAGCCTCTTTTTTCAAATTTCAATGACCCTAAATCTAACTCTAACCTTATAAATAATATATGATGCAAACGAAACTCTAGCCTCCATTCTAATCTTTTTCTTTTTTCTTTTTTCTTTTTCCTCTTCAAATCTTCTTCTTCTCTCTCATTTTTTTTCTTCTTCAAATCTTCTTCCTCTTCAAATCTTTTTCTTTTTCGAACTTTCTTCTTCCTTTTCAAATCTTGATCTTCTCTTTCATTTTGAGTTCTTCTTATTTTAATCCTTTCTTATTCAATTCTTCCTTTTCAGTTCTTCTTCCTTTTTTCAAACCTTATATATATATATATATATATATAACAATAAGGTAAATTAAAGTAAATCAAACCAAAAGTAAAATTTAGGAACAAAGTTGGCAATCAAGAAGGAGGCTAAGGAAGCCTAGAGAGGAGCTATTGATTAAAAGTCTATTATTTTCATATTTGTATGAATGTGAGTGATTAAGCCCACTCACGCAATACTAAATTTTCTGATGCTAGTTAAATTGAAATCATGAAGTGATTGATTGTTGTTTGGTAGTTTAAATTTACATTTACATTTAATTTGAATTTGAATTTTATATTGAATTAAATTGACATTCAAATTAGTATTGAATTTAATTTCTAGTTAAATGCCGACAATTGATAACTAGTAACTGTTATGATATCTTGCTTGATTTGGATGTTGATTGCAATTGGATGTCTACTGATTGATACGTTGGATGTATGGTTGTTTATTTACTTGGACATATCATTGTTATTACCCTATCTATTATTTGATATCCTATAAATTGTCATATGTAATATTCAAAATGAACTAAGACATATACTGAAACAATATATGCCTATGTCATTTAGAGATGGGTTGAAATGATATATATCCATCCATGTAATTAAAATTGAAATAACTAATCACTTGGCAATAGGGTATAAAATTATATATAGACACCGGATTTGGCTAAATTAAATGGTTACAAATCTTAAATTTGAATTGGTTTAAATGATATTGTTTTAAAGAAAATAAGGTAGCGTTTGGTTTGTTGTTTTTAGTTTTAGGTTTTCGTCCATATAAAAATGCACTTGATGCATGTATATTGCCGAAAATGACCAATTTAGAAAACTAAGTTAACGTTCAAAATAGAAAACAACTATTTAATATTTTCCATGTTTTCGGAAATAACGCAAGCATGTGGAACAATCCATTCTTCTATCGTCTCTCTATCCCATTCGTCCTCTCATCCGTTTTTCTTTCATCCCTTCCACCGTCCCTCCATTCTTCTCTTACTTAACATACATATTAAAAATCAAAAACACAAAATTCATTTTTAAACCAAACACTGCATAAAATTTGGAATTATATGAATTGAAATATTTTCTAATTTGAGATTTGAGATGTTGAAATTGAAACTGTTTAAAGGATTGATTTGAAATCTTAAAGTTGAAATTGGGATATGATCTACATTTTACAAAATCTAATTATATTAAAGGTTTAAATTTTAATTTAAACTTTGAATTTAATTTAAGTAAAATGGTTTAAATTGGTATTTCCATGTTTTGGATGTGAAATGGACTTGAACTAAATTGCTTAAAAATGAGAAACTGAATTGAAACTTTCAGTCATTTGAATAGAACCGTTTAAATTGAATTTGAAGTAAAGTTTGAAATCGTTTCGAATTGAGGCTGATTTAAATTAAATTTTGAATATGAAGGTAACTTGAATTAGGAGTCGAAAAATTGAATTTATTGTGATTTGGAATTTTAACCCGAGGTCGAATTTTTGTGAAAGAAGAAATAGTTTTAATATAAACTATTTTAATATATAGTATTTTAATAATCAAATTATTTTAATATATAAACTATTTTAATTGTTAAAACTACTTTCAATCCTTAGAACTATTTAAATTATTCCAAATTATTTTTCAATATTAAAATTATTTTAATCATCTAAACTATTTTTCAATATTAAAACTATTTTAATTATCCATACTATTAAAAAACTATTTTAATTATCCAAACTATTTTTAATATTCAAACTATTTTAATTTTTCAAAATCATTTTCAATATTCAAACTATTTTAAAAGGGAAACTATTTACATTTAGATCATTGATTTAAATACGGATGCTTTGATATGTAGGTATAACCTATTTTGAATTCAAAATGATTTTGAAGTGAATCTGATATTTTGATATGAAATGTGACTTGTTCTTAAAATTTAAAAGAACAATAAGTGTGTAAAATGAAGTTTGGTTGTTAAAGAGATTGGGGCCGGATGAATGATATGCTCTCTATTATTATACCGAAACCAATTTAATAACTGTGTACGCGGTGGATGTTATCCAGAATGTAGAGAATATTGTCGGCATTTATTGGAATGAAAAAAAAAGGACAATGATGGACGATCCCGACACTTGTGTCAATTTGAAATTACTAAAACATGAGCCTGTGTTTGGCCAAGGTGTTAGCTACCTTTAGGGGCCCTCGCTCCTTCGTACTACTATATTGATTTTGACTCGATCGGTGCACCTTGATTTGATTTTGAGGTGGTGGACTCGGTCGGCAATCGTTGCAGTGATGTGTTATGACCAGCCAGAAAAGATAAACTGGTAGAATCTTACTTTGGACATTATGTCGCGTTCCTTATCATACTTTTATCCTTATACGCATCCACTATGATTTTGTTTTAGTACGGTACATATATGGGACTCACTGGCTATCGACATTACTGGTTGTGTTACAGCACCTCCATAGACAACCTGCTTAAAAATGTGTTAAGGGGGATCAATGTAAAGCCTTAAGGCTATTTTAATACTTTAATTTACTGATAGATACTACATATATAGTGTTCTTACTACATATAGATAGTTTGACGGATCTTTAGGAGATGGAAAATCTTGTAACATCTTTTAAGTTATTGCACTCATGTTCTACTCTTGATAGGAGATGGAAAATCCCGTAAACATCTCTGAAGCTGTTACACTCATATTTACTTATTACTGATTTAATTTACATAAGAACTTTTAGTTCTGACTTGAGCGTTTTTTCTTTTCATTACGTTCGTGTCAGCCTAAGTATTTCAGCGTTGAAGACGTTATTCCTTAAAGATGAAGATGGAGTTTGCTAGACCGCATTTACTATTATTATTCCGCTGTATTATTTTGGTATGTTTGTTGATTGTACGTTGATTATGTTGTAAAAATTGAAATCAAATGTATATTGTAAAACAGCTTCATGAAATATTTATTTGATAATTATATTTTATCATTCCGCTGCGAGATTCTGTGTATTGTTTTCCTTCTTTTCTCTTATTTTCTTATTAAACCCCATTGATAATCTACCCTTTTGAATGATTTGAGTTAAACATGTGTAATTTATTATTGACTTGCATCATCCAAAAAAGGTGGGTCATCACAGCCACTATCTTTTAAAAGATGATTTAAATACAACGGATTTCTTCGTCTGCGCTATTAAGTAGTCAAAAAAATATGTAAATAGTGCTAAATGTTGACATGTTTTATGCAAAGTAAGTCATCTTCTATTTAACACTAAAAGCCAATGAGTAGACTATCCTCTATCTGTGAGATCTAGAACCAAAGTTTCTAGGTGAGGAATAGAGAAGTCGAAATGTCAAAAAACATGATACGTAGAAGAGGGTTAATTTCAATAAATGGATCGTGATTAATTAAGTATATAATATCTAGTTTTTCCTATATAAATCTATACTTACGCTCGATAATGGATTTGTTCACTATCAATAGTTTGACCAGTTTTAAAATTATCGATTGTTGGTTTGAAGAGACTGGGATCGGGTAAGCGTGAGTTATTCGAAAACCATTTTAAACCAATTTAAGCGTTTGAACTGAAGATATCTTAAATATGATGCAATCGAAGATGGAGCTCTTTGAAGTGCAAGGGCTACTTGCTATTAATCATGCGGGTGACTCCCAAAAGAATGTAGTGGAAGTAATACCTTCAGTTTGTTCATATCCGAAACAACTTGTATGGACGAATGTTGACATTGCATTGTTGACATTGAGGGCAGTGTTAGCACTCTAAGTCGGATCGCTATATAAAATGTAAAATATAGTCTCGAGCCTCACCACCCGGTAATGACTAAAACAGGGAAGATGCGGCAGGCCTTCGTGGGTTGCACCCATCAAGGTATAATCATCATCCGATCTTAGATCGATATTTATAGATTTATGCATGCTAGTGGTAATGGTACGGTTGTTGATCGCAACCAGGGTGGTGACATATCTCATGCTATCCAATAAGGGATGGGTCAGTCCTATGTTGATCGGGAGTCATAGGGTGGCCCACGATACATTTTTCAAGAGATGTACCGAGGCAGATGATACCCTAGTAGCTTTGTCATTATATAGAATCAATTCTCCAATAAGTGTCTTATGGGCTTAGTTGTGCCTAAGTATGTTGGAATGTGAGATGCAAGTCTTTCAGCTATGTTTTTTATTTATTTTAAGTCGTAAATATTATTATAATATCACTGGATTTTCTATTTGAAATGTTCTGATTATCGTAAGGTAAAAACTCGTTTGTGTTTATGTGCGGCGTGGTCTTATGAGTTACTTTTATACCTTTAAAGTGATTTATAAGTATAACAATTCAGTTGTTATGAGTTTACTCATACTAAACTCATGTCTGACCTGGAGTATTTCTTTTTTTCATTAAAACTCTTGGGTATTCAAATTTGTATGAGTAGTCAAGTTATCCAGCTTCTTGCGGATGCATTTTGGAGGAGTGTAGAGCAGGTGGCCTCGATGTTATCTAGCTATCTATTTATTTCTGCAATGTTTGTATAGTATGTATCAACATTGTAAGGGAAGACAGTTATAACTACCTCTATTTGAAGTTGGTTCTGTTGTAACTCTGATGTTTATTTGGTAGTGACTGTATGTATTATCTTAAGTTCTATTATATATGATTTTCTAACTTTGTGAGATTCTGTGTTTCTTTCTTTTTGTTTTTCTTTTTACCCCAGCGGCTTGTCTTTCAAACACCTAGATGATCGATACACGAATACCCTGGATGTATTAAGTGTCATCTTTAGGAGTAAGAAACGCGGATCGTTGCACATAACTTTAAGAGTCTAAGCATATCTTAGCGGGTCAAGGCGCTACCTAAGTGAGCACAGGCATCGCTTAGGTAGTCTGGCCGTGTAAAATAGCTACCTAGTCCCGCAAGTGAGTGGGTACGCATGGTCAAGCCCTTGGGCGCCGTCTAGCCCGATTTCTACAGCAGTGTTATTAATCGTCATTATTATTTAATAATTTACCAATGGCATTGCATCGTGTGATAAGCAAAACCTAATCAACATACCACGATGAGATTGCACACAGGACAACCCTGTACACTCAGAGCACCAACCGTGTAGGGCTAAGTTCATTGGCCCATGCAATTGGGATCGGTCCTGTTACAGATTTTTTTATAGTTGTTGAACCAATTGATGTCAACACGGTAGCAAGCAGAAGTGTTGTTACCATTAGTCACATGATTGTTGAGCTTCGCTTGCACACACGACTTATATTCAATAAATACAAGGAATCTCTCCGACCTAGCCGTTTGCAACCATGCTACCACAAACACAACCACTCGTCCTTCATAAAATATGCCATTGAAGAGTTGTTATTTTTTATGTATCAAACAATGGATATCATTAAAAAGCTTACAAAACGCTTGAAAATATGGTTCATGCATAAAATATGACTAGATAACCGATACCCAATCATGCGTTTACTACATAAAAATATTACTTAAGTGCAACATTATTTATTTCAGTTAAAATGCTTGAAAACTTATAAAACAGTTATAACTCTACAATTATGCTTTTAAGTACCGTTTTCAAATGCAGTTAAACAAACAATAAAAAATAATATGACTTTTTATATATCAAAGATGCATGTCATTAGAAAAGTTGCTAAATTTGTGGTTCAATAGTGACAACGGTTTATAATCCCAATCTTCTATAAGAAGTTATTCCGAGTTCAAATATGCGACGGGTGATTACAGAAGTGGAGTATAGGATGGAACAATGAATTGAGGACTCGGGGTATCAATATTAATTTGAAGGCATAAATCATATAAAATATCTAATTTTACAACATATAGTTATATAGCTGGCTGATATCTCGTTATGTCTATTATTATAAAGAGTTAGCGATGATTCATGAGTCAACTTGTGAGGTTGGAAAGCTAATAAACAACATATAATGAGGAAGTTTTGTTGGCAAGGTGTTAGTTAAATATTAACGTAGTTAAGTTGAAATGAAGTACAAATCATTGAAAAATGATTGAGGATTAGTCAATACTTAGGAGGGAGGTTCGAGTGTACGTACTTTTAATATTTAACTAACAATCTAGGAGATGGTTACTGCAACTGTCAATATAAAACAGTAAAGAGTATTGAGTATAAAAGAAGCATCATTTATATATGCACAACAAGATTAGATATATAATGGTAAGAGGAGACAAGTGGATAAGATGTAGATAAGAGTGTGGGACTATCTTAAAATGTGGAACTTAAGCTTGTTTATGATTGTATTTTCAGTTTCAATTTTTAGGTAATTCATTTGACTTCAATGAACTGCATTATATCTAATGTAATATTCAATACAGAAGCATATGCATTTAAAATTTTAAATCTTGTGTTAATAACTTGTGAGGACATCTATATAGAAATCATTTTCTTTCTAGAGCCCATTTGATTTGACTACTACATATTTTACAACTACTTGAAAAATAGGTTTGAACAATGATTTCTTTCAGAGTTTTCTAAGTGAATAGTAAAACATAAAAGTTGATAAATAAGCTGAAATTGTAGTAAACTTTACCTGTGAAAGTTGAAAAGAGTCGTCCCCACTGAGCTGGTGTCCGTGACCAATTTCTCCATAACCTGTAAATAAAACAGTTAAAAGACGATTGAAGAAAAAGACCAAAAGTACAACGAGAAAATGAAGTGGAAAAGGATAGGGATTCATGTTAAGCAGAAGATAAGCAAGTCACGTATTATATGGATCAGACGATGGTGATGTTCTACAAATGGACATTTCAATCAAGCTTTCATGTGAAAACAATATAATTTCTATCAGCATATCTGACTTAATAGTCATCTAATCAAACTAAGTTACTGTGTAACATGAGTATATAAAATATCTAACTTAGATTAAGACTGATACGACCACACAGCGGTAACTGTATAATTTTGAGAGAAAAAAAAACAAAATAAGTGCTATAGCTTTTAATTAATTTTAGTTAATCATAGATAATGATAATATGTTCGGCAAAAAATTATTGAAAAATGTGCAATATAGAACATATGTAATTAAACAAGCTGTGATCTTATAATTTTGCATTTAAAAACAACCTACTCAACTCCTTCATTGAGTATGTAAACACACAACTCACAGCTGTTCGTTCATCAATTCGAAACGGAAAAAAAATGTGTCAACATTATAACAAGCATCCCCCAATTAATTGAAATATAAAGAGAACTTAAAAATAAATACAAGCATAATATAGTATTCAACATTTGACCCACTAACTCCCAACAATTTTTGCTAGTGTTCATTTCTTGATTCAAAGTTGCAGATGGCCAATGTTAAATTTCACTAAAAGAAACAAACCTCTTCTATCCTGAAATTAAAAAAAATTAAGAGTGTCAACATAGAAGAAAATATTGATGTTTATATGACTAACTTATACAAAGCATATGTACACATACATGATGATTATACTCAAATTGATACAGCTTTTTAATACTTCCAGCATAATGCTAATATATAGCTGGATTAAGCCTCGCATTTTATTGTTTTATAATACATATGCATAGAATCCACTTAGAAACAAACTCTTGAACACTAAATCATATAAGATTAGTGCTAAGACAATAGTACTTTAGTGTCTATAATATTAAGTTAGAACAAAATCATGCAGCAAACTAACTATAAAGTATGAACTATAATACACACCAATTTGATAATAAAAACCGTAATTTGTGACATGTAGTACAAATTTATTAGTTCGCTTGCATCCGATGGCTCTCTACAACAAGGGAAGTTACTCATCTATGTTTATGCTTCTTCTTAGTGTAAGAACTGTATCAAATCTTCTTGAGTTATTGTTCTAAAAGCACGCTTTTCAATACTAACGTAAGTATTTTGGTTAGCAGTAGTGCTAATAGTGAATTTTTCAGATGGAAGCTGTAGGCGTGCGTCTGCGGTCTGCCCATGAAGTTCGCTTTGCAGGATCCATGATATCTAATCCAAGAAACATTTATAATTCTACTATATTGTTTCAAACAAAAAGTTAGACTGTATGTATTTTTTAATAGGAACTTTTATAAAATGTTGTCTTTTTAAGTTTCAAAATACACAGCCGCTCCATTCAAAAACAAATTTCAAAAAACACATGTTTCTAATTTCAGGCAAAATGCAAATATTTACACTTTCCCATTTGCGCCAGAAAGTGCAAATGTTTGCAAAAAAAAAACTGCAACTATTTACAGAAAAAATCAAAAATTTGCAAACAAAAAAGGCATGTGCCTTTCCCTAAAAAAAAAGGTGCAAGTGAATGGATAAGTATCGGCTCTTTCTCACTTTTGCTACACTTCAATTCCCCCAATTTCAACTACATGTTTCGTTTTAAATAATATTGTTTTTCTATCCTGAAGTGACAAAAAGAAGAAACTATGTTTGTTGGAATATAAACTTGATTTATTGGTTTCTAGAGAATCCTTGTATTATGTTTAAATGGGGTGAGAGTTCTAGAATTATGTTTTCTTTGTAATCAAGTAAAGTATTTCTAGAATTATGTTTTCTTTGTAACCAAGTAAAAGTATTTCTAGAATTATATTTTCTTTGTAATCAAGCAAAAGTAATGCTAGAATGATCTATTAGGGACTATAAATAGAGAAGCTCTCATCTCATTTGTAATCAAGCAATCCAGCAAAGGAAAAATAATATTAAAGCATTATTTGTGAGAACAAGTTTCTTCTCTCAAGTCTCCAACCTTTTTTTAAATATATATTTCAACAAAGTGGTATCAGAACCAGGTTTAGGGATGACTTCCAACAATATGTTGCAACCTCAACTTCCTCGTTTGATGGGAAAGAATTATAATCAATGGAGCATTCAAATGAAGGTCTTGCATAGCTTTCAAGATCTTTGGGAGATTGATGAAAATGGATATGAAGAACCGGAGAATCAAGCAACACTTTCAACACAACAATTGAATACTTTGAAAGAGATTCGAAAGAAGGACAAGAAGGCTCTTTATTTTATCTATCAAGCGTTGGATGAAGCAATTTTTGAAAGGATCTCTTCAGCATCAACATCAAAGGAGACATGGGACATCCTCAACAAGGCGTACAAAGGTGAAGAAAAGATAAAGATGGTAAGACTTCAAGCTCTAAGAGGTGGGTATGATTTACTCAAAATGAAAGAAAGTGAATCGGTGGAGGAATTTTATAATAGAACTATTTCTATTGCTAATCAACTTCGAATCAATGGTGAAGAAATTTCGGATAACAGAATTATTGAAAAAATTCTTCGAAGCATGACAAGGAAATTTGAGCATGTGATTGTTGCTATTGAAGAATCAAAAAATTTGAATGCTCTCTCTTGAAGAATTGTTGGGCTCACTACAATCTCATGAGCTTCGTATCAAACAACTTGATTTCTCTCCTTCTGAGCAAGCTTTTCAAATTCGAGACACCAACCGTGGTGGATTTAGAGGAAGAGGTGGAAGATCATCCCGTGGTAGAGGACAAGGAAGATGCCAAATTCAAAGCGAAAATTCAAGTCCATCTCAAGGAGGAAAAGGAAGAGGTCGTGGAAGATACAGTGGAAGAGGAAGAGGTAACTCTTATAATATTCAATGTCATTATTGTCATAAATATGGACATATGAAAAAGGATTGTTTTAAAAGAATTAATGATGAAAAAGATAATTCTAATTTTCTACATGAGAATTTGGAGACACAAGATGAAAGTATGCTTCTTACTTGTAATGTTCAAGAAGCTTCTTTTGATGATATATGGTATATTGATAGTGGTTGTAATAACCACATAACCGGAAATAAAAGTTGCTTTGTGAATTTTGATGAAAGTTCCAACGAAAAATCAAGACAGGTGATAACAAAAGGCTCATTGTCAAAGGCAGTGGCGATATTCCGATACGGACAAAGCAAGGTACAAATTATATTTCTAATGTTTATTATGTTTCCGATCTTAAATACAATCTTTTGAGTGTTGGGCAACTTTTAAAGAAGGGACATAATGTGAATTTCAAAAATGAATTATATGAGATCAAAGACAGAACTGGTGTTTTTATTGCAAAAGTGAAGATGACACCAACAAAAATATTTCCGTTGAAAATTAAAAATGAAGCATTTCCATGTTTTGCTAATATTGTTAATGACAAGTCATGGCTTTGGCATCTTCGTTATAATCACTTGAGTTTTAGCACTCTATTCAAGATTTGCAAAGATCATATGGTGAGAGGCATCCCAATATTAGCAAACAAGATCAAGTATGTGAAAGTTGTGTTTTTGGCAAGCACCATCGAGATCCATTTCCAAAAGAAAAGGCACGGCGAGCAAAAAATCCTTTGGAGCTAGTGCATTGGAATTTATGTGGACCTATGCGCACAAACTCTCTTAGAGGTAATCGGTATTTTCTCACTTTTATTGATGACTATAGTCGCAAGATGTGGATTTACTTTCTCAAAGAAAAATCTCAAGTATTTGAAGTATTCAAGAATTTTAAAGCACCTGTGGAGAAGCAAAGTGGTTTTTCTATAAAGACGCTCCGATCCGATCGTGGTAGAGAATATATGGCGGAAGAATTCGAAAATTTCTTAAAGGATCATGGCATTCATCATCAACTAACGGTCCGCTCAACCCCTCAACAAAATGGGGTGGCCGAAAGAAAAAACCGTATCATCATGGAACTTGTTCGAAGTATGTTGAAGATAAAAGGATTGCCTAAAATATTTTGGGTCGAAGCTGTAGCATGTGCATGTTATGTTCTCAACCGTGCGGCAACTAAAAGTGTTCAAGGAAAGACTCCACAAGAAGCATGGAGCGGTCACAAGCCATGTGTCTCCCACTTCCGAATTTTTGGAAGCATTTGTTACTCTCATGTGCCGGATGAAAAGAGAGGAAAACTTGATGACAAATCTGAAAAGTGCATCTTTGTTGGCTATAGTGAAAGATTCAAGGCATATAAATTATATAACCCCATCAAAAGAAGGCTATTATTAGTCGTGATGTAATTTTCAATGAGGAAGAAGCATGGGAATGGAAAAATGAGAAAAAGAGTACAAGTATCTTGCTTGATAATGATGCATTTAAGCCAATTGAAGAAGAAGGATCGACACCACCTACTCCACCATCTAATTCTCCTTCAAGCTCATCATCTTCAAGTTCAGAATCAACACCTAGAAGGACAAGACCTCTTGCGGAGATTTATGGAGAAATAAGAAGAATTTTAGAAGATGAATTTGTTGATTTTGCTTTATATGCAACTGCGGATCCAGTTGATTTTGAAGAAGCCGCCAAGGAAGACAAATGGAAACAAGTCATGGATCAAGAAATTGATGCAATTGAAAGGAACCAAACATGGGAGTTGGTTGAAATACCTGAAGGAAAGAAACCCATTAAAGTCAAATGGGTTTACAAGACAAAGTTGAATGCACGAGGTGAAGTTGAAAAACATAAGGCACGATTAGTTGTGAAATGCTACAAGCAAAAGTATGGTATTGATTACAAAGAAGTTTTTGCTCCCGTGGCACGTCTTGAAACAATTCGTTTGATAATTTCATTGGCCGCTCAAAATAAGTGGCAAGTTTATCAAATGGATGTTAAATTTTCTTTCTTGAATGGAGTACTACAAGAAGAGGTGTACATTGATCAACCTTCCGGCCATGCAATAAAGGATGAAGAGCATAAAGTCTATCGGTTGAAGAAGGCATTGTATGGCCTTAAGCAAGCCCCTCGTGCATGGTATAGTCGCATAGATGACTATTTTGTGAAGATGGGATTCAAGAGGTTTCCATTTGAGCATACTCTTTACATCAAGGAAAACAAAGGTAACTTCTTCATCATTGGTTTATATGTGGATGATTTGATTTTTACGGGAAATAGTCTTGATAATATTAAAGAATTTAAAAAAAGTATGATGCAAGAATTTGAGACGACCGACTTGGGTCTATTTCATTACTTTATTGGTATTGAAGTAAAGCAAGATAATGATGGTATATTTATCTCTCAAGAAAAGTATGCAAAAGATTTGATGAAGAAGTTTAGAATGGAAGAGGCAAAGCCAATTAGCACTCCAGTTGAAGTTGGCTTAAAACTAACCACTCGGCCGGACATTACATATGGTGTGAGCTTGATTAGTAGGTTCATGGAGCAAACAAAGAAGACACATTGGGATGCTGGAAAAAGAATTTTGAGATATGTGCGTGGAACACTTGGGGATGGAATTTATTATCAGAAGATAAATGATCCTAAGGTGCTTGCATATTGTGATAGTGATTGGGCCGGAAGTGTTGATGATAGTAAAAGTACTTCGGGAAATGTTTTCTACTTTGGATCAAGTGCAATCACGTGGATGTCAAAGAAACAACAAGTTGTGGCTCTCTCAACTGTCGAGAAAGAATATATTTCACTATCTTTAGCTAGTTGTCAAGCTTTATGGATTAAATGGGTGCTAGAAGAACTTAAGCATGCTCCAAAAGAAAATCCACTTATATATTGTGATAGCAATTCTGCTATAGCACTCACCGAAAATCCAGTTTTTCATGAGAGGAGTAAGCATTTAAGAATCAAGTATCATTTCATTCGAGACTTGGTTGGGAAAGGAGAAGTAGTTGTCAAGCATTGCAAGACGCAAGATCAAATTGCCGAAATTTTAACGAAGCCTTTGAAGTTGGATATATTCAAGGAGTTAAAGAAGAAATTTGGTATGCGTAAAAGTTTAGCTCAAAGGGGGGCAAATCAAGTTTAAAGGGGGGTGTTGGAATATAAACTTGATTTATTGATTTCTAGAGAATTCTTGTATTATGTTTAAAGGGGGTGAGAGTTCTAGAGTTGTGTTTTCTTTGTAATCAAGTAAAGTGTTTTTAGAATTATGTTTTCTTTGTAACCAAGTAAAAGTATTTCTAGAATTATGTTTTTTTGTAATCAAGCAAAAGTAATTCCAGAATGATCTATTAGAGACTGTAAATAGAGAAGCTCTCCCCTCATTTGTAATCAAGCAATCTAGCAAAGGAAAAAATAATATTAAAGCATTATTTGTGAGAACAAGTTTCTTCTCTCAAGTCTCCAACCTTTTTTTTAAATATATATTTCAACAACTATGTTATTCAAATCGGAACATGTGGTTGAAATCTGGAAAAATTTGAGGTGTGGGAAAAGTGAGTGGGGACCGATCCTCCACACAAACGCATATATTATATAACGTGAGATTAATTTCAGATTTAACTTCCGAAAAAACTTTACCAAAAAAAAATAAAGGTGGAATTTAAACTTTTTTTTTGAGGTAGTTGCAAGATATTATATAAAAATAATTAATTAAGCATGCACTTTCGAATTCAATTTTTAAAATACAAGTCTTCAAAGGAATGTTAATAAATTAGACAGTCCTTTAGCTGCCACACACACAGATATATACATACATACATATACATATACATATATATGTAGAAACATTGGATTGATTTCATATTTAACTTCCGAAAAATCATTACCGAAAATAAAATAAAGGTGGAATTTAAACCTTTTTTCAGGTAGTTGCACCATATTAGATAAAAATAATTAAATTAAGCATGCACTTTCGAATTCAATTTTTAAAATATAAGTCTTCATAGGAATGTTAATAAATTAGACAGCCCTGGGATGCCCCACCTCTATACTCACACTAGCCAAGGACACTATGGGATAATGCCGTCGACTAACACGAAAAATAAGGCTGTTGAGGATCGAACATCCGTGTAATTGCTTTGTGCGAGTACCGATATGTCAGATAGTATAACAAGCATTTCATTTTAAGAGAAAATCCGACATATCAAGTACAAACTCAAAGCTAATACACAGTAGCTATGTGGACTTCGAAAACAAATATAGAAATAAGCATAACTCAAATCAGTCACAGATATTCATATCACGAAGGCGGAAACAGATATGAATATATCACATAAAAGTGTACATTATAGTAGTGATCATACAAGATCCACTACATCACAAAAGAATAGGTACAAGTGCTAGACAAAAGAATATGTATACATCAAGGAATCTCTATCTCGAATGTATAAAACAAAAACTACTAAACTAAGTAGTTAGCCGAAAGTTAGAAGCTAGTCACTGTTAAGAAGTCAAGTAGAAGCACCTGTAACACCTCGGTCTGACCCGAGTATTATTTAAGAAGAAAATAATAAACGGATCAGTCTAGCTATAAATATCATATAAAATGATATAGGATAAAAGATATAACAAAAAACGTATGATAATAATAATGTCATACGTGACAAGTATACATTATATAACACAAAAATCATACAATATCTCGTATGTACTCAAACACCAAAAAGAATGTCATACTCTTTAACATATTTACCAAAACACAAATATTGATAAAACTTATCAATATAAATCACAAAATTTGGTGAAACATAATTCTAGAAATCATCAATTAGAATTCCAGAAACACAAAGGGGGAGGCCTATCACAAACGGGAGCATGAAAACTCACCAACACGTGCCACAAACGGAACGCTATTTCATGGTCGCTAACCATCAATTTTGAGCCGAGACTCCACAAACGGCCCAAAGACCATGAGTCGCTACCCCACCAATTTTGAGTCGAAATTCACAAACGGGGTTTAGTCCCTGTTATCCCATTTTTTGGTCAAAACTGGAGTATCGACAAATTGGCAAGGAATGATGGAGGTCCGGATTGAAAATCGATTGGAAGCAAGGCAAGAGTTCGTTCGACACTACACTCCCCGAGTTCAAGTGTCATCCGGTACTTAAAACCCCTCGGTTTCGTCCGGAAGTTCAAGTGTTTGAGTTCGTCCGGTATTCGAACTCCACATGGTTCATTCGGCATTCTCATAAATGAAGTCTCATTCGGCATTCTCATAAGTGGAGTCTCATTCGGCATTCCCAACACGAAGTCTCATTCGGCATTTCCTGCCCCCTTCCTACCGAACCAAACTCAAAGCAACTCCTAGCCGAACCAACCTTCTCCCTGTTCCTACCGAACCAACACCTCTAAACCCACTGCCGAATGGAACTCCTAGCCTACAACTACCGGACCAAGCATAGCCAAACCATGCTACCACCGATCCAACCTACCACCGAACCCCTATCTCCACTACCTGCCGAATCACCCATGTTACCACTCACCGCCGAACCAAGACGCCGCCGAACCAGAAAGCTACCAGGCCAGATTGCTTCAGCCCAGGCCCACCAGCAGCTATATACTCCCAGGACCTCTGCCCCCTGCCTCACTCTATAAATAAAGGGGCAGGGGTACAACAATGGGGGACAAGTTTGAGAGCTCAAGCCTGGAAGGAACTTTCAAACAACTTTCGCACACTTGTACTACAAGCTTTGTACTTGTAATCGGATTGGAAAGGGAGAATAACATATAAAGTGGACGTAGGCACATTCTGGCCGAACCACTATAAATCTGTGTGTCTTTTACAGTTTAGTCCCTGCTTTTTACGTATTTGCATAAACCACCTAAATCATTACGAACAACATAAAATCAACTAAATCATACAACTTGGAGTTGTTTGCCCATCTTTTGTGCAAACATATTTGGGTTATTTGCTGAGATCTGTGATTTGTGTTTGAATATCGCTGATTTATATTCATACACTGGTGCTTTCACGGTATTGGGTGTTTGTGACCATTTTTTACGCAAACATTTTGGTGCTTTCACTGAGAAGGACCAGCACCCGCTACATCGGATAGAAGTTTGGATTTGGAAGACAATGACTAGGCAAAACAATAGAAGGCTAAGGGCTGAGAGAAGCCAACAAGGAGGAAGTCAACAAGCATCCTCCGGAGGTGAGGAAGGACCGGCTTCTATCTACATAACCCGGGATGAAATGGAAGCCATAACAAATTCACTGCAAGAGAGGTTGTTGAAAAGTCAATAGGAAATGATGCAAACTTTCTTGGAGCAAATGAGAGCTGCAGGGATGTAGAACTTAGGAACAGCTACAACGGCTGTGGATGCAGGACAAGAAGCTAGGGTTACGGAACCCAATGAAGGACAGGATACGGAGCCAGGTGGCAATCAATAAGGGCTTGGGGGCAGGCCCACAGGATTCAACACAGGAGAACCTTTGGAAGGAGTTCAACAGGCTAGAACCAACGTTGCTACTAACGAGCTACACGAAGAGTATGTACCGGAGTTCCCTCGGGGGCAACCTCCGACAGACAACGGTGGATTGGTAGATATAATCAGGAAGACTGTGCGAGGTGGTTTGACCAACGGAGACTTGGAAGGAGTAAACAGGAGTCCGTTCACTCGGGAAATAAGGATGGCTCAGAATCCACCTAAGTTCAAGCTACCTAGCGTGGAGGTATACAATGACAAGGAAGACCCTACGGATCACTTGATGAGATACACCAGACACATGGAGGTGCTGGGGGCATCAGAGGAGGTGATGGCCCGATGCTTCCCTTTGTACTTGACGGACTTAGCTGCGATGTGGTTCAGGCAGCTGGAAGAAGGATCTATCAGGACTTGGAGGGAATTGGTGGAAAGGTTTTTGGGACAGTTTAGGGTTCATGTCAAGAGACCGAAGAACGTGATGACATTGACATCGGTAAGGCAAAGGATGGATGAATCGCTTAGAGCTTTTCTAACTCGATTCAGTGCCGCAGTTGCTTCGGTGGATCGGCCCGATCCATCGATGGTTTTAGTGGCAGCAGTATCAGGAGTCAGGGAGAACTCGGATTTCAAGGTATCTCTGATACGAGATCCCCCACGGAATCTCGACGAATTCTTTCACGAGGCAGAAAGGTTCCTTCGACAAGAAGATGCGAGTACGGATTTAAAATTGAAAAAGGTTAATGCAGTTGAGGTGGGAGGACCATCCAGCAATGGTTCGGATAAAGACAAAGGAAAAAGGAAGTTGGACGGTGATTCTGGAAATGCTAGGAAGCAATGGAAGGATCCAAAGTTTTCCACATACACAGGATTGAACGAAACACTGGAGCGGATATACCTGGATACTCGAAATCGCCTTCACTACCGGAGGCCGGCTAGGAGAGAACCAACAGAACGGGAAAGGACATCGGGAAGGCACTGTCTCTTCCATGATTTGGATGGACACGACACCAACAGCTGCAGGCACTTAAAGGACATAATTGAAGAGCATGTGAGGAATGGACAGCTGCCACAATATGTTGGACCTCGGAATGCAACAGCGAGGCAGGAGCAACCGCCGCCTGCCTCAAGCTACGATGGTGGGAGGCCCAGGAATGATGGTCGGTTGATCGTCCCTTGACCAGGTTAATATGAAATAAGTAGCAAACTATTGGCAAGCAACCAAGTCATTTACACATGTACGGGGACGGAGATGGCCCCTAGGCATGCTCTGAATGATAATAAGTTGCGATGCTATGGTTTGTAAAATTTATCTTTTGCTTTTGGATTGGACACTGCTTTTCTTTTTGGTTTTCGGTTTTGGAGCTTGGATTGAGCTCCTGGTTTTTCTCGCCTTTTGATTTGGATTTTCCTCTGGACGATTATTTCCAACTTTGGATGCTGATTTGGATTTCTAGTTTTCTGGTTTTGGATTTGGATTTTGAATTTGGATTCTGGATTTGGATTTTCGGATTTGGATTCTGGATTTGGATTTTGGATTTGGATTTGGATTTTGGATAGGATTTTGACTGGATTTTTATCTGATTTTTGATAAACGGTCGTCGGGTATGGATTATACCTGGCAAGGGGTGAGTTGCTTTGCCCGAACGTGGTAAATTGACTCATTCAGGTCGTCGAGTATGGACTATGCTCGGCAAGGGTCCGGAGTGACCAGGATTCGGCCTAGGACTTAGGCCCTATATTATCAATTGTTACTTTCAGGTCGTCGAGTATGGACTATGCTCGGCAAGGGTCCGAAGGGACCAGGATTCGGCTTAGGACTTAAGCCATGGCATTTTACAGCGCCCAGTGACACTGGGCCAAGGTCGTCAACTGTGGATTACAATTGGCAAGAACCCGGAGAGGTTGGCTCAACGTCCAGGGACACTGGACCAAGGTCGTCATGTGTGGATTACGCTTGGCAAGAACCCGGAAAGAAGGTCGTCAACTGTGAATTACAATTGGCAAGAACCCGGAGAGGTTAGCTCAACGTCCAGGGACACTGGATCACGTCCGTCAGGTGTGGATTGCGCTTGGCAAGAGCCCGGAGAAGTTATGGATTTGGATATCAACCCAGAGAGGTCCTGGATTCGAATATTGGCTATTGGATAAAGATGGTTTGGGGATCGGTTGTCGAGTTCGGATGGACATGGAATTGGCTCAAGCTTTGGTCATTGGATTTGGAATTGGATATCGACTCGGAGCAGTCAAGGATGATCTACTCTGGCAATATGGCTATGAACTTTGGATATTGGATTCGGAACTATTCAAAACACGCCTTGTTATCACAAGGCATGTTTTGGGGGGCAAAGTGTTATCCCATTTTTTGGTCAAAACTGGAATATCGACAAATTGGCAAGGAATGATGGAGGTCCGGATTGAAAATCGATTGGAAGCAAGGCAAGAGTTCGTTCGACACTACACTCCCCGAGTTCAAGTGTCATCCGGTACTTAAAACCCCTCGGTTTCGTCCGGAAGTTCAAGTGTTTGAGTTCGTCCGGTATTCGAACTCCACATGGTTCATTCGGCATTCTCATAAATGAAGTCTCATTCGGCATTCTCATAAGTGGAGTCTCATTCGGCATTCCCAACACGAAGTCTCATTCGTCATTTCCTGCCCCCTTCCTACCGAACCAAACCCAAAGCAACTCCTAGCCGAACCAACCTTCTCCCTGTTCCTACCGAACCAACACCTCTAAACCCACTGCCGAATGGAACTCCTAGCCTACAACTACCGGACCAAGCATAGCCAAACCATGCTACCACCGAACCATGCTACCACCGATCCAACCTACCACCGAACCCCTATCTCCACTACCTGCCGAATCACCCATGTTACCACTCACCGCCGAACCAAGACGCCGCCGAACCAGAAAGCTGCCAGGCCAGATTGCTTCATCCCAGGCCCACCAGCAACTATATACTCCCAGGACCTCTGCCCCCTGCCTCACTCTATAAATAGAGGGGCAGGGGTACAACAATGGGGGACAAGTTTGAGAGCTCAAGCCTGGAAGGAACTTTCAAACAACTTTCGCACACTTGTACTACAAGCTTTGTACTTGTAATCGGATTGGAAAGGGAGAATAACATATAAAGTGGACGTAGGCACATTCTGGCCGAACCACTATAAATCTGTGTGTCTTTTACAGTTTAGTCCCTGCTTTTTACGTATTTGCATAAACCACCTAAATCATTACGAACAACATAAAATCAACTAAATCATACAACTTGGAGTTGTTTGCCCATCTTTTGTGCAAACATATTTGGGTTATTTGCTGAGATCTGTGATTTGTGTTTGAATATCGCTGATTTATATTCATACACTGGTGCTTTCACGGTATTGGGTGTTTGTGACCATTTTTTACGCAAACAGTCCCCTACACAAACAAAGAGACATCGCGCGTCGCTAATCTAAATCACAAAATGATCATCATCGATCATCGAGAAGTGTCGATTACACTAAGCTAGTAAATAAATGAGTTTAGCTTCATGTTCCATAACCACTTGCTTAACTTAAATATTTACGAACAAATTGTAGATTCCCACTCGAAAATTGTCATAAGAGTTTCAACCGAACGAGTCTAAGAATTAACTAAAAAAGTAAACGCAAGTGTTTCATATCACTTGTTTTGCTAAGTCGTTTAATTTGGATTTCTCAAACGAATGAGGAAAAAGATTTGTATATACTAATGGATTGGAAAATGATTTTTTATAAACGAGCTTTGTATTAAAATAGAGCTAAAATCATCTTTGTGCAGGAGTTTGAATATTTACTACTAGTATAGAAACCTTTGTATTTCAAAGTGAAAAATAACAAAAATGATTGTAAAACAATCAATCACCAAAAATTCACATACGAAAACGTGAATCAAATCCATAGAAATCGATACCAAATACATCAAAATGGATATTCCCAAAAATCCTGAAAAAGAAATTATCAAAATCAAGAAAAGTAATAACAACTAATCGGATCCACTAGAATCGATTAAAAATTGGAAATCCACACAAAAAAGGCAATTTGGCTGTCGACTGATACAGAACCCAGAAACTTTCGGTTTTCAGGTACAGTCGACTGAACACAGTGGTCAGTCGACTGATACTGGCACTGGAATTTTTCTGGTTCCAGGTTCAGTCAACTGATAAAGGGCCAGATAATTTTCTGTCCTCGGGTTCAGTCGACTGAACTTTCATTTCCAGCATATTCAGCCTAGCCCCAAGAAGGGAAAAAATCCTAACCGAAGGCGATCAGACGTGGAATAGAGACTAGGGATTTATGTCAAGCGACAACCTAGCCTTATAGGCGCTTCGATATACTCCAAAAACATGTTCAAAAATTAAAGATAGGATTTTAAAGACTTTTGACTTCAAAACACCAAAATTGGGATATTAATCAAACCAATTCAATTCAAAGGCAAATGGATAAGGAATAGATGTTAGGAATTACTACCCAACAACTATCAAAGATATAGACATAAATGTGAGTTCAAAAACTCACCTTTTAACCCCAAAACAACAAATGAGAGGGGCTCTAGAACAAGCAAAGATTGATCTCTCTTCTACAACACCTCTAAAATCTTCAATCTATTATCAAACGTGAAGTTTTTCCTAAGCTAGGTTATACGAATTTCTAAAAATTGAAGAGGGATTGAGATGGAGAAGATGAAGAGGATGCTTACCCAAGCTTCTTCTTGATTTCTAGCTTGAAGTTGATAGTTCCTAAGAGAACTAGGGCTTAGTAATTTTAATTTCCTCTTCTTTCCTCCATTTTTAACTTAGCTTGAGAGTGTTAGGAAATGAGGAGTGAAATGAATGAAGAGGAGTTGAGTTAGAGTGTTTAATAAAGGAGTTAGGTTCTCATATTGGGTTAGTGGGCTGCAACCCAAACCCAAACCCCTACATGAAAATATCAAAATTCTACTCAACTTCAAACATATTGATGTCTATACTCAAAAAGGTCGCAAATGCCATTTTGGACTCAATGGAAGGGGTCTCGAGTCCTAATTCGACTATTTGCAAGAAGTGACATTTCGGACATAAACCGACTAACGATGCTATATTTAAATAAAACATTTAAATATACAATCGTAAAATATGCGGGTTGTTGCAGACTCCCCTTCTTAAAGAAATTGCGTCCTCGCAATTCGTAAAAAGAAAATAAAGAGTTACAACCATAAAAGCATACCAAAACAAAAGGAAATTTGAAGTAAGAAGTTCACCTTTAAGGAGCACGAGAGAGTAAGTCCGGATGCGTTCGCTCGATGAGTTCTCTGGATTCCCAAGAGCAATCCTTAGGATTTGAGAACCATTGAACTTTCACAAACGGAACATCTTTATTACGAAGACGTTTAACCTCCGTAGCAACGATATGAATAGAATGTTACTCATAAGTCAAATTAGGCGACACTTCAATCTCTTCAACAACACCAGGCTCAGGAATAGCATCGGAATCTCTAAGGCATTTTCGTAGTTGAGAAACGTGAAACACGTCATGAATAGCAAAAAATTGAGCCGGTAATAAAAGGCGATAAGCCACGGAACCAATACGTTCGGTGATGGGAAGTGGACCAATATATCGAGGCGCTAATTTTCCCGATCGACTGAAACGCACAACACCCTTCATATCCGCGTACATTTTATTACTACCGGGATGAATGGTAAATTTAGAACGATTAGAATCTTGTAAAATGTCTTTACGAAGAACACTAATATTTGGCACGATAAATCTACCAAATTTTCGAATACCGCCACGAGCATCGATTTTAAAGTCTTTCAAACCATCATTATTTCTATCCCGACAACTTTGGCTAACACTACGCCAAAAAACATATTTTGCAACACTTTTTCGGTTCTGATTTGTAATAGTTATTTTCGTTATAAATTACTAACGCTTATTACTGTTATAATAATTTACAACGCTTATTACAATTACAAAAGTTGGTAATATCGTAAATATACCAAACTACGGTGGAGTAGTCTATAATTTTATCTTTTATAAGAATATCTTGCCCATCATTTTTTCAATAAACAACAAAACCCTCGTAATGGAATTTGGAATTATAGTCGCCGCCTGAATTCTTCCTCCAACGTGCATCTCCATTTCACCCATTTTGCCTCCGTCCTCATCTATCCTCTCTCTCCACCTTCCGCATTGTTCTTCACTGTTTAATTGACCTCTTTCCTTCAGATTTGGCTCGTTTGGTCAACAACATTGTTTTGAAACTAGGGTTTCTCACTAAACTCACCGACAGAGGTGGATAAATTCTTGTCATATAAGGAACCGAAGAAAGTGCTTAAGCTCGTCGACGAAGTTGGAGATTGATTGCGAAGAAGGCGAGGACCGTCGGAGGTTCGTGTGACATCAGAGACAAAGTATGATGTTGGAGAAGACAACGTTTATGGAGTTTATAGAGAAAGAATCAAAAAAAAGTTTAATTGGATTTTTTTCTGATTAGGAAGAAGGGTACATCATTAAACGGAAGGTGATTCTTATTTTATATATGATGATGTTTATGCCTAAAGTTCGTACATTTTGTGCTTACTTGTTAAAAGGTTAATTCTAAATTAATAAATAATTCTTTTTAGAGGATAATTATATGCAATTAATTTTAAGTCTGATGACTTACTTGCAATTTAACGTTGTGAGATTTTAGAGTTTACTTGTAAAGTGGTTAGGTCAGGAACAATAATATTCAAAATTGATATTTGTAGGTGAAGCTTAACTAAAAGTTGGATTATAAGTTTAGAGAAAGCATTATAAGCTAATATTGTCTCCTCGTAAGCTCTTCTAATGCTGGCAGCCAATGATTGTTTTTTGTTACAATGCAGGGGCTTCAAGAACAAGCTGCAAGAGAAGTTGAGGAAGATAGTAGAGGAGTCGATGAAGGTGTAGAAGGAGATTGTTGATTTCTATGGTGAAATGGTGTTGCCTGAGAATTACAGTGTACTCAACTACACTGGTATTGTCAATAAAATCTGTTAAACTCATTTTATCGGTTTAGTTCATTTTATCAGTAACTTTGTTCATTTTTGCATCGAATTTAACATTAACTTGCAAGTGAGAGATGCATTGTCATCCTAGCAGCTGTAGAGAAATACTTGTTTTTATAATTTTTAATTCTCATTGTAAAAATATTTTTGCAATAATAGCACTAAGTACCTGTTATGAACGACTGCAGAGAAACTTGTATGTTAACAAAATCGAAAACATAATCTTAAAAATAGGTATAAAAGACATGTGCATTGAGGCTTCTTCTTGGGTATGTGGTAATCTTCCTGCATGTGCAACAAACTTTCTTTGCAAAGAAGATAATCCTCCCACCATTCAATAGCTATTTTACCCCTCCAAACTCATGGTGAAATATCCGGTCTCTTTGTAATGAAATATGTGGCAAGAAACTCTTTTGTTTCTACAGCTCTTGGGTACGCCAGACCCAAAAATAAATAAAAAGTCACAAATATTGGTAGCATGTATTAAATATATGCAGTGTAGAAATATGCACCTTATGAAGTTTATATATCATCAGAACCAACTCGTTTTACCAGTTTGTACAAGGAAAAAATAGCACAAATATAATATCTAAGTAAACCTGTAACAAAATCGTGTAATCATGATCTAAAACTTTTGTTTGGATTTTTTAAAACTTCTCCTGAAGTGGACTATATTGATGGATGGCAAAAAGTGGGTTTATCCAGTATATTTTTGTTTCTTCTATAATGGCAGTTGAAATATTTATGTCTAACCCTCTGCACAACACACGTCTTAATCTGAAATGAGCATAGAGATGCATGTCTGCTCTAAATACACACAATTTTCTTTAAACATGCTCTAAACTGGGTTCGGTAGCATTTCTAGACTGAAGACCTCCATTTACACTTTAATTTTTAATTGAATTCTATGTTTAGAGTTTTAAATTTTAATTTGAAATTAATCTAAAGTTTAAGTCTTCATTTCAATTAAATTTTATGTTTAAAGTTTAATGTTTTAAAATTTAAGTAAAATTTTAAATTGAATTTAAAGTTTTAATATTTAGTCTAAAATTGAATTTTCAAGTTAGAGTTCAAAGTTTTTAGCTTTAATTTTCGATTGAGCATAAAATTTTAAGTGTTAATTCTAATTGAATTTTAATTTTAAGCTTAATATTTTGAAGTTTTAAGTTAAAATTTTAAATTAAATTTAAAGTTTATAGTTTTGAAGTTTTGATTTTTAATTGAATTTAAAGTTTTAAGTCTTAATTTTAAAATAATTAACTTTTAAGTGAAATGTCTGATGTATTAAAGTTTTACATTAGAATTTAAATCAAATTTTAAGATTAAATTTTTTAAGTAAATAATGAATCTTAAGTTATGAAAATTTAGATTATTGTTAATTATGATCCTGATATGGAAACAGTAAATAATTTAAAAAAAAACTTAAGCAGTTTATTGTCATATCCATCAATTATCGGTTTTCATAATGCTAAAAATTTCTCTGTCGGATGAGTTGCACTGTTTTCTAAGCTGCAACACTCAGTTTATGGTAGCTTTGAAATCTTGTGCATGATAGCTCAAAATGATATTAATCAATCCGGACATGTTATAATTATCATTTTTTTTTTCCAGTTTCAGATTTTGCTCACAGAATTAGCTGAAAACTGGCCAGCTAGAGTTAAGTGAACAAAAGTCCAACTGGCATTGAGCCATGGTGATGTTGCATTTAGAACATCACAAAGAAGCTCTAAGAAAATTTTAATGACATTCAAAGATTATGTTTCCTATATGGAACATCAGCATGATGAAGACCCACTTTATATTTTCGATGACAAGGTACTGTTTGCTTTCAAAATTTGAGTACACAACCATCGATTTTGAATTTGATTTGGTTTGTTTCTTATAAGTTTGGAGAAGTCGCACCAAGTTTAGTAGAAGATTATAAAGTGCCTCATTTATTCCAAGAAGATTTTTTTGACGTATTAAACCATGATCAAAGACCTCCTTTCAGATGGTTGATTATTGGGCCAGAAAGGTCAGGTGCTTCGTGGCATGTTGATCCAGGTCTGGCTAGTGCTTGGAATACTCTGTTATTTGGTCGTAAAAGGTACGTAGTGCAAATTATTACATCAGCTGCATCGTAAATCCATATCACAGCGTTACAGCAAAATCATTTACAATAAAGACTAACTATCCTCCTCTCTGATTAGGCGGGCATTATATCCTCCTGGTAGCGTACCAGCAGGTGTTACAGTCCATGTCAATGAAGATGATGGTTATGTTAATATTGATGGTCCAACATCTTTGCAAGTAGGTTTATGTTGTGATTAATCATTTAATACAAGCATAGACGTGTCATTATGTCTCGTAATGTCATTATAATCATTTTACAGTGGTGGCTTGATGTTTATCCTCGTCTTGCTGAATGTGATAAGCCTATAGAGTGTACTCAACTTCCTGGAGAGACAATATATGTTCCAAGTGGTTGGTGGCATTGTGTGCTAAATCTTGAAATCACTATAGCTGTCACTCAAAACTATGTTAATCAGTCAAACTTCGGATACACATGCTTAGACATGATGCCAAGTCGTCGTCATAAAGGAGTATGCCATGCTGGGTTGTTGGCTGTCAACGATGAAACACTAATTTCCATGAGTTCAAAAAATTATCCCTACTTGAATCGAAAAGAGAAAAGGCTCTAAGGTGTTATCTGGAGAAAACAAGCAGTATAGATCTGATAAAAATTGGAAGGTTTGGAACAGTATGG
The DNA here is from genome assembly GCA_030765085.1 of Allium cepa. Lineage (NCBI taxonomy): Eukaryota > Viridiplantae > Streptophyta > Magnoliopsida > Asparagales > Amaryllidaceae > Allium > Allium cepa. The sequence goes on along the minus strand of CM060945.1, from coordinate 790,339,384 downwards.
AAAATGTTGAATTTTCTTATGATGTAGATTTTATATCTAATTTCTTGGAGCCAGAGAGAGATCATTATACTTCTGTATGGTGCCCTAGCAACTGTATAGGACCAAGATAAATGAGACAGTGGTTGCATAAGCTCTGGATTATGAAACCAGAAATGAGACCGTTGATATGGAAGGTATTTTTTTGTGCATTGAGAATATAAGCGTGTAAAATTGAAAAGTTGCGATTGCATTTTATTTATTTATTTAAATGCATACTTAATCTCTTATAGGGTGCTTGCCTTGCTTTGAATGTGGACAGATGGTTAACTTGTGCTAAACAAATATGTACCTTTCACAACTTGCCATTTCCTAACATTGATGAGCAATTTCCTGTTGGCACAGGGAGTAATCCTGTAAGTATAATTTTCATCTTCATTTCTTGTATCTTTTATTATACGATATACATAAACTTATTATGAATCCATACAGGTTTTCTTGTTTTCTGATTATATAATAAAGATTTGTACTAAACGAGGATTGGAAAGCTCCTTGCATAGCCTTAGTACAGAGGTAAGTTGATTTCATGCTTAGCTTTATTGTTTTTCCCGTTCAACATCACCACACAATTCATGTGTCTTACCAAGGCTCTATTATTGTGTAACTAAATGGAATAATGGGATCTTCTACGAGAAAGAAACAACTAGTAACGCTATTGTCAGTAGATTTGACGGAAGTAGCAAAAGGACGCATTGGGAGACAAAAGATATGCCATGGTAGAAAGGTGGTTAAAGGAGAGCAAGTTGTTTGGGTGGAGAATGTTTACGATCCAGAAGATTCAATTTATAAAGCACCACAAAATGGCCATTACACGCTATCCGAATTAGTTGAAGGGGGTTTTGTGATTTGGTCCGAGTATCGTTTGCGTTATTAGTAAGTTACTAAACACTATGTAGTTATATTCTAAAACTGTGTTTTAAAGTTTGTTATATATACTATGCTTGTATGCTATAATTTGTGGTGTTGGTACGAAGTATCCTTTGTGGTGTTTGAATGAAACATAAATATTTGGTGTTATTCTAATTATTGATTGTATGTCTTCTTAATGTTAATACTATATATTTTTTGCATAGATTGTTTATAGCTGTAATAAAATAATGGTGTTATATATTTTGTTTGATATTGTTTTAGTTATTACGGTTATAAGTGTTAGAAAATAACCTTTCGTAATGGTTATAACTGTGATATAATTTGCATTTTCCACGGTTATAAGTGTTAGAGTTTTTTTTTTGGTAATGGTTATAAATGCTAGAAACTATTGTTCTGTCACGATTATAAGTGTGATACTATCTAAATTTTCCACGGTTATAAGCGTTAGTAATAACCATTTTATCACGATTATAACCGTGAGTAAATAATGTTCTGTCACGGTTATAAGTGCGATAATATCTAAATTTATAATGGTTATAAGCGTGAGAAATTACTATTTTTATCACGGTTATAACCGTGAGCAAAAGTGTGACTGAATTTTCCCACGGTACCAATTTTCACGGTTATAACCGTAGCAAATTAGTTTTTTCACGCTTATAACCGTGAGGAAATTGTCTTTCTGGTGTTGTGTAAGAAAAAGCAATTCGGGATCACGCTTTTGAGCTTTAAGAATGCGGTCTAAAAGAGAAGGATGAGCCTCAAAGCTACATAACACAAGAGATGAACATGAATCGGATTTACGATCTCGAATCTCACAAGTAGATAAAGTATCGAGATCATTCTATTCGGATATCATCATACAAACAACCGCTTGTTGCTTACGACTAAGGGCATCGGCAATATGATTTACCCTACTGGGAGTATAAAGAATATCAAGATCATACGATGCAAGGAACTCGAGCCAACGTCGCTGAAGAAAATTAAGTTCCTTTTGAAAAAATAAATACTTCAAAGATTTATGATCGGTGTAGAGAACACATTTCTCTCCCAAAAGATAATGGCGTCAAATTATAAGGGCAAAACAATAGCCGTGAGCTCTAAATCTTGAGTAGCATATCTAGTCTCGGCGGGCTTTAATTGCCTAGAAGCATAAGCAATAATGATCCATTTGCATGAGAACGGTTCCCAAACCAATACGACTAGCATCGGTATAAATAATAAAGTCTTGGTTTCCTTGGGAATCACAAGGATAGGAGCATCGGAAAGAAGTTCTTTTAATTTCTGAAAAGAAGCTTCACATTTGTCTGACCAAATGTACTTAACTCCCTTCTTTGTCAAACTAGTAGGAGACACGGAAATTTTTGAAAAGTCTTTTATGAACCGACGGTAATAACCTACCAATCCAAGAAAGCTATGAATTTCCGTCACACTCTCCGGTCTCTTTCAATTTTGAATCGCTTCAATCTTTGAAGGATTCACAGAAATCCCAGATTGAGAAATAATATGTCAGAGAAATTTCACACGGGATTGCCAAAATTGGCTCTTAGAAAATTATGCTTTCAATTGATTGCTCCTACGAGTTTCCAACACAATCCGAAGATGCTTTTCATGCTCTTCCTCGGTTTTAGAATAAACAAGAATATCATCTATAAAGATGAGAACAAATCGATCGAGGAAGTCTTTGAAAACTCGATTCACAAGGCCAACGAAATAAGCTGGAGCATTCGTTAAACCAAATGGCATAACAAGCCATTCATAAGATCCATAACGAGTACGGAACGATGTCAAAGGAATGCTATCCTTTGTAATACGAAGCTGATGAAAATCGGTTGCTAAGTCTAATTGTGAAAAGAGTCTAGCACCACTAAATTGATCAAACCGATCATCAACCCGAGGTAAGTGATATTTATTCTTGATGGTGAGATTATTATGCTTGCGGTCGTCAACGCAAACTCTAAGTGTACCATCGGATTTCTTCACAAAAATAGCCGAAGCTCCCCAAGGAGAGAAACTAGAACGAATAAACTACTTTACTTCTAATTCGGATAATTGTTTACGCATCTCCTCATTTTTCTTATTGGACATACGATAAGGAGGACGAGTTATAGGTAGAGCTCCAGGAATTAGATTAATTCTAAACTCGATTGCTCGCTTAGGGAGTAATCCTAAGACGGGCATAAATATGTCGGGAAATTCACGAACAACGTGAATGAGGTAAATGTCATCTTCCTCATCATCATTATCGTCATCATGAGGGTTTAGAGAATATAAGGATGCTGCTAAATTGAAATCCGAATCTTTAAGAACAATAGAAATCTGCTTAACAGATTGAGAATGTCGAAGATGAATAGTCCTCTTAGGACATAGAATATGGTCTTCATAACGGTAAAGCCAATCCATTCCAAAATCATTCTGAAACATAAATAACGCATTACATGCAAATCGGCTCGTAACGCATGATCACATAAAATAATCTCGGCATCTTCACAAAGTAAACTAACTGTTCCGGATCCACCAACCGGATTCGCAATTCTCAAAGAAGTCATCAATCCCATAACATTTAAAGAAAAAATATCAACAAGCTCTTTTGATATAAAAGAATGGGATGCACCCATATAAAAAAAGACTCGAATAGGATGATCACAAAACATAATAATGCCATCAAAGATAGAATGATAAATACCTTGACCACGAGAAGTGTTACTAGGGCTTGAACAACATTTAGTTTTACCTCGTTCTTGCTTTGAAGTATGGGACATGCAGATATATAATGACCCGAACTTTTGTAATAGCGACAAGTAAGAGGCTTCGGACACTTATTTGCATAATGGTCCTTAAAGCCACAATTGTAACATTGCCCACGACTAGAGGTAGGAGTCTTTGTGACCGAAGTTGCTTGTTTCCCTTTCTTGGAATTAGGGTTGATCTTAATAGGCCTCTTCTTGTTGTTGTTGAAGTTCTGTTTAACACCCATAACTTTAACATCACTTTCTTTATCGGCCCCTTCAAGTCGAAGAGCAATATCAACAAGCCGGTCGAAAGAAACTTCTAATTTTAGAAGTAATGGTTTTTTGAGGTTCTTATTCAACCAATAAATAAACATCTGATTTTTCTTCAATGGGGTATTAATATACTCGACCCCATACTTTGAAAGAGATTCAAAAGATGCGACATAATCTGTCACGGAAGATTCACCTTGAACAAGGTCAATAGAGCGCCGAGCTAAAGTTACCTTTTCAGCTTCCGGCACAAACTTAAATTCAAATCTTTCCTGAAATTGCTTCCAAGTAAGATTTGCTTCAATAATTTCCGAAACCAAAAGCTCATACCAATCTAATGCTCTCTCTTAGAGCATACTAGAAGCCACCTGGACACCATGTAGATCAATAAGATTCATGTGAAAAAAGATACGATTGCATGTACTAAGCCAAGCTTGGACTTCTATGACGCTTTCGGAACCCTTGAATGGCTTCCCATCCAAATAAGTAAAATCACTGCACAAGCGTGCAAACCCAGATTTAGCGTGAGTAAGCTCTGTAATGGGTCCGACAGCTTGAGCATTCTTTACAAGATCCAAGAGCTATTGGGCAGACATAAATACTCCATCCTGAGGAGTAGCACTGGATTGACCGGCACTGGGACGACCTGATCTAACCATTTCTCTTCATTAAGAAAGAAAGAAAGAAAAAGGAAAAGGTTATTCTCAAAATGAATATCAAACAATCATGATCGATAAAACAAGGCATCATAAAAGAAAATAGGATAGAATCGGTCAAATGACTCGAATTAAATTCTAAGGAACGATTCCTAAGAGGGACTTAGGAAAATGATCATTGCTATAATATTCTATATTGTTTCGAAGTTTCGCTCTGATACCAAGCTGTGACGTCCCACCTCTATACTCACACTAGCCAAGTACACTATAGGATAATGCCATCGACTTACACGAAAAATAAGGCTGTTGAGGAGCGACCATCCGTGTAATTGCTTTGTGCGAGTACCGATATGTCAGGTAGTATAACAAGTATTTCATTTTAAGAGGAAATCCAACATATCAAGTACAAACTCAAAGCTACTACACAATGGCTATGTGGACTTCGGAAACAAATATAGAAATAAGCATAACACAAATCAGTCAAAGATATTCATATCACGAAGGCGGAAACAGATATGAATATATCACATAAAAGTGTACATCATAGTAGTGGTCGTACAAGATCCACTACGTCATAAAAGAATAGGTACAAGTGCTAGACAAAATAATATGTATACATTAAGGAGTCTCTATCTCAAATGTATAAAACAAAAACTACTAAACTAAGTAGTTAGCCAAAAGTCAGAAGCTAATCCCTGCTAAGAAGTCAGGTAGAAGCACATGTAACACCTCGGTCTGACCCGAGTATTATTTAAGAAGAAAATAATAAATGGATCAGTCTAGCTATAAGTATTATATAAAATGAGATAGAATTAGAGATATAATAAAAACGTATGTTAATAATAATGCCATACTGTGACAATTATACATTAGATAACACAAAAATCATACAATATCTCGTATGTACTCAAACACCAAAAAGAATTTCATACTCTTTAACAATTCACCAAACCACAAATATTGATAAAACTTATCAATGTAAATCACAAAAATTGGTGAAACATAAATTCTAGAAATCATCAATTAGAAATTCAGAAAACACAAAGGGGGAGGCCTATCACAAACGGAAGCATGAAAACTCACCAACATGTGCATCACAAACGGAACACTATTCCATTGTCGCTAACCATCAATTTTGAACCGAGGCTCCACAAACGGCCCGAAGACCATGGGTTGCTACCCCACCAAATATTGAGTCGAAACTCCACAAACGGGGTTTAGTCCCCCACACAAACAAAGAGACATCGCGCATCGCTAGTCTAAATCACAAAATGATCATCATCGATCATCGAGAAGTGTCGATTACACTAAGATAGTAAATAAATGAGTTTAGCTTCATGTCCCATAACCACTGGCTTAACTTAAATATTTACGAACAAATTGTAGATTTCCACTCGAAAATTGTCACAAGAGTTTCAATCGAACGAGTCTAAGAATTAACCGACAAACTAAACGCAAGTATTTCATACCACTTTTTTTGCTAAGTCGTTTAATTTGGATTTCTCGAACGAATGAGGGAAAATATTTGTATATACTAATAGATTGGAAAATGATTTTTTATAAACGAGCTTTGTATTAAAATAGAGTTGAAATCATCTTTGTGCAGGAGTTTGAATATTTACTACTAGTATAGAAACCTTTGTATTTCAAAGTGACATATCACAAAAATGATAGTAAAACAATCAATCACCAAAATTCACATACTAAGACGTGAATCAAATCCATAGAAATCGATACCGAATCCATCAAAATGAATATTCCCAAAAATCCCGAAAAAGAAATTATCAAAGTCAACAAAAGTGATAACAACTAATCGGATCCACTAGAATCGATTAAAAATTAAAAATCCAGACAAAAAAAGGCAATTTGGCTAAGACAGCAGGTTCAGTCGACTGAACACAGAGGTCCGTCGACTGATACAGAACCCAAAAACTTTCGGTTTACAGGTTCAGTCGACTGAACACGGTGGTCAGTCGACTGATACTTGCATTGGAATTTTTCTGGTTCCAGGTTCAGTCGATTGGATTGTATGGTCAGTCGACTGATACAGGGCCAGATAATTTTCTATCCCCAGGTTCAGTCGACTGACCTTACAGTTCAGTCGACTGAACTTTCATTTCCAGTATTTTCAGCCTAGCCCCAAGAACGGCAAATATCCTAACCGGAGGCGATAGGACGTGCAACGGAGACTAGGGATTTATGCCAAGCGACAACCCAGCCTTATTGGCACTTCGATATACTCCAAAAACATGTTCAAACATCAAAGATAGGATTTTAAAGACTTTTGACTTCAAAACACCAAAATTGGGATATTAATCAAATCAATTCAATTCAAAGGAAAATGGACAAGGAATAGATTTTAGGAATTACTATCCAACAACTATCAAATATATAGACATAGATGTGAGTTCAAAAACTCACCTTTTAACCCCAAAACAACAAATGAGAGGCTCTAGAACAAGCAAAGATTGATCTCTCTACTACAACACCTCTAGAATCTTTAATTTATTATCAAAGGTGAAGTTTTTCCTAAGTTAGGTTATAGGAATTTCTGAAAATTGAAGAGGGATTGAGATGGAGAAGATGAAAAGGATGCTTACCTAAGCTTCTCCATGATTTCTAGCTTGAAGTTGATAATTCCTAAGAGAAGTAGGGCTTAGGAATTTTAATTTTCTCTTCTTTCCCCCATTTTTACCTTAGCTTGAGAGTGTTAGAAAATGAGGAGTGAAATGAATGAAGAGGAGTTGAGTTAGTGTGTTTGATAAAGGAGTTGGGTTCCCATACTGGGTTAGTGGGCTGAAACCCAAACCTAAAGCCCTACATGAAATATCAAAATTCTATTCAACTCCAAACATATCGGTATTTATACTCAAAGAAGTCACAAACGCCATTTTGGACTCAATGGAAGGGGTCTCGTGTCCTATTTCGACTGTTTGCAAGAAGTGACATTTCGGACATAAATCCGATTAACGATGCTATATTTAAATATACAATCGTAAAATATACGGCTTGTTACAGCCCTTTAGCTGCCAAGAAATTAACGTTAAATTTTAGTCATTTACCATTAAGTGCTGGAACCAAAATTTTATGCAATGAGCATGAACATTACTTTTAAATATTGTTAGATGAAATTGGTTAAAAATAAATATAAAATCACACTAAAATCAATAAAATATATAAAGTTGAAAGAGGGAGGTCAAAATTTATGAAATATAAGGCAATTATTAGCAAGAAGATGGCAAGTACCAAGCAGATCGTCCTACTAGCCAGTTTTCAGTTTTCTTCACTGTTTTTATGTATTTGAGTCCTTTATCTTACCTATCACATTAATGTAACACAAGAAAGTTATGTAGGATGTCTTTATCTTTAGAAAAGAAAATCAGTTAATACACAAGGATTGTTATCTGTATAAATAAGATTCTCATACACACTTGACGTAACAATTACGAGCTTCGTAATAATCTGAGAGATTTTTTATTCTAACTTGTTAATTTGTTGGTACATGAGGAAATAATACCTTAATACCAATTTAAAGAAACCTTGTGAGCCATGACAGTTTTAGTTCATTGTTGTTTTATTTTCATTTATTTCAGAATTTTTCTACATGTATTTTTTATTAACCTAAATAGTAATGCCTTCTTATAACCGCCTTAAGTCTACAAAATGTTCTGAATAAATATTACACCATGAGTGTCATTGTTTTAACACTTTATTTAATGGGTAAAATTGAGTTTTTGAGTAGTATCAATTGCTTAGTTTCATTTTTGAAGTATTGGTTTTTTAGAGAGAATTCCTGCATATACATCTAGTCCGAATGTATTAATATATAGCACAGCAAACAAATTGATTCAAATTTCGAACAAATTGATTTATACATCATTACATCAGAGACTTACCTCAACGTACATAGCAGCAAACAAATTGATTTAAATTTCAAACAAATTGAAATTTGAACCCCTTTTCCATCATCAACATTAAGCTTTTTTAGCACAAGTCTTTAGTCCTAACTTTGTTTTGTGTCTTGTAAAAATAGAAGAAGGCAATACTAGGTTTTGATTTTCTCATTTGATAAAGGAAAAAATTTCAAATTAGACCCGAGAAAATAATATATTTCAATTTTAGGCCTCAGCCAAAACTTATTACAAAAATAGGTCTCGTTTTGCTTCATGCAGCATTTTATACTTGCACAAGCACAAAATTTTTTCTTCAAAAATAACACTTGCGCATTCAAAAAATGTTCAAGCCATTAATTGAGGATCCGGCTGGAACCACGAGATTCCGACCACCTCGTATCGGTTCCGGCCATCACCGGAACGAGATTAGGGCAAAATCCCGTCACGTTCAGACTGTGGTTAAGAAAGAAAAAACAAGCAATTTGCGAAATTAGTATAAGAGAAAAAACAGACAATAAATTGCACGTAAAATCCAAATTCGAAAAAGAAAAACAAACAAAAAATCATCTCGTGCTTGCACAGTTAAAGCATAAAATTTTTGCTTATAAATAAACGACCACAAACAGAAATTACCATAATTTATGCTTCAGCAATCTTCCCAATTCGAGCAAGAAGAATCGTGGGTTCATCCAAATTTGAGAAAGCTTCGACGTCGCGCTCTGGCGTTGTTCTTCTAGTTGGCAGGGAGGAGAATCGAGCTTCAATTCGCGAAGGAAGGTGAATTTTTTGCTAATTTTTGTTTTCCGCCTTCAGCCCCAGCTTTCGTTCGATTTTTTTTGAGTGCGTCTGTTTGTTCATGAAGTAGGAGGAGGAGAAAGAATACGTATATGTAAATGGCATTTGTTTTTTTAGGCTTGGCCTTGGACACAGACATAGAAAGTCTTTTTTTAAGCCTTGGTCTTTTTCTATTATAAGTTGAACATGGATATTGTTTGATATTGCATATGTAAACGGCCTTGAATATGTTGAACTGGCCTAAATAAGCCGACGGACCTGAATATACTGTACTGACTTGAATGTTGGACTTGAATATGTTGATTTGAACATATGTTGAACTTGAGTATGTTGGACTTGAATATGAACTTAAATATTGGACATGGACATTGAACTTGACTCGAAATATTGAACTTGAACAATAAATTCTGACGACTTCGATGAATTATATTTATGCATATGTTTTTTATTTTTGATTTGATTTGGAATATTGAATTGCTTAGCATTGACTTTTGTTTAATTATAAATGTGTATATTGTATCGTTTATTTATAATCTCGGATACGTTATGTCAAATCCAAATGAAATTGGTTGGAATTATGTTACTGCGATAGATGACAATCTTCAAAAACAAAATGTAATTTTTGCAATAAACTAATTAATGGCGATGGTGTGACACGTTTGAAAGAACACCTGACAGGACTGGACGACGATGTATCAGCATGTCAAATTGTCTTTAAAGAAGTTTAACAACTCGTACGATCGCATATCATTCAAAATAGAAATGAACGAAACAAAGAAAAGTTAGACAAACAACGCTTACAAGAGGAATTAATGAGTAGGCTGCACCAACTATCAAACAATGAAAATGAAGATGATGAAGAACTTCAACATGTCATGCGGTAAAGCAGAGATGCATTAAGAGATGAAGAGCTGCGTAGATCTCATACTGTTCGACGATCGAGTGGTGGTTCAAGTCAAACATTGCACAGATCTCATACTGTTGAAATATCTACCAGAGTAGATGACGATTTTGACGCTAATGCTGCTGGACAAATAGACTCATACATGCAAAAACGAGGAGGTAGAACTCAACCTTCTATTAAATCTGCAATGAAAGGTATTAAAGATGCCAAAAAGCATACACGTTGATTAATTTTTAAGTTCTTTTTTTCAACCATATTCTGCATAACGTTGCTAATAGTCCATATTATACAACAATGGTTGACGCGATTGCAGAATGCGATCGTGAAATCGATCCACGAACTGCATATGAAATATAACACTCATACCATGAAATAGAAATAGAAGAAATTGGACAGTATATTAAAACATTGTACAATTTATGGAACAAATATGGTTGCATATTAATGTGTGATGCTTGGAGTACACAAAATCGACAAAAAATAATAAATTTTCTCGTGTACTCTGCCCATGGAATGGTATTTATCAAATCTGTGGATGCCATAAATGAATTTCAAAATGGAGAATATATTTGTGAATTAATGGATGATGTCGTCGAAACAATCGGTGAAAATAGGATAATGCAAGTTGTTACAGATAACTGAGCAAACTACAAAGCTGTCGGTCAATTATTAATGCAGAAAAAAAGGCATTTATACTGGACAACATGTGCATCACACGGCATTGATTTGATTTTGAAAGATATTTCCAAAGAGTCAAAGGTAACAACTATTATCACAAATTATCAATTAATAAGGATATTTATATACAATCATGGTTGGTTACTTTCCATCATGAGAAAAGATACCAATCATAAAGAATTGATTAGACCGGCAGTAACACGGTTTGCAACACATTTCATTGCACTAGACTATATTCATATACATAAAGATGATTTGAGAAGGATGATTACTTCAAAAGAGTGGACACAAGAGTTCCTAGACTCAATACTAAAGATGAAAGAACAACAAACATTGTCTCTACATTAATTTACAACAACGTTTTTTGGACTGATGTTGCTTCCATCATTCTTGTTTTTGAGCCACTTGTAAAGGTTTTACGAATGGTAGCTAGTGATGACAAAGCAGATATGAGATATCTTTATGAGACGGTGGATCGAGCAAAAGAATCGATAAGAAAAAATATTTGTGGAAGGCAATGCCAAAAATGGTTGAATATAATAGACAAAAGATGGAAAAGACAGTTACATCGACCTCTACACGCGGTCGATAATTTGTTTTATCTTATCATTATACAAAAATTTAAATACATAACATTTCAATAATATGTTACACTTTTTCCATGTTGGTTATTTTCTTAATCTCATCATTCAATATGGGGATGCAACAAACGATGGAAAAATATTAAATGGATTTAATAATGTCGTTGAAAGAATGGTGCCGGATGTTGTAACACGAATTGAAATTGAAAAAGAGGTAAAACTAACATATATAATCATTATGATAAACATTTAATATTTAGACATAAAATATTTAATCTATACATCAACAGGTAGAAAGATATAGAATAAAAATTGGTGCATTTGGTTCTGCAAAAGCATATGCAGCCATAAAGACATGTTATTCCACTCAATGGTAATCAATAATTGAAAGAGAATATGCTTCAAATTTAACACGTTTAACAATGCATATTTTAAGCCAAACGGTTTAATCTTCAAACTGCAAAAAAAATCGGACTACATTTTCAATGATTCATAAAAAATTACGAAATAGAATAAAATGAAAAAAAACTAGAAAAATTGGTATATGTGCATTACAACATAAGAATAAGAACAAAAAATTCAAGACGTCGCGACAATGAGAATCAGTTGATCGATCTGGACTATATATTCCATGAAGATGATCCATTAGCAGAATGGACTACTGAAAGTTAACAGCCCTTGTTGGAGAACGACTCTTGGATGACCAATACACTGAATGATGCAGTCGCTGCTGTTGATGGTATACTTGCACGAGCTACAAAAAGTCAAATTAATGAAAATAGTAGCAGCTCGTCAAATAATGATCATGCTAATGGAATGACGTTGGTTTAACAAGTAATTATGGTCTTGGTTCTAGTGATGGCGGTGAATTATATAAACTAACTCAAACATATTCAAGAAAAAGGGGTGCGAGCGGCAATCCTAGCCGAAGAGATGGTAATGTAAATGTTGAATGTGGACATCAACATGATTACGAGCACCATAATCCATATACTTCAACTGATCCACCAACCTATAGGTATTCTACTTCTGACTATACATGTGGTAACGCATATTATGAAACAAATGAAACATATAGTGATATCTCGAGCGATCAAAATAGACAAGCTATATATACAACACAAAATGATGAACCATCGTCTTTTGAAAATATGTTGGCGACATTTATGGGTCCAGGACAAATACAATATGGTTATCCATCATATTATACAACACAAAACGATGAATAAAATTATGAAAACAATCTATATGTAGCTTCGAGAAATAGTTTCTAGGTGTAGTAGTGTTGTATGTAGCATTATTATTTTATTGTATGCTATATTTTTATATGAATTTGAATCGTTTATCGTTACTTTTTCATTAAAAATACAAAAATCCAATATCAGGACCGAAACTGAATAAGCGAAATTTTCGAAATTGATCGAAACCAACACTACTAGAAATACAGTATATAGCCACGACAGGTTTCCAACGGCCGCCAACGGGAGTTTCCAACGGCCGCCAACGGGAGTTTCCAACGGCTCTTTATTTTTTTAACTTGTCGTTGGTAGCCGTTGGTAATCATTGGAAACAGAGCCGTTTGCGGCCGTTGGAAGCCGTTGGAAATATTCGTGTAAACCTGCAGCGAGGCCGAGCCTGATTCATTTTCACCTTCTTCCCCAAATACACCAAAACCCTTCCTCCACTCCTCCTCCTTTCTTGCTCCCAGCTTCCCCACGCAACCGGCAGCCGCTCTGACGCCATCAATCAACGCCAGCATCCTCTCTCCATCCCCAGACATCTCCAAAATCAGGTTTTGCCTAAAACCCTGAAATTTTAAATTTTTCTAATTTTGTGTTAATTTGTTGTTTTAGTTGTATCTAATGGCCTATTGATTGTTTATTATACCAAACTAAGTGCTAATTACAATTATTACCATCCAAATCCAAATTGTTTGTGTATATATATTATGCACATATATACATATGTTTATAATTTAATGCAAATGCGCATTTGAATTAGCATTAGATTAGTTAGGATTGATTTAAATTTTTTTGTGTATGTTTTGTAAAATATTAGGCAAACATGATTTAGTCGACTATTTTACGAACATGAATTATATCTTTTACAAAATATATTAGCATTAGATAAATAAGTATATAATTTAGTGTATATATACACATGAATTATATATTTTGTGAAATAGTAAAAATCATATAATTTACTATATATTTAGTAAAATAGTAGAACATAAATAAAATAATGCATAATATGCTTTATTTTATATATTTAATAAAACGGTAACATATAAACAAAATTTAAATCCCTTAGTGAATTTCTAGCCCCGTCTGACAAGTGTTGTATATGATCGTTGTATGAATATTCGTTTTTGTTGCAAAACGGATATTCATATTCATTTGATACAATATCTGTTGGATTTGTCCCTGTATTGGATAAGTTACAAACACTATAAAGTAATTACGTTTCGTAAATCATATCGTTATAAAGGGTTCACAAAATTTCAACGGCATTTCCTTTTCGTTCTTTGTGTACATGCATATGTGTACGATACAAGGAACATGGGGGAAGTGCTGCCGAAATTTTGAAAAATCGTTTATAATGATATGATTTAAGAAATGTAATTACTATAGTGTTTGTAATGGGAAGTAGGATGACCGACCATCACAAAAAGTATAAAAATGTGAACAAAATATCAAGAAATATAACTTTGTATATAAACGAAAATGGATTATAAAAAACAGTAAAATCTAAATGTGTTTATCGAATTTGATTAATAATTTTTTTACTATTGATCATAGCTTTTACAGTAGGAAAAATGATCAATTATTTTATTGATCGGAGCTGATGTATCAAAGAAGAGAAATGGAAGGCTCAATAAGTAAACATTTGCTTAACGTGGTAAATGTGTTTGTCGAATTTGCTTTAAGTAATATTGGAAACGACGTAGAAATTCGGTGTCCATGTAGTAGATGCAAATTGTTGAAGCATTTATTAGCAAATATGGTTAGGATTCATTTGCGCCAATATGGTTTGGTAACCAATTATTTGATGTGGGATCGTCATGGAGAAATTATAACACGCAACGAAGAACAGTCATTAGTGATGAAGTTAGTACGACGAATCTCATAGAACATATGGTTGAAGATGCAGCACGATCAATGTTTCCTACTGTTGAAATTAATAACGACGATGTTAACGTCGAAGAGGAACCAAATGTTGGAGCGAAAAAATATATGATATATTGAATGCTGCTAAGAAACCTCTTTCGAATGGATGTACTAGCGGCACTCAATTATCGGCAACTGCAGAGTATATTGCAATGAAATCAAAGTACAACCTCACAGAAGTCGGGTTTACGACCGTTGTACAAGCTGTTAAACGCCATATGTCATCAGATAATTTAATGTGCAAAAATTATTATGAAGTGAAAAAATTTATGTCATCTTTCGGTTTGCCGTATCAAAAAATTGATACATGTCTAAATGGTTGCATGTTGTTTTGGAAAGATGATGTCAGTCTTCGGAATTGTAAAATATGTAATCAAGAAAGATACAAACCAAGGAAAAAAAGGGAAAAGAAGCTCCATACAAGCGTATGCATTATTTACCTATCACTCCTAGACTTCAAAGGTTATATGCATCATCTGTAACAACGCATCATATGAGATGGCACAGTGTGAGAACACCTGAAGAAGGTACGTTAACACACCCATCTGATGGAGAAGCATGGAAGTATTTTGATAAGAAATATCCCGATTTCACGGCGGAGAGCCGTAACGTAAGACTAGGTTTGTGTACTGATGGATTTTCACCATTTTCTCAGTTTGGTTCTAAATATTCATCTTGGCCTATAATCATTACAGCTTACGATCTACCCCCGTGAATGTGTATGAAAACTCCATATATGTTTCTCACAATTGTCATCCCTGGCCCTGATGATCCGACACAGGGTATCGATGTTTACTTACAACCACTAATCGAAGAGTTGAAAACATTGTGGTATGAAGGAGTTGATACATACGACGTATCGAAAAAAAATTTGGATGTTCGCTTCTTTGTTATGGACTATTAGCGATTTTCCTGCATATGCAATGCTTTCGGGCTGGAATACGGCCGGTTGTTTTGCTTGTTCTTGCTGTATGAAAGAAACACGAGCATTTTCTTTACGACATGGGAAGAAAAATTCATGGTTTGATTTTCATCGACATTTTCTCCATATTAATCATATTTTTAGAAGGGACAAAAAAAAACTTCATAGCTACTAGACACGAGACTTTACAACCACCAACGATTTGGTCAAGTGAAGATATATATGAACTTGTAAAAGATTATCCAAAGATACATGAAACCGGGCAGCAAACTGAAATCCAAGGTAAATCGACTCATAATTGATGCAAACAGAGTATATCCTGCGAGTTGCCTCATTGGAAAAATCTCTTAATCCGTAATAACATTGACGTGATGCATAACGAGAAAAATGTATTCGATAATGTGTTTAATACACTTTTGAATGTTAAGGGCAAGACTAAGGACGGTCTGAAATCAAGACGTGATATAGAAGAAATATGTAATCGTCCTGAGCTACATATGAAGACAAATGACACTAAAAAACCCAAAGCATGTTATGAACTAGATAACAACCAAGTTAAAGTACTGTTAAAATGGGTGGAAGGATTACGATTTCCTGATGGAATTTCATCTAATGTTCGTAGATGTGTCGACTATAAAAACGGAAGACTGAGTGGGATGAAAAGCCATGATTGTCATGTAATGATGCAAAATTTGTTACCCGTCGCTTTCAAAGAATTGTTGCCCGTAAAAATTTGGAAGATTATAACAGAACTTAGTTTATTTTATAAGGAGCTTTGTTCAACTACCTTAAAAGTTGATCGTATTCGTAAACTTGAGGTAGAAATCCCTATACTGCTCTGCAAACTGGAGAAAATATTTCCTCCAGCTTTTTTCAATGTAATGGAGCATTTACTTGTTCATCTTCCATTTGAAGCACGTCTTCGAGGTCCTGTGCAATATGGATGGATGTATCCATTCGAGAGGTATGTTATTAATACTGAGTATGTAAATGTTAATTTAACTATAAATAAAAATCAATATTGATATGAAATATTTTTTATTAGGTACTTAAATCATATAAAGAAAAAAGTGAAACAAAAAGCTCGAGTTGAAGGTTCGATTTGCAAATCATATATCGAAGAAGAAGCATCGTTCTTTTTCCCTCATTATTTCAATGATCATGTGAATATATCATTTCAAAGCGTTGCGCGTAATGATGAGGCCGTTGAACAAGATTCTTCTTCTGAAGCAATGTTATATATTTTTAAACAACATGGTCGACATGTTGGAAAATGTGTAGAAATATGGTTAGATGATAGAGATTACCATGTAGCACACACATATATTCTTCTTAATTGTCCAGAAGTTGCACCATTTATTAGGTAATTATCAGATTACAAGTTTTGATAAATTTAATTTAATACTGCATGTGTAAATTAATAATAAAGCAATATATTATGTTTTTATTTGCAGTGTTTATGAATTACAAAATCCAAACGACGATTTAAGCAAAAATTTCGCTACTTGGTTTTCGAACTACGTTTGTGATCCTACAAATAATGTGGTCGATGAAGGATTAAAACATTTGGCGTTGGGACCGAAAAGGAAAGTTAAAACGTATCCAATATTTTTCGTTAATGGATATAAATTCAACACCAAAGAATAAAGTGTTGAAAAATTAACAAACAATACCGGTGTATTCATTAAAAGCAGTGATTATCCTAATAATCATATACATGATTTTTATGGCTTGTTAACCTAGATTTTGCAATTGGCATATTTTATAAGACCCGCAGAGGAAGTTTTTTTGTTTAGATGCAACTGGTTCGGTAATGTTCCAAGTTCTGGTATTAACGTGCATCCAAATTATAATCTCATAGAAATAAAACATACCTCCAGTTAGCAGCAGTACGATCCTTTTGTACTAGCCAAACAAAGCCCTACAAGTTTATTACGCCCCTTATCCATCTCTAAAAAGAGATAAAGCGGATTGGTCTGCGGTTTTTAAAACCAATGCGAGATTTACATTCGATGGAAAGAATATTCGAGAAGAGCAAGCCTATCAAGCAGATATTGAGGAAAATGTTGAAATCACAATTACCGAAAATCAAACTGATTTTGGACAATTAAATGATGAAACAAATGTATTAGTCGAAGCATTTGAGAGTGTAGAGGAAAACGATATAGAACACGAGACCGAGTCTGAATCAGAAAACGACGAGGACTGAGTAATATCCGGTAATTTTTACAATTATTCACGCACACGCATCACATATCATCATCATTACATGCACTACCAATTAAAAATGACTTTATTACATGCACCACATATCATCATCATTTTATCTATGTCTATAATTAAAAATGAAACTTTCAACAGGTATTTAAGTCAGGCTCCAGACGTCATAGCTCTTCTCGCTCGGCCGGCGAGAGTAGTGTTGAGCCTTCGGCTCGATCACTTGTATATTTGCAGCCGAAGGTTGATGGAGCGTAAGTATCAAAATTAAAATGATAACAATATAAATTTGTTCATACATATATATACTTGTCTAAAGCTTTGTTTTATATTTAACACAGGGAATTTGATTTGGAGCCCTCAGGAGTTGTGCTTGGCATTTCCAAGCAATCATATATGAACAGGATGACAGATTGCTGGCCTAAGTGGAATAAGATCTATGACCAAGTCAGGGAGGCCATCTGGCAGTATTTTCTGGTGAGTTTATATCACTTTACTATATGAATAAGTATAAATGAACAATTATTAATATTTTCTCTTTGTACAGGAGGCAAGTGGACTTGGCGGATCCCGATGTTGCCATGGTTCAGCGCCACTGGAATTCGAAGGTCGCCAAAAATTACAGGGAGGTAATGTCAGCTCTTAAAAAATCGGAGAAGAAACCGAACTGGATGAGCGCTTCCGTATGGGATTCTTGGATGAGTTGGTAGGAGACCGACGTGTTCAAGGTAAATCTACCAAATATATAGTTAATTATTTCGCAATTAGTAAATCTAATATTCAATTTAAATTGCAGGTGGAGTCGGAGAGGAACTCTGCCAATAGAAGTAGGAATCCTGTAACGCATCGTGGCAGATCCAAGTTTTTTCAGCATCACCGTGAGGGCTTGGTAAATTTATCACTTACGAATCTAAACCGTTATTGCAGGAAAGATCGCTTGGACGTCCCGTGTCTATAATGGAGGTATTTACCCACACCCACGCATCAAGACAAGCAGACAATGCAGGCAATATTACATATCAGTTGGATGAGGATGATAAGACGACGCCTGCATATGTATGCATATTTTAAATCTTATTTTATTAATATCGATAAGTTTAAATCATATTCTACTACTTTTAACCTGTAATTATTTTTTATTTTAGGCAAAGTTTCAGAAGGCACGGACAGAGTTGCTTTCAGAATCGGATCGCGATGATTTGACGGTAGAGGAGCAAGATAATATTTTCGACGTTATCATGAATCCGACGCAGCGGAATAGGCGCTATGGCTATGGAAACCAAGCGGTAATCTTGTAAACATTGCAATATTATATTTAATAAATTAACCTTTAGATACACTATACATATGATGATTTCTACCTGAGTTAAATCTAACATATACGTGATTTACCATCCTGCACAATTATTATTTAATAAAATATGCATTTTATCGTGATATATGCATTGCTTAAAATCACGTCATTTACGTTTCTATATTTTAAAATATGCATTGCTTAAGAAAATGATTATAATACAGATGTAAACATCTCACATTCTATTTGCAGGTTCGGGCAGCTCAAAAGGCGTGTGACAAAGCAGAAATAAAAGAGCTTAGAGTCATGGTTGAGCAGCTGCAAGAGCAGGACCGTCTTCGCGCTATACAAATGGAGCAGCTGAATCAACGTTTAGTGGAGTACGTGCATAGGCATGATTCCTTCCCTTTGTCGTTTGGTGCTTCCGGTGGTGAGGATGATGCTTGAGAGGTATGATGATTATTGTCTTTGTGTTTGGTTATTGTATATATTGACTTTGAGATGGTGAGGATTGTGTTTGATGGTTATTGTGTATATATTGACTTTGAGGTGGTGAGGTTTAAGTGTTTGCATTGTATATTTTGACTTGAATATGGATTGAAATTGGTGTTGGTGAGGATTTTGTTGTTTATGTACATATTGACTTGTAGTTTGGTTTGAAAATGTAATGTTTGATGTTAATTTTTGATTTTTTATATTGTTTGTGGTATAATGTGTTGGATATGTTATATATATATATATGTGTGTGTGTGTGTGTGTGTGTGTGTGAGAGAGAGAGAGAAATGTAGTTGAAATGAAGTGAAAATTGATATATATATTGATTATGTGTGGCTGGAAGGCGAATGACTTGCTGTTATAAAAAAAAATTCACCCAGATTAGCAACGGCTACCAACGGCTCTTTGGTCATTTTATTGCAATGGCCTTCATCGGCTATTTGCCGTTGGTAGCCGTTGGATGTACCGTTGGAAATATCCCGTTGCTTCAGTTGGAAGTCGTTGGAAAGCGTGAACGCCATTCTCTCTTGTAGTGCAATAAAATTTCAAATGACCGAAACCGAGTTCTCGAACCTTGGTTCAAGCGCAAATTTTTTTTTTCTTTTCAAAAATTAAACTCTTGCGCTTTTCAAAAATGTTCGAGCACAAATTTTTTTTTTTTTTAAATACACTTACGCAATCCATATTTGTGCAAAACTAAACCTATTTTTGTAACAAGTTTTTCACAAGGCCTAAAATTGAAGTAAATTACTTTTAATTTACCATTTTCCATGTTAATCATCCTAAAAAGTACGAAACTTGCAATGGTAAAGAAAACCATTTTGAATCAAAAGGTGACCAATACACAAAATATCATGGATGCCAAGCAGTTTGTGAGGGTGGCGAGCTTCGATTCTGCTGCGTCATGTGAATTATTATGGCTGCCAACATTGCAATTTACACCTACAGTGCATGCATTCTCAGCAGTTAAAGTGACAGTGGATGTTATACTGTCCGTAGTTTGACTGTGTAAGGTGATGTCTGCACCATGAGCTGAGGTTATGTCACGGGATGACATCATTAATATCATGGGATGACATCATTATCTACACTTAACACACACATATTGTATCTAATGTAATACTCAATACAGAAGCGCATATGCATTTAAATCTTGTGTTAATAACTTGTGACGACATCTATATAAAAATCATTTTCTTTCTAGAGCCCATTTGATTTGACTACTACATATTTTACAACTACTTGAAAAATAGGTTTGAATAATGAGTTCTTTCAGAGTTTTCTAAGTGAATAGTAAAACATAAAAGTCGATAAATAAGCTGAAATTGTAGTAAATTTTACCTGTGAAAGTTGATAAATAAGCTGAAATTGTAGTAAATTTTACCTGTGAAAGTTGAAAAGAGTCGTCCCCACTGAGCTGGTGTCCGTGACCAATTTCTCCATAACCTGTAAATAAAACAGTTAAAAGACGATAGAAGAAAAAGACCAAAAGTACAACGAGAAAATGAAGTGGAAAAGGATAGGGATTCGTGTTAAGCAGAAGATAAGCAAGTCACGTATTATATGGATCAGACGATGGTGATGTTCTACAAATGGACATTTCAATCAAGCTTTCATGTGAAAACAGTATAATTTCTATCAGCATATCTGACTTAATAGTCATCTAATCAAACTAAGTTGCTGTGTAACTTGAGCATATAAAATACCTAACCTAGTACAACCGCAACGACGGTGTAGAAACTAACCATTTAACTGTGTTTTTTTTTTAAAAACAAAATAAATGCTATAGCTTTTAATTAATTTTAGTTAATCATAAATAATGATAATATATTTGGCAAAAAATTATTTATATTATTAGAAAGAGAAAAAGAATATTGAGAAATGTACAGTATAGAACATATATAGTTAAACAGCCTGTGACCTCATAATTTTGCATTTAAAAACAACCAACAGGTAACCATGACTTGACTCCTTCATCGAGTATATAAACACACAACACACAGCTGTTCATTCATCAATTTGAAACGGAAAAAAAGGAAAATTTTCAAACATAAACTTGTTTTTGAAAACAATAACGCAAATAACACTGTTTTGAAAATAATTACAAACATAGACCTGTTTTTGCCAGGTAGACATAGGCGATTTTTCAAATTTTCAAAATGGACCAACGGGCGACATTTGAAAATGCGCACGAAGGCGAATTTTGAAAAATCGCCTTCGTTAAAACCCTGCACAAAACAAGACAGTCAGCAACCCTTCTCTCCACTTCCTCATTTCCTCAAAACAAAACAAAACCGAACCCAAAAGCCCCAAATTCCTCAAAACCTTCCACTTCCATTTCTTCAATTTTTAGACAAATTCTTTCACAAATTAGTCAATGGCAAACACGTCTGGTATAGAAAAAGAAATAGGTACGAATCTATACGCATAATTTGGTATTTCTAATTTATGGCATGAATTTGTTGCAAATTTACTTCATGAACAAAAATTGTGCTTGTAAAGTAAAGCATTTGAATATCACCATTGATAATTTGTACACTTTGAACTTGTTTGAACTAAGGTAGTTGTATGTGTACAAAATGCAATAGGTTACTTTGTAAAACATTTTAATATGTACAAAAAGTATGTTAAGCAATAGGTCGAGCATGAATTGTTTTTGCATAATTGTTTGGCTTCCACAACTTACTTCATTGTTTGTTTTCAAGCATATAGTTTGAGCATTTAATATTTTGAATATTGCATGTTTTGTTCTTTCATGCAAATAGTATCTATTTAATCAGACAACTTACTTCATCATGATGTGTGTGTGTGTGCGCGCGCGCGCGCTGTGTTTTTCTTCAAACCATGTTGCGATAGAGTGTACAAAATGCAATAGGTTACAACTAAGGTAGTTGTAGTTTATAAAAGCCATATTAAAAATCTATATGAACGACAAGGAGTTTACGTGCATTCATACTACTTTGTGGGTTATGAGGTTGTCAATTTTTGGTTAGTGTATAATTTTTATCAAAATGAATTGATTTTTAATATTTGTATCTTGTAGAGTATGTGGAGATGGAGCCCGGACCCGTTGATGGAAGGGTATTATTTCTTCAAGCACGGCATCGTACTTCTAACGATATATGGATGCAGGTGGTTTTTAAAAAAATATAATTTTGTGTTAGTTGGTATAATTCCGGCTTTCTAATTATATATTTATCATTTGTTCAACGCGACAATCCAGATACAACTATTGATCACTCCACGTCGGTGAAGAAGGTGAGTTCAAGTCATCCAGGAGTATTGGCTGAGATTGAGAGGGCTGGTTTTTTACACATAATAAAGTTAGGATACATCCAGCTTGACCACTATCTTATCACTGCTTTAGTAGACAGATGACGACCAGAGACCTCCACTTTTCATTTCCCTGTTGGTGAGATGACGATTACATTAGCAGATGTTGCCGTGTTGTTAGGTTTTCCTATTGAAGGCAATGTAGTGGCTTATGGAGGAGTGGCATATGACTATATGCAATTGAGTCATGATTTACTTGGTCTTGACCCACCCCCCGAACAAACAAGGGGCAATGAGTTTGTGGAAATCATGTGGTATAGACGTCAATTGTCGCACGATATTCCTGCTGATGCTACAGAGGCTCAGATTCAGCAGCGAGCACGTGCTATCATTTTGCACATCATTGTTTCTCGATTGATGTGCGACCATACAAAGACTCGGATAGATCTGAAATGGCTACCGTATATTGCTGATTTAGGGGAGTGCGGTAAGTTTTCCTGGGGCAGTGCTGTGTTATCTTATACGTATATGGAGATGTCCAGACTCTCTCTTTTGGAGAATAAATCTATTGGTGGCTGTCTGACACTACTACAGGTTTGAAACAAACTCCAATAATTTACTGCTTTACATGATTTGTCTCATTTTTGGTCTTAACTTTTTCTTATAAATGCAGCTTTGGTCGTGGACTTATCTTCCAATCGGAAGATTGTTAGTAACAAACGTTGTTGTCGATCAGTCGATGCCGCTTGGGTCTTGGTATTTTTTTATCCTTTCAAATAAATTATACAGTGCAATTTCCATGTGTAATATATTCTAACATATTCTAACAGGTGGGTAGGACCCAAAAAAACGCGCCAAACTCCAAGACGGAGTGTAAAGTTCTATCGCAACGAGTTAGATGTGCTAGAGGATGACAAGGTTACATGGACACCGTACACACAAGATGTGCTCGCACAGCTTCCAGCCATGTGTACAGCTGCTAGATACTTGTGGACTGCGAGAGTACCACTCCTATCTTACACCCAGGCTGCATTTCACTTACCCGACAGGGTTATGAGACAGTTCGGCATGATGCAGCATATACCAGATGATGCGCCACCCTGCACGTCTACGTACAATGCAGAGGAGTATGTTGCCTACATTCAGTTGTGGAATGAGCGACATACAGCTACCCAGATTGAGAGGGAGCCCACCATCACGCTACAGCAGTACAAAAGGTGGTACTGGAACATAACACGACGATATGTTCTTACGGCGCCAGTGGAGGCAGTGTATAGAAGTCCGTACGTTCTCAGAGCACCACTTGAGAGGAACGTGGTAAGCTGATGTTGTAAGTAGTATATCAATTAGTTATGATAGTTGTGTCTCTGGCTAATTTTCATTCAACTTTACACGCAGCTAGTATAAGCAGGGCTTGAGAAGAAGCTGAAAAGCTTCGCAGACGACAAACCAACGAGGAGGGGAGGAGGATGTGCACTAACATCCAAAGGATTCTAGATGTTGTATTGTGCAGGAATAAACTTGATAGGCCAAGACCTCCATCTCCACCTCCAGCGCTTGTGTACACCCGACGTCGGCCTAGAGGAGGTGCGGGTTCATCGTCACAGGGCACCTCGTCCCAAGGTGCACCGGTACACGAAGAATTTGTTCCTGGCCCATCTCAACCAGCGCTCGCATTACCTTCGTCTTCCACTGCGCGCAGAGATCGGAGTAGCAGTAGCAGCAGTAGCGGTTCTAGACCACTGGTAACGCGTCGGCAGAGAAGAAGCCTGCACGAATTTCATGACCTTCATGAGTAAATCCATATTGGTGCTGGATGCGAGTAGTTAGAGGTTGTTTGGATTTGTAAAATTTGTATTTGGATTTGTAATATCCGTACGAAGCAATATTGTTTGGCTTTGCAAAATGTTGTTTGGATTTGTAAAATTTGTGTTGTACCGTACGAAGTAATGTAGTTAAATGCATTTCGCTTAAATTTGAGATGTTGTATTTCATGAGCTGCATGTTAAATTTGTCCATTGAGCGACTGCTCTGTTGCCGTGTTGAATTTGTAAAATTTGAGATGTTGTATCTGCTGCTCTGTTTGCAGCAGCAGGTTTTTTTGAGCGAATTTTGAGAATTCGCCAGTAGGCGAATTCTTAAAATGCGCCTGTAGGCGAAATTTAAAAATTCGCCTGAAGGCGATTTTTGAAATTTCGCCAATTCAAACCTGCACTGTAAAAACCAGCTGACCCTTCTTCCTTTGTCATTTCTTTTTGCTTCAAAGTCGAACCAAAAACCTAAATTTGTGCAAAAGCAATCGCAGAAGTCACTAAGGTTGGTATTTTGTCATTTTTTTTCCTCTCTTCTCACAGATGGGTTTGTAGTACGCCAGTCTTCAATTTTGTTCAAATCGGAAAGGAATTCGACCCAAACCATGGTTGCAAATTTGACTAATTTTGGTATTTTCTTTAACTTTTATTTAGGCGAAAATGGATGATTGGGAGATCGATGATCAAACAATGATGGAAATATATGATGACTACGAACGGAATAAGGTTGCAGACGATGAGGTAGAATTTGTTCCGGAGACCCAAGTGGAAGATCTACCAACAGTGGGTGCTACAGAGACAAATGAAGAGACAAATGAAGAAGTAGAGAGTGAACTTGTTTGTGCTACGCGGGAAAACGTCGTACTCGAGAATCCCCAACCGGTTCAACAATCAATGCATACCAGGCTAATGACTGTACTTGCTCATCAAAACCCTAATACGTCAAGTTCTAGCATCAGTGGACGTTCGGTACTTTGCTATTGCGGAGTTGAATGTAACATTGTTGTTTCCAAAAGTCAGAGGAATGTAGGACGTCGCTTTTACGGCTGTAAAGCGTATATCGATGCACAGACGCGTCGGGGGTGAATAGTTGTAAACTTTTTGAATGGTTCGATCCTCCAATGACCAAAAGGGGGGTCCAATACGCGCTTGAGATGCAAGCTACGGTTAGTCGCTTGGAGAGGATGAATATTGCAATTCGCAATGAAATGCTTGCGGGGTGCTACCGGTTACCACGAGATTGACCGTATGTTTTGATGTAATGGTCGTAAAGTAGTATAATGTGGTTGTTGTTTGTGTATGCTTGCCTTTTATCATATGTCCGTCCTGTATTTTCTATTGAGAGGTATCTTGTAGTTCAACAGCGTAATAATCTGTTGAGTATTAGTGATTTCGGGTGTTTTTCTATTGGCAACTTTTGTAAATTCGCCTTCAGGCGATTTCTCAAAATTCGCCATAAGGCGACTTTTGAAAATTCGCCTAAAGGCGACTTCAGAAAAGTCGCCTTCAAGAAAAAGTTTTATATCTAGTCAGCTTTTTCACTGGCCTCCTCATTTTCAAACACCAACTTTTCAGATCTGAAGAACCCATTTTCTTTCAGCTTACAATTCCAAACACCAAAACTCTATTTTCTTTCGATAATCAGTTGGTTGTTGAAATAGAGTACTTGCTAGTTTACGCAAACGTCTACGCTATATCTCTGTATACGAATTGGTAAAAAAATTACAAACCCTAGCTTTGTTACTTCCATTAAAATATTTTCGTACGAATGTACAGAAATTGTTTGGTCAACCAGAAATTATTTGTATGTAGAATGGCTAGAAATCTCATTCCAACACTTTGCTCCTACGACGGTGAATTGATCGTCGACGAACAAAAAAACGAAAAGTATGTCGGTGGTTTTTGTAAACCAGGGAGAGTACGCAAAGGTTGCACACTATTTGAGTTGAAAGAATCCGTGTACAAAGCGACAAAAATAAGCGCAATCGAATTTGATATTGAGTTGGTGGTTAACTGGCCTACGGATTCAGGTTCAAAAGCAATAACACTTTCGGACGATGAGGATGTTGAAGTTATGTTTTCTGCGGTTAAAAAATCCATAGAGTTGTACGTTGGGAAAGTTGCAAAAGAAAATCTGCAAGAACATGTACAATCTCCTATCGTTAGTACAGGATTAGGGCATTTTACAGAAATGTTGCAAACTGATAATCCTTCAGCAAGCTTAGGTTCTCCTACTTACAGTAATCCATATGTACATGCTGAGGGTCATGGTCATCCTCCTATAAACTATGGGTTCATGCATTACATGATGTTGCAACCAACTCCAGAACAGTACTTTCCATACTACACATCACCTACGACGCATCCAAGGTATTAAACTTAACATTGGAATTTATTTTTAAATTACAATTGGTAATACTTTCTTCTAACACATTCAGCTTCCAACAACAAATGCATCTACAAAATGTCTGTGCTGAACAACAAAATATTCATTTGCCGCAACCGTTATATCCTACTCCATCAGAAATGTATGATATAAGTCAAAGGTTTGTTTAGCAATTTATTTGAGTAATGTTTCCTATCTACTCTAGCTTCGTACTAAAATACTGTTGTAAACAGATGCACAACTATTGAAGATACTGCTGTAGAATGTGGTGCTGGACCGTCACAACACTCGCATGATTCCAATATTGACACTGATATGCATGTTAATATAGATGGAGACACCGGTCATGTTCCTGCAATTGATAGTATGGCTGTTGCGACGAGGACTAACAATGATGCGTGTTGGGTAGAACGAATGCAGGTGAACAATGAATCGTTAAACTACGACTTTCCGAATGTAGATGATGTTGAAGGTGATGGTGAAGAAGCTCAAATGGAAGTGCCGTTGGATGATGATCTATGTACTGCCCAAATGATGGCAAGATCGGTCGTTGCTAATCTACAATTTTCTGGGGAAAAATTTTCAACCGCGTGCATACAAAATGGATTTGCTGTTGGAATGGTATTTGAAAGTAAGCAAAAAATGCTACACCAATTAACCGAATGGTCAATTCTACATGGAGTTTCATACAAGCCGATCAAGTCGAATAAAACTATATACACCGCTATCTGTAATGTTGACACCAACTGTCCATGGAGAATACATGCAATAGTCTCAAAGAAATCGCAGTCTGGCTGGTGGAAAATCAGAAAGTTGCCTAGCGAACATACCTGTGTCAATCCTACAGTTAATTCCAACCACAAGCAAGCCACTTCTGATTTTCTTGTGTCAAAAATCATGTTATTTGTCAAGGCCGATTTGGATATCTCAGCAGGTACAGTCCAAGTGCTTGTAGACGATCAACTGTTCATCAAAATTAGTTACATGAAAGCTTGACGGGCATTAAACAAAACAATAGAAAGAATTTATGGTGACTGGGCCGAATCGTACGCGACTTTGCCTCAGTATTTCGAGGAAATAAAGAGAAGTAATCCGGGGACTGTAGGCCATGTGACCCACGATGAAGTTGGCGTATTTGATCGTGCATTTTGGGCATTTGGCCCTTGCATTACAGGTTTTCTACACTGCCGGTCATTGCTATGTATTGACGGGACACACTTGTATGGTAAATACAAAGGGACGTTGCTTGTTGCTATTGCTGTAGATGCGGATGACTGTCTGTTTCCATTAGCTTATGCAGTTGTCGAATCCGAGTCATATGATAGCTGGGGTTGGTTTTTTTCTTGCATGCGTGAATTCAATCACAGTGTTTGCAATCGTCGTATTACTTTCATATCGGATCGGATGAAAGGAATTCTGAAGGCTTTACAGAAGAGGTGGCGAGAACCACACAAACATAGTTTCTGTGCACGACATCTTAAAGCTAATCTTCAAACGGCGGGTTTTAGGGATAAACGACTTACATCTTTATTTTATTCCGCTGCATGTGCTTCAGAAGTGGTTGAGTACAACAAAATCAGAGAAGAAATTAAAGCTACAAATTCACGAGCTCATGAATGGATTGAAAGAAGTTTAGAGAATTTTGAAGAAAATTGGGCCCTGTGCAAAGACGATGGAGGACGCTTTCATGTTATGACCACCAATGCATCCGAAAGTTTTAATGGTGTACTAAAAGGTGCTCGATCATTACCTATAAAGGCGTTGGTTGCACGAACCTTCTTTCGATCGGTTGAATATTTCTGTAAGAGAGAGAGACGGCGGACGCTATTACAACACGTTTGACTCCAAAATGGGAAGCTAAAATAGCAGATCGAGCTATTGAAGCACGTCGTTGTAAACTAGTTCGCTTCAGTCGAACCGAATGGCAAGTGATTCATTGCTATGGCGATGAATTTAAAGTGTTAATTGATGGTCCTAACTGCTCATGTACATGCAACATCCCCTTACTGCAAAAATTACCATGTGCGCATGTAATGGCGGCTTGTTCGGCACAGGATTACGGTGCTAACAGAGCACATCATGAGTTCGCATCAGATTGGTATTCTGTTCGGAGTTACAAAGCTTCATATCAGCCAGAGTTTCATCCCGTGCGTGATAAGAGATACTGGAGACCATACACCGGTCCACATATATTGCCTCCACCTACAAGAAGACAACCTGGACGACCTAAATCTACAAGGATAAAAAATGTTATGGACGAGCTTCAAACGCCTAAAACAAACAGGTGCAGCAAATGTGGATCGCAGCGCCATAACAGAAAGCGATGTACTGCGGCGACCTAACCTTCCTTTATCAAATGTACTGCGGCGACCTAATTATGCTTTCGGTGCATTCAACTTTAAAGACATGTAATTTCTATGTATCAAACTACCTAGTCATGTATCAACTTAAATGAACTTTGCAATTGTAAGATTTGCAAGCTGATATGTACAAAAGTTGTTAGATTTGAAATTATATATCTATACGATTGTGATGTACTCAAGTTGAACTTTGCTTGCTGTCTTGTTTTGTGCAGGGTTCTAACAAAGGCGAATTTTCAGAACTCGCCTTCGTGCGAATTTTCAAAAGTCGTCCGTTGGCGAATTTTGAAAATGCGCCTGAAGGCGAGTTTTGAAAATTCGCCTTCGTCTACCTGGCAGAAACAGACCTATGTTTGTAATTATTTTCAAAACAGGGTTATTTGCGTTATTGTTTTCAAAAACAAGTCTATGTTTGAAAATTTTCCAAAAAAAAATGTGTCAACATTATCGCAAACATCCCCCGATTAATTGACATATAAAGAGAACTTAAAAATAAATACAAGCATAATATAGTACTCAACATTTGACCCATTAACTCCCAACAATTTTCGCTTGTGTTCTTTACATGATTCAATCTGGCAGCTGGCCAATATTAAATTGCACCAAAAGAAACAAACCTCTTCAATCCTGAAATTATAAAAAATAAGTGTCAACATAGAAGAATATATTGATGTTTATATGACTAACTTATACAAAGCATACCTACACATACTTGATGATTATACTTTCAAAATGCAAAATTGATACAGCTTTTTAATACTTCCAACATAATGCTAATAAATAGCTAGATTAAGCCTTGCATTTTATTATTTTATAGGGACCCTATTTTATAATACATATGAATAGAATTCGCTTAGATACAAACTCTTAAACACTAAATCATATAAGATTAGTGCTAAGAAAATAGTACTTTGGTGCCTATAATATTGAGCTAGAACAAAATTACGCAGCAAACTAACTATAGAGTACGAACTATAATACACACCAATTTGTTAATAAAAGCCGTAAGTTCTGGCATGCAGTACAAATGTATTAGTTTGCTTGCATCTAATTGTTAGGGGTGGCTCGCGTTGTAAATGGAGTGGGTGTATGGATTGAACAGGTTGAAAGTCTCACATCACAGAATATTCAGATTAATCGTGGTATATATATGGGATTGGTGGCACGTAACATTGGGGATTCCTTTTGTTACAATGTGTTGCCAACACCAGATTATATGCTCGATGGAGGCGGTGGAGGAATGTTCAATCGGGACGCCGTCTGATAGTCATGCTGCTGCTTCTTCTTCTTTTTTTATTTTTTATTTTTTTTATTGTAAGAACTGCATCAAAATCTTCTTGAGTTATTGTTTCAAAAGCACGCTTTCCAATACTGACTAAAGCACCTTGGTTAGCAGTAGTACTAGTAGTGAGCTTTTCAGACGGAAGCTGTGGGCGTGCGTCTGCCTATGAAGTTCGCTTTGCAGGAAGCATGACATCTAATGCAATAAACATCTATATTCCCACTGTATTGTTTCAAACAAAAGTTAGCTTGTATGTATTTTTTAAAATGAACTTTTGTAAAACACTCTCTTCAAGTTACACAGCCGCTCTCTTCAAAAACAAGTTTCAAAAAACACCACTGTTTCTAATTTCGGCCAAAGTGTAAATGTTTAAACTTTCTAATTTAAGCCAAAAAGTCCAAATGTTTGCAGATAAAAAGGCAACTGTTTACCGAAAAAGTCAAATATTTACAAACAGAAAAGGACATGCCTTTCCGGAAAAAAAAAACATGTATGTGTATAGACACACATGTATGTATGTATATGTATGTATACATATATACATGTATGTATGTACAGTTTTAATCATAAAAACATAAGATTAATTTTAGATTAAACTTTCAAAAAAAAAATGAAAACAATTTACCAAAAATAAAAATAAAGGAGAGGATATTGGGACAAAAAATAAACACAAAATTTGACACAACATGTATAAACCGTTGAATTTTTTGGCTTGGGAGTTGGAGATCAGCTAGAGATTTAATAGTCAAAATTTTTCGTGTCCCATTTTGTGTCCAAATAAAATTTGCCTAAAAATAATGGTGGAATTCAAACATGTATATTAGATAAAAATAATTAAATTAAGTGTGCATTTTCGAATTCGGTGGTTGAATTACAAGTCTTCAAAGAAATGTTAGCAAATTAGATAGTCCTTTGGCTGTCAAGAAATTAACATAAAATTTTAGTTGGTTACAGTTAATTGCTGGAACCAAAATCTTATGCAACGAGCATGAACATAACTTTTAAACATTGTTAGATGAAATTGGTTAAAAATAAATTCAAAAGCATATTACCTAAAGTTTTGAAAGAATAGAATAAGTTCTTTTAATCTTATGATTGCGTCTTCTAAATTCATATCTTCATGATGAAGTATTTTACTAACTTGATTCACTTTATCCAATAACTTGAACCAAATACAAAGGCTCTTCAAAAACTCCAAGTTCTCTAAAACATTCAAACATAAACATTTATCTTCCACCATCACAATATCCTCTTTAGAACTCTTGGCAATTTCAATCAAAACATCTCTTAACATTGGCGCTTGAAATCGAATAGCTCTCACACTTTCAACATGACTTTCCCATCGTACAACCGACAATGATTTTGGTATTAAACCTTTCACATATTTCTTAAGAACATCTCATCGATGAGTGGATCCCGAAAATAATATATAAATTTTTTGCGCATATGCAAAAAAAATTCAAGCTTTAACACAAATTTAGCCATATCACATAATGCAAGATTTAAACTATAACATCTGCATGACATACAAAACGCTCGTGGATTTTTATCAAGAAGTCATTTTTGTACACCTTGATACTTACCTTTCAAATTAGACCCATTATCATAACCTGACCTCTTATATCATCAATATTAAGTTTAAGTTCATTCAAAATATTTTCAAGTAGCTTAAAAAGGCCAAGCCTCGATGTACCATCAACAACTATAAATTCAAGAAAATACTCTTTCACCTTCACCTCGTCGAAATCTTCAATATCAACATACCTTATAATTATAATTGACATTTGTTTTTTCTGGCCAATATCCGAAATATAATCAAGCATAACCGAGAAATATTTTGCTTTTGAGATCTTTTTTATTATTTTTGTTTTGATCTCATTAGATAATGAAATTATTATCTCATTTTGAATTTTATGACTAAGATAATGATGTTGAATTTCTTTATTCACCACACGTCGAAGATTGTCTTTCATAATGGGATCAACTCAATAAGTTGGCAAATAAAATCCATTATTCTTTTCATAAATCTTCTCATTACTTCCACGAAACGGTCAACTATTTCGAGAAAGTGTTTTAACGACCTCGATTGTTCGAATCAATATTAACTTCCAACAATCTTTCTCTTTATCAATTTGAGCTTGTATATTTTTATCAACCGTTGCTTTTGATTTTAGTTCTTTTTGCAAATCAACCCACTTCACAACGTTTTCACAATGTTGTAGATTAGTTTCATGCCCTCTAAGTTTAGATGGAAGATTATGTCAATCATCAATTCCATCTTCAGACAAATTGCTCAACATCGCTTTATTTGTATATAACTTGCAACAAAAGCAAAATACTTTACTTAATGCATTTGAGTATACAAAACACTTCCTTTCATGCTCCTCTCCATTTGGAAAACAACGAATATAATGCATAGACGAAAAGCTTCTATTTTTCTCATTCTTTATGACACTCGAAAATTTATCATTTAATTTGGACATTTTAATGGAACCTCTTTGAACGATGATTGTTCGTTTTGTATCGCTCATAGTACCCCATAAACTCGGATCATGATTTACATCCGCATCTTTATCAAAATCAAGTATACTTTCATCATTTATTTCCTCATTTACATGTTCTTCATTATCCATTTCTTCATTTTCAATTTCATCAACATCATTGCTCTCACTTTCAATTTCATCAACATCAATACCCTTATTTTCAATTTCATCCTCAACAACATTATCAATCTTTTCATCAATAGCTTCACTATCTTCTTCGACTTGACGAGAATTTTGTGATTTTTGTGTTTTCGCATCAAAGAGTTTAGAGATTGAGGCCACCATTGATGAAGCCATTGCATCATGACGTTGTTTTACCTTTCGATTAAAAGCTCCGAAATCTGTCTTCTAAATCTCACACGATTTTTATCATCTTTTTTCGACATATTATCTATCAATAAAACATAAAAATATGTATTAGTTTTGGTACAAGCGACATGAAATAATGTTTTGGATTAGAATTAAAATTATTTAATGTATATGTAAGGGTTTCACTAAAAAAGCAACAATCAAAATTGAATAATTTTAAGCGACAATCAAAATTGGGCAATTTGCAGGCATAATGATTATTGATTAGTGCAGCAATCAAATGAATCAATGAATCAGCAATCAAATGAATCTTTGATTGGTCAATTAATGTTAATAATAGTAGCAAGATGTTTCTTTTTTCCTTTTTTCAGAAATGGCAATTGATGTCAATGTGAAGACAAAAAAATAAAATAAAAATGCTATGACAGATCCAAAATTCACCTGACAAGAGGCAGCCTTGGCTAGATTTTAACTGGAAGTCTAGAACAGAGGACAACGTCAGCAAGCAAGGGTAGGCCGTAGGCGCAGGAGGCAACAGGCGGCGGCACACTGACAGCAGAGGGGACGAGATTCTGAGTTGTCCTAATTCACGAGATTATGAAATACTAAGCGTCTAACTGTCTAAGCCCTAGATTGTAAACGTAATTATGTAAACAGCATTACAAAAATTATTGCCCCACTTGGGCTGGGTTGCCCGAGCCCAGGGGCTTAGTGGGCTTGCCCCTGGGCCGGCTGTGGTCATAATTTCATGTATCCGGCATAGTCAGATCCAGAAAAGAATTTACTAGAAAACAAAAGAAAAAGTACAAACCTATCAACTTAACTCAAGGTTATTACAAAAATGGGCATTCCAAGTATATTGTTAAAACTGTTTTAGCAAGTATTTTCTCATTCATTTAAATTTAACTTTATAACAAAAATGTGGACATATACCCAAATTGGTTAAATCGAATAAAATGCCTACTTCTTATGGTGCAAGCGAATTCTCTTAAACCCTCACCGAACACAGTTTGAGTTTATCTTTTCTGATCATTTTCAAACTATTTGCCATCCACTTCGTACACCCATGCTCCTGATTTTATGTGTACTTTAAATCACCAATTCGGTAAGGTAAAGGTAAAGGTGGAACTCAGTGCACGAAGTTTCTGCACGATAGCGGGCAATGAGATAATGTACGCAGTCTTTCCCTCGTATTGCGGAGAGGCTATTTCTGAACTCAAACCTAGACGTCCAGATCATCAGGCGGGTGGTTTTACCGTTGCGCCAAGGCTCCAAATCACCAATTCGGTAATTAAAAAAAATAAAAAAAGGTCAAAATTCATTACCTGAATCTCCTTGCCCATTCTAAAAATTGAATTCAATTTAGAAAATTAAATCATCTGCCAATACCATAGCACTCAACTTCTTCACATGCTTGCCAGAAATTGAGTTAGGAAAATTAAACCTTCTGCCAATATTATAAATCTCAAGTATCATCATTTTTCTAGTACCAAATTTTTCTAGTGTCAATGTTAAACTTACGAGTCATACAATGAAGCTTTAGAAGAGAGACGTTGAACATCGATTAAGAAGAATGACAAACGTTTCAAAAAACCAATTTGGTTTCATGCCTGAGAGATCGACCACAGATGCGATTTTCTTGATAAGACAACATGTGAAGAGGTTTAGGAAGCAAAAAGAGAATCTATACATGTTACTTATCGATTTGGAGAAAGCTTATGACAAAGTACCGAGAAAGGTTATGTGGTGGGTTTTGGAAAATAAGAGAGTCTCAATAAAGTACATTACTCTTATCAAGGATATGTACGATGATGTTGTAACTAGTGTCAGAGCACGCGATGCCGGTGACTTTTCCATTAATATCTGATTACATCAAGGATCAGATTTGAGCCCTTACATTTTTCTCCTAGCGATGGATGAGGTTACGAAGAGTATACAAGGTGAGATTCCTTGGTGTATACTCTTTGCTGATGATGTTGTGCTAATTGATGAAAGTAGGATTGTGCTTGATAGACAATTTGAGCTATGAAGACGGACTCTAGAATCAAAGGGTTTTAGGCTTAGCAGAAATAAAACAGAATATATGAAGAGCGAGTTCAGCGGTGTTAGGTCAGAGGATGGAGATGTCACTCTGACCGGACAAATAGTTTCCAAGAAGAAATCCTTTCGATATTTAGGATCAATGTTGCAGTATAATGGTGAGATTGATGAAGATGTTAGTTTTAGAACGGGATGGGTGAAATGGCGACAAGCGTCTGGCATTCTCTATAACTGGAAAGTCCCACAGAAGGTTAAAGGAAAGTTCTACAGAACGGCAATCAGGTCTGCGATGTTGTATGGTGCAAAATATTGGCTTACTAAAAGCCAACACGTCTAGAAGATAAGTGTAGCAGAAATGCGTATGCTGCGATGGAGCTGTGATCATACAAGAAGAGGGCAAATTAAAAATGATGATATACGTGATAAACTTGGAGTAGCACCAATTGAGGAGAAGCTAATCCAACATCGCTTAAGATGGTTTGGACATCTCAATTGGAGACCACCTTAGGCACCTGTGCGCGTTGGAATTATAGGTTGTGTCGAATGTTTAAAGAGAAGTAGAGATCGACCAAGATTGACATGAGAGTAAGTAGTAAAAAAGAACTTTAAGGACTGAAATATATCCGAAGAACTTGTGTCGGACAGAAGCGTGTGTAAGTTAGCGATGCACGTACCAAAACCATGAGCTATTAGATTTATAAGTTTTAGATTATAGGACTACTGAACAGGAGCCTAAGACGTAGTGTTTGGTTTTCGACCGATATAACTGTTAGTACCATTATTACTATTAGTTTTACTATAATCATTTTACTTAATTATTATTATTATTAATTTAATTATTTGACTTTATTTTATTATTATTTTTATTTTTATTATTAAATTGACTTTGTCATTTAGTTTTGGGTTTCATCCATATCCGATCCAGTTTGGAAATATTGACTTAGTTGTTGTTTTTTCAATTTCTGAGTGGTAACATACTTAAATAAATTACACTAAATAGTTCATAAGCACATCTACCAAAGCACAAAAGATATCATATATGCTTTGTTTCCTTCATGGGAACATTTTCCAAGTTTAGTTACCTGTATTCAGCAATAAGTTGAATTGATGAAGAAATAAGCAATTAGCAAATTAGAGTATGGTGGTGTTTTAGTTTTTATAGCATTAACTTCGAATAAACAGGAGCAAAGAGTTGCAAATCAGAAAATAGAAGAATTGTAATGCGGTGTTTCCTTTTTATTTCACACAAATTTGTATATTACATAGATATTCTATTACAACACTCTTCAGCAAGTATATATATAAAATGTGAGAAACGGCCCATATTGTATCAGCCCATATCTGGTAATCCAAGGCAACTGTAGCAATGAATCTCAATCGTTGATGTATATGAACGGCTGTGATGACAAAAATGGTGACTGCGTGGATTGGTAAGAAAACACACTTCAGAGGCATGCTCATAATATCCGCCCTCAATTGAGGCTAGGGTTTCCATCTCCTTTCCTTCAGCCGCCATGAAATCTTCTCCCATCGATTACATTCATTTCTTCTCTCAATCTGGCAAAAATTTTGAGGGAAAGAGATTTTGTGAGAGTGTCGGCCCGTTGATAGAAGGAAGGCACATGTCTGATCTCTAATTTTCCTGCAGTTGTCCTTTCACGCACGAAAAATAGGTCGATTTCTATGTGTTTGGTGCGGGAATGTTGAATCGGGTTCAAAGATAAGGAAATGGTACTCAGATTGTCGCACCAAATCAGTGGTTTGCCTTTGAACTCAAGCCCTAATTCATGGGTTAGGGTTTCTATCCATATAATTTCGGCTGCAGCGCTGGCTAGAGATCTGTATTCAGCCTCGGTACTTGAGCGGGATATGGTTGATTTCTTCTTGGTGCACCACGATACTGGGTTTCCACCCATGTAAACACAGTAGCCTGAGGTAGATCGTCTATCGTCAGCGTCACTGGCCCAATCAGCGTCACTGTAAGCTTGCAGGTTCATTTCTTTACTTTGAGTTAATATCAGACCATAGTCTTGTGTGCCTTTAATATACCTTAGTATACGCTTAACTGCCCTCTAGTGGCTGTCTAAAGGGTTCTGCATAAACTGGCATACTTTGTTTACACTGTAGCATAAGTCTGGTCTAGTGATGGTTAAGTACTGTAATGCTCCTACAATACTTCGGTACTGTTTGATATTGTCGATAGGCTCCCCTTTGGTTTTGGATAATTTTAAATTACTGACCATAGGTGTGGGCAGTGACTTAGCTTGATCCATGTTGGCACGAACCAGTATTTCTGATGCATACTGTTTTTGGGATAAAAACATTTCTGTTTGTGATGGTCTGCTAATTTGAATTCCAAGGAAATAATCAAGTGTTCCCATGTCCTTAATGGCAAAGTTTTGATCCAATAGTTGTATGACCTTAATAATGTCATTCTCATTATTTCCAGTGGTGAGAATGTCATCTACATACACCAATATATATGTGACCTCATGATTGATGGTTTTGGTATACAGGGAATTGTCTGCCTTTGTTTGTTTGAATCCCATTTTTGTTAATGTTGCTTTGAGTTTCTCATACCAGGCCCTTGATGCTTGTTTTAGACCATAAATAGCTTTACGTAATTTGCAGACTTTATCCTCATTTTCTTTTATGATGTATCCTTTTGGTTGATGCATATATACTTCTTCATGTAAATCTCCATTGAGAAAAGCATTCTGAACATCTAGTTGTCTAATTTTCCACTGATTGTTTAACGCTATGCTGAGAATTATTCTGATGGTAGTGGGTTTGACTACTGGCGAGAAAGTTTCATTGAAGTCAAAACCAAATTGTTGAGAATAACCTTTGGCAACTAGCCTTGCTTTGTATTTTACAATTTTTCCATTTGCATCCTTTTTGATTTTATAGGTCCATTTGCATCCAACTATGTTCTTGTCCTTTGGAGGTGATACTAGATCCCATGTTTGATTTTTTAGTAGTGTTTCATACTCATCTTTCATGGCTTTTCTCCATTCCGTAATTTTGACAGCCTGCTCATATGTAACTGGCTCCATGATATCTGTACTTGCACTGTATATTTTGGGCTTGAAAATGCCACTTTTTGACCTTGTCATCATGTGATGCCCTGTTTCTTGCATATTGTTTTTCTTGTCTGTGACTGTAGGAATACCACTGTCAGATGTTGAGTTAACAGGTGACCGTTCTTCATCATTTTCTTCCATTTCATGTGCTGGCCATTCATGTGTATCACTTGCACTATAGTCAGATTTTGTTTCTGCAATAGAATGTGACTTTTCCAATCCTTTGATGCAATCCTGTTTTTCCTGAATAGTTAATTCTGGTATGGTGGGCAAACATACTTTGATATGATCATCGCATTTATCTGTTGAGTCTTTATTGTCTGCCAGTTTCTTATCTGCAAAAGGAAAATTGTTTTCATTAAACATCACATGCCTGGATATATAAATTCTACCATCTTTATCAAGGCATTTGTATCCTTTTTGATTTGTAGCATATCCTAGAAAAGTGCATGGACTTGATCTTAAACTTAATTTATGTTTATTGTATGGCCTAAGATAAGGGAAACATAAGCACCCAAATTTTTTTAGATTATCATAATCAGGTTTAGTGCTAAATAATTTTTCATAAGGGCATTTATAATCAAGCACTTTACATGGCATCCTATTCATAAGGTAAACTGCTGTGGTGAATGCCTCTTCCCAATATTTCAAGGGTAATGACCCTTGAGATAATAGTGTTAGGCCTGTGTCCACTATGTGCCTATGTTTTCTTTCAACGAGCCCATTCTGTTCAGATGTGTAAGGGCAAGTAATTCTATGTAGTATACCTTTATTTTGAAAATATTTTTTGAGTGGGTAAAATTCAGCCCCTCCATCAGTTTGCACAATTTTTACCTTATAATTAAACTGTTTCTCAGCAAGTGAAATAAATTGAACTAAAGTATCATGAGTTTCAGATTTTGACTTGAGAAAGAATATCCACGTGTATCTAGTATATGCATCAACAAAAGATAAATAGTACATGTGCCCTTGTAGAGAGTTCAATGGGGCTGGTCCCCATAAATCTGCAGCTATCAATTCAAAAGGATTTTTATATATGGTTTCAGAATTGTTAAAAGGCAATTTGTGGCTTTTTCCTAACTGACAGTGTGTGTATATATCAGAAATATCATTATTTTGGAAAGAAATTTTATTATCCACTAAAAATCTTTTTACAATTTTCATGCTAGGATGCCCTAGTTTACAATGCCAATGATCTAAGATATTTTTCCTGTTTTGATTGCTGGTGTGAATGCAGTTGCACCAATATTTCTTCATTGTGGGTTCAGATTTCTTCACAGCATTAAATTTGTACAGTCCTTTACTCAAACTACCCTGCAATAATATATCATTATTCATCAAATCTCTAACTAAATAGAAATTTGGGTAAAACTCAAAGTATACTTTGTTGTCATTAGCAAATTGGGATACACTGATTAAATTCTTTTTAATTTCTGGGACCCTCAGTAAATTATTTAAATATAGTTCTCTTTTACCTTGAATAGTGCCTGTGCCAACATATGATATACTTGTTGTTTCACCATTGCCCAAATATATAGCTTGCATACCTGTGTAACTTTTGTTGCCTAAATTGAGGTTCTGAAGATTGCTTGTTACATGATTAGTCGCTCCAGAATCTGGGTACCATTCATCCAAGACTGTGTTATCTATTTTGGCTTCATCTGAATTGATTGATTGAGTTCTTGAATTATCATTGTTGCTTTTCTGCTGTTGGTCCAGTTGTGTCATGTTTATGTTGGGATTTCTTTGAGTTTGCTGTGTAACAGTGAATTCTTTGTTGAATCTGAAGTAGCACTTGCTGGCTATATGACCAAATCTTTCACATATTTGACATTTTACTCTACTGTTGTTCCATCTTCCCCTTCCTCTTTGTGTGTGATTATTTCTTTGACCATCCTGCCTGCTTCCTTGATTAGCTGTGTTGCCCTGTTGCAATCTGTTTCTTGAACTGCTGGTATAATTGATTGAGATCTCATTCTGCATAGCTCTTCTTTGTTCAATTCTACCTTCATGGGCAAGTAATGCAGATTGCACAGATTGTAAATCTGGTAGAATTTGTTGTGATGCTATGAATGTTACCACTGACTCATACTCATCATCAAGTCCATTTGTTATGGTAAGAATTTGCTCACTTTCAGAAATTTTATGACCAATTGTATTTAGTCTGTCACATAAAGATTTGATCTTGGCAAGATATTCTCTCATTGACATATCATTTTTTCTTGAATTTTGCAATTGTCTTTTAAAATGCATAATTCTTGCGGCTGACTGAGAACTGAATATTCGTTCTATCGATGACCAAATCTCATATGATGAGTTGCAGCCAACAATTTGTGATAATAGGCTTGAGCTGATGGATGATAATAGCCATGATGACAGTAAGTTGTCTTGCTTTTGATATCTTGTGTATTCTGGGTTGCTAACTGCTATTCCATTACCTTCTTCTATAATTGCAGGCGGTACAGTCATTGTCCCCTTGATGTAGTCTTGAAGGCCATA
Source organism: Allium cepa (assembly GCA_030765085.1). Lineage (NCBI taxonomy): Eukaryota > Viridiplantae > Streptophyta > Magnoliopsida > Asparagales > Amaryllidaceae > Allium > Allium cepa. The sequence goes on along the minus strand of CM060945.1, from coordinate 790,298,291 downwards.
CCCTTTCAAGGCTGTTTCGATCTGATATTTCCAGACTATATAGTTGTCTTCATCAAGCGGGATAGTGATGATTTGGCTTTTGGGTTTGATCAATGTTGTTTCTGGTGCAGCAGCTTCTCTTCTGTCGTTTCTTGAAGTGGTTGATGATCTTTCATCACCTGCTTCTCTGTCTGCCATCTTTGGGTGGACAGATCTGGGTTCTTGAGTGAAAAGGTGCAGCCAATTAGTGGTGGCGAGGCACAAAAATTGTAGCAGCCAGTCAAAAATTTGAAATCGTTCAAGTTCTTGCTAGGCGTGGCACAATAAATTGGCGAAAAAAGTACTGGTGGGACAGATATACTTGACTTGGGAAAGGTATAGCTCTTCGATGATGAAAATTAACTGAGAAGAGAATACCAAGCAATCTTGAAATTGGAGAGGTGATGCAAAGTTGCTGATCTCCAAGATTATGCCGTTAGGCTTTCGGTTGCTCTGATACCAAATCAGAAAATAGAAGAATTGTAATGCGGTGTTTCCTTTTTATTTCACACAAATTTGTATATTACATAGATATTCTATTACAACACTCTTCAGCAAGTATATATATAAAATGTGAGAAACGGCCCATATTGTATCAGCCCATATCTGGTAATCCAATGCAACTGTAGCAATGAATCTCAATCGTTGATGTATATGAACGGCTGTGATGACAAAAATGGTGACTGCGTGGATTGGTAAGAAAACACACTTCAGAGGCATGCTCATAATATTGCATAGTGATATGACATGTATATATGTCGTCAAATTCATGACTTTTTTTTTGTCGATGGAGAGAAACAAGATAGTTGACACACTGGAAAATACTTATAGAGAGAGGGCTGACATAAAATTTGACCACTATACAGAGTTATGATATGTTTCCAACTTCCAAACAACCATAGTCTAGAGCATCGTATCATTAACTAGTTGAGTTAATGGTCCTTGACGGTTAAAAATTTAATTGAAAAGAAATTATGTAAATACTAACAATAATTAGATTAGTAGATACTAACATTAAAACGCTGGGTAATATTATTAGATTAGCAGATACTAACAGTAAAAAGCTCGGTAATATTAATACCTATAATCCGGTCAAAGCAACTCTTAAGAGGAGACATGGCGGTTGGGAGAGTGATGGTTGGTGAAGCAGCGATGGAATCACCGATGATTGTCCACTCGCTCATTTGGTTTTGATTTGTACCGGATAATCGGTGATTTTGTTTTGTTCAAATTGTCTATCAATCAAGATAAATTAGGGATTTGGGTTTTGATCGATTCTGTTTTCTATAAATTAGGGACTATGTTTGTATATAAAATTTTGACCTCATTGATTATGGTGGAACAAAAATTGAATTTATTAAAGAGAGTAAGATCTCTCCAAAAGGATAGTATGGGATAGAAGATATTTAGGGAAACAAAGAGAGAAAACAGGAGTAGCTAAAGTGCTGTGCATGGATTTGCATTCCATATTGGTAAAAACAAACAAGCAATTTTCCAAAGCCAGAAAATTTAAACATGTAAAAGTGTGCATTACATCACTAAGATATGACAATTTGAGACTACTTATAATAAATTAAAAACATCAATATGAATTTAAAGGCATATACCATATAAATTAACTAATTTTACAACATATAGTGATATACCTGGACAAGACCTCGTTATTTTTATTATTATAAAAAGTTAGTGATGACTCAAGAGCCAATTTAGGAGCTTGGAAAGCTAACAAACAACATATAATGAGGAGGTTCTGTTGGCAAGGTGTTAGTCAAATATCAACATTGAAATGAAGTGCAAATCATTGAAAAATGATTGAGGATTAGTCAACACTTAGGAGGGAAGATTAATTATATGTACCTTTTAAGATTTATTTAATAACCTAGGAGATGATTATTGCAACTATCAATATAAAACACTGTGAAATATTGAGCATAAAAGAATACATCATTTTTGTATGCACAACGAGAATATATTATGCTAGGAGGAGACAAGTGGATAACATGCAAAACATTTATCTAGTAACTAAAACCAAATCATGCAGCCTCCTCACAATTTGCTAACTTTGTTGAGACAATTTTAATGTATATATGCATCCACAGTCTTGTTCACAAAACAAGCATAACACCTAGGAAAAAACACAAGGGAAGCTCATTAATGCAAAAGTTAGACAAGTTACCGAACAGGTTATAAATCAACTCAACTGAAATGAGAATCAAATATTCTACAGCTGTACTTCTGAAGTATTGAATTGATTTACCAAGTTTTAGGGCCTGTTTAGCTTGAAAAAGAATTTTATATTTTGTGTTTACAATATATAATTCAAGTGACGCGGGAGAGAAGAAGAAGTTGGAAAATCATAGTCATTATAAAGGGAAATGGGGAAAGAAGAGGATAGTTTCCGATATTTCTCAAAGGAAACAAGGAAAAGTCATTTTTAATTTTATATGTTAAAATTTTTCTAAATTGAACATTTTGCACCGTCTTCTCCTCTCCTATGCATTTTGAAATACATGCTGAAAATGCAAAACACTTGTTTTCAAACCAAACGGACCTTTAATTTTTCTATTGACTATGATACATGTTACAGGTTACAGGAATCAATTTATGTCTTTATCCCATTAACTAAGCCTGTAACATATTTAATCCCAGTAAAAAATTAATATTCACGGAGGATTGGCTTGTGTTGAAATTTACTTGTGTTAAGGGTTACAGTGATGCCTAAAATTGAGAAGTCAGGTGCTTAATCAGTAAGAGGTGAAGCTTGAATGAGTATGCCATATTTATTTTCTGTAAATAAGAAATGAATTAGTTTGCGCAATCACTAACATTTACACAGAAAATAAGCATGAACATAAATTGTGGAAATTAGGATCCACCCTTGTTTTCAAGTTTCATACACAAAAAACCGTCCTCAAAAACATGTTTTAAATTACACTTCTATTTTTACTTTCAGTAAAAGAAATTCGTTTTTTTCGAAAATTAAATCTAAACTTGATGGAATGTTTTTATGACCAAAACTTTTTTTTTGAATTTTTGTTTTGAAAAAGGGCAAATATTTGTAGTTTTTTTGTGCAAATATTTGCGTTGCAGTTTAAAGTGCAAATATTTGCACTTTTCAACTGAACCTAAAGATATAAGTATTTTTCAAAGTTTGTTTATTAAGAGGGACAGATGTGTATTTTAAAACTTAAAGAGGAATTTTATGAAAATTCCCTATAAATTAATGGCTTAACTGATATTTAAAACCGAAATAAGAATCCTTTGTGATTTTACATGTTTATCTTGGGTAGACGTTTTCTCAGAAATAAATATGAGAAACAAGCCGTAAATTCTTTTCTTTTGAGTTTGCTTTCCACTTTATATCTGACTTATCACCTTTCGATCCAAGCTATTCAAAAGTTACCGATTCCATGTCATCCGCATCATGTTGAACCTAATAATAGTTATCATAACTAAGCATGGATATAATTAATGATTCAACTGATATTCAAAACAAAATATCATAAACAATAAAATTAAATGAATCCTTTACTCATGGTTTTTCACAACATATTTAGAATGCAACCAATCTCCACTACGTATTAAAGCTTCTATCGTTTCAGGGTTCAATGAGCTTCTAAACTGGTCTAGAACTCTACCACCTACACTAAACATGGTTTCAGAAAAACAATACTAATAGGAATAGATAGCATATTCCAAGCCATAGTTGATAACACCTTGTAGTTTGAAACGTTTACTTTTCCACCAGTCCGATACATTGAAATTATGTTCCAAACCATCAAATACGTATGGTTCTCCTTTCAAGTATAATTCCAATTCATATTGTGAAGGCTGCACTATATCCGGCTCATCAGCCCGTGTCTCAAATTCATACCTACTTTTAGTCCTTTTTCTTCTCAAAGAATAACCAGAAGCACTTCTTTTAGTTGTTTTTAATGTCTTCCACATCGCAGCACATGAATATTTAGAATATAGTTCTTCAATCGAACCATTTTAGAGTAAATCTCAGGAAAACAAAATTTAATAAGCGTCATTTTATATCTTGGATCTGAAACTGCAGCTATAGACATTAATAAATTACAATCACCCCAATACTTGTCAAACTTACTCATTTTCTTTATCATTCCCCTTCATGATAAAAGTTCCTTAACAGGCTTCATTGAAGATCTCTAGAATATAATAAACAGACTTAGCCCTCCCACAATCCATTGTAGATGGCAACCAAACATATGATAGATCCCTCTCTCGATACATGGGGATAAAAAAAGATTTTAAAGCACTCTAGCATTGCTTAAGTTAATTTCAGTGGGTAGGAACATCAAGTATTATACGTTTACATAACGGGAGCAGCAACTATTTGCAAATTTATGTAGACGTTGAGTTGACATTTTAAGGTAATTCACACTTTCACAGATATTTTGTAGCACTTCTAATATCTCACTTAATCCATCTTGCATCATTAAATTTAGGGTGACGCTATTTACACTCATCTAAACACTTACTAACACCGTTTAAGCATTTAATAAAATTAAATTATAAAATCTACTCCAAAAGCCCACCTTAAACTTAAAAATGGATCTAGAAGCAAACATGATCGGTTATGTGTAACCAAACAATATTGAAATAAAATGAAATCTAATCCTCAATAATTATTTTCAACTTTATCATTATCAACCATTAATGATAGAAGAAAATGAGATGACCAACGCAAGTAAAAATATTTTATCAGTTTCAAATTAGAAGTTTGATGAGTTAAGTATCTAATTATATTTGGAATATGCATGTAAACCAATATTTTTGTGATTCCGCTAATTTTCTAGAGAAAAGATAGCGATAATTAGTTATATTTGACCATGTCATGCTTTTTCTATTACAGTTGGTTTCCTTGTTCTTTTCTTCTTTTCTTAATGAAACAAGAGTAAAAGTGATAATGATTTGATATTTTGGATCGAAGTAGTAATGAAAGTTCTTTACTATGTTCTACCATAAAACCAGTTTGAGATGCGAATTATTTTTTACTATGTTAATCATAGTCAGGTTACAAATTTACAAAAAAATGAAAAATTACTACTTACAATTAAAGTTGATAACAAGTTAGTCACGACCAAAATAGTTGGATATATATATATATATATATATATATATATATATATATATCTGTAAGCTGTTAGATGAAAAAAAGATCAACTATGAAGAAATTGAAGAGAGAAATTGGGATTCCATTGTTTGAAGAGGGAGAAATCGAGTTGGGTTTTGGAAAAATAAAAAAATTATGAAAATGTGACTGTGTATGGATGAGTGAAGTATTTGATTGGATGAGATAATAAATGAGTGACAGCGTGTGTTTAAGTGAGTGTAAATAACATCATCCTAAATATAGCACATGAGCACGTGAAAAATCTTTCCCTTGAAATAAAAACTACCTTTCGATGCAAAAATTTCATATATCATATTTTCATGATGCGTTATCAAGTGTAATTGAAGATATTTTACCATTAATACCATATTTTAAAAGGCCAGAAAAAATTGCACTGGAAAGTGCAAGTCTAGTGTGGGGTGGTGATAAACTATAAACACTCAAAATGGGATTCTGTAATTACCATTCAACATCAAGAAAATGACAAGTCTAGCATATGTAACATATTGTTTGGTTTGATGTCGATAGATTAGAAGTTAAAATTATTTTATTTACGCCTTTAAAACATCCTTTAAAAAAAATCTCTGTTGCATGCAATTTCAGTCATTTTTTATTGTCAATTGTGAAAAAAAATTCCATACTTAGGATTCAACATTTCACTATATAACACAAAGAACTCATGTTCAACCATCTTAAAAGAATATTCATGCACTATTATTTGTAGCCATCAACTCACTTACCTTATTTTTATCATACTTATTCTACAAAACAAACACAAAAGAACTAAGAAGGATTTGTAAATGATTGTAAAAAAATTTAAAGAGCAGGCATTTGAATGTAAAATGGTGTGAGAAGTTTAGTAGAATGATTGTAAAGAAATAGATTATAGTGATTTGAAAATAAAATACCTTGAGTTAAAATATGGTACCCAAAAGTTCATTTTTATGTTCCGGACGTATTGATATCATATCAGCAGGAAACTTACAAAACTCTTGAAAATATGATTTCATGCACAAAATATGACTACATAATTGTTATACAATCATATTTTTAACAGAAAAAAATTATTTTTAAACATAATACATTATTTTATTGCGGTTAAAACTTTTAAAACTTTACAGGACTGTTATAATTTTCAACTACCTTTCTCAAATGTAGTTAAGTCGACAATAAAAAAGAATATGATTTTTATATTTCAACAATGGGTATGATTGTAAAAATTACAAAATATGTGGTTCAATGGTGAAAACGGTTTTTAATCCTACTTTACTATTAGAAGTTACTCCATTGGAAGATTGAGAATAAATGATTAAAATAATCGTCAGATTTATGAAAATGGAGAAACCTAATTTACATAAATTATTATAGTATCAACCCGCTTTACAAGTATGAGCCAAATGGGTCCACTTTGGAAAATGATTCAACCAAGCATGAGTCGGACAAATTCATCGTGGTTTGCAGGCCAAAGTCCTGACAATGCAAGTATCTGCACATTAATCATGTTTACATATTAGGCTATCTAGAAAAGAATTAGTCCCAAAATTATTAGAGCAGAATAAACCAAACAGAAATTTTGAGACTAACATCCTTTTTTCTACATAGCCTAATATTCGTAACCATGTTTAGTGCACAGATACTTGCATTAAGTGTCTGGACCAAAATGACTACAGTGCCGAAATGGACCCGTCTAGCTCATGCTTGGTTGAATCACTTCCGAAGCATATCCCTCTGGCTCGTGACTTTCCGAAGTGGACCCATCTGTCTCATGCTTGCTTGAATAGCATTACTCACGATGAACCTCATGGTCATTATTTGCAGTGTTATGTTATCATCAATGAACTAGTGAATTTGACCCTTTCGAAATTGCAAGTCAAAATGAACCATTGTAAAACATTTATTTGACCATCAATTTAAAAAGTAATTTTGAAGGCATTAGATATTTCAAAATGATTCAAAATTTTGCGTAGATGATACTGCTAACCAAGGTTCGAAATTCCGTTTTCCGTTTCCATTCCGGTCATTGATAATTTTAAAATTTCGGTTCCGTTCCGGAAATTTCGGAAGTTCCGTTTTAATTCCGGTTTTCTAATTCCGGTACTTTTTCGCTTTAATTTGCTATTTCGCTAATAAATATTCAAAATTATCATAAATTTATAGTACATTTTTTAACTTACATATAAAATACACTTTGATTAAAAAACCATTGTTTAAAAAGTCTATATTGTTCATTTAAGATTTTAAAATTTTGGTAAATTTTTGAAATTTTTATTATGATTCGATGTAAATTAACAAAAATATAACAACTTTTTTATCCATACACATGATTTTTTGTCAATTTATTTATTGTCCTGTTTAATTTGCTTTTCTTTTTTAATTGCTATATGTTTGTGGTATTTTTTTTTATTTTTTTATAATTTTTTTTCAATATTTGAAAATCAAATCCGGAATTTAGACCGGAACCGGAATTTTGATCGGATTCCGTTCCGGTTATGACCGGAACCGGAACGGAATCACCGGAATAACCGGAATTCCGCCGGAATTTTGAACCTTGCTGCTAACAAATAGAATATGTCTACAAAAATTCACTTAGATCCAAAGTTTTTTCGCACAAAAAGACATGGATGTGAGGAGGAGAAATAAGAGTGGAATATATACACACAGAAAATAAGATAGAGCCACAATTAATTTTCCTCTTAAAGGATGGCAAGTGTGTGCCTAACATGTCAGGTTTGCAACTAGAAAAATAATATGCAATACCAGTGTCCAAAATAATTACAGTTTCCTGAATGCTACATAATCCGATTCAAACCATGTGCAGTTCCGTTGCACATTTAGTATGATACTTTTTAAGTATCATTAAAAAAAATGACATTCAAGTGGAACTTACAGTCAGAAAGAAAACATGATCGGTTTTGTTTACGTGGAAGGAAGTAGAAAGTAGTATTTCGGTGGTGTGTTCTACTATATTGAATTTAAGGGTGAACCTCGAATCACAGTTATGTACATTGTTAAAGTGTTGTGCATGGATTTGGATACCATATACTGTGTGCGGTTAAATCAAATATTTAAATTCTATATCTATTCAACTTCACCCACTATGACATTCACTAATTGTAACTGATAACAGATCAGCCAATTCATAAAAAACAGACAAGCAATTTCCCTAGCCATCTATATTTAGTATATGACTAATCAATATCAACTGCAAACAATCTAGCATACTATATTTGTATCAAAATTTAAAGGATGAAATTAATTCAATAACCTCTCCACAGTTTCCTCCTAACAACCAAAACCAAAACCGAAACTAAAAATAAACCTCGAAAATCACTCAAAAAATTCAAAAACAAACTATACCATCTCTCTCTAATGTATTTCCCCTCTACTTCAAATTCTATCCCATACTAACTGACCTGACCATACTATAACAAAAGGAAGAATGCCGCAATCGAGAATGAAATTTCTCTTTGCGGTATTCTTCTTTGTCTTCACCCTGCTCCCTCTCTCTCTTGCCCAAGACGACTCGGACATCGTCGACTCACCTCCACCGCCCGGGCTAGACACGTGTAATGGAGTTTACATATCGTACACATACAATGGACGAACTAAGGAGTTTCCTCATGTGAAGAATGCATCTGCACAGGCCTATGCATTCAAGGCATCGGCCACTGTGCTCAATGCAATGACTGAGGACTTAAAGGAATGGAAGCTTTTTGTAGGATTTCAGCACAAGGAGATATTGGTCTCGGCTGGAGGAGCCGTTATTGTCGATGGGTCAGATTTCCCTGTGAATGCGGAAAATGGAACCACGTTTATGGGGTACCCTCAAGTTGATTTGCCTAGCTCGATATCGACTGCGGGCGACTTAAATCAGATTTCAGCCACTATTGATATCGTGGGTACACAGTTTGGGGTGAAGGGTAAAGGGACTCCGATGCCTAAGACTATTAAGCTTGTTAATGATGGGTTCAAATGCCCTAAGGTTACAAGCAAAGGTATGATATATATTGAATTAATCGATCTTCGAACCATAAAGCTAGCTTATCTGGTCAAAACACCCTAATGTCAATCAGATGTGCAAGAGTTGGAATCTCCACCATGGTGATATATCCATTTGCTAATTATTTGAAATATATGTTATGGAATCAATGATGTTTGATTTACTTGGGTATTAAAACAACGTGATTAAATGAGGGGAAAAAATGTTCCAGATAAGAGGCATGGTTGAAGTAACAATCTAAGGAAATTTTACATTAACGACGGGAAGGAACAAAATATGATTTTGCTCTTTGTATAAATAAATAAAATAACAATTTTATATGTTTGACGAAAAAATTGATTTTTTTAAAAAAAATTATAAACGAATGTAATTCAATTTTTCTGGTTTCTAAGATTTCAAGAACATTCAATATTTTAAATATTGGATTTATGAAATAATAAAGTATTTCAAATTTTAAAATTGTGATATTTTGGACATGAATTTTTTTTCTTGAGAGAAGAACTTCTTTCTACCTTCAAGTACTAAATTCTTGAATTTTTTCTTTTCTTAAATAATATAGAAATAAATGGCAAGTACTTTTGATCAATAAATATTTTAAACAATAGAACCAAACTTACTTTTATCCCTTATCAATAATTCTATTTTCAGAGTTTTAAGCAATCATCTACAGAAAATCATTCTTCTGAAACGAAGCTAAAATCAATACCTTAACGATGTTGCAGGCTCGGTCATGAGCGCATGCTGCGTCAAAGACCCAAAGCTCAAGTTGAAAAAGACCCCTCCAGTGAAATTTCTACCACGTCAATACGGCGACCTTAACATAATGTACGACGTGCTGAACACATACGATAACAACTACCAAGCACAGGTCACAATAGACAACATAAGCCCTCTTGGCCGCCTAGACAACTGGAATTTGACTTGGGAGTGGATGCGAGGCGAGTTCATAAACTCGATGAGAGGTGCCTACACATTCAAAAAAGATGGGTTAGACTGCTTGTACGGTGAACAGGCAACGTACTACAAAGAGATGGATTTTTCCAATGTCATGAACTGTGAGAGGAAGCCCGTAATTACCGATTTACCCCCGGAGAGGGAGAAGGATGAGCAGGTCGGAAATCTTCCAAACTGCTGCAAGAACGGGACCCTGCTTCCGCCTATCATGAATTCAAGTCTGTCACAATCCATATTTCAGCTTAACGTTTTCAAGATCCCTCCAGATTTGAATAGGACTGCCATTTATCCTCCACAGAATTGGAAGATATCAGGGGTCTTGAATCCTCATTACACTTGTGGTCCTCCAAAGAGGGTCAGCCCTACAGAGTTTCCTGATCCTAGTGGATTGATGTCCCATTCCTATGCAATGGCTAGTTGGCAGGTGAGTACATATAACTGCATTTAACCATGTATACAGATAGACTATCTGTGAAAACATTGATGATATTCAGTGATTTTATGAACTTTTGATTTGAACAAGGTGGTGTGTAACATTACGAAGCCAAAGGAAAAGACAGCGAGATGCTGTGTATCCTTCTCAGCATTCTATAATGACTCAGTGGTGCCATGCAACACTTGTGCATGTGGTTGTTCTGAATCTGCTACTTGCAACCAAAACCATCATCCACTTCTACTTCCAGCAGAAGCTCTTCTCATCCCAGCTGAGAATAGGACGAATAAAGCCAAGGCATGGGCTCAGCTTAAACATTTAAATCTACCCAAAAACCTGCCTTGCCCGGATAACTGTGGTGTCAGTATTAATTGGCACATTAACGCAGATTACAAAAAAGGTAAATGCTATCATTTGATAATTTATTTTAAGATTGTAGCTAAACTCATGTTTGGTTTTGAAATGTTGCATATAAACATATGATAAAAATGAGTCTGCACCACCTTCTTCAATGTTTGTTGTTTATATGGTTTTGGACAAAATTATCCCTGCACTTCCAACTGAATTTAATTCAAAAACAGCAAAATGTGCTGTAGATTCATATTCCTCTAAACATATAGCATTCAAACAACATTGTTATTCTATATGATTCTTTTGTTATGTTTATGTATCTTCCTAGTCAAAGAGAGAATGAGAGCAAATAAGGTCCCATGTTCGCATTTTCTTGTAAACAATAGTTTTATTGTGTGGGAATATATGTATTGCATGTAACCAGTATACAATATATTCAGCCAATTGATATACTGGTAATAGGTTGGTCAGCAAGAATTACACTATTCAACTGGGAAAGCTACACATTCAAAAATTGGTTCACAGCAATTCAAATACCAAAAGCCTACGAAGGGTACGAGAATGTGTACTCGTTCAACGGAACCAAGTTGCCCAAGGAACACAACACTATCTTTTTTAATGGGCTACCGGGCCTAAACTATCTTATGCCCGAAGTGGATGGGAAAGATTCGAAACCAAAATCAGAATACAGGGTACCAGGAAAGCAACAGTCAGTGATTTCTTTTACGAAGAAACATACACCGGGAATTAACATTTTGAAGGGAGATGGATTTCCAACCAAAGTTATCTTTAATGGAGAAGAATGTGCTATGCCAGATCATATACCATCTGGATCAAAGCATAGAGCGATGTTTCAGATTGTGATACCCATTTTAATGGCATTGGTTTTACTTGTGGTGAACATGTAAAACCTTATTAGCATGATGTACATTTCAAAACATGAGAAAGTGATGGGGTATTTGCATATTGATTTACGTAAAGGTAGTGATTTTCAAACAGATATGAAACATGTACAATGATTTCTTTTATATGTTACCTAATTTTGAATCATTTTTACTGTGTGTTGCATTACAAAATTGATATAAAATATGCGCAGATCTCATCTCAAATTGTCAAAATAGCATTCATGCTCTACGGATTACACTAACTAAACATGACATTCTCAACCAAATAGTTACTGCAATCACCAAATACAGCTAATTACCAAAAAGAAAAGAAAACAAGTTAAACATGAGAAAGAGAATCTGAAAGGTAAAATTACAGTTTGAAGAATATTGGTGTTTTCACATGAGTTTGCTACCATATCTTGAAAGTTGAAAGGACTTCTATTCCTAGCTTCTTCCGCTTGTATCAAATCTTTGCATTACAAATTAGAGAAACATCCGTAGACATTCACTTTAAGCAAAATTAAATTCTCTTAAAAATAACTAATCGTTATATTATAAGAACATGGTTGACAACTACTCATAAGTAGCCAAAAACTACTCATAAGTCACTTATTTTAATTATAGCGTTTGACAGCTCCTTCTAAAGAGCTTACAAAAATGGCTAATAAGTAGAAATGTGTGAAGCAACAGATTGTTATCTATGAGTTATGAGCATGTATCATAACTAGTTTTAACAAATTATTTTACTTATTTATCATAAAAGTTAAATTGCATTTAAACTTTTCTACTTATATATCACTGTTTAAAACTAGTTAGAAGTTATTCTTCAAAACTTCTTTTCTCAACCAGTTTCAAAATAAGTTGTCCCAAACGGGCTACATCGTCGATGTAAGTATTTATATATAAAAACTTTGTCAACAAACACAAATTTCACAAAACAAAGTTGATTTGCAGCTTTCTGCAAATTAACAAGTATTAATATCAATTTGGCATTTAGGGAGCATGTACGATGGAATAACATAGGCTTTGAAAGCATAATTCACTGCTAATACACTGCAATAAACAAATGAAAAAAAATACTAATTAAAACGGAGACTTTGAATAAATAACTAAATATAGATATCAGGTAAATGGATCCAGAACCCAACTAACACAGCATCAACCTTCAGCGTTGTTCTCAAGGATTAGTAAATAAATGAAGATTTTACAAGTAACGTACCATGATCAACAAACTGAAACAGGCAGTACTCTCACGCTTTTTCAGACCTTTGAAATAATTGAAGAAATAGAAATGTTGTAAATTCGGAAAATACGAATGTTGAAATATCTTTAACATTTTGAGCTCAACAACTCATTTAAATAGTAATTTTACAATTAGTTTTAATAAAATTTAAATAATGATGTATAAGTAGAAGAATTTTGATATAATTTGACTTCTAAATAGTAATTTTTGGTCAAAATTGTCTATAAAATTGATTTTAATGTCATATACCGCAAATAGTTTCTTTTCGGATCTCCACTTAGCTAGAGTTACATAATATTTGTTTGAAGTTCCCAAACATCAAAATTGAAATACAAAGCTCATCAGTTGTCAAGCACGCTCTACTTTACTTACCATGTAGATAATATAGAATATTAATTTCCAGTCTGTATTTGATGTTTTAAATGTGTATCGTGTAGTTGTCTATGATTTTTTGTAAATTAGGTTCCTACCACTTTAACGTCACATCAAACCAAAATCAACATCTACCAACTCATTTAATTTCAGTTTTAGAATGTGATAATTTTTTGTAGATTAATCGAATTTAGAAATCATTTTGACCATTAAACCACAATTCAATAAGTTCTCCATTAATATACATTGTTAATAGCTTAAAACAAATTTTTGTGAATCATAACTTTACATGCCAGTTTTAACTGCATTTATGTAATGTAGTTATTTTGTGTCACTACGTTGTGTAACTGCATATTTATAACTGCATTATTATGGATGATCATAACATTTATATATGCATGATGAATATAATAGTTTAACGGCATTATGATAATGCGGTTATCTTTTAACCTAATTAAAAGAATTTGTTTTTGAACTATGCAATTATAGTTGTCTATGAATATTGTAACTGCATTTATGCAGAGTGATGCTAAGGGCATTTGGCTAGATGCTAGGGGCTATCTCGGCCAGCCTCGGTCGGTGGTTGTCCGCCGACTGTAGTATAATATGTTTTTTTATTAGTCAGTCATTAACGGTCGACCTTGGTAGCCTGAAGAAGAAAGTGTGGTGCCATTAGCACCGCATTTTATGTAATGCAGCGATAATTTTGCTTGTATTTGATAATTTATTCAAACTTAATTAAGTTATAATTCAACTGTATTAAGAAAATGTAGCTATAATTTAGAAGTATTTTTTGAATTGATTTAACTACATTTATATGATGTAGTAATAATTTGACTATATTTGATAATTTTATTCATTCTTAAAGTGGTTATAAATCAACTACATTAAGAAAATACAGTTATAATTTAACAACATGTTTTGGATTTAATTGCATTTGAATATTTTAACTGCATTTATCTGATTTGGTGATAATGTTGGTAAGATTATATTATTTATTCATTCTTAATGCATTTAAAACTTAACTACATTAAGAAAATGCAGTTATAATCAATAGCATTTTTGAATTATGCATGATTGCATTTGGATATTCCATCTGTACTTATGTGATGCAATTATATCTAATTACTCATTAATGCGGTCATTAGTTATGCAGACCGCGGTACCAATCATGAAGTACAGTCTACCATTTTTCTTTAGGGTTTTGGATAACAAGCAAATAAAGAATTCCCTCAAGAAAAAAGGCAAGTAAAGAATACTCATATTTTCATTGCAGATGGTAAGAAGACATAGGGAAACTGTTGTACACTAACAAACTTATACATAACACTTAAAATTGAAGAACAAAATAATGTTTGTTTTCATCACTCTAAGTGGAAGATAATATGTAATTATAGTTTAACTGCATCAAACACAATTATTATTCAACTATATTTTTTAATTATGCAATTATGATTGCATTTGAATATTTTAACTGCATTTATATAATACAATACTGATGAAATTTTTTTGGACTAGGACCCCAAAACGCAGCGGAAATAATAGGATCGTTTTGATGGTAAGATAGGGCAAGTAGAAAACTAATATCCGAAAAAACAAACACAGATACACAAAGTAGAAAATAAAATCACATAGAGGATATATAGTGGTTGTACTATCGGGAGATAGTGTACATCTACTTTGGAAAGTAGAAATTTTATTACTTTCTGAGAAAAGAAAATTATAAGATTGACAATGGAGGCTAAAAAGAAAAAAATATGAAGAAATACAACTTCAATGGATGGCAATAATATTTAAACAATGACCATCTTTATATGGAGATTGTTACTTAGGGTTGAAAATTTGATTTACATAATAAATCAATGCCTCATCAGTTCTCCAATTTATAAGGAAAATGTGTATCCATTTGATTTTTTCAGTTTTCTCTAAGTTGCATGCACTTGATAAAATGCCTTCTTTAATCAACTAATTAGGGAATTGATTGATTACTTTAATCTCTCAAAATAAGTCTTCTCATTTAGATAATTGCTTTCATTTTCTAATGCATTAAAAGATGCAATAAATTTGAGTCATATATTGACTCAAATATCTCATCTTTAACATGTAAATATTATATCACCGAAATATAACAATCTTCAACTTGAACTATATTTCCATACAAGTCTACCAACTCTGCCTACATCCTCATACTCCAAGCTACTCTTGGACAAGACATCATGGATACTTTTCCTATGAGCAGGCCATCTCCCATTGCACTTTATCAACGAACTCCGGCAAGATCACCGCCCGCCAACAATAAAGTGTTGAAAGTATCATTTCCATGTAGGACCTATCAAACTCATAATGAAAACAAACGTACATCTACCAACTCACTCTCCACATGTGCCACCGTGTGACACCCAACACCTCAACGAGCGGATTAAGTTCGAGCAATGCTTGAACTTTGCAGTAAGCAAGGACTTGGTAAACATATCTGCTACATTCTCCTCCATGTGAGCCATATGAAAAATAACTAGTTTCTCCTCATTAATCGAGACATTACCTCGATATGTTTCATCCTCGAGCTGAAATCTAGATTTTCTACTACGTGGATTGCACTTTGGCTATCACCTCTGCCTTTGTAGTAAACAAAGCAACTATCGTCTGCAGCCTCGTTCTCCAACTGATAGTTATTCTTCTAAGAGTGAATGCATAACCTAAGGTTAACTTCCTCCAATCTTTACCTCCGACATAGTCAGAATCACAAAATCCAACCGGGCTGAAATCTCTGTATGCTACCAGAAATATGAAAGAACCATATATATGGTGTTTTGATGATAATAACCATACAATAATGCTACTAATATGTTTATTGAGTTATATCAGGTCAAAACGATGATGGAAAAACTAGAAAATAAAATGACCAAAATATGCAAAGCTAAGATTCGAACCTGAGTGGACTAAAAGATAAGCACATGCCTTTACCATTGAAATACACAAGCTTTTCAAAATTATAGTGATTCAGTCGACTGAAAGCCTTGTTCAGTCGACTGAATATGAATAACTTGTATGTTGTTTTTGACTATGTTGTCCGACTCGAATTTTACAAAAAGACAGTCGAGTGAAGCCTTATTCAGTCGATTGACCTAGCTAGTACAAAATGGCTAGTTTTTTGAAGTGATATCTTCGCTCCAAAAGTCGCATCTCTCCACTCATGCAGTCATTTCTCTTCATCCATGGAGAAGTTGGAAGGTATACCAACTGTAACGACCAGCCTTTTTGGACAGTTTAAACCGACTATCAAATACACATGTCGATTCCAAACCATTCAAAAGGGCAGATGGTTATTGGGGTAAATAAGAAAAGAAAAGAAAGAGAAATAAAGAAAATGAAACAACACAGAATCTCGCAGCGGAACGATAAAATATAATAGTCAAATAAACAGTTCATGAAGCTGTTTACTATACTTTGACAATTATTTATACAACATTTATCAGAGTTATACATATACAACAGAACAATTTAAATAATGCAGCAGACAGCATGATGCACAGATAATAATAGTAATAGTGTACCAAATCTTCGTCTTCGTCCTCCAAAATAGATCTTCAAAAATCCGAAAACTCAGGACTGACCCGAGCGTAATGAAAAGACAAAACACTCGAGTCAGGACTAAAATATCCTTATGAAAGTTAAATCAATCGTAAATAAATATGAGTGTAACGGCGTCAGAGATGTTTACGGGGTTTGACATCTCATATCCAGTGTCAACGTGCGTGCAATAACTTAAGAGATGTTACGAGATTTTCCATCTCTTAAGGATCCGTTAAGCTATCTACTATGTAGTAATGTACGCTAAGTAGATAATGCCTATCAGTAATACAAAGTATCAAAATAGCGTTAAGGCGTTACCATAATCCCCCTTAACACACTTTTATAATGCCATAGTCTATACAGCACCGTAAGCCCCACCGTAAACTGGTGGTTATCAGAGGGTACCCCATAGATATAACACAAAACCAAACGTAGTGGTCGCGAATAGGATAATCAGTATGACAAGGTACATGAGGCGATACCAACTAGGATACGAGTAGTTGCGTGATCCGTACTGATGTTGAGCATAGCCAGCAGCTACCCCAACATCGCGAAACAGCACTCCCAAATTAAGGGGTGCACCCAAATCGAATCACAAGTGTAATAGAAATGGTATCGAAGAAGCGTGTCCGCTAGAGGTGGCGAACCTCAATGGCCCGGTGCGGCTCCTGTTTTAGTCATGTCAGGGGTCATCCAATATCGTTCTCTTTCTTCAGTCAACGCGTTCATCAAATCATCCACTTCATTCTGGATCAACACTCCGCGTATAATAGTTATTAAAGTGGTGTTCGGTATCGACAGAGAGTATGTCCATATCCGATCCCGGTCTCTTTAATAACTACGTATTATTACACCGTTGGCTCTTTTACATTTCAAATCGATTCATAATTGATATCAAAATATCATATTCGCCTCAAAAATCATATCCATTTCAAATATCATCGTATCTATTTAAAATGTAAGATTTCGTTTCAAAAATCATTTTTCGCATCAATATCTCATTTCGATTTCAAAATCATTTCGAATTTCAATTTAGGTTGCAACTTCATTTAACTCAATTCGTATTTAAATTCAATATTTAAAAATAAACATTCCACTTTATTGACCAGCTTAGAATTCTAGAAAATAGTTTTAAGTAGTTTAAAGTAGTTTTAAAAAAATTAAAATACTTAAAATCTTATAATGGATTTGAAATAGATAAATTTAGTTTAAAATAATTTAAATTGGGTTAAGTAGATTTAACATAGATTAAAATAGTTTAAGTATTCAAAATGGTTTATATAACCGAGAAATTTGGAAAACAAAATAAACAGTTTCAAAACCAATCCATTTCAATTATAACTTCCCAATTCAAATCAATTTCAGTTCCCATTCTACCGATTCAATTTCGATTTCAATTCAAATCAATGTCAACTTTTACTTCAAATTAATTCAATTTTACATTCACCTTTAATTTATTCAATTTCAATTTATATCGATTTGGAGCCTGATGTTCAAAATACCAATTTATACCACTTAACACAATTATCCGTCAATATTCAAATATAAATCCAAATTTCAAATATGATTCAATTTCATGCTCAATTTCAAAATATTATTTTTATATCACTTTTACTTAGTAATGTTCAAAGCTCGAATTAAGGTTAAATCTTTAAACAAAGCAATTTTCGGAATTCAATCATATCCCGATTTTAATTCCAAAGTCTCCACTTAAATTATTTAACAATTTCTTTAACCAAAATTTATTTCAACATTCTAAACTCAAATTTTTGATAAATTCGACTTCTATAAATTGGATTTCTATTTATAACTTTTACATCAAACATTTAAATAAATTTCAAATCGACGATTTAAAAAAAAATTAATTTAGCCAATTCGGTGTCCGTATATAATTTTCTATCCTATGGCCAAGTAATTATTTATTTCAATTAAATGTCAGGGATGAATATATATCACTTAAATTAAATCACAGTATCATATGTATGCATAACAGGATATATATAAGCAAATAAACATCCAAACATTCAAATATCAACCAATAGCATCCATCGAAATACATCATCCAATAGGCAATACAATTCATGGCAATTTCATAGTTATCGATGTCAGGTAATTAAATCGCAATTCAATTTCAATTTTAATTTCAAATTTAACTGTCAATTTAATTTTCGATGGTTAATTCAAATGACAATTAAATTCTATCAAACAACGACAAATAAAATTCATATCACTTCATAATATCAAATTTAACTAGCATAAAGATATTCAGTATATTGTGAGCGTTATAAAACACTCATCTTGATTTTACGATGTAGTTCCAGCGTTTTATTTCGAATAAAATCAAACGAGCGTTTAATTTTACCCGAAATTTTCTCTAGCTCCAAACGACTCCAATCCAATTCCATACGTAGTGCTCGTCCATACGATTCCAACGCAATTTGGTTCGCAATTTTTCGACATCGTACGAAAAAGTTACATAGTTTTAAACTTACATGAATTATAATATAAATATTTACAAATTTAATTTACATTTCAATCCAGACTCCATCACAGCCGTTCGTTCCCTGCATAGCAGATCTAGGCCGCACCCCCTCCCCCTTCTTCCTTACGCATGAAAACTCGTACGCGCTCGAACCCAAGCATCGTTCAACTCCTCAAGGCCGCACCCTCCTACGTTCGTCGAAACCCCATCAAACCACCACCATTGGAAGCGCCACCCACCACTCCATGCTCGGCCCAGATAGCACGAAGCTCGGTTCATCCATAAGCACGCAGAACAAGGTTGAACGGCCGGCCTTCTCGAGCCTTATGCCGTCGATCTAGCATGAATTTCTCGATCATAGCCGTTCACTTTGTAGAGCTCGACATGCTCTTTGATTTTCTAGTTGAGAGTTTTACACGAAAGTTAATGGATGTGGAGAAATCGAGGGAAGAAAGGCGTGCGTTTCTGGCCGTGGGTTTAAAGAATGGCGGCCTGAAGAACCCTAGTTTTCTTTTTTTATTTATTTATTTATTTTGTGAATCAAAGGGCTATTCATAGGAATTGACGAATACCATTCATCCGGCTTTTCCAAACTCCGAATTTCGCATGGTAACTGACGTTCCTAGGATTTATCCCGCGTTCCGGACACAATGGAATAGGTTTCGGAAGCTAATTCGATCATTTGTGCAAGTTACGGAAATAAACGATCGATTTTAAATTAAATCGGTTAACTAAATTTCTAGGCGTTTTGGCTCGCCCCGGACAAACGGCAAATCCAATTGACTTGAAATTTGAAACCATACAATAATATCACATTACGGATCCGATGAAACTCGTTTCGTCGAAATCCGAGACTGTTTGAAAAATGACTATTTTAACTCGCCAAATTAATATTAAAACAATTTCAAAGCGTTTCGAGCTGCCACGGTCAAACGAAAACTCCGATTGCTACGAAAATTGAAATCCGATAATAACTAACTATTACGGATCCAATGGAACTAGTTTCGTCCAATTCTGAGACTGTTCAAAATTTGGCTATTTTCCAGTCGATAATTAAATATTAAAATATTCAATTTTCACAAATTTACTTTTAATTCGATTTTAAAAGTTCTACAACATCATTCTAACTTTAATATGATAAGATAAAATTTTACAAATCATTTTTAATCATATTAAACCCGTTATTCAATTATCCCATGAATTCCAATTTTAAAATCTTTTTAACTCTATTAAAATCCCAATATAACTTACCTTTACTTTGGAACCAATTTGAATCATATTAAATCAATTTCCATTTATTCACTCTTTTCGTATATTAAATTTCAATATCAAATTAATCATATCAAATTCGGAATTTAATTATTCAAACATTCGTAATATTAAATTTAAACAATTTGATTATTCTTAAATCACTATCTTTTGAAATATTCAAAACGAACTTAAAATTTAACTTTTAGAACGAATTAAAATTATAGAACAACCATTTCCATTATACGGTTATTCAATTCCCATTATTAAATTATTCAATAAATCCCAAATATTTAATTTAAACAATTTACCTGTTCAACATTTGATTTCAAATAGATTTTACTTATCAATCAATTACTCTATTATTCCCGATGAATCCAACATTTATTATCCTATTCAACCTTTGATTGCAAAGACATTCACTAAGTAGCTTTTATTTTTCATTACTTGGATAATTATTGTCGCAATTCATTCCAGTTATTATTATTCCAAACGAATTACAAAATTTTTCTAACATTAAATCACGAAATCTTATTAAATTAGCTATTTTAATTATCGAAAATTTACGGGTCGTTACACTCTCCCCCACTCAAAACTTTTCGTCCCCGAAAAGGAAAACGAAGGAAAAAGGAACTAAGTATAGAATTCAACATTAGATATATTTTATTCAAAGTTACCAACTTATCAAACAATGAAATTCCATTCATAAAGTCATAACTACGCTTCCACTAAGTTACTCCGAATGGTTTTCCAACTTTAAAAGTTAGTTATCGAAACAAGTTATAAAAAAATTTAAAACTTTAAAAATTTTCTAACACCCGGATTTTACGGAAAATTTCGGCAGAGTCTCCTTTGCGCGGCTCGATCGCTACAGCTACAAAACGCCTCCACGGGCTCCAAACCAACAAAAGAAAATCAAAAGCCAAGTGGCTCATCAAAAATCACCAAATCCAATGACAAAATAAACATGTACCTTATATTTTATTAGCGAGCATATACGACTAATATAGCGCGAAAGCGAGCTCCAAATACGAAGCAAGCGCAATCCGCACCTACTAAACACTCAACAAACCATGAGAAACATGCATATATGAAAATAATATCAATATACACAATATAGCAACATAACAACTACATGTGCCAACATAGCAAATGCAACAAAACAACAAATGCAACCACCAATCAACTATCATCCAACTATCATCCAACAAATTCATAACCAATCAATATAAATTCACTTCTCATTAGTATTTATTCGCTTGGTTTCAATTTTACTCACAGTTGATTCATTTACATTGGATTTTACTAACATTCATTCTCAATTCAATTAGTTAACATTCACTAATTTATATTTACATTAGTTTGCTTCCAATTTGAATCAAATTAAATTCTATTTCAATTCATTTAACTTCCAATTTGATTTCAATGATTTATAGCTTTCAATTTCATTAACACTTAATGAATTATATACAATCAACTAACAATCATCTAACAACCAAATCATACCCAACATAACCAAATTATTAATTTTACATTCAATTTGGTTTATCTATTTTATATATATATCATGCTATATAATTTTAAAAGAATCATTTTATATTCGGCATCTTAAATTTCCAATATTAACTTTAATTAAGTCCGTAAGCCGTACATATATCATCCGTGAGCAATATCAATCTAATCGCTTATTCGATCACACAATTTCACTTCCAAACTAGTATCGTTCACACGACTCTCTAGTGCGGACTCAGATTTGGTTCCTTGATTGGAAACTGTTACTCTCCTTGCATAGCCATATATTATGATAGAGTTCCAGAATCAAATTAAAAATCCATATCCAGGGTTCGCCGTCGAAAATCGAGTGAAAAATTCTAACTTGGATCAATATAAATCATCTCGAAATTTTGTGCTCGAATTTGGATCAAATCGTTATGCAAATAAAATAACATACGTAGAATCTCACGTATTATCTTCCAATGGATTTCTATCCAATTCATCTATACTAAATTATTTTATTGACTTCTATATTTTTTTCTTAATTTCTCACAATCCATTATTCAGTTAGTATATTCATTTCTTTACATAGGATGTTCTTTAACATTATCTTTTCTTAAACATCATATCATAGAATTTGCTTACTCAAGTTCATTTTAAACATTCTATATAATTTAATTAAATTCAATTTCATTTTCCAATTGATTCTTAGCTATAAGAAATTCCTTTGTTTACATTTATTGCATTTTCATAATTTTAGTTAATAACAAATTTATTTATGGAACATTTTATTAACCAGCACTTTAGTTTATTGATCATCCTATAAAAGTCTAACTTCTCATATATGATTTTCTTATTTTACGGTTATCTCAAAGTTACAAATTCAAAAAATTTCTCTATGCAATTTATATTTATTTTCTATAACCAATTTACAAAAGATATTATACAATTCATCTGTCTTCTTTCTTAAATTCACTTACTTGTTCCATTTATCCATTCATCATTTCAGGTTATATTTAAGTATATAACATTTTTATCACAACCAAATTTTCATTTATATACATTTTAACTCCTTTTTGAGTTTTCCTTACTTGTATACTTCAATTATTTTCAGGTTCTGTTTATTTGTACAATATCTCATTACATATCCAAAACATTATTTCAACTTCTTAATATTTGGTAAGTCGTATTATATGTTATTAGAATGCAAATTCGGTATTATATAAATTTATAGAATTTCATTTTTCTTATATAGAATGTTCACAAATTCGATTTATTCAAATCCTCTTTACCTTTCAACTCTAAAGTTTTCCCAAAAATAGCTTAGATATCTTAATCCTCTTATTTTATAAATTCTGTTATTCACATTTCATTCAAATAATTTGAAAATTATTAATTAACAGAACTTAGAAATTTAAATGTCCGGTTCTTTTCAAATCGTTTGAAATAAATATATACACTTATATCTTTAATATATCAAATCATACCTTTGGAGTTTAAACCAAAACCCATTTATCCAAATAATTTCGAAGAAAAGCAAGGCTTCTTTGAAGTCTCCCCCACTTTGAAACTCGAAAATGAACGTCGATGATGCTGCGCAGTCATCACCGAAGTTATTTTCCAACGACATAAGAGAGGAGTACTGAATTCATTCTTTCCTTTAAAAATTCTTTCAAAATATTTCCATAAACAATTTTCAACAAATATTACTATATATTTCTTCAAAACTTTGAGAACCATTTTTCAAGATCTCCGGGTCTTAAATTCAATATTTTCCAATTTAAAATTATAAGTCGCCTTTATAAAACATTCTTATAGGATTTTCTTTCTTAAAACATTCCACAAGTGTTTTATCATTGTTCATTTTGTAATTCACCTTATTTATTAGATTACAATATCCAATTAATGATAATAACCAATATTTTAATTCCTAACAACCAGGTTAGCTAGATAAGTCACAATAAATTTTGAAAATAAATTCTTTATATACAAAATATAATTGGAGAAAAATTATTTCATTTACCCAATTTAAAACAATACTATGTCGAATTGTTCTGTTTAAGTGTTTAGAGATCCCTATCAATAACGTTAATTACTCGTATTGACCAGAATCCATAAGCCACTCAACAAATCAACCGACACAATATAAAACATTTTATATCACTAACAAATACGCTCTCATATATATATATATATATATATATATATATTCACTCAGCGACTCATCATAGGGTATTACTACCCTACTTATAAAGAGTCAGCCCCCACAAAGCTAAGGTTATTACTAAACCAAAGCTCTGATACCAACTGTAATGACCAGCCTTTTTGGACAGTTTAAACCGACTATCAAATACACATGTCGATTCCAAACCATTCAAAAGGGCAGATGGTTATTGGGGTAAATAAGAAAAGAAAAGAAAGAGAAATAAAGAAAATGAAACAACACAGAATCTCGCAGCGGGACGATAAAATATAATAGTCAAATAAACAGTTCATGAAGCTGTTTACTATACTTTGAAAATTATTTATACAACATTTATCAGAGTTATACATATACAACATAACAATTTAAATAATGCAGCAGACAGCATGATGCACAGATAATAATAGTAATAGTGTACCAAATCTTCGTCTTCGTCCTCCAGAATAGATCTTCAAAAATCTGAAAACTCAGGACTGACCCGAGCGTAATGAAAAGACAAAACACTCGAGTCAGGACTAAAATATCCTTATGAAAGTTAAATCAATCGTAAATAAATATGAGTGTAACGACGTCAGAGATGTTTACGGGGTTTGACATCTCATATCCAGTGTCAACGTGCGTGCAATAACTTAAGATATTTTACGAGATTTTCCATCTCTTAAGGATCCGTTAAACTATCTACTATGTAGTAATGTACGCTAAGTAGATAATGCCTATCAGTAATATAAAGTATCAAAATAGCGTTAAGGAGTTACCATAATCCCCCTTAACACGTTTTTATAATGCCATAGTCTATACAGCACCGTAAGCCCCACCGTAAACTGGTGGTTATCAGAGGGTACCCCATAGGTATTTTTTTTAATAGAATGCAGCATAATAGATAAATAGTAGTTCATGAAGCTGCTATATAAACGATAGAGTTTGAAATAAAATACAACAGAAAATACAGACCGATGACATTTCTAAACAAATCAACTGGAAAGGCTGAAAGCTGAATGGATAATGGGATCTTCAAGCGAATCTCCAAACTTCAAAGAGAGTCTCAGATGATGTATTACTTAGTCTGACCCGAGCGTAAAGCAAAGCACAAAACACTCGAGTTAGGATTAACATTCTTATATCAATAAATCCGACTCAAGTGAAATATCAACTGAAATACATGTAACTTAAAGGATGTTTGGGATAACCATCCTTAAAGGATCCGTGGAACTATATACGGTGTAGAAATATATGCTATTAACAACTAAACATCAATATAACACCGTGGTCATTTCAAATTAATTTATACTTCAAAACCAAATATCATTTTCATTTCAAATATAAATATATTTCCAAATTATAACACTTCCAAAACTAGATTTGATAATTTCATATATATCTTGTTTTAACTTCATTATTATTTAGTTTTGAAATATTCGCTTAATTCCATTATCTTTTAAATAACCTTAAATTTCGTTTAAACTAAATATTTCCTTAGATTAATTTAACTTGAAATATCCATTTAATCACTTTAAATCAAAATCAAGTTATAAAATCCTATCTTAAATTTCAAATTCAATAGTTTCAATTCAATTTGATTAAACAAAAGTTCTTAATTATATACAATTTCAAATAAATTCAAATTTATCTTCCCAACCTTAACTTACTCAAAGTATTCAAAAAATCTATTTTTGAAATATAAATTTTAATTGATACTTAATCATAATATATATTAATCAAATCAATCTTAGTTAAATCAAATATTATTATTAAATCTGTATATAAAATGACATTTATACATAATATTCCAAGAATCAATGTTTATTAAAACCCTATATTTCTTTCCAAAATCATAGAAATCACTTCAAATTATTTATATCTATAGACCAACGGTGTCTATTTGTAAATTTCTATACTATAGTCAAATGATACAGATATTTATCATTTTAATCCGTAATTTAAATATATACGGGTATATATCATTTCTACCCGCAATCCCAATTCAATTCAAATGAAAATCGTTTGGGTTTATCATTTCAACCCATAACGATTTTCTCCTATTCTACAGATCGTTCGGTTATGTATCATTTCAACCCATAGGGATTTCTAAACTAATGGGGAACTTGCAGAGAGAGAACATCTAAAATATAACATATAACAACAGGCATATATCATCGATGATTAAATAAAACATAAACAACGGGATATGGTTTCATATCCCACAGGTGAATAGTAACAGATAATAGCATATATAAATCAATGTAACCAACTAACAACAACATATTTCAATTGTCGTTTCAATTGAAATCAAATTTAATAAATATAAGAATGTAAATCGTGAGTGATTGCTCACCTTTCGAGGCTAGATATATAGACAAAGAAGTTGAGTTACAGAATGCAAGCACGAATCCAAAGGCAAACTAGATTGGCACAAATTGACGGCAAAGCAGATAGATAAGAATCGATGAGAGCAGGATAATCAGTTTTGGTATAAACCGAAAATATATACATTATTATATATATATATATATATATATATTGCATTTAAAAATCAAAATAAATTTGTTTTATTGAAATCTCTATATTTTATAACTCAATAGGTTATATATATTTATAGAAACTTGTATTAAAATAACTATAATAAATCTTTACAACATAATGGACTAATATCTCATATATATATATATACTTAAAAAGTTGTATAAACTTAAATCACAGGAAATACTTGTATATACTATTACATATATAACCAATATATAACAGCTGCCAAAATGAAACATTGAGAAATAAAATATATACACGATATCTATATATAATACTAACATATAATATAGCCAATGTATTATAAAACAAATATAGACTTAATATAAAACCGCAACATTCAAACTGAGACTCTTTAACATAAAATAAACGTATGAACACACATATGTATAGTGCTTGAAGCTTATATTATAAATTATACTATTATAAACAGACTTTACCCATATAAACTAATATAAAATTCATAGATACAGTAACTTTATATGAAATGGGTATATATATACACTAATATATAACATCAATACATAAAACCTTGAGAGAAAATAGAAATTCAATACACTGATCTTATATCCATTTATATACAACATATACTAACTATAAATATAATAACGCATAAGTTAACTCATATACATATACTTTTAATATCTCTCAGAATGCAACTTATACTACTTATATATCTAACTGACCTTATAAAATAAAAAAAATCAGATCGATACTATTATAACCAATATACGTATATAGATTAATATATTAATAGGCCTATACAATAAAATATGACAAAGAAAGTGGTCTGATAATATAAATGTATATTTATATAGGTAAGCAAAAGAGATGTCAGAGCTTGGAAAGAGTCCTAGGCCCGATCTCTCTCTCTCTCTATACATACATACATATATATATATATATATATATATATATATATCACACATATAGTATATATATGCCTTTTTAAACGAATATATACAATAACTTAAATTAAAACCTATAGACTATAACATATACACGGCATATATATATATATATATATATATATAATGGTACGTAAAACATTTATAACCAAATATATATATTGCATGAAATATATGACTAACATATGTGTATTAAATTAATATGTAAACAAACTTAATATATTATTGCATAAATATATATACACTTAACAGACTCACTTGTCACAATTATAATACAACTGAGGCCTTCATATGCGAACAACATCTTTAGAAATATAAATTTGTATATAAACTATTGTATGTATAGACTAATACACCAAACCTTATAGATCGTATAAAAAAACTGATACATATATAAACATATAAATATATATTTGATTTACCTAAGAAGGATAGAAGAAGGGGAGGCTTGCGACGTATAGAGCAGCAGCCTTGAGGTGGAAAAAGAAAATAAGTAAGGTTGGAGACAGTGCGAGATGGCTGTGAGGCTCGGCCTTAGGGTTGGTGGTTGTGCGAGGTACTGGCCGCTGATGGGTTTCGGCCCAGGATGCGGGGTGGTATGCCCTAAGGATGGCTTGTTCGCATGGCAGTGGAGAGGAAGGCAAGCCGATGAGGCTAGGTCGCTATGCTGCGCGAGCTTTAGGTTGCCTGGGAAGGAGGAGGCGGCTCGAGTGAGTGTTTGGTGGTGGAACGGTGAAGTGGTGGGTTATGTCGAAGGCTTGAAAAATGAAATGTGAGAGGGTAGGGGAGTGGGTTCGGCAAAAATTTTAGAAAAGAGAGAGAAGAGAGGATGCTATGAGAAGAAAAGCATGTCTGAGTTTGGGAAGGGAAACTGGAAAGAGGATGTGGCGAAAAATTTGGAAGCAACAGTGAAGGAGGGGTACCCCATAGGTATAACACAAAACCAAACGTAGTGGTCGCGAATAGGATAATCAGTATGACAAGGTACATGAGGCGATACCAACTAGGATACTAGTAGTTGCGTGATCCGGACTGATGTTGAGCATAGCCAGCAGCTACCCCAACACCGCGAAACAACACTCCCAAACCAAGGGGTGCACCCAAATCGAATCACAAGTGTAATAGAAATGGTATCGAAGAAGCGTGTCCGCTAGAGGTGGCAAACCTCAATGACCCGGCGCGGCTCCTGATTTAGTCATGTCAGGGGTCATCCAATATCGTTCTCTTTCTTCAGTCAACGCGTTCACCAAATCATCCACTTCATTCTGGATCAACACTCCGCGTATAATAGTTATTAAAGTGGTGTTCGGTATCGACAGAGAGTATGTCCATATCCGATCCCGGTCTCTTTAATAACTACGTATTATTACACCGTTGTCTCTTTTACATTTCAAATCGATTCATAATTGATATCAAAATATCATATTCGCCTCAAAAATCATATCTATTTCAAATATCATCGTATCTATTTAAAATGTAAGATTTCGTTTCAAAAATCATTTTTCGCATCAATATCTCATTTCGATTTCAAAATCATTTCGAATTTCAATTTAGGTTGCAACTTCATTTAACTCAATTCGTATTTAAATTCAAGATTTAAAAATAAACATTCCACTTTATTGACCAGCTTAGAATTCTAGAAAATAGTTTTAAGTAGTTTAAAGTAGTTTTAAAAAAATTAAAATACTTAAAATCTTAAAATGGATTTGAAATAGATAAATTTAGTTTAAAATAATTTAAATTGGGTTAAGTAGATTTAAAATAGATTAAAATAGTTTAAGTATTCAAAATGGTTTATATAACCGAGAAATTTGGAAAACAAAATAAACAGCTTCAAAACCAATCCATTTCAATTATAACTTCCCAATTCAAATCAATTTCACTTTCCATTCTACCGATTCAATTTCGATTTCAATTCAAATCAATGTCAACTTTTACTTCAAATTAATTCAATTTTACATTCACCTTTAATTTATTCAATTTCAATTTATATCGATTTGGAGCTTGATGTTCAAAATACCAATTTATACCACTTAACACAATTATCCGTCAATATTCAAATCTAAATCCAAATTTCAAATATGATTCAATTTCAAGCTCAATTTCAAAATATCATTTTTATATCACTTTTACATAGTAATGTTCAAAGCTCGAATTAAGGTTAAATCTTTAAGCAAAGCAATTTTCGGAATTCAATCATATCCCGATTTTAATTCCAAAGTCTCCACTTAAATTATTTAACAATTTCTTTAACCAAAATTTATTTCAACATTCTAAACTCAAATTTTTGATAAATTCGATTTCTATTTATAACTTTTACATCAAACATTTAAATAAATTTCAAATCGACGATTTAAAAAAAAATTAATTTAGCCAATTCGGTGTCCGTATATAATTTTCTATCCTATGGCCAAGTAATTATTTATTTCAATTAAACGTCAGGGATGAATATATATCACTTAAATTAAATCACAGTATCATATGTATGCATAACAGGATATATATAAGCAAATAAACATCCAAACATTCAAATATCAACCAATAGCATCCATCGAAATACATCATCCAATATGCAATACAATTCATGGCAATTTCATAGTTATCGATGTCAGGTAATTAAATCGCAATTCAATTTCAATTTTAATTTCAAATTTAACTGTCAATTTAATTTTCGACGGTTAATTCAAATGACAATTAAATTCTATCAAACAACGACAAATAAAATCCATATCACTTCACAATATCAAATTTAACTAGCATAAAGATATTCAGTACGTTGTGAGCGTTATAAAACACTCACCTTGATTTTACGATGTAGTTCCAGCGTTTTATTTCGAATAAAATTAAACGAGCGTTTAATTTTACCCAAAATTTTTTCTAGCTCCAAATGACTCCAATCCAATTCCATAGCGTAGTGCTCGTCCATACGATTCCAACGCAATTTGATTCGCAATTTTTCGACCTCGTACGAAAAAGTTACATAGTTTTAAAGTTACATGAATTATAATATAAATATTACAAATTTAATTTACATTTCAATCCAGACTCCATCACAGCCGTTCGTTCCCTGCATAGCAGATCTAGGCCGCACCCCCTCCCCCTTCTTCCTTACGCGTGAAAACTCGTACGCGCTCGAACCCAAGCATCGTTCAACTCTTCAAGGCCGCACCCTCCTACGTTCGTCGAAACCCCATCAAACCACCACCATTGGAAGCGCCACCCACCACTCCATGCTCGGCCCAGAGAGCAAGAAGCTCGGTTCATCCATAAGCACGCAGAACGAGGTTGAACGACCGGCCTTCTCGAGCCCTATGCCGTCGATCTAGCATGAATTTCTCGATCATAGCCGTTCACTTTGTAGAGCTCGACATGCTCTTTGATTTTCTAGTTGAGAGTTTTACACGAAAGTTAATGGATGTGGAGAAATCGAGGGAAGAAAGGCGTGCGTTTTTGGCCGTGGGTTTCAAGAATGGCGGCCTGAAGAACCCTAGTTTTCTTTTTTATTTATTTATTTATTTTGTGAATCAAAGGGCTATTTATAGGAAACGACGAATACCATTCATCCGGCTTTTCCAAACTCCGAATTTCGCACGGTAACTGACGTTCCTAGGGTTTATCCCGCGTTCCGGACACAATGGAACATGTTTTGGAAGCTAATTCGATCATTTGTGCAAGTTACGGAAATAAACGATCGATTTGAAATTAAATCGGTTAACTAAATTTCTAGGCGTTTTGGCTCGCCCCAGACAAACGGTAAATCCGATTGACTTGAAATTTGAAACCATACAATAATATCACATTACGGATCCGATGAATCTGGTTTTGTCAAAATTTGAGACTGTTTGAAAAATTACTATTTTAACTCGCCAAATTAATATTAAAACAATTTCAACGCGTTTCGAGCTGCCACGGTCAAACGACAACTCCGATTGCTACGAAAATTGAAATCCGATAATAACTAATATTACGGATCCAATGGAACTAGTTTCGTCCAATTCTGAGACTGTTCAAAATTTCGCTATTTTCCAGTCGATAATTAAATATTTAAATATTCAATTTTCACAAATTTACTTTTAATTCGATTTTAAAAGTTCTACAACATCATTCTAACTTTAATATGATAAGATAAAATTTTACAAATCATTTTTAATCATATTAAACCCGTTATTCAATTATCCCATAAATTCCAATTTTAAAATCTTATTAACTCTATTAAAATTCCAATAAACTTACATTTACTTTAGAACCAATTTGAATCATATTAAATCAATTTCCATTTATTCACTCTTTTCATATATTAAATTTCAATATCAAATTAATCATATCAAATTCGGAATTTAATTATTCAAACATTCGTAATATTAAATTTAAACAATTTGATTATTCTTAAATCACTATCTTTTGAAATATTCAAAACGAACTTAAAATTTAACTTTTGGAACGAATTAAAATTATAGAACAACCATTTCCATTATACGGCTATTCAATTCCCATTATTAAATTATTCAATAAATCCCAAGTATTTAATTTAAACAATTTACCTGTTCAACATTTGATTTTAAATAGATTTTACTTATCAATCAATTACTCTATTATTCCCGATGAATCCAACATTTATTATCCTATTCAACCTTTGATTGCATAGGCATTCACTAAGTAGCTTTTATTTTTCATTACTTGGATAATTATTGTCGCAATTCATTCCAGTTATTATTATTCCAAACGAATTACAAAAATTTTCTAACATTAAATCACGAAATTTTATTAAATTAGCTATTTTAATTATCGAAAATTTACGGGTCGTTACACCTTACTTTACCATCCCAACAACATCTATATAAACCCCTAACCATGCCTGAATCAAAACATAACCCTATGATTTGAATTCTAGGCCTCAAACTCTCAATTCCAAAGCAATACTTCAAATTCTATGTAATTCATGTGATTCAAGGATTTCGACTAGTGTGCTTTATCTCCACATCCCATGTTCTAGTCGGATAAACTCCTTAGCCTCTACACTTCCACTCAACATAGTTTGGACCAGTTATAGGAGTTATTGTACTTCAAAATGACATTCTGTTTGTCAAGATGCCCTGTGTCAGAAAGTAACATTTGTTACACTGCTTGCAAATGTTGTTGAAATCATGTTTAGTTGTTCAGGTAGAGTTCGTAAAACTTTTTCTCCAGGTGAAGTGAGAGTGTTGATGGTGAAATACCGAAGGGTGCTTCGGGACTAGACGTAGGACGGGAGGTCCGAACCAGCATAAAATCAACTGCTATTCAATTCACACTTTTCCTTTTCAAGTTTATAATTCTCTATTATGTTGTTCTCTATATCATTGTTAGAGTACAATTTTGAGATGATAATTTTTTACATTCTTTTTGTGCTAATTCATATTCTTCTTTTAAAATAGTTTTCTCATCTTTTAACAATCCAATTTCCAGTTCAGCTCTACTTAATTTTCCCATATTTTCTTTAGTTAAATTTTTTAGCTCTCTATACTTGTCATCTAATTCTATACTAATTTCAAGAATTTCATCATACGATATTCAAGACGTACCTCGTCTGTGCAAGCCATGAAGCAAAAATTTGCTTATTCTGAATCTATGTCGCTATTGGATGAAGAGGAAGAGTCGGAGTCATCTCAAGTTAGTTGAAATGCTCTTTTCTTTTCCATGAAATTTTCAATTTTTTTTTCCTTTTTATCATTGTTGAGTAGTGGGCTGTCCTTCTTTATATGGCCAAATTTATCACACCCGAAACATTTCATTGATGTTTGATTTGAGGAATTTGTGTTGTTGTTGTTTTGTAATTTCATCATCCTTTTGAACTTGTTGTAATTTTTGGTGATGAAAACAATCTCATCTTTTTTTCCAAGCGAGTTGTCATTATTTGCCTGAAATGTGATGTTATTCTTTTCTTGCCTGTAAATTAGCTTCATACGACATCGAATTTCATATTAACTCTTCGACTTTGAGTTGGAAAAGATCGTTAGCTTCTTCGATGGCTAAAACTATTATTTCCCATTCATTTGTCAGAGAGTTCAAAATTCATGTGGCTAAATAAAAATCAGTGAATTTAACACCTAGTGCGATGAGATCGTGTTGTATAGTTTGAAATCTAACATACATGTCAATAATTGATTCGCTTGATTTAATTTTAAAAGATGAAAATTGGTTTTGTATAATAGAAATTTTTGTTTGCTTGATTTTGTTTGTGCCTTCATGGGTAATTTGCAATGTACGCCACATATCATAAGCAGCGATGCAAAGCATGACTCGTGAAAATTCATTTTTATCGAGTGAGCAAAATAATAAATTCATAGCTTTGACTTTGTTAGATTCCTCTACTTTTATTCACCAGTCCATTGCCAATATCGGTGTCAGGTGCTTCATATTTGTTTTGAGTTGCTAGCCATATCTCTAACCCATTTGCTTCTATAAAAATTCGCATGCTTGTTGACCAATAAGCATAATTAGAACCAGTAAATAGTGGAGGATGAGTAGTTGATTGGCCTTCTTGAAATGTACTTGCCATTTTAATGATTTCAATTACGCGCTACTGTAGATTGAAATAACCTTGCTTTGATACCAAGTTAAAGTCTTATGGATCGTATATTATCTAACTTGTGTATAATATTGTGACGACCCAGAATTTTTGGATGTTCGAAATCATAATATTTAATTAACTTTAAATATTTAAAAGTTAATGTTAACTTGAATTTGGAAGTGTTTTTTCAGTTTTGAAAATATATCGTTTAAATTGATATTTAAAAATTGCCTTCCGAGGCACAATCTCGGAATTCGACGGAACCAGTTTCACTTGATCCGTAATATTGTATTATTATCGGATTTCAATTTTCGAAGTAATTGGAGTTGTTGTGTGAGCGTACGATATATAAACGCGCTAAAATTTATATCGAAAATTTAATATAATAACTGGGTTCAAAAAGCTATCTTCTCCATACAATCGAATTAAGACTCGAAACCTTTTCTATTGCGTTCGGAATAGGGGTATAACATTATAAACGCCTAGCGGCACACCTCGATAGGATGTCAAAGATTTTAAGCTACGAAATCGAGACAATTTGGATTTGAATTAATTTATATTTATATCCTGGTCAGGCATCAGTTGAAATTCCTTCACATTAGTTGTCTTTTTGTTCACTTCAGGCAACTGTAGCAAGTTGAGTGGATTACGTAAACATCTTTTCCTTGTTCCCCTTTCCAGCTGATAACACGCAATCTTCCTCTGCAATTTTCAAACGCAAGCTGTTTAAACAAGAATGAAAACCTAGCCTTCTTCATTCGAACCGGAGTTAGTTCGAACGTCTACCTCCCTCATTTTCTTTTCTCAAAATCGAATAAGTGATTCCTCTATAAAAAAAGAGAAAAGAAATGAAGTCGATTCTTGATGCCGTGGGTGAGTGGTGGGGTCACGTGGCGTACTCGAGCAGGCGAGCACGCGAAGGAGAGGCCCTCGCGATGGTTGCGGCAGCAAGGTGGAGTCTGAGAGGGTAGCTAGTGGTCGGTGGTAGGGTTTTTTTGGGGAAAGGGTTCGGCCATCGATGCATGCTGGAGGATTGCGGCGTTCGCAAGGAATCGTGTGGAGATTCGTGGTCGACGGAGGCGCGCGACTTGGAAGTCTGGGTCGCGTGAGTGATTTGGATGGATGGGCCGAACGGTTTGTTGAAACCAGATTCGTTTTCCTAAGGTAAGCTGCTTTGTTTTTTTAGTTTAATTTATACATAGTTATAAATTTGAAGACAGGATATATATGCATATATATCAAACTGTTGTAAATCTAGGAAGGAGTTTTAATTCTTCAGATAGAGATATAATTTTAGCGAAATAGTGTGTGTGTATATATATAGACAAATGCATGCAGGTTTCAAAAACAATATACATGGAATTTGGGGAATAAAGATAAGAGATTCTTTTAAGATTTAAAAGGTTTATATAAAATCGGATTTTTAAATCTGAATATATTTTATAAGTATATATATGTATGCGATTTCAAAAAGGAAAGCATAGGTATAAATTATATATATTTATATATTTCCACCTACTATTTCATTTTAAAATAAATATTGAGATGGTTAACTTATTTAATTGCTTATTTAATTTAATTAGTTACTAAAAGGGTTTTTTTAAAGGAGATATTATTTGGAATGTAGTTATTGTTTAAAATAAATCATTAGTTAAAATTAAAAACTATTAAACGGTAATTAATAGTTTGATTTATTTCGAATATTAGTGAATCATATCAATTGTTTATACAAGGTCTTGAATCGTGAAGAGACCGAGTCAAGATTTAAGTGGATTGCAAAAATCTAAGATGAGTTAATCTCACTCATTTAGGTTTTAAATTAAATTTAAATGGTTAAATTTAAATAATTGGTTGTATGATTGAATTGATATGATGTGCTATATTATATATAGTAGTATATAGTATATATTGGGTGATTGATTTCCCGCATTATATAGCGGATGAGACCCTATGCGCCACATAATAGCGGGTGATATTATATTAATCTCATATACCGCGATATTCCACCTCGAAGTGGAATTGGTATTGTGCTAACATCTGTAGATGCAGGGAAACAGGTTGGAGGGATCCAACTGGATTTCTCAAAATTATCTAGATTATTTAATATTCTGTGTTATGAATTTTTAATACTCTGTGATGAATTATATTGATAATTGGAATATTGAATGCTATAGTTTGCTTGAATATATTCGGGCACACTGAGTTATCAAAATATATAGATTTGGATTTTTGAAAGAAAATAAAAGAGTGAATTTTTAAGTAAAATAACCGTTGGGAATTTGAATAAATTTAAGAATGAACTTGATAAGAATAAAAGTGATTTTCAAAATCCTAATATATAATTTCGAGTATGGAAAAAGGGGATTTTGAATAAACAGAAAATAATGAATTGTAAAATTTAAGTGATATTATTTAAAGGAATAAAGAATTTACTTTAAAAATTTAAGGTTTGAATTTATTTAAAAGGGTAAAGAAGGAATTTGGGGAATCTGAAATTGGTGTTTTCAGTTAAAAAGATTTTAAATCATAATTAGGGAATAAAATCTAAAGTTAATGGATTTTGAAATAAATGGAGTAAGTAAGAAATTTACTTAAAAGTGAAGTAAATTGGAAATCAATTTGGAGATCCATTTAAGTGTGTAAAGCCGGGATTTTTTAAAAGAGAAGTGAGACTTTGGAATTTATAAACTGGGTTTATAAAAGTGAAGTAATATATATCAGTGGATATTTGAAAGAATATATTCACGGTGGAATTTTTTTAAGGAATGAGTAAATTTGTTTAAAAATAAATAGTGATTTATTTTTAAAAGATGTGGAAGAGAAGCGTATTTCCCTAAATAGCCAAGTACGTTTTCAAAGAAATTTTTTAAATATAAGTTAAAAGCTTTAAAGTTGTTCTAAAAAGCATGTTTTAGAAAACTTATTATTTCTAAATATTTAAATTCTAAAGCAATTATTTAAAAGTGACTTTGTATTTTGTTTTAAAGGAGAAAATCTAGTTTTATATTTTATAAAGAATATATTTTAATAAAGTATCGAAGTAGTTTTCAATTTAAATGTTAAAGAATATTTAAAATAAAGTGTTTTAAATTATTTTAAAAATCCAAAGCTTTGTACTTGGTGTTTTCAGTGGAAATAAATATTTGGAAATTAATTTCATGAGAAAAGTGTGGTTTGAAAACTGTTTTCAAAGTGATGAAAAATGAAAATATCTTGCAAAGATATTTTGAGGTTAATAAATAATTCAGGAGAAACTATTTATTGTTTGATGGTTGTTTGTGAATGTTAATTGATAGTTAAATAACCGACTATCAACATTGGACAATGCGCTGATCGTTTCGAAGAGACCGGGATCGGGATTAATTTCTCGAAAACCACTTCGATCCGGTTTGTACGTTTTCGTGTGGAAAACAAGAGTTCGGAATCGAAGATGGAGTAGTGAAGTGTAAGGGCTAGTCGCTACTAATCCTGAGGAGATTCCAAATGGATGTTGTAGGAGTAGTACCTTCGTTTCCATTCAAACTCGGGATGGACTAGTATGGATGAATGCTTTTAGAACATCGTCGGGTGGACGATGAGCATTATAAGTGAAAACGTTCTAAAAAGGTAACGCTTAGCCTCGAGCCTCATTAACCGGGAATGACCGAAAATCAGGGGTTATGCAGCAAGGCTAGGTGGGTAGCTCCCACTAGGTTGAGGTCATCCCTATCTAGATGTGCCTTTTTATTCGGCTTAGTGGTGTGGTTGCTGATCCCAACCGTGGGGTGATCTTACTCGGGATTATCTAGTAAGGGGTAGTCCAGGTCTTGTGCTGCAGGGGGTCGGGAGTGATCCTCGGTATGTTGATCTAGACCTGGTACCATGACAAGTGGTACCCCAGTGCCTAATCATTAGTTGGAAATCCATTCTCCCTACGCGCCCGTACAGTTTTGAGTGGTGCCCAACTATTGCTGAAACGTGAGATGCAAGCATTTCAGCTAGATTCTATTTTACTTTCTACAGACACTACTACAATATCAGAGAATTTTGATAAAAAGTGTTTTAGCTATAATAAGTTAAAAATACGACATGTTTATTTGTGGCGTGGTCTTACGAGATGCTTTTGTTTTTTGAAACTTTAATAATCAATTTGAGTTTGGTTTTCTCACGCTTTTATTCCAGACTGACTCGGGTGTTATTTAACTATGATGCTCGGGTCAGACCGAGTATTATAGATTACAGGAAAGGATGTTGTGGAGTTGGATGTCGATACGTACTCCCATACTTGTACAAAATATTCCGCTGTGTATTCAGTTTGGAAGGATGAGATATTATAACCGTCCTGAGTTGTGTTGTTGATCGTATTGAACTCTGATGCTGTACTCTGATGATGTGATGTATAAACAGATGTGTTTGTTGTGTGTAAAGATCATTTATTATCTATTATATTTTATTCCGATGCGATGGTCAGATTCTGATGTTGTTTTATATTCTCTTCTTCTACCTCTTGTTCTTTAATCCAAATGGTTCGTATTTCCCTTCTTCTTGAGTTGATTTGATGGAGAATAGTGTCGGCTCAAGGAGTACGGAACTGTGGGTCATTTCGTTTGGTATCAGAGCTTAGGTTGATGATAACCTTGGCTCTGGTGGGAATTACTCATTAGAAATATAGTCTGTAGTACTCTAGAATGAGTTTGAGCGTATTAATAGATATGAGCGCGTATTTGTTAGTGGATATAAAAATGGTTTTATATTGTGTTGTTTGATTTATTGAGTGGCATATGAACCTTCGTCGGCACAGTCTGGACAACTGTATCGAAGGGGTTTCTAAACATTTGAATAGAACAATTTGACACAATATTGTTTTCGAAAGCCGGTGAATGAAATAATTTTACCCAAAATATATTTTGATATAAAAGAAATATTTTCTTAAATTTTTATATGACTTGGATGTTTGGATGATAATATCTTAAACGAATAAGATTATAAAAATTGGAATGACTTATATAATCAAATGGAAATTTGTATGAGCATAAATTATACAAATGAATTATAGTTAAAATTTGATTAAAATAAAATCTGTAAATTTAAAATCCCGGAGATTTTGAAAGTGCTTTTTTTTCAAAGTGTTTTGAAGACAAATAATAGCATTATTATTTTTAAAAGTATTTCTGAAAGGAAATTATTTCAAATAAATTTTGGAAAGGGATATAGCATTGAACTCACTTCAGTCGCTGGGAAATAACTTCGGTGATGACTGCAGCATCATCGATGTTCATTTTCGAGTTTCTAAGTGATGGATTGCTGCCAAATTAATTTTTTCAGAAGAGCTAATTTGTTTTTGAAAATTTCAAAGGAAATTTGTTGGGGATAAAACCAGGATTGGTTTAAAA
The DNA here is from genome assembly GCA_030765085.1 of Allium cepa. NCBI lineage: Eukaryota > Viridiplantae > Streptophyta > Magnoliopsida > Asparagales > Amaryllidaceae > Allium > Allium cepa. The sequence continues at coordinate 790,258,546 of CM060945.1, read as the reverse complement.
ATTTGAAAAATGTGATTTTGGGATAATGGTGATTTCAAAATGATTTGAGACCAAAAGCCGAGTGTTTAAAAATCCTGAATCCTCATTTGAATTGAAAATCCTGATGAGGTAAGTTATAAACTGGTAAAGTTGAGATGGTTTTTAAATAAGGAAGGAAATAGGAGCTTTGAATATTGGAATTAAAATTTAAAGTGAAATTTTTAAATAAATTTAATTTGGAGTAAATTGTGGAAAATTTAATGGATGATTGGAAGAAATAATTAGTAAATCTTAAATGTGATTGGAATGGGAAAATAGAAATTAAATTTGGATTGGGAGATAAAATTTAATTGGATTGAAATAAATGAAATTAAAATATAAAAAAAACTCAGTTGTATTCAAATTAAGTTGACTTGATTGAAATGAAATAAATTGAGATGTAGATGATATTAAGTGAAAGTAAGTTTTTACTTAATTTAAATTCAAGTGGATTGAATGGATTAAAGAGAATGGTATGATGCTAGATTTAACTGGAGTTGAGTCAAATAAAATGGAATTGAAATAAATTCAGTTGAGTTATAGATAATATTGAATGGAATAAAATTCTTACTTAAATAAATAGGCGTAAACTAAGTAAGTATTGAATTGGGATACATAAACTTTGGAAGCTTATAAAAGAATTGAAATAAAAATATAATCCCTAGTTAACAGTAAAGTGAAAATGTGATTGACTGTAAATGGAAAGAGAAGTATGAATATTAATAAGTGAGTAGCTTATAAAAATGTAAAAAGGGAATAAATAAGCCAAAATAAAATTTGTTAGATATTTTGGGAATGAAATAAAAATCCAAACTTAAAAAAAAAATAGATTGAATTCAAGTAAATTAATTAAGGTGATTTTTTTAAAGATAAAATCAAAAATTGAATTGCAAGTTGTGAGTGAACTAATTTGGAATAAGTTAGTTAATTGAATTTGTTAATGGAATTTAAATTGGTTAAATAGGAATTGAATTGAGAGTTAATAAAATTGGATGGTGAATTAAAAGTGAATGGTAGAATCAGAACTTGAGTCATTAATTAAAATTCAACTTGAAGTGTTAACAAATTAAATATAATTTGAGATGTGTCGAATAAAAATGAAATTGGATTAAAATAGTGATGATTCGAATTGCAAATGAAATCCAAGTGGGTATGAATGAATAATGGCCTTGGATATTATTTAATGAACAGAATATTGAATTTAGAGTTAAAAGAGACTAATTGAATGAATTGATGCAAACCGAAATGGATTTGACAAAAGAGAGGATAGGATTTATTTCAAAATGGAAATGAACTTAAGTTGTTAACTTAAATAAATGTTGAATGAAAGCTGATGTGACGACCCGGAATTTTTGAGCATTTAAAATCGAAATATTTAATTGATTTTAAATAATTTTAACTTGAATTCAAATATCACAATTTATTTGATAATTAAATTATTGAATTAAATAATTTGAAATTGAATAAAATATGAAATCTGAGATTCTATGCCTATTAAAAATAATTTGGAGGCTTATAAGATTTGTATTGATAATACAGAAGAGAATAGAAGTGTTAAAATTGGATTTAACAACGATTTGTTCGGTTTTGAATTTTTACCGTTCAAATTGAATTTAAAAATAGCCTTCCGAAACACGGTCTCAGAATTCGACAAAACCAGTTCCATTTGGTCCGTAATATTGAATTATTATCGGATTTCAAATTTCGTATTGATTGGAGTTAGTGTGTGAGTGTACGATATATAAACGCGCTGAAAATTCAATTGATAATAATCGGATGAAATTAATTTAATTCGTCAAGCTTCTTGTATACGCCACTACCCTTATTTTAAAATCGTGTCCCCTCGTTCTCTTTTTAAATCGCAAGCGAAAAAGTATTATATATATATATATATATATATATATATAAAGAGTTGGCGTTGTTCGTAAGCTAATGAACGAAGGTTATAAACGTGTTTCTCTTTCTTCTGTTATAAGCCCCATCGGTTTATACAAACTAAAAAAGGGGATAATGGGCGAAACCCTTTCATTTTCAAAATCGAATTCGTTCAATTTCTTAAAAAAATGTCCGCCTTCGTTCAGATGTTATCCAACAACATCGATTCGATGTTTCCTTACTTCAAATCGAGATTTTACATTGTCGTTCCTTTCCCATTCGAAGCTGGGAAGCAATCGAACCACTTCTTCCTTCGTCCTTTGGGCTTTAACCCTTGATACTGTTAAACTCGCGATTTGGGGTTTTGCATTGGCAGCTAGGGTTGCGCGTGTGGGGGATTTCTGGGGTTCGAGCGCAAGTTCAAACACGCGCTCGATGATGGCCGAGTGCGAGGAGTGCAGCTATTAGTGACGAGAAGTTTTTCGAGATCGCGAATTAGGGGTGGCGATCGTGTGAGCAAAGAGTATGGATGGCGGCAGGATGCGACGTTGAGTCTAGGGTATACTCGAGCTAATGGCGACTATCATGATTGGTTGGAGGTTCGTGATAAGCAAGGTCGATGCTGGGATGGTCTGAGCAGTGAAGTCATACGGCCGATTTCAAATTTGAGCTTGGATATTGATTTTAGCTTTAATCAGAGAAGAGGAAGGTAATTTGTATTTCTTTAGTTGCTAATGGTGTCAATTAATTTAAATAATTTATTTATTAAAGACGAATGCTTATTAAAATGTGTAAAGTAAATATTAAAAAAAAAGAAACATTTTTCATACGCGGATTTTAATATGTATAGTAAAACAGGAAATTATATATATATATGAAGAACTTTCGAAAAACATAGGAAATTGTATAAAGAATAGATTTTGATCCGCATAGATTGTTTCTTATAAAAACTTTCAAAAATAAAATAAATATACATTTACATATTTTTAGTTGCTAGTTTATTTTAAGATAATATATTATGGAGATTCATTTGTTTGATTTACTTATCTAATTATTTAGTCACTAAAAATATATTTTTAAAAAAGAAAGTTAGTTTAAAATTTAATTTATTTGATAAACCAAATTATTAGTTTAAATTAAATAATAAACAGTAATTAATTTGTTTGACCAATTCGAATATTAATAATTTACATCTATTTGAACAGTAGAGAAAAAGGACTGTTTATGGGTATTAACAGAAAAAAGATTTACAATAGTAAGTTATAACCATCTCTGTTATCAATATATTTTAGAAAGAGATCTTTATTTCCATTTTGATTTGATAAAATATATATGCTGAAGAAAAAAATATTATTTAGTTGAAATTAAATTGTTAACTAATTAATTAAAAAGAAGTAAATTGTTTAATTACTTCAAGTATTAATAAATTGTATAAATATTTACACAATGTTTAAAACTATGAAGAAAACAAACCGGGATTCGAATTGAGATTGCAAAAGCAAAGGTGAGTTATTCTCACTCAGTTTAATTTAAATTTTGAATGTTTGGATTGTTTGATGTGCGATAGAATGGTATAATTTGAAGTTGGCATATTATATTGTGCTAACGTCTGTGGATGTAGGAAAAACAGGTTGGAGGGATCCAACTGGATCCCTCAACATTTATTTAAATTATTTAATACCCTCTGTTGTGATTATTTTATATTCTGTGATGAATATTGTTGATAATTGGAATATTGGATGTTATGTTTACCTGAATATTTTCCGATGCACCAAGTTATCAAGATATAGAATTGGAATTTGGAAATAAAATGAAGGGAATTTGTAAGTGAAATAGTTATAGAAAATTTAAATAAATTAAGAATAAATTGGATAAGAATAATAGTAGTTTTAAATGCTAATTAATAAAATTCTGTATATGGAAAGGAATTTTTGAATAAACAGAAAGTTAATGAAGTTTGAAACTTCAATGATATTATTTAATAGAACAAAACATTTATTTAATATTTAAGTTATTGAATGAATAAGGAAGAAATTGGGAAAAGCCTGGAATCTGTATATTTCAGTTAAAGGGTTTAAAATCAAACGGAAAATAATAACATTAATAATAAGTCCATAACTAATGAATTTTGAAATGAATTGAGAAATTAAAGAAACTTATTTCAAATTAAATAAATTGGGAATCAATTTGGGAAAAATTGATTTAAGTGATTGAAGTTGGAATTTTCTCTGGATGGCCAAGTACATGTTTTTTTTAAAAGTAAATTTGTAAATATAAATTAAATGTTTTAAAGTTGTTTTAAAGAAAGCAAGTTTTGTAAAATTTATTATTTCTAATATTTAAAGTCTAAAATAAGTATTTTATTTAATCTAGTTTTATATTTTATTAAGTAACTTTATTTTCAAATGTTTATATAGTATGTATTTTTAGTAAACTATTAAAGTAGTTTTAACTTAAGTGTTTAAAGGTAAATTCCAAAGTAAGTATTTTTGTTTAACCTATTATCGTAATAATTATATAAAGAATGATTTGGTATTTTGTTTAAAATATTATTTTAAATTAAGTACTAAAGTTAAATTTTCTAAATTAAATGTTAAACGTATTTTACAATAAGGTGGTTTGGAACTATTTCAAAATCTAAAACCTTGTGCTTGGTGATTCCGGTGGAAATGGAAATACTCAGGATTTATTCTGAGAAAAGAAAGATGCTTTGGAAACTGTTTTCAAAAGGATTTGAAAGTGAGAATATATCTTGTAAACATATTTTGAGGTAAATAAATAATTTGGGAAATTATTTATTGGTTGATGGTTGTTTGAGGATATTAATTGATAGTTAAATCACCGGCTATCAATATTGGACAAAATGCGCTGATCGTTTCGAAGAGACCGGGATCGAGATTTATTTCTCGAAAACCACTTCGATCCGGTTTGTACGTTTTCGTGAAAAACGATTTTGGATTTGAAGATGGAGCAGTGAAATGCAAGGGCTAGTTGCTACTAATCCTGAGGATGTTTCCAAAATGGATGTAGTAGGAATAGTGCCTTCGGTTCCGTTCGAACCCGGGACGGACTTGTATGGATGAATGCTTTCGTAAACATCGTCAGGTGGACGTTGGGCATTCTAAGGGATATGTTCTATAAAGGTAACGCTTAGCCTCAAGGCTCATCAAATGGGAATGACTGAAAATCATGGGTTATGCAGCAAGGCTAGGTGGGTAGCACCCAAGCAGGGTGAGGTCATTCCAGTCTAGATGTCCCTTTTTATTTCGGGTTAGTGGGCGGTTGCTGATCCTAACCGCGGGGTGATCTCACTCGGGATAATCCAGTAAGGGGTAGTCCCGGTCTTGTGTTGCAGGGGAGCGGGCGTACTCCTCGGTACGGTGATCTAGGCCCCGTACTGTGACAGGTGGTACCCCAATGCCTAGTCATTAGTTGGAAATCCATTCTCCCTACGTGCCTTGTACGAGTTTTGTTTGTATTACCCACTCTGTGGCTAGTAGCTGGAATTTAATTATGTAACAATTTCGGCTATTTTATAAGTATTTATATATAGACCCTATTATACTATCAGAGGATTTCTATAAAAATTGTTTTAGCTATCGTAAGGTAAAAACCCGACATGTTTATTTGTGGCGTGGTCTTTCGAGATGCTTTTGTTTGCAAAGGATTTTTGAAACTTTAACAATCAATTGGGTGTGATTTTCTCACGCTGGTATTCCAGACTGACTCGGGTGTTATTTAACTGTAATGCTCGGGTCAGACCGAGTATTATAGGATATAGGATATGATGCTGTGGAGCTCAGGAGACGAGCAAGATGACGATACGTACTCCGGTACTTGTTTATATACATATATTCCGCTGTGTTGAGTTGTTGTGTATCCATTTGTATGATATTGATGTTGAGCTGTGATTGATGTACTCTTATGATGTAATATATAAACAGAGATATTTAAGTTTTGAGTAAAGAGTATTTATTATCTATTATATTTTATTCCGCTGCGATGGTTGGATTCTGTTGTTGTTTTTCTATTTTTCTTCTTCTACCTCTTCTTCTTTAGCCCAAATGGTTCGTATTTCTGTACAACTTGAGTTGATTGTTGTAGAATAGTGTTGACTCAAGGGGTACGGATTTGCGGGTCGTCACAGTTGGTATCAGAGCATAGGTTGGTGATAACCTTGGCTCTGGTGGGAATTACTCATTTAAAATAGAGTCCGTAGTACTCTAAAATGAGTTTGAGCATATTAATAGATATGAGCGCGTATTTATTAGTGGATATAAATTGTTTTAATATTGTGTTGATTGATTTATTGAGTGGCATATGAACCTTCGTCGACACAGTCCGCGCAACTGTATTGAATGGGTTTCTAAACACTTGAATAGAACAATTGACACGGTATTGTTTTAAATGTGGGTAAATGAAATAATCTTACCCAAAATATATGTTGATATAAACAATAGTTTTTGTAAACTATTTAAGCTAATATAGGGTTGCTTGGATGTTAGGAAGAATAATATTAAATTATTATCATTGTTAAGTAAAAATTCAACTAAAAATTTAAAACATAACTAAAGGTTAAGGAAATAAATTCATTATAAAATAAAATTTATAAATATGAATTATAAATATAATTTATGATTTGAAATACAATCAAATGAGAATTTGTATAAGCATAAAGTGTACAAATGAATTATAGTTAAAATTTATTTAAGCAGGCTTTGGAAATTTAAAATCCCGAAGACTTTAGAAGTGTTTGTCGAAGTGTTTTAAAGATAAATGATAACATTATTGTTTTGGAGATAAATAATAGCCTTTTTGTTTTGGAGGTATTTTGGAAGGGAAATTTGTTTTAAATGGATTTTGAAGTGATATAGCATTGAAATCACTTGGATTATTGGAAAATAATTCTGATGATGACGGCCGCATCATCAGTATTCATTTTCGAATTTCTAAGCGACGGATTGCTGCCAAAACTTGATTTGTTTAGAAAAACCTGGTCGTTTTTGAAAATTTCAAAAGAAATTTGTTGGAAATAAGGCCAGGATTGGTTTAAAATTTTGAGAAATCTGATTTGAGAAGTTGGAGATTTCAAAATGATTTGAAACCAAAAGCACGGAGTTTAAAAATCCTGATGAGATAGGTTGTAAGCTTATAAATTGAGATGATTTTTTTTATCAGGAAGGAAATATAAGCTTTGAATATTGGAATTTGAATTTAGAGTGTAAAGTTAAAAATGAAATTAACTTGGATTGGGAAATAAAACTCAAGTTATAAATCAAATTCGACTTGAATCATTAGTGAAGAAAATATAATTGAAAGTGGCATTGCAATTAATTAAATGAATTGAGAATGAAGTTGAATTGTGAGTTAATAAAATTGGATGGTAATTTAAAAGTGAATGGTGGAATCAGAACTTGAGCTATTAATTAAAATTCGACTTGAAGTGTTAACAAATTAGATATAATTGAAATGTATCGAATAAAAATGAAACTGGATTAAAATAGAAATGGTATGAAATGCAAATAAAATCCAACTAAGTGGAGATAAATTGGAAATGGCCATGTAATCAATTGAATGAGTTGAATCTGAAAAGTTAAATTTTATAATAACTAATCAAATGAAATTGTAGATTTAATATGAGATTTGGTTGAGATAGAATTAAGTTGAATAGAAAGAAAAACAATTTTACTTGTAAAATGAAAATGAGCTTAAGTATAAATTTGAATAAATCAAAATAAATTGACTTAAGTTGAATATAAGGGGGAGAGTTGAATTGAATTCAACTTAAAACCAAGTTTAATGATATTGGATTGAATTTGAATCAAGTAAAAATAAATTTGGATCGAAATAGAATTTGGTGGGTTGTAAATAATATTTAAGGAAATGAAAATTCAAAATGGATTGAGTGGATAAACTAATTATATCGAACAAATAAATGGATGGAATAAATAAGAATCAAATGTAAGTGAACTTAAGTTTGAAGTGAAATAAATTGCGTAAATTAATTTAAGTTGAAAATAATTAGAAGCTCGACTAAGAGTAAAAATAATAATATGAAAGACCATTAAACTAAAGCTTGGGTTGAATTAATTTGGGAATGGTTAATAATATGCAAGCTTGGAATGTGTCGAGCTAAATAAATGGACGTGAATGAATTAAAATAAAAAGAAAATTTAAATTGGTAATGAAGATGAACCTAAATTGTTAATGGTTTTGAATGAACTAGTTTGATTGATAAAATGAAATGCAAGTGAATGTATTCAAATTTAAAATGTAATGAAAATGAGAATATATGGATTGTGAATAAATCTAAAAATGAAATAGAATTAAGTATAAATGGAATTGAAATCCATTTAAATTGGTTATAAAACATAAGTACTTATTTATTCACATGGGTCTCGTCAAATTGCATAGAATAAATTATCATTTGATGTAAATGTAAGTTTGTGAGTTGTTAACCATTCGGATTAAGTGAAACGATATGTGATTGGTTATAAGCAATTAAAATTAATGTTGGAATATTTAAATTGCTTGTAAAAAAAATGTTTAATGGGAATTTCTTTTAGAATTCATGTGTTTAACTATTGCAAATAAGTGAAATGTTGTTAAACTTCATTTATATGGCACTTACATGTTTAAATTGAGTAAGTACAAGTACCTGGGAGCCATGTGGCTGGATTGGGTTGTGCTAGTTGCTAAAAATAATAAGCTGTTTGCTTAAAAATGCTAAATAAGGTACGCCTATGCAATAAAAATAGGAAATATGAACTGTTTTTGATTTTTCCGACCGTGTGGGTCGATGTATATATATTTATATCTTTTGTCAAATTGCAAAAGCTCCTCCGTATAAAGGGGACTCTGCCCAAATTATTCGAAAATTTTGGGAGTTAGAAAATTTTTGAAATTTTTGGAAAATTTTGTTAACGACAAAACGATTTCAAATTGGAAATTGAAATAAGTTAGTGAATGAAACTAACTAAAATAATGACATGAATTAGTTATAAATGGAAAATAAAATTCAATATTTAAAGTTGATGATAAATTGAATTCATATGGAAATGGAAGAATCAATTTGAATAGGAGTGGATATAAACTAAAGTGGTAAGATGAAAATAAATATAAGAAACACATAAATGCTTATATTAGCTTAAGTAAGGAATGATGCATTCTCAATTGGAAATTGATATTTCAAATATAATTTAAGTTAGTATTTGAATTAATAGATATTGACATTTGTAAGAAAGTCGATAAAATGTCTTTGAATATTGTGATGGGACATATTGTTGTGTAAGATGTGCAGGTAATATAAAGGTAAAGAGAATTGATTTTGATTTTAGCAGATAAATTTGAAATGCTCGACAAAAAGGTATGTATTTAAATTTGGTGTGAAATTTGATTGGGATTTGGATCAAGCCACTTGGCCTTTTGTTTTCCTTTTGGATTTGGGAGGCCGTAGAGCCATTTTGTAGTTGTACCGAGCTAGCCGCGTAAAGGAGACGCTGGCGAAATTTTTCGGAAATTTAGAGAGTTAGAAAATTTTTGACAAATTTTGATAATTTAAAATTTAGTTTTGAATTATAATTTGAATAGCTGAACAAGTAAGTTATCTGAAAACTATAGAAGGTTTTGGAAAAGTTTGGAAAGTTAATAAGAATAATAATGGGTCTTAAGATAGTTGGTAAGATGTTGAATTGTTAGAAACTGTTTGGTTTCGGGGAAAAAGTAAACGGGTATTAGACCATTCTTCCTAACTAGTAATTTCGGGGACGAAATTCTTTTAAAGGGGGAGGACTGTGACGACGCTGAATTTTTGAGCATTTAAAATCGAAATATTTAATTGATTTTAAATATTTAAAAGTTTAATTTCAAATTGAATTCAAATATCACAATTTATTTGATAATTAAATTATTGACTTAAATAATTCGAAATTGAATAAAATATGAAATCTGAGATTTTAAGCCTATTAAAAATAATTTAAAGGCTTATAAGATTTGTATTGATAATACAGAAGAGAATAGAAGTGTTAAAATTGGATTTAACAACGATTTGTTCGGTTTTGAAATTTTACCGTTTAAATTGAATTTAAAAATAGCCTTCCGAAACACGGTCTCGGAATTCGACAAAACCAGTTCCATTGGGTCCGTAATATTGAATTATTATCGGATTTCAAATTTCATATTGATTGGAGTTAGTGTGTGAGTGTACGATATATAAACGCGTTGAAAATTCAATTGATAATAATCGTATGAAATTAATTTAATTCGTCAAGCTTCTTGTATACGCCACTACCCTTATTTTAAAATCGTGCCCCCTCGTTCTCTTTTTAAATTGCAAGTGAAAAAATATATTATATATATATAAATGTAACGACCCTGAATTTTGAACAATTTAAATTAAAAATATTTAATTAATTTTAAATATTTGAATGATGGTTTGACTTGAATTTCAAATTATCAGATGAATTTGGCGATTAAATTTTAGAATTAATCTATTAAAAGTTGAATAAAATTTGAATCTTCAATTTTAAGCTGGTTAAAAATAATTTAAAGGCTTAGAAAATTCACATTGATAATACTGAAGATAATAGAAGCTTCAGAATTGAATTTGAAAGTGATTTGATCAGTTTTGAAATTTATCGTTTAAATTGAATTAAAAAAATAGCCTTCCGAGGCACAGTCTCGGAATTCGACGAAACCAGTTCCATTGGGTCCGTAATATTTAATTATTACCGGATTTCAATTTTTGTAGTTATTGGAGTTGTTGTGTGAGCATACGACACATAAACGCGTTGAAATTTGTGTCGAAAACAAATTGAATTTAAAATAAAAATAAAAATAAAAATAATATGCTTTATTCTTTTCAGCTTCGCCTAAAATCATGCCTTAACTCAAGCCTAAAATCACGCAACCTTCATTTCAAAGCATGGCCGATATCCCTTTCCTCTCTACTCATTTTTCCTCCGCCCCATTCATTTCGTTCGAAGCCCTAAAAAAAAATCAAACGAAAAAAATTTAATGGCGGCTCCGTCCTTCTCTCGTTCGTTCCTCATTGCAAATTAGGGCTCGTCTATCTTCATTCGTCTTCCTCTTCGCTCCGATGCTAGGGCTTGGTTAAATCGAAGGCTTCGACTGCAGTAACTCGTTCGATCGATTCTTCGGCGTGTGCTCATCAACATAAGGTGAGTAATTTTAAAATTACTCACATCCAATTCGATTTCATGTATATATGATTTTGTGTTATCGACCTTGATTTTTTGGTGTTTCGACTTCGGTCGTGATTTCTTGGTTTGTTTTTAGTTTTGCTGATGTTGATTCCGTTCTTTTTGGCTTCGGCTTGTGATATTGTATATGTGATGATGCCTGACTTCGGTCATGGTTGAACTTGCTACTGTTGTGGTTTTGTTGGCATGTTTGATTTCGTTTTGGCCATTTGAAGTTAATTTGTTGTGCTCGACTTTGGCCATTTGTGTTTATTCCGTAGCATACTTGACTCGTAGTATTGTCATGCGTTGCGCTTTGTTTGAACACGTTGTGGCTGCCAATGTTGGTTGTTGTTATAGTTGGTCAATGCATATTATTTTGAGCTTTATTTGATTTGATCTGTTCGTTTTCATGGATATCACTATTCAATTTTGGGTTTGACGATATTGAGTTCGTTCGTGACCACCACGATTTCAATTCTTGTCGACTTTGGTCACTTGAATTGTTCGAACTGGTTTTAGTTGACATCGGCATTGATTTGTTTCTTTGACACTGTCTTCCTGTTCACTGACTTTGATTTTGAACTGATTTCATTTTGGCTTTAGCTTTGAAACATTTTTTTAATGCTCTACCCACTTTGAGTTGAAACTGCAGTTCCCTTATCTCTGTGGCATTACTTCATATATATATATATATATATATATATATATATATCCATTCATGTATGTACATACACGATTGATTGTTACCCTGTTTCGTTTGATATAGATATATATGTGTATACATATGTATGTATATATGTATGTTCGAATTTGTGTTGCTTGCACTTTAATTTTTTTGAGCTTGGTGTTGTATTTTCCACTGTCCATATCATATTGGACTGTGATGTATTGTATTGGGTTTTTGAGTCTGAACAGTTTGGTTGTTCACTGGTATTCGAGGGTAGTTGCATTCTTTTGTGCTCGAGCCTGATGTTTTTTTGGAAGCTGGCACTGCCCATTTTCACTGTTACATCTCCATTTATTGTACTCGGGTTATTCTAGTGTGCCAATGGCATGTGTACTGTTGCCTGTTGTACCTGTTAGCACTATCTGTATATGTATATATGTATGCGTATACATATGTATATATTTATAGGATAGTTACATTGTCGTTCATTGTTTTTCATGATATTTTCATGTTGTTGCTAAACTTGTTATGTGCAGTTCACCATTGATGCACTGTTGAAACTGCATTTTTTCGGCCTGCACATCCATGTGCCTTTTCTGTTTCATTTTGTTCTTTTGGTTTCACTGCATAGCTTTGAGCCTTATTGCTTATGCTCGGATCATTTCGAGTTTTATGCTTGCATCTGAGTTTTTTTTTGTTGCAGCCTTGCCCTTATGATATTGTGGTGGCTGCAGTTCTTGTTGCAGTTCTGCCCTTGAATACTTGTGGTGGTTGCAGTTCTTATGTTGCAGTGATATTCCTTTCATTTTGACATACTCTATATTGCCACTGCCTGGTGGTTTTGAACCTGTAGCTTTTGAGTTTACTTGTTCGTTGAATTGTTGCATCACTTACTCATGTATTTATGTGCTGTGGTGCCATACCTCTGGTGCCCTCACCCTCCTTCTATTTTGTAGTTGTACCACTGCCTTGTGCTTTGGTGCTACAGTTGCGTTGAGTCACTGACTTGACCTTTTGCATTTTGTTGTCGTTTGATTTGGGCCTGTTTAATTGCAGTCTACATTTCTGATAGTGGATTTGCACTTAAATTTCTAGCCTGTTACACTATTAGTTTTATTTGCAGTTGCGTTGAGTCGCGATAGCACTGACTTGACCTCTGCCGTTCCTATTTGTTGTGATATGTAGTAGCCTAAATTGTTGGTGCATACGCTTCATTCTGAAGTTGCACTGGATATGGGTACACTGTCTTGACTTGTACTTGACTCACTGGTTCGAGTCACTTGTGCATGTCACTACTCCATTTCTATTTGTAACAACCCGCATATTTATCGATTGTATATTTAAATATTTTATTTAAATATTTTATCGTTCGTCGGATTTTGGTCCGAAAACCTAATTTTTGCAAACAGTCGAATTAGGACTCGGGACCACTCCCATTGAGTTCAAAATGCCGTTTGCAACCTTTTTGAGTATAAGCTTCGATATGTTTGGAGTTAGTCAAGTTTTGCTACTTTTTCACTTTGAGTTTGAGTTTGGGGTTTCAGCCCAATGTTCCACCTTAAGACCCTAGCTCCACTCCAACTCTTCATTACTTCATTTCATATTCCTAACACTTTAAGCTTTAAGCAACAATGGTGGAAGAGAGTGGAAATCAGAAACTCCAAGCCCTAGTTTCATTGCAAATCCAAGATCTAGCTCCAAATTCTAAGAGAACCCATTGATTGAAGCTTCTTGAGTTGTTACTGAAGAGGAATTGATCTTAGCTTGTTTTAAAAGCTTCTCCTTCATTGATTTGGGTTCAAAGGTGAGATTTTTATCTCACATCTTCGTCTATAATTATCTTCGATTGTTAGGTATGAATTCCTAACACTTATTCTTGTGCAATTGATTTTGGTTTGGATTGATTTTGTATATATTCCAATTTTTGGTGTTTTGGTCTAATTTATGAAAATCCTATTATGGATATTTGGACATTGATATTTGAGGCGTGTCGAAGAGCCATTTAGGCTGGGTTGTCGCTCGACGTAATTCCTTAGTCGTCGTCGCTCGATCGATCGCTTCCGGTATTCGCTTGGCCATTTTTGGCCTAGGTTCAGGGAATGCCCTGGACCCTTCATTCAGACGTCTGAAACGTAATATTCAGACATCTGAATATTGTTCTGGGAAGATTTCTATTCCCAGATTCAGACGTCTAAATATAAGGCTTCAGACGTCTGAATTGGTTCATTTGGAACCAGAAAGGAAATAGGCTAAAAAGTGCCTATTTCAGACGTCTGATTTCAAGGATTCAGACGTCTGAATTCTGTCTTTGGAAAATATTTATTTTCCAGATTCAGACATCTGAATCCTTGATTTCAGATGTCTGAATCTGCACTCTTTTTGCCTATTTGCCTATTTGCTTGAGAATTCCAACTTTATTCGATTCGTGTTGATTCCCTTTTGTTATTATCACTTATTATCGACTTTGATGACATTTTCTTCGTGATTTTTGGGAATATCCATTTTGATGGATTCGATATCGATTTCTTTGGATTTTATTCACGTCTTCGAATGTGAATTTTAGTGGTTGATTGTTCTTACAATCTTCTTTGTGATTTGTCACTTTAAAAATATAAAGGTTTTCTATACTAGTAGTAAATATCAAAAATCTTTCTTCAAATGATTTCAACACTATTTTATTACAAGGCTCGTTTTCTCAAACCGATTTCTAATCTATTAGTATATACAAACCTTTACCTCACTCGTATGAGAAATCTAATTAAACGGCTTAGTAAAACGAGTGGTATGAAACGCTTGCGTTTACTTCGTCGGTTAATTCTTGGACTTGTTCGATTGAAACTCTTGTGACAATTTTCTAGTGGAGATCTACAATTTGTTCGTAAATATTTAAGTTAAGCTAATGGTTATGGGACATGAAGCTAAGCTCATATATTTACTAGCTTACTGTAATTGACACTTCTCTTTGATCATGATGATCGCTTTATGATTTAGACTAGCATTTGTGCGATGTCTATTTGTCCACGTGGAGGACTGTATGTCGTTTTTATTGAGCTTCGGCTCAATGTCCGCAATGGGGGACTATACCCTGTCATGAGGAACTTCGGTTCACCAGGAGGAGCTTCGGCTCAAAGTCCGCAATGGGGGACCATGCCCTGTCAGGACGATTTTTGACTCACCAGGAGGAGCTTCGGCTCAATGTCCGCAATAGGGGACTATACCCTGTCATGAGGAACTTCGGTTCACCAGGAGGAGCTTCGGCTCAAAGTCCGCAATGGGGGACTATACCCTGTCATGGGGAGTTTTTGACTCACCAGGAGGAGCTTCGGCTCAAAGTCCGCAATGGGGGACTATACCCTGTCAGGATGAGTTTTTGACTCACCAGGAGGAGCTTCGGCTCAAAGTCCGCAATGGGGGACTATACCCTGTCTGGAGGAGCTCCGGCTCATTTTTCTGGGATTGGCCATCCTTTTTCTTGTGATTTCTGGATTTCGTGTGCTGAATTCTGGAATTTATGCTTCACCTATTTTCGTGATTTCTATTGATTTGATTTATCAATTATTGTGGCTTGGTGAATGAAATTAGGAGTATGACATTCCTTTTATCTTGAGTAGATCTTTGCGATATTGATTAATCTCTTATTGATTTTTCAATTATTTATTTATCACAGCTTGGCGTTGTGATTATTATACGTTTAGTCATATCTCTTATTCTATATCATTTCATCTGATATTTATAGCTAGACTGATCCGTTTATTATTTTCTTCTTAAATAATACTCGGGTCAGACTGAGATATTACAGGTGCTTCCTCATGGCTTCCTATCTGGAACCATCTTCTGACTTTTGGCTAACAACTTTAGTTTAGTAGTTTTTGTTGTATACATTTGAGATACAGACTCTATGATGTATACTTACTCTTTTGTCTAGCACTTGTATCTATTCTTTTTGATATTGTGGATCTTGCTTGACCCCTACTCTGATGTACACTTTCATGTGTTAGTTATATATTCATATCTTCTTCCGCCTTTGTGATATGGATGTCTGTGACTGATTTGTGTTATGCTTATTTCTATATTTGTTTTCGAATATTATATATAGCCACTGTGTAGTAACTTTGAGTTTGTACCGATGTGTCGGATTTCCTCTTGAAATAAAATGCATGTTATATTTTATCTGGCATATCGGTGCTCGCACAAAGCAATTACACGGATGGTCGCTCCTCAACAATCTTATTCTCCGTGCTAGTTGACGGCATCACACCGTAGTGTCCTTGGCTAGCGTGGGTATAGAGGTGGGCCGTCTATACTTGAGTTTCATTTTGATTTTGAGTTGGAGCTTTGTGCTTTTGATTTATTGAACTTTTGGGGTATTTCATTACGGTAGTGGCGAGGCAGTGCACGCGTGTGTGTACTGCAGCCACACAGATTTAACATTTTAAATATGGCGAGGCAGTACACGCGTGCGTGTACTGCAGCCCTACTAGATCTGATGTTTTAATTGATGTTTTCTATTGATGGAATTTGTTTTATGATGCCAATTCAATATATTTTGAATCGCATTTTTGATTTGGTTTAATTTGATGATTTTGTTGTTAATTGCCGTTTAGGCAATTCTGATGTTTTTCCTAAATTATCTTCAGCGATAATCCTTTCATATATCTTCGTTGATAATCTGAATCTACTGATTTGTTGTTTAACACTGTTAAGTGTTATATTTACCGTTATTCGATTTCTTGTTAAAGGATCGGATAGGTGAATTTATTTTGACTGTCGTCTAATTGTTATTTAATTATTATTGCTTCTGTGCATTAATAACTGAGTTTGAATTAGACTGATTCGTGTATTATTTTCTTTTGAGTGTAATACTCGGGTCAGACCGAGTGTTTTGCAGCTTGAAGATTTTCAGGCAGCGAAGTTAGAGAGAGGGGGAAATCGCTTCACTTTAGTTCGGGGATTTTGTACTTAAAGAAATATTCCGCTGTATAAATTTAATTCATTGTATAAACTCTGATATATGTAAAAAAAAATTCATTTTTTTGTGAATATTATTATTATTCTGTGTTTCTGTGGCTGATTCTGTTTAAACTCTATAAACTTAATAACAATCCGTCATTTTGAACGTTTCAAGTTGGTTTAATTACCGACTGGGGGCGGTCAGAATGGGGGATCGTTACAAAAGTGGTATCAGAGCTTTGGTTTATACAAAGCTTAATTTATGATGTTTAATATGAATAGTCACTAGGATCACTTTAAAGAAAGCATTTTTCAAATTTAAAGAAATATAAATTGTTTTTTTGAAAATAAAAGGTATTTTGGAAAATTCAAATCCTTTTCGGAAATCTCCCTCTCTAAATTTAGGTTTACGATAGTTTCTCTTCGGTAAGTTCTCCTTAGATTTGAGTCCCGATCATTCGAAAACCATTATCGAATTGCTGAGATTATGAAAAATAAACTATAAGTTAAGTGAATAAATGAATTGGTTTAAATCAAATATTTTGAATATCTCCAAAGTAATAATTGTGAAATAAAATGACATGTCAATTTAGTTATAGCCAAGGGGATCATTGAACTATAACTTGGGAATTTGATAAGTAAATTGTTATAGCTTATTAAAGGAGTTATATCCACGATTTTGGACAGTGGAAAATCCTTTAAAATAAAAAATGTGTAGAGATGACGAAAATTGGTTAACGAAGTATATTCACGATTTTGGACAGTGAATAATATATTAAACGATATGTTTTGGGGAAGTGATATTATGAAATGAAGTTAATGGTTTTAAAGATGTTTTAAAATGTGTTAAGGATCGAAACCATAGATTTCAACATTCATTGTTGAAATAGACGATCTCGTTACCAAAAGGAAATGGTGGACTATAACACTGTTGTTATAGTAAATGGTTTCCGAAAGGAAATGTTTTATATAGTATTGGGATTTATATATCTATCTTAAATTCGAATCCCTATACTAGTGATTTTGAGTTGTCGTAACGATGTTTTACGCAACATTCGTTTTGACTCAAATAAATGTGTTTAAAAGAACGCTTTCCTTAAAGAATGGAATATATACTTGATTATGATTTAAGTATATTGAATATTTTCCAAGTGTTGAAAATAAATGGATTTGTGAATTACTTATTATTAAATAAGTATGTAAATGTTTTCCAATATGAAATGAAAGGTTTGAAATTCTATCTTTTAAAGATACATTGAAAAGTGAATATTTGAAATTTGTTTCAAATGGTTAAGTGTGGAAAATTATATATATATCTTGGAAAGATATGTATGGGAAATTTGAACAATTAGTTCAACTTGGAATTTTTCAAAAAGATTGAATCTTGAGTTAAATTGAGTTTAACTTCGACACCAAAAACAATATAAGTTGAGTTTTGAATTTCGGATAGTCGATTTGGATTGTATGTCTAACATGGTGAATTGATGACATAGCAATTGATCTTTATTAAATATCTATCTGTGGTGGCGGAGAATTTATTCTCTTAGCTATATACACCCTTCTCTGAGACGTATGAGCTCAGAGGTTATATATCGGTAGACATCAATTATGTGTTGAGAATTGACGATGTAACGTGAAACCCAAATCGAGTGTGAAGTCGATAATAAATTGAATTATGAATATGAATTGGGTTTAAGATAACCTTGAATTTCCAAAATCGACTTAGAGGAAAATTTTAAATTGGTAACGAGATGGAAAATTTAGGAATCCTCTATTTTGTTATGGGTATGGGATATTGTGGTTTTCGGAACTTATATATGAGAATGTAGTAAATTCGAAAACCATCAGTTTGGAAAGTAATTGTTATGGAAATCTTATGTAAGTTTACATAAGTATGATATGTACGAAATGTGAAATGAAGTACTATATGTATATGACATTATGTTTTCTAAACTGAGGATATGGAAAAGTACCTTCCATTGAAAATTTGTGAAGGTGTTGGAACTCGATATGAGTGTCCATTTGAAATTCGTAGCTACGTAGAATTTTCATAAGTTGGAGTGTCCATTTGGATTAGAATCCCTCGTGATAGGATCATGTTGATGGGATCATGTTGATTGATGATGATGTACGCTAGCGTAATTTGAGGGGCGTGATGCCTACAGTTACAAGCGATTCCACTGGGATAGTGGCGCAACCGCCGCTTAAACTGCGATCTAGATGCCAAAGCGAAATTTGAGGGGCGAGATGCCTACGGTCACAAGCGATTCTACTGGGATAGTAGCGTAACCGCCGGGTGAACTACGATCTATGGCAAAGGCGAAATTCAAGAGATGTGAAATCTATAGATTACAAGCGATTCTACTGGGATAGTTGCGTAACCGCCGGGTAACTGTGATCCATGGGGGAACGTGCTTTCCATATCCATTTTTAAAAATATTTTTAAGTATTTTCACCGGGAGTTGAAGCAAGTATATTTAGTACTTGAAGATTTTTAGTCCTGCGCCTGGCCAGCGTATGCCTAATGTCTGTGAGAACGACGATAGACTTGTTAAACTTCGAGTTAGCAAGTATTTTCAAAACTTTAGATAGCAAATCAATAGTCTGAAATTAAAATTACATAATTCCAACCTAATAAACTAAGGAAGAAGATCTTTGAAATGTCTTGAAGGTCCACAGCTTTGGAAAAGATATAATATGCAAATCTCTAACATGAAGAATTTCAATTTCAAATCTGAGTTTTGTAAGTCGAAATTTTTTGGTAAAAGACTTTTGCGTCTTGATTGTAGAAATCAATGAACAAAAGGAGATAATGAACAAAGCTAGTGAGATAAAACCAATGGAATGAATCGTATATTTATTTATTTTTAATAAGTTTCGAACTAGGTAAAATTGTATAGGGTATAAATATCGGTGAGATTTTAACAATCGTTTTTCCTAACTTATAATTTCGTGATGAAATTCTTTTAAGGGGGGAAGATTGTAACGACCCTGAATTTTGAACAATTTAAATTAAAAATATTTAATTAATATTAAATATTTGAATGATGGTTTGACTTAAATTTCAAATTATTAGAATGAATTTGGCTATTAAATTTTAGAATTTAATCTATTAAAAGTTGAATAAAATTTGAATCTTCAATTTTAAGCTGGTTAAAAATAATTTAAAGGCTTAGAAAATTTACATTGATAATACTGAAGATAATAGAAGCTTCAGAATTTAATTTGAAAGTGATTTGATCAGTTTTGAAATTTTATCGTTTAAATTGAATTTAAAAAATAGCCTTCCGAGGCACAGTCTCGGAATTCGACAAAACTAGTTCCATTGGGTCCGTAATATTTAATTATTACCAGATTTCAAATTTCGTAGTTATTGGAGTTGTTGTGTGAGCATACGACACATAAACGCGTTGAAATTTGTGTCGAAAACAAATTGAATTTAAAATAAAAATAAAAATAAAAATAATATGCTTTATTCTTTTCATCTTCGCCTAAAATCACGCCTTAACTCAAGCCTAAAATCACGCAACCTTCATTTCAAAGCATGGCCGATATTCCTTTCCTCTATACTCATTTTTCCTCCGCCCCCATTCATTTCGTTCGAAGCCCTAAAACAAAAAAATCAAACGAAATTTTTTTAATGGCGGCTCCGTCCTTCTCTCGTTCGTTCCTCATTGCAAATTAGAGCTCGACTATCTTCGTTCGTCTTCCTCTTCGTTCCGAAGCTAGGGCTTGGTTGAATCGAAGGCTTCGACTGCAGTAGCTCGTTCGATCGATTCTTCGGCGCGTGCTCATCAACATAAGGTGAAATTACTCACATCTAATTCGATTTCATGTATATATGATTTTGTGTTACCGGCCTTGAATTTTTGGTGTTTCGACTTCTGTCGTGATTTCTTGGTTTGTTTTGAGTTTTGCTGATGTTGATTCCGTTCTTTTTGGCTTCGGCTTATGATATTGTATATGTGATGATGCCTAACTTCGGTCATGGTTGAACTTGCTACTGTTGTGGTTTTGTTGGCATGTTTGATTTCGTTTTGTCCATTTGAATTTAATTTGTTGTGCTCGACTTTGGCCATTTGTGTTTATTCCGTAGCATAATCGACTCGTAGTATTGCCATGCGTTGTGCTTTGTTTGAACACGTTGTGGCTGCCGATGTTGGTTGTTGTTATAGTTGGTCAATGCATATTATTTTGAGCTTTATTTGTTTTGAGAAGTTCGTTTTCGTGGATATCACTATTCGATTTTGGGTTTAACGATATTGAGTTCGTTCGTGACCACCACGATTTCGATTTTTGTCGACTTTGGTCACTTGAATTGTTCGAACTGGTTTTAGTTGACTTCGGCATTGATTTGTTTCTTTGACACTGTCTTCCTGTTCTCTGACTTTGATTTTTGAACTTATTTCGTTTTGGCTTTAGCTTTGGAACATTTTTTAATGCTCTACCCACTTTGAGTTGAAACTGCAGTTCCCTTATCTCTGTGGCATTGCTTCATATATATATCCATTCATGTATGTACATACACGATTGATTGTTACCCTGTTTCATTCGATATAGATATATATGTGTATACATATATATGTATATATGTATGTTCGAATTTGTATTGCTTGCACTTGAATTTTTTTGAGCTTGGTGTTGTATTTTCCACTGTCCATATCATATTGGACTGTGATGTATTGTATTGGGTTTTTGAGTCTGAACAGTTTGGTTGTTCACTGGTATTCGAGGGTAGTTGCATTCTTTTGTGCTCGAGCCTGATGTTTTTTTGGAAGCTGGCACTGCCCAGTTTCACTGTTGCATCTCCATTTATTGTACTCGGGTTATTCTAGTGTGTCAATGGCATGTGTACTGTTGCCTGTTGTACCTGTTAGCACTATCTGTATATGTATATATGTATGCGTATACATATGTATATATTTATAGGATAGTTACATTGTCGTTCACTGTTTTTCATGATATTTTCATGTTGTTGCTAAAATTGTTATGTGCAGTTCACCATTGATGCACTGTTGAAACTGCATTTTTTCGGCCTGCACATCCATGCGCCTTTTCTGTTTCATTTTGTTCTTTTGGTTTCACTGCATAGCTTTGAGCCTTATTGCTTATGCTCGGATCATTTCGAGTTTTGTGCTTGCATCTGAGTTTTTTTTGTTGTAGCCTTGCCCTTATGATATTGTGGTGGCTGCAGTTCTTGTTGCAGTTCTGCCCTTGAATACTTGTGGTGGTTGCAGTTCTTATGTTGCAGTGATATTCCTTTCATTTTGACATACTCTATATTGCCACTGCCTGGTGGTTTCGAACCTGTAGCTTTTGAGTTTACTTGTTCGTTGAATTGTTGCATCACTTACTCATGTATTTATGTGCTGTGGTGCCATACCTCTGGTGCCCTCACCCTCCTTCTATTTTATAGTTGTACCACTGCCTTGTGCTTTGGTGCTACAGTTGCGTTGAGTCACTGACTTGACCTTTTGCATTTTGTTGTCGTTTGATTTGGGCCTGTTTAATTGCAGTCTACATTTCTGATAGTGGATTTGCACTTAAATTTCTATCTTGTTACACTATTAGTTTTATTTGCAGTTGCGTTGAGTCGCGATAGCACTGACTTGACCTCTGCCGTTCCTATTTGTTGTGATATGTAGTAGCCTAAATTGCTGGTGCATATGCTTCATTCTGAAGTTGCAGTGGATATGGGTACACTGTCTTGACTTGTACTTGACTGGGGGCGGTTAGAATGGGGGATCATTACAATATAAAAAAAAGAGTTGGCGTTGTTCGTAAGCTAATGAACGAAGGTTATAAACATGTTTCTCTTTCTTCTGTTACAATCCCTATCGTTTATACAAACAAAAAAAGGGGATAATGGGCGAAACCCTTTAATTTTCAAAACCGAATTCGTTCAATTTCTTAAAAAAATTGGCCGCCTTCGTTCATATGTTATCCAACAACATCGATTCGATGTTTCCTTACTTCAAATCGAGATTTTACATTGCCCTTCCTTTCCCATTCGAAGCTGGGAAGCAATCGAACCACTTCTTCCTTCGTCCTTTGGGCTTTAATCCTTGTTACTGTTGAACTCGCGATTTGGGGTTTTGTATTGGCAGCTAGGATTGTGCGTGTGGGGGATTTCTGGGGTTCGAGCGCAAGTTCAAACACGCGCTTGATGATGGCCGAGTGCGAGGAGTGCAGCGATTGGTGATGAGAAGTTTTTTGAGATCGCGAATTAGGTGTGACGATCGTGTGAGCAAAGAGTTTGGATGGCGGCAGGATGCGACGTTGAGTCTAGGGTATACTCGAGCTAATGGCGACTATCATTATTGGTTGGAGGTTCATGAGAAGCAAGGTCGATGCTGGGATGGTCTGAGCAGTGAAGTCATACGGCCGGTTTCAAATTTGCGCTTGGATATTGATTTTAGCTTTAATCAGAGAAGAGGAAGGTAATTTGTATTTCTTTAGTTGCTAATGGTGTCAATTAATTTAAATAATTTATTTATTAAAGACGAATGCTTATTAAAATGTGTAAAGTAAATATAAAAAATAAATAAAGAGAAACATTTTTCATACGCAGATTTTAATTTGTATAGTAAAACGGGAAATTATATATATATGAAGAACTTTCGAAAAACATAGGAAATTGTATAAAGAATAGATTTTGATCTGTATAGATTGTTTCTTATATATATATAAACTTTCAAAAATAAAATAAATATACATTTACATATTTTTAGTTGCTAGTTTATTTTAAGATAATATATTATGGAGATTCATTTGTTTGATTTACTTATCTAATTATTTTAGTCACTAAAAATATATTTTTTAAAAGAAAGTTAGTTTAAAATTTAATTTATTTGATAAACCAAATTATTAGTTTAAATTAAATAATAAACAGTAGTTAATTTGTTTGACCAATTCGAATATTAATAATTTACATCTATTTGAACAGTAGAGAAAAAGGACTATTTATGGGTATTAACAGAAAAAAGATTTACAATAGTAAGTTATAACCATCTCTGTTATCAATATATTTTAGAAAGAGATATTTATTTCCATTTTGATTTGATAAAATATATATGCTGAAGAAAAAATATATTATTTAGTTGAAATTAAATTGTTAACTAATTAATTAAAAAGGAAGTAAATTGTTTGATTACTTCAAGTATTAATAAATTGTATAAATATTTATACAAGGTTTAAAACTATGAAGAAAACAAGTCGGGATTCGAATTGAGATTGCAAAAGCAAAGGTGAGTTAATCTCACTTAGTTTAATTTAAATTTTGAATGTTTGGATTGTTTGATGTGCGATAGAATGGTATAATTTGAAGTTGGCATATTATATTGTGCTCACGTCTGTGATGCAGGAAAAACAGGTTGGAGGGATCCAACTGGATCCCTCAACATTTATTTAAATTATTTAATACCCTCTGTTGTGATTATTTTATATTCTGTGATGAATATTGTTGATAATTGGAATATTGGATGTTATGGTTTACCTGAATATTTTCCGGTGCACTAAGTTATCAAGATATATAGAATTGGAATTTGGAAATAAAATGAAGGGAATTTTTAAGTGAAATAGTTATAGAAAAATTAAATAAATTCAGAATAAATTGGATAAGAATAATAGTAGTTTTAAATGCTAATTAATAAAATTTTGTATATGGAAAGGAATTTTTGAATAAACAGAAAGTTAATGAAGTTTGAAACTTCAATGAATTATTTAATAGAACAAAACATTTATTTAATATTTAAGTTATTGAATGAATAAGGAAGAAATTGGGAAAAGCCTGGAATCTATATATTTCAGTTAAAGGGTTTAAAATCAAACGGAAAATAATAACATTAATAATAAGTCCATCACTAATGAATTTTGAAATGAATTGAGAAATTAAAGAAACTTATTTCAAATAAAATAAATTGGGAATCAATTTGGGAAAAATTGATTTAAGTGATTGAAGTTGGAATTTTCTCTGGATGGCCAAGTACATGTTTTTTTAAAAGTAAATTTTTAAATATAAATTAATTGTTTTAAAGTTGTTTTAAAGAAAGCAAGTTTTGTAAAATTTATTATTTCTAATATTTAAAGTCTAAAATAAGTATTTTCTTTAATCTAGTTTTATATTTTATTAAGTAAATTTATTTTCAAATGTTTATATATTATGTATTTTTAGTAAATTATTAAAGTAGTTTTAACTTAAGTGTTTAAAGGTAAATTCCAAAGTAAGTATTTTGTTTAACCTATTATCGTAATAATTAATAAAGAATGATTTGGTATTTTGTTTAAAATATTATTTTAAATTAAGTACTAAAGTTAAATTTTCTAAATTAAATGTTAAATGTATTTTACAATAAGGTGGTTTGGAATTATTTCAAAATCTAAAACCTTGTGCTTGGTGATTCCAGTGGAAATGGAAATACTCGGGATTTATTCTGAGAAAAGAAAGATGGTTTGGAAACTGTTTTCAAAAGGATTTGAAAGTGAGAATATATCTTGTAAACATATTTTGAGATAAATAAATAATTTGGGAAATTATTCATTGGTTGATGGTTGTTTGAGGATATTAATTGATAGTTAAATCACCGGCTATCAATATTGGACAAAATGCGCTGATCGTTTCGAAGAGACCGGGATCGAGATTTATTTCTCGAAAACCACTTCGATCTGGTTTGTACGTTTTTGTGAAAAACGATTTTGGATTCGAAGATGGAGCAATGAAATGCAAGGGATAGTCGCTACTAATCCTGAGGATATTTCCAAAATGGATGTAGTAGGAATAGTGCCTTCGGTTCCGTTCGAACCCGGGATGGACTTGTATGGATGAATGCTTTCGTAAGCATCGTCAGGTGGACGATGGGCATTCTAAGGGATATGTTCTATAAAGGTAACGCTTAGCCTCAAGCCTCATCAAGTGAGAATGACTGAAAATCAAGGGTTATGCAGCAAGGCTAGGTGGGTAGCACCCAAGCAGGGTGAGGTCATTCCAGTCTAGATGTCCCTTTTTATTTCGGCTTAGTGGACGATTGCTGATCCCAACTGCGGGGTGATCTCACTCGGGATTATCCAGTAAGGGGTAGTCCCAGTCTTGTGTTGTAAGGGAGCAGGCGTACTCCTCGGTACGGTGATCTAGGCCTCTTACTGTGACAGGTGGTACCCTAGTGCCTAGTCATTAGTTGGAAATCCATTCTCCCTACGTGCCTTGTACGAGTTTTGTTTGTATTACCCACTTTGTGGCTAGTAGCTGGAATTTAATCATGTAACAATTTCAGCTATTTTATAAGTATTTGTATATAGACCCTATTATAATATCAGAGGATTTCTATAAAAATTGTTTTAGCTATCGTAAGGTAAAAATTCGACATGTTTATTTGTGGTGTGGTCTTACGAGATGCTTTTGTTTTCAAAGGATTTTTGAAACTTTAACAATCAATTGGGTGTGATTTTCTCACGCTAGTATTCCAGACTGACTCGGGTGTTATTTAACTGTAATGCTCGGGCCAGACCGAGTATTATAGGATACAGGACGTGATGTTGTGGAGATCAGGAGACGAGCAAGATGACGATACGTACTCCAGTACTTGTTTATATACATATATTCCGCTGTGTTGAGTTGTTGTGTATCCATTTGTATGATATTGATGTTGAGCTGTGATTGATGTACTCTGATGATGTAATATATAAACAGAGATATTTAAGTTTTGAGTAAAGAGTATTTATTATCTATTATATTTTATTCCGCTGCGATGGTTAAATTCTGTTGTTGTTTTTCTATTTTTCTTCTTCTACCTCTTCTTCTTTAACCTAAATGGTTCGTATTCTGTACAACTTGAGTTGATTGTTGTAGAATAGTGCTGACTCAAGGGATACGGATTTGCGGGTCATCACAGCCAAACTCAAATAGAAGTGTGGTTTAAATAAGTTGAGAAATAGTCATCGAATGAATTAGCCTGGATTGTTTTTGAACTAAATAAAATAGTTTTGGATAAACAAATACGGATATGAAATGAAAATGCAAGTGTATGGGTTGTGAGTAATGTAGAATGGAATAGAATTAATATAAATTGAGTGGAATCAATTTAAAATGGTTATAAGCTTAAGTAATTGTTATTTTCATGAATAACATCAAATTTGCATAGAAAATTAGTCATTTTGTCGTAAACGAAAGTAAATGTATTAACAGAGGTGAATAAAATTGATTTTTAAATCAATTGGAATAATATGGGTTTGTTTAAAATTAAAAATCAATTTAATGTAAGCAAGTAGGTTGTAAACCATTCAAATTGAATGAAAATGGTATATGAATTAATTGAAAATAGTTGAATTAGTATTAAAACTATATAAATTGCTTACGGAAAGTGTTTAGTGTGCATTGCTTTTCGAATTCATGTGTTTAACTATTGCAAATAAGTGAAATGTTGTTAAATTTCATATATATGGCACTTACATGTTTGAATTGAGTAAGTCCAGGTACCGGGAAGCCGTTTGGTTGGATTTGGACGCGCTAATTGCTAAAATAATAAGCCGCTTGCTTAAAAATGCTAAATAGAGGTACGCCTATGCAATAAAAATAGGAAATATGAACTGTTTTTGTTTTTCCGACCGTGTGGGTCGATGCATATATATATTTATATTTCTTGTCAAATTGCAAAAGCTCCTCCGTACAAAGGAGACTCTGCCAAAAAAATTCGAAAATTTTGGGAGTTAGAAAATTTTTGGTAAATTTTTTGCTAGCGATAAAATGATTCAAATTGGAAATTGAAATAAATTAGTGGATGAAACTAATTTAAAATAATGATATGAATCAGTTATAAATGGAAGATAAAATTCAATATTTAGAGTTGAAGATAAATTGGATTCATATGGAAATGGGAAAACTAATTTGAATAGAAGTAGATATGAAAACTTCTGTAAGGAAATGTATAAAATGACGTTAAAAGCTATGGTTGGATATTATTGCTATGTAGGATAAACATGTATTATAAAGGGAAAGGAAAATTGGTTGTGATTTCAGAAGATAAATTTGAATTTCTCGACAAAAAGGCATGTGTTTAAATTTCTGTATGAAATTTAATTGGGTTTTTGATCTAGCCACTTGGCCTTTTGTTTTCTTTTGGAATTTGGAAGCCCGTAGAGGCATTTTGTAGTTGTACCGAGCTAGCCGCGCAAAGGAGACGCTGGCGAAATTTTTCGAAAATTTTGGGAGTTAGAAAAATTTTGAGAAAATTTTGATAATTCAAAATTTGGTTTTAAATTCAAATTTGAACTGTTGAATAAATAATATTATTGGGACTTATGGATAAGTTTGGAAAGCTAGAAAAAGGGTTAATGTGTCTTTAATAAAAAGATTGTCTTGGGAATTGTTTGGAATTGTTTGGTTTTGGGAAAAAGTAAATGGGTATTGGACCATTCTTTTTAACTTTTAATTTTGGGGCCAAAATTCTTTTAAGGGGGAATGTGACGACCCAGAATTTTTAGATGTTCGAAATCAGAATATTTAATTAATTTTAAATATTTAAAAGTTAATGTTAACTTGAATTTGGAAGTGTTTTGTTCAGTTTTGAAAATATATCGTTTAAATTGATATTTAAAAATAGCCTTCCGATGCACAATCTCAGAATTTGACGGAACCAGTTCCATTTGATCCGTAATATTGTATTATTATCGGATTTTAATTTTCGAAGTAATTGGAGTTGTTGTGTGAGCGTACGATATATAAATGCGCTAAAATTTATATCGAAAATTTAATATAATAGCAGGGTTCAAAAAGCTATCTTCTCCATACAATCGAATTAAGACTCGAAACCTTTTCCATTGCATTCGCAATAGGGGTATAGCATTATAAACGCCTAGCGGCACGCCTCGATAGGATGTCAAAGATTTTAAGCTACGTAAATCGAGACAATTTGGATTTGAATTTGAATTAATTTATAGTTATATCCTGGTCAGACATCAGTTGAAATTCCTTCACATCAGTTGTCTTTTTATTCACTTCAGGCTACTGTAGCAAGTTGAGTGGATCACATAAACATCTTTTCCTTGTTCCCATTTCCAGCTGATAACACGCAATCTTCCTCTGCAATTTTCAAACGCAAGCTGTTTAAACAAGAATGAAAACCTAGCCTCTTTCTTCATTTGAACCGGAGTCAGTTCGAACTTCTTCCTCCCTCGTTTTCTTTTCTCAAAATCGAATAAGCGATTCCTCTATAAAAAAAGAGAAAAGAAATGAAGTCGATTCGCGATGCCGCAGGTGAGTGGTGGGGTCACGTAGCGTACTCGAGCAGGCGAGCACGCGAAGGAGAGGCCCTCGCGATGGTTGCGGTAGCAAGGTGGATTCTGAGAGGGTAGCTAGTGGTCGGCGGTAGGGTTTTTTGGGGGAAAGGGTTCGGCCATCGATGCGTGCGTGGAGGATTGCGGCGTTCGCAAGGAATCGTGTGGAGATTCGTGGTCGGTGGAAGCGCGCGACTTGGAAGTCTGGGTCGCGTGAATGATTTGGATGGATGGGCCGAATGGTTTGTTGAAACCAGATTCATTTTGCTAAGGTAAGCTGCTTTGTTTTTTAGTTTAATTTATATATAGTTATAGATTTGGAGACATGATATATATGCATATATATCAAACTGTTGTAAATCTTGGAAGGAGTTTTAATTCTTTAGATAGAGATATAATTTCAGCGAACAGTATCTATATATAAATAGACAAATGCACGCAGGTTTCAAAAAAAAATATACGTGGGATTTGAGGAATAAAGATATGAGATTCTTTTAAGATTTAAAAGGTTTATATAAAATCAGATTTATAAATCTGAATATATTTTATAAGTATATATATGTATGTGATTTCAAAAAGGAAAGCATAGGTATAAATTATATATATTTATATATTTCCACCTACTATTTCATTTTAAAATAAATATTGAGATGGTTAACTTATTTAATTGCTTATTATTATTTTTTATGAAAAATGTGTGATCCTCTAAGAAAGAGGAGAGCACGCATGAATTTATGTATAAAACACATAAAATGGTGCTGCCAACATGTCTGGCAGGTGACAAGTCCATGAACCCGAAACAAAAAAGAAAAAGTTAGCCCTATAATGAGCTCCGGCAAAGCCACCGCCCATTACACCCTAATATCGAACTCTGGCAAGGCCACAGCCCGATAATAAGGTGTTGGAGGTACCTAGAAGACTAAACCAACTACAAAAACCAGCCAATCTGAAAGCCTGCACCATCAGAATAGAAACTCTATTAAATCTGAAGACACGGTAAAACTGAAAGAAAAGCCTGACGCCATCAGAACTCCTGCGAAAAGCTGCCTTGCACACCAAAAGATGCTAGCAATCCTGCAAACCTGAAGAAATAAACTAGCAACCTACCTAATCCAAACCTGAAACAAAACTAGGAACAATAATTAGTATGAAACACATATATGTATATAAATAAAATTTATATTCATATATGCGAGAAAACACATGAGCCAAAATAAAAGAAATATAAACTAGTACCAAAGACTAACAAAACTAAATAGTAAAGGAAAAAAGAACCAAACAAAAAAAAGGAAAACAAGTTAAAAACTAAACAAAACTAGAAACAACTTAAGGACCTAAGATAGGAAGAAAATTAGTACGATTATGTAAACATCATTTAAATTAGAAAAGACATTAATATGATTATTACTAAAGTCAAAATTAATAATGTTATGATTGAATATATTAATATTATTACTAACCTTGTTAAGGTAATCCTTAAAACAAATATTTTTGGCTAATTTATAATTAGGATTTGAAACCCAATTTAAGCAAAAAGATGAAATTAAGAAAATCAAATTATTACAACGATTATACTTATTATTAAAAATTCTTTGATTTCTCTCAAACCAAATATACCAACTAGATATGGTGAAAAGAGTATCAGGCAAGTATCTATTAAACTTAAGTCTAAAAGTATTCCAATAGAAAAAACAATCAGAAACTGTAGAACTAATATTAAACTCAAAAATATTGAGGGTGTTCATAAGAATAAAATGGGTACTCATGCAATTGTAGTAAATATGATTAATATCTTCTAAATGAGTATTACAAAAATAACATTTATTATCAATGTGAATATATTTCCTTTTTAAAAATTTAATTGTATTTAATTTACCATGAATAATAAGCCACACGTGAATTTTAGATTTAGGAGGAGCGTTAGACTTCCAGATAAATTTAAGACAATTATCAGTAGCACCCGAAAAGTTAATAAATTTGTAGAAGGAATTTGTAGAAAATTTCTTGCTCTTATTCCACTCCCAGCTAATATAATCATTCTCATTGTCAATATTATAAAGATTTAATCTAGCATAAAGCAAATTAAGCTGTCTAAGAGTTGAACCAACTAAAATTCTGTTAAAACTAAAAATCCAAGGAGGATCATTTTCAGAATTAAAAACTTCAGAAATAAAAGCATATTTAAAGTTGAAAATATCATACAAATCTTTGAACTCATTCCTAAGAGGAGTAGCTGAAATCCAACTATCATGCCAAAAAGATGTATTATTACCAGAGTGAACAATAATATTAACTCCTGAGTTAAAGATCTCGCTACATTTTAAAATAGATTTCCAAAAATAAGATTGCTTACGAGAAATCGAAGGACTATTATGATAGAAATTATTACTACCATTGTAGTAATATTTAGAAATAATCTCCTTTCAAATGGCATTATCATTGGTATCTCTGAATTTCCATAACCATTTACCCAGAAGAGACAAGTTCATATTACAAAGATTAATGACTTCTAAACCACCATCTTTTTTGGACTTACAGACAGTTTTCCAATTAACTAAACATTTGATACTACTATTAGGATTATCACCACTCCATAGATAATCTTTTCTAATTTTATCTATTTTATCAATTACCCAATCAGGAAAAAGATGCATAGACATCCAATACGTAGGGAGAGCTGATAAAACAGAATTAATTAAAACCAGTCTACCTGCTCTAGATAAAAATCTCCCATTCCAGTTAGTAATCCTATTTTTAATTGTATCAATGATTATTAACCAATCATCATGTTTAAGTTTTGTAGGTCTTATAACAAAACCAAGACAGTCAAACAGAAATTTTATAGTTTTACAATTTAATGTATTAGCAACTAGATTTTCAACTTTATCCAAATCGTTTAAAATCAGAACAGAGCTTTTATCAAAATTTATTTTTAAACCCGATAAAAGTTCAAAACTATAAAGAATAAACTTAAGAGCAATAATGTGTCTGGGAAGATGAGAGGAAAAAAGCAAAGTATCATCAGCAAATTGAAGGACTGACAAACCAAAAATTGAAATATCATTACCAATAGAACCTAAAAGATTATTACTAACAGCATTCTTAATAATCTTAGAAAAGATGTCAGCCGCTAAAATAAACAGAAGGGGCGATAAAGGATCCCCTTGCCTTAAATCTCTCTTGGATTGAATTTTGTTACCTAAAATACCATTAACCATAATACTAGAGTTTCCAGTTTTAAGCAAGTTAATGATCCAGTTAATCCATCTATTACTAAAGCCTCTGGAAAGGAAAATATCTATAAGAAAATCCCAATCAGCTGAATCAAAAGCCTTGGCAAAGTCTAATTTTAAAATAGCACAAGTAATATTATTTTTACAACAAAGATTAATGTATTCTTGAACAACTGCTACACCATCGGTAATATTTCTTTCTTTAATGAAAGCTAATTGAGAACAGTCAATTAGATCATTCATTTTTAAACTAAGTCTATTAGCTAAAACTTTAGAAATAATTTTAACAGAGCAATTAATCAATGAGATGGGTCTAAATTCTTTTAAAGTATTAGCACCAACTTTTTTATGTAACAAAATAACATTAGCAAAATTAAGTCTACCTTATTGGAGATTTCCATTATAAAATTCATTAAACATACTAATTAAGTCAAATTTTAAAACCTCCCAAAAGGTTTTATAAAAGGAAATTGGAAATCCATCTGGACCCGGAGATTTATCACCAGGTAAATCAAAAATGGCTTTTCGGATTTCCTCTTTAGTAAAAGGAACATCTAAATCAGAAAGATAAATATTAGAGATGGTCGGATAAAGATCATTCCATCTAACGCTAACTCTATGCTTATTTTTATTGCCAAAAATATCTTTATAATATTCAGTGAAAGCATTATTGAGATCACGTTGATCAACTAATTCCACATTATTAGCTAAAATGGAATTAATTGTATTACTACTTTTTCTACTGTTAGCTATATTATGAAAAAAAATTGTATTATATCACCTTCATCGATCCATTGAATTTTTGATCTTTGTTTCCACATAACTTCCTCTTTTTCAAGAATAGAATTAGATTCATCTTTTAAGTTATTAAGAACATTTCTCTCACTTCAACTTAAATGTCTAGATTCTTCAATCTTATTTAGGTTAAGCAACTCATTAAGAATATTTTCCTTTTTAATTTTGATATTACCAAAAATGTTTTTATTCCATATTTTAAGAAAAATCCTGAGTTTTCTAAGTTTGAGCACAAAAGCTTTAGCTGAATTATCACCATACTTAAAACTATAAAAACTCACAGACGACCATTTATTGATGATTAAATTTGAAAAACATGGTTCTATAAGCCACATTTTTTCAAATTTAAAGGATCTACTAACAATTCTATGATGATCGCAAGAAAGAATAACGGGACAATGATCTGAAAGGGTGTAAGGTAAACCTGACACTCTATAGATAGGAAACTTATCCTCAATTTCATCGCTAACGAAAAATCTATCTAAGAGAGACAAGGAGGGAGATTCCCTATTATTACTCCAAGTAAAATCTCTATTGTATAGAGGAATTTCAATCAAATTAGAATGAATAATAAATTGATTGAATTCCTCCATGGCAGAATAATCTCCTTCCCGGGGAGAACGCTCCCCAATAAAACGAGTGACATTAAAATCACCCCCCAATATCCAAGATCCGAGGGCTAAAGATCTAAACTCGAGGCATTCATTCCAAAGAATCCGCCTATCTATTTTAAAGTTAGGCCCATAATTTTCGGATAGATTAATTAAAATAATGTGTAAAGAGTGCTATTTTTGAATACACTGGAGCAATTTAAAGAGATTATCTCTCCAACTAATCATTAAACCCCCAGAAGAGCCCACAGTAGGTAGAAAAACCCTTTTACTAAAACGAAAGCCACCAAATCTTCTAAAAAAAACGAAAATCGGGACACTCGATTTTAGTCTCTTGTAAAAGAGCAATGTCAATAGAAAAGTCTTTAAAAAAGATTCTAACTTTATCGCATATATTTAGGTCATTCAAACCTCTAATGTTCCAACTAATGACTCTCATAAACCCATAGATCTAGCCTTATCAAGTTCCTTACTTCTAATAAACTCACGATCTAACTCAATGTCAGAGAAAATAAAAGCAGAACCACTAGCTAACTGACTGAATCTAGAAGCTGATAGGTCACCCAGAGCATAAGATGAATAAGTGCTACCCAAATCAAAATACGTACCTGAGCCTGATTCCGTAACATCGCACGCGGTGCTCGAACCAGGAAACTCACCCAACGACTAAGAGCGACTGCCATGAATCCTGACACTACGACGAACCAACCCGCTAGAAGCTGGATACTTTGTACATTTACCTCTCTTCGAAGAAGAAATAGAAGGCACTGAAACACCACCAGCCTCACATATCCGACCTGATAAATGACGCCCAGAACACCAATCCAAAGCACCAGATTCAAGAGAATCTACAGGACCCCTAAGTGCCACTACCAGATTAACACTCCCACCCAAATTATCCACAGAGGCAACTGCTATGTCTTCACCATTATCACAATCATTATTACCATCTAAGGTAATAGGAACAACATTATCACTATGGCATCTTTCCACCGATTGATTAAACAAACTCAGAGAAGCATTAGAAGAAATTTTATCATCAAGCAAAACCTAATCCCAAGAAACAAACCTAAATGCGTCAGTGAGCATAACTCAATAGAGGGGTTGAGCAAATTTGTGCAATCATCAACAACATCGCTCTCCAATTCAACGTTATGATCAACCTGCTCTAATAAGCTGTGTGCACCGTGCACAACAGACACATCATCTCTACCTGATATAAGCTCATCAAAATCCATACGATCTTCAACAATAGAAACCAACTCAACATCTAAAAGAGAGTCTTCAGTTAAAATCCAATCAAGAAAGACCCCAGATTGTCGCAACAGTAAGACATCATCAATATCAGAAACCCCAATAGAATAAGAAACTTCAACCCCTTTCATAATCTCTTCTGCCCAAAAGCAGTAATTGAAAAAGTCTAAGTTAACCAGAGGATCAGTTACCAAAGGCAAATTAATCTCCAAATCTAACAGCCTCTAGTCAAAGTTATCAAACTTATAGAAACAATCAACATCATTATGAAATTCAAAGTCACACTCAGGTATGGGGGACTGAAGATCGAAAGCAAAAGAACAGGCTGAAGCTTGCAATCCATGATATTTCTATCCAAATAATCAACTGAGGAACAAACTGCAACTATATTTGAACGATCGCTATCATCATGATTCAAGGAACGAACAGGAGAAATCACTGATTTAGGGCATAAAAATTGTTGGAGGAAAGATCGCAGACATCAGAAAATACAGTACACTCTGAAGCAATCTCTGAATCAAGGCAAGCAAATTTGTTGGAGGTAGAAATCGTAAAAGAATCCAATTTGCGAGAAAAAGGTAAACCTTTTTTAATCTTTGGAAGGATAAAATCACTTTTCGAATCAGTATTTTTATCCTCAGTCTCTAATTTGGGCAAACAGATAACAACATATGGATCAAGCAAGATGGGATCCAATATTACAGATTCTTCACTTATAAAATTTTCAAGAAGAACGCTGTCATCAAAATTCGAACAAACCAGAATTTTCTCAGAGATGACAGAAGAAACAGTATTATCAACAAGCTTCTCTGAATCACCGAAATTTTCTTGATAACCCGTGCCAACGTTTGGCGAATTAACATTGTTAAAATGATGTAAAAGATCATCTAAAAATTTCAAACCTTCAGTTCTTTTGAGGCTGATATTATTGATTAAAATCCCTCTCAAATGGATGAACTTTAAAACGAAAAGGAAACCATGTTCCACTAAGAGCTCTGAAGAATTGGATGAGATAGAAGAAGATTCAATTTTACCAAAATAAAGTTCAGGATCTCCAAATCTTGCTTTATAGCCCTTTCCAATATTCGAGGCATTAACAAAATTAAAGTGGTAAAGCAGATCTTCCAGAAAGTTAAAACCTTCAATTCGATACTACTACAAATGATCAATCATAATCCCTTTCAAAAGCATTATCTTTAACATGAACTGGAATCCATTTTCAACTAAGAAATCAGATGAAACCGAGATTTTAGACCAAATCGAACACTTATTGCTCTTATGGCCAAAATTGCCGCAATTAAAACACCTAATAGGATCACGGCATTGAGACACAAAATGATTGCCGTCGCCACATCTAAAACAAAAACACTTGTAAGATTTGGAATCAATCCATCTTTTTTTCAATGCTTGAGGCCACGAAACTCGAATATTATATGATGGCAATCGGTCTTTGACCACTTAGGCATAAGAACGATGTCGAATCGATGCTGAGTCATTAGCCACAAAATCCGCTTGCAAATGAGGATGTCTAAGAGACGAAGGAGGAAAGATTTGAGATCGGGAACCAGAAACAGTCGCCATTACAGTTTCCAACTTATTTAATTGCTTATTTAATTTAATTAGTTACTAAAAGCGTTTTTTTAAAAGGAGATATTAGTTTGGAATGTAATTATTGTTTAAAATAAATCATTAGTTAAAATTAAATACTATTAAACAGTAATTAATAGTTCGATTTATTTCGAATATTAATGAATCATATCAACTGTTTATACAAGGTCTTGAATCGTGAAGAGACCGAGTCAAGATTTAAGTGGATTGCAAAAATCTAAGGTGAGTTAATCTCACTCACCTAGGTTTTAAATTAAATTTAAATGGTTAAATTTAAATAATTGGTTGTATGAATTGATATGATGTGTTATATTATATATAGTAGCATATAGTATATATTAGGTGATTGATTTCCCGCATTATATAGCGGATGAGACCCTATGCGCCACATAATAGTGGATGATATTATATTAATCCCATATACCGCGATATTCCACCTCGAAGTGGAATTGGTATTGTGTTAACATCTGTGGATGCAGGGAAACAGGTTGGAGGGATCCAACTGGATTCCTCAAAATTATCTAGATTATTTAATATTCTGTATTATGAATATTTGATACTCTGTGATGAATTATATTGATAATTGGAATATTGAATGCTATAGTTTGCTTGAATATATTTCGGTACACTGAGTAATCAAAATATATAGAATTGGATTTTTGAAAGAAAATAAAAGAATGAATTTTTAAGTAAAATAATCGTTGAGAATTTGAATAAATTTAACAATGAACTGGATAAGAATAAAAATGATTTTAAAAATCCTAATAAATAATTTCGAGTATGGAGAAAAGGGATTTTGAATAAACAGAAAATAATAAAGTGTAAAACTTAAGTGATATTATTTAAAGGAATAAAGAATTTGCTTTAAAAATTTAAGGTTTGAATTTGTTTAAAAGGGTAAAGAAGGAATTTGGGGAATCTGAAATTGATGTTTTCAGTTAAAAAGATTTTAAATCATAATTAGGGAATAAAATCTAAAATTAATGGATTTTGATATAAATGGA
Organism: Allium cepa; assembly: GCA_030765085.1. Lineage (NCBI taxonomy): Eukaryota > Viridiplantae > Streptophyta > Magnoliopsida > Asparagales > Amaryllidaceae > Allium > Allium cepa. The sequence continues at coordinate 790,221,061 of CM060945.1, read as the reverse complement.
GTAAGTAAGAAATTTATTTAAAAGTGAAGTAAATTGGAAATCAATTTGGAGATTGATTTAAGTTTGTAAAGCCGGGATTTTAAAAAAGAGAAGTGCGACTTTGGAATTTATAAACTGGGTTTATAAAAGTGAAGTAATATATATCAGTGGATATTTGGAAGAATAAATTCACGGTGGAAATTTATTAAGGGAATGAGGAAATTTGTTTAAAAATAAATAGTGATTTATTTTTAAAAGATGTGGAAGAGAAACATATTTCCCTGGATAGCCAAGTACGTTTTCAAAGCAAATTTTTAAATATAAGTTAAAAGCTTTAAAGTTGTTCTAAAAAGCATGTGTTAGAAAACTTATTATTTCTAAATATTTAAATTCTAAAGCAAGTATTTTTCAAATCTATTATCGTAGTAATTATTTAAAAGTGATTTGGTATTTTGTTTTAAAGGAGAAAATCTAGTTTTATATTTTGTAAAGAATATATTTTAATAAAGTGTCGAAGTAGTTTTCAATTTAAATGTTAAAGAATATTTAAAATAAAGTGTTTTTAAATTATTTTAAAAATCCAAAGCTTTGTACTTGGTGTTTTCAGTGGAAATAAATATTTGAAAATTTATTTCATGAGAAAAATGTGGTTTGGAAACTGTTTTCAAAGGGATGAAAAATGGAAATATATCTTGCAAAGATATTTTAAGGTAAATAAATATTTCAGGGGAAATTATTTATTGTTTGATGGTTGTTTGTGAATGTTAATTGATAGTTAAATAATCGACCATCAATATTGGACAATGCGCTGATCGTTTCGAAGAGACCGGGATCAGGATTAATTTCTCGAAAAGCACTTCGATCCGGTTTGTACGTTTTCATGTGGAAAACAAGAGTTCGGAGTCGAAAATGGAGCAGTGAAGTGCAAGGGCTAGTCGCTACTAATCCTGAAAAGATTCCAAAATGGATGTAGTAGGAGTAGTGCCTTCGGTTCCGTTCGAACCCGAGACGGACTAGTATGGATGAATGCTTTCAGAACATCGTCAGGTGGACGATGAGCATTCTAAGTGAAACGTTCTAAAAATGTAACGCTTAGCCTTGAGCCTCATCAATCGGGAATGACTGAAAATCAAGGGTTATGCAGTACGGCTATGTGACGACCCAAAAATCCATACCCTTTGAATCGACAATAATCCACACATGTCCGACCCAAAAAGCACAAACTGGCGGAAAGTCAAGAGAAAGAAAAGAAGAGAGAAGACAAGAAAGAGAGAAGATAGAACCAATAGAACAATACAGAATCTCACATCGCAGCGGAAAACAATAATATCATATCAATGATCTTTACAAAACAGAAACTGTATATATATATATATATACACATCAATCAGAGTTCAACAATCAACCAGAGTTATCAGCTTGAACAGTTATAATAACCTGTCCTCACAAATACTGATAATATACAACAACAAACAAAGCACAGCGGATAATAAATAATCAAGCAAATACGGACGTACGAAAATGAAGATCTCCTGCTCTCCTGCTGAAGCTCCAAAGGCACCAAAGCATAACCTGTAGATATACTCGGTCTGACCCGAGCATTGAAAGGGAAGAACGTCCGGATCAATCTGGTAAACCAGCGTGAGAAACACGCTCAACTGAATTTATTAAATTACCGAACTTTTCCTTTATCAAAACAAAAGTATCTCGTAATACAAGTCCACACATAAACACAGACATGTTTTTACCTTACGATAACTAAGGCACTTCTTTCATATCAAATCCTCTTAGATTATACTTGTAACGACCCGCTATTTTGGACCATTCAAATCGACAATAAAACCATACATATCCGACTTGAATAATTCAAATACCGAATTGTTAATTAAAATTTGGCAAAACTTAAAATATACAATAAATAAATCAATCACAGATCACAGATTAATATAATGCAGCGGAATAGATAAAGAATAGTAGTTCATGAAGCTACTATATACATCAGAGTTAGAAATAAAATACAACCGAATAGTTCAAATGCAGTGAAGTCTCCAATGCAACAGATGACTTCTCTAGACCAATCAACTGGAAAGGCTGGAATCTGAATCGATAGTTGGATCTCCAAATGAAACTCCGAACTCCAAAGGTGAGTCTCTAATGATGTATCACTCAGTCTGACCCGAGCTTAAAGCAAAACACAAAACACTCGAGTCGGGATTAACACTCTTATATCAATAAATCCAACTCAAGTGAAATATCAACTGAAATACAAATAACATAAAGGATGTTTGGGATAACCATCCTCTAAGGGTCCATGGAACTTTCTACAAGATAGAAATATACACTATAACACCATGGTCATTTCAGCTTAATTTATACTTCAAATCCAAATATCATTTCACTTCAAATATCTCTATATTTCCCAAAATAGTATTTATATATATTAAATAATTTATACAATAAAGTATTTTCAATTCCCTCAACTTAACAAATCGTTTCAACATCAACCCGACCTTCCCATTTAAATTAAATTCAATCTCAATTTATCAATTTAAATTCAACTCAATTCCTAAAATAAACACTTCAATTTATCGATCTCAAATTCGGATTTGTAATCACAAAAATACCCCTTTATATTTCAATATATTTCAAAACTTTAAGTATTAAACGTTTCAACTAAATTTTTATTCAATTTAGATTTCTAAATAATGAATTCAAATTTGGTTCAACCTAAATTTCACTTTAATTCAATTTAGCTGCTAAATAACAAATTCAACTACGTTGATTTCAAATACAGATCTGAGTCTCAACATAAACCATTTAAATTCCAATATAGTTCAAGGCTTTAATATTTAAATGTTCTATATAACAGTTTCATATAGATCTCCATTTAACCTCATTATTATTTAGTCTTGAAATACTCCCTTATTAGATTCAATATCATTTAAGTAACCTTAAATTACATTTTACTCAATATTTTCTTTAATTTTATTAAACGTGAAATATTCATTAAATCATTTAAATCAAAAATCCAGTTACAAAATCATACCTTTAAATTTTCCATTCAATAATTTCAAATCGATTTAATTAAATAAATCTTTTTTTAAATACCATTTTTAATAAACCTAAATTTATCTCCCAATCTTAATTATTCAACTTTTTACAATGGTAAATTTTGAAATATAAATCTTAAATAATACTCAAACATATTATATGGATTAAATCAATATCAATAATATTATTATTAAATCTATATATAAAATTTCCATTTATATATATGATATTTTAAGAACCAATATTTATTAAATCCCATATATTTCTTTTCAACTGTAGAAATTTATTTCCAAAATATTTATATGGACCAACGGTGTCTGTGTATATTTCCTATCATATAGTCAAGTGCTACGGATATTTATCATTTCAACCCGTACACTAAATATATACGGGTGGATATCATTTTAACCCGTAATCCCAAATTCAATTAAATGAAAATCGTTTGGGTTTATCATTTCAACCCATAACGATTTTCTCATATTCTAAAGTCCGTTCGGGTATGTATCATTTCAACCCATAATGATTTCTATACTAACAGGGAACTTGCAGAGTGATAACAGATATGAAAATAATAATAACAACAGGCATATATCATCAAAATGAATATAAAAAATAGGATATGATGTCATATCCCATAAGTGAACAGTTATAGATAATAGCATATATAACAATTTGAATAACTACAGCCTCATATTTCAATTATCGTTTCAATTGAAATCAAATTTAATAAATAAAAGAACGTTAATCGTGGGTGATTGCTCACCTTTCGAGGTTAGAGAGATAGACAATGAAGTTGAGTTACAAAACCCAAGCACGAATCTCAAAGCAAAGTAAGATCGGCACGAATCGACGATCAAAGCTGGTAAAAGAAATCGATGGGAACGGGTCAAATTAGCTCGATAAAAATTTAGGCGAGATGTATTTTTATATTATTATCCTCCTTAAACCCAAAATTCAAATTAAAGTATATATGCATTTTATATAAGTCTTAAATTAAATATATTTATTGAAATCAAACATATAGAAAAAAATCAAAACCAAATTCACTCTATCTTATAGTATATACGTTATATTTGAAATGTCAATATCTGAAACTTAATGTACATAACCAAATTAACATCCAAAGATATACATAACAGTAAATAATGTAAGTTTAAAGAAATCTAATAGTTTAACCAAATGCAGACTTCCTTTACAAATAATATACTGTAATTATTATTATTATTATTATTATTATTATTATTATTATTATTATTATTATTATTATTATTTTACCAAAAATAAAAATATGCTAACACAATGCTAGTAGAAAAATGGAGAAAGGATGTTTATGCTTACCAATATTGACATGCAAACCTACATTTTATATGTACAATAAAGTGTGTACAAACAAACCTTTATATGGGCTGCTATATACATGTTTAAAAATGTTATACATATATTGTTACACATATTCACAACAGCCGTTATACCTAACTTGTATACATAATATATTTTAAACAACACCTGACAATAGATGAAGGTAAAATAATATATATATATATATATATATATATATATATATATATAAAAATATATATATATATTATAACTAATACAAACCTATAAAGCTCTGAAATGTATACTAGTATATCTATACAACCAACCCAATATGAAAATATGTACCCACGCAAATGTCTAAAGTTTTTTGAAACAATACTTAGGCTTATATATATAAAATAAAATAAAACAATAACTTACGCACAGAAAAAAACACAATACTTAATGAGACAAACACACAAGTTGTATTACCTTTCAAGATATCATATATATATATATATATATATGTTAAAAGTTTTCTGCAAGGCAAAATGGGTGACAAGGTGAGATACGGCTGCGTGTAAGAGTGTGAAAGAAGAGAAAGGGTGGAGAAAGAAAAATTGAGCAGAAGAAAGTGACAGTAGATCCTTGCTTTACCAAAAAAAGCTTATAAAGGTGAAATAAAATGAGCCGTAAAAGAATTAATGAATACAAAAAAAAGATGTATAATTCAAAACGGTGTGGGCCTCAGGTAAATATCCATTCACATCTTTTTTTGACATATATAAATTGTATGAAAAGCTTTAAAATGAAACGACTATATATTAATTATTATTATAAAACGTTTTAAAGTGACTAGGGAAATAAATATATGAAAGTTGATAAAGGAGAATGAAGAGACCCAAAAATGGAATGACAAGTAATAATTTTGAATTGATGGAAAAAAAGTAACAGCTGGCATAACCCAAAGGTATAAAGGCAGAGGAAAACGCTTTGCACAATTTAAGGTGAGCTTTCAAATTTTTTTGAATGTTTTATAACTTTCCAGCTGTAGTGAAGAAAATGGAATTTTAAAGGCAAAAATTAAAGTGACCGTTCCAATTAAATGAATATAAAACGTATGCATGTTTTGTACATTCATACTTCCAAAATGGTATGACGTGGCAACGGTCGAATTTCAGTAAAAGATGAAATAAATATGAGAAATGAAATAAATAGGAATGAACCGCATTTTTTCAAAACGAAACGTATGCAACAAATCGGCAAATAAATAGAAACGTGTAGGGAGATGAGTGAAATAACTAGAAAATAGAAAATGTTAAAATATAAATTAATATAACATACATGAAAAGGACAATAGAATGATTTAGAAATTAATAAATGAGAAACGTATATCCCTATATGTTTTAGTTTCAAAAAGGATAGAAAATTTTATCAAAAGTTATAAAGAGTTAAAAGCATTGAAACGTGGTTTCCGCTGAAATTTATTTTATTCCCAACTGAGATGAGAGAGAAAGAGAACGATTTCAAACAAATGAATATATTCCAAATGAATGTAATATAAACGGTCATGGAGAGGTTCATCAGAAAATTTAATGCAATTTATAATTGTGTGAGCTGTATGTTGATTTAAGAAAAAAAAATAAAAGCAATTGATGGATTGATTTAATAGTACGTTTCAAATTTGAAAAGAAAAGAGAAGTAAGGGTTGAAATTTTTATTTCAATTAAATGATCGCGTGAATGAGCAAATAGCAATTAGCAAATAGCAGAAAGAGATAATGGAATATATGGTAGAAAAGGAATAAATGAAATGTGAACGGATAGAATACAAATTGAAACGACGGAGAATTAAATATAAGGTGGAAAGGAGTGGCAACGCTCACTCATAGATTTAGCTAAAGCCTTTAAAAGAAATTTAATATGGTATGAGTTGTACGGTTTCAAATTTGAAAAGTAGATAAATCCAAGTCACAAATTTCAGCACCGATGACGCACGTTTTTATTGTTTTCGTCGCGTATCGGATCTCAAAATACAGAAATAAGTATACCATAGTGATCAGTACAATGAGACGATCAAAATGGTATAGAGATATTGGTGGTAAGATTGAATTATAAAAATTCGAATTTTCACTAGCAGAAAAAATGCAGTAAAAACGCAGAAAATAAGATCGACGAAGCTATAGAAGTCGAAATTTGGAAAAACAAAAAACGACGTCTCCATCAAAAGATGATTTAGAATTTTTCTATGTAAAAATATTCAGGTCTTGAAAGTAAATTTATTTTCACCAATTATTAACTGATTTGAATTTAATAGAATTATATAATAAATAAACCTTCATATAATTAATTGAAAATTTACCATTTGCTATATTTAATTATACGTAAACCAAATATTAAAACTTTATCTTAAAATATTATTATTAAAATTTCTCAAAATCCAAATTAAATACGTTATAAAACCAATTAAAAATTAATAAAATTTTATAGGTCGTTACAATACTAGTGTCTAGTATATACAAATAATATTAATTATAGTCAAAACAGTTACCCATATAGCATTTCGAGGCTATTTATTACGCCTTTACAAACAAAATCGCAGCTCGTAGTGTGTTTTGGATTTCTGTATAAATGACCCAGGTGAAGGGACTACCTTCCGAAGGGGTACACCTCTAGATGGATGTCCCGAGGCATAGAACATCTGCCCTCTACCAACACAAGACCGGCCCACCTCTGTAACTAGATGGTACCGAATATGTCATCCTCCGGTCGTTACCGACCTTTACCGAGGGCCCTCATAGCATACAAACCACAATAATCAGGTACACGACGTCATAGCGTGTAAAGATATATCTAGAAGAGGATGATCCTATCCTAATTGGGAATGACCCACTTAACCTTGCTGCATCTAACCCTGTTTTGGTCATTTTCGGTTGATGAGGCTAGATGTAACGATTACCTTTCACAATCACATATCACATCATTTAGAACGTCACACTGCCATTTCCGTTGACTACTAATTGCCTTCCACAAAAATACACCCTTAAGCACATACGTCTCAAGGAGGGTGTTAAGTTAAGAGAAGTTGCCTTCTCCGCCGCCACTGATGTACGTTTGTAAAAACCAGTGTGCGTAATCTATAGAAATGCAATGTCAAACAAACATCCATACAAGTTGTCCAGGAACAGGACAAACCGTAGGGACTTTCCTACCACATCCTGTCGGAAAATCCCTAGGATTAGTAGCGAATAGTCCTCGCATTGGATATTTCATAAATGAAGAGACCACTGCTACTGGATGTATATTGGGATTTTAACCCCAAACGATCAACAAGCAGTCCCCCACTATGAAACTCCGAAAATCAATATCATCACAAGCAACCTATACAATCGTCGCATATACGTTGGTCTGAAGTGGTTTTCAAATAAATCTGATCCTGGTCTCTTCGCACCAACAACACAAAAGCGTTTCTCAACTTCACATAGAAACTAAGTCTCATAGACTTATCATGTCTCCAACTTTCAACTTGCTATCCTTCGGACCAAGAAGGAAGCTCGATAGATTGGAGTAATACTCCACACTATACGAATCAACATCCTCAACACAAATGATAATCAAGCCTGCACAGAAGGGTACATACTAAGTGTACGACTAAATAGTTCCCACATCAAGTTGAGGAACTAAATTTTTTTGGGCAATTTGATAGTCGGTTATTTAACTATCAAAGCAAACAAATAAATATTCAGCACCATAACAATCACTAGGCCCTTTTAATTAATCTTTTGTTAATTAAATCATTTTCCAAATATTCACTTTAAATTATCTTTAAAAAGATAAAATCTCAAAACATTTTACTTCATATTGGAAAACATTTCCATATACTTATTTAATAATAAGTAATTCATAATTCATTTTATTTTCAACACTTAGAAAATATTATATATACTTAAATCACGATTAAGTATATATTTTATTCTTTAAGGAAAACATTCTCTTTAAACACATTTATTTGGGTCAAAACGGATGTTGCGTAAAACATCGTAACGACAACCCAAAATCAATAGTATAGGGATTCGAAATAAGATAGATATATAAATCTCAATACTATACAAAATATTTCCTTTTGGAAATCATTTACTATAACAATAGTGTTATAGTCCATCATTTCCTTACTTCTCGAAAACGTCTATTTCAACAATGAATGTTGAAATCTATGTGTTCGATCCTTAACACATTTTAAAACATCTTTAAAATCATTTAATTCCATTCAATAATATTCACTTTCCAAAAATATCCATTTTATTTAATATATTATTCACTGTCCAAAATCGTGAATATAGTTATCTAGTCCAAATTCAACATTTCTACAACTTTAATTAAAGGAATACCCACTATCCAAAATCGTGGATATAATTCCCAACTAAATTCTTTATTATTACAACATTTAATTTAAAGGATAATTCGCTGTCCAAAATCACGAACATATCTCCTTTAATAAACTTCTATCTTAAATTTATCAAATTCAATTGATTTCGGATTTATAAAACAATGTTTATAAATTCCATATATATTTTATAAAAACTTCAACTTATAAAATCACTTTATTAACCAATTCCATTTATAACTCAATTACATGCCAAAAATCCAAATTATAAGCAAATTACTTATAATTTTCTATTTACAAATTTATTCATTTTATAACTTCACAAATGTAGATTCTATTCTTTTATAAAATCCATTTATAACATCATTTTAAAACATTTTCAAAACTCCTTTATAATTTCATCACTTTGATTTATAAAAATCTAATTTTATAAATCTTATATATAAAGCTTTTATAATAAATTCAAAAATCTCAATTTAAACTATTTTATAAAATTAATAACTCCATTTTCAAAAATCACATTTCAACTATATTTCTCAAAAATCATAATTTTTATAACATTAAAATTATAACGTTTATTTATTTAAAATGAATCAATTTCAAAATTCAATAAAACATATGCTTTCAAAAATCACTTCAAAATCCTTTTAAATATGAAAATCATTACTTTAACATTTTTAATTTTCCAAAATAGGCCCAATGCTGCAATAGCACCAAATACAACAATCACGGGATCCAAACATCATATACCAATATGATAACAGAATATATCGCAAATATCTGTAAATAAATCAATACTGTTGAGGAATCCAGTTGGATCCCTCCAACCTGTCACCTGCAACAAATATACATATTAGAATATGTGTACAATGTCCGCTTCAAGACAGACGTGCGTACAAAGGGTCATCCGCTCGTACACGGGAACGTATAGGGTCTCATCTGCACCAATAGGCAGGTATATATCCAAATACCAATCAATATATCATATATCATCCAAACAATCATCAATCATCATATAATAAATTATTCTCACTAATATAAAAATATCAGTGAGTCAGAAAGAGTGAGTTGTACTCACTTTGCGTCCAATAGCAGTTGTAGTGTTTTATTCCGAATAAAATTAAACAACCGTTTAATTTTACCTAAAATTAACACTAGCTCCAATCAACTCCAAACTAGCTCCATCGCGTAATGTTCGTCAATATGTGTACAATCATCAATTTCTTTTTTTACCCTAGAGCCAGATCGCAGCCATTGATTCTTGCTTCTCCCATCAGGCCGCCAAACGCTCCTTCTTCCCAAACGTGAAAATCACGTACACGAACCCATTAGCCGTTCAAACCCTAGATCGACGCGGCCTCCACGTGCATCTTCACGATGATCAGATGCTAGCGCCTCGAAGCTCGAAGCGAGCTCCACCTTCGGCTGGAACCAAGATGAGCTCGGCCCCTCAATGCCGAGATCCAACCCCTTGAACTCGCCGCCTTTATCGCAAGATTCTGGCGAATTTAAACCACTATAACAAAAATCCACCGTTGGATGGATAGATCTTGATGTCCTCTACACTTTTGCTTTAGAACTCGAAAGCTAATTCTTTGTGGATTAAGAGATCGGAGGGGATGAAGATGAGTGTTTTCTGGCCACAGAAATAAAAATGGTGGCCAGACCAAATAGATTTAGGGTTTTGTGAAAATAATGAAAAATCAAGTCCTTTTATTGAAAAATTACGCGACACTATTCACCCGAATTTTTTCCGAACTCCGAACGAACCATGTTGCCTGGCGTTTATAATGTTTTACCCCCATTCTGAACGCAATGGAATATATATCGAAAGCCAATTCGATCGTATTTGAAAGATAGGTTTCTGAATCGACTATTTAAATTTAAAATTTCACATAAACTGATTTCTACGCGTTTTAGCTTGCCCCGGACAAACCGTAAATCCGATTGACACGAAATTTGATATCTTATAATAATATAACATTATGGATCCGATGAAAATGGTTTCGTTGAAATCCGAGACTGTTTGAAAAATGGCTATTTTTACTCGTCAATTAAATATTAAAATATTCAATTTTTACAATTTAACTTTTAATTCAATTTTAAAAGTTCTCTAACATCATTCTAATTCAAATATGATTTAATTTAACTTTATAAATCATTTTTATTCATTTTAAATGCAAATTCTAATTATTTCATCAATTTCAAATATTAAATTAACAATTTAATTATCCAATTAAATCGAAATATTCGAAATATAAGTTACTCGACTTATAAAATTTACTTGTGTATATTTTAAAATCAATTAAATATACGAATTTCAAATGGCAAAAATTCTGGGTCGTTACAGGCTAGGTGGGTAGCTCCCATTAGGGCGAGGTTATCCCTGTCTAGGTGTCCCTTTTTATTCGGCTGAGTGGTGCGGTTGCTGATCCCAACCGTGGGGTGATCTTACTCGGGATTATCCAGTAAGGGGTAGTTCCGGTCTTGTGTTGCAGGGTGTCGGGAGTGATCCTCGGTATGCTGATCTAGACCAGGTACCGTGACAGGTGGTACCCCAGTGCCTAGTCATTAGTTAGAAATCCATTCTCCCTACGCGCCCATATGGTTTTGATTGTGCCCAACTATTGCTGAAACGTGAGATGCAAGCATTTCAGCTAGATTATATTTTACTTTCTATAGACACTATTATAATATCAGAGAATTTTGATAAAAAGTGTCTTAGCTATCGGAAGTTAAAAACCCGATATGTTTATTTGTGGCATGGTCTTACGAGATGCTTTTGTTTTCAAAGGATTTTGAAACTTTAATAATCAATTTGAGTGTGGTTTTCTCACGCTGGTATTCCAGACCAACTCGGGTGTTATTTAACTATGATGCTCGGGTCAGACCGAGCATTATAGATTACAGGAAAGGATGCTGTGGAGCTGGATGGCGATACGTACTCCCGTACTTACACGAAATATTCCACTATGTATTCAGTTTGGAAGGATGAGATATTATAACCGTCTTGAGTTGTGTTGTTGATTGTATTAAACTCTGATGTTGTACTCTGATGATGTAATGTATAAATAGATGTATTTGTTTTGTGTAAAGATCATTTATTATCTATTATATTTTATTCCGATGCGATGGTTAGATTCTGATGTTGTTTTCTATTCTCTTCTTCTACCTCTTCTTCTTTAATCCAAATGGTTCTATTTCCCTTCTTCTTGAGTTGATTTGATGGAGAATAGTGTCGACTCAAGGAGTACGGAACTGTGGGTCGTTTCAAATATGCAAGTGTACGAGCTAATGCTATAGTAGACAATAAATAATAAAGTATAAAAGGCGTGCTAATTAGAGTTTTTATACTAGTGCGGACCTCCTGTCCTACGTCCAGTCCTAAAGCTCCCTTTCGGTATTTCCTTTAACCAATCGACCCTAATATAAAAGTTTATCTCTGACAATCTTCTGTTTCAAATAACACAATTTTTGACTGATAGTACAAATCTTCCTATGGTCTCCTATGAGTATGTGAATATGAATGCTTTGAGTTGTAGGAAGTGATTTAATCAAAATTATATTTTGGTTATGATATATTGAGAGTATGTGAGCAATGTATACGCAAGAAAGTGTTAAGAAATCAAGAGAGAAAATATTCAGTTAATTCAAGTTTAGTTAATTTTCACAGCTCAATCAAAGTACTATTTATAGATTCAAAAGGGTGCAGATGAAGAGTAGTAACTATCTGAGAAGATCTATTCATTTTAATGGCTGCAACCTTTCAATGAAAAGTGATTTCTTTTTGTCTCCAATAGAAGTGTCTTTTCAAAATTAACAATTTTTACAAATGACAGATGTCTGTAGTAAAACCTAAGACATCTGTGACTTAAGAAAATATTTACCTGAGAATTGTCACAGATGTATGTGTTTTATCTCAAACGTTTATGAGTAGTAAAATCAAATTTTCAACTTAATTTTGATGCATATGAAATATTATGTGATTGTATATGCATACATACTCAAGGAGACCTTAACAATATTTTCTCTAGGACTTTTTTATAGCAGAATAACCTTACTAACTGTAGTATGGTCGATAGACCATTGTTTCTCTTTGTTTCTCTTTGAGTCTCAATATCTTCGAGTATGGTGTCTTCTTGTAGCATATACCTGTGATCTTGATAAAGTACACATACAGATATATATATATATATATATATATATATATATATATATGATTATGTAGTTGTTATCATTGAAACATAAACTGGCGGTTCTAACAAGTGAAAGCTGTTTGATTGATGTTATGTTTGCTTTAGTTGCTTTCTTCCACGGTCTACCACTCTAGAATGTCACTTGGGAAAGGTAGTTAGAATAGGGATACGTGAAGACCCGTCATCATACTTAGGTTGCTGAAGACTCTTATTATGTTGTAGAGTAGCATATTATACTTGTCACGTGATAATTCTTTTGTTGTAGGGATAGGTCAGATATGGTTTGTATACCCTTGTTCCTTAATATATCGACTTGTGTAGTATTTTGAGAATCATTTATCGCTTACAGTAGATAGTTTTCTGACTTGAGGTTTTATGCTTTGCTTCTTATTACTTCAGGTACTCTTAAATGAGCAGACTAGATAGAAGGTCTAGAGGAGACGTGGTAGCTGTGCAAAGGACGAGCTGGATGGAGCTTTCCCGTATTATATATGGATTACTATGCTTATTCCAATATGCAACACTTGGAGTCTTGACGGTGTTTGCTTAGTATTATGAGACATTTATTTGAGTTTATTTCCACTTTGGATAAACTATATTACTATGTTGTATAACCCTGTGGATATGTGCTCTGATGTTTGGTTCGCTCGGTTATAAACATCTCTTCTGTTTTATATCCATGATGTATATTATATTTTATTGCATGTGTTATGAGATATATGATAAGTTCTATGATGTTTTATTTTCTTTCAGCCCTTGACAATCGTCCTATATCAGTTGGGTATTACAGTAGTGCTCTATCATGTTATATTGGTTTCTGGTGGTATAGGCTGGTCCGTCAAAACTTGCTTTGAGTCAAGGGTTCGGGGTTGAAAGATCGAAACATAAATTCCTATCTAGTAATTATTCCAATTCGATAATGGAAAAACCCCGAGCTAGCAGGTACCGTACTATAAATTTCTGTCCGACGTTTTTCTTCGAGTCGATAGGGTGTTTGCTTTGTGTCGGTCCTTGGAAATACCGAGTTGAGATAGGAGTGCTCCAAGGGAACTTGGAGTCTGGCATTGGGTTACTTCAGGGCAAACCTAGGGGCTACTTGGTGGTTTTTTGGAGATGACTTTGAGTTTAGGTGGATAACTCCATGACGAGTCAAGATGGTTTGGGGTTTGTTTAGGAACCAAGGGTGGGAAATGACTTTGACGTATTAATGGAGTGAATCATTTTAGTCAGGTAGTTCGGGTAAGAAGTGTATACGGACTTGGTGACAGTTCGAGGAGGCACGTCCGATGGATGAAGAGTCATGTAAAAGTGATTGCTGATAACTCTGGATGCGATGCGTGCTTCGTGGGATAAGGGTATGAGAGGAAGCTTATCTTTTTACCTTGGATCTTAATGATGGTCCAACCTACCTTAGTGGTGGTGGTACCTTGGTGACGGTATGTGAATGAACACCAAATCCAGTAACGACGTAGTGTATCATCGATCTTGGTGATGGTCGTAAGAGTTATCAAAGATTAGGAGGCATCTTGGTGGTGATGCGAGACCTTAATGGTGGTCGGATGTTGCAAGACCTTGGGGATGGTCGGGTGATTTGAGAGCTTGGTGATGGTAAGAGCAAAGTGTGACCTTGATGATGGTTGTTATTGCATTTTGATATGGTTGCTAAGGTCAATGTGATTGGTATGGTTGTCTCATGACGTAGGTATACTATGTTGGTTACACCGACTCTCATACTGAACATTGTGTAGTACATGTATATGTGATAGTAGTATATCATATACTATTGTTGTGCTAACTTGTTGGATGCAGGGACATGTCATGTATGATTTTATATGCCATATATCATTATTACATATATAGTTTTCATAATATTTTGAGATGATGTATTGCTCACATCAGACTGTTATCTGACTTGAAGTTCTATGATTTAATTCTTATTATCTTGATACTCTTAAATGAGTAGATTAGGGATAACATGTTTAGAATGTGCATGTAGCTGTACAGAGTGCGATTAAGAGGCTACGCTTTCATTTATTTATATTTTGGAGCTTATTATCATTTTATATTCCGTTTGCAGTATCGGTAAACTAAATCGGTACTTATGTTATTAGAGACAGTTATTAAAGTTCAATTTGGTGTATAAGGATGTATTAACTCGATTATTTCAGTTTTATATATTCATATGAACCTATTGCACTCTGATGTTCTTATTTATGGTTCATTTGATTATATTACTATCTCGCTTATTTTATCTATAAGATCGATTGTTATATTTTATTCTTGCACTGTGAGATATATGATAGATTTTGTGATTGTTGTGACGACTCGTAATTTTTGAGTCTTCGAATTTGAATATTTAATTTATTTATATGTGCATAAAATACATGGCAAGGGCACGCATGAAATAAAAATATGGACACATCACAAAATATGATGACACGTTTTCTTTTCTGACAAATGAAAATGCATTGTACAACGTTCCTATTTCAATTCATCAATCCATTAACTTTCCATATACAAAGAATTAGCCAAAGTCAACGGCATGGAAGTTGTAGAGGAGGAAGTGAGCTATGCATTTTGTTCTTGTTGTATAAATTCAAAGACTCAAAAATTACCAATCACTATATTCTTTCCCCCTTAAATAAATTCCGTCCCCGATATTACATGGACGAAAAAATATAACGAAAGCAAAATGATTAACGAAAGTTAAACACATCAAAAATAATACCATCCATAATCTCGGATGGAGGTATGGTTCCTTATCCTATCCATTTTTTATTTATCAAATTAAGGTAGTTTCATTAAATTCCTAGGTTGATTTACTAACCTATGGAGAAATTTTACTTCGGCACCTAATCTGAGCTCTGATGCCAACTGTAACGACCCGGATTTTGATGTTGGCGGCCGGAGGGGGTGGCGAGGGTGCTAACGCTATGAGGTGTGAAGAAGAGTTTGAGATCATCATATTCCAACGATTGGTGGAGGGGTTTGTCGTGCAACGTGCACGGTCGTATACGTTTTTTGTACAGCAAGAATTGGAAATTGATTTGGGGAAAGAGAGGTGTAGCAAGCCACTGCGGGTTGAGATGAAGTTGGGTTGGGCTTGTTTGTAGGGTGAGAAATAATATTTAGTTATTTGTTTTGATTTTTATTAAATTAAATATGTGTGAATTTAAAAATGTAATATCTCATTTGTTTTAAATCCGATTAACCCACGAATTTTTGTGTAAAACTCATATTGAGGAGTAAAATACTTGATATAACTTATTGACAGTTTTAATGAAGTATAAAATATTAATAAAATAATAGTAGCGAATATAATTAAGTTAATTTTAATAACAACATGGTTAAATTATTTATACTTTGTTTGCGACATCTATTTGGCAGAATAAAACACTGTTCTGCTATAAATGTATTGAACGGATTATTTTGGACATCTATTGAGCATAATAAATCCCCGTTCTATGCTAACAAAGTAAATAATGATTTTTGAAGTTAATTAATATATGGATTAATTAATATTGGATAAATGATGAATTAACTATTGAGTTGTTAATTGTTAAGTGCCAAAAGCTTGGTAGCCTGGTTGTATTAGTTGTGACATTAATAAACGTTAAAAGTTGAACTTTTTTTTAGTAAGAAAGGTAATAGTAGCGTTGATTAAGTGCTATAGGTAGTTCTGGGCCTTGCTAAAATATTTTGAAAAGTTATTATTTGTTGTTTTTGATTTAAAAAGAATTTTGATTTGAAGGATAATTTTAAAAGTGACTTTGGAATTTTCTATGGCATTTATTTAGAAATGGTTTTGAAACTTGTCTATTTTACTCCAATATTTTTGAAATTGTACCCTATACATTTAATAGTGTTGTATATGTACCAGATTATGATATGACTTTTGGTAGTTTTCGTTTGTTTGTTTTAGAATGGACAGGTTTTCGACGATTTTGACTTTTCCGAAAATCCAATTCGTTACAGTTGTTTTAGCTACTTTACCACCTTGATTATCACTTTACATCTACCGGGTATCATCTTAGCGCACTCTACAAGTTATTGGGTATCAAAGTTGTACAGCGTTCGTCACGCTTTCAGTCGATTAGTGGAATCTACCAGTCGACTGGAACTATTTCCATTCGACTAGCGGAGCCACCGATCAACTGCACTTTGAATTATTTTTAGCTTAAGGGGGGATTTTCATTGCCCATGAAATGGAAACCACTTCCAATTGACTGACACGTAGTCATTTGGTTGGTATTTACAATCGAATGGACTGGCTTTTTCTGGAGAATTTGGGTTTGAATTTTTAAGGTTAAGGTGTTTTGGAGTTTCCAACTTAGAACTCTACGTATCTTGATCCAATAACTAGGATTGCTTTAGCCTTCTATAAACAGGCTTGTATAGTGTTCGATGTAATGTGTGAGGAAAAGGCTTTTTGTATTAGGGTTTTGAGGATTGAGATTTTTTTCTAAATTTTATGGCTTTCTCTTATAATCTTTTAGAGGAATTAATAAAGTTTATTTAAAGGAAATTATCTGTCTATTATATTCCTTCACTTCTTACATTTTCTTAAATCTAATTATGTATGAATTTTTGAAATAACCCTAATGGTTGTATCATAGCCTACTACACAAATTTGTTTAAATAGGATTTGGTTAGAAAGAGGATAAGTGTTGAAAAACTTAATATAACAAATAAGGGATTATGGAAGGCGAAGATGAAGGATTTCTATATCTCAATGATCTTCAACAACCTTAGAGAACAAAGAGGAGAAACCTAGTGGTATAGCTAAAGCAAAGTGGGGAATTTCGGCTAATAAGATTGCAACGGCTATTCAGTGCTTTTTGGAGAACACGTTGTTTTATTTTGTTGCTAATGAAACATTCGATTATGCAATGTGGGATAATTTAGAAGGAACCTATACAAAGAACTTTGCAATAAATAAGGTGCTACTTGTGAGACGATCGGTAAATCATAGCTTAAGAAAGGTGGATCAATTTAAGAACATCTTAATGAATTCAAATAAAATTTGAATCAATTCGCAGCTGTGAATGACAAGGTTGATAATGATACATAAGACTTTATTTTAATGAGTTCATTATCATAAAGTTGGGAAACACTTCTAATTGCATTAAACAAGTGGAGTTGTTTCAATGGGAATATTGATTAGAGTCTCCGGAAACTTCGCCAAATCGAAGTATGGTTTATGCAATGAACTCAAATCGTTATCTTGGAATTGAACATCTTCAACATCTTGATTCTCTGTTGTTGTCTTGCAAATAATCGAATAAACTCAGGTAATCCTCCTAATAGAGTTTCTTCTCCTCCCTTTACATTTTGTCATCAATTTTAATTCTTTCCTGTTATCCTGACTATGATTTTGATTTTGTTTCTCTATTTGATACCATTTAAAACATTTTGATTTAATCCTTCATATGGATTAAAAAAAGGTTTAAATATCAGAAAATTCAATGTAGTGTTGAATTTAGATCTTTTCATAGTTTGAAAGTGCTTCAGAATTTCTAGAGTTCATGTTTGTTGAGTTATTTTCTTTTTATCAAATCATATGTTTATACTTGATACTTGTAGTGTTGTATCTGCTGAGTTATGGTTTTAGACAATAACAATTTAAGCAGTGTTTTTGACGTTTTGCAATGGATGAATATTTTTTGAGGGATTAATTAAAAAATCCTAGAGAGGTATTCACATTTTCTTAACTACTCACGAACCTATTATCATGATCATTCAAATTTTCTCTTCAAGCTATTTTTTCCTTAAACAATATTATAACTTTTAAAAAAGTACAAAGGAAACTATTTTGATTGGTTGATTTTGTTTCATAAATATATAGGAATTATAATATTTTCCATTAGTAAATTAAAAAAAAGTAATTGGATATCTTTAAGTTATTTCCATGCATATAACATGGAAAAACTGTATATTGTTTAACATACCTGATTACATGTAAAGTTTATCATTATTTATATGTGATTATGTGCAAAAACTACAAATTTATTATTGTTATTCTCAAATATTTATGTTTATTTGCTTAATATAGTTATCAGCTCTTATTAACTGTTTTAGTTTGCCGTAGACTCATATTAACTATTTTTGCTTAAATATACTTGTTTCCTTAAATTAATGTCTCCATTATGATTTCAAACCAGTATGGCATTTTTGTTCATGCCAAGCTTTGTGAATTTGACACCATATCTCAGAGTTTCATTTGTACCATAAACTTTGATTTTTTCCCCATTTCAATAGCAGTATTATTGTTACTTACCTTATCATTCAATGTCATGTTTATTTAATATCATTGTTATACTACCACTCATACATTTAAATGATTTCTGACCAATTGTGTCCTTAGTACTAAACTTCTTACTTTAAATATAAAAAGTACGTAAAAGTTGAAACACTGTTTTTCTATATAAGGCTATTTATTTTGGAGGATACGAAAGACGAGCCCTTAGTTGAATTTCTTGCTCATTATATTTTACTATAAATTGATAATTGGGATATAATTATTTTCAACAAAGTATTTGTTTCTTTGTCAATATATATGTTAAATAGATTTAAAGTAGTAAATGCAAGTTGCTACAAAAAACACTAATATAAGAAACAAAGGATTAGACCAATTCATTTAGTACTACTAAATGTACTCATAACTTCTCCAACTGAATTTGTCTATACTTTTTCTTTTTAATTTTCCAATTTTTTCAAAATTGATAGGGTGACCTAATTGGAAATAGATGAATGTTAAAAGGTTAGCAAATTCATGATAAAATATCACCAATTGAAATAAGCCTATCCACGTATGTATCATATTAGATAATCAATTGAATTACTTTTACCTCATATGTTCACCAAAGTTTTTAGCATCCTATTGTTTCTAGTATTTTCCTTCTAAAATAAAAAAAACTCAATACTTTTAATTACTATCGTTTAAGGTAACTTTTTAGCTACTTTTTCAACTGCTAACTTTAGTTTAATGATTATTTGCGTATTATAAACTTGTGATTGAGGAAACCGAGGAAAAAGAAAATATACTAGAATTTTATGATGTTTTTTTCTATGTGTGATACGCATAAATTATTTAGTGTTTAAGATGGTTGCAATGTTTAGCATCTTATATAACCTTTATATTATTTTGTTGATTTCAGTCTACTTAATCTTTAGTATTACTGTTCCTAAAATGTTTGAAGCAGTCCAAACATAGCAGTTATACCATATCTTTTACTTTTTCAACCTTTCATCATTTGTTCCAATTTATTTTACTCTAGGCCCTTTCATGGATTTTTTTATCATGAGTTCGATACTTACAGGTTTAGCATTAACTAAGGATCATTTGTTAATAGTATAAATAAAGGAAATGTATTTAGCATTAACCATGGATGCTTATTTTATGTTAGGATAATTTTCAATATCCATAACGATTTAATTCTATGTTTTTTCCTTTAATCATTCATATGTAGCTCACCGAATATCTTTTAAACTTTTATCTACTTTGTACATTTCCTTTTCTAACATTTTTAATATTCCTTTTATGGATCGATAATTTAAATAATTTTTTCTACATTTAAGCTTACACCAAATTCGGTAGTAAATGACAGCAGTAGTGATTGAATATCCATAATTAGAGTACTAACAAAGATCCCGTAGTTAGTACTCATTTATATGATTTAGCATATTTTTCCCACATATAAGTAATCATGTGTCTTCTTTTTATTAGCTACAACCTAAATTTCACTTTAAGATACGCATGTTATGGCAGTATTGATAGGCTCGTTTTACCAATATTATCATCAATTAACCAATATGTTATACATAAACAACATATGAAAATAGCATAAGTTTTTAAGAAATTCAACCCCTTTTCCTAACACCATAGTAGCGAAAGAGGAAAAAAATGAGCCTCGACAACTGTACTGCATACAACTAGCAGAAATCGACAATTGTTATATTCTTTTTAAAGAATATGTTATCATTTATTTTCAATATGTATTTCAAGAAAAATTTAAAGTTATGTTCCCGAATATGCCAATATGTGTATGTAAATATATTTTTTCCTCGGAATCTTATATTACTAATTTATTAAATAAGGCATATATGAATTATTAACATTAATCGTGGCACTTGATAGAGAGACATATATTCCTCTTGGTATTACTTAAAAATTGACAATATAAATTCTTATGGATTGATTACTAACAACTAATGTTTGTGCTTTACTTTTTCTTCCACATCTGTTTATAGTTTTTCCACTACAAGTTTATAGCCTTGCGAAATATATATAAGTTCAAACTAGAAACATATGGGTACATGTCAATCTATGACTTAATGAATAAACTACATGTCAATGTGCATGTTTTTATATATGGAAATTTTTACGATAAAATCCTCAAAATCACATTTAATCATAAATAAGTAAAAATTTCAAGCACATACTCAATTATACCATAATTCGCCAATTTAGGTATGTATAATTGTTCATTAAATGAAATACTGAATCATTGCCTTTTTTCAGCTATCTTTTGGAAAATCGTGTAAGAATTGAAAAATAGTGATAACAAATAATAAAAAACACCTTTCATTAATATGTACTATAGATCAACTAAAAAATAAACACAATTAACACCTAATTATATTAACTTTTTGATAAATGGTTGCATATTGACTCATTACATCCATGATAAGACAAGCACCATTGTCCAAGTGGTTAATTGATTCGGCTTTGGTGCAAGAGGTCACAAGTTCGAAACTTGCTTTCGAACATTTATTGACATGGGATATGTTGTCCCAATGATTTGTTGTATATAAAGTACCATTTTAATATATATATATATATATATATATATATATATAGACGATGAAATATATGGAAAATAAAGGTAGATTGCATATAAATTAGTAACACGTTTATTTTAACCTATTCTATTTCTTCGCACATTATTTGCAATGTTACATGTTGAAAGGGGAAAGCAACAATGATAAAATGAGCTCTGAGAAATTATGCTTGAATTGGCAAGGTACATGATTTCGTTATTCAACCACCTCGACCTCAGTGAACTACCTCATCTAAATGATATGAATTTTTAAAAATTGTGCGATAATAAATTAGTAACATTAACTGGTTATAATACTTTGACTGCTAAATATTGATTACTTTGTTTAAAACCAGAGGTTGACATGATGTTGTCTTCAAACAGTTATGTCAACATTCACCTCCTTATAAGCTTTTGTCATCGCTGATCGTTTACTTCTTAGACTATAATTCTCATTTCTAAGAATACCCGTTTACCATATTCATCACTATTTCTTCATTACAATGTGCTCGATTCTCATAACTTTTGTAACTAGTCCAAAGTACTAACCTTTTAGTTTAGATTCTGGATATATCATATGTATAGACAATGTTAGAAAACTGCTATTAGAAACTGCAATCGTTTCATTTACTTTTAACGTTATGTAGTTTCTAATCTTATTGTGACCCTATTAATTACGTCATAAATAGAACGTTTCATTTACCTTTAACGTTATGCAGTTTCTTTAAGTCATAAATAGACCATTCTATAATTAGAACATTAGGTCTGTGATTAATCTTAAGCGTTGAATTGGTATATGATGGACGTACCAGATTTAGAGTTAAATGTTATATAAAGGAATGGATCCTCTCTCTCTCTCTCCTAGGATATAGATGTATTCTTCTCCATCAAGAAACAATAAAGAAATATGGTTAGAGAGAGAAACCGAATTCTGAGAAGAAGAGTAATTATTAGAAGTCAGAAGAAGAATATGACAACCATTACATATTCCACTGTTAATCAAGGTACGTCATTTTAAATGAAAAAGATCATATTAAGTTTTGTTTGTGAAATATTCGGTATTGGTGATCCTTGGGCTATTACTTGAATTATTCATCATTAATCATGAAAGATCGAACAGTAAAGAATTTCTGGCATTTGGTATCAAAGCCACCAATCAATAACTGAATATTTCCAATGATTGCAATTGATCCGTCCTATGCTTTATTCATGATGTTTAATCAAGTATGTGTTATAAGTCAATTATGCACATGAAATTTATGTTTTTGTTAATCACCAAAGTGGTCAAAATCGGAATAATCATTTAGTGCATAAGTGACATAATGATTATTGATAGAAATTGTCATTATAAAAATACCAATTAAAAAAACTGGCGTCACTAATGGTAGAACCTGAAAAACTTACCCAAAGGAAAGTCTTGTTCTATAAGTAGTTGACATGATGAGGTTTAATAGATATTTTGATTAAATAAATATTGATCATCCAAAGATGTCAGTTTTATTTAATTGAATATATTTGTTACTTACTTATGTTTTGGTATTTAATTATGTTAAGTAGAAGATAGTATCTACCCAAACGAGTGCTATATTATACTATTATGTACATATCTGAATCGGGTTAGCTATGAGCTTATAGTTATTTCAATTTTTTTTATTTAATTTGCAGTGGTTCCCATGAATACACATGCTTCATATGTTACATTGTTCACTGGTGTTAATTTTTCTGAATGGAGAGAACAAGTCAATTTACATTTAGGTGTTCAGGATCTTGACTTGGCACTCCTTAGGGATAAACCTGTTGTTCTTACAACAGCTAGTACTGAGATAGAAAAATCACACCATAAAGCATGGGAACGCAGTAACAGATTGAGCCTCGTGTTTATTAAGATGATTGTTGCTAACAACATCAAGTCAATAATTTCGTAAATAGAAAGTGCTAAGGAATATATGCAGTTTGTGGACGAGCGTTTTCATTCAGCTGATAAGTCATTCTCTGGTACTCTTATGGCAGAACTCACGACCGTGAAGTTTGATGGGCCGCGAACTATGAAAGAGCACATTATAGAGATGACTAATCTTGCAGCAAGGTTAAACTCCCTTGGACTTACAGTAGAGGATTCTTTTCTTGTCAAGTTTATCTGAACTCGCTACGTTCTGAATATGGACCTTTTCAAATTAACTATAACACTATAAAGGATAAGTGGAATGTTAATGAATTGGCCAGTAGACTTGTTCAGGAAGAAGGACGTTTGAAAAATCAAGTGAATCACTCAGTAAGTTTTGTGAGTAATAAAGCTGGTAAAGAAAAGAATGGAAAATCAAGTCATTTCAAGAAGAAAAAGGCACCTGCTAAGAATGCGCAGGATAAGGAAAAGAAGAAACTAAAGGATATTCGATGTCATGTAAAAGGAAAGGACATTATCAAAATGACTGTCCGAATAGAATAGCTTGGTTCGAAAAGAAAGGTAATCATCTATCTTTTGTATGTTTTGAATCAAATTTAGTTGAAGTTCCTATTAATATATGGTGGCTTGATACTGGTGCTACAACTCATGTCTTCAATAATATGCAGGGATTTCTTATGATCTGAACCATAAATCCAAATGAAGATTGTTTTCTCTTTATAGAAAACGGAATGAAATCCAGAATAAAAGGCATTGGGACTTATCGTCTAATTCTAGAAAGTGGATATGTATTAGACTTATATAGTACCCTTTATGTACCTGCATCATCTAGAAACCTTATTTTCATAAGTAAGTTGGATATTTCTGGTTTTAGATGTACGTTTGGATCTGATTGTTTTGATTTATATAAGAATACTGATAATGTTGGTTCTACTATTCTAATTGATGATTTATATTAATTGAAACTGAATGACACTTATGCAAATTCCTTGCTGAATGTAATAAATAATGTTGGATGCAAACGTAGCATGTTGAATGAAAATTCTACTTTCTTATGGCATAAAAGACTAGGTCACATATCCAAAGAAAGAATGATGAGATTAGCAAGTAATGAAATTTTGTCAAATTTAAACTTTAGTGATCTAGAATTATGTGTGGATCGTATAAAGGTAAACAAACCAAACATAATAGGAAAGGAGCCACTAGAAGCAGCCAGCTTCTTGAAATAATACACCCTGATATTCGCGAACCTATGGGCACTCCAGCCTTTAATGGAGAAAAGTATTCCATCACTTTTATTGACGATTTTTCCTGCTATGGTTATGTCTATTTGCTTCATGAAAAATCTCAATCTGTGAATGTCCTTGAGACGTTTGTAAAGAAAGTTGAGAGGCAATTAGATAAAAAGGTAAAATCATAAGGTCTGATAGAGGCGGTGAATATTATGGCAAATATAATGAGTCAGGCCAGTGTCCAGGTCCATTTGCAAAATTCCTCGAAAGTTATGGTATACGTGCGCAATACACAGTGCCAGGTACACCACAGCTAAATGGTGTAGCAGAAAGGCGCAATAGGATGTTAATAGATATGATTAGGAGTATGATGTCAGATTCTACACTACCTAAGAATTTGTGGTCGTATGCTTTCAAAACCGCTAATTATTTGTTAAATAGGATTCCTAATAAAGCTGTTCAAAAGACACCTTTTGAATTATGGACTAGCAGGAAACCTAGCTTAAGACACCTGCATGTTTGGGGTTGTCCAGCGGAAGCCAGAATTTATAATCCACATGAAAAGAAATTAAATTCTCGAACGATTAGTGGGTATTTTTTAGGTTACCCTAAAAAATCTAAAGGATATGTGTTTTACTGTCCTAATCATAGTCCAAGAATTCAAAAAATGGTAAAGCAAGATTCATTGAGATTGGTGAAGTCAGTGGGAGTACTATAAGAGAAATAGTGGAAATAAAGGAAACAAGGATAAATGTTACATTGTCTAGAATAGTTCCTCCATCTACTATTACTCCAAATTTTGTTCCACCTGTTGGAGAACAGCGTGATGATGAACAACATATAAATGAAGAAGTACTTCCTGAAGGGAATGACTTACATAATGCTGATGTGCATGAACCACAACAAGTAGCATTAAGAAGATCTCAAAGAGATCGTAGGTCATCTATTTCTAATGATTATATGGTTTATATGCAAGAATCAGATTACGATATAGGAATGAATAAGGACCCAGTTGCGTTTTCACATGCTGTAGAAAGTAAAGAGTCAAAGGAATGGATTAATGTCATGAAAAAAGAACTAAAACCCATGCAACGGAATGAAGTTTGGGATCTTGTTGAGTTACCACATGGCTGTAAAAGCGTCGGATGCAAATGGATTTTTAAAACCAAACACGACTCTAGTGGTAATGTCAAACGGTATAAAGCTAGACTTGTTGCTAAGGGTTCAACTCAGAAAGATGGTATTGATTACAAAGAGAAAATTTCTCCTGTTTCGAAAAAGGATTCACTAAGAATAATAATGGCATTAGTAGCACATTATGATTTGGAATTGCATCAAATGGATGTGAAAACAGCCTTTCTGAATGGAGATTTTGATGAGGATGTTTATGTAGATCAACCTGAGGGTTTTTCTGTAAAATGTAAAGAACAATTGGTGTGTAAACTTAAAAAGTCAATATATAGGCTTACACAAGCATCCCGACAATGGTATATTAAGTTCAATACCATTATTACATCTTTTGGTTTTAAGGAAAATACGGTCGATCACTGTTTATACCAAAGGATCAGTGGGAGCAAGTTTATTTATCTAGTCCTTTATGTTGATGACATCTTGCTTGCTGCAAATAATTTAAGCATATTGCATGAGATTAAGGAATTTCTCTCAATGAACTTTGAAAAGAAAGATATAGGAGATGCATCCTATGTGATCGGAATAGAAATATTTCGTGATCGATCACAAGGAATATTGGGATTATCTCAGAAAGGATATATCGAAAGGATTCTAGAGAGATTTGGAATGGGTAAGTGTTCACCTAGGAAAGTTCATGTACAGAAATGTGATAAATTCAATCTCATGCAATGTCCTAAGAATGATGTTGAACGAAAGGAAATGGAATCAATTCCATATGTATATGTAGTTGGTAGCCTAATGTATGCTCAAACCTGTACTAGACCGGATATCAGATTTGCGATCGGTATGTTAGGGAAGTATCAAAGTAATCCAGGAAGGGAACATTGGCAAGCTGCAAAGAAAGGGTTAAGGTACTTACAAGGCACGAAAGATTACATGCTCATGTATAGTAGATCCAATGAATTAGAGGTGATTGGATATAGTGACTCAGATTTTGCTGGATGCATCGATACTAGAACATCGACTTTTGGTTACCTGTTTATGTTTGCTCAAGGAGCCATATCATGGAAAAGTGTGAAACAAACTATCGTTGCTTCATCTACTATGGAGGCAGAATTTGTGACATGTTATGAAGCCACAATTCATGCATTATGGTTGCGGAACTTTATTTCAGGACTTGCGGTTTTCGACACCATTAGCAAGCCGCTGAAAATTTATTGTGATAACTCTACGGCAGTGTTTTTCTCAAAAAACGACAAGTGCTCTAAAGGTGCCAAACATATGGAACTGAAGTATCTTGTTGTGAAAGATGAGGTTCAGAAACAAAGAGTGTCAATCATGCACATCAAGACAGAACTTATGATTGCAGACCCTCTGACGAAAGAGTTACAGCCAAGATACTTTAAGGAACATGTTCAAAGAATGGGTCTTGGTTGTATTAATAATAATTGATGTGTGACATTCTGAGCTCCCTTGTGTGTTTATGATATACAATTATGTATCTCTTGTTTTAATGTGGTAGTATGTACTTTATGTAATTTTAAACAAGAAAGAGTCTTATAAAGATATTATGTTTAATCATTATGATATAAGACATTATATGGACCATTCTGTTGTTTTATATAAATTATGAGTATAAAATGATGGATTGCTGGTATTGTAGTATATGGAAGGGAATGCATTGAATTAATAATGCACAACCGCCATAACTCTCAGCAATTTATCATAGTATGATGTTCAACACTTGATATTATGAATAATCAGGTCAAGTGGGAAAATGTTAGAAAACTGCTATTAGAAACTGCAACCATTTCATTTACTTTTAACGTTATGCAGTTTCTAATCTTAATGTGGCCTATTAATTAGGTCATAAATAGAACATTTCATTTACCTTTAACGTTATGCAGTTTCTAATCTTAATGTGACCCGATTAATTAAGTCATAAATAGACCGTTCTATAATTAGAATATTAGGTCTGTGATTAATCTTAAGCGTTGAATTGGTATATGATGGACGTACCAGATTTAGAGTTAAATGTTATATAAAGGATTGGGTCCTCTCTCTCCTAGGATATAGATGTATTCTTCTCCATCAAGAAATACATAAAGAAATAGGGTTAGAGAGAGAAACCGAATTCTTTATATAACATTTAACTCTAAATCTGGTACGTCCATCATATACCAATTCAACGCTTAAGATTAATCACAGACCTAATGTTCTAATTATAGAACGGTCGATTTATGACTTAATTAATCAGGTCACATTAAGATTAGAAAATGCATAACGTTAAAGGTAAATGAAACGTTCTATTTATGACCTAATTAGTAAGGTCACATTAAGATTAGAAACTGCATAACGTTAAAAGTAAATGAAACGATTGCAGTTTCTAATAGCAGTTTTCTAACATTTTCCCACTTGACCTGATTATTCATAATATCAAGTGTTGAACATCATACTATGATAAATTGCTGAGAGTTATGGCGGTCGTGCATTATTAATTCAATGCATTCCCTTCCATATACTACAATACCAACAATCCATCATTTTATGCTCAAAATTTATATAAAACAACATAATGGTCCATATAATGTCTTATATCATAATGATTAAACATAATATCTTTATAAGACTCTTTCTTGTTTAAAATTACATAAAGTACGTACTACCATATTAAAACAAGAGACACGTAATTGTATATTAGAAACACACAAGGGAGTTCAGAATGTCACACATCAATTATTATTAATACAACCAAGACCCATTCTTTGAACATGTTCCTTAAATTGTCTTGGTTGTAACCCTTTCGTTAAAGGGTCTGCAATCATAAGTTCTGTCCTGATGTGCATGATTGACACTCTTTGTTTCTGAACCTCATCTTTCACAACAAGATACTTCAGTTCCATATGTTTGGCACCTTTAGAGTACTTGTCGTTTTTTGAGAAAAACACTGCTGCAGAGTTATCACAATAAATTTTCAGCGGCTTGCCAATGGTGTCGACAACCGCAAGTCCTGAAACAAAGTTCTGCAACCATAATGCATGAATTGTGGCTTACTAACTTTTATTTCAGATTCTAGACATAGAAAAGTAGATAATATATATTATTATATCATATATCTATTAAATTTTTGCAAAATTTGTCTGTAGAGTTATTTTATAAGTGCATTAGGGAGTTCAGTTGAATTATTTATGTACATCCATTCAAGTACCATCTAGGCAGATTGTTATATATCTTTTTATTTAAGACTAACAATAGGGCATGTATTAAGGCACATTAAACAAGGAAGTATCACTACTGATATGGATTTCAATAGAAAAATGGCTATCTATTCTAGACCATCATAGGGTTTTTGAGGTTTTTATTATGGATTATGGAAGATTCTTGTGTAATGATGGGTCAAAGTTAGAAAGTATTATAATTTCATTTTTATACAATCCTTTACTGTCTGATACGTGAATTCTTTTATTTACGGACTGAAATATATGTAAAGTGAAGTTCATGTTGTGACTACCGTAAAGGTACCGAGTGTTTATTTTCAGTCAATAATGACCATCTTAGGAAACTTTTGATTATAATATGCAACAAGAGTTATACACTACCATTTGCAATCAATGTTTGATTATTTGCAATATCTCAATAGAGTTGAAACATGCATTATTTCATCATGAATTGAGTGAATTTTTTATTTTATTTTGAAGTTGCCAATATGACATGACCATTGGACAAGTGATATTTATGCAATGTGCCGACTATCAAAAAAAGTGTTTCTAACTTAGATACTAAGTACATCACTTTTCATTATTATTCACTTATATTTTAACTTTACGATATTTTTAGCACTATCGATGTGCAATGCATGGGTTCATGCTAGTAAAACTATTAAACTAAAAACTCATAACATCTAGAAAATGGCAACCACTATTATCGCCTCCAATATTTTCCTTTCCCAAGTTTAGCCTCTCATGCAGCCAACTTCATTTTTCTTTGACCCACCACCTAAGGCATTTCACCTTCACCAACATCATCTACCCTCTCATCCTTTTCCTTCATCATTCGCCTTTTCCCCTTTCTCCCGTGGAAACATGTCCACGCTCTAGATGAAATTGGGTTGTTTAACAACCCTAAATCAACGACGTTACCATCTGATTATACGAAAGCGATGGTAATTGGGTCGGTAATACAATCATCATGCTCTATTGCTTAACAATGACCATCAATAATATAGTGTTACAACCCTTCTTCGAATAACCAGAAAGTATTGAATGATATTTCTATCAGTGTAGGGAAGCAGGTAGGTTCATTAGAGAAGCAAGGCATAGAAGAAGCTCCGGAGAAAGAAGGTAGTACCACTATGGTAATTCAAGACAGTCGAATTTCAGTTAGCATGGAAGTGGAAGCAGATTATGAAGGGGTGAATTGATCGAGCATGTTGCAGGCAATAGAAATAATGTAGGTAAGTAAGCAAAAGTTACAAAATAAAGGTTGGTGGCAGCTCATGCATGCAATTTAAAACTATATTAACAAAATGTAATGGCACATATTATTAAGTATGGCGCTTCGCAAAAATATTTTTTTCCTAACCATATTTGTCCAAATAGGCTATAACCGTTAAAATGTAGGTTAGTGTGTCGATTTTTGACATTTGTGACCCTTAATATAATATGTGAACATTTCTATCTCTAAAACTCGTAAGAGTTTTAACTTTTGGTCGAAGCCGAATTAGTGTCTAAAACTATTTTTAAGTGAAAGATTTGATGGTTTATCTTTTCATTCAGTGGTCATAATATATTTTTAGCCTTACGACTTAGTAGATATCACGGTGTTAAGTTTGATAGTTTTTGGGAACAATTAGTAGGTTGTTAACCTAAGCCCATTAATTAATTTTGGGATTTTTGCTAATTACAGGTTAGAGACAACCACAACCACTACCGACTTTCTAAAACATTTCCTAACCGACATTAATCCATCTCCTATCAAAACTCCATTAAATGCTCAATAAATTATGCCTAATTAATCAATTAAAAGTGGAATAGTATGGGGATTATCTAATTACTCTTTTGGGTGCTTTAGAATTTGTGCTTCTATTGTTCATTTTAGTTGTACATTGGTATTTATAGTTTGGGTGATTTCACACGAATCGATGAGTGATCTAATTCTCATAACTTTTTTATGACTTATATATGTTAAATATATGATATTTAAACCATCTTTGAAGTTAAAAAATGATTTTTGACTGATTTGATATTACAAATAATTCATAAATGAATTTAAATGGTTGTAACTTGATTTTAAAACATATATCCATGCTTTGAATTGTCACATAAATGTTGGATTAGGATATGATTGTTATGATGATTGTATTGTATGGATATAATGTGTGTTTGCTTGCTTGAATGAATGTTTGCATGAATGTATTAGTTGAAAACACTTCCCAAGAGCAAATTTGAGGATGAGGTTGTTCTGTTGGCAATAATTTTATGTAGAGAAGTGACTAGATGAAGAGCCATTCAAAGATGATTACAC
The DNA here is from genome assembly GCA_030765085.1 of Allium cepa. Classification (NCBI taxonomy): domain Eukaryota; kingdom Viridiplantae; phylum Streptophyta; class Magnoliopsida; order Asparagales; family Amaryllidaceae; genus Allium; species Allium cepa. The sequence goes on along the minus strand of CM060945.1, from coordinate 790,189,545 downwards.
AAACGATGGAAGATCTAGCGATAGAAATTTGTTTAATGGATTTGTTCTTGAGCGATTCAAGTCGACTCGATGGAAAGGAGATTGCATGCAAAATGGAGCAGCGAATGAAATGGAGATCGATGTAGAAAGTTAGAGAAATAATTTAGCAAAATTTTGGCTATGTCTATATTGATCAGTGCTAAACAACGTGGATAAATATAGAACGATATTTGAGGGGTAAGTACAAAATTTCTCAAAACATGGCAGCTGAAATTGACTAGGGGGAAACATGAGGGATACATGAGGACCACTTCAAGTTAGGAAGGCAAAAGTGTAGAAGAACTTTTAGCATCGATCAATCCAAAATGAAGGAAGTAACCTAAGTAGAAATTTGAAGATAACTTCAGGAAAAAAGGCAAATACACGATGGTAGCTTCGAGCTAACTCAAGAAAAATGGATGAATTGGTTGTGTATGGACCACCAATCGATTACACAACTACCGAGCGAACCCATATTTTATAGAGGTGTTTGGAATCAAGCAAAGGACCTCCATGGTTGTAAGAAGATCAAACTGGTAGATCTTGAGATATTAAATAAATATATATCGATCAGAAGCATGGGGTTGACGTCGGTTTCACACAAGGAATTGCATGTTTATTTTAGTGCATACACGAGGAATTAATGAGTTGCCTTAGGCTTGACATATAAAAAACTAAGGAACCTTTTGATCTGGCTAAAAATATTCCAAACTTTAATGACTCGATGTTGTGAGTTGTTTGGCTCGAATGCTTTAAGGAGAAAGTGTTCGTAACAAATGGTGATGGTCCATGGTGGCAAGTTACATGATGCGAACTTAAGAGTGGAACATCTAATGTGTTCTACCATTAGAATGTGTGCAAAGGGATCGTTGATAACTCAAAGGTTTCGATATGTGTTCACAAAGAGGGGGTATGTGAGGGCGCTCACCTGGATTTTACGATGTGATCCTGGATTGATGATTTGATCCATGTATCCTGGACATTGTCATTATGTGGGTCTAGTTTCATGGTCGATGAAGTAGCGTAGGCTCGAGCATTAATGAAATTGAGATATTGAGTAATCCATGACCAGTGATGTTGTCATACGGATTATCGTATATCCAGCGCACTTGAGTGAATGATGTGATATTGTATGATGGTTGCTATGTTTGTTATGTTTTGCTATGGACTCACATGATGTAGGTATTATTGATGCTAGATATCTAGACACCCCATTCTATACTTTGAGTAGTAGTACATCCATACGATGATAGTTTCACACATATTATTTATATGTGCTAACTTGTTGGATATAGGGATAGAGCAGGTATGATTCTACATATCATTTGTTCCTATTTATGATGTTATGGTTTTTATATCTATTTTGAGATTATAGATCGCTTATACTAGACTTTTGTCTGACTCGAGTTTATTTGCATTTCTTCTTATATTCTTAGGTACTCCTAAATGAGTAAATCGAGATAAAAGATATGAGATAGCGCATGGAGCTATATGGAGGATGAATAGAAGGCTTATCGTTTCATATACCTATATTTGGATTCATTACTGCTATATTCTGATGTGCAGTATACTTACTTTATCTATTATAGGCAGTTTCTTTTGGAGTTTATTTGTTTAGATGTATAAACTCCATTGCCATCATGTTTTGTATAAATCCGATGAACCTGATGCACACTAATTTATTTCGAGTCACTTTGTTATATTACCATCTCACATGTTTTAAATTTATTTACTCTTATGTGTTATCTATGTATTATGAGACATATGACGTATTCTCCTTTAGATTATTGTTACTTTACCATTAGCGGCCTCCCTACATCGGTTGAGTACTGATACAATGCACTATTTATGGTTCATACATATACTTGGGTATCGAAGGTGTAGGGTGGTTGTAACATTTAGTATCATAACTTAGGTTGAATGATTAACCTAAGCTGATACTATGGTCCATAAATAAAGAGTTTCTCTTGAATGGTTCAAGAGATATATGAGAGATTGTACTTATTATATTTTGGGTTTTTAAAACTATGTAGTATTAGTATATAAATATATATAGTATAGCACATTGGATACACATATATTAATTATTCTTTTATGAGAGACTGGTTGTTCCTATTACAGCCGATGAGGATGAGCAGACGTACTAGGAATTAAGCAAGGAACTTTGTTTTTGACATTGAAGAAGAAGTGGGCTTAGACGCAATAGCTCACCTCGGCCTGTAGACCATGTTCATGATATGATAGATAATATGATGCAGAAAGTGTAAGGAAGAGTTCCAAGTACTGTAATGGGTAGTGGTGCTCCAAAGTGAGTGCCATAGGCTAATTTTCCAAGCTTAATAGAGACTTTGCTAGTTTCGTAGGAGAACCATTTTTGGGAATGGAGTCAACTATGGAAGTTTAAGATTAGCTTTATACTTATGAATGCGTCTTTGACTATCTCGAGTTGTAGGATGCATAGAAGAGGAAGTTGGATTATGGGAAACTTCAGGAAAGGGCCATGAGCCGTTTAAAGTTGTGGCTCCCGGGGACCAATTTGCTTAGGATCAATTCAAGGCTCAATTCGAGGAGAATTTTATCTTGGTTGTTCAGATGTCGGTTCTATTCAGGATGTTTACTGACCAAAAAAACATGATATGTCTGTTTCAGAATATATTGCTGAGTTTGACAAGCTATCAAAATACTAGATGTCTTTCACCGATAGTCCGTTAAAGAAGAACAATAAGTTTATTAATAAATGACTCTCTCGAAGAGAGGTCGGTAAGTCATATAGATTGAAGCTTTGAAAAGATAGTTGAAAAGAATTTAAGACATGAGAGCCTCTTCCCAAAGACGAAAGACAACGTTCTTCCAAAAGAGGAAGCAAACCTGCAAGGTGATGGAGGTGAGAAGAGAAAATGGAACGACAAAAATAGGTAGTAGTTTCAGGGAAAAGACTACCAAAAGAAGGGCATGTTGGTACTTATTTTCTATATCTGCATAGATAAGGGTCATATAAGTAGGAAGTGCAAGAATAATGGAAAGAAGTTTTATAACTACAGCAAGTACGGGCATATCAAGAAGGATTGTCCTGAGCTATTGAAGGAAAGCAAGTAGTGAAGACATATGCTCTTAATGCAACTCTGACTTTTTCGACCTCCATTAACGAGGGGTAGGGAAACAAAACATTATTATCCAAGGTATTCTTTTCATTTGTGTTGTCTTATTCATATTGTATTTGATATCGAGGCTTGACATTCCTTTATATCTAGTGACCTGGTAGATAGACCGAATTAAAACCCGACTTAGTAGATAAACCTTTGATTGTATGGAACTTGGAAGGGCGGTTTGGCTAGTTTGTGTATGGTTTTTCATTATGTGTCTTATTGAGTCATGAATGTTTGTTTGTTTGTGATTTTTTGCACTTCTTTTAATGGGGGTTGATATCATATTAGGTATGGGTTGCCTTTAGAGATACGGAGTGGTAATGGATTATGAGAGATTGTTGGTGATGATATGGACAAATGGTGAGTAATACTAAAGTTGATTGCTTGCCAGAGGATGAGGTAATGGTTAAATTTCTTTATTAGCTCAAGATCCCTCATAATGAGTTGTCATTGGTACCCACTGCTAGAGAGCATCTAGAAATATTCGAAGAGGTGGCCGTATTACCACCACATAAATAGATTGTCTATATAGACTTGGTTTAGTTATGTCAATGAGACGTATAGCACCCAAAAAGCATAGGTGACTAAAAGTGAAAGTGAATGACCTATTGAGAAAGGGTTCATTTATAATAGTATATTTGAGTGGGGAGCACCTATAGTTTTTTCCATGAAGGTGGACAGCTCTTCGAGACTTTGTGTGGATTACCGTGAGCAGAGGTAATGAGGAAAAAAGTATCCACTCCCATGTACTAATGAATTTTTCGACCGGCTTTATGGTGCTAAATTATTTTTATAGTTGGACTCAATGATAGGGTCCCACCGACTAACGGTGGCAAGAGGTGTTGTGTTGAGTACAACATTTTATACACTATCAGGATTTTATGAGTGGTTAGTTATGCCGTTTGGACTAACTAAACCAATGCACCAGCATACTTGTTGATCTTATGAACCATATATTCAGGGATCAACTAAATAATTTTGTGCTTGTGTTTGTTGATGATATTCATATCTATTTATGGACATAAGAAGAACACAAGATAGATGTAAGAGTGGTGCTTGAGACATTGAGAAAGCACCGTCCGAAGGCGAAAATTTTGAAGTGTCAGTTTTTGAAGAGGGAAGTGAGGTTTTTGTAACGACCCACCTTTTTGGATGGTTTAAATCGACAATAAACCGCACACGTCAGACTCAACACATTCAAAAAGGAGGATTGTTATAGGGTAAATAAGAAAAAGGAGAGAAAGAAATAAAACAAACACAGAATCTCACAGCGGAATGACAAAATATAATAATCAAATAAGCAGTTCATGAAGCTATATTACAAATAACATTTGATTACACTTTTACAATATAGATCATCGTAACATACAACAAGAATAAATAAACAAATGCAGCGGGACAACATGATGCCGTAGAATAAATAAGGTAAATACTAACAGTATTAAATCTTCATCTTCGTTCTCTAAAAAGCAGTCTTCGATAAACTGAAAAGCTCAGACCGACCCGAGCGAATTGAAAGACAAAACATTCGAGTTGGAACTAAAAGTTCTTACGTAAGTTAAATCAATAGTAAATAAATAGGAGTGTGACGGCCTTAGAGATGTTTATAGGGTTTGACATGTCCTATCTAGTGTCAACGTGAGCGTAATAACTTAAGAGATGTTTGAGATTACCATCTCTTAGGATCCGTTAAACTATATACATAGATTGTACAATACGCTATTATAATAGTGTCTATAGTAAAGTAAAGTATTAAAATAGCGTTAAGGTGTTACACATATCTCCCTTAACACATTTCATATATTTCCATAGTCTATATAGTATCGTAAACTCCTCCGTAAACTTAAGGTTTACCCAGAGGGCACTTCATTGGTATGGTACAAAACAAACTCATGGAAGGCGCGATAGGACACGTGAACACGGTACTCGAGGCAATGTTAGGGTAGGACTCTACTATTTTGCAGAACCGGGCTAGTGCTAACGCATAGCAGCTACTACCGCCCACCTCAGAACACACTCCCATAATCAAATCAAGGGATGACCACCAAATCAATCACAAAGTCAAAATATAGTATCCAAGAAATATGCCCGATAGGAGAAACGACCTTAGTTTGGCCCGGTATAACTCCTATTTTAGTCACTCTAAGCCGACTCACGGGAGTCAGGGTTACGTAAATACCTCTTACATAATCGTTCGCTAAACCATCCTACTTCATTCTGGAACCTCTATCACGTACACAGTTGTTAAAGTAGTTTTTGGTATTGGCAGAGGATACGTCAATATCCGATCCAGGTCTCTTTAACAACCAAACACTTATTTCACACCGGATGGTTCTTTTACATTTTCAAAACTAATTTATAATTTGTATCAAAATATCATATTCTCAAAATTATATCAATTTCGAATCATATTTTCTTTTGAAATTATATCACATTTGAAATCATATCACTTCCGAATTCATATTTCCAAAAATAGATTAAATCCTCATTTAAATCATCATATTACTCAAATATGTCATTTTAATCCCTACTTATGTTATGGCATCATTTAATCGTATTCTACTTAACAATCAAGAATTTTGAATATAAAAATTCCATTATACAGAACCTGAAATTTAGAAAATAGTTTACATAGTTTAAAATAGTTTTAAAAATAGTCGAAGATAGTTAAAATAGATTAAAGCAGATTAATATAGTTAAAATAGATTAAAATGGATTATAGTAGTTTAAATAAATTAATATAATTTAAAATAAATTAAAATAGCTTAATATAGTTTAAAATAGATTAAATAGATTTAAAATAGATTAAAATGGGTTAAAAAAATTTAAATAGATTTAAAATAGATTAAAATACTTTAGAATTTCGATTTAAACCAATTTCCAGTTCGAACCTTCAAAATTGGATTTTCAAAGTAATTCAATTTATATAAATCAATTTTCTTCAAAATATCATTTAATCCAATTCAAGTTTTAAGCATTTTAAAATTGTTTAATTTAACCAATCCGGTGTCCGTATATAATTTTCTACCCTATGGTCAAGTGATACGGCTATTTATCATTGCAATCCGCAAAAATTTAAATTTACCGGTATATATTATTTCAACCCGCAATTTCGAATTTAATTACAAATCCATGAAATCGCTCCAGTATATAATTTCAACCCATAACGATTTCCCCTAATCTGTCAGATCGTTCGGATATGTATCATTTCAACCCATATGGAACTTGCAGTGTTATAACAGTATAAACATATAACATCTAGTCATCCAATATCAACAATCAAACATACATCACCATCACTATTCAATCATTCGATAAATAACATCAATTAACTGATTATCATCTACAAGTATTCAATTGACAATTAAACTCAATATCAAATTAAATGATGATTAAATGCAATAAAAGTCATATTTAACTGGAATGACAATTTAAATATACCAAACATCAACCAATCAATTTCTAATTACACCATAAATTTAAATTAACTAACATAAGATAATTTAGTAGTTGTGAGTGGGTTAAAACATCCACCTTTGATTTATAGTCAATTTATATCTTATAAAAGCCTAAAACTCCAATAGAAGAAATCGTACGTGAATCGAAGTTTATATGCAAAACATTTTAATGTTATAATAAATATTATCAGAGTAACAATTGGTATAAGTTTAAGTAAAAAAATAAACAAATTTTAATACTTACGTTTTTCTTAAGATAAGGCTTCAGGCAAAGATGGAAGAACAAACTAAGATGAGGGCAGGACATGTAGGAAAAATGAAAAAAAATGAAACTCATGTTTCATGAAAGAAAGCTTTTGAGTTTGAAAGTTTACATCAAAATGATTTGGAAAAATAAAGATTTGAAATGAAGATCTAAACATAGGAAATGAAGCGGCGACAAGAAAAATAAAGGAACAATTTAAAAAACGTGAACAATGTGCCGATGAGATTATAACTTCAGTAAAGAATAATTTGAACTAAATGAATATGAAGTGTCAAGAGAAACAAAACATAAAAGAAGAAATAAAGTGGCAGGTTATTTAATAATAAAGAAATGAAGGTGGAGGGACAAAAATGAATGTCACGTTTCTAAAATGAAGGCTTTGGAAAATATAGGCTACCAAAAAAAAATGAGGTTGTGGAAGATAAGTATAGGAAAATAAAATGAAAAGAAATGAAGTGGCTGTAGAAATATGAAATGAGATGGAGAAAACAACGAACTCATAATTTTTCTTCGGACCTTTGGAATTCAAATTTCAAACTTATGTCTCCTCTTTATTACTTTCCTTAACTCCCATAAACTCACAGTTGCACCTATTTAATTTTACGTTTTAATGAAAGGTATACAAATTTATGTAACTAATTAAGACAATATACAACATTTAGAACCTTTCATTTCTCTCTTTGTGATTAATTTGAGAATTTAAACAAACATGTTAACATTTTAATTAAACATTTTACTAGGAATGGATTAACATACATTAAACAAATATGACAGCATAAATGTGGTAATATAAATAGGCGTATAATATATATGCGTGTGTGTACATCATTATCTCCACTTATAGTTTACATTTATAAATAAAAGGTATACTGCTAATCCATGTAAGGAGGCAATGATTGTAAGAGTAAATTAGAAGAGCGAAGATGAAAAGGTAAGTTATGTTGCAATTAAAATCTAATCAAGTCTAAGTGAAAAGGAAATAGTAAAGTGTAAATCTACTCTACCCCTTTACAATCTCCTGTTAACATTTAATTTATAACCATATGAGATTTCAAACCTAAATAATCCTTTTTTATAACTAGATATGAAACCTAAGTTTATATTTAGTTACAAACATACATGCAGTAAACCAACACTAAAGTTTGAAACATAAACTGAATTAATTGGAAATAAATCACCCATAGTTTTTTTTGAATATCGTCTACAATTAACGTCTTCTCTCTTTTTAATAAAAAGGTTCCAATCGCATTAATTTCCATTGTTTCTAAGTTAAATTTTAAAAGATAAATGAGACAATTCAATTCCCTTTTATAATAATTTAACGTATTTATGGAATTATTGTACACAAACCAAAAGCTATTAATTTTTTATTAAATAATTGATTTCTTATTCCTATAACTAATCTGCAAGCTAAAATACATTTAAAACAAATAAACATATGTTTACTCCTTCACTAAACTTATTTATTTTTACTCTTTTATTTTTGATTTAAATGTTCTCATATTAAATCAGCTATTACCTTATGAATTTATTTAACATAAATTTTCATTTTAATTCACTCAACTCTATAGTTAACATCTTTTCATATATTAAATGCAATATTTCACTGCATTTAATTTCATTGATTTCCAAATTGATTTCAACGGATTAAATAATAAGATGATAAGTAAAACAATATTTACATTTAAGCAATTTAAACACATTTAGAAAAACACATTTATAAATATATTGCTTACAATAAAGGTTACTGAATCTACGTACCAAATAACTGGTTTCCTATTACATGCTAAAACCAACTAAATCAACTTACATTGATTTCTCTTTTTAATACAACGTTTAATTCTATTCCTTATCAACTTTCATTATTACCATTAATTGAAATTACTTAAAATAGTTGTCAATAACATTCAAACAACACTATTAAATTATATTATAATCAAAATTTTCCCATATATAGGTCATAAATTATGATTTCTTGCAATATTAATTTGCAAAATCCTAATTAATTTAATATTTTAATTATCGAAAATTATGGGTCGTTACAGTTTTAGGTCATGTTACTTCATAGCATGGCATCCCGATGAATCCTACTAATGTAGTGGCGATCCAAGATTGGAAAAGATCTAAGGACGCTATAAATGCGGGAAGTTTATTTGGATTATCATGTTACTATTGACGATTCATGACTTCTCGAAGGTAGCATCACTATTGACTAACTTGATGAAGAAGAATCAGACCTTTGTTTGGGACGTAACGTGTGAGTATGTGTTTGTGAGTCTGAGAGAGAAGTTGTCAAGTGCACCGGTGTTAGTCATTTCGGATGGGTATGTGGAGTTGATACGAGACACCGATGCATGTGGTACTACATTGGAACCGTATTGGTGTAGAGAGATAAAGTAGCCATTTAAGCTACTCGATGGCTGAAGCCACATGAGAAGAAGTACCTCACCCACGATTTGGATTTAGCGATGATAGTATTCGCATTAAATATATGAAGGCATTACTTTCTAGAAGAAAGGTTCAAGTTGTTCACTTACTGTAAACCATTGAAATAACTTTTTTCATCTAAGTATCTTAACCCTTGATAACAATGATGGTTAGATTTCTTAGCTTCCCATGACTTTGACATTTCCCATACGTCTGATAATGGAAATGTTGTTGTATATGCATTACGTAGGAGATTTTCCAACTTTGAAGCTATGTTCCTTAAGTGGATGTAGTTGGAGTATATAGATGGCTATGACTTTCGACCAAGATATAAGCTAGAACCAGAGATATCGGTGAGCTTGATTATTAGTCCTACTATGATATTGAAGATTGGCAATAGTCTGAGGAAAGGTGTTGACTAATTGAAATGATGACTAAGCTAGAGTCTGGAGTAGAGTCTGAGAATATAAAGCAATATGGACTCAACGCATATGGTTGGCTTTGTAAGGATATTAGATTGTATGCACTCGATGTCGATTGACTTAGGGATGAGGTGCTACGAGAATGCCCTCATTAAAGATTGACTATCCATCTCAGAGGCAATGAAATGTACCATGATATGAAGCAGACATTTTATTGGGAAGGGATGAGAAGGATGTCTAGGCATTTATTTTGAAGTGCATGAATTTTTTCAACTAGTTATGGCTGAGCAGAAGAAGCTAAGTGGTCTATTACAACTACTTAAGATTCCTCACTAGAAGTGGAAACGTATGCGATGGACTTTATTGATGGTTTACCGAGTGCTAGAAGACAACATAATAGCTTCTAGGTCAAAGTTGATAGATTGACGATGTAACGTCCCGCCTTTTCGCACGATTTAAACAGACACACGTGCCAATTCAAACCATACGGAAGGACGGATTGTTATGGGGTAAATAAGAAAAACAGAGAAGGAAAAAACAAAATAGAATCTCACAGCGGAAGGATAAAATATAATAATAAAATATACAGTTTATAAAACTGTTTTCAAAACATTTGATTCTTCTTTATACAATTAAATATCAGAGTTCACATACCAATAATATCAATGCAGCGGAATACAGTGTAGTGGAATAAAATAGTAGATAGTAATACTACAAATCTTCATCTTCGTCCTCCAGAGCTAAAACTTCAAATCCTGAAACGCTCGGACTGGCCCGAGCGAATTGAAAAGACAAAACACTCGAGTCAGAACTAAAAGATCTTATGTAAGTTAAATTAACTGAGATAAATATGAGTGTAGTAACTCAAGAGATGCTCGAGATTTACATCTCCTAAGGATCCGTTAAACTATTTACTATGTAGTATATTGCGCTATTATAATAGTGTCTAATTGTAAAATAAATTTACTTTTTAATAGCGTTAAGGGGTTACCTATATAGCCCTTAACACGGAATATATTCCCATAGTCTATAGAGTACCGTAATCTCCCCCGTACTGGGCGTCGTCAGAGGGCACTCCATAGGTATGGTACAAAACAAAAACTCATAGTAAAGGCTCGGTATGGTAGGTGACACAGCACAACTAGGCAATGCCAGGGTAGATATACCAATTGCTATCCGGGCTGGTGGAAACGCGTAGCCGCAGTTACCGCCCACCTCGAACAAACTCCCCCAAAATCAAAAATAGAAGTGGCCATTGAATCAATCCAAAGTCAAAGTATAATATCGAAGAGGAGCGTCCGATCAGAGGAATGACCTCATTGGCATGAGAATCGCTCCTGTTTTAGCCACCTTATGCCAACTCACGGGAGTTGGGTCCACGTATTTACCTTACAGGAAACGTCGCCACCACCTACTTCATTCTGGAATCTCCACCGCGTACACGGTTAGTCAAAGTGGTTTCGGTATCGACAGAGAGTATGTCCATATCCGACCCCGGTCTCTTTGCCAACCCATCATTATTAAAACACCGCGGTCATTTAAAAATAGTTTATACTTTAAAACTAGAATAAAATTTTCCATTTCAAAACTATGAATACGATATCAATTTAAACCCAAAACAATAAGATATCATTTTATCTCAAATATAATTCTTTTCCAAAATCATGCCGGTTTAAAATTTAAAATATCTGGAAACCAAATATTTGAAATATACTTTCAAAGCATAATATTTGGAAATTCAAAATTTTAAAACCATAACTTCTAAAACTTGAATGGTTTGGATATTCAACGAATGTAAAATAAATGGTTTAACTTTAAAGTTACTTTGTAAAGAAAAATAATTTCCATGGCTTTTCAAATATATTTCTTTATTTAAAGTTTAAACCATAATTTAAATATCACTTCAAGTTCCAAAAACCCCTTTAATTTCTATATATATATATATATATATATATATATATCCATTTGGAGTATTAATATTTCAAAACTAAAGTTGGATTTTCTTCTTTCAACAATTAATATTCTATTATTTAGTCTTGAATATTCATATAAATTCCATAAATAAAACTCCAATTTCTAGCAATTAAATATTTTCTCAAATTTACTTTATACTAGAATTTTCATTTTTAATTCATCTTGGAAAATCCAGTTATAAATATCATACCTTAAAATTTCCAAACTTAAATATATAAGATAAATTTCCAAATTCCATTTTCTCAATTTTTCATTTTTATTCAACAGGTTTATACACAACTTAATTTTCAAAAATTTAACTTCATATGTATATATATCGAAGAATAATATTTTATAAAATATCAAAATCAATTTTTTTATAAACCGTATCCCATCCAAACCATAGAAATCACTTTAAAATAATTTATATATAGACCACGGTGCCTGTATATAATTTTCTATCCTATGGTCAAGTGATACGGATATTTATCATTTCAATCCGCAATTTAAAAATAAAATTTTGCGGTTGTATATCATTTCAAACCACAATCCCGAATGAAACGAAAAATGCATGATAACTTGCAGTTTAATGATATAAAATAAAACATCCATTCATCAACATCATCCATCATCCAAATCACAATCATCATCCAATAATAATTCAACATCAATATATATCTGATAATATATATCAGGTAATAACTGGCGGTTATATTCAAAAATAAATTTAATCAACTATTAAACTAACAGTTTATATTTAGTAATAAATTTTATAACTGTTTACTAGCAGTTCCTATGCAAATAAATAAATTCTAACTGTCAATTAATATGCAATAAATAAAATAAATTAACAGTTAAATTTAATAACGCGATTTAGCAAATATGATGAACAAAACATGCCAAACAGTTATAAATAAATTTCTACTCATATCTAAAATAAATTTAACAAACATAAAAATTTTAGAAATTGTGAGTGGGTTAAAACACTCACATTTTGAATTTAAATCGAATTTAAATCCGATTTAAACTCAAAAATTCGACGGCCTCCAAATCAATCCAAACCAGCGTCAACAGATCCGAAATTTAATTACGATCCTAACGAAAAAAACTCGTGTGAAACGGAGTTCGTATGTGAAAGTTATCACAATTAAACGATTTGCAATTGAAATTAAAAATAAACAAAACAAAAATAAAATACCGTGCCACATCCACTCTTCCCTCATGAAAAACGCGTATGCTTCTTTTTGATTGCTAACTTTGTTCCGTAATTTTTCTTTTATTTCGATTTACTTTAATTTTCCTCCTTATTATATGAAAGTATGTATTTTTAAAAGGTTTGAAAGAAAAAAGAAGATTTGAAAAAGAAGAATTGAAAAAAAAAAATGATTAAAATAAGAACTGTAAACGGAAGAGAAGATCTAGATTTGAAAAGAAAGAAGAAAGTTTGAAATAGAAGTAAATTTGAAGAAGAAGAAGAATATTTGAAGAGAAAGGAAAAATTAAAATGAGAGACAATAAGGAGCTTTGAGAAAAACAAGAAAAAGTAGAAGAAGAAGAAGAAGAAGAAGAAGAAGAAGAGTAGCATGGAGGCTAGGGTTAGAGTTAGGAGAAACAAAATGTAAAAGAAGAATAAGATGTAGATTATTTATAATTAGGAAATGAATGTGGAGGGACAGAAATAAATGTAACGCTTTATTTTTTAAAGCTTCAGGCACTAATAATGCATAAGGAAATGTACGTAAGAATGGAAAAGTTTGCAAACGAAAGTTAGATTTTGTATACGTAAAAATGAGGTGGCAAAAAAATAAATATAATCTAAAAGTCTATGCTCAGGTATTAAACGGAGGAAAAAAAAAGAAACGAATCAACTATTAAAAATAAGGTAACTGTTTTAAAATATTCATGCAACAATTAAAATAAAGAAATAAAAATGAAGGGACCATGTACCTTGCACAACCTTTAATTTATTTTTTTATTTTTTTTTGTAACGTAACCAAATTAACTTCATTAACTCAATTAATATTCAAATTTGTACGCATTTGGTTTTTATCTACGCAAAATAAAATATTTATTCTTACCTTAAAAATGAAAACGTTCAATTTTGATTTCTCAAAATGATCTTTTATTTCCATCAAAACACCCTTTTTGTTTAACGCAAAACGTGCGTTTCTTTTATTAAATATATTAATTGCAATCAACGTTTCCTTTCCTTTTTATTGAAATATTTGAATTACATTGACTGCAGTTACTTACAAAGTTAAAATTTTAAAACAGACAATTAAAATGGATAAAAATATAGAACAATTGTTTATTTAAACACGTTTATAAATTTATTGTTTATACACAAGAGTAATAAATAGATTATTTTTCTATTCTTGTAATCAGTCTGTAAGCTAAAACATAGTTCAAATCATATATTCCTTTCTTTAAAATCAATCTTTCTATTTTTTATTTTAATGAAATTAAACCTACATTTACAAATGAAACATTCATTTTATCGTTAAAAATCCAAATTTACAACATTAAGTTTTAAATTTTCAATTTATCCAGTGATTAAACTTAATTGCCCATGAAATTCATTTATTTGGTTTTTAAATTCTTTATTCACTCCATTATCACCAAGTAGATAAATTAACATTGGTTAATGGTCAATATATTGTTATCCTAAATTTTCAACTTACTCCATTAACGTAGTATTTAACATTTTATTCCCATTTAGTTGAAATAACCCTCTTTCCAAAATTTTACTTCAAATAAATAAGTAGCTCTTTGTATTTCTAAATCAATTACAATAGTTTAACAAATTGAAAGTTAATTGAAAGTTGCTAAATTTATCGATTTCAGAATTTCCCTTAATTTCATACACGTTCAGAAATTATCTATTTAATTAAATTAACAAATCTTTATTTTCAATTAGATGAATTAAATGTTGGATTCACACTATTTCATTCATATTTCCCGTTTCACTTTTATCCGTATTAACTATTTTATTTTCTCTTATTGTGAATAACTAACATAATTCACTATATAACGTCAGTTTATTTCCTTGCATTAACATACCCCTATTTACACTGATTAGAATAAATTACATTCCTAAGTGCACTCCTATCAATTAAATGTATAAATTAAGGTTCTTTTTTTTATAATATACTTCACTCACTATAAAAAATTTACACACTAAATTTACTTTCAATTAATTACTTACATTCTATAACTTACTTTACATATTTTCCGCATTAATTATCTTAATTATCAAAAGTTCAACTTATTCCCCAAAAATTGTCATCTCATAGTTACAACCTACATTGGTTGGTATTTATTCCATTCATCTCTTTAGTTATAGCGTAAATTTCTCATTAATACACATTAGAGTCCATTTAATTTCAACTGCCTCCTAATTTCCATTTATAAGTCTTAACACCCTATATTTTGACAACTTCTAATCATGGTATTACTTCTCATATTATATGTACCCTTTATTTAGTGTATTAACATTTATTTCAATTCAAATTTCATCAACCAAATTAAACATGTAACCTATAACTATTTCCCAAGATATTGCACCCATTGTCATATTCTGAATGGAGTTAGCATTTAATCTTAAAATTCATCTAAATTTTATATTAAGACAATATTTAATTCTCCTTGATAATATTAAATCCCCAATGGAATCAATATATCCCACTATACATACTTTACGTGTAAAACTCTTAATTTTTCAATTTCACTTATTTCCCAAATCCAAATAGTTACCTAACATAAATCTATGCTTTAATTATATTCACGTTCACCCTTCCGTTATTCTCAAATAAATTACCTAGTAACGTTCATATAAATAAATGCTATGTCAGTTTCCTATTCTATTGCGAAATTATATTTATTCATTACTGCATAACTTCATTTATTTCATTCTTATTACTTTAATTAATAGTTAAAGTAACGCTTATCAATACGCGTCAAATTATTTACAATTTACAAAGTTTTGACAAATTGACCAATTTAGTAGGTAATACATACTATAATTATTATACTCATAAATTAATACTTAACTACTCTAATACCTTACATATACTTTCTATCTTCACATTCTATTCAGGTACAATACTTACACCAATTTATTTAATGAAAATTTATTCATTTTACAAACAAGGCTCAAATTACCATTTGTTCAATTATCGTTCATTTCAATATAAATTTATCACTCTTTATTTATTTCTACTAAATTTTAATTTCAAAATTCTATTAAATAACTAAATTAAATCGTCTAAATATCGGGTCGTTACACTCTCCCCCACTCAAAACTTTTCGTCCCCGAAAAGGAGAAAGAAGGGAAAAGAAGGATTTAGAATCTACATATCTTATTCAAAACATTACCTTAAATTTACAATATCTGTTACTCTTCTTAAAATATACAAATTTACAACATTATCTTTTTATACTTAAATTTATTAGAGTTTGGAGAACATTTCAAAATATTTCTAAGTAGTTTCAATCCCTAACAACAAATCAATACACAACCATCCATTTCACGAACAGCATATACATCCAAAACAAACAACCATTCAATCAAACAAACAAATGGTCGTTCAGGTTCAAAACCTTTAAATTATACGGAATGAAGAATAAACTACTAGCGCATCCTTTACTCAATAGTCTTAGATAAAACTAAGTAGATTATTCATTCACCCAAATCCAATTTTAAGGTATCCTTGCCCAAACAACCATCAACTAAACACAAATCCAAACAATAATCAAATTAACTTATATAAATTCACCTCGTACTTTAGTTGTTTGATTTCCTTTCTTTTATTCAAACCAAATAATTTTTCCTTTTATAATTTACATTTATTTGTGGCAACTTCAAATTTTATCTTCTCGTTCAGTGGTTGTTTCTTACAATTATTCATTTTTGCTTAATCGGGTCATGTAAGTTTCTTTTATTTGTATTATATTTAATGCATTTCTCAATTTCAATCATTCATTCTATGCTTACATTTATATTATATTTAATTATAGCAACCCTTTTTATTACACTTAAATTCTTAACCTTATAACATCCATTCTTATAGGTAAAGGATTTTATTAATTCTTTGACTAGGGTTTGCAGTCATTTATTTATGTTACCTACTTTCCATTATATTCAACTAGTAGCATTTATATAATACTTAAGTTTATAACCCTACACATCAATCCTTATTTATTAAAGAATTTCATTTTATTTACTTAAGTTTTAAAATCACCTATTTATAATACTTACCTCTAATTTTGGTAAAATTTCAATTTATAACCTAAGTCTATAACATTAAATTCTCATTTATAATAGCAATTCATTTAATACTTCATTATTTCCAAAATTTCTACTTGTATAATATTCTATTCCAATTTCTTATTTAACATTTCAACCTTTAATATTTGGTAAGTTATATATGTTAAAGAGAATGCAATTGAACTTATACAAGTTTATCTCAATTCTTTTAATTCATTCATTGTTCAATAAATCTTTACTTTTTTTTTCTTATAAGTTAAAATTTTAACTTCCTTTATAACATAGCATTTAAGTCTCTTATTTTATTTAGGGTTTCAATTATTAATTAAATTCTGTTTCACTACCATAATTGAAACAATTAATTAATGGAAATTTAGAATTAAATACCGGGTTAAATTTCAATAGATAAGTATATTCTTATAACTTATATACCTCTAATTCTATTTAAAAAAATTAAAATTTAGATATTTCAAAATAAATCTGTAGTAGAATTTACTACAGTGGCATTTCCCCTTCGAAACTCGAAAATGAAAGTCGATGATGCGGCCATCACCGAAATTATTTTCCAGCGACAGAGAGGAAAGTACGAAACTTATCTTCTCCAAAATCTTCTTTAAAACAATTCTTCCGAATTATACTAAATATTTATATAAGAAAATACTTATAAATAATTTTTATATTTCATAAATCCTTTGAAAGCAAATTTTCAAAAACCCTGGACTTAAGTTCTAAAATTTCCAAATTCCATTGATGTTAATTTCATTTTTTCTTATTATTTATAAATTTTATTCCTAACAACCAATCTATCGCAACCAAATATAGATATCATTTGAAAAAAAATTATTTTATATATAGAAAATATAATAGGCAAAATTATTTCATTCACCTATATTAAAAACAAATATTATATCGGTCTGTCCTATTAAGTGTTTAGAAATCCCTATTGATGTCATAGCGTCCCATGCACCAATCAGAATTTATAAATACAAAACGGAACAAATTAACACAATATCAAAATCTTTTTATACCACTAACAAATACGCCCTCTCATATATATACACTCAATGACTCCCATAGGGTATTACTACCCTATTAACAAAGAGTCAAACCCCACAAAGCCAAGGTTTGTTGCTAAACCAAAGCTCTGATACCAAATGTAACGTCCCATTCAAACAGACACACGTGCCAATTCAAACCATACGGAAGGACGGATTGTTATGGGGTAAATAAGAAAAACAGAGAAGGAAAAAACAAAATAGAATCTCACAGCGGAAGGATAAAATATAATAATAAAATATACAGTTTATAAAACTGTTTTCAAAACATTTGATTCTTCTTTATACAATTAAATATCAGAGTTCACATACCAATAATATCAATGCAGCGGAATACAGTGTAGTGGAATAAAATAGTAGATAGTAATACTACAAATCTTCATCTTCGTCCTCCAGAGCTAAAACTTCAAATCCTGAAACGTTCGGACTGACCCGAGCGAATTGAAAAGACAAAACACTCGAGTCAGAACTAAAAGATCTTATGTAAGTTAAATTAACTGAGATAAATATGAGTGTAGTAACTCAAGAGATGCTCGGGATTTACATCTCCTAAGGATCCGTTAAACTATTTACTATGTAGTATATTGCGCTATTATAATAGTGTCTAATTGTAAAATAAACTTACTTTTTAATAGCGTTAAGGGGTTACCCATATAGCCCTTAACACAGAATATATTCCCATAGTCTATACAGTACCGTAATCTCCCCCGTACTGGGCGTCGTCAGAGGGCACTCCATAGGTATGGTACAAAACAAAAACTCATAGTAAAGGCTCGGTATGGTAGGTGACACGGCACAACTAGGCAATGCCAGGGTAGATATACCAATTGCTATCCGGGCTGGTGGAAACGCGTAGCCGTAGTTACCGTCCATCTCGAACAAACTCCCCCAAAATCAAAAATAGAAGTGGCCACTGAATCAATCCAAAGTCAAAGTATAATATCGAAGAGGAGCGTCCGATCAGAGGTATGACCTCATTGGCCCGAGAATCACTCCTGTTTTAGCCACCTTATGCCAACTCACGGGAGTCGGGTCCACGTATTTACCTTACAGGAAACGTCGCCACCACCTACTTCATTCTGGAATCTCCACCGCGTACACGGTTAGTCAAAGTGGTTTCGGTATCGACAGAGAGTATGTCCATATCCGATCCCGGTCTCTTTGCCAACCCATCGTTATTAAAACACCGCGGTCATTTAAAAATAGTTTATACTTTAAAACCAGAATAAAATTTTCCATTTAAAAACTATGAATACGATATCAATTTAAACCCAAAACAATAAGATATCATTTTATCTCAAATATAATTCTTTTCCAAAATCATGCTGGTTTAAAATTTAAAATATCTGGAAACCAAATATTTGAAATATACTTTCAAAGCATAATATTTGGAAATTCAAAATTTTAAAACCATAACTTCTAAAACTTGAATGGTTTGGATATTCAACGAATGTAAAATAAATGGTTTAACTTTAAAGTTACTTTGTAAAGAAAAATAATTTCCATGGCTTTTCAAATATATTTCTTTATTTAAAGTTTAAACCATAATTTAAATATCACTTCAAGTTCCAAAAACCCCTTTAATTTCTATATATATATATATATATATATATATATATATATATATATCCATTTGGAGTATTAATATTTCAAAACTAAAGTTGGATTTTCTTCTTTCAACAATTAATATTCTATTATTTAGTCTTGAATATTCATATAAATTCCATAAATAAAACTCCAATTTCTAGCAATTAAATATTTTCTCAAATTTACTTTATACTAGAATTTTCATTTTTAATTCATCTTGGAAAATCCAGTTATAAATATCATACCTTAAAATTTCCAAACTTAAACATATAAGATAAATTTCCAAATTCCATTTTCTCAATTTTTCATTTTTATTCAACAGGTTTATACACAACTTAATTTTCAAAAATTTAACTTCATATGTATATATATCGAAGAATAATATTTTATAAAATATCAAAATCAATTTTTTTATAAACCGTATCCCATCCAAACCATAGAAATCACTTTAAAATAATTTATATATAGACCACGGTGCCTGTATATAATTTTCTATCCTATGGTCAAGTGATACGGATATTTATCATTTCAATCCGCAATTTAAAAATAAAATTTTGCGGTTGTATATCATTTCAAACCACAATCCCGAATGAAACGAAAAATGCATGATAACTTGCAGTTTAATGATATAAAATAAAACATCCATTCATCAACATCATCCATCATCCAAATCACAATCATCATCCGATAATAATTCAATATCAATATATATCTGATAATATATATCAGGTAATAACTGGCGGTTATATTCAAAAATAAATTTAATCAACTATTAAACTAACAGTTTATATTTAGTAATAAATTTTATAACTGTTTACTAGCAGTTCCTATGCAAATAAATAAATTCTAACTGTCAATTAATATGCAATAAATAAAATAAATTAACAGTTAAATTAAATAACGCGATTTAGCAAATATGATGAACAAAACATGCCAAACAGTTATAAATAAATATCTACTCATATCTAAAATAAATTTAACAAACATAAAACTTTTAGAAGTTGTGAGTGGGTTAAAACACTCACCTTTTGAATTTAAATCAAATTTAAATCCGATTTAAACTCAAAAATACGACGGCCTCCAAATCAATCCAAACCAGCGTCAACAGATCCGAAATTTAATTACGATCCAAACAAAAAAATCTCTTGTGAAACGGAGTTCGTATGTGAAAGTTATCATAATTAAACGATTTGCAATTGAAATTAAAAATAAACAAAACAAAAATAAAATACCGTGCCACATCCACTCTTCCCTCGTGAAAAACGCGTATGCTTCTTCTTGATTGCTAACTTTGTTCCGTAATTTTTCTTTTATTTCGATTTACTTTAATTTTCCTCCTTATTATATGAAAGTATGTATTTTTGAAAGGTTTGAAAGAAAAAAGAAGATTTGAAAAAGAAGAATTGAAAAAAAAATGATTAAAATAAGAACTGTAAACGGAAGAGAAGATCTAGATTTGAAAAGAAAGAAGAAAGTTTGAAATAGAAGTAAATTTGAAGAAGAAGAAGAATATTTGAAGAGAAAGGAAAAATTAAAATGAGAGACAATAAGGAGCTTTGAGAAAAACAAGAAAAAAAGAAGAAGAAGAAGAAGAAGAAGAAGAAGAAGAAGAAGAAGAAGAGTAGCATGGAGGCTAGGGTTAGAGTTAGGAGAAACAAAATGTAAAAGAAGAATAAGATGTAGGTTATTTATAATTAGGAAATGAATGTGGAGGGACAGAAATAAATGTAACGCTTTATTTTTTAAAGCTTCAGGCACTAATAATGCATAAGGAAATGTACGTAAGAATGGAAAAGTTTGCAAACGAAAGTTAGATTTTGTATACGTAAAAATGAGGTGGCAAAAAAATAAATATAATCTAAAAGTCTATGCTCAGGTATTAAACGGAGAAAAAAAAAAGAAACGAATCAACTATTAAAAATAAGGTAACTGTTTTAAAATGTTCATGCAACAATTAAAATAAAGAAATAAAAACGAAGGGACCGTGTACCTTGCACAACCTTTATTTTTTTTATTTTTTTTTGTAACGTAACCAAATTAACTTCATCAACTCAATTAATATTCAAATTTGTACGCATTTAGGTTTTTATCTACGCATAATAAAATATTTATACTTACCTTAAAAATGAAAACGTTCAATTTTGATTTCTCAAAATGATCTTTTATTTCCATCAAAACACCTTTTTTGTTTAACGCCAAACGTGCGTTTCTTTTATTAAATATATTAATTGCAATCAACGTTTCCTTTCCTTTTTATTGAAATATTTGAATTACATTAACTGCAGTTACTTACAAAGTTAAAATTTTAAAATAGACAATTAAAATGGATAAAAATATAGAACAATTGTTTATTTAAACACGTTTATAAATTTATTGTTTATACACAAGAGTAATAAATAGATTATTTTTCTATTCTTGTAATCAGTCTGTAAGCTAAAACATAGTTCAAATCATATATTCCTTTCTTTAAAATCAATCTTTCTATTCTTTATTTTAATGAAATTAAACCTACATTTACAAATGAAACATTCATTTTATCGTTAAAAATCCAAATTTACAACATTAAGTTTTAAATTTTCAATTTATCCAGTGATTAAACTTAATTGCCCATGAAATTCATTTATTTGGGTTTTAAATTCTTTATTCACTCCATTATCACCAGTAGATAAATTAACATTGGTTAATGGTCAATATATTGTTATCCTAAATTTTCAACTTACTCCATTAACGTAGTATTTAACATTTTATTCCCATTTAGTTGAAATAACCCTCTTTCCAAAATTTTACTTCAAATAAATAAGCAGCTCTTTATATTTCTAAATCAATTACAATAGTTTAACAAATTGAAAGTTAATTGAAAGTTGCTAAATTTATCAATTTCAGAATTTCCCTTAATTTCATACACGTTCAGAAATTATCTATTTAATTAAATTAACAAATCTTTATTTTCAATTAGATGAATTAAATGTTGGATTCACACTATTGCATTCATATTTCCCGTTTCACTTTTATCCGTATTAACTATTTCATTTTCTCTTATTGTGAATAACTAACATAATTCACTATATAACGTCAGTTTATTCCTTGCATTAACATACCCCTATTTACACTGATTAGAATAAATTACATTCCTAAGTGCACTCCTATCAATTAAATGTATAAATTAAGGTTCTTTTTTTTATAATATACTTCACTCACTATAAAAATTTTACACACTAAATTTACTTTCAATTAATTACTTACTTTACATATTTTCCGCATTAATTATCTTAATTATCAAAAGTTCAACTTATTCCCCAAAAATTGTCATCTCATAGTTACAACCTACATTGGTTGGTATTTATTCCATTCATCTCTTTAGTTATAGCGTAAATTTCTCATTAATACACATTAGAGTCCATTTAATTTCAACTTCCTCCTAATTTCCATTTATAAGTCTTAACACCCTATATTTTGACAACTTCTAATCATGGTATTACTTCTCATATTATATGTACCCTTTATTTAGTGTATTAACATTTATTTCAATTCAAATTTCATCAACCAAATTAAACATGTAACCTATAACTATTTCCCAAGATATTGCACCCATTGTCATATTCTGAATGGAGTTAGCATTTAATCTTAAAATTCATCTAAATTTTATATTAAGACAATATTTAATTCTCCTTGATAATATTAAATCCCCAATGGAATCAATATATCCCACTATACATACTTTACGTGTAAAACTCTTAATTTTTCAATTTCACTTATTTCCCAAATCCAAATAGTTACCTAACATAAATCTATGCTTATATTATATTCACGTTCACCCTTCCGTTATTCTCAAATAAATTACCTAGTAACGTTCATATAAATAAATGCTATGTCAGTTTCCTATTCTATTGCGATATTATATTTATTCATTACTGCATAACTTCATTTATTTCATTCTTATTACTTTAATTAATAGTTAAAGTAACGCTTATCAATACGCGTCAAATTATTTACAATTTACAAAGTTTTGATAAATTGACCAATTTAGTAGGTAATACATACTATAATTATTATACTCATAAATTAATACTTAACTACTCTAATACCTTACATATACTTTCTATCTTCACATTCTATTCAGGTACAATACTTACACCAATTTATTTAATGAAAATTTATTTGTTTTACAAATAAGGCTCAAATTACCATTTGTTCAATTATCGTTCATTTCAATATAAATTTATCACTCTTTATTTATTTCTACTAAATTTTAATTTCAAAATTCTATTAAATAACTAAATTAAATCGTCTAAATATCGGGTCGTTACAGACGAAAAACGCTGGATTCATACCTTTAGAATCAAATAGAATAATAACAATACTTGCTAAGTTGTATGTAAAATGGATTGTACGATTCCATGGTGTACCGAAGAACATTATGAGCCTCATAATCGAGAATCATTATTCATTAGCGGATTTTGAAAGAGCTTACAAGGGGTGTTGGGGACATAGCTACATTTGATTACAGCTTATCACCTGAATCATATATTAGAGATATCTTATAGACTTGCATACTTGACTTTGGTGGCTCATGAGATCATAATTTGCATTTAGTGGAGTACATATACAAAAATAGTCATCGGTCGAGCATTGGTATGGCACTGTTTAAGGCTTCATACTACTGACCAACAACACTCCTTTATATTGGTGGGAAGCAGGTGAGAAACTGATAATTGGGGTAGATAGGATAAGAGAGACAAGGTGTAGATTATGATTATTTGACAATGAATGAAGCCTACACTGGGCAGATAGAAGAGCAACGCTGATAAGAGAAAATGTAAAGAATATAGTTCAATTTGGTGATAAGGAGAAGTTGGCGCCAGGATTCGTTAGGTCCTTTTTCGATAGATAGGGTACCTTTTATATAGGGTCGATTTACCTTAAAAGATGGTAGTTATGCACAATGTATTCCATGTTTTACATATTAGAAAGTTTGTACGTGACGGGCCAGTCCAAAGCGGATCAAATAGGTAGTTTTGAAAAAAAAATCATATTTTGGATCATAATGGGCCTATGAAATCTAAATGGTTGTATTAGATCCAATCTAACTAATTTAAATAAAATATAATTTTGTTTAATTTTCCAATTTAATTAATTAATTTAATTAATTAATTTAATTAATAAATATTTTATATATCTTATGCATATATCATTATATACTCATATGTGTATAACATGCATGTGCGACATAAATATGTACGTAGTTAATGTATATCTATGTAGATGTTGGTATTTACATCTACAACATATACATTCACCGTTTATATACGCACTGATTGTCTTGAAATATTATTTAAAAATATTATATAAACTTAAATAATTTCAAATTTTTATTTTTATATTCAATAAAATGAAATTTTAATATGTAGATTATATTTTGACCAAATCAATAAAATTTAAATTTATCAAAAGTATTTAATTACAACTTATTAAAATAACTTGAAATTCAAATCTAGGTCTACAAAAAACCCCTAAAATTTCTTTAATTATTTAAAATAATTTTTTATTTATATTTTAAAATTATTTTTATTACCAAAATAATAATGATAATAATTTTGTTAAATACATAAACTATTTAAAATTGCATGAAAGACTTAATGTATGTGTTTCATAATAAAATATCAAAATGATATATATTTGTTTGTTTGTTTGTCTGTTTTGTTTTACGACCTTATAAAATTTTATTATTACTCTTACTATTATTATTGAGTCTACAACTATATATATATGTTTTATAATTAATAATTAAATACTTTTACAGTGGTATTTATATACACACACGCACGCGCACACACACAATAATACAAACATTGTTAATAGTTTTTAAAATATAACATGATAAAATTATATTAAAATGACTTCAGCAAAATAATGTTTTTATTTTCCAAAACTAAGTTATATATTGTATAATTTTACGAAGTATTTTAAAATATATGACATGCACATACACAAAAAAAATATATAATCTAAAATTGTAAAACGCGTTTTAAATTATTAAAAATCAATTTTAATATATATATATATATATATATATATATATATATAATATGGTCGAGTTAAAAAGGTTGTTTTTTAATTACAAAGATCTAAACAACAATATTAATTTACATAGATATTTCAACGATATTAATAACAGAAAATTATAAGGATAACAAATTTGCAACAATTGTTGTATGATATATCCATCACGAGATATATATATGATATAGATGTAGATGTATTTTTTACCTTAAAGAGGTAGCCTTTGAATGCACATCAATTGTGGGATCACCTAGATTTAGCTTGAATCGATCAATAGCCATAGCAATAATCGAATGTACCACCTGATCAATTTTATTTGATGTGATATGAGATCCAGGATTTTCAGCCATAAGGTAAGGGAGGTGAATGGTTTATCATAGAACAAGAGAGGAAGAATATAAAAAATAGTGAAGGGGTAGGCTTATTAAAATAGAGAAAGGGAAGGGGACAAGTTCTTCTTTTACTACTTCGTTTACCAGTTCCAGATCCTAATCTAGAATTTAAACAACCCAGTGCCCTCTCTCTCCCTAGCTTAGGCCAACCATGACAAGGGCATTTGAGCCAATGAAACGACAAAACCCAATTGGCAATTAGAGCCATTGAAATCGCATTTAAATGTGTATCAATACCGTATATTAGTACATACATACACACACACATACATGCACACACACAAATATACATATACATATACATACATATATATATATAACTTTTACATACACGTTGGGTTAATTACTAATGACATCTAGAAAATTACAAACAACACCCAACACATCAAATATGAGAATGTATAATATTCATTAATATTCATTAATTTAATCAATTCATATAAAATTAGATATCAACTAAATCATGTGGTATTTTAGAGAAATCATTAATATGGTCGTGCGATTCTTAGGTGTAAATTCAGTCAGTGATTAATATCGAGCTATTTAAATATTAACGTTCGCTAGTCATCTTAGCTAGTGGAATAACAGTTTGGTCAGATCTATCCCCTATACATCCTTTTTGGTAAAATCCAATTTTACATTTTAAGAGGTGCATTTTAGTAACGATTGTCACACTAATTTTCTTTGTCAATACCAAATCACTTTAAGACTTATTAAATTTGTTTTTAGTTTAATTTCCAATACCATCAACATTCAACTCGATTAGTCCTTAAATAAAGTCCTGGTTTCAATAATAATATTTGTTAATAATTGTACCGCTCTGGTCGGAGGCTTTGACTTTGAGTTAATTACAGATAAATGTGATGCTAACCTCGTATAACCGAGTAGACAAATCCTCTATCGAATGGTGTTTCTCTTCAATGTATTAACTCGGACCCAACTATAGTCATTCATGGGTGTCATGCCACTATTAAACAATAGTCAAAGTGTAGTTTCCATATTGAAGTTCAATAGTGTTCTGAATCAAGATAACTATAATATCATCACTTCAGGATTTCCTGTTTAACCTCATTTATTATTAATCAACAAAAAAATCTCGAGTGAATTATTCCATAATTATCCAATAACTATCAGTTCATAACCCCTAGGTGTCCCCTGCGGCCATGAGTAATACACTGTCGAACATTTATAGAGCGTTGCGTACTTTGGTCTCGACAGATGTATCGATATCTTATCTCGAAACATCTTGACCAAGAATATTTAAAATAATATTTTATGTCATTTTGTGATAATTTTCTCATGATTACATCTTCTAGTAATTATTATCACATAACATAAGATTTTTTCAATTAATATACTTTAAATTAATTACTTAATCATATCATAACATAATAAAGTATATAACAAAAATCAAATACCTTTATTGTGAACAATATTGGTTATAGAGTTTAATATATATAACAAATTATATAATTGCCCCAGGGCATAGTCCTAACTCTTTCATTAGGCATGATAGTTCCACCCGGTCAACTGGATGATGCTAAAGTCGAACCTGAAGCATCGAGACCTTGGAATCCTATAAAGTCCAGTAAAGTACGAAGCAACTTAGGAGGAAGGTAGTGAAGTTAGTAAAGGTTTGATAGAGTGAAAGCATAGGCGATAGCACTTGGGAAACCAATGAGAGCATTATGACCATTTATTCGGAGCTCTTTACTTGATAATATTCCATTTTTATCGTTAGCTTACACATATAATATTTTAGTTTTTCGAGTTTAGTACCTTGCATGCTAGGGTGTTATCATATATTCATTGCTTTCTTGTTCACATGATTGATTATTGTTATGCTTGTTTGATAGTTAGGCATGCTTAGTATCGATATTGTTTTAGTTATGTTTGTTTGGATGAAATTTTGGGGACGAAATTCTTAGAAGGGGATAATGTAATGACCCATATTTTACATGTTAGTGGATCATTAAAATGTTGTCTTCATCACCAAATTGTGTCCAAATTGGCTCTAACTTAAGGGTATGTTGAGTTTTGACATTTTTGAACCTTAAAATAAATTATGGTCGTTTTTTACCATGAAAACTTATAAGAGCTATAATCTTTTATAGAAGCCGAATTAGGGTCTGAATCTACTTTCAAATGAAAGATTTGATGGTTTATTGAGTGGACATAATATATTTTTAGCCTTACGATTTGGAAGATATCACCATTTTAAGTTGATGATTTTTGGACAAATTTAGCTAGACTTATCCTTGTAAAAACTCTCAATTTGTTTGATTTTAATTTAAATTATATATATTAATTTTGAATTATATTGGAAAAATATTATATTTTAATATAAGGGTCATAATAGTTTTTTATTTGATACTATTTGTACAATTATATGTTCGTATATTTGGTTTTAAAGGAACCAACGAGTGTTTAATAATATTAATATGATTTTAGATAATTTAACATATTTAATTTCTGTATTTAGTTTTAATTGGATATCAAATCCTAGTTATGCTTTCTGGATAACATAGAATTTTAAATTTGCAGTAACACTTTGGTTTATGAAGTTATTTCTCATAAATTTAGTTGTGACTTTATGTTACAAAGTTCATGTTAATATTTCTATATTTTGTAATTTATGTTAATTTAGTGGTATATGAAGTATTTAATAATGTTATAATAATATTGTTGATTAATCTGGCTATACATAAGATGTTTGGATGTCTTATGCAGATTGAGGTATTCCATGTAAATTCATCTTGATGAATATTTTTATATTGTATGTTATAGTTGCTAAATGAAAATTATCAGTTTTTGTATTGTTGGTATTGTCATACTTAGGTGAACATAGGGATTTTAACTATTATTTTCAAATATAGGGCTAGCGAGAATGCAGCATTGAAATTTGTGATACTGGAGATATACATAATGTTTTCTCACTGAACTTTTTCGTGTCTTAAGTATTATTTTAGTATATGGACATTGTACTTTTGTAGTACTAGACATGTTTCTTTTTTCTAAAAGGCATTTGGTTTTGCATACTCTATGTTACCAGTTCAATTGGAGATACACATTTTGTAGTACTAGACGTGTTTCTTTATAGTTTAGTATATTGGAGATATACATTTTGTTTTGTGGAAATGCAAGTAAACATATATAATGTCTAAGATTTATGGAAAACTGTTGTTTGATATGCTTCAATGGTATACATGCATCTAAACTTATAATATTAGATGGCTTTGTGCTTCACCTACTGCTTGAGTCTTCCTCACGTATGTTGTTACTATCTTTTCTGAGGCTTAGTCAAAATCTGATGAACTCTAGCTAGAAATTATATTATGTGTGGAATACTTGAAATCATGATGGAATTGCTTGAAAGTACTAGGCCAGTTCTATAGTTTCTCATACCATTAAAAATTAACTTTGTCTCAATGGAAAAGGCTTGAAATCTTTTAACAGACCCCTAATAATTTTTACAAGTAACTTTATCTAGCCGTCTTTGCTTTCAATTTACAATAACTTATGTGATTGCTTTGTTATGTTTTGGTGTAATTCTCCTATTAACAACATACACAAATGCATTTTTTAACTCTTAAATAAAGGGTTTAGTTCGATTGTTCTAGGCCCATGTTCATTTGAAGTTGTTTTGTTTCATTATGTTTGGACTTATAAAGAAGACCCTTTTGGATTTCGACCAAATGAAAGATATTCTTGATATAAAATTACAAAAATTTAGGAGTTTTGAATAAGATAATATACATTTCTAATCTTTATATCATATTTTCATCATCATTGTCTATCCGCATTTTTCATTTGCTACTATTGTTATTATTTAAGAAAGGACCTGGTTGAAAAAAGGAACAGTTTGATTGGGAAATATGGGCAGCGTATAGTTGGAAAATTGAGTTTTTTGTTTTGTATTGCCAATGTAAACTTATTCTATGTATTTATTTATTATTTTAGTTTATTTTATTTTACATTTGATCTTACAATTTTTGTATAGTTTTCTATGCAGCTACAGGTACAGTTACTGGACTGGATGGATTCTATCAATCTTGAGGATTTGAGTATCTATCACATTTTGTTTTGTTGTATATTTTATTATGGACCTTAATTACGTAGGTTTTTAGGGAGCATTTTATCTTTCTCTTACTTGTGCGGAGGGTTTTGCTACTACCAGGCTTGTTGGCAGCCCGTTTTTTAAGTGTGGGATAAAATTCATGAGTACTCTCCTTCTTGTGAGGATCACTCATTTTCCTCAAACAAATATTTTTTTGGACAGATTTAGTGGATAATTAGCCTAACACATAATTTATCCCATTAAGTGATTTTGGATTTGTGCTAACTACAAGTTAAGAACAATCTTAATTTGTAATATCACTTCCCAAAACATTTCCTAACATTCGTTAATCCATCTCCTATCAAAACCCCAACAAATCCTTACTAAATTAGGCCTAATTAAGCAATTGAGAGTAGAATAGCAAGATGATTAGCAAGGGATCATTTAATTACTATATTAGGTGCTTTTAAATTCGCGCATATACTATTCAATTCAGATCCACATTGGAATTAATTTCTTTTGATCGATTTAACATCAACAGGTGAATGCTCTATCATCTCACAGTCTTTTGTTGGTTATATATGTTAAAAATATGATTTTTAAACCATCTTTTAGGTTAAAAATACGGCCTTTGGCTGATTTGAAATGATAAATGATTCATAAATTAATTTAATTGGTTTTGAAATTACTTATATCCATGCTTGAATTGTTGTGTGAATGTTAGATTAGGATATGATTGTTATGATGATTGTGTGGATATAATGCTTGTTAACTTGTTTGTTTGTTTGAATGTATTTTTGCTTCTTTTTTTTAGTTGAAAACACTTATCGATAGCAAATTTGGAGATGAGATTATTCTATTAGAAAGGATCTTAAGCAGAGAAGTGGCCAGATGATGATTCATTCAAATGATTACATAAATGGTAAAAGATCCATAATGATAGAATAAAGTTTAAGGGATTTTTTCTAAAGAAACTAAAGTCGTATTGATGGAAAGACTGCATGCAGAACATAGTAGCGAATCAGATGGAGAACGATGCATAAAGTTAGAGAAATGACATAGCCAAAACTTTGTTAAGTCTAGATCAATCAGTACTGATTGATATGGATCGGTACTGAATGATATTTATAGGGCTAAAGTGAAAATTGCGCAAACCTTCATGGCTGAAATTGACTTAGGGCAAACATGAGGGATACGAGGACCGCTTTGGATCAAGAGAGCAAAAACACAGTGAAACTTCCTTTACCGATCGATCCAAAATAGGGAAAGGTGCCTAAATGGAGATTTGAAGCTAACTACGGGATACAAAAGCAAATACACACTGCTAACTTCGAACCAACTTAAGAAACACGAGAATAGGTTAATTGTAGACCACTGATTGATCACTGTACCACCAATCAATGATAATTTCTTTGGAGATCTTTGGCATGATGCAGAGGACCTCCATGATCGATCATAGGAAGATCCTGTGGTTGGACCTTGAGATGTTAAAAAAACATCGATCAATCAGGAACATAAGGTTGACGCGGGTTTGAACTGGGAAATTTGGAGTTTACTTTGGGGAAGACATGAGGAATTGATGACGTGCTTCAGCATTGACAATGAAAACTCTGGGAATTTTGTGAAGTAGCCAGAAACATTCCAAACTTCAATGACTCGACGATGTGAGTTGTTTGGGTCGAATGCTTCAAGAAGAAAATATTTGTAACATCTGTTGATGCTTCAAGGAGGCAAGTTAGACGGTGTGAACTTGTGAAGTGGAATGTATGATGTGTTCTACTATTGGGATATGTGCAAAGGGATCGTTGATAACTCAGAGTTTTTGACATATGCTCGTAAAGAGAGGGGTTATGTAAGGAATCCTACTAGGATTTTACAGTGTAATCCATGTATCCTGGACATTATTGATATGTAGGTCTAATTTCCTAGACGACGAAATGATGTGGATTCGAGCATTGATGAAACCGAGACTAAGAGTAATTTCTAACCGACGATGGAGTCATATGAGTTATTATATATCCAATGCACATAAGTGAGTGATGTAAGATTGCTCTATGGTTGGTATGTTTATTATTTTTTACTATGTATGTCATACGATGTAGGTACCATTGATGCTAGATGCCTATACATCTCACACTATACCTTAAGTAGAAGTGCACCCATATGATGGCAGTTTAACATATACTATTTATATTTATTAACTTATCGAATGCAAGAATAGGGTAGATATGATCCCATATACCTTTTTTTTCATATATATGATGTTATGTTTATATAACTATTTTGAGATGATAGATTATTCATACTAGGCTTTTGGCTGATCCAAGGATATTTGCATTGCTTCTTCTATTCTCACGTACTATTAAATGAGTAGATTAAGACTGAAGATATAAGATAGCACATAGAACTATGGGAAGGATGAGCAGGAAGCTTACGCTTTCAGATATCTACATTTAAAATCATTACATGTATATTTTATTGTGTTGTACCGTAGAGCTTTAGCAGTACTTATATATCTATTAGAGACAATTTCTTTTGAAGTTTATTTCAGTTGTATAAACTCCATTGCCACTATGCTTTGTAAAACTATGATGAATCCGATACATTCTGATTTATTTTGGTTGATTTAGTTATTTTACAATCTCATCTTTTTAATACATATTTACTATTATATGTTATCTATATGCTCTAAGATATACGATACGTTCTGCTTTGCATTATTGTTACCTTACTCTTGCCCCCTCAATATATCAGTTGGGTATTGATGCAAAGCATTGTTTATGGTATTAGATGTATATTTGGATACAGAGGTGTAGTATGGTCGTCACATAAAACGTAAGAAAATGACACATATGTTGATGAGAGGATAAGCAACGTTGAGGGATATAAAAGTGTAATTGAATTTGTTATTTTGAGAAGAATAAATGTAATCATGAAATTTCTCTTCCTCCACTCAGTTCTTCTCATAGCTTAATTCTTTCCTTCTCATAGTTCCTCCCATCCTCAACTTACTCCACCATGCCAAAATACAACCACAAAAATAGCTACTGCAGTAATTGAACCTTTGCATTTGGTATCGAGAGCACGTGTTAGTATTTTGTTAGCAAAATGAAACATAAATAGTTGTAGTTTAGCAAATGAATGAATGAATGTTAGTATTTTGTTAGCACGAATATTTGTAAATTTTTGTGAATGAATCATTATACTTGTAAACTCTTTTTGATGAATGAATAGCATGTTACTGCTTATTTAATTTGTTGAATGTAATTTTTGATATTGGTGATACAACTTGTTGTTTTGCTTTGTATTACCGTTGTGTGATGCTAATATTTGATTTATGTTAGCAAGTGTACATTGAAAAATAGTCTTAAATTCAATGGAGTGCTATCATAGTATAAGAACACAGCTTATATAGATTATATAAATCAGCAAACTATGATAAATAGTTACCATTTTTTCTTGTTTTTTTTATTCATCCATGTTGAAAATCAATGAACTATGCATGTAAAAATGTTAAGGAGGGCATAAAATAAGAGGACTCCATCAATTCGATAAGAATATACCGTATGATTTCAACAATATGATGCACTACAGTCGAATCTAAAACTTTATCCAAATTTTCGGGCCAGGCATATCGAAACAAATATGTTTTAGAAACATAAAGGCTAACATTAAATACGACAACACGTTATCGTAGTTTTTGTAGTCTGTCGATTCATCCTTATCGTATATATGTAAAAATTTTAAGGAGAACTTTAATTAAGGGGACTCCGAAAGTTCGACAAAAGTATATTGACTATTCTATTTTAGTTCGACTGGTGGCTACAAACTTGGGATTTTGAGTAGATTTTCAGCCTAGGCATACCAAAATATATTTATTATAGTATGTTTTTTCATTAAGGCCAAATAGAATTTTAAAAAAAAGGATGCCGTAATAGCTAAACATTTTTGATAAAACTACATCATACATATAAAAAACTATTAAGGGTGTGGTTCAATAAACGGGACTCCACTTCTTTGATGGGTACTTATCTACTGTTTTTAACTATGACTACAGTCATCTATCAAACTAGAAACTTTAAGTATATTTTTGGCCTAGGCTTATTGAAATACACATCTTAAATGTTGGAATAGAGCTGAGAAAAAAATGGTCGGACATTGTCGTATTTGATAAATAGTTTCGACAAGGTGCTACCAAATAGTGAAGAAAAATGATAAGGTGGACTTATATTAAAAGGGGCTTCACTTCATTAATGGGTTCTTGTCGTTTATTTATAAATTATGTAGCAACTGAAGGTCGAACCTAAAACATTTTGAGGATTATCGTTTTTCACTTATCAAAAATTTTGAAATATTATGGTATGGGTGTGTCGGACATCAATGATTTGACAGTGACATTAACAGTTAAGTTATACATATGACAGGACTTTTCAACAGACAAAATAAACTAAAATCGAGTAACAATCATAAGCCAATATTGAAAAATTCAACTAAAATCAAAGCGGAGCCGTACATGAAACGAAACATAGCCATAAAATACCATACAATAAATAAAAGTTACACCACCACACACAGTCAAACAACCAATAATTAGTCTTATACAAATAGTCAAATAACGCTCATACTACAACACTCTCACTTCCTCCCACAGGTAGATCTTTTTCTGCCTTCTTTTGTTATCGCTTTCACTTTCTTACCCTTAACCTTCTTCGCCGACTTGCAAGCTTTGGGTTGATGATCCAATACACATTCTCACCATACAAGTCAAGTTGTTCATCATCCTTAATACGCTTGATGTTCTCGAATGCATGCACCATGTAGACATAAGTGGTTTAGAATATTTAATGAAGTCGGAAATGTATCAGAGTCATCATTTACGAAATGATTGTAATAATTATGACTACACATTGATAAATTGTAGGTGCAAAGGTAAAGATTGTTGTACTTACAATGCAGAATGGAATTTGGCTTGATGCTCTAATAGCTGATTGTTTGGACCCAGTAATTTTTCATGATGAATTAGCAATAATAGGATGAGAAACAATCTTATACCACTTCATGTAATTAACATCACAGTCCCATGGATATTTGACTATTTTACTCATCAAGCTTTCAACTAGAACAATATTTTTCCATTCATTCCAATCAAATTAAACTAAATTAGAGTAAGCTCATTGAACGATTAAGATGAACTTTTCAACCACTTTGTTTGTGCATAAATAAAGATGCTGGGATTATTGAACATATCTAAGTTACCGTAGTCTCTATGGAAGATAAAATTCTATATTTTCAAAGCATGCTATAAGGCCATTGTACAACGCTTATTGTTGAAATCTACAAACATTTCTACTATCCTTGTAATAATCCCAAATTACCTTACGAGTTTCCAAATCATCAATCCTTTCACAAACACCAACCATACCATATGCAAAGATTACTACTAGGCACCCATGCAAAGAGATGTTACTCTATTTGCATCTTTCTGAACGTACACTGGCCAATGATGACTTCTTAGTTGGGGAAATGTTCGTAAATCCATACATAAAGCAATGTTTTACATTAATAATTATGAAAATCGTATTGTTACAATAAATGGCAATGAAGAAAATATGATAAACGGTATTTTATATTAGGTAAAGAGGATTACTTGCAATAACATCATACAACCTGTAATTGGTTGAACACTATTTCTTGTATTTTATCCTAAGTTATAGAAAAAGCAACTTAAACATGTAGTAGACCAAGTATAAGTATGAACTTGATGTAAATAAAAAAACATTATAAATAATGAATGGACACTTTGTTTCTAGATTTATCACCATTTACTGATGTACCAATGGTGTACAACAAATAACCAGTAGTATAATGTCTTTTACGCTCTTTGATATTAAACTCTTTTGGCCTAGGGTAATTTGTTCGTAATCACTTTAAATGTATCTTTTTCTCACCCCCAAACACATCGACGGCATGTTCTTTCTTCAATACAAGACATTTCTCCAACAAATCATAAACACTAACATATGAAATACCCCTCGATTCTACTAGCGGACCATTCACGGTTTTCCTCTTGGATAGAAGACCGGTGATGTAACATTCCTTATTCTGAAAACCAAAGACGGAAGTTCAGTGTGCCACAGTCACCTTGAAATTAATTTTTTGAGATAGAGATAAGATTGTTTATTCATTAAAAATAGTTTAAGTAGACAGAGCAGCAATTAAAAGCATTTAATGAATTTATTATTACAATTCCAAATTAGTTCATATAGTCATGCCCATGCAGGGGCCAAAAATATAATACACTCAAAGTTAATAGTGTCACGCCCTACATATGAAGATGCCAACATGAACACTTAATACAGCCGAAAAAAAATAAACATATATAACATCTAAGTCTTCTACTTCATCTTCAGAACTCTTTATTCGTTTTCTGAAAGCGACATGCCTGGATCCATAAACTCAATCTACTTAAATGAATACATGTGACTTTATGGGAAAAACAATGATAAAAATACAGATTAAACGTAAAGTCTGGTATGCACAATATATTACTCTAAACATAAAACATAGTGAGACTATGTATTTAAAGCACAGAACGGTTTTTCCCCTCACTATAAAACAACATTCAATTAACCACTTTAAACATAACCTAAAATATTATTTCATTCCTAAATCTTTTGCTATGCTATTTTAATTAGAATTGATAGCCACTTCATCTTATTTTCCATTTAATAATCATTCTCTTTTCTTTCCACAACCTAAAACATACTACTGTTGAGGCCTCAAGCCTTCTTATTCTAAGAGTTATAGGTTTAGCTTACGACCGCTAATAAGACCTTATGCATTCACTGCTTCTTTAATTCTACTAACTACACTATCGGTTTTGATCGTAACTTAGGCTTGACACCTTAGCTTTCGTGTTTTGGTTGCCAAACAGGACTTACGCCTATTCTTTCATGTTCCTGTTGCAACATAGGCCTTATACATACGTTTTCGTGTTTCGGTTGCCACATAGGCCTTACACTTATGCCTTTAGTTCTTGATTTCCATATAAGGCCTTACACTAACCTCGATTGTTCTTTGTTGCCACTTAGGCCTTACGCCAATGCTTTCGTACATCAGATGCCACCATATGAATTACTCCAACACTTTCGATCGTTGCTGCGACTTAGACCTTACACTAGTTTTTTCATATTTCAGTTGCCATACAGGCCTTGCACCTAAGATTTCGGTTCTTGACTGCCACATCAGGCCTTATGCCATCTACCAAATAATCTACCTAACTATTCACTTATTAGGCTTTATCCTTAGCTATTCATTGAGCTATTTAAAGTTCAACCATCTTCGACATACTATGCTACTTATTACATTATCAATAATATTCTAAGTACTAGTTTCGGCCACCTTAAGCCTTAACATAAATTTCCCCTAAAAAGTCATTTAATTCTATTGCTAACCTACTATCAAGAGCCAATCAGCTCTCGACAATTACTACCCTCGATCTCATCAAGGAAAATCTGACTTAGTTTAGTTTTGTTACGTTAACGCACAAAACCTTAACTTTGGGTTTTGGAGATCACCTCCTTTACCGATGAATTCTCTATTGCCCTCGTTTCCTCCTTCAATATATGGTCAACTCCCTCGGTTAATAAACCTGATTCATACTCAGAATTGGTTAACTTTTCACCTAAGTCTTAATGCTTAATGTGCAGGTTCAATTACTTTCAATTTGGCTCCATGCCTTTGGTACTACATCTTGGTACACATTAAAGCCTATCTATTGCACGTCCAATACTACTTTTACACGTATCGACTTCTCATTCATTCTGACTTCGTCCTTTTACAGTTATTTAGTACTTTTTTCACGTGTTCAACATATATTGTAGATCCGATCTATTGACCAATTATTAAATACTTTACTCATTTATGTTACCTTTCGGCCTTTAATATTTGCCTTCTAGCACCCATTAAATTCCCTTCAATTTAGTGTATTTACATTAGGAAGTTACTAAAATATTTCTTGAAAGTTTTAGAAATATGTACATATATTTCTTGTCATAAATTTTTTTCAAACTCCCTATTTTTAACAATTTTCTATAATAAACGGTTCATAGAAAATTCATATCTAAATATTTATTTATAGGAAAAAAAATCTATAAATTTAAACCTATATCTAATCATGTTTTCATAACATCATGTTAAATTTCTAGACCATTTAAATCATAGGAAGCATAAGAAATGATCATAATTAAATTTGACAGTTGGCAACTATAAAGGAAAATGGGAGTAGAGAATACATTACTCGCCTAGATCTTTCAGTTGGATGATGTATCTAGTTCCCTTAGCTTTAACATTCTTCTTTTCCTCTTTTTCCTCCTTAGGCTTCTACCATCATCAAAATGCCTCAATGCACTTATTTTAATTTAAGTGTAGAATGAAATGAGAAGAGAGTAACAAAAAAAATTAAAAATGCATGTAATATCCTCTTAATGGGATACCGGCCCATCGTTCTCTTTCTCACTTAATTCACTTTAGTTTCTTTAAGTAACAACATTAATAAGTAATGTACACTCAAATACTTATCAAATCATTTTATTATTTAATTTCATAATTGAATCCATTTAATTCTTTATTCATACAGTTACGCTTTACTTAATTATTTCTTAATATATAGGCTGTTATAGGCTTCCCTTTATAATAATTTCGTCCCTTAATTCGAATAAAGTACGGTAGTGATTCTCAATTTTCCCTGTGCTCACTTTAGCATAAACACAAAAGTTCTCTACCCATGTGTCACAAACCAAAATGTAGCGGTACATTAAAAAATACATAACAAAATCAACCATAATATTATAGATATATACGTGGTTTGAAACATAACATAATAAACACACATGCTAATTTAAACCAATAATTCGGAATAAATCCTATTGACATTGTCTTCCGTTTTCTAAGTACAATCATCTTGGTCCTCGCTCCATTGGACTCGCACAAGATTACTATCTTATTTCAAACCTCCTCCGCATCTTGGTTTTTTATCTGAATGGGCTTCCTTACATAGGTCATGCTTGGTTCTACAACTAAATCTTCCATAGCTCTCGGACTTACTACATCTTCTGGGTCTTGGATACACTTTCTTAAATGTGATAAATGAAACATATAACAGACCACAGTGAAAGTTTTTGGCATTTCAACAGTATAGTACACTTTGTCGATTCTTTCTAGTATCAGAATTGGGCCAACATATCTTGGTATCAACTTTTTGGCATTTTCGAACCTCGCAGTGCCTATCATCAATGATACTTTAACAAACACATGACCCCCTAGATCAAATTATAAGTCCTTCCACCTCCTATGGCATACCACTTCCGCCTTAATTAAACATGTTTCATCCTTTATCGAATCAACATAACCTTCTATGAAGCTTCTCTTACAAGATCTAGTCTCAGAGCAAGTCTATCTTCTATCTCACACCAACATATCGGCAACTTATAAGGTCTTCCATACAACGCATCGAAAGGTGTCGTCCTAACAATGGACTGTTATCATTATTGTAAAAAAAATTCCATTAAGTGCAAGTGATCTTCCCAAGGTTCACCGAAGTCTAACACACATGTTCGTAACAAATCCTCAAGTACCTAGTTGACCCTCTCGGTCTATCCATCTATCTATGGATGGTAATTTGTACTCATACACAACTCTGAAGCCAAAGCATCTTGAAAGCTCCGTCAAAAATCATTAGCAAAAATCTGGTCTCGATCAATAACCATGGAACTTAGAATTTCATGGAGCCTCCCTATAACCTTCATATATATCTCGGCTAATTTTGTTGTTATCCTCACAGACTTCACTGGAATGAAATGGACACTCTTAGTCAATCTATCTATTATGCCCCATATACTCTCTATCCCTACCCTTGTCTTCTGCAAGCCATTTACAAAGTTCATAGAAATTGAATCCTACTTCCACATCAGAACCTTTAAAGGATGTAAAAGTCCACTTGACTTTTGCTGCTAACCCTTAAATTGTTGGCATGTGAAACATCCTTTCACACATTCTCCAGCATCTCCCTTCATTTCTTCCTAATAGAAGCTCTGCTCCATATCTCATACATATTAGTGCACCCCAAAGGGATTGGAAGTTTTGAACGATGGCTTTCGCTAAGACTAACTTTCGAAGGTCTCCAGTATTTGAAACATATAAACCTTTCCTTTTTCCAAAGCCATCCTTTCTCGTCAATACCAAAGCCATTTGGCTCCTTAGTCTTGTACCACTTTGCAGGTCAATGATCCTTTTGGCCCATAATGGAACTTTTTTTACTTCTCGACGATATTTTCTATAACAACTAGGTGTACTTCTAAGCATGAAAACATCCTATAAGATATGCTTGGACCAACACTCGACTAGAAATGAACATTACAAGAGGCTAAGTCTGTAATACATTACATTTTTCAAATATAAATATAACACAACTTTGCTACTGTCATCCCAAGGCATCAACAATCCTATTTCCCTTCTATAAGGTATACTCATTCTAGAAATTATAAGATGCCA
Source organism: Allium cepa (assembly GCA_030765085.1). Classification (NCBI taxonomy): domain Eukaryota; kingdom Viridiplantae; phylum Streptophyta; class Magnoliopsida; order Asparagales; family Amaryllidaceae; genus Allium; species Allium cepa. The sequence goes on along the minus strand of CM060945.1, from coordinate 790,148,888 downwards.
AAAACTCTAAGAACCTCTTTGTTTCATGTTCAAATCCTTCTTGGAGAATAAGTACTTAAAGACTTATAGTTGGTAAATAACTCAAACCTTTTCCCAAAAAGGTAATGCCTTCAAATCTTTAGCGCAAAAGTAATGATCGCTAACTACAAGTTATGTGTTAGATACTGAACCTCATGGGGTCGCAAGTGTCTAAATACATAAACTATCACTATGCCTCCTTGCATTAACAAAGCCCCTAACTTGGAGCATTGGTATAGTCGGTTATGTCTCCATTCCCTCAGGCATCATTAAAACTGAAGCATTCATCAATCGAAGCTTTAACTCTTAAATATTCATCTCACACTTTTTCATCCAAATATACCTATCGTTCTTTTGAGTAATTCTTGTCGATGGCACTGTTATACGAGAGAATTCCTTAATGAATCTTTGAAAGTTCCCCACATGTCCCAAGAAACTCCTTTCTCGGTAACAGACTCGGATGTCTTCCAACTATTCACATTCTCAACCTTTGAAGTATCTATGACTAGCCCCTCCTCTAAAACTACATGCCTAGGAACATTACTTCTCATTTTTAGAAATGACGCTAGGAAAAAAAATTCCTTTAACTTGTGCTATCTTAAGGTCCCCAACACCGATCAAAGATGAATTTATAATCTCGCTCATCCTTGGAATAAACCAAAATATCATGTATAAAGACCAACACAAATATGTCCAACTGATCATAAAAGATTTGTTTATATGATTCACAAAAAACATTGGAGCATTGCTTAGTCCAAAGGTCATGATTAACCACTCATATGGACCATACCTTATTCAAAATATAGTCAAATGAATCATTTCTTCAGCAACTTTTAGTTGATGGGATCTTGTACTCAAATCTAGCTATGAGAATACCTTAGATCCACTCAATTAATTAAACAAATCATCTTTCCCTAGCAAAGGATAACAATCCTTTATTGTTAACTCATTTAATTTCCTATAGCCAATACAAATCCAAAGTGATCCATATGACTTCTTCACAAATACCGTAGAAGCATCCCACAGTGAACAACTCGACCTAGTGAAACTCCTATGCTCAAGTTCCACTAGTTGCTTCTTCAACTCAATGTCCTTAGATGGTATTCTACAAGGCGATCTACTAACCGGTTGTGTCCTAGGTACTAAATCTATACAGAATTCAATCGCTTTCTGGATGGAAATCCCATTTGTTGGTTCAAAGACATCTGCAAATTCCTAACCACTAAAACTTTTTCGATATTTTATCCTTGACTCTCCATTGCACATAATGAAAACCCAAATCTCCCCTACATTACATTTAAAGTCCCTACGATCCTTTCTCCACCTTTTAGGTTTCGTAGGGCAATAACTCTCTTGGTACAATAAATCCTAGTATCATTCTGCACTAGCCAATCCATACTCAAAATTACCATGTATCCTTCGAAATCAAACACACATAGGTCGCAAGAAAACAAATTCTTACGCTATTCAAACTCTAAACTAGTGCATCTCAACACCAAAGTAGCATATCCACCAATCAGATTAATGGCACGCAAGCAAGCAACTAAATACCTAACATCTAACCACAATCTATCAACCAAATCTTTTGAAATATAAGAGTTGATAGCTCCAATATCAAATAGAACTCTAACTGAAAAACTAAAAATCAAAATCATACATCTAAGTACTACACCCTTTCGTTTCTCTTCAGTTATTAGTCCTGATGAAGGCCCCTCTAATTCAAACAGCCTTGTCTGCTTCAGCTCCAGACAATCCTTCTTATTATGAAAGCATTTAACCTTAGTCAGTCCAGCTAATTGCGAACGCTTTGATGCATAGTGCGCATTCTGACCATAGTTGTAGCGAACAATCCCTGAAAGATACTTTTGGCTTCCTCTTTCTCAAGCTTTTCCTTTTGGTTGCTTCCATTTCTTCCCTTTCTTGTATGGAGCTAACCTCTACTTCCAGTTCACTTTCAACTTCACTTCCACCCTTCTCTCCTATCGATATATGATGTCGTACACTCGGGTTATATCTACCACAAACTCAAAAGGAGATGCTAAAATTTTCATCACCTTATGACCCAAACCCTGCTTCAACCCTCGAATAAACATCTCGTTTTTTCTTTAGTAGGGTGTTAATCGCTTCTCAACCATACTTTGTCAATGCATTGAACTTTTGAATATACTCTACCACATAAATATTTCCCTGCTTTGGATCGATGGACTCCCTAAAGAACACACTTCTCTGGGACTCGAAAATAAATCAAGCATCGAACCTTTCTCTAAATTGTCCAAGTGATATCTTTTTCAAGGACCTCGATAGTCACCGCCTCCTACCAATCCATAGCCTCTTTGAGAAGCTGCCTCGAAGCCAGTCTTCACTTCCGCACATCATCCAGTCTTAAGTCTCCAAAGATACATTACATACTTATGGTCAGTTCAACGCTTCTACTACTGGCTCTCTCCCAGTGAACATCTTATCTCCTAGGTTCTGATAGTCTTGATTAAGCTTTGAGAAGTCTTCCCTCGCCATCGGCCTTGGCCCTACAATCTCAGATATGTTTTCCCTCATTATTTGTATCATAAACTTCCAAAACAAAGCATTTACATCAATTCCCAAAATAGGTCAGACAACTTCATTTTCGACTACAGATGGCATTTCTCTTCCATTGCCTTTATCAATTTACATGCTGTCATTCTCTCTCCCAAAATTGGCTCCTTCTAGTATAATTCTTCCACTCCTCATTTCTATTTTTTCTATCAAGAAAGTCTTTATTAGAATCAAAATGAAAGAGAGTGAATAAATAGTAAAAAGATTGATATATCCACCAATATCTATATAGCAAAGCATAAGTACGTTGTATAATAACGCATACACTCCCCAAGGTGTTACTATCTAGTTCTCTACCTGGACCTTTACTCTGCTTTGTTTTACTTAAGTGTCATCTAACCAAGATCTGATACAAACCGAAAAATCCCTCATTCTAAAACCCAAAGATAGAACTTCAATGTGTTGTGGTCACCTTGGAATTATCTTTCGATGACAGAGATGTGATCAATTATTCATAAAAACAATTTAGATAGAGCAGCAATTCAACAGCATTAAATAAATTCATTATTACAAACACCATTTACATCATTTAAGCCTTCTACTTTGTCTTCAGAATTCTTAGTTCATCTTTTGAAAGCAATCTGCTTAGATTCATAAACTTAGCCCACTCGAATGAGTATGCGTAAGTTTATGAAAAAAACGATAAAACCATGATTCAGACATAAAATCCGATATGAGCAATACATTACCCTAAACATAAAAATAGTAAGGCCATGTCGTAAAAGCATAGAATGGGCTTTCTCCTTACTATAATGCAACATTCATATAACCACTTTAAACATAAGCCTGAAACATTATTTTATTCCTAATGGCCTTATACGTGCTATGCTATTTTAATTAGAACTAATAGCCATTTCATGAGATTTTCCATTAATTAGTCATCATTCTCTTTTGTTTCCAAATCTTGAAACATGCTATCTTTGTTGCCACCAACGCCTTACACCTTCTTCTTTCGACCGCCAATAAAACATTATGCCTTTGCAGATTCTTTAATTCTTCTAATTTCGATCACCACTTAGGCCTTGCACCTTCGCTGTCTAATTTTGGTTGTCATACAGATCTTACCTATGCTTTCATGTTTCAATTTCCACACAGGCCATACACCTATGCTTTCGTGTTATGATTGACACGCATGCCTTACACATACGCTTTTAGTTCTTGACTGTCACTTCAAGCCTTACATCATCTACCAAACTTTGCTTTGGTTGCCATTTAGACCTCATAAATGCTTTTGTATTTTAGATGCCATCTTAGGACTTACTCCAACACTTTTGCTTGTGGTCGCCACTTATGCCTTACACCAACATTTTCGTGTTTCGATTGCCATACAAGCCTTGCATCTATGCTTTCATGCTTCAGTTTCCACGTAGGCCTTACGTGTACACTTTCATGTTTCAATTGCCACACAAGCCTTACACATACGCTTTTGGTTCATGTCCGCTACATTAGGCCCCGCGCAGTCTACTGAATACTCTACCTAATATTTCACTTATTAGGCTTTATCCTTAGTTATTCATTGAGTAATTCTATGTTTAACTACCTTAGACTAGTTCCATTACTTGTTACATTATCAATAATGTTCTAAGTATTAGTTTTGGCCATCTTAGCCTTAACATAAATTTTCCTTCCAAAAATCAATTAATTCTGATACTAACTTACTATCGAGAGCTAATCATCTCGTGGAAATCACTACGCTTAGTCTCGTCTAAGGAAGCCTAACTTAGTTTAGTTTTAGTATATGAACACATAAAACCGCAACTCTAGTTTTTGGAGATCACCTCCTTTACCCAAATTCCTCAATAGTCCTCGTTTCCCCATCGGTCTTCGGTCAACCACTTCAGTTAATAAACCTTGATTCATACTTAACATTCATTAAATTTTCACTTAAGTCTTTTTTCTTAGTTTGCAAGTTCATTTACTTTCGGTACGGCTCCATTACCTTCGGTGCCGCCTCTCAATACACGTTAAAAGCCTTTCTATTGTATGTCTGACACTATTTTTACATGAATCGACTTCTCATTTGTTCCGACTTCGTCTTTCTACAGTTATTTAGTGCTTTTCTAACTTGTTTTAGATATATTATGGATCTGGTCTATTGACCGATTGTTAATCACTTTACTCATTTAAACTATCTCCTGACCTTTAATATTTGTCTTTCGACACCTATTAAATCCCCTTGAATTTAGTGTATTTTTGTTTGGAAGTTACTTATAATATTTTCAGAAAATCATAGAAAATATGTACATGTATTTTTTACATAAAATTTCTCAAACTCCCTATTTCTAATCAATTTCTATAGTAAACGGTTCATAGAAAAGTCGTATCTAATTACTTATTTAAAGGAAAATTCTACAAATCAAAACCCATATTTAATAATGTGTTCATAACATCGTATTAAACTTTCAGATCATTTAAATCCCAAGAAACATAAGAAATGATCCTAACTAAATTCAACCATGGACAAATTATAAAGAAAAATTGGAATAGAGGACATATTACTTATCGAGATCTTTTAGTTGAATTATATATCTAACTCCTATAGCTTTAATCTTCTTCTTTTCCTTTTTATCTTCCTTAGGCTTCTACCACTATTAAAATGCTTCAAAGCTTTTCCTTTTTATCTTCCTCAGGCTTCTACCACTATTAAAATGCTTCAAAGCTTTTATTCTAATTTGAGTGTAAAAATGAAATGAGAAGAGAGTGATGAAGCAATTTGAAAACATGTAACGTCCTCTATGTAGGCCACTGGCCCATCGTCCTTATTCTCATTTAATTTATTTCAGTTTTCTTCAATAACAACATTAATAACTAAATATACACTCAAATACTTATCACATCATTTTATTACTTAATTCCATAACTGAGTCATTTAAATATTTATTCTCAAATTAATTCATTAATAAATTATTTCTTAATTTATGAGGTGTTATGGGTAATGTGGACCACATCGTTTATGGTAATAGACATTTCCCTGAAAGGAAGATGTAATGTGTTAGTTTAGGGTTAAAGCGTTCAATAAACGCATTAACGGATGTTGAAGCCAAAAATGCACCAATACCCAAATATCAGATGAAAGCACAGGTTCTGCTAAAATAAAGGGAAAAGCAGCAGAAGCATCAAGAAAGTAAAAAAACACACAAGAGTTTTTATAGTGGTTCGACAATCTCTGGCCTACGTACACTTTATATTTTTTTATTAGTTGTCTACTCTCTGGATTACAATGAATTACATCAGATTTGACCATAATCTAGCGGATCTCAAATTTAAAATGAAGTTTCTAGATTGTTTGAGAGTCATTGGTACTAGGGATTTGGTGATCTAAGTCCTAGAATAGCTAATAGTAATATCTTAGTTGACTTTACTAGAGGAGAGATCAGAGGTGAAGAAGAAGTCTCTTAAGTCAAAGAATCTTATCCAGTTTTGGTTACCATATGGCTAGTATTTATAAGGAAACGAGTGAACAGGTTTGAAGCCCGCTTGTAGTGAAGTCCAAAAGCTAGACTGATGTTGTACAAGTGAGCACATAGGCCCACGAACAAAGAAAACAACTCAATAATGATCTAAAATGGATTGGTATCGATCTATTTTGTTTGTTGCAAAGTGAACTCTTTCACTTGTTTTGCTCTTTTATCCTCTATCTGATGTGTTCCAAGCTCTTTTCCACTGACTTTGAGTTGATTCTAATTATCTTCCCTATAGCACTTTAATTATCCTACTACCTTTGCTTCCTTCTCATGAATCCTTGTAGTTGCTCGTCCAAAATCTGGAAAAATCACTTATCCACGAGTGATTAGAGTGGTATATGAAGTATATAGAGTTGGGTAGGCAAAAAGGAGAGAAAAAACAACTCTTCACTGTCTCAAATGGGTTAGTACTGAGTATCTCCTTAGTCCCATTTCCATTGATATTTCTCCCGGTTGTTTCTATATTTCTTCTAAGTGTACTTCCAAGTTTTCGAGCCATTTCGTCTTCGCCTTGGCCTTCTAACTCTGGTTGAAATTTGCTCTGGTCAAAAAGCGGGTTGACACTTTCCCCCCACAATATGACTTTCAAATGTAAGGTGTGCTTTGCTTAAGAACAAGTTCTAGCAGCAATCATTCTTCGGTAGTTCAGCTCTCCGGCCTTCCATTGATCCTGATTTTGGTGAATCATCTGGTTCCTTCAGATTCTCTTGCAAATCAAAGGTCGTCCAATTTTGTTATAGCTAAGAACTCTAACTTTTGCTTAAGTGTCAGCAATGAATCATGATCGGTCTGTCTCTAATCTAGAGGTATAATTTTGTATATCAAAATCATTATATGTTCGCTTAGGATTTATCCATCTTTGTCTAATTACAAGGCCTTCAGTTACTTTTATCAAGTCAGCATCTGCTCTACGGTTCGATCTCTCTGAATTGTTCATCTAATCTAGGATCGATCTCCCTAGATCGTTTGTCTTCCGATCTAGGTTTCGATATCTCTGTATCATTTATCACCCAATCTAGGGTTTGATCTCTCTAGATCATTTGTCCTCCAATTTAGGGTTCGAGCTCTCCGAATCCTTGCTGAGCTCGATCGACTTGCTCTTCGATGAGGAGACTCAACGACCAAGCAAGATCATCCGCTCACTCTCCAATGAGGGAAATTAATTTTCGTACAAATCCATCCACTTGCTCTCCGACAAAGGAACTTTCACCCTACGGTCACTACTTCGTCTCCCCGTACGGGACTACCAAGACAATATTAGTCATCTCATTCAAGTGGATTTTTCAAGAAATCAAGTATTCAGATCAAAGCAAACAAGCAAGAAAAAGTCATAATTATTCATCTCAGACATCCAACTCATAGTGTGCCTAGAAACCGATCAAGATCTGCTACATGAGTAACCATCCTGAGGTTATTATTATCTTATCTATTCATCTCGGACATCCAACTCGGAGCATTCCTAGAGACTAATCGAGATCATGTACATGTGTAAGTGGTCCAAGATTATTATTGTCTTAATTAATCAAAAAGGAAAGTAAGAGTGGGAATTGAACCTAGCTCATATCCATCCTGGTCATGGGATTACCTTCCTCAACTCAGATCCCTGGTTGTGTCTCAGTGCATTCTCTATAGATGATGGCTGCTCGGGCTGTACCATCGCAGTTCGGTTTCTCTCGTAATGTTGCAGCTGGTTGCTCCGAACCAGTTCTTCTATTAGATCACAAATGTGTCGGCACTCGTTCTTTTCATGTTCATCCACCTCCTGGAAAATGCAAAACTTTCCAGATCTTCTTGCCTTATCCATGGGTTCTCTCTTAGCTGGTCTTTGATATGGGATCTTCCCTCTAGTATCTAGGTATATTCTCTTCGAAATCTCAGTTAGATCAGTGAAAGAACAGAATTTTGACCCCCTCCTTTGCCATTTTGGTTCCCCGAAGTTGTTATCATCTTTTCATTTGTTTGTCTTTTCCATATCCTGCATCAAATAGTCCTTCGCCATCCACAACACTGATATCAGCATCATCAGCCTCAGTGTCCTCTTGATGAGGATACCTTTTAGCTTTGTGGTAAAACTCCAAAAGATATGTTGGTGGATCACTTTTCAATGCAATTTTGAAGTTGGTCTTCCTTAGGACTCCAAAAACCGCCATCATCAGGATTATCGATGGATTCGGCTTATCAACCACAAGGGCTATCGCGTTAAATCTTGTCAAATAACTTCTTAAAGCATCTGTGGGCCTTTGCCTTACACTTGATAGCGTTATAATGTTTCTCGGTCTAGAGATATGAACTTTGAACTGTCTTAAGAACTTATTCACCAAGTCGGTCCACGTGTTTATGGACCCATTCTCCAGCTGTATGAACCAAATCACTGCCAAATCAATCAAATATAACGGGAAGCACCATCCCATCACTTTCCCATAAGCTCCCAACACTTCCATGTGTTGGATGTATCTCATTAAATGAACTATTGGATCTGTCTTTCTATCATACACTTCCAACGTCAGAAGCTTGAAATCAGGGGGATTCCTCGACTTTCGGATATTAGCAATAAATGGATTCCTGCTTACGTCCTCCGAAATATGGCCTTAGGGTCCACTTCTAACTATCCTTCTGATCATTACCATCTACTTGTTTTCGTCTAATGGAAGTCTTTGACGGATAGCTGCATTTTGTTTCATGCTTCTGTAGTGGAACTCTGACACATGTTTTGGCATGTAATCCTTTGGTTGCATGCCTGCATTTTGATCCATGCCTCTGCCTTCATTCTGTCCTCCATTTCTACGAGGAAGTTCTGGCACATATTCTTTTGGTTGTTGTGCACTTATTGTAACAACCCGCATATTTAACGATTTTATATTTAAATATTTTATTTAAATATAGCGTCGTTAGTCGGATTTTGGTCCGAAATGTTACTTTTTGCAAATGGCCGAATTGGAACTCGAAACTACCTCCATTGGTTCCAAAAGGGCGTTTGCGATCTTTTTGAGTATAATCTTTGATATGTTTGGAGTTTGTGAAATTTTGACCTTTTCTATTGGGCTTTGGGCTTGGGTTTCACCCAAACTGTTCTATAAACCAACTCAGCCCTTCTCTCCTTCCATTCACTTATTCATTTCATTAAACTTAAGCTAAAAACTGATAATGGTGGAAGAGAATGGGAATTAGAGACTCCTAGCCCTAGTTTCCTTTGCAAAGCTTGATTTCTTGCTCCAAAATCAAAGAGAATCCATTGGTAAGTTCATCTCCATCTCTTCTCCTCTTCAATTTCAGTAATTTCCTAACCCTAACTTAGGAAATACTTGCTTTGATTCTAGATTGAAGCTTGTAGTGTTGAAGTGGAGTGTAGTTGGTTGATTCCTTGCATTTTGTGCTTCTTCATCTTCTTTGTTTTGTGTAAAAAGGTGAGTTTTGAACTCACATCTACTTCTCTTGATTTCATGGGTGTTGGGTATGAATTCCTAACAAGTATGCATGTGCCATTGCTTTGGATTTAGAAAAAATTTGCATTTCATTGAAATAGGGGCAGGAAGTGCAAAATAATCAGCTTCGGCCGACCGAGTGCAGGCTTCGGTCGACCGACCTGCTGCCCCGAGCCATAATTGGGTTTCTGCATCTGGCCGGCCGACCGAGCTCTGTAGTCCGGTCGACCGACCTGCTTTGTTCTGCCTGTTTTGCCTATTTTGCATATTTGATTGAATTTTCCGTATCTTATCGATTCAAGTTGCTTTTCAGTGGTTGTTATTGCATATTGGCTTCGATAACTTACTCTTGACTTCATCCACGGGTTTTTATAAAATAATCTCTCGAATAGCATTTAAAAGCTCATTTCTCCAATTTATAAATTCTATTTAAACACACGCACAATTTCGCACTTCGAGCGAAGTGGAAGGGTGATTAAATGGTTGGGCAAAACACGGACCGTGAATCTGTGCGTTTATCCTTCTGATTAATCCCCGACCTATTCAATTGATCGTTTTGACCTTCGGATTTGGTTTATCGATGATATGAGGTAAATTTGTACTGCTTTGAGTGTGAAATAAACTAACGGATAGTAAACCGTTTAGTGCGAACGGGTGGTTATGGGACTCATGTTACCACTTTTCGGATTCCTTTCTGGGAGTTTGTGACACATATCGCCTTTGGAATAGTGTCTTCGGACTGTCTCCTTCTGGCTTGTTGCCTTTAGTATCGCTTTCGATGTTGGTCGTTATGCGCCACATGGGTGATATTGGGTTGCTATAGTATCGCTTCCGATGTTGGCCGTTATGCGTCACATGGGTGATATTGGGTTGCTATTGTATCGCTTCCGATGTCGGCCGTTATGCGCCACATGGGTGATATTAGGTTGCCCTATTGTATTGCTTTCGGAGTTGGTCATTCGTTACCGCTCGAGCAATTTTTATGATGTTTCAATTGAGATGTATATTCCCTAGGTATCGCCCTCGGTGTAGGTCTTTTTGAACCACACGATATGTAGTGATCACCTTGTGAACTTGTATACCATATTGGTATTTGTTATTTGCCTTTTGGCTTGTTTTGGGATATTCCTATCCTTTGTTTCTATGAGTTGCCGATGATATGAGGCTTGTTTGTTATGATATGATTCATCTTATGTTAGATGATTGTGTTATCTCTTTTAGAGATATTTGTTATACTGTATGACCTTGCAGGTTTATTATTGTTAAGTTTATCTAACTGATTTGTTATCTAGACTGACCCGTGTATTTTATACGCGGGTCAGACCGAGATGTTTCAGGTTAGGTGCTTTTGGGACTTAGCCTATTTTGCTTCCGCATGGACTACTCTGCTAGCTTCTTTTTGTCATAGCTTTTTGTGTAGTCCTATTTTGTAGTAACTCTGATATGTATTCTATTGACTCGTTTGTATATTGTGGTCTGTTATACCACCTGACATGTATTAGTTTGTATACTCTGTTATGTATTCAGTTTATGTGTATATTATGATCGACTATTCTGTGATGTGAATTACATTTGAGTTGTTATATTTTCTTTTGATGGATCCTATAGCCATTGTAGTTTTGCTTTAAATATTTATTGAATAGGTCGAATTTTAATGTGATTCTACTTTTCGACATATTTAGTGAATAGTTAAGGTAAGATTACACATGGTCGCTCCTATCCAGCCTTATTCTCCATGTTAGCAGACGGTATTATCTATACAATACTCTTTGCTAACGTGGGTATAGAGGTGGGGCGTCACACCGTGGTATCAGAGCCAGGTTCAGAACAAAATATGATAAACACAGAATAGATGCACATATTATGGTACATCAAAGTGTACAAGTGATACAAATCTTTGAATCATCATGTCTCTTTATCCCATCAAGGCTAGATAGTATTTGGGAATACGTCTAGGATTATTCCGTAGTATCCCATATTGAAATATCTACCTTGTGAATAATCTTTTCCTTATCTTGACTTTCAGCTTATGTTTGGAAGAGGCAGAGGTCGACGTTCGGATGCTGGGCAATCTAGTGGCTCACATCCGGATGGCGTTTATATGTCTGCCGATCAGTTTATGGAGTTGTTTAGGAGCACTCAGCCTCCCGTTCCTCCTCGAGTGTCTCCACCTCGCAAGTCTGCTTTTGCACGTCAGTGCAGTGATTTTGCTCATCTTGGAGGAAAGCCGTTTAAGGGCTCCGAGTCCGTTCTTGAAGTCCAAGCTTGGCTTCGCACGTGCGAGTATATCTTCTCTCGCATGGATCTTTCCGACCATGATAGAGTTCTTGTGACTTCTAGTTTGTTACAAGAGCGTGCTCTCGATTGGTATGAGCTTCTTGTAGCCGAGATTGATGAGTCTACCCTTTCTTGGACTCAGTTTCGGGGACGATTTGAACTCAAGTTCGTTCCTGAATCTGAAAAAGTTTTATTGACCCGTCGCTTCCTTGAGTTGAAGCAAGGGAAATCTTCTTTTTATGAGTATGTCGCATCGTTCGAGGCTTTATCTCAGTATGGTCTTGAATTCATCAGCACTTCTTACAAGAAGAATTTGAAGTTTGTTTCTGGCCTTAAGAAATATCTTAGGAAGTCTTTGTTGCTCCAGCTTAAACTTTCTTTTGAGGAGTTGGTTGATTCGGCACTTCACCTCGAGACCATCGAGAAGGAGTGTGATAGTGATGTAGATGTTGAGGCTTCTAAGAACCCCAACAAGAGGCCGTTTCCAATTCAGAAGAAACCTTTTCCTTCTAAGAAAAAGAAGACTGGTGGTCCTAGTTCTCAGCCTCAGTCTTTCGGAACACCTTTCGTTTGAAAGTGTTTTAATTGTGGTTCTCCGGATCATATTATTCGAGCTTGTCCTAAGCCTCTCTTCTGCCGTTACTGCAAGAAGGAAGGTCATTGTGTTTCCACTTGTCCCATTGCTCCGAATAATTCTTCATCTGGCAAGTTAAATGTGGCTAATGCTTCTGGAGGTTCATCTCAATCCAAAGGTATATCTCCATCTATTTTGGAAGGTTTTATTCTATTTCATGATCATAGTATTCGAGTTCTTTTCGACACGGGTGCTTCACATTCTTTCGTATCGAAGAAGCTCGTTGATGATTTATCTTTGGATGTTTCTTATATGGTTACTTCATTGAGGATTGCGAATCCTATTGGGGGATCCGCGACCCTTAGCTTGTTTTGAGATGATATTGAGATTGTTTTATGTGTCTTTTATTTCCGTGCGAATCTGCACGTTGTTTCTCATTTGGGATTTGATATGATTTTTGGTATGGACTGGCTAGTGAGGTACGATGCCAGGATTATTTGTTCCGAGAGAATTTTATATCTTTGTCATCCTGATTCGCCTTCTCAGTTATCTCTTGTTCTTCGGGATGTGGATAATTCCGAAATGGCTTTGTATTCTCTTGATTCACGAGATGGTGATGATATATCTCGTATTCCTATTGCTTGTGACTTTTCTGATGTTTTTGAGCCTGTATCGGGTTTGCCACCCAAGCGGGCATTTGAGTTCCGCATTGATCTCATTCCAGGCGCGCAGCCAGTTAGTCGTTCTCCCACGAGGATGTCTACAAAGGAAAATGAGGAACTCAAGAAGCAGCTTTTAGAGCTTGAATCCAAGCAATTGATTCAATCTAGTTTTTCTCCGTGGGGATCCGCGGTCGTCTTTGTGAAGAAATCTGATGGAACTCTTAGGCTTTGCATTGACTATCGCAAGCTTAACGAGCTGACCATTAGAAATAGGTATCCATTGCCTAGGATCGATGATATGTTCGATCTATTGAGTGGTGCTAAGGTCTTTTCTCAGCTTGACCTTGCCACAGGTTTTCATCAATTACGAGTCGCGGAGGATAGCATACCTCTTACCGCTTTCCGCACTCGATATGGTTCTTTTGAGTGGCTTGTTATGTCGTTCGGTTTGACGAACGCTCCTACTTTCTTTGTTGATCTCATGAATCGGGTATTCCGGGAATATCTCGATAAGTTCGTGCTTGTCTTCATTGATGATATCCTTATTTATTCTAAGTCTGAAGCTGAGCATGCTAATCACTTGAGAATTGTCTTGAGTACTCTCCGTCATCATCAGCTTAGAGCCAAATTCTCCAAGTGCCACTTTTGGGAGAATAAGGTTAAGTTCTTAGGCCATGTTGTATCTTCCGATGGTATTTCTGTCGATCCCTCAAAGATCGAAGCCATCCAGAATTGGAAGAGGCCTGAGAATGTTCATGAGATCCGTAGTTTCCTTGGATTGGAGGGTTATTACCGTCAGTTTATTAAGAGCTTTTCCCGTGTTGTGCTTCCTCTCACTTGCCTTACTCGAAAAGGCATTCGTTTTGATTGGTCCGACAAGTGTGAAGCTTCCTTTTTGACATTGAAGGAACTTCTCACTAATGCTCCTATCCTTGTGGTTCCCGAAGGGAATCATGATCTTGTTGTCTACACCGATGCTTGTGGTAGTGGTCTCGGTGCTGTTCTTATGCAGAAGGATCGGGTTGTTGCTTATGCTTCTAGGCAACTGCGTCCGAATGAAGTTCGCTATGCCACTCATGATCTTGAGTTAGCCTCCATTGTCTTCGCCTTGAAGATTTGGCGACATTATTTATTGGGCGAGCGCTTCATTCTCTATACCGATCATAAATCTTTGAAGTATTTGTTCACTCAGAAGGAACTCAATATGAGACAACAGCGTTGGCTCGAGTTTCTTGCTTCTTATGACTTTGATATCCAGTATACCCCTGGTAAGGGTAATCGTGTTGCAGATGCGCTTAGTCGCAAACATTCGGCTGTTATTTCTATGATGCTTGCCGAATGGAATGTTCTTGAGACTCTATCTTTTTGTGAAATTCTTGATCGAGATTCATCTTCTGATTCTCCTATCTTATTATTTAGTTTGGGAGCTCGACCTATTTTATTGGATCGTATTGTCGATGCCCAACGGCGTGATCCTGATTTGTTGCATCTTATTCAGCTTTGTGAGCCTGGATCTTGTGATGAGGCGTTGCAAGATTTCAGCATTGATTCTCATGGGTGTCTTCGTAAGAAGAACCATCTCTTTGTGCCTTCTGACTTTGCACTTAGGCATGACATTCTTGATGATTGTCACCGTTCTAAGTATACCATTCATCCCGGTAGTAGCAAGATGTATGCCGATATGCGTCGTCTTTATTATTGGGAAGGCATGAAGCGCGATGTGGCGAGTTATGTGAGCAATTGCATAACTTGTCAGCGTTTTAAGGCCGAGCATCAGCGTCCTTCGGGTCTTCTTCAACCTCTTGAGATTCCATTGTGGAAGTGGGATCAAATTTCTATGGATTTCATAGACGGCCTACCTCGTTCGAGATCGGGTCATTCTAGTATTTGGGTTATTGTTGATCGACTTACCAAGTCTGCTCATTTTGTCCCTATTAAGTCTAATAGGACTGCTTCGCTTTTGGCTAAGTTGTATGTCAAGGAAATCGTGAAACTTCACGGTGTTCCTAGTTCTATTGTGAGTGATCGTGATCCTTTATTCACGAGTCATTTTTGGAAGAGTCTTCAGCAAGCATTGGGTACAAAGCTTAATTTTTCTACAGCTTATCATCCGCAGTCTGACGGACAGACTGAACGGGTGAATCGTATTTTGGAAGATCTTCTCCGTATTTGTATCTTTGATTTCGGTGGTAGTTGGGAGGATCACCTACCTCTTGTAGAATTCTCCTACAACAATAGTTTTCAATCTAGTATCGGTATGGCTCCTTTCGAAGCCTTATACGGAAGGCCATGTCGATCACCTTCATGTTGGTTAGAATCTGGTGAGAAGCTTATTCTTGGTCCAGATTTTGTTCGTGATTCTTCCGAGAAGATTGATCTTATTCGGTTGAGAATGAAAGAGGCACAGAGCCGCCAGAAATCCTACGCGGACAACCGTAGGAAGCCTCTCGAGTTCTCGATCGGCGATCTTGTTTTTATTTGTGTTTCTCCTTTGAAGGGGGTTATGCGTTTCAGTACGACTGGAAAATTGGCTCCTCGTTATATATGACCGTTTTCTATTACTGAACGTATTGGCCCTGTGGCTTATAGAGTTTCACTTCCAGCTCATTTATCTGGCATTCATGACGTGTTTCACGTCTCGCAACTTCGAAAGTGTCTTCGGGAGTCGGATTCTGTTATTACTTCTCCTGATTTGCAAGAGCTTGAGGTCTCACCGGACTTATCTATGGTACAGCAACCTATTCGCGTACTTGACACGGAGGTGCGACACCTTCGGAACAAGGACGTGCCGCTCGTTAAAATTCAATGGTCCGCTAATCCCAATGACTGTACTTGGGAAACCAGAGAGTATATCGAGCGATCTTATCCGGGTTTTCTTTCCTTGCTTTGAAACGGTGAGTATGTCTTTTCATCTCAAGCTTATTTTCTTTTCTTTTGATTGATTGTAAGTATGTAGTTGTTACAAATATCGTCTCTAAAAATTGCGGGGACGCAATTTTGTAAGGAGGGGAAATCTGTAACGACCTGCATATTTAACGATTTTATATTTAAATATTTTATTTAAATATAGCGTCGTTAGTCGGATTTTGGTCCGAAATGTTACTTTTTGCAAATGGCCGAATTGAAACTCGAAACTATCTCCATTGGTTCCAAAAGGGCGTTTGCGATCTTTTTGAGTATAATCTTTGATATGTTTGGAGTTTGTGAATTTTTGACCTTTTCTATTGGGCTTTGGGCTTGGGTTTCACCCAAACCGTTCTATAAACCAACTCAGCCCTTCTCTCCTTCCATTCACTTATTCATTTCATTAAACTTAAGCTAAAAACTGATAATGGTGGAAGAGAATGGGAATTAGAGACTCCTAGCCCTAGTTTCCTTTGCAAAGCTTGATTTCTTGCTCCAAAATCAAAGAGAATCCATTGGTAAGTTCATCTCCATCTCTTCTCCTCTTCAATTTCAGTAATTTCCTAACCCTAACTTAGGAAATACTTGCTTTGATTCTAGATTGAAGCTTGTAGTGTTGAAGTGGAGTGTAGTTGGTTGATTCCTTGCATTTTGTGCTTCTTCATCTTCTTTGTTTTGTGTAAAAAGGTGAGTTTTGAACTCACATCTACTTCTCTTGATTTCATGGGTGTTGGGTATGAATTCCTAACAAGTATGCATGTGCCATTGCTTTGGATTTAGAAAAAATTTGCATTTCATTGAAATAGGGGCAGGAAGTGCAAAATAATCAGCTTCGGCCGACCGAGTGCAGGCTTCGGTCGACCGACCTGCTGCCCCGAGCCATAATTGGGTTTCTGCATCTGGCCGGCCGACCGAGCTCTGTAGTCCGGTCGACCGACCTGCTTTGTTCTGCCTGTTTTGCCTATTTTGCATATTTGATTGAATTTTCCGTATCTTATCAATTCAAGTTGCTTTTCAGTGGTTGTTATTGCATATTGGCTTCGATAACTTACTCTTGACTTCATCCACGGGTTTTTATAAAATAATCTCTCGAATAGCATTTAAAAGCTCATTTCTCCAATTTATAAATTCTATTTAAACACACGCACAATTTCGCACTTCGAGCGAAGTGGAAGGGTGATTAAATGGTTGGGCAAAACACGGACCGTGAATCTGTGCGTTTATCCTTCTGATTAATCCCCGACCTATTCAATTGATCGTTTTGACCTTCGGATTTGGTTTATCGATGATATGAGGTAAATTTGTACTGCTTTGAGTGTGAAATAAACTAACGGATAGTAAACCGTTTAGTGCGAACGGGTGGTTATGGGACTCATGTTACCACTTTTCGGATTCCTTTCTGGGAGTTTGTGACACATATCGCCTTTGGGATAGTGTCTTCGGACTGTCTCCTTCTGGCTTGTTGCCTTTAGTATCGCTTTCGATGTTGGTCGTTATGCGCCACATGGGTGATATTGGGTTGCTATAGTATCGCTTCCGATGTTGGCCGTTATGCGTCACATGGGTGATATTGGGTTGCTATTGTATCGCTTCCGATGTCGGCCGTTATGCGCCACATGGGTGATATTAGGTTGCCCTATTGTATTGCTTTCGGAGTTGGTCATTCGTTACCGCTCGAGCAATTTTTATGATGTTTCAATTGAGATGTATATTCCCTAGGTATCGCCCTCGGTGTAGGTCTTTTTGAACCACACGATATGTAGTGATCACCTTGTGAACTTGTATACCATATTGGTATTTGTTATTTGCCTTTTGGCTTGTTTTGGGATATTCCTATCCTTTGTTTCTATGAGTTGCCGATGATATGAGGCTTGTTTGTTATGATATGATTCATCTTATGTTAGATGATTGTGTTATCTCTTTTAGAGATATTTGTTATACTGTATGACCTTGCAGGTTTATTATTGTTCAGTTTATCTAACTGATTTGTTATCTAGACTGACCCGTGTATTTTATACTCGGGTCAGACCGAGATGTTTCAGGTTGGGTGCTTTTGGGACTTAGCATATTTTGCTTCCGCATGGACTACTCCGCTAGCTTCTTTTTGTCATAGCTTTTTGTGTAGTCCCATTTTGTAGTAACTCTGATATGTATTCTATTGACTCGTTTGTATATTGTGGTCTGTTATACCACCTGACATGTATTAGTTTGTATACTCTGTTATGTATTCAGTTTATGTGTATATTATGATCGACTGTTCTGTGATGTGAATTACATTTGAGTTGTTATATTTTCTTCTGATAGATCCTATAGCCATTGTAGTTTTGAAATATTTATTGAATAGGTCGAATTTTAATGTGATTCTACTTTTCGACATATTTAGTGAATAGTTAAGGTAAGATTACACATGGTCGCTCCTATCCAGCCTTATTCTCCGTGTTAGCAGACGGTATTATCTATACAATACTCTTTGCTAACGTGGGTATAGAGGTGGGGTGTCACACCTATGTTCTGTCTTGCATTTCTAGCTTTTGCATCGTCTATTTTTGGCATCCCAGCTTGCCCTAAGTCCAATCCAACATTGCTCCCGAGTAAAATCCTATTGGTACCAAAAGGATTATGGTCGTTACTGAGTGGTTTTGATCATGGGGCACCATGCCAGTTTGTTACACTCCAACTTCAGATGTTCCTACATTAGTCTCTGGTTCTTGGCTCTAAATTCCAACAGCTCTAGCTATTCCTTATTTTCCCATCCTTTGAAAAAATCCCTCCAGCATTTTCTATTGTTGAGTCATTAGTTCAACTTGCATTTTCTTTATCATTCTCTCCATCTACTATCTGTTTACATAGATGAATTAATGGGCATTTAAGAACACCTGCCGACTGCCTCCATGCTTTGGTTGACTTCCTCCAATCTTAGATCTAGTGTTAGGCCTCTTCATATTCTTCAAATTTCAGATCCAAGCTTTAGGTTGTGAAATCTAGCCCTCTCAATGAAAGCACCAAAATGCTGACGTAAAAAATGGCACCAACACCCAGATATCATATGAAAGCACTAGTTCTGTTAAAATAAAGAGAAAAGTAACAGAAACGTCAAGAAAGTAAAAAAACGCACGAGTTTTTATAGTGGTTCGGCATTTTTTGGCCTACGTCCACTTTATATCTTATTATTGGTTGTCTTCTCTTCGGATTACAACGAATCATATTAGATCCGACCACAATCTAATGGATCTCAGATTCACAGTGGAGCTTCTAGATTGTTTGAGAGTTACTAGTATCAGGGATTTGCTGATCCAAGTCCTAGAGCAACAAATAGTAGTATCCTATGTGACTTTAATGGAGGAGAGGTCAGAGGTGAAGAAGAAGTCTCTTAAGTCAAAGAATCCGATCTCGTTTTGGTTGCCATGGGGATGGTATTTATAAGGAAATAGGTAAATGAGTTCAGAAGCTCGCTTATAGTGAAGTCCAAAAGCTAGCTTGGTGTTGTACAAGTGAGCACGGAGGCCCACGAACCAAGAAAACAACTCGATACCGATCTAAAATGGATCGACACTGATTTGTTTTGCTTGTTGCAAAGTGAATTCTTTCACTTGTTTTGCTCTTCGATCCTCTATTCGATGTGTTTCGAGCTCTTTTCCACCGACTTTGAGTTGACTCTAATGATCTTCTTGATAGCACTTATCCCGCTTCCTTCTCATAAATTCTTAGAATTGCTCATCAAAACTCTAGGAAAATCACCTGTCCATGAGTGATTGGAGTGTTATATGAAGTATATGAAATAAATCCTTCCTCGACCTTGTCTTTCGAATCTTTCAGCTCTTCTGACTCCTTCGAGAAATGCTCTTCTTTGTGCTAAGTCCAAATGTTTCCTCGGTATCACCAACACCATCGTCTTATTTACAACCATCTTCGTCACTACCATCCTTCTCACCAGAACCCTCCTCACCGCTACTACCATGAGTTTCAGTACTTTCCTTCCCATCTTTATCTTCACTATTATGACCTTCATCATCAGTTTTCGAAGGCTCAACTTCTCACTAGTATATTTTATTCTTTCATTGGCTTTTCTCCTACAGTTAGACCCCGTAGGCTGCAGTCATTCTTCCGTACTAGTAACAACATCCAGAACCAGAGCAGCAAAAACTGAAAGTAAATCACTGTTAGCGCCACACTCTACTTGTATGAAGCTCAGTTCACAAACTAGTACTCTTAATTAGCTAGTACAATAGGCCCAAACATGCATCAAATTTGGAACAATAATTACAGCAAAATCGAACAAACAAAGAACAGGAGTACAATGTATGGTATTTGAAGAAAAAAATTTCAAGTGCCCTGGTTCACAGAAGCGGTGTATTTGAACTTAAGGTAAGCCTTGATGAAAGGTTCGAGTTCTCCATCCATTACTGAAGTAATATCGGAAGTCTCGTAGCCTGTTCGCAAATCTTTCACAAGCTTGTAAGGATGAAACACGTAGTTACGTATTTGCTGCCCCCACTCTGCCTTCACTGCATCTCCTCTTATCTGCTTTATTTCTGATGCGCGCTGCTCTTCTGCTATCACTAGCAGTTTGGCTTTTAATCGGCTCATCGCCTTTATTTTATTAGATAGTTGAGATCTCTCCTCTGTGTTTGATCAATTATTAAGGAGATTGTCAGTCAAAACTCTACTCTTAAGCGGTTTGTCATCAAAAAGTATAAAGGATCGTATTCTTGATCGAATCATTCCAATTACGATTCGATTCTCAAACTACGATCCAAAATCCAATTAAAACAACAATCGAGAAACATCGTTCATGAAGAATATCAAAGTGATTACTTAAATTTACAATTCATTCTTTTTTTTTCTTCTAAACAAAATAAATTGCAACAGGTGAAAAGAAAAAAGGAAAAAAGTTCAAAAGTTCGACATCAATATAAATTACAAAATTTGTAAACTGTAACTACGAAAATAAGAATATGTTTTTTATATATACTGTAATGCTATTTGACATCATACATAGAAGCAAATTTTGTATCATACAAGTAAGTCCAATTTCCATTTAAGATTTGAACTTTATGATTTGTATTTTTAAAACCTTGTCCAGCAGAGCACTCATTTTGATGTAAATTTTGGTTATTTTTTGAAGTGATAGTGATACTGTATTCAAGCAGAGCACTCATTTTGATGTCTTGAGTGGTTCGAACCCATGACCTCTAATACCACAACCTAAAGCATCATACCAGTTATCATTTGAGCTAGTTGTCCTTGACATGATGCAAATTTTGGTTATACTTAAAAAAGCAATCAACATAAATAACTTAAGTTCAATAACACAACCTTCAAACATTGAATATCATGCAATCATGTATTAGTGCATACATTATAAATAAATGAATAAAAAATGCCATCCTAAATAAGTAGATTGGGAAATTCTGGCAATTTTGATCCTGATTAATGCAACCATGGAATATATTTTTCCAAGAATTCAGGAAACCATTCCTAATACAAATTTGGGCAAACCAAAGGAATTTACATTTTTGTCTCAAACTCTTAGTTAATTTCATGTCCGTTATGTTGACGCATACTTAACAACAGTTTATAACAGGATGCAGTGAAAAGTTTGTTTTTTAACCCTGCAGTTGTGCTTTACATTTGCTTCTATGTGAAAAAGTAGCTCAACGTTAATATTGTGATATAAAATTTGTTGAAATCCTAAATTTGATCTGCAATTGCTATTTCAGAAAAGGACAATCATAATGATTGTCGCAGATCTAAAGTAAAGCATCAGCACTAAATAACTACATTTGATGTGATGTCGCACAACATGAAAGACAAGATTTATGTGGCTTTCATGTTAAAAAAATTTAGCGTGCGTTTTGTAAAAATTATAGATCAAGATACTATTCGAAAATGCACTGAAAATTTGTGAAAACATAGAAAATTGTTTTTGAAGTAAAATTTGAGAGTCCCAAGGGATTATTAGCCCAGTGTTATTTGAACACTAGTTCTGAACACCTTTTCAGAAATCTTAAAATCTGACGGTTTGGATTCTGTTTTGAATCAACTTCTACCAATTCTGGTTTGGTTCATAAATTCCGATTCAAAGTTAAACTCAAACCCCTTTGATAAAGAATTCATTTAATCCATATTGGAATAAGAGATATCAAGTTATTTGAACCTACATTTCAAATTTTATTGTTTTATTCAAATTTTATTGTTTTATAAAAGAAAAAATAATAATCATGTTAGGTGCACGTCATTTGAAAACAGCAAATTTCTAGCATATAAATTCATATCATATTACAATGTGAACCCTCAGAATCTACTATCCAAAATTTAAACCACTTCTCAATTTAAAACTTGAAGCTTACAATATATGGTCCGAATCCCGTTTTGGAAATCATGCTGAACACACTAAATAGTCTTTCTAATAGTATGCGATCCTCGGAATTACTTTAGACAATGTACTACTCAGAAATTTTCTTTACTATTGCTGAAAGAAGATTACTGCTTTAGGAAGCATATCCCAGGTCAATATTGCATATATTTGCAAGTTCGGTCAACTTTGTAGTCCTAGTGTATTAAAAAAGGTTAACTTCAGTAATTAGAATACAGATTGGTAATCTTTGATTCTTTGTAATAAAGTATCAGTAATCAAAGGACTAATATTGACATAATACGACGCTAAAGTCGCTTAAGGCATTCACAACATAAAAAACATGGAAAAAATAGTTATCAAAGTTACTTAGTAAGTCAAACCTGTGCATCTAACTGCAATGCCAGTGGGTTTATGAACAATTCGAACGGCTGTTTCAACTTTGTTGACATTTTGACCTCCTTTTCCTCCGGCTCTAGAAGATGTTATCTCAAGATCGTCTTCAGGTATGTCAACATTCAAGGAATCTTCTGGCAGCAGTGGCATTACTTCTACACCAGAAAAGCTAGTCTGCAGTAAAACAGGGGCTTGGCTAATAAACTATCCTTGTAACATGTACTGATTATATTCCAGATTTAATACTTATTTACATAAATGGATATAGTTCGTTGCGTTAAAGGTTAGATGGCTTAGCAATGGTTGAAATTCGTAGTGTCACATTGTTACCAGAAATCTTTGTACGATTTAAATCCAATTTCAGATCGAATCTTTCAATATGATTATATCCTCAATTGCAATTCAAAACTCAGTTAAAATCGCAGTTGAGAACAAATTCTACAATTCATGTAGGAATAAAAACATTAAAATATATAAAATATAAAACTATAGTTCAGATTTTATTGTTTTATGCAAATCAAAGACATAAAACAAAAACAAAAAAACTTAGTTTTAGATTCAAATGTAAGTGCTCGAACATCAAAATCAATATTAAAAAAATACAAAATATTATCAGAGAAAGTTAAATCAATACTTTTACATACTTAAATGTTATTTTCTAACCCACATAGAGAACATGGTCTGGCATAATAGCATATATAATCATTAAAATACAACTAATTTTGGATCTACGATTCACTATTTAAATCCAGTTGGTTAACAGTTTTAACTTTATGGTTAACAGTTCGAATACCGTTTTGAAATCATAGTGAACTTTATAGGAGCTTACACGCTATAGCATCTTCTTAGAATTAAGTTGATGATCCCAATATTCAGGTATACTTTGACAATACTGCATGGATTCAAGATTAAGTTGATAATCTTCTGGAAGAAATACCATAAGTGTTTGTAACAAGTGATTTTTTACTCGATGTTTTCCATTTCTCACACACACAAACACACACGCACACGTGTAACGTGTATATAAAAGATCATCTTTTAGGATGATATGCAATACCTATTATCATCATGCTGTCACTATGCATATGTTGTTACAGATTGATGGTGTTGTGTTGGAGGTGATATATGAAAAGAGATCTTTGCACCAATTCAAATTTCAGATTAATCGAGAAACTAATGACAGAAAGCTTTGCCAATTTAGATTATTTTGGCTCTACTCCATTAAACCTAGTCATCAATTTGGACCTTTAAAAGCAGATGTTGTATACAGCTAATGGTAAAACGATGCAACATAACATAGTTTATGTATTAACTTACTCTGCTTAAACATGTATGTAGACATGTTAATTGGAACACATCGGTGTCCTGCGTAAAAGAGGGGGCAAAAATAGAAAATTTTGTTTTTATGGTAAAAAATCCATTCATCTCAGCTATTCGACTAGAAAAAGGAAAAACTGAAATAGGAGTAGAATTTTTAAAAAAATATGACTTGGAGATTATTTCAGATAAAGACCTACAGATATTATAAAAATCGACTCGGATATTATTTCAGATAAAAGACAGTATTCTGGTATTCAGTCAAAATCAAGGGTGGTTTCATGTAATGTAACGTACTATTTATTCTTTCTGCGAAAAACATACTAATGTTAAGTATAATATAACCTGACGAAGTCCTTTGGAATTGAAAGGGGATTGACGAACGATACGGTGAGTTCCTTTCTCCCCAGAAAGATAACCATACGCAAAACGGCCTTCAAGTTCAATAGTAGCTGATTTTATTCCTGCCTCTTCTCCCATTGACTTCTCAACTACTTTAGTCTTGTACCTTTGCTTCTCTCCCCATCTTACATACATACGCAGAAGCATGTCAGCCCAATCCTGCACTGAACATAAAATGATTGAGAATTCAACCTTTTCTTCTTTACGCTAATTAAAACTGTAATAGGCCTATCACTGCAGCTAATTAATACCTAGGAAGACATAATCAGAAGGTGTTTCCCTACTCTGCAAATCACAGAACGACTGAATTACAGAAAGTTTGTTAACATTATGTTTTAAATTTAGCGTGTACAGCTCTTTTTGTCTTTTCACATAACATGTACAGCTAATTAACATTAGTTTGTTAAGGCACAGATTCAGTCCTAAAAAATTCAATTCACTAAAACAAAACTCCGATATTTGATGCACGGTAGAGCTCACACAACCTATACAATTCAGCACGTGTACATAAAATCTTTTTCTGTACTCTACAGTTTCTGCTTTTACTCCACCTCGAACTCAGTTCTACCGAACTTCAACTCTTCATCTTCACCAATTATATTGACTTCTCCTCCCATTTCAGTTCCACGGATATGGTAATGGACCACATGAATATTCACCAATTTACATCTTTTGAGGACTCATTGCAGCCTGACCACTTATGTCACAACACAAACCAGTTCTCTTCTTCCCTCTTCTTTCCATTTGTTTGGAGCAGTAATTCATCGATGCACTCCAAAAGTGCTGCTAAAACTGAATTTTTAAAAGTTGTAATCAGCAGGCGGTGGTACGCAGCGATGGTCGGTGGCAGTTTAATAGTTATGATCAGCAGCTTTGGAGGGTTTTTCTTTTTGTTACTTTTTTTTCTCTAGCACGAGAATGGAAAAGAACTCGACATCGGGTTTGGGTTAAATGGATCGAATTTAGACTCAATTTTGGACTGAAACCCCAACTATTTTATATCCCTCAAGTCGACAAAATGCACACTAGTTCAACGCTTTAGCCTTCGAGCAGTTCAGCGATTTTCTCGCCTTTATGATGCCTCAAGCATGAGTGGTGCCTCAACAAGCAAAAAAAGCTACAAGCTGGCATCTGACGCTTTTTGGTGCCTACACGAACGCCTTGACAACGCTGACTTAGTTTACAACTAACTTTCCCACAAACCATGTCCAATTTTATATTTACCTCACAGTTAGCCATGGTCAGATTAACAAACCCCCCCCCCCCCCCCCCACAAACCCAAAACCAAAAAAAAAAAAAAAAAAAAAAAAACTTCCCCATATATTGCCAACCCCCCCCCCCCCCACACACAACAATCATTGTTGGCCTCGCTGCCTGTCCACGACATGCGCTCATTCCAATCCTAATAACCCCATTTCAAGCCCTGATGCTCCGTTTTTGTCCCAGCTCTGAATTTGAACAATGGCGAGTCTTTTCCTCTTGTTGGTGTTGGAGATGTCGTGCAGCCTTGCCTTTGTCGCTAAACAGCCAGGTTGTGCTTGATAAGCCCTCCTTACAAGTAAATATTTTGAACTCAATCCCTATAGTTGCCCAGCCTGCAGTGACTCCGGATACAGCGTTGTTAAACTTGGGCCCTGTTGGAAAAGATACTCTTGTGTGTGTCCACCCTAAGGCTGTTGATAGTGGTTCCCCTTTGGTTGATCTCTCTGCTACTTTCCCCTACGTCATCCGCTGGTCTCCGCTATTCAAATGCAAACCCCAAAATGCTGGCATTCATTCTCTTAAGATGCTTGAATTAATTTACAAAGAGGAAGCTCTTGTCCCTTCTATCGAGGTGGTGGACCTGGCATGACTATTTGGAAAAAACACCTAGTTGGTTCCTTTGTAGATTATGATCTTCCCTTTTTTGTAATCTCCAACCACCTAAAAAGGATTCAGGCTAAAGGGTTCAATCCCTATTAAATATGAAAGGTCTTTGTTTTTCTTTAAGATTTCAAACATGGAAGATAGGAGACGAATTTCGGAGGCTGGCCTTGTTATTGTTA
The DNA here is from genome assembly GCA_030765085.1 of Allium cepa. Lineage (NCBI taxonomy): Eukaryota > Viridiplantae > Streptophyta > Magnoliopsida > Asparagales > Amaryllidaceae > Allium > Allium cepa. The sequence goes on along the minus strand of CM060945.1, from coordinate 790,122,460 downwards.
AGGGTAATCATCACGAAATGGAGTTCTGCGGCTGACAAAGCCAGAAAGCATATTTCCTATGTTCCGGTGTGGGTTCATTTCACTACGATTCCTTCCATGTGCTGGTCTTTAATGGGTATCAACCTATTAGCATGTCATATTGGAATTTGAAAATTTTATCTGCTTCAACCAATCTACGGAAAGGCTTAGGGCACGTTTGATTTATTTTGTATTTTGCGTTTTGAGTTTTCAACATTAATTACAAAATATGAAAAGAGTGAAGGGACGACGGCGTGGATGAAGGGAAGATGGAGGGCACGACGGAGGAGATGACGGAAGGATAAACTGTTTTCCCTACTTCCGTTATTTTTCAAAATACGAAAGAAAACAAAGTTATTTTCTATTTTGTATGTTAATTTCGTTTTCTAAATTGGTCGTTTTTTTACCGTATACATTCGTCGTACACGTTTTTGAATGGACGAAACTCGGAACTAAAAACGGTAGATCAACCGCGGCCTTAGTGTTCGTCAAACCATTGACTGAGATCAAACCAGATAAACTTTTATAATCTAACATTATAGTTATATTTATTGATGGTTTATACACCCTTGTGGATGTTCCCTACATGTGGAAACCTGACATTTGCTCGACATGGCACTCCTTTGGTTACACTGATTTGAGATGCTCTTCCTCCCTATCAGCTGCTTCCCCCAGGCAACAGGCTAATCTTCCTTGAACAACCTAAAACTCCAGACTTCCTCCCCTTCTCAGCAAACCCTCCCCTGCTACGATCCCGACTCCTAGGATTGTGCCGCATTGGTGGTTGGTTAATATGTTGCTCCAACTCCTCTTCCTGTGTCACCCAATACTCAATGGAGTTAGCTACCTTTCTCCTGATAATCCTGAGATTGATACTGAGCCCAATGATGCTATGATTGTTGGGCCTTTGGTGACTGATGTCCCTTTAGCGGCCATGGATGGCATTATAGACTATTGTTTCCCCTTATATTCAGGTGACCTCGCTGCATTTCATTGCCATCTCAACCCGAGTCACCGCATTCCTGCATAAAGAGATGTCTTGTTGCCTGAAAGAAGATCATGTTGAAGGATGCAAGTTGTATGTTGAGTTGCCTGACATGGCTCATAAGGGCTTCCCTCTTAGTTGGTGCCAACAAGTTAGTACCTAAAGTCATTTAGAGAGTGGTTTGTGTTTTCACTGCAGATGGAACATCTTTTTGCCAAATGGGTCTCTAGTGATGAAAATGGTGAGAGGGAACTCTTTTACAGGCTTGTTGGGGATGATCTTGTTCTTTGCACAGGGATGAGTTGGAAGCTAACAATTCTGTCGTTTTAACTAATTCTGACTGGGATAGAAAGTTTTTCTCACCGACTACACATGGGTTTTCCCCTGATTTGGTGGAATGATTCCGCACCTGCGTAGGTTTCCAGGTGGTGTGGATTCATGTTTTTTATCTTCCCCTTAGCTGCTTATGTTGATATACGTTGTGGGACTTGTCTCTTTTGACTACTTTTTATCTGCATTTTCCTAGAACTATATGTTTCTATTGTTCATCGCATATACGTGTGGCTGAGTAGGTGAAAGCTTACTCATCTTGTTGCTAAAAACTAGCCATGAAGATTATATATTATGAAAACATATACTTCATCAAAATTTCAAACATCGGAACATCAAGGTTCTTTTTGGATACAAACCAGAGCTTAATACATATTTATTTTGGCTCGGGTCCAGTGTGCTAAGGGCTTGAACAAACCAACCTCGCCATCAAACTGTTTGAGTTCATTTGTTAGCTTGACTCATTCTGAGTTGGCTAAAATCAAGCACATGTTTTGCACGATAAGAAATGTATACATATGTGTACATATATATGCATGCATACATACAGCTTAATGGTTTTTTTAAATGTGTACATCATATAAATTTAAAAATTATCCAAGCTATTAATAAAGAGCCAATCACCGCTTGGTTTGGCTTGTTGACGTCAGTTAACGTGCCAAATTCAAAGAATTAGTTTTCTTAAGCATCCCTAGAACAGTAATCAAACAAAAATACAAATATATACCTGCGCATCAGTACCTCCAGCTCCAGCAGTTATATTAATAACAGCCCCCTCTTTATCGTAAGGACCTGAAAGAAGCTGAGTTAGCTCAAATCGGTCCAATGCCTTGTTCAGTTCTTTGATTATCTTAGATGCCTCATCAAGCAGCCCAGTATCTGTTGAATCCAACTCCTCAGTGAGTTTTACTATTGTTTCAGCTTCCTCAACCTTTATAATAAGTAACATAATGTGTATAAATATAAATATAAGGTGGCCTTGCTAAATTATGAATGTCATTCTTTTTCTTATTATCAAAAAAAAAACGAAAACTTTATTTCAATGAGTTTGAGTTTGGCTACTTTTCGTTGGTCAATATAATCTTTTTCTTTTTTTCTCAAAATACTTGTCATAGAATCTAAAACATCCACAGGATATGGTGAAACTTCATAATGATACTTTTGCCACCAAACGTGGGTGATAATTTCACGTGCGTGAATAATCGGACAGGAATTGATTTATTTCATTTCACCTATCACGATGTACTATGATGTTTTTTACTTCGTGAAATATTAAGATCCCTTGGGCAGAAACAACTTCTTTGTCATAACAGGAGTTAAATTTGGCTATAGGTTAACAGGATTTAAATTTGGTTATAGGTGTTCACAGTAGTTAGGTTAGCAATTCTACATGAAACCAATTATTTCACCATCTGCTAACAAGGTGATAAATAGTAAAATTTCTGAGTAAGTACCACCACACTGATTAAAAGGATCACTATTACGCTAAGTGTACATTAGTCATGCATTATGATAACACGCTAAATATAAATGAAATAGGAGGTTATGTTTGAGAGGAATTTGGTCCTCATCCTTATATTTAAGAAAAATATTTTCTAGATCCCTCTTGTTTGGCTTATATTTTCTAGGTCCCTGTTTTAATTATCAAATTCTTGACTTTCTGCTCTTCTTCTTCTGCCTCCATAATATCCTCTTCTGTAGCTCCTCCAGTGTCATCCTCCGCCTTGTCATCAGTGACGGTATTAAATTTTAGCAAAATGAGGAGGAGGAAGATGATAGGTTTTCTAGATTTGATGCATTTGAAATAATGATTGAATAAAATGATTGATTAAGAGGGATGTGGCTGAAAAAATTACATCAGTTTCATTTTAATAAGAGGGCTGTGTGCCTAATTCAATTTCTATTTTAACAGAATGCGAGGAGCCAAAATCTCTTGTATTTAAACCCATTGGAAAATTGGAGTAAGTACACATACTTTCTTTCGTACTTAAAAATAAATTAAAAAACCTGGGACTTGAAATCGGTAAGGGTTTTGATTTTATCCTTGACATCAGTTAAAGCAAGAAGAGTTTCTTGAGCTTTAGAAGGATCATCCCATAACAAACTATCTGCAGCTTTCTTTTCAAGTGCAACAAGATCAGCTTCTAACCGTTCCAGACCAGCTGAATTCCTGATCTCCTCAACTCGTTCTGTTGCATTTTCGACATCCTTTCTTAAAGTGTAGAAATCTGCAGAAAACTATGAAAACCTTAATTGAAATGACTACGTTGCACTATAAGTTTTGATGAAAATCGAAGTAAATGTGATCTAAAGCCAATATGATCCATTAAAACACTTCCAGCCATAATCCAGTCAAATCTGACTAAAAAATGATGGGCTAATGGGACAAAATATGACAATATAGCCAGAGACGAGGATTACATGATGAATTATAAATGTTCCTACTGGAAATAGTTCTTTCCCTTATAACAGGACTTGACCATCCAAACTGAAATATAATTCAAAATAAATGAAATTAACCATCAAAAGCAAAAATTTGCACACCTTGCATTGCCCATTCGGCTGTTTCGGAACTAAGCTCTGAAGTTGACTGACTTCCAGAGGTTGCAAGAGGAACTGAACTAAGAAAGAACTGGAGTAATTAAAACAGTAATATATAGGAATTTATCAAAATATTAGTTAGTAGACGTGTTTGAAATGCTAATGTGAACTGTAATATCAATGTTAAATGTTCAAATCATTGTACAAAGCAGTAGTTAATTGCTGAAATAACAGGAAAATTAAATGGGCAAACCAATGCAGAGGGAGAGCTTTAAAAGTTTAAATATATAAAATGTAGAACATGGAGTGTCCACTTTGAAGAATTTCTTAGAGTATGAAGGGAGAACTCCAAAACAGGGCATTTTGTCAGAAGATAAGCTTGTCCATCATGAAGTAAATGTACTGTAAACATATTGGTATGGCAAAATCCAGACAATTTTGCTAATGATTACGACTTATTGTCCAGAAACAGCTACCTTTGTAGCTGACAAATTACAAGGCAAATGGAATTAAAATGGAATGAATTTGACAGACTTAATACACAATGTTCCCTATCAAGCGATGGTTTCTGAAGTCTTGGCATGTGAACAAGTCTTCTGATAAAACTAAATATCTGTTAGCAATCCCAGTTGCTCAAACCCGGAGCAAGAAGAACATATTGGGTTAAAACAGCCTCACCCCTCAAAAAAGTACTTAAAATAATCCTGATCAACTTGATCGATTGATATTGTTTTGAAAATTGGGGGTGATAGAGGAAAGCATAATCTTATAAAAGGCTGACATTTTTAAGAACCATGGTAACGTAAGAATCTGACAAAAATATGTTTCAATGCAGACGGTAATATGTATAGAGAAAAGGTGACTATGTATCATTTATGACACGTTTGATAATATAATGTTAAAGGAAAACAAAAAATTTGATAACGAAGTTGAAGAATATTTGTACAGTTTTGACAAGATGAAAGGTATAAAATCAATCATAGTGCTCTTTCTTCAGAACTCCTATCATTTGAAGGTTATGCTAGTATAATAAGTTATTCGAATGGTATGCTAAAATCAATATCAAATTTATTTAATTTTAGCATTTGAGCAATCGCACCACTACAAACATACATTAATATGTATATATTTGTGTGTGTGTGTGTGTTTTTTTTTGTGGGGGGGGGGGGGGGGGGGGGGATTATGTGGGGATGTGATTTCATGACAGTATGAATAAAAATTTGCTTTACTTATGTATGTTTACGTCTTGAGAAAGAAACGCAGCTGCTTTGCCGTTAATATGAATAACGAGTACAGTGTTACAGACACAAAATGTTTGAATTACAAAAACAATGATACAAATACAATAATTTAAACATAAAATACATGCATTTCCTAACGAAATCTTGCATCAACTAGTTCGATTCTTTTATTTCCTCGAAAGATTGCTATGGTATTTCTAACATTTCTTGAACTAGTACATTCTCTCTATTATTACACGCTCGAATACCATAGCATTCTTCAAGGCATTTTTCCAAATAAAATTGGGATCATCATCAAACGACATAAATTCTGAATCACCGTTGTTTTCCATATAAAATTGTGAATAGTCATTGTAGTAACAACCGCCTTGAGTTGAAAATTTGTATATCGGCATAGCATTTTTCTTAAGGTCATAAACTTCTTCAATATTTTGGATATCCTTTCGATTGTTGTACGGAAACTCGAGTAATAGAAATTGAAATTGAAATTTTCTGGTTGGTTCATTTTATGTTTTACGAAAATAAAAAATACGATACGTAACAATTCAGTAAATTAGCATATAACCATCTATTGTAAGTATTCTGAATCAACTACATAATACTGGCCTGGTGGAGGATGAGAAAGTTTAAAGTTTTATCTCTTGTACTGATTGAAAAACACTACTATTGGACGTAGTTCCTTCCCAGCCAACCCTTCCTCACATTCTGTGTAACATATCGTTTTCATCCAATAAAGATTTGAGCTTTATCACTGGATAAGTGTACAAGTATGTGGGTATCATCTATAGTTTGAGTATAATTTTCTAAAATATATATAATATCAGTTTGAACTCCTAATTTGTTTTGGAACATGTTAAATTAACGGTCCGTTTGGATAGATTTAAATAAACTACATTTCTTGCCTTTTGAAAGCCAAAACTAATTCATTTTGGCTTTCAAAAAGAAAAAAGGAAGACGAAAAACTTATTTAAGTCAATTAAATGGATCGTACTGATTGTTCGGCTTAGTTATATTCCTTAGATAGTAACAACACACTTGTTAAAACAACATGAAAATAAATATATATTCTGTTATTTGATTTTATTTTATTTTTAAATCTTTCAGCGGCATATCATGTTGGAAGAGACAAAACTAGCATGTAAAAAAATTGTAATCATTTCTCTAATGCATATTTCTGGCATTGGTTTCAAACTATAGCTTTCCAAACATTCGCACAATGTCAAGAAGCAAAATCTTTTCATGCCTCATTTGACAGTGTTTTTGATGGCCAAACAGAACATCTTCAACCCAGTGAATACATTTATAAGTCAAAGAGGGAATTCACATTATTGACGTATTGTCCATTGCCTCAGCATAACCATCGGCAAATTTTGAGATCCATCCGCACATCCCTCCATAGGGATACCATTGAGGCTGATTAACATCTTTTAACAAAAAGAATCTATTATTGTTCCATGCGACCAAACTCACATGTGTCTGTATTGAAAATGGATTTATTAATAACTAACAAATATAGTACACGCATGATACAATGCAGCAATACACAAATACCCTACCCTTGTAATCACAATCACCTTTATCCACAAAATCTACCCAAACCGGCCCAATTACTAAAACATACATCATCAAAATCTAAGATTTAAAATGTCGTTGCTCTATCCTGTATCGAAAGTGACTTCCGTTGTCGCAGCATGTACGCGTATTTTATCTCATGTTCATAATAGAATATGCTTGCTCGTTGTCCACCATTCAAGGATACACGGCTATATACAAATATAAAAGTTTGAGCTCGACCCTTATCAAGATCTCATGTGAAATGTACCATTTCACGTGAATTCTTCGTCATCATTACATCCACAACCCAAATCTTCCTATCATCATTTGTCCACTTCTTATCACCGACTCCTTGTACCGCAAAGAATAGAGATTCAGACAAACTAACTAATCCAATTATCGGCAAATCTCATGTATTTGAATGATAATCGTCGTTTTTTATCAACAAATAAGGGTTCATGTAGACCCAAAACTCATACCAGTAGTGAACGAATATCACTGATGATTAGATTTTTAGTCACGGTGGTTGTTCCCCTCAGAGCAAGAAGTCAAAATCGAACTGTAATTTGATGACAGATCTGGTTCGTCTGGGCATGAATGAAGTGGTATGTTTCCCAGTTCCAGATGGTATACGTAGGGTCGCCTTGAACGTATGAACACGGCGACATGTATAAACTTGCAGATACCATGGCCAGGTAATTGAACTCCATGGCATAACAATCAATCATTATTCCAAATGCCCGAACAAATGAATTGCGTGAAATCATGAGGCACTATAATTTGTAAGGTGTTGTGCCTACCATAATCAAACACGCCCAAAGTATAGAGCTTTAAACCTCTATGGGCTATCTCAAAGCCATATCCTAATTCAATAATCGATTGAATCTTACCCAAATTTGTACTAGGCCAAAACCAATATCGCCTCTACTACATGCGGTAAACAGATCCAAATCAAAGATTGATTTGCAGGATTCATTAGATCGGCATACAAATAACCATATACACACACGCATCATTCCACATCCATTATTCTTCATGATATGAGACTATTATTTTCAATGTGTCTCTGTCATCCACATACAACGCAAGACACTCCAATAGTCGAAGCTCGTCATGGTATCAAAGCCGAAACTTACGAAATAGGTCATGCATACAAGAAAATATTGCTAACAAAATACTTGAAGGGGACGCGAGCCAAGAGGTAATTGTTAGAGTTGTCTCGCATGTTGCGAATTGAAATGACGATTTAAAATTGAAACAATCTCATATCGCTAAATAACTTGAAAACGTGGTATATAAATATGAGTTAGCAAGCATCTAATATTGAGGATTTTTTTATTACACTAGTGTATGACAATTCATATGCATATGTCATACGTACGAGATGAGAATGCTTGGTCGGTCGGTCGAAATTCAACGCTTCTGATGTGCCAAGATGATTGTCATAGTAGCTATATCAACTGCATTTTCAAGATCAAAATTATTGTGTGTGTCCAATTGTGTCATTGAGGGAGAAGAGAAGAATCAGATATGATAAGAAGAAGAAGGGATGTTGTGTAATTAAGGAGATGTGGTGTAGTTTTAAAATAGATGAAAAAACAAATTCGGTTATTCCAAAAAAAAAAAGATAAAAATATCGTTACCGTCCAGCACATCGTATATGCTAATGGACCAAATTTCTCAGGTGATTGGAACAAGGTAAATTGATGTGGACAGTTGTTCCAGCTTCAGACACATCCAAAGCGTCAAAAGCAGAAAAAACCTATATTTTGGCTACGAACGCATCTTAAGTAGTTACTCCGTTCTCGATCGCTGATTCCTCCATTTGTGTTCCCTTATATATCAGCAACCCTGTGCCAACTGTAGGCGTAGACGTCTAGTCCACTACCGTAGGGAAGTTTACTCCACTGAAAATCATATTTTGCATCATCTTGTCAAACGGACATGTAATCAAGCCAACCAGGAAGATTTCTTTAACCTTAGTGGTAATGAACAAAGCTCTATAAAGGCAATGAATTAAAGAAACCAACATATTCTCGTAACGGACACAATCTATAACCACAAAAAATGGTAAACTTTGATGAACTGCTTGTAGATGTACATCTTTTATCAAATCCTTGCCGTATTCTGATATTAACACTATTCAATGATATCAAAACCCATAACAGCATCACACGGTTTTGTTAAACCCTAGCCACATCAATTCCCAAAATATTAACACAAATTCGCAATGTCAAAAGCTAAAAATAAAGAATAAAGATGAACAACAATAAGTGACTGAAACCAAACACAAAGATAGAATATGTTACCAGGAATTAGTGCAAAATGAGAAGAGTAGAATGACTTTCTCGGAAAGAAAACAACCCTTCTGCTGCTACTTTTTGGGGTGAAAGTTATTGTATCTGTTGTGGGGCAAGATAAGCAGTTGAGGCGCATGTCAAGAAAAGCCATGGAATGCAAAGGAACTGCCATTTGGCACTCCATCGGTGAAAATAACGATAAGAGGCCGGACTGCAAATATCTTCTGCGTACTATGATGGAGCTAAGCGGGCCGGATATGGGCCATTTCTCTTACCACGTAAATTTAAGTTTTCAATCAGTTACAAATTTCAGGTTTAAGGGTTCAGGTTCTGAAATACCATATTTTCTTGGGCGTTGAAACTTACTCGTTACTTTGTTTTCTTATACCTTTTATTCATTTTTTAAGTGAAAAATGCAAGTAATTACATTTTTTTATAGAAATTCACAATTGCATTGAAATCACATGTCATTTGTTTGAATTTGTATTTCTAAGTTCCAACATATTTTTTTACTTTGAATTTTTATTCCTATTATTAATTAATATATAACAAATGTAAAAAAAAAAAAATTGTTAGATCATATTTTAAAAATTGATTAAGATTCATAAAATTTGTAGAGGTCGTTTTGAATTTGTAAAAATCTGTTTTTTTAAATACTATTTTTAAGTGATATTAAGGTTTGTTAATATTTGTAGAGAGACATTTTGAAAGTGTAAAGTGAGTTTATTTGTTAGATGTTATTTTTAAGAGATTTGATAATATCTGCAGAAGGACAAATTTGGTAGTTTACGCTAACACTAAAAAAGTGTGGCACCAAATGTATTATAGCTATTATTAAAGATTCAGTTAACGTTTTTCACTAGATAACACATGAAATGCACGAAGAAGCAAAATTACAATGTAAAAAATGCTAAACATTGCAAAACATTAATTTATCATTATCGGTGTAACCGTTACCAATTTACTGATATGCCAACGTTCAATGTATTCCAATAACATGATAATGATATAAGATTTTGGATCACCAACGTATCGTAACCTTTTTTTTTTTTTTTTTTTTGCAAAATTGTATTTGTAACGTTTATAATAACTTAGATGTACCTCCAAAGGGGAGTCCAGTGGATAATGCATCTATGAGAAAACCGTTTGACACGAGTTCGAGTCTACCTGAAGTATGCGTTATCGAGTCGGTGCATACTTTCTCAGGATGTTACATGTATGGATAAATATATGATATCCTAAAAATGGGATATGCACGTGGATACGAAGACATCCGCATCCGAAAATTATCTGTCCGACTTTTTATTGAGATTATAGTTATATTATGTGTACTATAGTACAATTAAAAATATGTATTTATTGTTTGTTAAATTAGTGCATTTAATGTCTTAACAACCTAAATCTATTTATTATCATCGTATTTATTTATTTTTCACACTTTTATAATCAATGGGATTAAAAAATTAAAGTTACGCTAAAACAAATTTTCCTACTTATATTTTTTAACTTATAAATCGTTGGCGGATACGATAATTATTCGATATCCGTTCGTATCTATGGATGCAAATATCCTACATCTGAAATTGATTTCGTATGTGGATGCGGGCGCTCGGCATCCGAAAGTATCCGTTGGCAGCTGTGACGCCCCACCTCTATACCCACGCTAGCAAAGAGTATTAATAGATAATACCGTGTGCTAATACGGAGAATAAGTCTAGATAGAAGTGACCATCTATAGTCTTGCTTTAACTATCTATTAAACACGTCGACAATAATCACACCAAACCGATCGATATCCAATGAATACTTAAAACAAAACCATAGGTGGCTGGAGGAACTATCAGAACAGAATATAACAACTCAAACGTAGGAAACATCACAGAACAGTAAACCATCACATGCACATATACTGATACATACAGAGTATACAAAACGATACATGGCAAGTGGTATAGCAAACCACAATATACAGACGAGTCAATAATACATATCAGAGTTACAACAGATGAGGACTACACAAAAGCTATGACAAACAAGAAACTAGCGGAATAGTCCATGCGGAAGCAAAAGAGGCTAAGTCCAAAAGCACCTAACTTGAAACATCTCGGTCTGACCTGAGTATAAAATACACGGTCAGTCTAGCTAAACAAATCAGTTAGATAAACTGAACGATAATGAACCTGCAAGATCATATAGTATAACAAATATCTCTAAGGGAGATAACACAATCATCTAACAAAAGATGAACATAATAAAACAAGCCTCATATCATCGGCAACATAGATAATCAAAGGATATAAATATCCCAAAGCAAGCCAGAAAGGCAAATAACAAATACCCATAAGGTATACAAGTTCCACAAGGTAACCGCTACACATCATGCGGCTCAAAAAGACCAACACCGATGGGCGATACCAAGGGAATATAATCATATCAGTGAAACATCAGAAAATTCCAATTGCAACAAACCTAAATATCTCATGAGCGGTGGTGAAGAAACCACTCCAATATCTCTCGAGCGGTGGTGAAGAAACCACTACGAAAGCACTACTAAAAGCAACAAGCCAGAAGGAGACAGTCCGAAGACACTATCCTAAAGGCAACAGACAATCCCAAATATCTCTCGAGCTGGGGCAAAGGACCAACTCCAAAAGCGATACTAAAGGCAACATGCCAGAAGGAGACAGTCCGAAGACACTATCCCAAAGGCGGCATGTGTCACAAACTCCCAGAAAGGAATCCGAGAAGTGTTAACGTGAGTCCCATAACCACCCGTTCGCACTAAACGGTTTACTATCCGTTAGTCAAATTCACACTCAAAGCAGTACAATGTTTATCTCATCTCATCGGTAAACCAAACCCAAAGGTCAAAACGTTCAAACGAATAGATTGGGAATTAACTGAAAAGATGAACGCACGTGTTCATTGCATGTGTTTTATCTAATCATTTAATTCTCCTCCCACTTCGCTCGGAGTGCGAAATTGCGTGTGTATGTTTTAAATAGAATTTATAATTTGAAGAAGCGAGCTTTTAATACGATTTGAAGAGATCATTTATAAAAAACTCATGAGTGAAGTCAAAAAGAAGTCATCAAAGTCAAATATGCAATAACAACTAATTGGAATCAACACAAATCGATAAAAGTTGAAAATATACTAAAAACAGCCAAAATAGGTAAAACTGCGCATTTCACACGTCTGAAATTACCTTCCAGACGTCTAAACCACTAACCAGACGTCTGAATGGATTTCCAGACGTCTGGATTTTGTCTCTGCATTTTTGCATCTTCCAGGGACCAATTCCAAACGTTTGGGTTTCCAAACCAGACGTCTGAATTTGAAACCAGACGTCTGAAATTAGAGTTCAGACGTCTGAAATCCCCCTGAAGGCAAAAATCAGCCAAGCCCATAAAGGCAAAAATCCAAATGAATTGCAAACTAACGAGCGATGGATGCTATGGGTTTATGCCATACGACAACCCAGCACTATTGGCTCTTTTATACACCTCCAAAAACATGATCAAATATCAAAGTTAGGATTTTTAAAGAATTGAACCCAAACACTAAAAATTTGGATATTCACCAATTCAATCCAAACCAAAAGAAAGTGCATATGAACAAGGTGTTAGGAATTCATACCCAACATCAATGAAATCAAGAGAAGTAGATGTGAGTTCAAAACTCACCTTTTTAAGTCAAGAACAAGAAGAAGAAGCTCAAATGCAAAGGAACAAGGCCAACCACTCTCTACTTCAACTCTACTAGCTTCAATCTAAGATCAAACAAATATTTCCTAAATTTAGGTTTAGGAATTTCTAAGATTGAAGAGAGAAAGAGATAGAGAAGATGAAGAAGAGGCTTACCAATTCCTTCTCTTTGATTTTGGAGCAAGAATATGAGCTAGCAAGAAGAACTAGGGTTTGCAATTTCTATTTCCCTTTCCCTTCCACCATTTTCAGTCGGAGCTTGAGTTTAGAAGAGTGGAATGAGAGAATGGAGAGGAGAGGGCTGAGTTAGGGCATTAGTTAAGCTAGTGGGCTGAACCTAAACCCTAAACCCAATAGAAAAAGTAGCGAAATTCAACTTACTCCAAACATATCAAAGATTATACTCAAAAAGATCGCAAACGACATTTTGAACTCAATGGAAGTGGTCTTGAGCCCCAATTCGACCGTTTGCAGAAAGTAACTTTTCGGACCATAATCCGACAAACGACGTCATATTTAAATAAAATATTTAAATATACAACCGATAAATATGCGGGTTGTTACAGACTTCCCTTCTTAAAAAAATTGCGTCCTCGCAATTCTTAAGAAGAAAATAAAGAGTAACAACCAATACATATCAACACATAAGAATAACAGAATAAGAAGTTCGCCATAAAGTGCACGAAAAGATAAGCCTGAACTTGCTTGCTCAGAGAATTCTATGGATTCCTAAGCTCAAAATAATTCGGAACACTGACGTGGTACAAACAATACGTCAAATGATCCAAAGCTCAACAAAAGAAGTGCAACAAAACGTCCGATGAACTTGGTAAAAAGATCATTCCATTCGGACATCAACAAAGAAACGATCACTTGTTGCTTACAACTAAATGCATTGGCAACACGATCCCCCTTTTCGGGAATAAAAAGAATATCAAGATCATAAGATGCAAGGAACTCGAGCCAACACTAAGTTCCTTACGAGAAATTAAACATTCAAAAATTATGATTGGCGAGGAGAACAAAATTCCTTACCCAAAAATAATGATGCCAAATATAAAGAGCGATAACAATAGCCGTGAGCACTAGATCATGAGTGGCATACCTAGTCTCTATCGGCTTTAATGATTTAGAAGCACAAGTAATAGCACGTTTTCTTTTGCAAGAGAACGGCATTCAAACCAACACTAGTATTGGTAAAAAGATAAAATCTTGGTTCCCTTCGGGAATCCCAAGATAAGAGTACCGAAAAAGAGTCCTTTCAAATAATCTACTTTCTTAAAAGCTAAAACTTTCAAATAAAATTCTTTACCAAAAAGCTAAAGCTTCAAAATTTCAATTACCTTCATGAAATCATATTTCGAGAAAAAAATTCTTATTTCAAATCAATTTATTGTGTCAAATTGTCTCATCAAAGCGTTTAGGAGATTCCTATCGATAACGTTGATCAAGCGCATCGACCAGAATTCTTAAAGCACTCAATGGGCAATACAATCATAAAACCATCTTTTATAAGATAAACATGTTTCTATAAACTTTTAAAAAATTCACTTTGTTCGTTTTAAGAACAAAAATCCCATTTATACTTATAAATAAATATTATGAAAAAGATTTGCAAAAATTTTAAATTGCTAATTTCCATCCAAAACCAATAAAATACTAAAAATGGAATCATCGGGATATTCGCAGAATACTCGATTCATAAAATGGATGAAATGAGCTAGACAATTGAATGACATAACAAATCATTCATAAGAATCACAACGAGTGCGGAATGTGGTAAGTGGAATCCTAACTTCCGCAACTCGTAGCCAAATGAAAACCGGTGGTAAGGTCGAGCTAAAAAGACCTTAACACTACTCAAAAGATTGCTTAGGTAATAATCCTAAGACAAGACCAAAAATACCGGAAAATTCTCAAACTACAAGAATTAGAGAAACAACACTTTCCTCATCACGAGGGTTTAAAGAATAAAATGATGCCATCAAATTGGAAATCGAGATCACAAAGAAAAAATAGAGACTTTCCAAAATAGATGGAGACATACCTTATCCCTGAGAAGAACCTCCAGAAGCATCTGTTACATTTAACTTGCCAGATGGAGAATTATTCGGAGCAATGGGACAAGTGGAACTACGATGACCTTCCTTCTTGCAATAACGGCAGAAGAGAGGCTTAGGACAAGCTCGAATCATATGATCAGGAGAACCACAATTGAAACACTTCCGAATGGAAGGTGTTCCAACCGACTGAGAGTGAGAATCAGATTCATCGGGCTTTTTCTTCTTGGAAGGGAAAAATTCCGGCTCATCCAATGGAGACTGCTTTTTGTCGGGGTTCTTGCGAACCTCAATATTATCATCACTATCACACTCCCTCTCGATGGTTTCGAGATGCAGTGCAAAATCAACTAACTCCTCAAAAGAAAGCTTAAGCTCAAGCATCAAAGATTTCTTAAGATATTTCTTAAGACCAGAAACAAACTTCAAATTCTTCTTATAAGAAGTGCTAATGAATTCAAGACCATACTTAGATAAGGCCTCGAAAGATGCAACATATTTAGAAACGGAAGACTCCCCTTGCTTTAATTCAAGAAAGCGCCGGGACAACAAAGCTTTCTCAGATTCAGGAATGAACTTGAGTTCGAATCGCTCCCGAAACTGAGTCCAAGAAAGAGTAGACTCATCAATTTCGGCTACAAGAAGCTCGTACCAATCAAGGGCACGCTCTTGCAATAAGCTAGAAGTTACAAGAACTCTATCATGATCAGAATATCCATTCTAGAGAAGATACGTTCGCACGTGCGAATCCAAGCTTGGACTTCAAGAACGGATTCAGAGCCTTTTAAACGGCTTTCCTCCAAGATGAGCAAAATCACTGCACTGACGTGCAAAGGCAGACTTGCGAGGTGGAGACACTCGAGGAGGAACTGGAGGCTGAGTGCTCATAAACAACTCCATAAACTGATCGGCAGACATATAAACGCCATCCGGATGTGTGCCACTGGATTTCCTGTTAGGAAATCTATTCTACCGTTTCGATGATAACAACTATACAATGGAAATCGTATGTATGTATGTATGTATGTATGTATGTATGTATATATCTATATTTACAGGTAGTTGATGAAGTAGCATCACCAAAGAGATAGAAACAAGAATCAAAAGGCAAACAAATCAATAGAAGTTGAAATGGAAATGCACAGACACAAAGAAAGAAAGAATACACACTTTCAGACGTCTGGGTGCACTTACCAGACGTCTGGATTATTCCTCTGTATTGCAAATCAGTATAAAACAGACGTCTGATAAAAATACCAGACGTCTGGTGATATTCTCTGGTTCTATATTTCAGAAGGAATCAGACGTCTGGTATTAAACTCAGACGTCTGAAAAACAACCATACACAAAAATATATATGAAGGGCAGACGTCTGAAACATGCTCTCAGACGTCTGATTTTGAATTCGACGGAGCAATTTCAAACTCCAACTGTCACACTCGAAGGGACACGTCTGCTTCTTCTTACCGCAACTCTTCATCATCATCAGAAGCGACTTTAGGGAGATTACAACGGATACAACTATACAAGATAACCCTTCATCAGTATAAATAGCATCAGCAATGCAAATAAAGAAAATAATACTTATTTATGCTATTGATTTCTATACTCTGACTTATATCTGTTCTCAAAGCAATCAACTACTTACACTTCCATATATTCTGGATTACGCATTCAACACTTTCTAGATAAATATATTGGAAGCACTTGTATTCAACAGTCAACATCAGTGTTATAAGAACACATCTTTGACAAAGAAACTCTGCGATTGTAAACCTGTTCCTCCGGGTCAAGTGAGGGTTAGTTAGTGAAAGGAAATTCCGAAGAGGAGCTTCGGGACTGGACGTATGACGGGAGGTCCGAACCAGTGTAAAATCCTGGTGTGATTAGTTTAATTTACTTTACTACTATTATCTATCTAGTTTTACTATTGATTACTTATACTTGCACATATATATCATACGATCCACTCATATAGACTTTCAATTGGTATCAGAGCAAGGTTTGATCAAAGAACAGTAACACGTTTTTGAATCTCTTTAAATATGGCAAGTATTTTTCAAGAAGGACAATCCACAGCACGACCCTCACTTTTTAATGGCTCTAACTATGCATATTGGTCAACACGTATGAGAATTTTTATGAAAGCTAACGGTCTAGAAATTTGGTCAGCCACTCAAGATAAATATGAAGCACCCACTACTGCTATGAACACTTGGACCGATGCACAAAAAACCTTAGCATCAAACAATGCTAAAGCTATGAATGTTTTATTTTGTTCTTTAGACAAAAATGAATTTTCATGTGTAATGCTATGCACCACTGCATTTGATATTTGGCGTACCTTACAAATTACACACGAAGGTACAACAAAGGTCAAACAAACTAAAATTTCAATTTTGCAAAACCAGTTCTCATCTTTCAAAATGAAACAAAATGAAACTATAGTAGACATGTATTCTAGATTTCAAACTATTCAACATGATCTTATGGCATTAGGAGTTAAGTTTACTGATTTTGATTTAGTTTCTCGAATACTCAACTCTTTAACACCTGACTGGGAAAGAAAGGTATTGGCTATAGAAGAGGCTAATGATCTTTCTACCCTCAAAGTTGAAGAGTTGATAGGAAATTTGATGTCCTATGAAGCAAATTTGCAGGCACGAAAAGAACTAAATTCGGAAAAGAAGAACATAGCATTTCAGGCAACAAAGAATGATGACTCGGATTTAGACGAAGATGAGATAGTATTCATTGCCAAAAACTATAATAGATTCAAGAAATTTAGAAAGATGACAAAATTTCAAAAGAAGGAAAGTGCAACTCGACAAATCAATGTCAAATCAAATGCTATGAATGTGATCAATACGGACACATGAAGAAAGATTGCCCATGACTCAACAATGATAAAAAGAAGAATAAATTTAAAAAATTCAAGAAGAAGAAAGCTTTCAAAGTAACATGGGATGATTCAGATTCTTCATCATCAGAAAGTGATAGCGATAGTGACGAAGAACAAGCAAATGTGTGTTTTATGGCACAAAACGATGAGGTATGTCCGGAACTTAGCTATGACGAATTATTTGAACTAAGCATGGAATTGGATGATAAATTTAGACATGTTAAAAAATTGAATAAAGAATATATATAGTTAAAATAAATAGATTAGAAATTGAAGTAGGTATGTTAAAAGATGAAAAAATCATTCTAGAAGAAGAACTTGAATTATCTCAAGAAAAATACAAAAGTAATTTGATGATAAACGAGGCTACCACTATAGAACTTGAAAGCACAAAAAAAGCAAACGATAATTTTTTGAAAGAAAATACCAACCTTAAAAATAATATTGAATTGTTTAAAATTGAGAATATAGAACTAAAAGAAAAGCTCGATAAGATTACAAATAATGTGTCAAAATTTAATAAAGGAAAACAAGATTTGGAAAACCTTATAAAAATATCAAAACCATCAAGCAACAAAAATGGAATAGGCTGTAAAAATTCCTCTAAACAAAAAGAAAAAGTTGCGAAAAATCTTAGTTATAAAAAAAATAAAAGTTTACCTAAGTCTACACTTAATACCAAAACTATAAAAATTTGGATTCCTAAAACAAATAATTATTTAATTAGACAAAGGTATATCAATAATTATATAGAGAATGTGGTCTATAATAAAAATTATCTTTATAAAGGTACCAAACCATCTTGGGTATGGCTACCTTCTCCTAAAAAATAGGACCCTAATAATATATGGGTACCAATTGAAACATCTTCTATTTTGCAGGTATCCAAAATAAAAAATAAAGAGAAATGGATACTAGATAGTGGCTGCTCTAAACATATGACCGGAAATTCAAAGATGTTATCAAATATATCATACATTGATGGTGGAATGGTGACATTTGGAGACAATTCAAAAGGATACGTCGTGGGCATTGGAGAAGTCATCAACTCTGGTATATCAAATTCTCCTATTATTACAAATGTTTTATTAGTAAAAAATCTAAAACACAACTTACTAAGCATTAGTCAATTATGCAATAAAGGTTTTCAAATAAATTTTGAAAAAGATAAATGTAATATTTTAGATAATAACAAACAACTCATTTTTGAAGGATTTAGAAACAAAAATATTTATGTATTAAACATGAATATAAATAAAAATTCAAACTTATGCTTAACCGCCAAACATGATGATCCATGGTTATGGCATAAACGATTTTGTCATATCAACTTTAAAAGTATTAATAAATTAGCAAAATATGAACTAGTAAGGGGATTACCTAGAATAAATTTCAAAGTAATTTATGTGATGATTGTCAAATTGGAAAACTAAAGAAAAGCTCGTTTAAATCTAAGAATAATATTTCTACAAAACAACCATTCGAACTGTTGCACTTAGATTTATTTGGCCCTACACAAATTCGGTCTATAAATCACAACAAATATGTCTTTGTAATAGTTGATGATTTTTCAAGATATACATGGACTTTGTTTTTAAAATATAAAAGTGATACTTTTGGAATGTTTAAAATTTTTGCTAAAAGAATTAAAATACAAATGAACTTAAAAATTATAAATATCCGAAGTGATCATGGAGGAGAGTTCGAAAATGATCTTTTTACAAATTTTTGTAATAAAAAAGGAATAACTCACAATTTTTCCTTTCCTCGAACACCGCAACAAAATGGTGTCGTAGAAAGAAAAAATCGTACATTACAAGAATGCGCACGAACATTACTAAACAGTAGTGGTTTACCAAAACACTTTTGGGCTGAAGCTATTGCGACATCTTGTTATGTATTAAATCGTGTAACAATACGTCCTATGACTAAACAAACGTGTTTTGAAATATTTTTTGATAAAAAACCTAAGGTATCATACTTTAAAACTTTCGGGTCAAAATGTTTTATTTTAAATACAAAAGATAACTTAGGTAAATTTGACCCAAAAGCCGATGAAGGTATCTTTATTGGATATTCGGATCGGAGTAAAGCATATAGAATTTTTAATAAAAGAAATAATACCGTTGAAGAAAGTTTACACGTTTCGTTCGATGAAAATCTTTGTAATCTTAAAACTAATGATGAAGAAGAAAATATTCCACTAATAAATCCAACAAATACCGTTAATAACGACATAACTATTGAAAATAACACTCTGGTATCACCTCCTAGAATTCTTAAAAATCATCCAATAGATAATATTATTGGAGACCTTAATACAAGAGTAACTAGAAATCATCTCAATCATATAAACCATATAGCATTTGTGTCAAACTTTGAACCAAAAAATTATAAAGAAGCATCAAATGATAATTTTTGGATAATAGCTATGCAAGAAGAATTAAATCAATTCGAACGTAATAACGTATGGGAATTAGTACCACGACCTAAAGATCAATCGGTAATAGGAACAAAATGGATATTTAAGAACAAATCAGATGAAAACGGAGATATTATTAGAAATAAAGCACGATTAGTTTCTCAAGGATACAATCAAGAAGAAGGAATGGATTACGATGAAACCTTTGCTCCTGTACCAAGATTGGAGGCCATTCGTACATTACTCGCTTTTGCAACATATAATAATTTTAAACTATTTCAAATGGATGTCAAAAGTGCTTTTTTGAATGGGTTTAACAAAGAAAATGTATATGTAGAACAACCACCACTATTTTTTCATGAAAAATATCCCGATCACGTATTTAAATTACACAAAGCTTTATATGGATTAAAACAAGCCCCACGAGCTTGGTATGAACGTCTTAAAAATCATTTAATTACATCAGGTTTTCAAATATGCAAAATTGATACAACTTTGTTTATTAAAAGAGAAAATAATGATATTTTAGTAGTGCAAATCTATGTCGATGACATCATTTTTGGCTCAACTAATGAAAGTTTATGCAACCAATTTTCAAATATTATGAAAAGTGAATTTGAAATGTCCCACATGGGAGAATTAAATTTTTTCTTAGGTTTACAAATAAAACAACTTGGTAATGGAATTTTTATTCATCAAAAAAAATATTGTAATAATTTATTAAATCGTTTTGAAATGAATAAAACCTCAAGTAAACCAACTCCAATGAGTACCACTGTTCACTTAGAAAAAGATGAAAACGGGAAAGATTTTGATGAAAAGAAATATCGTAGCATGATTGGTTCTCTTCTCTATTTAACGGCTAGTCGACCTGATATTATGATGAGTGTATGTCTTTGTGCTCAATTTCAAGCCAAACCAAAAGAGTCACATCTAAGAGCAGTTAAGCGAATTTTACGTTATCTTTCTAGTACTAAAGATTATGGGTTGTTCTACCCTAAAGGATCCTCATTTGAACTTATCTCATATAGTGATGCGGATTTCGGAGGATGTAAAACAGATCGTAAAAGTACTAGTGGAACTTGTCATTTTATCGGACAATCATTAGTTTATTGGTTTAGCAAAAAAAAAATTGTGTTTCCTTATCAACTTGCGAAGCTGAATACATCTCCGCAGCACTAGCATGTGCTCAAGTAATATACATGCAACAAACACTAACAGATTTCGGTAAAACTATCATCAAGTCTCTAATTTATTGTGATAACACAAGTGCAATTAATTTGTCCAAAAAACCAATTAATCACTCAAGGACCAAACATATAGATATACGACACTAAGAGACAATGTTGAAAAAGGAACCATTTCATTAGAATACGTTAGTACCGAAAATCAAGTAGCCGACATCTTTACTAAACCATTAAATGAACAAACTTTTTCTAAGCTTCGACGAAGTTTAGGAATTTTCTCACTAAATGATCTTTTTCCTTAATACATTATATATAAAAATATATAATAAAATTTAAAGCTACATTTAGTTACCAATATACTAACCACAAGATATATTGATTTCTGCACTTCTAAGGTTTTCAGAAAAGTAATAACCACAAATTAGGTTATTTATTTCTGCACCTTTAAATTTTTAGTTTGTCTATATTTACATACTTTCCAAATAATAAATATAGCCAAATAGAAAAACTTTATTCAACCAATTAATTTTTTTTTTAAAATATATATATAACAATGTCTTCACCAGATTCTTATATATCCATCTCCGTATCAACACCCTCGACGGATAGCACGGTTGACACACCACAACAACTCCCAACGCCTACCCCAAAGCAAGAACCAACTCATAGGTGGTCTTCGTATCGCACAGGTTTTACACCAGATAATAAGAAAGCTAAAAAATCTTTGTTTACGTCTCCTAACACAAAGGAAAAAATCAATGAAATTCATCATTACCAAAAACATCAGATGGATCTTCAACGGGAACTTTATTTCGAACAAAAAGTTACGGCACGGAGGTTAAACTTTCTCGAGGAAGTTGCAATGAAGTTTTGTTCGTCACGCAAGAAAGATGTTCATGAACCACTTCCAAAACCTTGTAGTTCATTGGATCCATCTTCTTCGTATCGTACTCCTTCAGACCCTTCACCTAGACGATATTCTGGCTCTCCACGAACACACGAACGTGGAAATATATGGTCTCCACTTCGACAATGAAATGATGATGAATCAAGAAATCCTAAAACTCCATCTCCATCTAAATAAATTATTTATATTAATTGGTGTATGTATCTATAAGTATACGTGTTTTTATAACAATAAGGAAATTTATTATTTACGTTCAATAAATAAAATTTCTATCATTTCTTTGACAATCTACAAACTTCAGATGTCTACCAACAGCTACCAGACGTCTGATACTATGATATTATACTAAAACTGTTGATATGTGCATATATCAGACGTCTGAAATAATGCTAGACATCTGAAATATGCCTCTGCCCTCTCAAAAATAAAATTATGGCCATTTCAGACGTCTGGAATGCTAACCAGACGTCTGTATAAGTTCTCTGTTTCAATCTCAAACCAAAACAGACGTCTGCTTTAAATTTCAGACGTCTGAAATTTTTCTCTGCATCAAAATATTATACGTAAACTAACAACCAGACGTCTTAATCAAGATCTCAGACGTCTGTTTTTACCTACTGGACAAAAATTAGGGCAAACCAGACGTCTTATTACTTTTTCAGACGTCTGATTCCCAATCTACCATATAAAATCGATCAGATTAACGTCATTTTTATCTACTTCAAAAACGTTTTTTTCCCGACGACCTTCTCAAATAATTTTTTTTCCAAATCATACAGCATTTTTAAACAACAATGCCGCCTCGTACTAAAAACCCTACTAAAAAAAGAAAGCAAGATCAACCAACGACATCTTCACATCCGCAAGTTTGTTCGGATGATCAAATCGAACGTTGGATGAATAGAGCTCCTCGTTCTCTAAAAAGGTACGAAGATATTCAAAAAAAGAAACTTCACACAGGTCCCTTCTACAATTTATTAAAATTTCCTATGTATGACCTAGACGAATTATGTGAAACAGCCGGTTTAGAAACCCTGATTTCTTTTCAAACAAACGATATTTAAATTGACCAATTAGCCATCTTCCTATTCTACGCAAATTTAGATAGAACCGCAGTTTGGAATACTGAGAATGAAGAAAATTGGCTTTGGCCAGTGTCTATGCAAACACAATTCGATTAACCCCTGGCTTAATAGGTCAAACCCTTGGTTGCTCTGACACCGGGGAAGACCTGTATAACATTCCCGATATGAGATTTAAGCCTAGGGATAGTGTTACACATCAAATTTGGGAAGATAATATGCCAAAATTTGCTTCCAAGTATCTACGCCCGAAGGCTCGACTACTAACAAGGATGATAATAAACACCATTATTCCACGATTAGGTAGTCACGAGCAAATCACAGAAATGGAGCATAAAGCATTGTATGCTATATTTAGTCGGACAAGAGTGAATTGGGAAAAATTTATTTTTGATGAGCTTAAGCAATTTTGGAATCGCTCTCGACCTTCCATTATTTACCCGACTTATATTATGCTGCTTCTTCGGGCTAATAACTTTCAATCGTATTTATCAACATTCGAAGAAATTTCACCCAAATATTCTTCAACAAAAATTTTCTCCTTGATGCACTTGCCCGAAATTCCCCCGAAATTCATGACATTTGAGGATTGGACGCGCAATCGACAATCTCGACGTATTGAGCCTCCTCCTCAACCACCCATGATTCCTTCTCAAGGAGAAGAACAAAAAGAAGCAACTCCTCCTCCTCAACCTTTTGATTACCCGGGACAAGAGGATATTATGGAGACTCGACTAGAAACAGAACCAAATGAAAGTATTCGAGATCTCACTCTTCGAAATCAACACATACTGTCCCAAAATCAAATACACTTGGCTATGCGAATTGGCAACCTTGAAGTATCATTTACTACTCGCCTAGCCACAGTTGAAGATTCCCTTTCAACTGCTTTGTCAGTGCTGAAAGAAGTATTACAACGGGTCTGTGGTCCAACTCCACCCTCTGAAGATTGGCCAACTCCCGTTCCTTCCCCTCCTACAAAGCACTCTAAATTATTTGAGGATGAACCTCCAAAGGAAGCTATGATATCTCCTTCAAAAACTAGTACTTCTACAAAAGAAGATCAAAACGAGGATGATACAAATCAAGCTTCGCCAAAGGAAGGTGATCCAAAACTAGCTTCACCAAAACAAGATGACCCAAATCAATCCTCTCCGAAATAAATTTAAGTTTACTTTTGTAGCTTTTGTGTAATTCTGTAATAGAACAATGCATGTAAACTTTTTCTTATTAATGAATATTTTTCTGACATATTGACTTAATTGTTATAAATTCTTTTTGATAATGTCAAAGGGGGAGAAATATTAATATTCTCATAAAACAATATGAATAAGCATATATTCAGGGGGAGATTTCAAATCTATATATAAGTACATTGAATAAGTTGTCATCATCAAAAAGGGGGAGATTGTTAGGAAATCTATTCTACTGTTTCGATGATAACAACTATACAATGGAAATCGTATGTATGTATATATCTATATTTACAGGTAGTTGATGAAGTAGCATCACCAAAGAGATAGAAACAAGAATCAAAAGGCAAACAAATCAATAGAAGTTGAAATGGAAATGCACGGACACAAAGAAAGCGAGAATACACACTTTCAGATGTCTAGGTGCACTTACCAGACGTCTGGATTATTCCTTTGTATTGCAAATCAGTATAAAACATACGTCTGATAAAAATACCAGACGTCTGATGATATTCTCTGGTTCTATATTTCAGAAGGAATCAGACGTCTGGTATTAAACTCAGACGTCTGAAAAACAACCATACACAAAAAAAAATGAAGGGCAGACGTCTGAAACATGCTCTCAGATGTCTGATTTTGAATTCGACAGAGCAATTTCAAACTCCAACTATCACACTCGAAGGGACACGTCTGCTTCTTCTTACCACGACTCTTCATCATCATCAAAAGCGACTTTAGGGAGATTACAACGGATACAACTATACAAGATAACCCTTCATCAGTATAAATAGCATCAGCAATGCAAAGAAAGAAAAGAATACTTATTTATGCTATTGATTTCTATACTCTGACTTATATCTGTTCTCAAAGCAATCAACTACTTACACTTCCATATATTCTGGATTACGCATCAACACTTTCTAGATAAATATATTGGAAGCACTTGTATTCAACAGTCAACATCAGTGTTATAAGAACACATCTTTGACAAAGAAACTCTGCTATTGTAAACCTGTTCCTCCGGGTCAAGTGAGGGTTAGTTAGTAAAAGGAAATTCCGAAGAGGAGCTTCGGGACTGGACGTAGGACGGGAGGTCCGAACCGGTATAAAATCCTGGTGTGATTAGTTTAATTTACTTTACTACTATTATCTATCTAGTTTTACTATTGATTACTTATACTTGCACATATATATCATACGATCCACTCATATAGACTTTCATTGCCCATCATCCGAACGTCGTCCCCTGCCTCTTCCAGCCATAAGCTGAAAGTTAAATAAGAAAAGGATTAACCACAAGGTAGATATTTCAATACGGAATACTAAGGAATAAAAATACATTCCTGGACGTATTCCCAAATTCTATCTAAGCAAAAACACGGAAGGAATAGAGACGCGAAGATTCAAGGATTTGTAACACTTGTTACACTCTAATGTATCCTAATATGTGCTTCTATTCTGTGTTTATCATATTTTGTTCTGAACCTCGCTCTGATACCAAGCTGTGCCGCCCCACCTCTATACCCACGCTAGCAAAGAGTATTAATAGATAATACCGTCTGCTAACACGGAGAATAAGGCTAGATAGGAGCGACCATCTATAGTCTTGCTTTAACTATCTATTAAACACGTCGACAATAATCACACCAAAACCGATCGACATATCCAATGAATACTTAAAACAAAACCATAGGTGGCTGGAGGAACTATCAGAACAGAATATAACAACTCAAACGTAGGAAACATCACAGACCAGTAAACCATCACATGCACATATACTGATACATAACAGAGTATACAAAACGATACATGGCAAGTGGTATAGCAAACCACAATTTACAGACGAGTCAATAATACATATCAGAGTTACAACAGATGAGGACTACACAAAAGCTATGACAAACAAGAAACTAGCGGAATAGTCCATGCGGAAGCAAAAGAGGCTAAGTACAAAAGCACCTAACCTGAAACATCTCGGTCTGACCCGAGTATAAAATACACGGGTCAGTCTAGCTAAACAAATCAGTTAGATAAACTGAACGATAATGAACCTGCAAGATCATATAGTATAACAAATATCTCTAAGGGAGATAACACAATCATCTAACAAAAGATGAACATAATAAAACAAGCCTCATATCATCGGCAACATAGATAATCAAAGGATATACATATCCCAAAGCAAGCCAAAAAGGCAAATAACAAATACCCATAAGGTATACAAGTTCCACAAGGTAACCGCTACACATCATGCGGCTCAAAAAGACCAACACCGATGGGCGATACCAAGGGAATATAATCATATCAGTGTAACATCAGAAAATTCCAATTGCAACAAACCTAAATATCTCATGAGCGGTGGTGAAGAAACCACTCCAATATCTCTCGAGCGGTGGTGAAGAAACCACTACGAAAGCGCTACTAAAAGCAACAAGCCAGAAGGAGACAGTCCGGAGACACTATCCCAAAGGCAACAGACAATCCCAAATATCTCTCGAGCTGGGGCAAAGGACCAACTCCAAAAGCGATACTAAAGGAAACAAGCCAGAAGGAGACAGTCCGAAGACACCATCCTAAAGGCGGCATGTGTCACAAACTCACAGAAAGGAACCCGAGAAGTGTTAACGTGAGTCCCATAACCACCCGTTCGCACTAAACGGTTTACTATCCGTTAGTCAATTTCACACTCAAAGCAGTACAAAGTTTACCTCATCTCATCGGTAAACCGAACCCAAAGGTCAAAACGTTCAAACGAATAGATTGGGAATTAACTGAAAAGATGAACACACGTGTACATTGCACGTGTTTTATCTAATCATTTAATTCTCCTCCCACTTCGCTCGGAGTGCGAAATTGTGTGTGTATGTTTTAAATAGAATTTATAATTTGGAGAAGCGAGATTTTAATACGATTTGAAGAGATCATTTATAAAAAACCCATGAGTGAAGTCAAAAAGAAGTCATCAAAGTCAAATATGCAATAACAACTAATTGGAATCAACACGAATCGATAAAAGTTGGAAATATACTAAAAACAACCAAAATAGGTAAAACTGCGCATTTCAGACGTCTAAAATTACCTTCCAGACGTCTAAACCACTAACCAGACGTCTGAATGGATTTCCAAACGTCTGGATTTTGTCTCTGCATTTTTGCATCTTCCAGGGACCAATTCCAAACGTCCGTGTTTCCAAACCAGACGTCTGAATTTGAAACCAGACGTCTGAATTTGAAACCAGACGTCTGAATTTGAAACCAGACGTCTGAAATTAGAGTTCAGATGTCTGAAATCCCCCTGAAGGCAAAAATCAGCCAAGCCCATAAAGGCAAAAATCCAAATGAATTGCAAACTAACGAGCGATGGATGCTATGGATTTATGCCATACGACAACCCAGCACTATTGGCTCTTTTATACACCTCCAAAAACATGATCAAATATCAAAGTTAGGATCTTTAAAGAATTGAACCCAAACACTAAAAATTTGAAAATTCACCAATTCATTCCAAACCAAAAGCAAGTGCATATGAACAAGGTGTTAGGAATTCATACCCAACATCAATGAAATCAAGAGAAGTAGGTGTGAGTTCAAAACTCACCTTTTTAACTCAAGAACAAGAAGAAGAAGCTCAAATGCAAAGGAATAAGGCCAGCCACTCTCTACTTCAGCTTTACTAGCTTCAATCTAATATCAAACAAATATTTCCTAAATTTAGGTTTAGGAATTTCTGAGATTGAAGAGAGAAAGAGATGAGAAGATGAAGAAGAGGCTTACCAATTGCTTCTCTTTGATTTTGGAGCAAGAATATGAGCTAGCAAGAAGAACTAGGGTTTGCAATTTCTATTTCCCTTTCCCTTCCACCATTTTCAGTCGGAGCTTGAGTTTAGAAGAGTGGAATGAGAGAATGGAGAGGAGAGGGCTGAGTTAGGGTATTAGTTAAGCTAGTGGGCTGAACCCAAACCCTAAACCCAACAGAAAAAGTAGCGAAATTCAACTTACTCCAAACATATCAAAGATTATACTCAAAAAGATCGCAAACGACATTTTGAACTCAATGGAAGTGGTCTTGAGCCCCAATTTGACCGTTTGCAGAAAGTAACTTTTCGGACCATAATCCCACAAATGACGTCATATTTAAATAAAATATTTAAATATACAACCGATAAATATGCGGGTTGTTACAGCAAACCTAGATATTATGATAACGATAAATTTTTATTATCACTCGACTGTCGATCAATTGTAAACATTCTTTTAATAAAATTGGTGCACGGTATAATCAATTTAGTAACGGTAAATTTATTATTATTAATGGTAAAATATCAGCAATTTAAAAAAGGATGATAGAAATCTGCCAACCCATATATATTTTTCAGTATATTATTGGATATTTTCTCAAAAAGAAGCAAGCAAGTGACTAGATTTAATCTTAAAGTCCAGTTCAAATGATGCTAGTCTCATTTATTTTTCTGCTTTATAAATGGATTTTACCAAGTAACATGATAAAATATACGATAAAGCACAACTAAACTATGATAGCATAAACATTATGAATTTTTAAACAAAACGGTAATTTATCGTTACCGTTATTGGTTATCAATTTATTATTATACCAATTGTAGATGTTTCCAACTTATAGATCATTATTTTAATAAATATTAATTTATGTACCCAGTAGTCAAGTGACAAAAGGATGAGCCACGCAGGTTCTATGGGTGACATATTACCCAAAAGGTCCTAGTGACGTACTTAGAATTCTAAATCCATGTTTTGAGACTTATGTTTTCGGGGAAATGGATTTTTCAGGAACTTATTGGTGATCTGAGTGACATTTTGGGATGGAGTTTCTTAGTAACAAAAAAACTATAAGTCTCTATTTTTAACGTTGTTACATGTAGAAATGAATATGTAAGTTATGTTTATAAAATCATATCATGGTGAAATTTTATAGCTATTTACTATAATTATACTTAAATAACAATTATTGTTATTTACAAATAAAGAAATTTGGTTTTTCAATATTTGAAAAACATTTTGAAAAGCGCAAGTTAACTTGCACTTTCCTTCAGGAAACTGCAAGCTAGCATGCGCTTTCTTATTTTGAAATAATACATATCTAATTTACATATTCATTGTTACAGGAACTTTTCCTATAACAACGTGAGAAATAGAGACCTGATGTGCAAAGCCCTCTCCAGTAATTCTTCACTTGCTTTTAGGTGTCGTCTAATATGGAGTTTTATTCAAAATTTGCTGACTTTTACGAAGCATCCATGCGATAAAATGAACATTGCATGGTAAAAGTTCTAAAATATGAGACAGTTGAAATCGTCAAGTCTCAGTAGATATTAGTTATCGAGAGAAACAATTATTTATACTTGAGAATATACAAGGACTTGTATTACAATCTTAATTGATGTATATATTTTCTCTCGAAATAGATTTCCATGACATAATATAGAACAATAAATTGATTCCCACACCACCACATAAATGCACTTATCCAATCAGAAATGTCGTTGTGATTGGTTTATAATCTTTATTATACGATATGGAATGGAGAACAAATTATTGTTACTCGTTGTAAACATATTGCCTAAGTGGGAAATCTTCAAGTGATGTTGATGTGTTTAGTCAATTATTTGTAATATGGTTTTTGAATACATGAAGTCATAATACAAATCATAGTTAAAGGCTATAAGCAAATTATGCAATTGTTTATACCAGTCAACAGTTTACGTGCACATTCTGAAATTGTGGTTAAATTGGAGTTATAGAGTAAGTGATGCGTCAAATGCGATGACCCATTGTTTACAACACACGGAATAGATGTTAAAATACTATATACAATCCTCGCGCATGCTGTAGATGGCATGGCATCTGATTAAACTAAAAGGAAAGTATATAACATGAACTATGTGATATATGTCTATATATATATATATATAAATAATTCACCATGGAATAATATATATATATATATATAATTCACCACCGAATAATATATATGTATGTATGTATGTATGTATATGTGTATGTATATGTGTGTGTGTGCATTATCACTACAAAACGAGTTTGGTTTAGTGACGGAAGGTAGCGACGGTTAGTAACGGCTAAAAAAGACGGACGTTGCTAGCCGTCACCGACCGTCGTTAAACACGCGATATACCGCCAAGCAGAGAGCAAAAAAATCACTTTCCTCTCACTTTTCCCCCAACCTGTTGCCCAAATTTCCACTCCCCCCGCCTCCAACCACCTCTTGCCGATGCCAACCGCCTCCAAAAGCCATCGTCGCCCTACGTTGCTACTGCATTTTTCCATCTTCTTCGATTTCTCAATTTTAGATATAATCTCTAAACCTTAATTTCTGAAAATAATTTGATTATGGGTTTGAATGTGTTAGAATAATTGATATTAGATGATGGTAATAGTTTATTAGTTGATTTGGAGATAAAATTAAAACCCTTATTTAGAAAATTATTTGACTATGAATTTGAAATGATGATTAGTATGCATTAGTTGATGATAATGGTATGTTAGTTGATTTAGGGAAGTTAATAAGTGGTTGGATTATTTAATTTGTAAATAAAAATTAGGGTTGATTTGAAACTTAAAAATTAGTGTGTAATCGTTGATTAATATGCTTATTGATAAGTGTACAATGTTTGATAAGTGTGTGTTAATTATAAGTTTTAGTGGTTAGTATAAAATAGTAAGTTAAAATTTTAGTTTACAAAATAGTTAAGTTAAAATTTTAAATTGTTAACTGAATTTTGAAATAATTTTAAATTTATTATATAAAATGTTTAAATAGTTGAATGAATTATTAAATTTTGAAAGGAGCATAACAACGACAAATATTCTAGTGAAATAGATTTTGTTAAAAAATTAAGCAATGAATATAACAACAACAAATAATTCTACTGAAATCAATTTGTAATAAAATTAAGAAATGAATATAACAACAGCAAATATTCTTCTAAAATTGATTTTATAAAATGTTAAGAAATTAATATAACAAGAATAAATATTGTACTAAAATTGATTCTGTAAAGAAATTTTGAAATGAATATAACAACAATAAATATTCCGCTAAAATCGATTTTGTAAAAGAATTAAGAAATGAATATAAGAATAGTTGAATGAATTAGAAAATACATTTTATAATTTCAGATTTATAATAAATATTTAAATAGTTGAATGAATTATTAAATAGTTTTGTAGTTGTTAAAATAGTAATTGTAAAATATGTTTTATTTTTTAATCCCTTAGAGAGTTTTTGGCTCTGTCTGACAAGTGCTGTATATAATCATTATATGGATATTCGTTTTTTAATAGAACGGACATCTATATTCATCTGATATAATATTTGTCGGATTTGTCCCTGTATTGGACAAGTTACAAGCATAATAAAGTAATTACATTTTATAAATCATTTCATTTTAAATGGTTTAAAAAATTTCAATAGCACTTTCTTCCCGTTCCCCGTGTACACGCATTTTATACGATATAACGAATAGAAGGGAAGTGCTGCTGAAATTTTGTTGAATTGTTTAATCTGAGATGATTTATAAATGTAATTACTTTATTATGTTTGTAATGGGAAGTAAGATGACCAACAATCAAAGTAAAAACCAATGAACTAAAAAAACAAAAAAATAAAGTGAAGTGCTTACAGTGATGAAGTGTTGAAAATTATTCCTACAGTTGATTGTTTACTTAAACTTTCTAACATATATTTTCAAATCAGGAAAAATGTTCGATTATTTTCTCGACCCTAATTGGATGTATGAAGTCGAAACTGATAGGAAAGGTTCAATAAATGAATATTTCTATAACGGTGTACACGAATTTATTAAATTCGCTAAATCTAATAATCGAAACAAAGAAGAAATTCGTTGTCTTTGTAGTAAGTGCCAACATTTGAAGCATTGAAAAGCAGATATAGTTGAAGTACATTTGTATAAATATGATTTCGTGCTGAATTATTACTTCTGGGATCATCATGGAGAACTTGTTGAACCTACACCTAATCCTGTAAAATTAGAGGACGATAATATTATGACGAATCCGATAGAAAATATGGTGGAAGATGCAATACGATCAATGTTTCTTACCATTCAAGCTGACGATGAAGACATAAATGTCGAAGAAGAACCGACCATGGAAGCTAAAAGAATATATGATTTATTGGATTCTGCTAAGAGGCCGTTGTGAGACGGTTGTAAAAGCGGAACCAAATTATCAGTAACCGTCGAATACATTACTATGAAATCAAAATTCAACCTTACAGAAGCTGCATTTACAGTAGTTGTACACGTTGCAAAACGAGACACATGACACCCAATAATCCGATGTGCGATAGTCGTTATAAAGTGAAAAAACCGATGTCCACTTTCGGTCTGCCATACGAAAAGATAGATACATGTGTAAAAGGTTGCATGTTGTATTGGAAAGATGACGTTGACCTTAGAAAATGCAGAATATGTAACGAGGAAAGATACAAACTAAGAAAGAAGAAAG
This sequence comes from Allium cepa, assembly GCA_030765085.1. NCBI lineage: Eukaryota > Viridiplantae > Streptophyta > Magnoliopsida > Asparagales > Amaryllidaceae > Allium > Allium cepa. The sequence goes on along the minus strand of CM060945.1, from coordinate 790,089,509 downwards.
GAAAAGTAGTTCCGTACAAGAGAATGCATTATTTACCCATCACTCCCAGACTTCAAAGGTTATATGCATCTTCTGCTACGACATATCATATGCGATGGCACAGTTTGAGAACACCGGAAGTAGAAACTTTGATACATCCATCTGACGGAGAAGCATGGAAACATTTCGACAAGACTTATCCCGCATTTGTTGAAGAAAGCCGTAATGTCAGACTCGGTTTATGTACAGATGGATTTTCATCATTCTCTCAGTTTGGTAGTAAACATTCATCTTGTCAATTATCGTTAGTCCGTATAATTTACCTCCATGGATATGATGAAAACACCATATATATTTCTCACTACTATCGTCCCTGGCCCTCATGATCCAACATAAGGAATTGATGTTATTTACAACCATTAATTGAAGAGTTGAAAACATTGTGGAATGAAGGAGTTAAAACATGCGACGTTTCGAGATTTTTTTTTGAACATTCGCTTCTTTATTATGGATTATTATTGATTTTTGTACATATGGTATGCTCTCTGGTTGGAGGACAACTGGTCGTCTAGCCGCCCTTATTGCATGGAAGAAATACGAGCATTTTCTTTACGGTATGAGAAGAAAGTTTCTTGCGTTGATTGGCATCGGTGTTTACTCTATCCCAATCATACTTTTAGAAGACATAGAAAAAACTTTATAGCTAACAGAAAAGATAATATGCAACCACCAAAGATTTGGTCAAGCGAAGAATTATATGAAATTGTAAAGGACTATCCAAAGATACATGAAACTGGAGTACAGATTGAAATTCCAAGAAAATTAGACATTCATAATTGTTGCAAACAAAGTATATTTCGGTAGTTACCATATTGGAAAGATCTCTTACTCCGACGTAATATTGACGTGATGCACAATGAAAAAAACGTATTTGATAATGTGTTTAATACAATTTTGAATGTAAAGGGGAAAACTAAGAACGATTTAAATTCAAAACTTGATATAGCATACTATTGTAAATGCCCTGAACTGCATATGAAGCCCAATGATAATAAAAAAAACCCAAAGCATGCTATGAGTTAGATAGAAATCAAGTAAAACTAGTGCTAAAGTGAGTGGAAGAACTAAGATTTCCTGATGGGATTTCTTCTAATTTTCGTGGATGTTGACTTTAAAAACAATAAATTGAGTGGGATGAAAAGTCATGATTGTCATAACATGATGGAATATTTACTACTCGTGGCTTTCAAAGAACTGTTGCACGTAAAAATATGGAGTGTTATAACAGAACTTAGTATGTTTTATAAATATCTTTGTTTGATGACATTAAAAGTAGATCATATATGTAAACTTGTAGTAGAAATCCCTATACTGCTCTGCAAACTGGAGAAAATATTTCTGTCGGGTTTCTTTAATGTAACGGGGCATTTTCCTGTTCATCTTCCATCCGAAACACTTCTTCAAGGTCCTGTGCAATATGAATGGATGTATCCATTTGAGAGGTAATATTGAATATCTGCAATATTTATGTCAGTTTAACATTCAGATTTCAATACCTAAATATAAATTAAATTTATTTTGTAATAGGTACTTGAATCATCTGAAGAAGAAAATTAGACAAAAAGCCCGAGTTGACGGTTCGATTTGCAAATCATATTTTGAAGAAGAAGCTTCATTCTTTTTTTCTCGCTACTTCAGTGGCAATGTGAACTTATCGTTTGTAAGCATTCCTCGTAATGATGAAGCCGTTGAACAAGATTCTTCTCAATATCTATTTTTAGACAACATGGCCGACATGTTGAAAAATGTGTGAAATTATGGTTAGACGGTAGAAATCACCATGTAGCACACATATATGTTCTTCTAAATTATGTTAAAGTTGCACCATTTGTTAGGTAATAATAAATTCATATATAATTTACATATAATTCACTTATACATACATATTAATTATAACACATTACGTATTTGCAGTATCTACAAATCACAGCATCCATCTAGCGATCTCAGTCAAGAATTTTCTAAATGGTTTTCAAACTACTTTTATGATCCAAGAAACCATGTCGTTAATGAAGGATTAAGATACCTTGCGATCAGACCAAAAAGAGATGTGAAGACTTATCCAATATTCTTTATCAATGGATTTAAGTTCAACACGAAAGATTACGAGGCTGAAAAATTAACACATAATAGCGGTGTATTTGCCAAAGGCAGTGATGATCCAGATGAGCATATAAAAGATTTTTACAGTGTCTTAACATAGGTTCCAGAGTTGACATATTATGTAGAACCTGTAGGATTTTTTTTTATTCAAATGCAATTGGTTCAGCAATGTTCCTAGTTCTAGAATCAACGTGCACAAAGATTATAATCTTATTGAAATAAAGCATATCTCACATTACTATAAGCACGATCCTTTCGTATTAGCCAATGAAGCATTACAAGTTTATTTTTCTTCACATCCATGCTTAAAAAGAGATAAATCGGATTGGTCGGTTGTTTTTAAAACAAAGCCAAGATTTATGTTTGACGGAAATAATATTCCAGAAGAAGCAGTGTATCAAACGGATCTTGAACCAAAATAGAAATAACAACAAACGATGAAATTAATTTAGGACCGTTGAATGTTGGATCGAATATTTTATTAGATGCATTTGAAAGTACCGAAGAAAACGAGATAGAGTACGAGATTGAGTCTGAATCAGAAAACGACGAAGATTGAAAATTCTGAATATTTGCGTCGCCTGTTGTATAATGTATTATTCCAAGCTATGTATTATTCTGAGCTATATATTAATAGTAATGAATAATGACGACTATGTACTGAGCTATGTACTATTCTGTTTTGAAATTTCTATATATGTATTCATGAGATCTTGTCCCATTTATTATGATTTAGTGGAAGTTTTATGTGATGATTATTGAAATTGTATTAATAAATTTATGTCTTTTCATTCTATAATATTATTTGTCTGTGGCAGATATGTCTGGCAGGATCCGACCTTCTCCTGGTGTGGGTGCTAGTAGCACGACACCAGATTTATGCCCACTTGCGGAGGTAGTTCCAAAAAGCGCATGGTAAGTGTCATATTTATATTTTTTTTAAATTTATTAAATATCTACATCAAAATTTATACAGGGGCTTTGAGGTGGAGCCTTCGAATATCATTCTACAAGTTTCTAGGAAGGCGTTTATGAGTCGGATGTCAGGTTGTTGGCCTCATTGGGACGACATCCCACCCCATATCAAGAACGCTATATCGGTTGATATACTGGTAAGTATAAGTTTATATTTCAGTTGAAATATACATAATTTTAAGTTCATACTGTTTATAATGTACATAATTCAAACTAATTTCAATATGCAAGCCTCCGTACGTGTAGACCCAGAGGATATGGATATTTTTACGAATCGTCGGAATAAGAGGATGAGAAAAAATTACAAGGACACTCTATCTAAGGCTAAAAATGCAGGAAAAAAATCCAATTGGATAGGCGCTGATGTATGGGCTGGGTATCTCCGGCTCTGGGAACTCCTAAAGTGAAAGTAAGTTATATACTTTGGCATTGTAATTATAATTTTTTAAATTTTGTATGGTAGTTGTAGTAATTTAGTTAATCGTGTATCTAAATTTGTAGGAATTATCTGCCGGAACCGTGAAAATAGAAATAAAAATCCCGCTTTGCATCACGGCGGCTCCAAATCCTTCCAAGAACATAGGATAAAGTTGGTAAAAATTTAAATTGTATTTATAAATATATAAAATGTTAATTAATCACATTTGTAACATTGTTTATTCATATATATTTTTCAGGCGGCGAGGTACAATCACGAGCCTACAATGGCTAAGGGTTCATGGCCACGCATGCTGTTGAGCAGACGGATGAGGAATGTAACGTTTCATATGAGTGGATGGACGATAAATCTAGACTCATAATGGTAAACATGCTTATCCGTAATGACAATGTTTCATATTCCTTTATTTCACGATTTATAAACTTTAAATTGAATATTTATCGTGTCACACTATTGTTCGTAATTGCAGGAGAGATATGAAGCGGAGCGGGCACGAGTAGCGTAGTCCATAGGACAGGCAGAGTTAACGTTTGTGGAGTCAAACCGTGTATGGGATGCTATTATGATCCGCCTTTATGAAATAGGCGGTACAGTTACGGAAATCAAGAGATAAACTTCTTCATTTACTAACATATAAATTTACACATGCAAATGAATATAAACTTAAGTGAACAAATTATAAATTGAATAAGGAACCTGAATAATTGAAATAAATAGATTGAAACCAATATGTAACATTTAATTATAAATATTAGCGCTTAATTAATCAGTATTTTTGTTCATACTGTTTATGATGTTCATAAATTATAATTAGATATCAATTGTTTTACAAGCGATAATGTCCTAGAGGGCTTATAGTAGATTTCAAGCCGAGGAGGAGATAGCTCAATTAAAAAAACAACTGGGGGGGATCAACAATTGGAGGAAGAGTGCATCAGCCAGATGATCATATTGCAGCATATTTGGTACAACATGGGACGATGCCTAGAGAGGATGGATGGGGAGATGATGAGGAGTAGGTATGCTTGTGTTTCTATCAGATTTTCATCATCTTGGTTTGCAGTTATGGGACATTTGTGTATATATTTGATACTTGATCGTTGGTTGTGGTGTTTGATCGATTTGGAATGTGACATTTGGACGTTTTGATTGATAGATAGTATTTGTACATACGGTTAAGTTGTTTGATGGATTTGGAATGTTTTGTTTGATTAGGTGATGAAATGTTTATGTAAATTTATATGTTGCGTTATATATATGATTATTTGTGATATATGTGAGATTATATGATGGATGGAGTGGTATTAGTTGTGAAATTGAATACATATATATGTGTTGGAAAGAGGTATGAAATTGGTTGCATGGGTGGATGGATCGAAGAGCAGAATTAGATTTGAAAATGGTTCTAGATTAGCAACGGCTAACGACGTTCAATTGGCCCAGGTTAGTGATGGTTGGCAACGGCCATTTGGTTCCTGGCTAGCGACGGCTAGCATTGACTTGAGGCGGCACCCCGGTGCTAACTACTTTGCCATGTGTTTAGCATGGCGTCGCCAACCGTCGCTATATTGGTGACGGAGCCGTCGCTAAAGCCGTCGTTTTACTGTGTGGCGGCGGATTATATAGCGTGGTTTTTAGCGACGGCTGACGACGCTTTTTTGTCGTCGCTAAAGCCATCTTGTTTTGTAGTGTATACATAAATACACATGCACAAAAACATGACATGCAAAATATGTGAGAGAGAATGAGAGTCAAACTGATATAATCATATCTATTATTATTTAAAATACGTAATCTTCATACAACATAATTAGACAATAAAGTTACGGCGTACGACCTCGTATATAAGTAATGGTGTCTAACGTGTATAAAACCAATTAATTATTGTATAAAGTAGCGATCTCCAGGCCTTCATAAATTAAGTCTAGTAGCCTGCTAGCATATCTTATACATCTAACTCTTAGTCTATACGTAGCAGCATGTGAAGTTGTCAATATAAGAAATAAACATAGATAAAACACATGCTAGATATATTGAAGGTGAACTATCTCAAAATATTGTATATATAAACCTATATATATATATATATATATATATATTACATGAGCATAATACCTTAAAGATACCATACATCACATGCATCTTCTCACGTATCAATGAGTCAGCACAACAAATAGTAGTGATACTACTACTATATAGTACATACTATGACAAGTTATGTTACTATTAACTAAGTAATGAATGCTCTACTTTAACTTTCTGCCTTTTCGATCTTCCGAAGTTGACAGCAATACATCCACGGTAATACGTGCCGAGCAACCAAGTGCCGAAAAGACAAATTGTTTGGAGAAAGAAAAGAAAAGACAAAAATAGATCTCACAACGTGATAAATAATATATAAAATTCCAAATTCATCTTTACAAAAGGAAATCCTTTAACACACAAACATCATCAAAATCTAGCCTATCATCAGTCTGGACAGTTATAAGAGCATATCTTTACAAATGCTGATAAATATACACAAGAAAAACATGGTGGAAATAAAAATATGGAAATATGTCATGGGCATCTAACTCGACTCCCGAAGCTCTAAATAATCTAAAAATATCTTTGAAAAAATAACACCCAGATCAATCTGGTAAAACCAACGAAAGAAACTCAAATCACAAGGAATTTTATTATATCTTGAAAAATCCTTTAAAATAAAAGGAATCTCATAAGACAGCGCCGCATATAAACAGGGGCGGGTTTTTATCTTACGATAACCAAAATATTTTATAAAAAAATTCGATGATATTATAATAATGTCTAGGGTTTAAAATAAAATATAAATATAGCTAGCATGCTTGCATCTCACGTTTCAGCATAGTTGGGCACAACTAAGTCCATACGGTGCTTAACAAAGAATGGACTCCATTAATGACAAGGCATTGGGGTACCACCTTTCACGATACATCTCTAGATAAAATACACCGAGAGTCTCGCATGGACCCCTTTCATGGGAAGACTGGTATACTCCTTACTGGATAATGCAGAATATTTCATCACTCTGGTTGCTTTGCAACCTTATCCCAAGAGCTCTCATGCATAACCAAATCGATAAATAATAATTTAGAAGGGTGATTATAATACCCTAATGGATGCGACCTGCATAGCCTTGTGGCATATCCCCAGTTTTAGTCATTCATGGTTGATAAGACTTAAGGCTATGATTTACCTTATTAATAGTCATCCCACTTGGAATGTTAACATTTTAGTCCATGTGCCAGTAGAGCCACTTTCGAGTTGTCTGAACCATAGTGCCGCTATATCCGTCAAGTACAAAGGGACGCACTATGTCATGACCTCCTCTGATGCCCCCAGTACTTCCATGTGTCCCATATACCTTGTTAGGTAAACAGTGGAATATGTTTTCCCATCATGCATTTCCAGCGATGGTAGTTTGAAATATGGCGGATTCCTAGCCTGCCCGATCATAGGAGTGAAGGGGCTCATGTTCATGTCCTCTAAATCTCTATTCACCGATCCTTCCCTCATATCACATCTTATTATGTCCGTTAACCTGTCATTGTCATCAAGTACCGGCCTCTATCCGTTGTCTCCAATCTTCCCCTTGAGGCTACGAGGGAATCCTGGACCCTGCCCTTTTGGATGAGCATCTGTAGGATTGATTTCACCATAGAGAGGGGGTGAATAGGGTGATACTCAAAATAATAAAAATTAATGCACAAATATATATAATAATTGCAGCATAGATAATAGCAGAATAATAAAAGCAAAAATAGAACAACACAGATTTGCCCAGCTTCGGCAAAATTCTACCTACGTGTTGTCCCCAAGGTTTCTACTAGAAATTAAGTAGTCAGACGCTTACACCCGCTAACGACTAACCTAACTCTATACTCAAAACTCTGTCACAACTCGGCCACTGAGTTGCGAATTTCCGAACTACACCACCGTAGTTCGTAACCTAGTCACAAGGCTAGAATTTTTAAAAAGTTTAAAAGAAAATTACAAAATTAATTAAAAAACAAAAACAAAATCCTTTTTATATATTTAAGCCCAAATAAAGCCGGCCCTTAAAAAAACTAGAACACATGTTTCCCTTTTTATTTCTCTCGTGTAAAAAAATTTGGTCGTTCTTCTTTGTTACTTTGTAATGTCTGCTTCGTTCCTCTTTTAAAAAATTAGGGCTTTGTGAATTGAAGTCGCCGATTGAAATTTATGCTTCGATTGAAGTATATGTTTGCTTTGGATTGCCTTGTCAATCGAATTCTGCTTCGTTCGCTTATGGCTACTCTGATTTCGTCGAGATCGAACAATGCTTTATACTGGTATGTGAATTGCCTTTTTTGAATTTTGATTATTCTCGACTTGATTCGAGTTTTATGATTTATTGCTTTCGGTAATTGCTTGAACTCGAATTCGATTCGAGTTATAAAATTATTTTCTATTTAAGAGTATACTCTGGATTTTTGTCTTGAACTCGAATAATTGACTGCCGATGATGTTAATGGGTATTTATAGGGATCGAAACCCTATGTTTAGTTCGTGTATTTATGGTTTGAATCTTTTGTGATTTTATCACTTGCGTTGATTTTTGATCATACGACTATAGTGATTCTGACTTATTCATTAGATACTTGCTTGAATAATTTGAGTCGGTTCCATTATTTTCTCTGATGCATTTGCATTTTCTCCGTAAATTTCTTTGGTTTTCTTTAAGTCGGTTTCGTTCTTTTCACCTATGTCTTCGACCATTTGATTATTTAATATAAACTTGACTTGTTCACATACTTGTGATATATTGTTGCTACTACCTTGGTTAGCATGGCTTTGATTCTAGCATGACATGATTATTGACTTTGTTTGAAAACCCTTTATCACAGTTTCAATTGATAATATCCTTTTTGAAACTTCTTCTATTAATATTGATATAATCCACGGCTTTATTATTTTTGGCATTTTGAATTTTTGTTAACTGTTGTTTCCTTCTCTTTCAAATCATGACTTTGTTACTGCTACTGTGTATACTTCTTATATCCATATCCTTGTTTGCACTTCATGTTACATTGCATGTTTTTTGGGTTGGTAGCCTTGGCCTGGTTGATACAGTCTAATCTGTGTTTGCATTGCTTCGGGTCATTTCATAGTTTGCTTGTGTACTTCATGGTTGTTGTTCTCTAGTCCGTGTATATGTATATCAGTGCTCTGTCCACCTTGATTTGATTCATGCACACTGGTTCTTTGTCACTATTTTGGTGCACATGCTCTGTTGCTTGAGTTCTTGCTTCATATGTATGCACTGTGTATATACATGTGTGAACATGCATGTATATATGTATGCTATAGCTTGATTTTAGAGAGGTCTGCATATCCAGGCTATATTGTATGCGGTTCCATTATGCTTTGTTACTCTATTCGATGTGTGTCTGCACTTGAATTTGCTCATGCCTTTGTTTCTTATGCATTTTTGTTCTCTGGCATGCATTAGTCATTGTGTTCATCTGAGTTTAATCTTGTGTCTGTTTTTTCTTTTGATGTTGTAGTCTTCATTGTTATGTGGTTGCCACTGTTACTTGAAGTTTGTTTTGTTCTTGACCCTGGTTTGAGTTTTACTGCATTATGAAGTGGTTCTCTGGAATCATCCTTTGTATATATTGATGTTATATGTTGCAGTCTTGTTCCATTGATCTCTGGTGTGCATTTGCTCATTCGAGCTGTTGTCTTCATTGTGCTATTGCAGTTTGGTGTGTACATGTTCATGTGACTTGCCATTGTCTGGTTACATTGTCCGTGGTTTGCTTTGTTTCCAGTTTCTTGTATTGAAGTTTGGTTTTGGCCATTACACTTGTGTTCGAACTAGTCTATGTTGCATCCCTTGTTGTCAATGCATATACACACACACACATGTGTGTTTGCGCATGTATATATGTATACTTGCCTGCACCGTGTCTTGGTTGAAGCTTCACTTGTGTACTGGTCTTGTTTGGTTTCATTTGAGTTCCTGAAGTTAGTTTTACATATGACCTACCATGTGTACGTCACTGTAACGACCCGTAAATTTTCGATAATTAAAATAGCTAATTTAAAGGATTTCGTGATTTAATGTTAGAAAAAAATAATTCGTAATTCGTTTGGAATAATAATAACTGGAATGAATTGCGACAATAATTATCCAAGTAATGAAAATAAATGCTACTTAGTGAATACCTTTGAAATCAATAGTTGAATAGGATAATATATGTTGAATTCATTGGGTATAATAGAGTAATTGATTGATAAGAAAATCTATTTAAATCAAATATTGAATATTGAACAGGTAAATTGTTAAATTAAATATTTAAAACTTATTGAATAATTGAATAACTGTAAAATGAAAATAGTGTTCTAAATTGTGAATTGTTTAAAGGTTGAATCTTATAAGTTCAATTTCAATATTTCAAGAGATAATGAATTATTGGATAAGCGAAATTGTTTAAATTTAATATTTGGAATTTATTGAATAAATAAATAATGGGAATTGAATAACCGTATAATGGAAATGGTTGTTCTATAATTTTAATTCATTTCAGAAGTTAAATTTATAAGTTCGTTTGAATAATTTCAAAAGATAGCGATTTAAAAATAATCAAATTTGTTTAATTTATATTATAAATGTTTGAATAATTAAATTCCGAATTTGATATGATTAATTTGACATTGAAATTTAATATATGAAAATAGTGTGAATAATTGAAATTTGATTTAATATGATTCAAATTGGTTTACAAAGTGAATGTAAGTTATATTGGGATTATAAGAGTGTTAATAAGATTTTTAAAACTGGAATTTATTGGATAAATTGAATAACGGGTTTAATATGATTAAAAATGATTGGTAAAATTTTATCTTATCATATTAAAGTTTGAATGATGTTGTAGAACTTTTAAAATCGAATAAAAAGTAAATTTGTGAAAATTGAATATTTTAATATTTAATTATCGACTGAAAAATAGCCAATTTTTGAACAGTCTCAGAATCGGACGAAACTAGTTCCATTGGATCCGTAATAGTTAGTTATTATCGGATTTCAATTTTCGTAGCAATCAGAGTTGTCGTTTGACCGTGGCAGCTCGAAACGCGTTGAAATTGTTTTAATATTAATTTGGCGAGTTAAAATAGTCATTTTTCAAACGGTCTCGGATTTCGACGAAACCAGTTTCATCGGATCCGTAATGTGATATTATTGTGAGGTTTCAAATTTCAAGTCAATCGGATTTACCGTTTGTTCGGGGCAAGCCAAAACGCCTTGAAAATCGTTAAATCAGTTTAATTTAAATTTGATCGTTTATTGCCGTAACTCGCGCAGATGATCGAATTAGCTTCCGAAACCTGTTCCATTGTGTCCGGAACGTGGGATAAACCCTAGGAACGTCAATTACTGCGCGTAAATCGGAGTTCGGGAATCCCGGATAAAAAATATTCGTCGTTTCCTATAAATAGACCCCCTTTTATTCTCAAAAAAAAAAAGGGAACCCTAGCCGCCAGTGAATTTATCAATAGCCGAAAGTTCATCATTTTCTTCCTCATTTTCTTCAAAATCCAACGACATTTATGAGAAACCTTCAACATGAAAGTCGAAGAGCACGTCAAGCTCTGCAAATCTCTACGGGTACGATTGGAAATGGTGGTGTGAATCGATGCCAAATCGGAAGCAGAGCTCCACTGTTTGCGCACGAAAATAGAGGAGGAGGGGTGGCCGAGTTCAACATGGCTCTGGCCGTGGCTGGCTCGCGTGTAGGGCTTCGATGTGGAGGGTTCTGATCATCTCCAGGGGGCTCGTGATGGCGGCGGCATCAACGTTTTCGAACGAGCTAATGGGTTCGAACGAGCTAATGAGTTACGTGTGCGTTGCCAGTAGAAAGGAGAAGCAAATTTGGACGGCCCTGATGGATGCACGTGAATGAAGGGCTAGGATGGGGTGGGTTTTAATTGCAAATAAAATTGTAATTTATATATTTAATTATCGTTCAAACTTTAAAAATTGGTATCTCTTTCATACGAGGTCGTAAACGCACGAAACAAGTTGCGTTGTGTTCGTATTACCGAACACTACGCTATGGAGCTGGATTGGAATCATTTGGAGCTAGAGAAAATTTTGAGTCAAATCGAACGTCATTCGATTTGATTTAAAATCGGAAAATCAAGCTGAGTGTTTTATAACGCTCACACCGTACTAAATATCTTCATGCTAGTTAAATTGACATTATGAAGTGATATGAATTTTATTTGTCGTTGTTTGATATAAATTTAATTGTCATATAGCTTGTTATTTGAATTAACCGTTGAAAAATTAAATTGACAGTTAAATTGAAATTGAAATTGAATTGCGATTTACTTACCTGACATCGATAACTATGAAATTGCCATGAATTGTACTGCCTATTGGATGATGTATTTCGATGGATGCTATTGGTTGATATTTGAATGTTTGGATGTTTATTTGCTTATATATATCCTGTTATGCATACCTATGATACTGTGATTTAAGTTAAGTGATATATATTCATCCCTGACATTTAATTGAAATAAATAATTACTTGGCCATAGGATAGAAAATGATATACGGACACCGAATTGGCTAAATTAATAAATTTTTAAAATCGTCGATTTGAAATTTATTTAAATGTTTTGATTTAAAAGTTATAAATAGAAATCGATTTATAGAAATTGAACTCATCGAAAAATTTAGTTTGGAATGTTGAAATAAATTTTGGTTAAAGGAGTTTTGTTAAATAATTAAGGTGAGAACTTTGAAATTTGGAATTGGATATGATTGAATGTCGAAAATTGATTTGTTTAAAGATTTAACCTTAATTCGAGCTTTGAATATTACTAAGTAAAAGTGATATAAAAAATGATATTTTGAAATTGAGCTTGGAATTGAATCACATTTGGAATTTGGATTTAAACTTGAATATTGTTGGAAATTTTGTTAAGTGTTATAAATTGATATTTTGAGAAATCAAGCTCCAAATCGATATAAATTGAAATAGAATAAATTAAAGGTGAATAAAAAATTGAATTAATTCAAGAAAAATTGACGTTGATTGAATTGAAATCGAAATTGAATCGGTAAATTGGAAACTGAAATTTATTTGAATTGGGAGGTTATAATTGAAACGGATTGGTTTTGAAGCTGTTTTAATTTGTTTTTTCCAAATTACTCTGTTATATAAACCATTTTGAATACTTAAACTATTTTAATCTATTTTTAATCTACTTAACCCAATTTAAATTATTTAAACTAGTTTATCTATTTTAAATCCATTTTAAAGATTTTAAGTATTTTTAACTATTTTAATCATTTAAACTACTTTTAAACTACTTAAACTATTTTCTAAAAATTTCAAGCTGGTTAATAAGGTGAAATGTTTATATTTAAACCTTGAATTTAAATACGAATTGAGTTAAATGAAGTTGCAACCTAAATTGAAATTCGAAATGATTTTGAAAACCGAAATGAGATATTGATGCGAAAAACGATTTTTGAAACGAAATCTTATATTTGAAAGGATACGACGATATTTGAAATGGATTTGATTTTTTGAAGCGAACATGATATTTTGATATCAATTATGAATCGATTTGAAATATAAAAGAGCCAACGGTGTAATAATACGTAGTTATTAAAGAGACCGGGATCGGATATGGACATACTCTCTGTCGATACCGAAAACCACTTTAATAACTATTATACGCGGAGTGTTGATCCAGAATGAAGTGGATGGTTTGGTGAACGCGTTGACTGAAGAAAGAGAACGATATTGGATGACCCCTGATATGACTAAAACAGGAGCCGCGCCGGGCCATTGAGGTTCGCCACCTCTAGCGGACACGCTTCTTCGATACCATTTCTATTACATTTGTGATGCGATTTGGGTGCACCCCTTGATTTGGGAGTGTTGTTTCGCGGTGTTGGGGTAGCTGCTGGCTATGCCCAACATCAGTTCGGATCACGCAACTACTAGTATCCTAGTTGGTATCGCCTCATGTACCTTGTCATACTGATTATCCTATTCGCGACCACTACGTTTTGATTTGTACCTTGAGTATATGGATTGCCCTCTGGTGACTTCCGGTTTTGGGGAAACTACGGTCTTGTATATGCTTTTGGGAATATAAAATGTGTTTAGGGGGATTATGGTAACGCCTTAACGCTATTCTGATACTTTATATTACTGATAGGCATTATCTACTTAGCGTATATTACTATATAGTAGATAGTTTAACGAATCCTTAGGAGATGGAAAATCTCGTAACATCTCTTAAGTTATTGCACGCACGTTGACACTGGATAGGAGATGTCAAACCCCGTAAACATCTCTGACGCCGTTCCACTCATATTTATTTACGATTGATTTAACTTTCATAAGGATATTTAGTCCCGACTCGAGTGTTTTGTCTTTTCATTACGCTCGGGTCAGTCCTGAGTTTTTCAGATTTTTTTGAAGATCTATTCTGGAGGACGAAGACGAAGATTGGTATACTATTATTATTACCTTGCATCATGCTATCTGCTGCATTATTTAATCGTCCTGTTGTATATGTATAAACTCTGATAAATGTTGTATAAATAATTGTCAAAGTATAGTAGACAGCTTCATGAACTGTTTATTTGGCTATTATATTTTTATCGTTCCGCTGCGAGATTCTGTGTTGTTTCATTTCCTTTATTTCTTTTCTTTTCTTTTCTTATTTACCCCAATAACTATCTTTTTTTTGAATGGTTTGGAATCGACATGTGTATTTGATCGTCGGTTTAAATTGTCCAAAAAGGCGGGTCGTTACAGTTGGTATCAGAGCTTTGGTTTAGCGATAAACCTTGGCTCTAGGGGGGAATAACTCATTGAAATAGAGGTAAACTATATGAATGAGTTGAGTGTATATGAGAGAGCGTATTTGTTAGTGATATAAAATGTTTTATATTGTGTCGGTTGATTTGTTGAGTGGCTTATGGATTCTGGTCAATACGAGTAATTAACGTCATTGACAGGTATCTCTAAACACTTAAACAGAACAATTCGACATAGTATTGTTTGAAATTGGGTAAATGAAATAATTTTTCCCTAATTATATTTTGTATATAAAGAAAAAAATTTCAAAAATTTATTGTGACTTATCTAGCTTACCTGGTTGTTAGAAATGAAAATATTGGTTATTATCATTAATTGGATATTGTAATTTAATAAATAAGGTTTATTACAAAATAGACAATGATAAAACAACTTGTGGAATATTTCAAGAAAGTAAAATCCTATAAGAATATTTTATAAAGGTGACTTATGAATTAAAAATAGAATTAAATTGGAAAGAAAATTTGAATTTAAGACCCGGAGATTTTGAAAATGGTTCTCAAAGTTTTGAAGAAATATATGGTAATATTTGTTGAAAATAGTTTATGGAAATATTTTGAAAGGATTTTTAAAGAAAGGAATGAATTTAGTACTCCTCTCTTATGTCGCTGGAAAATAATTTCGGTGATGACTGCGCAGCATCATCGACGTTCATTTTCGAGTCTCAAAGTGGGGGAGACTTCTAAGAAGCTTTGCTTATCTTCAAAATTATTTTGGGTAAATGGGTTTTGGTTTAAATTCTAAAGGTATAATTTGATATATTTCAAAAGATATAAGTGTATATATTTATTTCAAACGACTTGAAAAGAACCGGGCATTTATATTTCTAAGTTCTGTTAATTAATAATTTTCAAATTATTTGAATGAAATGTGAATAACCAGAATTTATAAATAAGAGGATTAAGATATATAAGCTTATGTTTTGGGAAAACTTTAAAGTTGAAAGGTAAAGAGGATTTAAATAAATCAAATTTGTGAACATTCTAATTAAGTAAAATGAAATTCTATAAATTTGTATAATACCAAAATTTGCATTCTGATAACATATAACAAGACTTACCAAATATTAAGAAGTTGAAATAATGTTTTGGATATGTAATGAGATATTGTACAAATAAACAGAACCTGAAAGTAATTGAAATATACAAGTAAGGAAAACTCAAAAGGAATTAAAATGTATATAAATGGGAAATTTTGATTGTGATAAAAATTATATATACTTAAATATAACCTGAAATGATGAATGGATAAATGGAACAAGTAAGTGAACTTAGGAAAGAAGACAAATGAATTGTATAATATCTTTTGTAAATTGGTTATAGAAAATAAATATAAATTGCATAGAGAAAATTTTTGAATTTGTAACTTTGAGATAACCGTAAACTAAGAAAAATCATATGTGAGAAGTTAGACTTTTATAGGATGATTAATAAACTAAAGTGCTGGGTAATAAAATGTTCCATAAATAAATTTGTTATTAACTAAAATTATGAAAATGCAATAAATGAAAGCAAAGGAATTTCTTATAGCTAAGAATCAAGTAGAAAATGAAATTGGATTCAATTAAATGATATAGAATGTTTAAAATGAACTTGAGTAAACAAATTCTTTGATATGATGTTTAAGAAAAGATAATGTTGAAGAGTATGCTATGTAAAGAAATAGATATATTAACTAAATAATGGATTGTGAATAATTAATTGTAAATAAAATGAAAGTCAATAAAATAATTTAATATAGATAAATTGGATAGAAATCCATTGGAAGGTAATACGTGAGATTGTACGTATATTATTTTATTCGCATAACGATTTGATCCAAATTCGAGCACAAAATTTCGAGATGATTTATATCGATCCAAGTTAGGATTTTTCACTCGATTTTCGACGGCGAACCCTAGATATGGATTTTTAATTTGATTCTGGAACTCTCTATCATAGTATATGGCTATGCAAGGAGAGTAAGAGTTTCCAATTAATGAACCAAATCTGAGTCCGCACTAGAGAGTCGTGTGAACAATACTAGTTGGAAGTGAAACTGTGTGATCGAATAAGCGATTAGATTGATATTGCTTACGGATGATATATGTACGCCTTACGGACTTAATTAAAGTTAATATTGGAAATTTAAGATGCCAAATAAAAAAATGATTCTTTTAAAATTATATAACAGGATATACATATATATAAAAGAGATAAACCAAATTGAATGTGAAATTAATAATTTGGTTATGTTGGGTATGATTTGATTGTTATATGATTGTTAGTTGATTGTATATAATTCATTAAGTGAAAATTTAAAGCTATAAATCATTGAAATCAAATTGGAAGTTAAATGAATTTAAATAGAAATTGATTGGATTCAAATTTGAAGTGAACTAATGTAAACATAAATTAGTGAATGTTAACTAATTGAATTGAGGATAAATGTTAGTAAAATCCAACGTTAATGAGTCAACTGTGATTAAAAAATTGAAACCCAAGTCAATAAATATTAATGAGAAGTGAATTTATATTGATTGGTTTTAAATTTGTTGGATGATAGTTGGATGATAGTTGATTGATGGTTGCATTTGTTGTTGTTGCATTTGCTATGTTGGCACATGTAGTTATTATGTTGCTATATTGTGTATATTGATATTATTTTCATATATGCATGTTTCTCATGGTTTGTTGAGTGTTTAGTAGGTGCGAATTTCGCTTGCTTCGCATTTGGAGTTCGTTTTCGCGCTATATTATTCGTATATGCTCGCTAATAAAAAAAATATAAGGTACATGTTTATTTTATCATTGGATTTGGTGATTTTTGATGAGCCACTTGGCTTTTGGATTTTCTTTTGTTGGTTTGGGGCCCGTAGAGGCATTTTGTAGTTGTACCGATCGAGCCGCGCAAAGGAGACTCTGCCAAAATTTTCCGAAAAATCCGGGTGTTAGAAATTTTTCAAGTTTTTTAAAAAAAAAAAAAAAAATTTTTTTACTGCTTTTGATAACTAACTTTTAAGGTTAGGTAGCCGTTGGAATGACTTAGTAAAAGCGTAGCAATGACTTTGTAAATGGAATTTCATTGTTATAAGTTGGTAACTTTGAATGAAATATATCAAATGTTAATTTTTTTTTTACTTAGTTCTTTTCCCTTCTTTTCCTTTTCGAGGATGAAAAGTTTTGAGTGGGGGAGAGTGTAACGATCTATAAATTTTCGATAATTAAAATAGCTAATTTAAAGGATTTCGTGATTTAATGTTAGAAAAAAAAATTTCGTAATTCGTTTGGAATAATAATAACTGGAATGAATTGCGACAATAATTATCCAAGTAATGAAAATAAATGCTACTTAGTGAATACCTTTGAAATCAATAGTTGAATAGGATAATATATGTTGAATTCATTGGGTATAATAGAGTAATTGATTGATAAGAAAATCTATTTAAATCAAATATTGAATATTGAACAGGTAAATTGTTAAATTAAATATTTAAAACTTATTGAATAATTGAATAACTGTAAAATGAAAATAGTGTTCTAAATTGTGAATTGTTTAAAGGTTGAATCTTATAAGTTCAATTTCAATATTTCAAGAGATAATGAATTATTGGATAAGCGAAATTGTTTAAATTTAATATTTGGAATTTATTGAATAAATAAATAATGGGAATTGAATAACCGTATAATGGAAATGGTTGTTCTATAATTTTAATTCATTTCAAAAGTTAAATTTATAAGTTCGTTTGAATAATTTCAAAAGATAGCGATTTAAAAATAATCAAATTTGTTTAATTTAATATTATAAATGTTTGAATAATTAAATTCCGAATTTGATATGATTAATTTGACATTGAAATTTAATATATGAAAATAGTGTGAATGATTGAAATTTGATTTAATATGATTCAAATTGGTTTACAAAGTGAATGTAAGTTATATTGGGATTATAAGAGTGTTAATAAGATTTTTAAAATTGGAATTTATTGGATAAATTGAATAACGGGTTTAATATGATTAAAAATGATTGGTAAAATTTTATCTTATCATATTAAAGTTTGAATGATGTTGTAGAACTTTTAAAATCGAATTAAAAGTAAATTTGTGAAAATTGAATATTTTAATATTTAATTATCGATTGAAAAATAGCCAATTTCTGAATAGTCTCAGAATCGGACGAAACTAGTTCCATTGGATCCGTAATAGTTAGTTATTATCGGATTTCAATTTTCGTAGCAATCGGAGTTGTCGTTTGCCGTGGCAGCTCGAAACGCGTTGAAATTGTTTTAATATTAATTTGGCGAGTTAAAATAGTCATTTTTCAAACGGTCTCGGATTTCGACGAAACCATTTTCATCGGATCCGTAATGTGATATTATTGTGAGGTTTCAAATTTCAAGTCAATCGGATTTACCGTTTGTTCGGGGCAAGCCAAAACGCCTTGAAAATCGTTAAATCAGTTTAATTTAAATTTGATCGTTTATTGCCGTAACTCGCGCAGATGAACGAATTAGCTTCTGAAACCTGTTCCACTGTGTCCGGAACGCGGGATAAACCCTAGGAACGTCAGTTACTGCGCGTAAATCGAAGTTCGGGAATCCCAGATAAAAAATATTCGCCGTTTCCTATAAATAGACCCCCTTTTATTCTCAAAAATAAATAAATAATAAAGGAACCCTAGCCGCCAGTGAATTTATCAATGGCCGAAAGTTCATCATTTTCTTCAAAATCCAACGACATTTATGAGAAACCTTCAACATGAAAGTCGAAGAGCACGTCAAGCTCTGCAAATCTCTACGGGTATGATTGGAAATGGTGGTGTGAATCGATGCCAAATCGGAAGCAGAGCTCCACTGTTCGCGCACGAAAATAGAGGAGGAGGGGTGGCCGAGTTCAACGTGGCTCTGGCCGTGGCTGGCTCGCGTGTAGGGCTTCGATGTGGAGGGTTCTAATCATCTCCAGGGGGCTCGTGATGGCGGCGGCATCAACGTTTTCGAACGAGCTAATGGGTTCGAACGAGCTAATGAGTTACGTATGCGTTGCCAGTAGAAAGGAGAAGCAAATTTGGACGGCCCTGATGGATGCACATGAATGAAGGGCTAGGATGGGGTGGGTTTGAATTGCAAATAAAATTGTAATTTATATATTTAATTATCGTTCAAACTTTAAAAATTGGTATCTCTTTCATACGAGGTCGTAAACGCACGAAACAAGTTGTGTTGTGTTCGTATTGCCGAACACTACGCTATGGAGCTGGATTGGAATCATTTGGAGCTAGAGAAAATTTTGAGTTAAATCGAACGTCGTTCGATTTGATTTAAAATCGGAAAATCAAGGTGAGTGTTTTATAACGCTCACACCGTACTAAATATCTTCATGCTAGTTAAATTGACATTATGAAGTGATATGAATTTTATTTGTCGTTGTTTGATATAAATTTAATTGTCATATAGCTTGTTATTTGAATTAACCGTTGAAAAATTAAATTGACAGTTAAATTGAAATTGAAATTGAATTGCGATTTACTTACCTGACATCGATAACTATGAAATTGCCATGAATTGTATTGCCTATTGGATGATGTATTTCGATAGATGCTATTGGTTGATATTTGAATGTTTGGATGTTTATTTGCTTATATATATCCTGTTATGCATACCTATGATACTGTGATTTAAGTTAAGTGATATATATTCATCCCTGACATTTAATTGAAATAAATAATTACTTGGCCATAGGATAGAAAATGATACACGGACACCGAATTGGCTAAATTAATAAATTTTTAAAATCGTCGATTTGAAATTTATTTAAATGTTTTGATTTAAAAGTTATAAATAGAAATCGATTTATAGAAATTGAATTCATCGAAAAATTTAGTTTGTAATGTTGAAATAAATTTTGGTTAAAGGAATTTTGTTAAATAATTAAGGTGAGAACTTTGAAATTTGGAATTGGATATGATTGAATGTCGAAAATTGATTTGTTTAAAGATTTAACATTAATTCGAGCTTTGAATATTACTAAGTAAAAGTGATATAAAAAAATGATATTTTGAAATTGAGCTTGGAATTGAATCACATTTGGAATTTGGATTTAAACTTGAATATTGTTGGAAATTTTGTTAAGTGTTATAAATTGATATTTTGAGAAATCAAGCTCCAAATCGATATAAATTGAAATTGAATAAATTAAAGGTGAATGAAAAATTGAATTAATTCGAAGAAAAATTGACGTTGATTGAATTGAAATCGAAATCGAATCGGTAAATTGGAAACTGAAATTTATTTGAATTGGGAGGTTATAATTGAAACGGATTGGTTTTGAAGTTGTTTTAATTTGTTTTTTCCAAATTACTCCGTTATATAAACCATTTTGAATACTTAAACTATTTTAATCTATTTTTAATCTACTTAACCCAATTTAAATTATTTAAACTAGTTTATCTATTTTAAATCCATTTTAAAGATTTTAAGTATTTTTAACTATTTTAATCATTTAAACTACTTTTAAACTACTTAAACTATTTTCTAAAAATTTCAAGCTGGTTAATAAGGTGAAATGTTTATATTTAAACCTTGAATTTAAATACGAATTGAGTTAAATGAAGTTGCAACCTAAATTGAAATTCGAAATGATTTTGAAAACCGAAATGAGATATTGATGCGAAAAACGATTTTTGAAACGAAATCTTATATTTGAAAGGATACGACGATATTTGAAATGGATTTGATTTTTTGAAGCGAACATGATATTTTGATATCAATTATGAATCGATTTGAAATATAAAAGAGCCAACGGTGTAATAATACGTAGTTATTAAAGAGACCGGGATCGGATATGGACATACTCTCTGTCGATACCGAAAACCACTTTAATAACTATTATACGCGGAGTGTTGATCCAGAATGAAGTGGATGGTTTGGTGAACGCGTTGACTGAAGAAAGAGAACGATATTGGATGACCCCTGATATGACTAAAACAGGAGCCGCGCCGGGCCATTGAGGTTCGCCACCTCTAGCGGACACGCTTCTTCGATACCATTTCTATTACATTTGTGATGCGATTTGGGTGCACCCCTTGATTTGGGAGTGTTGTTTCGCGGTGTTGGGGTAGCTGCTGGCTATGCCCAACATCAGTTCGGATCACGCAACTACTAGTATCCTAGTTGGTATCGCCTCATGTACCTTGTCATACTGATTATCCTATTCGCGACCACTACGTTTTGATTTGTACCTTGAGTATATGGATTGCCCTCTGGTGACTTCCGGTTTTGGGGAAACTACGGTCTTGTATATTCTTTTGGGAATATAAAATGTGTTTAGGGGGATTATGGTAACGCCTTAACGCTATTCTGATACTTTATATTACTGATAGGCATTATCTACTTAGCGTATATTACTATATAGTAGATAGTTTAACGAATCCTTAGGAGATGGAAAATCTCGTAACATCTCTTAAGTTATTGCACGCACGTTGACACTGGATAGGAGATGTCAAACCCCGTAAACATCTCTGACGCCGTTCCACTCATATTTATTTACGATTGATTTAACTTTCATAAGGATATTTAGTCCCGACTCGAGTGTTTTGTCTTTTCATTACGCTCGGGTCAGTCCTGAGTTTTTCAGATTTTTTTGAAGATCTATTCTGGAGGACGAAGACGAAGATTGGTATACTATTATTATTACCTTGCATCATGCTATCTGCTGCATTATTTAATCGTCCTGTTGTATATGTATAAACTCTGATAAATGTTGTATAAATAATTGTCAAAGTATAGTAGACAGCTTCATGAACTGTTTATTTGGCTATTATATTTTTATCGTTCCGCTGCGAGATTCTGTGTTGTTTCATTTCCTTTATTTCTTTTCTTTTCTTATTTACCCCAATAACTATCTGTTTTTTTGAATGGTTTGGAATCGACATGTGTATTTGATCGTCGGTTTAAATTGTCCAAAAAGGCGGGTCGTTACAATCACCTTGCACATGTGCATCTGATCGTCGAGTTATAGTGACCAGCCTTGAGTTAGAATGGTCTGATTCATGTTGTTCGAGCTTGTTCCAGTCATTGAAACTTGTACTTGACCATTCTATTTTTATTTCGTATTGCACCTGAGTTGAACCCAGCTTTGGCTCCAGTTTGACCTTGTACTCACCTGTCCCTGCAGTTTTATCAAGTGTATAATGGTGTGCATGGCCTTGTGGCATGTACAGTGATACACTATGCATCACAAGTTGTTCGTGTATGATGAATTCAAAAGAAACGATGATGAACAACCCAAATAACAGAGGCAAATAATATTTTCAAAAAGACGCATTTTATTTTACACTGAAAAAATATTTCCTTTTCAGTTTTACCACGTCAGTGTGTAATTTGTAAATAATTCAGATGCTGGATTCAGGCTGGAACAAAGTTGAAGATAAAATACGAGTGAATGAGTGATATATAGTGTGGTGAACATTGTAAAGTGAAATTTGTGATGCAATCGAAATTGTATTGTAATTGAAAATATATATTTAGTCAGATCTCAAATTTGTTATTACCCAGCACCTTGGCCCGGCAACAAAATGACAGTTGAAGATATTTCATTAGGATCAGACAATATTCTAACCAAGAAGAGCGTGAAGATATACGGGTTTGATGCAGTCGACATGTTTTGGCTTTTAGGTACGGTTCGACAAGTGCGGTTCGACACACGTCGCTCGGTCCAGATGGCTTAGCAAGCCTCGTTCGGTAGTTGAGTCAACGTTGCCCGGCATGTACCGCTCGGCCAAAAAAAGTGGAGTAACACATGGCTCGGTCAAAGGAAGGGACGCCTCGTTCGGTCTGGATTATTCCAGATGCCTCGTTCGGTCGAGACGGCTCGGCATTTCTCGTTCGGTCTCGGGGAGTCCTATTCAAAAGCAGCTCAGTTCGGGAGGACCAATAAGTGTCGTTCGACAAGAATGGATCGGCCAGCTCGAGATCGCCCTATATGGGCCGAGTTGCCTCGGCCTTGAGCCCGTGAAGGAAGTCGAGCCTATCTTCATTAATAAATAGAGGGGCATGAGTGCAGTGAAAAGGGACATTTTCCGACAACACCGGGGAGACTCTGCCATTTTCAATACTCTCCTCTTTTTAGTTCAAACTTGTATTCAAGTGATTGGTCTATGGATTGTATCTGTATTCAAGTGATTGAGAAAGTTATAAAGATTTGAATCAAAGTGGACGTAGGCAATCTTGCCGAACCATTATAAATCTAGTGTTCTCGTTTTTGTCATTCTTTTGGTATTGAATTACACTATTTTTCTGTTCTCATTTACTCTCTTCATTAATCTCTCTACATAACTCTACTCAAGGGTGTTGGTGACCAATTTTGGTGTTTTCACTAAGAATTGAATTCTCAGCTTGATTGGATCTCATTGTCTACTAGTGGATTTCCATATACGCGAGATAGATCCAGTTGTTTACTAGAAAACTTCCTATTCTACTCAGTTTTGAAAGAAATCTAAAGGAAGCTGATAGCCATAGATTGGATTCACTGATGTATGCAAGATCTGGGGATTGGACGTTGAAGTTTGCACTAAAGATGAATAAAGGCCGACCCTCCTTTGAAGGTAATTCGGCCGATCGCCCCAGAAAAGGCATATGCCGACCGCTCTAGGTCGAATGGCATCTAGGCTAAGCCATACGTCTATGCCGAACGACACGTCTATGCCGAGCGAGAGTACACCGAGCGACACTCTATACATTGAACGACCCAGTGCCTGCCGAGCGAGAGTATGTCGAGCGACCCAGAGGATGCCGAGCGACCCAGTGCATGCCGAGCGAGAGTATGCCGAGCAAGAGTATGCCGACCGACCTAGTGTATGCCGAGCGAATGTTGCCGATCGCATGTATACCGACCCTAGCCCCAGTGCAGAGCACCCGCAAGTGAATTCAAAACTCAACTTACTAAAGGAACATTCTATCTACTTCCCTTACATCCCATGATCGATCAGGGCGTAAAGGATCTAGCGGCAGCTTCTAAATGGAAACAAGGGAACGGACAAGCAACTGCTACTCAAATGGTACTCCCAAAGGTTGGAGAACATAGATGATATGACTCTAGGCAGACGCCAAGATGGCTCCAAGCACCATTCTTCACTTACCCAACACTTCGAATTTAGTGACTCCAAGCAGACCAATGTTTAGCTCTAAGCAATTTATTCCGATGCTAACAAGGATATCATACCGATCGAGTTTGAGGAGAGTCGACCTTTAGATATAATATGGCAGCTAGTTAGCTGGAGAGCCTCCTACGACCATGGATTGTTTCTGTTACAAAATGGATCAGAACCAAAGTGAGGAGGAGTGGAGCAGACTAGGCAAAATAACAATGCAGGCCTGTCGGCTAAGGATACTAATTCCAATAGACAAAACAAGATCTCAAAATTCGACTCATATGCTCTTTGAAAGTCAATCGATAGCCTCTATTTGAAGACTCATGACTGGAACTAAAAACTAACCTCGAGAGAGTCCATCGAAGTCTAGAGGAAATCAAGGGAATGTTGCATATTCAAAGATACACACTGGTCCTAACAACGGCGATTACGAACACCTCCGAGGTGTCATCGGAAAGCAGATTCAGAAAGAAAAACTTCAATAGTATGTGCAAGCCTTGCGGAATGGAGAGCCAGGACCTTCGGATGCCCATCAATAAAGAACTCCAATTATCAGTTGGACCGTTTGTAGTCGGCATCCCGCTAGAAGGGGATAGGGGCAAAGTTGAATAGCAACACACAATACTGCCCTTTTTATCAATGAGATTTATACCAATCTTCTTTGGATACATTGATTTCAATTGTGCTTTGAATTACGACCGACTTGAACTAAAATTCTTTCAAAACCATGTAGGTGATTAAGTGCTCAGATTTGGTCACCAGCTAATCCACGCAGACCGTGATCGGACCTATGGAGTTTCACCAAGACGAGCAAGATTCGACGGCTCACCATCAACCATATGCCTTCGATTTGGAGCTATAAACTAGAGATTGAAAAGCTCGTTATGATAAGAGCCTAATACAAAGCGCACACGATCGACCGTCCATTCGTCGACCTCCACATTTGACTTGAAGACCTAAGCAAGGCTTGGAATGAATATGGCCCGATCATCCCCTCAAATCAAGTCATAAAACAAAGTTCGACAAAATACAAATGCCTCTCCCAAAGCTCAGTGACGCCAAGATCTATCTAGAATAGACGTGATTTGATTATCTACACATCAAACCCTACCCTAAACACAAAAGGTTGTTCGAAAGCCCGACTTGGAGTAGCTGTGATGGACTACCTACTCGTCAACCATCGCTCTTAAATACATGGACACGACTGCACCTTGAAACATATACAACTTACTTTGTCTACTCAATAATCTATTATCCTTATTTTGTAGAAAGAGATACGAAGAAAATTGTGTGAGACTTGATTATCTAACCCATTATGGATGTAATCCAACCATCTATCACGTACCTCCTTCCTTGACTTCATTGGAAGATCTATAATCACCAAGCGGATGAGAATCGACCGTCCATTCTTCAAGTTTCATCCTTCATGCTGGGGGCAGAGTCCCATTCCATGAGCAAACGTGGTCTGATCGTTCATTCGACAACATAAGCCTCGATATGGTAAACGAAATACAAATTAAATGGGTGGAAATACGACTGCTCTTAAAAAAAACTCTAAGTCCCTAAAGTGGACTAGAGTACTCTAAGTCCCCTGAGTGCGGACTAAAGTATAAACGATTTAAAAACCTCTAAGTCCCTAAAGCGGACTAGAGTACTCTAAGTCTCTTGAGTGCGGACTAGAGTATAAACGACTTAAAAACCGAACTAGAGTACTCTCAGTCCCCTGAGTGAGGACTAGAGTATAAACGACTTAAAAACCCCTTAGTCCTTGAAGCGGACTAGAATACTCTCAGTCCCCATAGTGTGGACTATAGTGTAAATGACTTAAAAACCTCTAAGTCCCCAAAGTGCGGACTAGAGTACTCTAAGTCCCTTGAGTGCGGACTAGCGTATAAACGACTTAAAAACCTCTAAGTCCCTGAAGCGGCTTAGAGCACTCTAAGTCCCCTGAGCGCGGACTAGAGTAAAAACGACTTAAAAACATCTAAGTCTCTGAAGAGGACTAGAGTACTCTCAGTCCCCTAAGTGCGGACTAAGGTATAAACGACTTAAAAACCTCTAAGTCCCTAGAGCGGATTAGAGTACTCTCAGTCCCCTGAGTGCAGACCAGAGTATAAACGACTTAAAACCCTCTAAGTCTCCAGAGTACGGACTAGAGTACTCTAAATCCCCTAAGTGTGGACTAGTGTAAGGACCCGATTCTTCGACTTCCGAAAACCGACATCAATACGTTCACTGTATCAACTGCCGAGCAATCGAGTGCCGGAAAACCGAACACTTAGAGTTTTAAGAAAAAGAAAGAGGTAGAAGAAGAAAGAAAAATATAGAACATAACAGAAAGAAGTAACAGAACAACATCAGAATCCCACAATCGCAGCGGAACAACATATAATAGATAAATGAATAATCTTTAAACAAAGAACTATATCAGTTATTATATTACATCATATTTCATTACATTACATCATCAGCGTGTACAACAACAAACAGCGGAAAAGAAATACTATATACTAGTGAATACGTCATGCCAACCAGCTTGCCTCCAGCAACTTCTAAATTCCAGAATATCCTGATAACCTAACTCTAGACTGCCCGTGTGGAAATTGGTGGGCACCCAGAGTTTAGGAAGAAAAACAATAAACTCCGAGTCAGTCATGTGACTGGTGTGAGAACTCAAAACATTTTATCTTTAAAACAAAGTACAAGATAATTTTAAAATAGATTCGCAATGCTTTTTAGAAAATGAGACTACCATAAGGCCTCCCGCACACGCACACACAATGCAAACGCAGAATCGGAGGAGATTTCTCCTTATGATAGTCAAAGATGCTTGATACGCATTAAAAAGAAACATTTGATATTATTACTAGTGCATAGTGTAGGAAAAATCATTTCGAAAGTAAAGATATAAATCTTAGCCAACATACGACCATTATCGTATGCCTACTATAGCTACCATCCAAACAGTGGGGCGCCACCATAAGTGAATGATAGGTTCTACAACTAAAACCGTACAAGATCGTATTGTTTCTTTGGATTTCCAACAAATGGTCAGGCCAAGGAACTTCCCATTGCCACATGGGTACGCCTCTGGAAAGACGACCCGAGAACCCAACCGGATCTCTGCCAACACAAGGCCGGGTTACCCCTAACTGGGTAACTACTGACACGAATATGTCATTCCCCGATCGTAACCGATCTATATCCGAGGATCCTCGATTTCCAACAACCACAAAGCAATAAATTTGCAGCAACAACATAGGTTAAGTATCTGGGCTCCATATCATGATACCACCTCTATCCAGAAAGAATGACATACACTAAAGGGGCGCTACCCCCTAATAACCTTGCTGCATCCTTCCTGTTTTGACCATTTCCGGGGTGTGAGGTCCAACGAAGTCTCGTCCACAAAGCCACACTTTATATAAAAGCCGTGTTTTGATCATCAAATGCTCAACAGCACTTCGTATGCCACATTACCAATTTGGGAATGTATCACTAGTAACCATCAACTACATAACCTCTAGGGTGTTAAGCTAAGAGAATAAATTCTCTGCCACCAACGGAAATATATTTGATAGAAACCAGCTTTACATCTCAAATTATAACGTCAGACACACATCCATACAAGTCCGTTCCGGGATCGAACGGAACCGAAGGCACTTACAAAGAAGTCCTTGCAATCCGGATATTCACTAATCACGACCGGACTTCCCATCACAAAGGGTAATAAATTTCTATATCGGAGATCAGCCGATGCAGAAACATTCGACGGTAATCCTTCCGTTTTCATAAATATCCGGTCTTCAACACCAGTCATCAAATGCAATCCATAGCGACGTATCACATATTTGGAATGGGTTGTACGACCCCAAGGTCCTTTTCTGGCTAACCCGAATAGTGAGCGCTTATTCAAAAATAAGTGTGGCATTCAAATTCAAGCAAATCACAACAAATACCTATTTAAAAGTAAATACTGATAGTCGGTTATTTAACTATCAATAGGCATGCTCAACATCACCAGATTCCAAATAATTTTTCAAATTATTTATTTTCCAAAATATCATTACAAGATATATAATTTCCACACTTCAACATTTGAAAACAAATTTCAAATCACTTTTCACCTTTACAACTTTTGAAAACAAATTTCAAATCATTTTCCTATACGGGATATACTTTCATTTCAAAATGGTTCATTTAAACCAATTAAATAAATCCTTACCGATTTACTTTATATTTACGTTCCAAATCCGTAAATTTATTCCCACACTTCAAAAATAAATCAACGTTTATTTTTAAGCAAATTCCCCTTTCTTTTATAAATTCCATAATGAATTTACAATTTCCAAAATATCTATGAATATACGATTTGCCAAACCGATTTCTAATATTCATTTTCAATTTATCTTTAAAAGATAAAGTCTCAAAATATTTAGTTCATATTGGAAAACATTTCCATACTTATTTAATAATAAGTAATTTACAAATCCATTTATTTTCTATACTTGGAAAATATTCAATATACTTAAATCGAAATTAAGTATATATTTCATTTTTTAAGGAAAACATTCACTTAAACACATTTATTTGGGCCAAAACGAATGTTGCGTAAAACATCGTTACGACGACCCAAAATCACTAGTATAGTGATTCGAACTTAAAATAAATATATAAATCCCAATACTATATAAAACATTTCCTTTCGGAAATCATTTACTATAACAATAGTGTTATAGTCCACCATTTCCTTCTATTTCTCGAAAACGTCTATTTCAACAATGAATGTTGAAATCTATGGTTTCGATAGTCAATACATTTTTAAACATCTTTAAAACAATTAACTTCATTTTATTAATATCACTTTCCTAAAAACATGTCTATTTTCTTTAATAATATATTCACTGTCCAAAATCGTGAATATACTTCACTAACCAAATTCCATATTTACTACACATTTTATTTCAAGGATAATTCGCTATCCGAAATCGCGAATATATCACCTTTAATAACCTTCTATATTAAATTTATCAAATTTAATTGATTTCGGATTTATAAACAATGTTTATAAATTCTATTTCTATTTATAAAACTTTGGTATATAAATCTCCTTTATTAACCACTTAAATTCATAACTCAATTTTATACCAAAAATCTAATTTACAAGTTAATTTCTTATAAATTCTTTATTTTACAAAAATCTATTCGTTTTATAACTTCACGATTTATAAATCGATAAATTTCATTCACTTAAGAAATCCAATCATTCTTCATTTTAACACTTACAAAAAAAACTCGTTTTATAATTCCTATATTTTTAATTTATAAATATCAATTTTATAAATCTTTTACATAAACCATTTATAATAATTCAAAAATCTCAATTTAAATAAACCAATCCCTTTAATAATTTACAAAACGTTATTTAAAACTTATATAACTCCAAAATTATACTTAAGTATTATTTTGCAAAAAAGAATATCTTTTATAACAATAAAATTATAATGTTTATTTATTTTAACAATTCAGAATTAAATAAAACGTATACTTTCAAAAATCACTTTAAAATTCTTTTTAAAATCAAAAATCATTATTTTAAAACTTCAAAAATGAATCTGATGATGCAGCAGCACCAAATAGTCAATCACGACATCCAAATATCATATATCGATATGATACTCAACAAACATCACAATATCTGTAATCAAATAAATACTGGTGAGGAATCCAGTTGGATCCCTCCAACCTGTTTCCCTGCATCCAAAGATGTTAGCGTAATACCAATTCCATTCCAATACGGAATATCGCGGTATATGAGATTTATAAAATATTATCCGCTATTATGCGGCGCAATAGGGTCTCGTCCGCTATATAATATGGGAAATCAACTCCAAGTACATAAATAATACCAATTTCACTATACGGTGAAATATTCGCGGTATATGTTTTTAATAAATAACATCCGGTTACTAACGGCGCATAATGTCTATTTTAACAATCAATAGATAACAATCATCATTCAAACATACAATCAAGAAATTTTAAATATAACTATTTAAAATATAAATCGAAGCAATTCGATTGAGTGAGAAGTTCTCACCTTGCTTTCAATTCAATTTTCACATTTTATTTCGAATAAAATTAAACACGCGTTTAATTTTATCCGAAATTCTCACTAGCTCCAAACGACTCCAATCTAGTTCCATTGCGTAGTGCTCGACAAAACGAAGCCAACGCAATTCGTTTCGTCGAAATCCGACCTCGTATGAAGAAGTTACATCATTTTAAACATTACACAATTTATAATATCATTAATTTACAAATTCTTTTTAATCTTTTATAGCCTAATTTTAATCCTGGCCGTTGATTTTGTTTCCTCCAATCAGAGCCGTGAGTTGCTTCTTCCTCAAACCATCAGGTAACGTGACCGTGAACCCATCATCGAGCCAAAAACCCTAATAGACGCCGCCACTACGAACGTCGAGGCAAGGATCAGGGACCATGGCTTCGAAGCCCTTCGCGCGTGCAACCCTCGGCCAGGAATCGGTCGAGCTCGGCTGCCTTTCTACCCCGAAAAACGTGAAAAACTGCTGCCCCTTTGAACGCATTTTTCCGTTGATCGGCCGCATAATACTCGATCACCACCGTTGGATTCGTAGAGCTTGAGATGCTCTACGATGTTCATGTTGGAAGTTTTCAGAATTATTGAGAGGATTTGAAGAAATTGGAGGAAGAAGATGGCATGATTTCCGCCATTGAATATTGAGGCCGGCGGCTCTGTTTAAAACCCTAGAGTTTTTTATTTATTTTGCAAATGAGAAAGTTGAGGGGCTTATATAGAAAATTCACGAAACACTCTTCATCCGAAATTTTCCAAACTCCAAACGAAGCGTGCCGGTTGGCGTTTCTAAGGTTTACCCCACGTTCTGAACACAATGGAACATGTTTCGGAGGCCAATCCGATCATCTGTGCGAGTTACGGTAATAAACGATCGATTTTAAATTAAATCGATTTAAACTAATTTCCATGCGCTTTGGCTTGCTTCGGACAAACGGTAAATCCGATTGACACGAAATTTAAAACCATACAATAATATAACATTACGGATCCGATGAAACTAGTTTCGTCGAAATCCGAGACTGTTTGAAAAATGGCTATTTTAACTCGTCAATTTAAATATTAAAATATTCAATTTTCACAAATTAACTTTAAATTCAATTTTAAAAGTTCTATAACATCATTCTAACTCCAACATGATAAAATAAAATTTTACAAATCAATTTTAACCATATTAAAACCAATTTCCAATTATTTCTGTAATTCCTAATATTAAATTATCGATTTAATTATCCAATTAAATTCAATTATTCAAAATAAAATTTATTCGACTTATAAATTTCACTTATCAATATTTAAAATAAATTAAATATACAAATTTTAAATTGACAAAAATTCTGGGTCGTTACAAACTTCCCCCCTTAAAAGAATTTCGTCCTCGAAATTACCAAGTAAGAAAAAGTTACAGAATCCATTAACTTTCCAAAACAAACCAATCAATTTAGATTTTTCAAATCTCTTAAGTGTTTAACTTTCCCAAAATTCATAGTTAAACTTATTACAACACCTTTACTAAGTTTTCAAATCCAAACTTAGTTTTCAAAAAAAAATTCCAATTTTCTCAAAATTTGCTAACGCCTTAAATTTTCGGAAAAATTCACCATAGTCTCCTTTGCACGGCTCTATCCAGAAAAAAAATGACAGTATATATATCACAAATATACATATCATCAAGTGATGAGGCATCCCGCAGGAAAAAAAGTGTAAAAGTACGGTATTTAATCCGAGATATGTACCTTATTTATTGTTAGCGAGCATATACGACTAAAATAGCGCGAAAGCGAGCTCCAAAGGCAAAGCAAGCGCAATCCGCACCTACTAAACACTCAACAAACACTGAGAAATATGCATATATGAAAGTAACATCAATATACAATATATAGCAACATAACAACTACATGTGCCAATATAGCAAATGAAATCAAAAGCAATAAATGCAACTACCAAATCAATATAAATTTACTTCTCATTAGCATTTAATGAATTGGTTTTCCAATTGATTCATTAACATTGGATTTTACTAACATTTATTCATATCCAATTTCAATTAGTTTGCATTCACTAATTTACATTCTAGTTGGCTCATTTCCAAATCAAATTTCAATTCCATTTAAGGTTCACTTAACTTCCAATTGATTTCAATTACTTTAGCTTTCAATTTCATTGACATTTAATGAATTTATATACAATCATCCAACATTCATATAACACACAATGTATATTCAACATAACCAAATTATTTACTTCGCTTACATTCATTCAATTTGGTTTAACACTTTTAATTCCAATTGGTTTATATTAAATAGATTCCCATTCATTTTTTTTAACTTCCAATAACATTAGTTTTTAATGAATTAACACTTTCATCCATTATCCCATATCAATTTTATTTACATTCAATTGGTTTACATTCAATTCAGTTCAATTCAATTGCTAATTCCTTTAACAATATAAAGTTGAATTTCATTCATATAACTCAAGTTCAAATTCTTAATGACTTCATTTCATTAATTCACTTATTAATTTACTTTGACACCAAAAATCAACTTCATTCAACATCATTTAAGTTATATTCCATTTCAAACATCTTATCAAATCCAAATCAATTTATTTAACTTTCCTTTTGCTAAATTTCAAATCACATGTCTTTGATGACAACTCAAATTTATTTCAACTTGGATTTTATTGATTCACTTATACTTCCTTTAATTTAACTCCATCCTTTAAGTTAAATTTATTCTATCAAAATTCAAATTGTATAAGTTATCTACTCATTTATCATTCCCATAAATATTTAAAAATAGGATTCTAGAGTCTTTTCAACCTTTCAAAACCATTTTTGAAATCAATTCAAATATCCTCTGAATTTCAAAACCCAAACTCAAAATTTTTTCAAACAACTTTCATTTAAAACAATTTGGCAGCAATCCCTCTTTTGGAAACCCGAAAATGAACACCGATGATGTCATGATCATCATCGGAATTATTTTCCAAAGACCGAAAGGAGTCTAGAGCTTTAATTTCTCCAAAACAATTTTCCAAAATATCAAATCCTTTCAAAACACTTCTCTGGAATTTTATTTTCAGATTATAAATCACATTTACAAACCTTTTACTTATATAATTTCACTTCTTATATATATTATTTCACAAGTGTAAATCATTTTAATTATAACTTCATACTTATAATTTTTTTGTTTATATAATTTATTCTTTTACAGTTGTTGTTTTTATTCAACAACCAAACAATCAACTTTATATGCACTTTAATAATTCTGAAA
This sequence comes from Allium cepa, assembly GCA_030765085.1. Classification (NCBI taxonomy): domain Eukaryota; kingdom Viridiplantae; phylum Streptophyta; class Magnoliopsida; order Asparagales; family Amaryllidaceae; genus Allium; species Allium cepa. The sequence goes on along the minus strand of CM060945.1, from coordinate 790,055,531 downwards.
AATTATTCCTTCATATATAAAATATAATCAAGGTAAAATTATTTCATTTACCCTATTTAAAATAATATCGTGTCGAATTTGTTCTGTACAAGTATTTAGAGATCCCTATTGATAGAGTTGTACGGACTATACCGACCAGAATCCATATACCACTCAACAAACCAATCATCACAACATAAAATAATTTCATATTCACTAACAAATACGCGCTCGTATCTATTATTACTCTCAAACTCATCCTAGAGTACTAGTGACTCTATCTCTAATGAGTAACACCCAACAGAGCCATGGTTGTCGCTTAACCATATGCTCTGATACCAAATTTGTAAGGAGCCGATTCTTCGACTTCCGAAAACCGACATCAATACGTTCACTGTATCAACTGTCGAGCAATCGAGTGCCGGAAAACCGAACACTTAGAGTTTTAAGAAAAAGAAAGAGGTAGAAGAAGAAAGAAAAATATAGGACATAACAGAAAGAAGTAACAGAACAATATCAGAATCCCACAATCGCAGCGGAACAACATATAATAGATAAATGAATAATCTTTAAACAAAGAACTATATCATTTATTACATTACATCATATTTCATTACATTACATCATCAGAGTGTACAACAACAAACAGCGGAAAAGAAATACTATATACTAGTGAATACGCCATGCCAACCAGCTTGCCTCCAGCAACTTCTGAATTCTAGAATATCCTGATAACCTAACTCTAGACTGCCCGTGTGGAAATTGGTGGGCACCTAGAATTTAGGAAGGAAAACAATAAAGTCCGAGTCAGTTATGTGACTGGTGTGAGAACTCAAAATAGTTTATCTTTAAAACAAAGTACAGGATAATTTTAAAATAGATTCACAATGCTTTTTAGAAAATGAGACTACCATAAGGCTTCCTGCACACACACATAATGCAAATGCAGAATCGGAGGAGATTTCTCCTTATGATAGTCAAAGATGCTTGATACGCATTAAAAAGAAACATTTGATATTATTACTAGTGCATAGTGTAGGAAAAATCATTTCGAAAGTAGAGATATAAATCTTAGCCAACATACGACCATTATCGTATGCCTACTATAGCTACCATCCAAACAGTGGGACGCCACCATAAGTGAATGATAGGTTCTACAACTAAAACCGTACAAGATCGTATTGTTTCTTTGGATTTCCAACAAATGGTCAGGCCAAGGAACTTCCCATTGCCACATGGGTACGCCTCTGGAAAGACGACCCGAGAACCCAACCGGATCTCTGCCAACACAAGGCCGGGTTACCCCTAACTGGGTAACTACTGACACGAATATGTCATTCCCCGATCGTAACCGATCTATATCCGAGGATCCTCGATTTCCAACAACCACAAAGCAATAAATTTGCAGCAACAACATAGGTTAAGTATCTGGGCTCCATACCATGATACCACCTCTATCCAGAAGGAATGACATACACTAAAGGGGCGCTACCCCCTAATAACCTTGCTGCATCCTTCCTGTTTTGACCATTACCGGGGTGTGAGGTCCGACGAAGTCTCGTCCACAAAGCCACACTTTATATAAAAGTTGTGCTTTGATCATCAAATGCTCAACGGCACTTCGTATGCCACATTACCAATTTGGGAATGTATCACTAGTAACCATCAACTACATAACCTCTAGGGTGTTAAGCTAAGAGAATAAATTCTCCGCCACCAACGGAAATATATTTGATAGAAACCAGCTTTACATCTCAAATTGTAACGTCATACACACATCCATACAAGTCCGCTCCGGGATCGAACAGAACCGAAGGCACTTACAAAGAAGTCCTTGCAATCCGGATATTCACTAATCACGATCGGACTTCCCATCACAAAGGGTAATAAATTTCTATATCGGAGATCAGCCGATGCAGAAACATTCGACGGTAATCCTTCCGTTTTCATAAATATCCGATCTTCAACACCGATCATCAAATGCAATCCATAACGACGTATCACATATTCGAAATGGGTTGTACGACCCCAAGGTCCTTTTCTGGCTAACCCGAATAGTGAGCGCTTATTCAAAAATAAGTGTGGCATTCAAATTCAAGCAAATCACAACAAATACCTATTTAAAGGTAAATACTGATAGTCGGTTATTTAACTATCAATAGGCATGCTCAACATCACCAGATTCCAAATTATTTTCCAAATTATTTATTTTCCAAAATATCATTATAAGATATATAATTTCTACACTTCAAAATTTGAAAAAATTTCAAATCACTTTTCACCTTTACAACTTTTGAAAACAAATTTCAAATCATTTCCCTATACGGGATATACTTTCATTTCAAAATGGTTCATTTAAACCAATTAAATTAATCCTTACCGATTTACTTTATATTTACGTTCCAAATCCGTAATTTTATTCCCACACTTCAAAAATAAATCAACGTTTATTTTAAACAAATTCCACTTTCTTTTATAAATTCCATAGTGAATTTACAATTCCCAAAATATCTATGAATATACGATTTCCCAAACCGATTTCTAATATTCATTTTCAATTTATCTTTAAAAGATAAAGTCTCAAAATATTCAGTTCATATTGGAAAACATTTCCATACTTATTTAATAATAAGTAATTTACAAATCCATTTATTTTCAACACTTGGAAAATATTCAATATACTTAAATCAAAATTTAGTATATATTTCATTTTTTAAGGAAAACATTCACTTAAACACATTTATTTGGGCCAAAACGAATGTTGCGTAAAACATCATTACGACGACCCAAAATCACTAGTATAGGGATTCGAACTTAAAATAAATATAAAAATCCCAACACTATATAAAACATTTCCTTTCGAAATCATTTACTATAACAATAGTGTTATAGTCCACCATTTCCTTCTATTTCTCGAAAACGTCTATTTCAACAATGAATGTTGAAATCTATGGTTTCGATAGTCAATACATTTTTAAACATCTTTAAAACAATTAACTTCATTTTATTAATATCACTTTCCCAAAAACATGTCTATTTTCTTTAATAATATATTCACTGTCCAAAATCGTGAATATACTTCACTAACCAAATTCCATATTTTCTACACATTTTATTTCAAGGATAATTCGCTATCTGAAATCGCGAATATATCACCTTTAATAACCTTCTATATTAAATTTATCAAATTTAATTGATTATAAACAATGTTTATAAATTCTATTTCTATTTATAAAACTTTGGTATATAAATCTCCTTTATTAACCACTTAAATTCATAACTCAATTTTATACCAAAAATCTAATTTACAAGTTAATTTCTTATAAATCCTTTATTTTACAAAAATCTATTCGTTTTATAACTTCACGATTTATAAATCGATAAATTTCATTCACTTAAGAAATCCAATCATTCTTCATTTTAACACTTACAAAAAAACTCGTTTTATAATTCCTATATTTTTAATTTATAAATATCAATTTTATAAATCTTTTATATAAACCATTTATAATAATTCAAAAATCTCAATTTAAATAAACCAATCCCTTTAATAATTTACAAAACGTTATTTAAAACTTATATAACTCCAAAATTATACATAAGTATTATTTTGCAAAAAAAATATCTTTTGTAACAATAAAATTATAATGTTTATTTATTTTAACAATTCAAAATTAAATAAAACGTATACTTTCAAAAATCACTTTAAAATTCTTTTTAAAATCAAAAATCATTATTTTAAAACTTCAAAAATGAATCTGATGATGCAGCAGCACCAAATAGTCAATCACGACATCCAAATATCATATATCGATATGATAGTCAACAAACATCACAATATCTGTAATCAAATAAATACTGGTGAGGAATCCAGTTGGATCCCTCCAACCTGTTTCCCTGCATCCAAAGATGTTAGCGCAATACCAATTCCATTCCAATACGGAATATCGCGGTATATGGGATTTATAAAATATTATCCACTATTATGCGGCGCAATAGGGTCTCATCCGCTATATAATGCGGGAAATCAACTCCAAGTACATAAATAATACCAATTTCACTATACGGTGAAATATTCGCGGTATATGTTTTTAATAAACAACATCCGCTTATTAACGGCACATAATGTCTATTTTAACAATCAATAGATAACAATCATAATTCAAACATACAATCAAGAAATTGTAAATACAACTATTTAAAATATAAATCGAAACAATTCGATTGAGTGAGAAGTTCTCACCTTGCTTTCAATTCAGTTTTCGCGTTCTATTTCGAATAAAATTAAACACGCATTTAATTTTACCCGAAATTCTCACTAGCTCCAAATGACTCCAATCTTGTTCCATTGCGTAGTGCTCGACAAAATGAAGCCAACGCAATTCGTTTCATCGAAATCCGACCTCGTATGAATAAGTTACATCATTTTAAACATTACACAATTTATAATATCATTAATTTACAAATTCTTTTTAATCTTTTATAACCTAATTTTAATCCTGGCCGTTGATTTTGTTTCCTCCAATCAGAGCCGTGAGTTGCTTCTTCCTCAAACCATCAGGTAACGTGACCGTGAACCCATCATCGAGCCAAAAACCCTAATAGACGCCGCCACTACGAACGTCGAGGCAAGGATCAGGGACCATGGCTTCGAAGCCCTTCGCACGTGCAACCCTCGGCCAGGAATCGGTCGAGCTCGGCTGGCTTTCTACCTCGAAAAACGTGAAAAACTACCGCCCCTTTGAACGCATTTTGCCATTGATCGGCCGCATAATACTCGATCACCACCGTTGGATTCGTAGAGCTTGAGATGCTCTACGATGTTCATGTTGGAAGTTTTCAGAATTATTGAGAGGATTTGAAGAAATTGGAGGAAGAAGATGGCATGATTTCCGCCATTGAATATTAAGGCCGGCGGCTTCATTTGAAACCCTAGAGTTTTTTATTTATTTTGCAAATGAGAAAGTTGAGGGGCTTATATAGAAAATTCACGAAACATTATTCATCCGAAATTTTTCGAACTCCAAACGAAGCATGCCGGTTGGCGTTTCTAAGGTTTACCCCGCGTTCCGAACATAATGGAACGTGTTTCGGAGGCCAATTCGATATCTGTGCGAGTTACGGCAATAAACGATCGATTTCAAATTAAATTGATTTAAACTAATTTCTATGCGTTTTGGCTTGTCCCGGACAAACGGTAAATCCGATTGACACGAAATTTGAAACCATACAATAATATAACATTACGGATCCGATGAAACTAATTTCGTTGAAATCCGAGACTATTTGAAAAATGGCTATTTTAACTCGTCAATTTAAATATTAAAATATTCAATTTTCCCAAATTAACTTTAAATTCAATTTTAAACGTTCTATAACATCATTCTAACTCCAGCATGATAAAATAAAATTTTACAAATCAATTTTAACCATATTAAACCCAATTTCCAATTATTTATGTAATTCCCAATATTAAATTATCGATTTAATTATCCAATTAAATTCAATTATTCGAAATAAAATTTATTCGACTTATAAATTTCACTTATTAATATTTAAAATAAATTAAATATACAAATTTTAAATTGACAAAAATTCTGGGTCGTTACAACTAGAGTATAAACGACTTAAAAACCCCTAAGTCCCTGAAGTGGACTAGAGTATTCTCAGTCACCTGAGTGCGGACTAGAGTATAAATGAATTAAAAACCTCTAAGTCCCCAGAGTGCAGACTAGAGTATTCTAAGTCCCTTTAGTGCGGATTAGAGTATAAACGACTTAAAAACCTCTAAGTCCCTGAAGCGGACTAGAGTATTCTAAGTCCCCTCGGACTAGAGTATAAACGACTTAAAAACCTCTAAGTCCCTAAAGCGGACTAGAGTGCTCTCAGTCCCCCGAGTGCGGACTAAGGTATAAACGACTTAAAAACCTCTAAGTCCCTGAAGCGGATTAGGGTACTCTCAGTCCCCTGAGTGCGGACTATGGTATAAATGACTTTAAAACCTCTAAGTCCCCAGAGTGTGGACTAGAGTACTTTAAGTCCCCTAAGCGTGGGCTAGAGTATAAATGACTTAAAAACCTCTAAGTCCCTGAAGCGAACTAGAGTACTCTCAGTCCCCTGAGTGCGGACTAGATTATAAACGACTTAAAAACCTCTAAGTCCCTGAAGCGGACAAGAGTACTCTCAGTGCCCTAAGTGCGGACTAGAGTATAAACGACTTAAAAACCCCTATGTCCCTGAAGCGGACTAGAGTACTCTAAGTCTCCTGAGCGTGGACTAGAGTATAAATGACTTGAAAACCTCTAAGTCCCTATAGTGCGGAATATCATACCCCAGAGTGCGGACTAGAGTATAAACGACTTGAGAAGATCTCTAAGTCCCTGAAAAGGACTAGAATACTCTGAAGCACGGACTAGAGTATAAACAACTTGAGAAAAATCTATAAGTTCCTGAAGCGAACTAGAGTACTCTAAGTCTCCAGAGTGCGGACTAGAGTATAAACGAATTGACGAAAATCTCTACGTCCTGAACTGTGGACTAAAGCATAAACCGTTCGACAAATCTCCAAGTCCCCAGCGCGTGGCTCGGAGCATGAACACAAATTGGTGTGAGTAGACCGGGGGGAGAATAACAGTAAGTCACCAGAGTGCAGAGTGGTGTATAAACATCGATAAATAGACGAGTGGATTCCGACCATTCTCTATTCCGCAAACTTTGGCCTGAAACCAACAAGAGGAGTATTAACTTGCTAAGGATGGAGTTCGACCATCCGATTAGTGGCCTGGCCAAATCAATGCTGGGAGCAGGAGTACAAATCACTAAAAGCTGAATACGACAGCTTACTATAGCTCTATCTTGGCGTTCTTTACAACTTAAGGCAACGACTATAGGGAGGCCTCGATACAGAACTAATCGAAATGACATCCAAAGCTACGAGCAACCGACTATATCATACCTCAGATCGAGGGTCAATACCGATCAGGACCAAGCACATACGAATGTGACTCGGATGTTCCTTGAAAAACTATGACCTCTAGAGTGTGGAAAGGAGAGTAAACCATGAAGACTTGGTTAAAAATTCTCCAGCACCCTCCTTCGATCCGTCAGGAGAAGTATGAAACTGGATGCGCATGACCCGACTGCATTTGTAGCCAACTTTACCCCGATATCTGATTACAGAACATGACCAAAGTGGACGTGGATGACCAAAGGCATCGAAGTATTCCTCTTGGAATGAAAAACCATGATAAAATCCAAGATAGGCGAGACCCATTCTCCCATCGACTGATCTGATCCCATAATTCAACGGAAAAGAGAGTAAAGCTAAAGTGGGAATGGACGGCCTTCCTACTTATCAATATATGCCCCAGACCTAGGGGCACGAGCGAGAAGCAAGATAAATGTTAACCGACTATTCACCTCTTAACTCTATGCCTTTAGAGTTTAGGTGAGAATATAAACATAGCTAGGGCGAGACTTAATGGTCTGTGCAGTGCATTTTTCAACTCGAGACTGGGAGCAGACGCATGGGCATCCAAAGACTGGCTGCGATAGCTCAATATTGAAACTTATATATAGTGCTTACAGCTACTCAAAGCTACGACCGAAAGAATGCCTAGGGATAGAATCATTAAATCGAAACATAAGCTTGTGGACAACTGACTATCACTCCAACCCGAAGCATGGGTAAAGGATCATGAATGCATTGAATAGAAAGTGCGTTACTCGAATATACAAGCAAATTCAAACTCATAGCAAGATCCAGCTATGCAACTGCACACAACTCGTGGCTGACCCCTACTCGACATTTCCTTCAACGTGCTTTTAAGCCTGATCTTTGGCCATTTGCAGATAATCGATTAGAGCATTTAGAACTCTTTACTATTAGACTTAATTACTCATGACAAGACCCTAGGATTCGACCAGAGTAACCGTCAACATTGACTGTCCCAACCATATTTCACATTCAGTGTTATGCAATATAGTTACATCTGAATTCAAAGAATCCGAGATTGCACTCGCTAAGCTGACAGTCGACATTATAGCCAGCTATGGCGACCCTTTTCGGGTGCTGAATATTGGATCATAGCTCAGTGCAATGATGATACGTTCGCTTGGACCCATTCTGACACGCATGTGTGATTTCACCAATTATCGCGAGTCATGCATTGGATATTGACCCGAAGCTACAAAAGCTAGTGCAATGTCTATTGACTTCATCATGAAAGCTCCACTCTTACTTTTAGGCTCACCCCATCAATGCCTACACCTGTCAACCATTGCGACAGGGCATACAACGACCTGAGACATATGAGAGACTACTTAAATAGAATATCGAAGTAAGCCAATTCGATATCACTTATTTCCCTAGAAGGGCTATCTAAGGACAGAAATCAAGAGACCTCATACTCGAATTCACTACATCAGATGAATACATGAAGAGTAGTAGAGGATCAACCAGTAGATGGAAAATGTATGCGAATGGAGCATCTAGTGATCAGTGTTATGGCGCAGGAGTCATGTTAATGACTCCCGAGGAACGATCGATCTACTACGTCCTGAAACTCGATTTCGCTGTAACAAACAACAATGATTAGTATGAAGTCTCGACCGCCAACATCAAACCTGCTAGAGGATTTGGAATGGAAACTTTACATATCTTTTGTGATTCCTGATTGGTAGTATGCAAAGTCAAGGAAGTTGATATTGCTAGGGGGCATTATCTTGCTCCTGATCTCGGCCAGGTCCAAGAGGTACTAGCCGACTTCACGAATTACATCACACATACTCAGCGAACAAAATGAAAAGAGTCCAGTCACTAGCCAAGCCGACCAGTTTTAGGGACGCGCAATGGACATACATTGTTTCGGTTGAAATATTTAATATTCCAAGCACTGATGGAGGTAGATCGTCTAGATCTTGGAGATAGAGCCAGAAAAGGGGTCATGGTTGACTCCTATCAAAGACTATCTACAATGAGGAATTCTTACTGAACGGAGGAATGGAAAACGACGGATCCTCCTCAAAGCTTCATGCCAAATCATCCAAGAAGAAGTCATGTGTAGAAAGGAGTTTATCCATTCCCATGCTTTGGTATATCACCCATGATGATATCAAATGAGTCTTGAGCAAAGTATATGAAGAAGAATGCGGCGAGTACATCAGGGGGCAAACCCTGACAAAGAAAATACTCCACAACGGGCATTACTGTCCAACTATCAATCAAGATGCAGTTGATCATGCTAGACAATGCGATGAGTGCAAGATGTTTGCAAAAAATATGAGAGCCCCGTCGATGGAATTTACTCAAATGGCTAGTCCGTAGCCATTTGCCACTTGGGGCATTGACATCATCATCTTCTTGCCGATCCTAAAGGTGGCGCGAAATACGCTGTCGTAGCGGTTGATTACTTCAACAAATGGGCAGAACGAATAACTTTTAACCACGACCAAGATAAATAAAATAATCAACTTCATTGTCCGTAATGTCATCTGTCCTTATGATCTTCCATGATCCTTGTAACTGCAATGGACGGGTTGAAGCTGTGAACAAAATTATAAAGTCTGTTCTGAAGAGAGGTTCGGAAAAGGTTAAAGGTAAATGTGTGGATGAACTCCCAACAGCATCATGGGCTTATAGAACTACCTATTAGTCTGTGACTAGCCGTACTCCATTCATCCTTGCTTACTGCTCCGAGCTCGTCATCCATTTAAAACTTGAAGTACCCTCTCATCAAGTGGCTGATTACAACCGTTATTTCACAAAAAATACAAACAAGGAATCGCAATTGAATTGCAATTAAACTAGAAGGAATTGGTGAGGACTTATGAGCATATAAAACGCATCTGAGAGCCAATGGCAAGAACATGTACCCCGAACATGCATTTGTACAACCAAAAAAGTTTGACTTCTTGAAATCAGTAGAAATTGAATTCTCACTTAGGGTTATTAAGAAAAGACTTGATCAGATAGCCGAAGATTACTAGTTCTGTAGAACCGGACACGGATGGCCACTGATGAACTACAACCCTAGATTTATTATATTGGGAATCGACCAAGAGTCACGACGACCAAAGAAGGATGCGACACCTTGGGAGGATAAAATTGAAGGATAATGACTATTCAGGAAACATGATGAATTTCATTCTGGAAACAAGGAATAATCGCGGATTCAAAGCATAATGTGTTGCTTCACAGACACACTTTGAGGGGGGGCCAAATGTTACCCGACACTTTGGCTCGGCTACAAAACAATAGTTGAAGATATTATCGTTAGCACCAGACAAGATTCTGACCAAGAAGAGGCTGAAGATATATGGGTTAGATGCAGTCGACATGTTTTTGCATTTAGGTACGGTTCGGCAAGTGCAGTTCGGCACACGTCGCTCGGTCCAGATGGCTTGGCAAGCCTCGTTCGGTCAGTTGAGTTTTCGTCGCCCGACATGCACCGCTCGGCCAAACGAAGTGGAGTAACACGTGGATCGGTCAAAGGAAGGGTCACCTCATTCGGTCTGGATTATTCGAGATGCCTTGTTCAGTCGAGACGGCTCGACATTTCTTGTTCGGTCTCGGGAAGCCCTATTCAAAAGCTCAGTTCGGAATGACCAATAAGTGTCGTTTGGCAAGAATGGACCGGCCAGGTCGAGATTGCCCTATATAGGCCGAGTCACCTCAGCTTGAGCCCATAAAGGAAGTCCAACCTATCTTCGTTTATAAATAGAGGGGCAATGGAGCAGTGAAAATAGACCTTTTTCGAGAACATTGGGGAGACTCTGCCATTTTCAATACTCTCCCCTTTTTAATTCAAACTTGTATTCAAGTGATTGGTCTATGGATTTTATCTATATTCAAGTGATTGAGAAAGTAATAAAGATTTGAATCAAAGTGGATGTAGGCAATCTTGCCGAACCACTATAAATCTGGTATTCTCGTTTTTATTGTTCTTTTGGTATTGAATTACACTATTTTTCTATTCTCGTTTACTCTCTTCATTAATCTCTCTACATAACTCTACTCAAGGGTGTTAGTGACCAATTTTGGTGCTAACATTTATACTATTCAAAATGTAATAAAATATTTGTTTGGATTTGAATTCTGTGTTATTTATTTTATTCAACAAATATTTATTTAATTATGTGAAAAATAAAATAGTACAATAACAAATAAATTTAAATGAATATATATATATATATATGTTTGTTATCATCAAACAAAAATGATATACTAGCATATTCAACAGCATCCACTTCCCTATTAATGCCAAATTGCGCAGCATCGCCTGATATCCTTATTGGAAAGGATCCTACATGATTCGGGGGCATGCCCCCTAATTCAGGGGTCGTTCCAGATGGTCCAACTCTATTTTGTGCTCCTTTCGCTCGATGCCCTTGGTCCTGATTCCAGACTGCCTCCGTTCCTGCCGCTCTAGCTTCATGATCCTCATTTCCAGCATCACCTACTACTCCATTCCTTTGGTTTTGCACTTCAACTTGTCTAACCTGTTGGAGTAGGTTCTGTATCGTTTCCTCTTGCCTATTCAGTATCCCTTTCTGCATAGCATCCATCATCATTTCCATCTCATCTCCGGTGATGAAAAATGAGGTTTGATTAGCTCCTGAGGAAACCTTTCAATTTCCTTCATGCTGACTCCTTTTCGCTCTTTGTCTCCTTGTAGATTGCTTTGCCATAGCTTCTCAAGGATCCAAGTTCCTAAGCCTTTAAATCCAAAGTCCAAGCTTTAGAATCCTTAAGTGCTAGCTTTCTCAATGAAAGCACCAAAATGTTAGAGCCAAAATTGGTCACTAACACTCAAACGTAAACGAAAGCACCAGCTAACAGTCATAGATAACATATAGAGTGTATGTAGAGAGTATAAATATGAAGAGTGGTAAAAATTAAGAAGAAAGCAAAAAACTAGTGGATTTATTGTGGTTCGGCAAATTCTAGCCTACGTCCACTCCAAAAATTTCCTTTTTATTGATATGAGAATCAATTACAGTTACAATCCGGTGTTTTCAAAATAGTAATGGATAAAGCAGCCTTAACGAGGAAGAAGAAGGGGAATAGAATGAAAATATCCCTTTTCTGAAGCCCCGCTTGCTGTATTTATAGGCAAAATTCAAATTACCGGGCTTCTGGAGTGATCCGGGCCCATTAAGACCATAGTCGAGTCCATATAGCCGACCCAGCTTCCTACCGACCGGGCTTCCTACCGACCGGGCTTCCTACCGACCCAACTTCCAGCCGACCCAGCTTCCTACCGACCCGGATTCCTACCGACCAAGCTTCCTACCGATCCAGATCCTATCGGCCCACCTTCCAACTGATCTAGACTCCTACCGACCCAGATTCCTACCGACTCAGCTTCCAGTCGACCCAGCTTCCTACCGACCCAGCTTCTAGTCGACCCAACTTCCTACCGACCTAGCTTTCAGTCGACCCAGCTTCCTGCGAACCCAGCTCCTGTCGACCCAGATTCCTACCGACCCAGATTCCTGTTGACCTAGATGCCCGCCGACCCAGCTTCCTGCCGACCCAGCTTCCTACCGACCCAAATTCCTACCGACCCAGATTCCCACCAACCCGGGTTCCTACCAACCCGGATTCCAGCCGACCCAGCTTCCTATTGACCCAGATTCCTACTGATTTATATTCCAGCCGACCCGAAGCATTACCCTGGATGATTCGAAGAAACCATCAAGAAAACCCAAAGCAAGTCCAAATACGACTTGAAGAAAACTCCAGGCAACCCGCCACAACCCAACTTTTGTTAAAACTCGTATTTCGAGTATCCCGCGACTTTTGTCCATCGAATATGCCGAATCCTGGCTTCATAATCATGATTATCCTTCGTGATTGATCGTCTATCCATTCAATTGACTAAAACCTATCGTATTCTAGTCTCGACAACCGAGCAACTAATTTAGTTAAATCCGCCTATCTACGGCCTTGCTAAAAGGCTGGTTAACATACTTAGATAATAACAGGCTACATCCCCGTATTTGAACTCTGGCTTGGAAGAAGCCGCTATTTTTTGTTCATACTGCAATAACTTCTTCATACTAACTCGAAATCGGGCGTAACTACGACCGATGAACTCCCACCTAAATTACGAACAATATAGAACACTCAGATACTTCAGCTTATGAACGTATACCTTAATTCTCCATGGTGATTGATAGCTGTACTTAGGAAAATAACAGGCTATATCTCAACATCAACACTCATTGTACTTCTCTATGGTGACTAATAGTTGTACTTAGAAAATAACAGGCTACATTCTCATATTTGAACTCCGCCTAGGCAGAAGTCGCTATCTTTTCTTCTTCTTTAGACTGCAGTAACTTCTTCATACTAACTTGGAATCAGGCAAAACTTCGATCGGTGAACTCCCACCTAAACTACGGACAATGTAGTACACTCGGATACTATATCTTTTGGACGCACACTGTAGTTTTCCTAGGTGACTAACAATTGTACTTAGAAAATAACAGGCTACGTCCTCGTATTTAAACTCCACTTTGGCAGAAGCCGCTATTTTTTTGTTCATACTGCAACAACTTCGTCATACTAACTCGGAATTGGAAACTTCGATCGATGAACTCCGACCTAAATTACGAATAATATGGTACAATCGGATGCCTCATCTTGTGAACACACACTGTAGTTCACCATGGTGACTAACAATTGTACTTAGAAAATAACAGGTTATATTCCCACTTCAACGCTCATTCTAGTTCCCTATGGTGACTTAAAGTTGTATTTAGAAATAACAGGCTACATCCTCATATTTAAACTCTGCCTAGTCAGAAGCCGCTATTTTTTTCTCAGACTACAATAACTTCTTCATACTAAATCAGAATCAGGCAAAACTTTGGCCGATGAACTCCTACCTAAATTACGGACAATGTGATACACTCAGATACTTCATCTTGTGAACGCATATTGTAGATCTCCATGGTGACTAACATTAATACTTAGAAAATAACATGGTACATCCCCGTATTTGAACTCCTCCTAGGCAGAAACCACTATTTTTTATTTATACTACAATAACTTCTTCATCCTAACTCGGAATCGGACGAAACTTCGACCAATGAACTCCCACCTAAATTACGGACAATATTGTACACTCAGATACTTCATCTTGTAAATGCACACTATAGTTCTCCATGGTGACTAAAGTTGTACAAAAAAAACAGGCTATATCCCCACTTTAACGTTTACTGTAGTTCTCCATGGTGACTAATAGTTGTACTTAGAAAATAACAGGCTACATCCTCATATTTGAATTCTGACTAGGCAGAATCCGTTATTTTTTCTTCAAACTGCAATAACTTCTTCATACTAACTCGGAATCAGGCAAAACTTTAACCGATGAACTCCCACCTAAATTACGGACAATATGGTACATTCGGATACTCCAGCTTATGAACGCACACTGTAGTTTTCCATAGGGACTGACAGCTTGCTTAGAAAATGACATGCTACCACATTCCCATATTTGAACTCCGCCTAGTGCAGAAGCTGCTTTTTTTTGTTCAGACTGCAATAACTTCTTCATACTAATTCGGAATCCAACGAGACTTCGACTGATTAACTCCCACCTAAATTATAGACAATATGGAACACTCTGCTATGTCATCTTATGAGCACACACTGTATTTCACCATGGGGACTGACAGTCATACTTAGAAAATACTAGGCTACCACATTCCCATATTTGAATTCCGCATAGTGCAGAAGCCGTTATTTTTTTGTTCAGACTGCAATAACTTCTTCATACTAACTCGGAATTAGGCGATACTTCGACCGATGAACTCCCACCAAAATTACGGACAATATGGTACACTCGGATACTTCATCTTATGAACGCACACGTAGTTCTCCATAGTGACTAACAGTTGTACTTAGAAAATAACAAGCTATATCCCCACTTCAACACTCATTGTAGTTCTCTATGATGACTAATAGTTGACTTAGAAAATAAAAGGCTGCATCCTCGTATTTGAACTCCGCTTAGGCAGAAGCTGCTATTTTTTCTTCAAACCGCAATAACTTCTTTATACTAACTCGAAATCAGGCAAAAGTTCGATCGATGAACTTTCACCTTAATTACGGACAATATGGTACACTCAGATACTTCATCTTGTGAACGCACACTATAATTCTCCATCGGTACTGACACTTTACTTTGAAAATAACAAGCTACCGCATCCCCATATTTGAGCACCGCCTTGTGCAGAAGTTGCTATTTTTTTGTTCAGATTGCAATAACTTCTTCATACTAATTCGAAATCTGTCGAGACTTCGACCGATTAGCTCCCACCTAAATTACAGACAATATGGAACACTCAGATACTTCATCTCGTGAACGCACACTGTAGTTCTCCAGGAGGATTGACAGTTACACTTAAAAAATAACATGCTACCACATCCGCATATTTGAACTCCGCCTAGAACAGAAGCCGCCATTTTTTGTCCAAACTACAATAACTTCTTCATACTAACTCGAAATAAGGCAAAACTTCAACCGATGAACTCCCACCTAAATTGAGGACAATATGGTACACTCGGATACTTCATCTTGTGAGTGCACACTATAGTTCTCCATGGTGACTAATAGTTGTACTTAGAAAATAACAGGCTATATCCCCATTTCAACGCCTGCTGTTGTTTTCCATGATGACTAATATTTGTACGTAGAAAATAACATGTTATATCCTTATATATGAACTCCGCCTAGGCAGAGACCCCTATTTTTTTCTTCAGACTACAATAACTTCTTTATACTAACTTGAAATTAATCAAATTTCGACCGATGAACTCCCACCTAAATTACGGACAATATGGTACACTTGGACACTTCGTCTTGTGAACGCATGTTGTATTTCTCCACGGGGACCGACAGTTTACTTAGAAAATAACATGCTACCACATCCCCAAATTTGAATTCCGCCCAGCGTTAAAGCCGCTATTTTTTTGTTCAGACCGCAATAACTTCTTCATACTAGTTCGGAATCCGATGAGAGTTTGACCGATTAACTCCCACCTAAAATACGGACAATATGAAACACTCGGATACTTCATTTTGTGGATGCACACTATAGTTCTCCATGAGGACTGACACTCGTACTTAGAAAATAATAGGCTACCATGTCCCCATATTTGAACTCCGCCTAGTGCAGAAGCCACTATTTTTTTATGCAGACTGCAATAACTTCTTCATATCAACTCGGAATCATGCAAAACTTCGACCGATGAAATCCCACCTAAATTACGGAAAATATGGTACACCCAGATACTTCATCTTCTGAATGCACACCGTAGTTCTCCGTGGTGACTAATAGTTATGCTTGAAAATAACATGTTATATCCCAATATTTGAATACTACTTCTCAATGAGATGTAAAAGGGTATATTTTGAATTTCAAAAAGACATCAAGTAAATATATTCAATGAATTCTCTTTATTAGTAGTAAAGATGTGTTTGCATATGCTTAGGCCCTTACAAAATTTAGGAAGTTAAATTTAACCTCATAGTCCATTACAATACCCATTTTGCTATTGATTAAGATTAGATAGTGTCTTAGGATAAATAAGTAGTAGAATATTGTTTCACTTTATGCAGTAATTTTACACTAATTCTCCTCACTTAAGAAATATGTTGTTTGCTGGATTATTTACACTATTATCAATTTTTTGCTATTCGATATTGCTAATAGATGGAGAATGAGATGAAGGAATTGATGAAACAACATGATCTGGCTTAATCTCGACTTGAAGATTTTCTCAGAACTGTTGCTTATGATCAAGCTTCAGGACCATGGGTACATTAACTTTCTCACTTAATGCACATGTTTATTATTTCAATATAAGACTAATACATCTTCCAAATTAAATAAATTTCATTGAGGAAAAGGTTAGGGAAAAATAATCTCTATGTTACAACATAGAAAACTGCAAATTCCCACTCAATTTCAATTATGATCTTTGGATATCTGTGTTGTACTTGTACCATAGATTCTTATGTCTCAAAAATAAAATATCGGATCATTTTTCTGTAGTATACATTTTGAACAGTAATATGCTTCATCAACTAAGTAATCACTATCCTTGTTCGAGAGGAATCAAGCCAGTCCTCAATGCCATGTGCATGACTCTCATTTGACGATACATCACTATCAGATTCTTCAGTCATATCTTACTAAAGCCTTTATCACTATTACTAAGATCAATCATAAAATATGGGTTGTTTGATTTACTATATTGTTATATCGAAAAATAAATAAATAAAAAACATACACTTGTAAAACTTTGATTGTCCCATGGTATATTTTTGCACAACCTTATTTCAATAGGATTCATAGTTATTATTGCAAGTTATAAGCTTGTAGTTGCAAGCAAGCTTGCAATTGGAAGTTGCTTGCAAGTTGCAAGCAAGCTTGCAACTACAAGTTGCTTGCAAGTTGCATGCTTGCAATTGCAAGTGACCTATTGCAAGCAAGCTTACAACTTCAAGTTTCTTGTTTGTAACTTCAAATTTCTTGTTTGTAGTGGAAAGAAAGTTTGCAACTACAAGTCATTAATTAATACTTCTAAACTATGTTTAAGTAGTATATAGGAACTTGAATTTGCAATACCAAGGCTTAGAAAGTATTTATGAACATGATGTAGGTAACTGCTCTTTGGCAGGCAAGGTTTGTAATAGAATTAACAATATAGTACTGTAATACCATAAAAAATTTAAGGTATCAAAACTAGTTCCTTAAACTGAATTTAGATGAACGGTGCATGCAGGATCAAACCCAAATCAGCATATGGCGAGTGGGCGATGTGCTTGATGTTTCTTGCGTATTTAGTGATAAAATCTTAAAGCAATATGTTGTTGCTGAGCAAGAAAGTAAGATATTTTCTTCATCGTGTTATATTCTACCTTTGCACATTTTTGCAATTGAAATGAACATATTACTTATTATCGATTAATTTCTACAAGTGAAGGACTTTTATGTTTAATGCAGGAGGAGGTGTTTGATGGATCGCTTGATTCCTTATTCTTGCAAGTGATGATTTATAGGATGTGGTATCAAATGAGGTTTTGTTATTTAATTTTTTACTTTATACTGTTACGAGTTGCCTAGTATAATTAATTATTATTATTTAAATGAATTTGATTTAAGAAGCCGTTACTATCCTTATTTGTTAAGTAAGATTTATAAAAATTAAATAAGTTTATAATAATAATAAAATATTAACTAAGTTTACGAAAATTAACTAAGTTTATAATAATAATGATGATAAATAATAAAATATTAACCAAGTTAACATTATAAAATTTAACTAAGTTCATACAATAATAATAAATTAATTATAATTTTATAAAACTAACTAACGGTATAATAATTACAATAATAAATATAAAATATTAACAAAGTTAATCGAGTTTTATAAAAATTAACTATATATATAGAATAATAGTCAAAATCAAAATAAATTGAATAATAATATAAAAATTAACTTCGTTAATTAAGTTTCATAAAAATTATGTAAGTTTATAAAAATAAACTTAGTTTATAATAATAATAACAATTTAACTAATGTTTATGAAATCAGTTAAGTTTATAATAATAATGCTAACAACAACAATAATAATCATAATAGCAATAATAATATTAACTAAGTTTATAAAATTAAATAAGTTTTATAACAACTAACTAATTTTAGGATAATAATAATACTAGTACTAATAATAATAAATTAGAAAATATTAACCAAGTTAACTAAGTTTTATAAAAATTAATTAAATTTATATAAAATTTATTTAAGTTTGATAATAATTAACTAAAATTTGAATATTAATAGTAATAAATTATAAAATATTAACCAAGTTAACTAAGTTTTATAAAAATTAACTAAATTTGTATAATAACAACATACAATAATAAATTAACTAAAATACTGAAAATTAACTTTGTTTGATAAGTTATAGCTTGTACAAATTAATTTGGTTGATAATAATAATAATAATAATTTAAATAGTTTTTATAAAATTTAATGTTTATAATAAAAATACTAACAACAACAACAATCATAATAGCAACAATAATAATAAATTAACTTAGTTTTCTAAAATTTATCAATGTGTAAGATGATAACAATAATAATATTACCGCTCATAATAAATTATAAAATATTAACTAAATTAACTAATTTTTATAAAAAAATAACTAAATTTATTTATAAAATAATAAAAATAATAAACTAACTTAGTTTATTAAAATAATTAAGTTTATAATAATATACTAATAACAACAACGATGGCAATAGAAAGTCATAATTGTAATAAAAAAAAACCATGTTTATAAAAATTAACCAAGTTTCAAAGCAATTAACTAAGTTTAGAATGATAGTAAACTATATATTATTAACCGAGTTAACTTAGTCTTATAAAAGTTAACTATGATAATAATAATAATACATTAACTATAAGTTTTATAAAAATTAACTAAGTTAATAATAATAATAAATTATAAAATATTAACCAAATTAGCTAAGTTTTATAAAAATTAGCTAAATTTGTATAATAATAATAAACCATAAAATATTAACCAAGTTAACTAAATTTTATAGAAATTAACTATATATATATAAAACAACAACAACAATAAATTAACTAATTTTATAATTTTTTAAACTAATATATTATGAAGATATTTAAGACATAATTTTTTTTAATATGTATCATAATATCAAATTTAAGTTGCACTTTGTACTTAAACTTCCATGTTTGGTAACTCCTTCATGATTGGGTATTGAGGTGTTGATGGTGTCCGAGTGTCAATGTGAGTAGAATAAGTCCGATAATATTGATGATACTTTGAATGTGTTAGTGGAGAGTCGGGAACTTATTACGTAAACAAATTTCAAAATAAGATTGTGTGTGTACTCCGAAACAAAATTCAACATTCACTAACAAAACTAATTGATAAAAAATTAAACAAGACAAGTCTATTTCATGTTGCCAATCATTGGTTAAACCACCAGCAAAGGCAGACGAGCATGACACTTCAAAGTTGACATATGATAGCTCCACGAAATCATGAAGTATATGTAACATGATTTTATTGTCTACAACTACAATACTTGAAGCTTCATACGTTGAGCTGGTTTTGTGTCAACAATGACAAAATTCATGGTATGAGAGAGAATCTTTTTAAGGCATATCAATATATTTTTGTTAATAATTTGCAAATATTTTATTGTTCAGTTGCAACTTATGTTTTTTGACTTATGATGGTTACAACATATGCTAAGTATGACATTGATAATCATATGATATTTTTATCTAGCATTATTGATTTTTTAAGCTAGTTTAACCATCTAATGCTTGATAGCTAGCTTTAATTATAAAGTAGAAACATATTATACATTTATACCCTACTCTTAATTATTTTAGTTATTGCAGTACCTTAACTAGCATAACCATTACAGTAGAATAAAAATACTATCTATTCAATGCATTATAGTTTATCTATTCTCACTTTAACAACATAGGTTGAGCTGGGGATGACTGACTACCACTCGTCCACCTCTCCAATGGAACATCAGCTGTCTTCTATGTTGCCAAAAGTAAACATGAATTGTATATAATAACCAAGGTAACTAGAGAGATGTTTTTAATACATGTAACGCTTGCATGGGTACACATAAAGATTTATATATGAAGTGTTTTTTGAATTGAAGTTATAATTTGACTGAGATGTTTCTAATAAAAATCACTAAAACTACTTACAAAGAAATAACCAAATAATATTTGAAACAATTAACATACCTTTCTCGCATATACAACAGTATAGGATATATTAAGACCATTACTATTCTGCAATCACTACTAAATTTTAGAGAATTAGAGGCACACACATTTGCCTTTAAAAATAATAAATAGGGACAAAATACTGCACAAAATTGCCTTTAAAGGGAAGAGAGGCGGTAAAATAACAGCCTCTTAAAAAGGCGTCCCTGATAAATACAAGAGGCAGATTCACAATTATAAATGCCCCAATTGATGATGCGTACAGGTAAGAATATGAATGCAATAGAGGCACTAACTGTTGTGGTTAATAATTTGTAAACAATAAGGGCTGATATATATGTCCCTGTACTTGCCTAGGAAAAAATAATTTAATACAAACTTGAGGCATGTATAAGTGCCTCTATTGGACAAATATTGGCCAGCTCATCTGAAAACGTACACATTTTGATAGAACTTATACATTTTTTCTCTCCATATAAACAAGAAAACAGTACAGCCAAGCTTTTAAGCTTAAAAAACATACTTTTTATTACTACTACAGGGAAACTCAACATTGTCCAAGTGCATAGTTCTAATGTCAGCCAATATATACATACGCATGTACTGAAAATGGTAGATTAAATAACAATGCAAGACTCTCTAGCTTCAAAAACATGCTAAAATCTCTTGTACAAAGATGTAAAATGAAACTTCATCAAGTTTGGATGCTCCCCTTTTTCTAGTTGCAGCAGCTGCTCATCCCACCTTATAGCATTCCTTGCCGAGAACAATCAAACAATGTTTTCTGCAAAAGTTCAAAATGATTTATCAACCTTATGTTAGGTTTATTAGAAATAAATCAAAAATTAAAAAATAATTAATTGTATTAGTTTCATCAATGATTTCATCATTAACTAGTTTGTTCATCATTGAATCTAGCAAGCCACTGCGATCCATACTCTAACGGATGCAGGAGCCTGAGCAAGGATATCATTTCATTCCCAGGAAAGGGCGTAAAGGTAATTCTATCCATAGGAGGTGGTGCAGGGTCATACATCCTCACATCCAAAGATGATGCAAGACAGGTATCTCAGTACATATGGAATAATTACTTGGGTGGAAAGTCATCGATTAGGCCACTAGGTGATGCCGTGTTAGACTGAGTAGACTTCGATATTGGGGGTGGAAGCCCGGTCCATGATGATGATCTTGCAGCTATCTGCATACAGTTCCAAGGGCAAAAGGGTCTATTTAACAGCAGCTCCACAATGTCCTTACCATGATGCTTGGGTTGGAAAAACACTGGACTATTCGACAACATTTGGGTCCAGTTTTACAACAATCCACCATGCCAGTACGAGTCTGGGAAAGTAACGAATCTGGATGATGCATGGAAGCAGTGGATGACTGGGATTAAAGCCACCAACATGTACCTCGGTTTGCCTGCTGCAGGAGATGTAGCAAGGAGTGGATTCATTCCAGCTGCAGATTTGATGTGCCAAGTTCTTCCATTGTTGACAACATTTTCCCAAGTACGGAGGGGTGATGCTGTGATCCAAGTACTATGATGATCAAACGGGATACAGCAAGGCCATTAAACTTGATGTCTAAGTTCATCTTCTCATTTTCTATGTATCTAACTTCATTTTCAAGTACAAGGGTGAAAATAGGTGCTTCTTCAGTGTCCTATATACCATGTATTTGTGTACGCTATATATATAAGTTGTATCTTAAAGATACTTTTTAATTTTTGATGTAATGATCATCTTCAAAGCTAGGATACGTAAAATTCCCTACCCAGAACTATAATAACATAATTTTAGCACTATATTATACATCCTACCTTTATATCATAAAATTTGTCCAAAGCCAAGGGACACAGTCTACTCGCAGCTTATGTTTCTTACATATTACACCCTACGATGAATTATTAACTTATCAAGAATCAGTACTTAGCTTATACTAGTATATCATAATAATATTTTGCCAAGACAAAAGCAAAGCTGATGCTGCAAATGTAGAAGCATACCTCACAACGAATTAAATGACACTAATTGTCGAACTTACATACTTCCGTAAGCTGAACGTAGTAATTACAAGTATTTTTACATATTTAGAATTTTATTAAACACCCAGGAACAAACTGGAGCTGTATATTGTTATTGTTTTGTAGAATTAAATCTATTCAGCATATAATGCAAAGTTAATGACTATTTATTGTATTTAGAAGTGCGTTTTTTTTCTCTGAAGACTGCATTTAGATTCATTCGTATCAAAAAAAGACAACAGCTCCACCCTATTATATTTGTTCCAACTTCTCTATGAATCTGCCAACATTAAGTCACAGTAACAAAACAAGCAGTGGATAAAATTACATATCTACGACACTACAACCACACGAAGTATGCTACTCCCATATACAAATGGCACTCCATTTAACAAAAATTCCTATTTTTCTATAAGAAAATTGTAATGTCTAGCCTTAATTCTTCAATTAAGTGAGACAACTAAGATTCAAAACTTGGTTGGATACACACACACACTATTTATGAATGCCATAACCTGATGTAAACCAATGTCTCTGTAAATTTGTCCACTTTCAATAACAAATTCCAATATATAATTATTATGCTAAAAAAATGTGTTGCAACCCTAAATACTACCTTTTTTTCAATCTGGTGCTGCTGCCTTATAGGCAGTTTTTTTTTCTTTTTTAATTTGTGCTACATATCGCAGCAAAGCGCTGCTCTGTAACAGCAGCCTATTGCTGCTCTATAGCAACACGGGGCTGCGGCATTGCAGCAGAGCAGCCTACCAGCTACCTTATAGGCAGCACAACACTACCCCTTTAATTTGAATTTCTTTTTGTTTGGTCACTGTTCCAAACCAGTAAATTCCACTGTAACTTCTTAGCTTCCGAAGAACAAATGGTAGTACATTTTAGGATTGCAACTAATGTCAATGTTAGAAAATAATATACGCTGAAATGGTACTGAAAATAACTATTATAATATCATGAAATAATTAGCTATAAGCTAATGTGCAAACATGCGCTCTTTAATGTTTCCAAAGGAGATGGATTTGTATATTGACAATTAGCATGCAGTGATAAAGCTTTAAAAATTCTGTTTTGTTAGTACAAAGGATGAATAATTCTCAGCTTTAAAAAATTTCAGTGAAAATAACCGAGATTAAAGCAATAGCAGGCCAGCATCATCTCACCGTTAACACTCATATCAAACGCCTTAGTATTCAAAGCAGCACGAATAGAGAAATCTTTTAAAAACACCCTAGAATTTATATACCAGTGTAATAAAACAAAGTACCTCTTGGGATTGTTTCATTGGTTGTCAATTTAATTTGACAGATTGAAAGTAAAAAAAATTCTTTTGACTACTAAACTCATTAATTATATGGACATTGAAGAATATATGATGTATATTAATTTGATAATGACATGTTAAAATCTTTTCCCATTAACTTGCATCTTTGTATTATATTATTTCAGTTAATGTAGACAAGAAATTCCATGCTACATGTTTAACGATCCACGCACATCAATATCGCAATATTTTAGTCAGCATGACATGGTTCTCAAGTACTAATATATCACATTAAATATATTATCTCTATAAGAGTGGGTTTACGTATAGCCACTAGAGGAATGAGCATAAGAAAAAAGGATTTATTATTCAGAAATTTTAGAGAAAAATTACGGAAATTATGTTACCATTTGAATATTTGAGAAATAACAAGAAACCATACATACCAACTTGCTCATCAGTTTGATTATCTCTTAGAGGTACAACTTGTTGCGTAAAATCGGTCCCATTGAGCATTGATGTAAACTCTCCAAGAGGATATGACATTGGCGGGTAGAAAGGAGGGCGATATGAAGGAGGGTAGAAGAATTGGCCGACTGAAGATGAAAATTGATAAGGTCCAAATTATGGATATGGCATATATTGTTGAGTGGTTCCAGTATGTTGAGAAGTAAAATGTTGTTGTGGGAGTGGTTGATGTTGGACACTGGATGATTGATGAGTGTTTGGTTGGTTTTGTGTAGGAGACTGTTGTAATTGATGTTCTGAAATAGAACGATGTTGAGATATTGATTGTTCGGACATGAAATTTGATGATCGTCTTTGTGAGGATAAAACCATTTGTTTTAACTCTTTTATCTCCTTACTTTGCTTTTCACATAATTCTTTCAGATCTAAACATGTAGACTCCAAAGATGCATACTCCCGTCCTTTGTGTGATTTACGAATCAATGATATAGGTTGAGTCTGTTGTACCCAAGGAACCATGCTTGGAGTCACCAAGTCTCCATAACAACGAACCTTATTACGAGTCTCGAACCCCATCGTTGCTACATATGCTTGCAGCCTTAGTTCAGGTGTCTCTTCACCGTGGATAGCTACCAGTTGGTTTAATTCACGAGATATTTTGGTCTGCAATTAATTCCTCTCCAAATGAATATCATTCGATATAATTAAGTTCAGTATAAACTAAGTTTTAAAACATACATGAACATCTAGAAAAATCATTCAATATTAAAATAAGTTTCAACACAAAAGCTCATATGAAAAAAATCATTTAGCATATACTAAGTTTCAATAAAAAAATCATTGGAAAGTTTTATACTATGCATCATTCAATAAATATTAGTAACTTCATACTGAATATCATTTAGTAAAAAACAAACTTTATATCAAGCTTCTATACAAGCATTATTTTGTATATAGTAAGTTTCATAACTTTTTAAAAAAATTATTAGAGTAACATAAGTATCAGTGTTTTTAACCATTTTTTACTATATATTTTTTATAAAACAAGAAAATATACTTGCTTTCTATATGAATATCATTTAAAATAATGTAAGTTTCAATTAGAAATTAATTTACCGCCACTTGCTCTGATGCAACATCTACCCAACTTCTATTTTGGTCCTTTCTTCTATGCACGAGTTCATATGCTTCAATAGGATCGGGTTCGCGACCATGCTTTTCTTTCTATTAGAAAAACAAAATTACATTAACCAAGTTGAATATGTTTGACTCAAGGAAAAAACATAGATTAATTTACCATTTAAAACCAACATTAATAATGAAGATATTTTAGAAGAATCTATTATACATATAATATTTCTCATCCAACTTATTTGCTGTTGAATTAATTGTGCACCTCTAAACTTTTTTACTATTTAGTTTCATTAAAAAAATGATCGGTTTTCACAATTTGATTCAAGTAGAAAGAATCTGATAAGCAATCACATAAATTTCCTAGCAAAAATATGTAAACAACTTAGAACTTTTTCAATGCTTTCATGCAAAATAAATATATATACAATTATATAGATATAGATTAGATTCAATATTTTTTTCAACTGTACATAATTATGTAGTTATTAGTTCAACTATATATTTATTGGTGGTTTAGAGTTACTTAGTAAAAGGTGCACAACATAAAAGCAACAAATAATATTTACAAGTAAAGTGAAACCAATAAAAAAATGAAAGTATGAGAACTTACAAAATTAGCTATGTATCTCACGAAGCTCATTGACCCGCCCATTCTTCAACTTCTTACGATTCGCAATATTTCTTTCAACTTTGACCTTAATAGTAAAATATTAAAATATTAATTGATAACACAAAAAATAAGTGGGTAAATAACAATGTACACAAGATTATAAAGAAAGAACTAGAAACATATAAAGGCTTACTTTATTTTTAGGATCATTGTCCCAATAGTTAACCATTTTCCTCCATTGTTCTTTATCCACACGATCATCTCCACATATGAAACATGATGGTGAGCCCATATGTGGAGTGTAATATTTTTTTTAAGTCGGCTCTATTATTCCTTCTCCTTTTGAACAATCTTTTTAGCAATGTATATTTAATTGTAGGGATATGAGGGATACCTTCAGCACGCCAGTCAATAGTACCCTTGAAATGAAAAACGAATGTATAACTTATATATAGAGTTTTAGAGGGAATACATACAAATTGCAAATTAGAAGCAGATGTGAAGATACATAGATGTTTAACATGCGTAAGCCAATTTGGCAAACAAATCGACTAAATAGAACTTTAGTGATTATAATGTGTTAACTCATCCCTAGTCAGGGAAAAATATATCATATTAAGCCATTAATATATGACAGCACATAATAAAATACTCAATGAGGTAGAGGCAACAATCTATAAACTACTTGAGGTGGTCTTTAGGCACATGAGGTAAATATAGGCAACAAATAAATTTTTACTTGAAAAAAACAATGTAGACAACCTTTAGTTTGCTTGTTTGAAGTATGTTTATTTTTAAGGTGACCTTCTTTT
Source organism: Allium cepa (assembly GCA_030765085.1). Classification (NCBI taxonomy): domain Eukaryota; kingdom Viridiplantae; phylum Streptophyta; class Magnoliopsida; order Asparagales; family Amaryllidaceae; genus Allium; species Allium cepa. The sequence continues at coordinate 790,028,413 of CM060945.1, read as the reverse complement.
ACATAGTCCATCAGATCAGAAGAGAGATTGCAGCATTAAAGAAAGAAAATTTGGAAACCAAAACTGTTAACACGGTTGAAATTAAGATATGTAGTTCCTACCTTGCTGGTGTATCAGAATATGAAATGTTATAGCTTTCTTATTGTGTCATTATCTGTGTTCATGATAATGGTGTAGGAAGAGATACCAATAATTTATTCAACTTCCTGTTAAGAATAAAAAATTTCAAATCTTGTACTATAAAGTAACTATGTTCTATGCGAAGATGTTATTGCCTTTTTAGCTAATATAGAATATTCGGGTCTGTCATCTTACAAATTCTTCTATTTAAATGGTAATTAAACTTCCTTGTTTTCGGTTTTAGATAATAAAAACTAAGTCAAACAACTTTTTAAGTCTGAGTTTCAAAATTAGAATATTGATAAAAGTGAACTTCAATTCCAGGTAAAAAATGATTAAATACATTATATTTGTCAAACTACATGTTGTTTGTCATGGTTATCAAGAAGCAACTAGCTAAACAAAATAGATTTCTATTTCTTAAGTATCCCAATTATCAAGACACATGTGACTTAAAATGTTGCTAGTAAATAATAATGGACCCAACAATGGTTTCCTACTAGTGCAACAATGTTGAAAGGATCTTTACATAGGCTGACGTACAAGTAAGCTATTGTAGTGGGTTGAAGATAATGTCAAATAGCGCACAGGCAAGACAAGAAATGAAGGCGCTGATGCACAAGAACAACTTACCTGAAGATACAATAGACAACCAGAAAAATGGTGGTTGAGGCAGTTAAAAGGTGGTTGAGGAAGTGGTCGAGAGAAAGCCATTGAAAAACGAAAGCAAGTATCAAAATGCAATGCCAATTACTAAAAGCGAAGGCTAACATTATATTTTAGCATCTGCTTTAATTTTTAAAAAAAATTAACATACCGATATATTTTCCATATTTTCTCCATTTCTGCATCATCGTGCGATCTCCAGTCCTTAGGCGATAAAGGAAGTAGATTGTAATTTCTGGCCAAGCTACCTAGGTACCTCACTAACCTGGCATCCTTTGGAACAATGCATAATCCATCTTTTGTGAATTCTATGCTCTCCTTGCCCAACTTACCCCATCTGGGTTTGTTATAGCCACGCCCGTTTCTTCTCAATGATCCTAAAAATAACAGTTGATATAGCAATGAAAAACATTCCATGTATCCTCTAGTCAAACTATATACAATAGTCTATCTTTTTCTTTTCAGTTCTCTGAAGCTTGACATAATATAAAAGTTAGGTTGTAGGACACTACCATATTGTAGTTCGTAGAAAGTGAGATAAAATAGGTAGAAATACAAAAGAACAAGGATCAAATTCTTCTCACTGTTGATAGTAATATAAAAATCGAAATAGATTACTATATAAACTCAATATAATAATACATGATACACATACCGTTGTTTTGAAAGTCGCCATTTTCAAATATGTCATCTGAATGATTCTGATCGCTTGAATCTGAATCAGAGTTGTTCATCTAAACAATTACCAAATACAACACAAATCACGTCCACCAATTCAAAGTACAAAAAATGGATCATATGCTCTAAACAACTAATATGATGTAAAAATCAAAACTGACATATGATAGAAAATAACTTGTCAATATATAAATCATATTATTAGCCCCTGCAAATGTTCTTAACACTAAATTTGATGCATTATTGGGTTTCATATGGACAACTATTAATAACTTGAGCAGAAGAACTGAAAGCATGGAAAATACACAAATGCGACAAAGTAATGACATAAAGTTGACCTTACTCAAATGGAGAAAAAAAGAAATTTTATCATAATCCTAAATAGAACTCTGGAAAATTTAACATAATTCAAATAGAAAACTAGAAATTTTACATAATTTTACTTAGAATTCTTGTACTAAATTTCATTACCACTACCCGAATCATCATCTTCACTAAGCTCGTCCTCTTCAGGTATTGCATCATTTTCATCAGGCAATGGTAATATTTTGTTAACATATAGACCACGAACATCAGTCCTTATTTGTAATTCTTGATTGTCTAAATTAGGATCATCAAGATTAGGTGTTAAATAATAATCGTCTATGTCGAGTGCATCGTTGTCATCCATTACGTCATAATAATCTCTTGGCTTTATTTTAACCACAACACTCCAATCTTCCTCTTTAGGATCAGCAACATAAAAAACTTGAATTGCTTGTGAAGCCAATATAAAGTTATCACCATTTTGTGCTACTCGATTGAAATTCACTAAACTGAATCCATATTGGTCATTTTTCTTTCCAGAATTATTTACCTAGTCACACTCAAACAAAACTACTTTACAAGCTTGTTCGTCACTTTCTCCAGGATATCTATAATCCAGCTCACAAACATTCTTCAAAACACCATAATAGTCAACATTTCCAGTAATAGGATTGCAGTCTCTTACACTAGAATAACTCGAAGTTTCGGCATTCACAAAGACACCACAATTTTGATTTTTGTATCTTTCATCGATTAATTTGGTTCGAAACCTATAGCCATTAATAATATATTTCTTATAATGCTTCACAGTCCTACTTGGACCGTTTGCTAATCGAATTAAATCTTCAGATATTGATAAGTCACCGGCATCACGAAGGTTGTTTACCTAAGAAGTTTAAACAAGTATAATTTGTTTTTTGCAATTAAGTAAGAATCAATGCATATTAATAATCAGGCATATAAAAGAAATGAACCTTACATGAATTCTAACCCAAGTAGGATATTCTTTATTTCTCAAACACTCCACTTCCCGAATGGTTTTTCGTCGATGAATTTTTCGTAGCTCTTCCAACCTTTTACTATTGAAACACGAGTTAAATTATTTAGTCCAAATAAATATCATCAAATAAATTAATCTTTTTAATTCACATGGTTAGAATGCAATTTTTGATGTTTAGAAAATAATCTTACTCTAAGTAAGGTGTCACTTCACTGCAATTGAATAAGATATAAGAGTCGCATTGTTCCAAAATTTTCTTTTCTAAATCAATCTCTCTGCATTTACCCAAATGATGACCAGAGTTCAAAAATATTGGCAAGCCTCCCACAACATCACGAGGCAAAGAAGTATCAACATTACGACCACGTCGATTATAGCGATTCTCAACACCTGTCAAGTACATCGAACAAAAAGATACACATTCTTCTGCAAGATATCATACTGCAATACATCCTTCTGGATAACTCTTGTTGCGGACGTATCTTTTTAATGTTTGCAAGTACCTATAAATAAAACTAGCTATAATGAATTTACTAAAATAATATATATAACTTTTAATTAATAATAAATAAATACGGCTTGCCTTTCAATTGGATACATCCAACGATATTGAACTGGTCCTGCAATTGCTGCTTCATCAACTAAATGGATTATCAAGTGAACAGATATGGTAAAGAATGATGGTGGAAACATCTTCTCCATCATACATAAGGCTAATATTGCCCTATATTTTAGTTTCTCGATTGACGCAACATATTGCTTTTTACTGCATAATTTCCGAAATATTAAACATAATTCAAGCAGTACAAGTGTGATCGGTCTAGGCAACACTCGGCGAATTGCAAGAGGAAGCAAGTGTTGTATAATCACATGATGATCATGACTTTTTAAACCATGCATCCTTTTCTCTTTCACATCTACACATTGAGCAATATTGGATGAAAATCCATCAGGAACGCGCACATTGGAAAACACTTTACAAAACAACATTTTTTCTTCACTTGTCATAAAGAAAATCGATGGAGGTATATAAGTTCTATTCCCTTCACGAATAGGTTGAAGTGCTTTTCTTATACTTAAACTTTCAAGATTAGCTCGAGCTTCAAGTCCATCTTTTCCTTTTTTTGAAGTGCCAAGTAATGTTCCTAAAATATTTTCACTGACATTTTTTTCAAGATGCATCATATCAATATTATGACGCATCAACAAGTGTTGCCAATATGGTAAAGTAAAAAATATGCTTTTCTTCTTCCATGGTCCAACAACCTTAGGCTCTCTGAGGACATTTGAACTATTACATCTTTTTCATCCAATAATAGGTCCAGTTGTTGGCAATTTACCAAACGTGAATCTCAAATTGGATAATTGTCTTAAACACTCCAATCCAGTCAATGGCTTAGGTGGAAGACCATTCTCATGCTTCCCGTTAAATGAGCATGCATCATATCGAAACCTATGTTTAATAGGTAAGAATCCACGACTACCTAAAAAGCCTTGTTTCTTGCTATTGGGTAAGCGTACTGAATGTTAAGAATTTTTAGGATTACTACACAATTAGATTTAGAAGAGAAAGTAGTGAAGAAAGCAAACAAAAATAATTACTCCAAAAACAAAAACTTTTATTGATTCAACCAAGAAAATACAAAAGAGACTTAAAATTGAGAAGAAATCTCAATCCCAACAAAATACACTTTTTCCCACACCTCTTATGAATCCTAGACATGTCTATTTATAATAGACTTTATAAAATATCTTATTTAAGAAGCTATTGAATACCTTCATAAATCTTTCTCAGGTAGATAATTTGTCACCTTCTTTAATGCAATAAAAGAGGCAACTAATCTCTCTATCAAATACGCAAAATCTCTAAAAGATGCAATAAATCACCTTCCAAAATTATATCAAATCTGTAAAATAGGCAATGAATTTGAGTCAAAATTCCACACAGACTCAAATATCTCCAAGATCTAATTAAATATGGAATATTATATCACTAAAATCTAACAATCTCCACCTTGATATAATATTTCCTAAATGACATCCAAACTCCTCCTCGAACCTTAACTCCAAACAATATATCCAAGGAAACATATGTCTTCACCAAAAGTTAAACCTCCCTCCAAACTATGCATGCCCGCCAATAGAACATGCACATCATCAACAGATCAGAATTGCTTGTAATACCACAAAGACCTCCAAGTAGGCTTTGTGGTTTTCTTTTGTTGGCCCCACCTTGATTTTGACAGATTTGTCTCTCCAACTTCACTTGTATAAAAATTTGCAATCTTTAAGGTTTTTCCAAGCAATGAATAAATATTATTGTTTTTCCTCTTCGCGCGCAGCACCTCCCTATTACCCTTCCAAACCCTAATTACTCCACCTCGAATCGAGAAGTTACAACCTTTCCCTTCCAGTTGTCCAATAGAGATAAGATTCCTTTTAATTTCTGGGATATGCCCAACCCCTGTAAGCGTCACCAACCTTCCAGTATCCATCTTCAACATGACAGAACCTATGCCTTGAACTTGTAGATCTCCACCATTAGCGGACTCCACCTTGCATGCTTCCCCCTTATAATCAGTGAATGCTTCCATTTGATTGCAAATGTGGAAACATGCACCATAATCTAGCACCCATTCTCCTTCCATACTCATATCAACACAAAGAAGTCATTGTCAATGCCAAGATTTACCTCCTCATCACCGTCTACCTTCAGCTTATTTTTGTTTCCTTCTTGAGTTTTCATCCTCACTTTATCCTCTCTTAATTTATTGCAAAATTTCAGCCGATGACCTGGTTTTTCACAGTAATAGCAAATGAAATCTCGATCTGTATTTGGCTTGAATGAGCATCTTTCTCTCTTTGCAAAGTTGACCTCTTCCAATGGATTTGTAGTTTCATTTTCTTCAATGGCCTTTCCTTCTGATGAATTTATTATCCGCATCTCCTCATTAAGAAGGTTGCTAACCACAGTCTCCTTGGAAATAACACCACTAGAATTTGAATTATTCAATGCGACTACAAGTGTTTCCCAACTTGCAGGCAATGAGCTCATTAATATTAAAGCTTGAGTTTCGTCATCAACTTTGAAGCTTATCTCCGCCAATTGATTCACAATTTCTTGAAAGCTGTTAAGATGTTCGCTAATCGATTCTCCTTCCTTTAGTTTTAGATTGACCAACTTTCCCATCAGGAATGCCTTATTCGTCGCAGAATTTTTTTGCATAAATGCCTTCCAGTTTCTTCCATATGCCAAAAGAAGAAGTTTCACAAGCGACGATATGAAATACAGAATTCTCCATAACACACCGAATTGCTGCAGCTGCCTTCCTATCCAAAATTTTCCACTTTTCCTCAGTTATTCCATTTGGCCTTTCCCCTTTGTTTTCCAAGGGTTGGTGAAGATCATTAAGATAGAGATAATCTTCCATCTTCGCCTTTCATAACCCCCAGTTCCTTCCATTAAGCTTTTCAACACTTATCTTCTCCATAGCCAAATACTCTTCCAAAAATTTGTGTAGTTGGCACTGATACCAAAATGTTAAGAATTTTTAGGATCACTACACAATTAGATTTAGAAGAGAAAGTAGTGAAGAAAGCAAACAAAAATAATTACTCCAAAAACAAAAACTTTTATTGATTCAACCATGAAAATACATAAGAGACTTAAAATTGAGAAGAAATCTCAATCCCAACAAAATACACTTTTTCCCACACCTCTTATGAATCCTAGACATGTCTATTTATAATAGACTTTATAAAATATCTTATTTAAGAAGCTATTGAATACCTTCATAAATCTTTCTCAGGTAGATAATTTGTCACCTTCTTTAATGCAATAAAAGAGGCAACTAATCTCTCTATCAAATACTCAAAATCTCTAAAAGATGCAATAAACCACCTTCCAAAATTCTATCAAATCTGTAAAATAGGCAATGAATTTGAGTCATAATTCCACACAGACTCAAATATCTCCAAGATCTAATTAAATATGGAATATTATATCACTAAAATCTAACACTGAATATGTTTGGTGATTGCAATGCGGACATGCAAGCTTTCCGGATGTACTCCATCCCGACAAGTTTGCGTATGCAGGTAAATCATTTATAGTCCACAAAACAGCTGCCCTCATATTGAATGTTTGATTGGAAAAAACATCATAAGTGTTAACACCAACCTTCCATAACTCTTTTAACTCATCAATTAGTGGTTGCATATACACATCAATGTCGTTTCCAGGCTCATGAGGCCCTGGAATTAACAAAGACATAAATAAAAAAGGTTGTTTTAAGCACATCCATGGAGGAAGATTATATACAGTAATTATAACTGGCCAAGTTCTATGTTTACGGTTCATATTAGAAAAAGGATTGAATCCATCACTGGCTATTCCTAAATGCACATTGCGAATTTCCATTGCAAAATCAAGGTACATAGAATCTAAGTGTTTCCAAGCTGGTGAGTCTGCTGGATGCCTCATAACTCCATCGGTAGAGCCTGTTGAATGCCATGTCATATGCTCTGCAATATACTTTGACATATATAACCTCTTCAACCGAGGAATTATAGGAAAATAACGAAGTATCTTAGCTGGAACTTTTCTACTATCATCATCATCGATTTCATTTTGTTTATATCTTGAAATACCACAGCGAGAGCACGTAGTCATGTGTGATGTATGTTTCCAAAATAGCATACAATCATTCGGGCAAGCATCTGTCTTTTCATATGTAAGACCCAAATCATTAATTATTTTTTTAGCTTGCGCGGCTGATTTTGGATACAATTATCATCTGGCAACATGTGTTTAAATGCTTCCAAAAACATAGAAAATGTTGCATCACTCACATTTCCTAAGCACTTTATATGGTATAATTTCATAATTGCATCCAATTTCTTGTATTTACTACCATGATATAATTATTTATTAGCTTCATCTAACAACTTGTAAAATCGTTTTGCTTCAGGAGCTTGACCTTCAAAAGTATGAGGTTGCCTTGAAGAACTACCACTTTGTTCGATCAAGGGTTGCACAAATGTTTCATTGAGAAAATCAAGCATTTCACCACCGTCTTCGTTGCTACTAATATTTGTTTCCATATTATCAATATGATTAAAACATGGATCTTGTTCATTCTGAGCTGTGTAATATTCACCATGATGTGTCCAACGAGCTGTCCTATATAAGGGATCCATTCCGTGCCGAAGAAGATGACCTCCAACAGTTATTCTATCATGAAATTATCGATTGCAACACTTCTTACAAGGACATATTATTTTATCTTTTCTTGTTGATTTCGTGAAAGCCTCATTCAAAAATAACTCTAGTTTATGTCTATATTCATCTGAACTACGATCCAAGTCTACCCAACTTTTATCCATGGTTCTAGCTATAGCCTATATAGCAAATCAAGCAATATGCATTGTTAGTGATAATTTCATATTTATCAATTCGATGAGAATAATGTTTGACACACCTATAAGAGATATAGTAATGATGATAATCGGTATATATACAAAGTTACAAGTTTGCTTTTGTTTCTTCAATTGATGCTACCATTTACAAAGGTAATTTTTAATACGCATGATTCTACTAAGCTTTAATTTTATATAATTTATGAGCTAATAACGGTAAGCAAGTCATTTTTCAAGTTCACTAATCCTACTGTCAGTTTGGAATTATTATAGATTTTTTTTTCAAATGAAGGTTTTATTTTCAAATTTTTTTGACAATGAACAATTGTGCTTGTATTTGAATTGACACAGACATAACCCTATGTACATTCAACCATATATTAAAGCCACAAACTATTAAAGAGAACATATATTACAGCTTTTCTGATAAAAACAGCCAACATCACAATTTTTTCAATTGTTAACCCCATTTTAAAACATTTTTCTAATTATATATTTGACTTGTTATTCTGTAGTAGTGCACTTCGATAACATATATAGATGTATGTATGTCGGTGATGAAGCAAATCATTCTGATTTCGCTTGATAAGAATTGATCAAGGGAAAGTGGTTTAATTTGTTAACCTTTGTGGTTGGATGCATCAAACAATGATTTAATACTAAATACAGCTGAACTGGCGGTGGGCATCTATGTCTGTGACTGCAACATCACGTGTTAAAAGAAAAACTACTAGTGAAAGCACAAACTAGTTTCTCTTATGGCGAAAAATTAATATAATTACTATACTTAATTTTTTTACGTAAAGTGATTTATTATGTCCTACATTAGCTATCAACCAGTTTTGAGTGGTAAGCATATGCTAGGGTGAAGATTTTCAGGAGGCAAGGATCATCTAGATTGAAATATTTCTACTTAGACATTAAAAAACTACAGTTTGTTATGAACAACAGAGCATGATTCTTCGTGGTGGGTATAAAGATGTTTCCCTTCCCTACATAACTTGATAATAGTAAAACGTTTTATGTTTCTTCAGCAGTTGACATGTCTACCAGATTATAAGCATTAATCTCAACTGCCATATACACACACTTGTTTGCAATTGCTTAGAAATTAGAACATGCAGTTACAACGGTGTCATAGATTGATATAATTAAGTGTAAGGTATTCATAGAATCTATCTATAATTTATTGTCCCATTAGAAAGCAACAAAACATGTATACCCACTTTTGGTTGATTGAAATTTTAAATATTACATACGGCCACATGCCACATACTTCATTTGAAAAGAAAAGGACATGCGAAAGAGTATTAGTCAATTCTATTACTATCAATGAGCATTAAAAAGCTATGAATAACAAATATCTTTATCCAACATTTTATGATACAATAAGCAAACATTAAACTTGAGTAATTGAGAACTTCACCTTAAAATCCTCTTATAACCAAGTCTGCAAGTTACTCATGACCTATTACAAGTAAAGAAAACTAGGTTAGGAGCAAAGTAAGTTTATGCTTTTCTAAATAATTTAACTGTTTACTTGGTGGTACAGAGAATACTCATACATATTGCATCTGCTTTATTTCACTGTATTACTACAAATGAGGTCAACCACTTTATGAGCTAAAAGTCTTGTAGTTTAAAATCAAATTTAGTGAACCACTTCAACAACTTAATCTAAATCTTAAATATAAATTAGACCGTAAAACAGACAACAGCTGAACCACACCAACATATGTAACATATTTTGTTTTATTCACATATGAAAGCACATACAATATTCTAAATTTCTCTTTATAACATATAATTTTTGTATCACATACAATAGGTGTTACTAGTAAAAATAAACAAAGTTGTAATAGTATTGACATTTATGCAAACAACTTATGTGCATAGATTAGAGTTCATTAACAGACTAAGTATAAAGTAGATAGAACAGTAATACAATTTATGAGTACAGCTGAACGCACTCTTTGCAAAAAAAAAAATATACTGACAACAATAAGTAAAATCATGTGGTCCCATGGAAGAAAAAGCAAATAATTAGTGAATAAAAAAAACACAATCAGTGAATCAAAAAAAAAACAGCGTTTCAGCCTTGTGTATCAATCTTCCATCAAATTCAATTTAATAAAGTCTCTTATTCCAGTCCAGTATTAATTAGTGTTTAGCTGAAAATCACAATAGAAGATTAAACCATTATCATAAATGAAAGAAATACCTTGATACTTGTAGATCTTCAGATTGGATTAATGGCGAGTGTTGATGAACTTGGAGGGAAGCAGAAAGCAAATTATGACATAATGGGAAGGATAACGATAAAGAGCTCGTCCATCTCAAATTTTGGCGGAAGAGCCGAAATTTTTACAGAGAGTAGAGACATTTAGTTTTGTCTAAATTGAGGGGTAATGGGGGGCTGATTTTGTTTCTGCCTTAATTATTTGCAAAGGCGGTTATATTGGTTTCTTAATGTAATTAACAAGGGCTGACACAACATTTGCCTCTAATCACTTATCATTAAGGGCAAATTATTAATTTGCCCTCAATTTAGTGCCTCTAATTATTCCAAAATTGGTATTGAATGGACAAAATATACTTTGACACTCATTAGAAAAGAGTCGATGTTCCATATTTTAGGATCCTATAACATCATTTTCTACTTTTGTTGCCATCTATTGCGTTATATATGTAATCTCGGTTTGGTTTGAAACTTTTAACAGATGTAACAATAAGGTCATTATTTAGCTGATGCTCAATAAAACACATCCCTGAGGTTTTTAACCTATTATGACGTGCTCAATACATCATATTTTCTTCTTGGGAAAATCATTTCCCTTAAGTATCATATGAGGAACAACATATTAATTATCGATGGAAGTAGCTCTCCTAGTTTCATAGTTACTGGGGGAGAACTCACCTTGCTCCTCTTACTTTTTCTTTCTTTCGGCTTGATTTGTGAGACTAAATTAGACCATGCAGGATTGCAGTTACCTTTTCTGGAACTGTAGCTTTGAATTCAAATGGAGTGCCTTCAGTTGTATTAATTTTTGTCTGCATGTATGAGGTAAATATTTTTCATTTTCCCATGTTAATGTTATCAAAAGAATTATTATCATTTCCTGTTGTCACTTCTTATTGTAACACTGTGATGTTGGTCTAAGTTCGTTGGAGAACGTTAGGCTGATGGTGAGGAAAGAAGGTCAAAACAATGAAAGCATCATATGAACCATATTTATGATGCAACAATGGAACAGATCCATACTAAGGCAAATGGAATCTGCTCCAGAACCCAAGAGAGCAGACCTGAAAGGGTTGAGGTGGTGAAAACGTATAAATGCAAACTAAAGATACTTTGCAGTGGCTTCTGTGTCTCGTCGTTTAAGGGTGAAGTTGGATGACACGGGATTGGAGGAGAGCGATTATGGATAAATAAAGAAAGGTAACGGCAAGGAAGAAGAAGTTGACGTGAAGCATGTGAGTGAAGCATCATTTCGGTTTTATATTGAGGTTATTTCAACTTGGTAGTGAGGGGACGCCAAGTTGCCCAAAATGAACTGTAATGGGTTTGTGTTATTCAATGTTAACGGTGAAGTACTTTCATTCTATGAGGGACCCGAAGCTTCAGGCTATTGATCAATATGATTGTATTGGACTGAGTCTTCAGAAATGAAAAGAAAATGAAGTATAAAAGTATGCTGCATAAGTCTCTCTCTGCCGTTGATCATAAATCAAATGGTTCATATAAAAACAGTTATGTATTTGTGGCAAGTTGTATTTCGGCCCAAAGGCCCATTGTAAAGAAACTTGTATAAATACTGTACTGTGAACTGTAACAGAAAATATATCATATTATCATTCTTTTACAAAAACAGTGTATACAATTCTCTGCTCTTGATTACGATTTGTCATTGTATACTCTGATCACTGAAAGTTCAACATGGTATCAGAGCCAGTCGCCTAACAGCACTGAAAGTCTTAACTGGAAAGGGAAACTCATCAGAAAGAAATCACCATCATCATCTGAGTTTGTACTTTCTTCTCATCAGATAATATATCATCATTTGAGAAGAGAACTCAAGGCAATTACATTTGCCGTGCCAGTTCATCAGAATCTTGGCTGCAAAGGAATCACCATTGAGTTTTTTTTTAAAAGAGACAGAAAATCAGAAAATCAAGAAAAAGGAACCAGAATCAAGAAGTCAAAAAAAATATCTTCAGTCAATCAAAATCAAGGAAAGTGCCATCCAAAGAGAAAGAAATCATCAGATTACCTTCACTTGAGTTTCTTTTCTGGTTGCAACTTACCTGTGTGAATCTTGATTGTATCTTGATTCTTTATCATTTATTCAAGATTTTCTATCTCTTATTCTGCCTTCTCTTGCAATTTTTATATCTGAAACCTTTCTGATCATCATGGCTGATGAAGCACATTCAGCAGCACCCACAAATGGTAGTAGTCTGCAGCACACTGCAACAAATGTTGAAAAACTGGTTAAAACCATTATTAGCCCCCAAAGCCAACTTGTAACTGTTCATCTCAGTGAGGATAACTATCTCCTGTGGAAACTACAGATTGAAACTGCACTACAGGGATATGGGCTTGATGAATATATTCAAGAAACCATATCTGTACCTCCAATGTTCATAGCTGATCAACAAAACAAAATGATCAGTAATGAAGAGTATGTTAATCATCATAGACAAGACATGCTAATATGTTCATGGCTATTGTCATCTATTAATGCAAATCTCCTTACTCATGTAATAGGCTGCAAGACAGCTTACGAGATTTGGTCTACAATAGAGAGAGTGTTTAACTCTCAATCAGCGGCAAAGATACTATATTACAAAAGACAACTTCACAACATCAAAAAGGAAAGTCACAACATGAGAGAGTATCTGTTCAAAATCAAAGCAATCTGTGATGCATTAGAAGCAGCAAATCAAAAAGTATCAGATTCTGAACAAATTATGACAATACTTAATGGACTTGGTGAAGAATATGAAGCTGTGGTGGCAGTTCTAACATCTCAAAAAAATCTGCCATCAATTGAAGATGTTCATTCCATTTTATTGTCACAAGAAGCAAGAATTGACATCAAGAAGACTCAAGAATCAGACTTGTCTATCAATTTTGCAGCTAATCACAGAGACAAAACACAAAACAGTAACAGGGGTGATCAATTCACTAATAGAGGTGGCTATTCCAACAGATCAAGGGGTAGAGGCAGATGGAACAATAACAACAGACCAAAATGCCAAATATGTGAGAAGATTGGTCATACAGCAGCAAAGTGTTATTTTAGGTTAAATCTCAATTATGTTCCTGGACAAGCACAAAGTACACAGAGGAATGCAAATCACAGTGCAAATATGGCTCATCTACAATCTGAATCAATCAATCAATCAGAAATGAAGAATACTCAAACTGAAAACAGAAGGTCAGACCAAATTCAAGATGAAGATTGGTATCCTGACTCAGGTGCTACTAATCATATCACAAATAACTTGAGCAATTTAAATCTTGGAAGCAAGGAATACAAAGGTATGAATTCTATCTACATGGGTAATGGCAAATCTATTGCAATTACACACACTGGTAAGTCATGTATTATGGGAAGAAAACAATTATACTTGAATAACCTTTTAAGAGTCCCACATATCAAGAAAAACTTACTAAGTGTGTCACAATTTGCAAGAGATAACAATGTGTATTTTGAGTTTTATCCACATAACTGCTTAGTTAGGTACATTCTAACTAAGGAAGTACTTCTGCAGGGTAAACAGTGTAGAGGTCTGTACAAGTTTCAAGTGGATAATTCAAGAAACTCTGTCACTAAAAGAAAGTGGTGTAATAACTCTGAATTCAAACAGCAAGAAATGAATGAGATAATTGACAAATGGCATTGTAAACTTGGGCATCCAAATGCCAACATTGTCAAGCATGTGATGAATAAAAACAATATTTCTTTTAATAACATATCACTGCCTTATATGTGTACTTCTTGCCAAATGGGTAATAGTCATAAATTACCTTTTTCAGATTCTGAAACTTGTTACAGTAAACCTCTTGAATTAGTTGCTACTGATTTATGGGGACCTGCCCCAATTCATACTGATTATGGGTACAAATATTATATATCATTTGTGGATGCATTCTCTAGATATATATGGATATACTTTCTAAGATCAAAAGATGAAACTTATAATGCAGTAATGCAGTTTATAGCTCAAGCAGAGAATCAAACAAACTGCAGAGTGAAAATTATGCAGACTGATAGTGGAACTGAATATCTACCATTAAAGGAATACTTCAAAAAGAAGGGGATTAATAATAGAACAACATGTCCATACACTTCAGAACAAAATGGGTTAGTTGAAAAAAGACACAGACAGATTGTTGAAACTGGTCTTACTCTTCTTGCTCAGGCATCCATGCCAAAAAAATTTTGGCCAGATGCTTTTTCCACAGCAGTCTATTTGATCAATAGACTACCCTCAAAAGTTTTAGAGTTAAAAAGTCCTTTGGAAACATTAACTAACATCAGTCCTGACTATCATAGACTTAAAGTATTTGGCTGCTTATGTTTTCCATGTACTAGACCTTACAATAGTAATAAGTTAGACTTTAGATCATCCCCTTGTACTTTTATTGGATATGCCAATAATAAAAAGGGTTACAAGTGTCTAAGCAGTAATGGAAGAATATTTATATCTAGGCATGTTGTATTCAATGAAACAATATTTCCATTTAAGGAAGCAAACATCAAAGTAAATAGTAAAGTGTATAATGCAAAAGAATCTATATCTTCTATATCTATTCCACCTGTTGAGATAATTCAGGGTGAATCAAAGTCAACTCAAAGCATTCAAGGCACTGTCAACTATAAAGACATATGTTCAGATTCTCAAAGAATAAATTCAAACACTGGACCAGAATTATCAAATGGTCAGAGAAGTCCAACAAATACTCCTGATCAAGACTCTCAACAAAGAACTACTGAGGAATCAAGCCCCAATCACACTCAAAGCAATATGCAAAACATAGAATCAAATATTGAATCTGAAAGTGAAAGAATTACTCAGCAGCAAAATACTGGCAGACAAAGTCATCATATGATAACCAGGTCTAAAAGTGGCATCTTCAAACCAAAAATTTATCACACTATGTTAGACACTGAGGAGCCAACTACATATAATCAAGCCATACAAAATAAGAATTGGAAAAATGCAATGAATGAAGAATATCAGGCATTGATGAAGAACAGGACATGGGACCTTGTTCTTAAGCCAAAGGACAAAAATATAGTTGGGTGCAAATGGACCTACAGGTTAAAAAGAAACACTGATGGTACAATTTCTAAGTACAAGGCAAGGTTGGTAGCTAAAGGTTATTCACAACAGAGTGGTTTTGACTTCACCGAAACTTTTTCACCTGTTGTGAAACCAGCTACTGTAAGAATTGTTCTTACTATAGCCTTGCATAGAAATTGGACCATTAGGCAATTAGATGTAAATAATGCCTTTTTGAATGGTATATTACAGGAACAGGTGTTCATGGAGCAGCCTCAAGGCTTTAAACAGAATGGAAAAGAAAATTATGTGTGCAAATTGCACAAAGCAATCTATGGCTTGAAACAAGCACCAAGAGTGTGGTTTGAAAAATTAAAAGAAACAATGGTCAAACTTGGCTATGATTCAACCAAGTCTGATAACTCCTTGTTTACAAAATTCAGCAAGGGGGTAACAATATTTGTACTAATTTATGTTGATGATTTTATTATTACAGGTAACAGTGAACATGAAATCAACAATTTAATAAAGCATCTAAATCTAGAGTTCAGCATTAAAGATCTTGGCAATTTAACTTACTTTCTAGGGTTAGAGGTAAAAAGGTTCACAGGTGCAAGAATCCACTTAAGCCAAAAGAAATACATAGCAGAAATTCTTCATAAAGCAAAAATGCATGAAGCTAACTCTATCTCAACACCTATGGTCAGCAATTTACAGTTGTCAAAGTTCAAAGGTGAAGCAATACTTAATGACAGACAATATAGAAGTATAGTTGGAGCACTTCAATATGCTACCATCACCAGACCAGATATTGCATATAGTGTGAATAAAGCAAGTCAATTTATGCAGAATCCAACAGACATTCACTGGAAAGCAGTTAAAAGAATATTAAGATATCTCAAAGGAACACTTAATTATGGGTTAATTCTAGATGCAAGCAAGCCAATCAGTATAAATGGATATGCAGATGCTGATTGGGCTAATGACCCAGATGATAGAAAATCCACAACTGGGTATTGTATATACCTAGGCAACTGTCCAATATCGTGGTGTTCAAAAAAACAATCCACTGTATCAAGATCAAGTACAGAGGCCGAGTTTAGGAGTGTAGCACAAGCTACTGCAGAAATCATGTGGATCGAATCACTTCTAGGAGAGTTACATGTCAAAACAGAAAATAAGACAACTATTTGGTGCGACAACCAGAGTGTAGTGCATCTTACAGCCAACCCAATACTACATTCTAGAACAAAGCATGTAGAGTTGGACATTTATTTCGTTCGAGAACAGGTTGCAAAAGGAAAATTATGTGTAAATCACGTACCTTCCACTTACCAAACAGCTGATATACTAACAAAGCCTCTCTCAAGAGACAACTTCAACCGATTCAGAGAGAAACTGAAAGTTGGAAACATTGATGACAATTCTCGCACTGAAAGTATATGAACCATTCGAACTTTTCTGTTAAGCATGTCTCCGCAACATCAATTTATTTGCTCATTCATCTGGGAAAGATTCAATTTTGCCTGCACTCATGCTATCGCAAAGCCACATCTGTTGCATCTGAGAGAAATTGCTGAACCTCTTGTCAATTGTCACTCGTACTTCATCTAGATCCCAGATCTGATTCAACCGCCATCAAATCTTCTCTCAAGTGGTGTTTTTTTTTGTTTTTTTTGTTTGAGTCGCCGCAAACCCTAATCGCACTAGGGTTTGAGGGGGAGTATTGGACTGAGTCTTCAGAAATGAAAAGAAAATGAAGTATAAAAGTATGCTGCATAAGTCTCTCTCTGCCGTTGATCATAAATCAAATGGTTCATATAAAAACAGTTATGTATTTGTGGCAAGTTGTATTTCGGCCCAAAGGCCCATTGTAAAGAAACTTGTATAAATACTGTACTGTGAACTGTAACAGAAAATATATCATATTATCATTCTTTTACAAAAACAGTGTATACAATTCTCTGCTCTTGATTACGATTTGTCATTGTATACTCTGATCACTGAAAGTTCAACAGATTGTGACTAGAAAATGAGTGGTTATTATTAGGTCAAACGAGGGATTTCCAAAGGGTTGATGGATGAAACTATTGGCAATTGCAGGTATTTGTAATGACATTTCAGTTCAGGTGCCTCATTGAGTTAGCCCTTCTCCGCCATGCATTAACTGTGGCATGCCTTCTTATTCTCTCAGCCTGTACATGTCCCAGTTCTGCACCTTTAATTGTTGTTTTAGTAGTTGTTTTAGCATCATTTCCTGTCTATTTTACATAGGTATTCATCTAGGTTTGCCCGCTATTTTGGAGTGCCAAGCCTGATTTTTTCCCTACACATTCCTCGATATATTCTATATTTTCCCTTGTACCTGTTTTTACTCTTTTTGCACTCATCAATACATGTTATGTACTATGTTTATGATATAGATCTGTTCATTTTTTGCTATGGATGATCTTATTTTGGCTTCAGTCTAGTGGATTAACACACTACTGACTCATACACAAGACACCTAATCCCTATATATAGCACGATCTTCAAGCTATAACACCGACCTCTGTTCCATTTTTCATGTGAAATTACTCATTCATCACAGTTTTATATAATTATTTTCAAATTGTTACCAATGACCGAAGACATGCATTAAGGAAGGCTTTGAGCAGTTCAACTTCTTAATAATGCATTTGGTACTTGTAGATGTTAACTTTGAACTACGTTGTTTTTTGTTATCATGAATATATATTGAATTTGGTAACTCATGTATTGTACTTATTTTTTGTAAGTTGATACTTTATTTTGTTATCATGAATACGAATTACATTTGCTTTTTTTTTTCCATTCATACATTGTTCAAATTATTATCTATGCAAAGAAGATTCACTTTGATTATTATTATTAAAATGTAATAGTGGGGTGCATCAAACATATAGTAAAATAAAACATAGCTCCTAAAAAGCGTTATAACCGTACGTATGACATAAGTGTTGTAAAAAGATAATGCAATGTATGAGGTTACTGTCAAAGAATAGCAGCAAATAGGCGTTACTGTATCTACACATTTTATAGCGGTATATATATGATGTAAATGGATGTAGAATATACTATAAACATGTTGATATATAACACGATATAGGCGCTATTAGAATAACTATTTTATAGCGGCTACTTTATGCAATGAAATCATGCTCTTTTTTAGCGGTTTTTTATGTGTTATAAATGTGCAATTCTTTTTTATAACATGTCGATATACAACGTTTATCAAACTGCTATAGTTGTGTTTATTATAGGCTATATGCCGCTACGAAAGACTGTTTTTCTTGCAGTTATGTGACATTTGAGTATATATTTAATACTTGATCGTTGGTTGTGGTGTTTGATCGATTTGGAATGTGACATTTGGATGTTTTGATTGATAGATGGTATTTGTACGTATGGTTAAGTTGTTTGATGGATTTGAAATGCTTTGTTTGATTAGGTGACGAAATGTTTATGTAAATTTATATGTTGCATTGTATATATGATTAGTGTGAGATTATGTGATGGATAGAGTGGTAATAATTGTGAAATTGAATATGTATGTGTTGAAAAGAGATATGAAATTGGTTGCGTGGGTGGATGGATCGAAGAGCAGAATTAGATTTGAAAATGGTTTCGAATTAGCAACGGCTAGTGACGGCCAATTGGCTCAGGTTAGCGACGGCTAGTAACAGTCATTTGGTTCCAGGCTAGCGACGGCTAATGTCGACTTGAGGCGACACCCCGATGTTAACTACTTTTCCATGTGTTTAGCATGGTGTCGTCAACCGTCGCTATATTGGTGAAGGGGCCGTCGCTTTACTGTATGGCGGTGGGTTATTTAGCGATGACTTTTAGCGACGGTTGACGATGGACAGCGACGCTTTTTTGCCGTCGCTAAAGCCACCTTTGTTTTGTAGTGTATACATAAATACACATGCATAAAAACATGACATACATAATACATGAGAGAGAATGAGAATCAAATCGATATAATCATATCTATCATTATTTAGAATACATAATCTTCATACAACTTGATAGACAATAAAGTTATAGCGTATGACCTCGTATATAAATAATGGTGTCTAACGTGTATAAAACCAGTTAACTATCGTATAAAAGTAGCGATCTCCATGCCTTTATAAATTAAGTCTAGTAACCTGCTAGCATATCTTATACATCCAACTCTTAGTCTATATGTAGCAGCATGTGGAAGTTGTCAAAAGGAGAAATAAACATAGATAAAACGCATGTTAGATATATTAAAGGTGAACTATTTCAAAATATTGTATGTATAAACCTATATATATATATATATATATATATATATATTACATGAGCACAATACCTTAAAGATACCAAACATCACATGCATCTTCTCACGTATCAATGAGTCAGCACAACAAATAGTAGTGATACTACTACTACTAAATAGTACATACTGACAAGTTATGCTACTATTTACTAAATAAATGAATGCGCTACTTTAACTACCTGCCATTTCGATCTTCAGAAGTTCAACGGTGATACATCCACGGTAATACGTGCCAAGCAACCAAGTGCTGGAAAGATAGATTGTTTGGAGAAAGAAAAAGAAAAGATAGAACTAGATCTCACAACATGATAAATAATATATAATATTCCAAATTCATCTTTATAAAAGAAAATCTTTTAATATACAAACATCATTAGAGTCTAACCTATCATCAATCTGGACAGTTATAAGTGTCTATCCTTACAAATGCTGATAAATGCACACAAAAAAAAAACACGGTGGAAATACAAATATGGAAATACATCTTAGGTATCCGACTCGACTCCTGAAGCTCCAAAGCATCTAAAACTATCTTTGGAAAAATAACACCCAAATCAGTCAGGTAAAACCAACGAAAGAAACTCAAATCACAAGGAATTTTATTATATCCTGAAAAATCCTATAAAATAAAACGTATCTCATAAGACCGTGCCGCACATAAACAATGACGTGTTTTTACCTTACGATAACCAAACTATTTTACAAAAAAATCCAGTGATATTATAATAATGTCCAAGGTTTAAAATAAAATATATAAATATAGCTAGAATGCTTGCATCTCACGATTCAGCATAGTTGGGCACAACAAAGTCCATACGATGCTTACTGAAGAATGAATTCTATTAATGACAAGGCATTGGGGTATCACCTGTCACGATACATCTCTAGATAAAATGCATCGAGAGTCTTGCATGGACCCCCCTACATAGGAAGACCGGCATGCCCTTTACTGGATAGTGCAGAATATTTCATCACTTTGATTACTTTGCAACCTTACCCCGAGAGCTCTCATGTACAACCAAATCCATAAATAATAATTTAGAAAGGTGATCATAATACCCTAATGGATATGACCTGCATAACCTTGAGGCATATCCCCAATTTTAGTCATTCGTGGTTGATGAGACTTAAGGCTATGACTTACCTTATTGATAACCATCGTACTTGAAATGCTAACACTGCCCTCTGGGCAACAATATCAGTATTTGTCCATACAAGTTGTTTAGAAAATGAACAAACCGAAGGATCTAATTCTAGTACATCCATTTTTGAAATCACCTTCAGGATTAGTAGCAATTAGCCCTTGCACTTCAACGAACTTCGTCTTCGATTCCATCATCTTTAAATGTTTCCAATTCAAACGCTCGAGTTCGTTCGAATTAATTTTCAAATAATTCATACTTATCCGATCTCGGTCTCTTTGCATTCAACAATTTCCAGTAAACTCAACTCCGGTTCTTTTGAAAATAAATAGACATAGATAAGAGCGTGGTTCACCTCCTAACCATTTAAGTCTATGACATCCATATCGTTTGTCCTAGAAGAACAAAACGAGATTTATATGCACAGTGCAAAATCATCCAAGATGATTGTGCCATATAATTCTCGTGTTTCTCTTAGATATTTCCAGCGTTAAAAATAGGTCCAGATTTGATAGTCGGTTATTTAACTGTCAAATATAACAAATAACCCAAACACAGATTTATTCCTATATGTGATTCAGTAAGCCTTTAAAAAAATCTTTAATAATTAAATACTCTATTATTTACCCAAAA
This sequence comes from Allium cepa, assembly GCA_030765085.1. Taxonomy (NCBI): domain Eukaryota; kingdom Viridiplantae; phylum Streptophyta; class Magnoliopsida; order Asparagales; family Amaryllidaceae; genus Allium; species Allium cepa. The sequence continues at coordinate 790,006,830 of CM060945.1, read as the reverse complement.
TATTTATAATTTAATATCACTGGCATAAGTATATTCTCAAAACCAATTCCTTCTGTATTTGGGAAACTTTACATGTTTAAAAAATATTTAAGAAAATATTTCATAACCCAAAATTAGATTAAATGGATCAAAACCACACCTTTTTGAAACGCTACTTATTACAAAAGCTGAAACAACTAATCTTTCGGTGTTAAGTAGAAAAGAGACTTCCATACCAACAAAATTAAGAAGGATTACTGTTTAGCTTCATAAATCTTAAATTTATGAAATTTATCCGGTCCATTTAAACCTAAGTTTAATAACTCAAACACCCCCTTCCTAATTTCTAGATCTTTCCCAATTTATTGCATTAACAACCCTTTTTATTTTCAAAATAATTTTCTTTATTAAACACTTTATTGTTTTGACCCCTCTTTCATTTTTTTAGTAAATTAATTTCCATTTCGAACTCCATTTATAATTTATTAAGGACTAAAATAACTAATTTACATTATATCATTATTAATACAAAATTAATAACTTAATCAACCATTATAAATAATTAATAAATTTTCAAAACACCGTTATTAAATAACTAAATAACTTAAAATATCCTTTATTAAATAATTTATCAACTTTAAATTATCATTTATTTAAATAATTTATTAATTTTTGAAATACCTTAAATAAAATAATCATCTTTAAAACAACTTTGACAAGTATAATTAATACAACTTTTCAATTTTTAAACATCATTAGTAAATAATTAGTTAACTTTAAAATATTAAAATTAAAACAGTATTAACTTGACCATTTTAATTTAGAGAATATTTTACTTCAAAATAATTTTAGTCCAAAATAAATTCAATCTAATCCATTTTCCAAATTTAGAAAGAGAATCAGCGACCACACTGGTACTTAGACAAGTTACCTTTTTTTTTTTATTCAACAATTCAAATATATCAGTGCTATTTACATACGTAGAAATTATGTAAATAAAAGTCACAAATAACGGACGATGGATAACTCATCATCTGTCTAAATCAACTTGACAGATAAATAATGTCTAAATTAATGCTATAGCAGAATGAGGTTTTGTTCTACTAACTAGATATCCAACAAAAATTATTCAAATTAAATATAGCCAAACAGGATTTTGTTCTGCTACATAGAAATGTCAATGATAAAATAAAATTTACCAAACGTAATTTTTCACAGTCCGTATTATTCTATAGTAAACCACACTACGACCTACGGGTCAAATGATTTTACATGAGTTCTATTAGTCACTACGATCCTAAAGTCGAAATTCATATGCCAATCAGATTTCGAATGAGTGGGTTATAACTTGATAAAGTTCCAACCATTTTAATTTAAAAACTTTAATTAACTAGCCAGCTAAACACCTATTTGGGCCAAAGCCCACTACCCACCCACATAACCATTCCTACATCTCCAACAACAATACCTTCCCTACATCAACAATTCCAAAAACATTTCTCTCCAAAGAAAGAAAACTGGAACCACATATTAGTGCATGAACGTGCACTCATGTACATCCACGTCCACTCTCGGCTTTCGTCCATCGCCGCGAAAACCTCCGCAAACTCCAACGATCATGCGCACCTCCAGGTACTCTCCATAACAACTCCAGTGGTTGAAATTCCCATTCGACCATTCTTACCCAGGTTGAAAAACGCGACCGATATGATCGGCCACCTACTACATATGCCTTGACCGTTTATGAACCACACCACTGCCTCCATTCGATTGCTGCCACGTCATCCCCTCTTTGATCCAAGAGCCGTCGAGTTAAGTAACTCCACGAGTGATGTGCATATTTTTACCACCATATTCAATCTATTTAAATTAAATAAATGATCATATTGGGTATTTTAACTTGTTTAAACCAAAAATTCAAATTATTTCGAATCGTCACATATTCATCTTCATCCAAGGGAAAAATGGTCATTTTTGTGCTTATATTAATTTGAGAATTTTTACTTGTATATTTTTTGATGATTTTATAGAAATTTGGATGCATATGGAAGAGGTTTTTATGAAGATACATGCATGCACAAATGAATACAAAGGAAAGAAGAGAGAAATAATTCAAGACCATAATCATGGGGAAATTAGAAGCTAATGGACAACCACTGGCGGGAAAAGCTTCATGCACATTTAATGATGGATTAATTAGCGGCTAATGGTTACTTGGTGACCATACTTTCTAAAGGGCATTTTGGGATGCACCCTAAAAATGGAATTATGGTTTTATGCATGTATAAATAGTCCTCTTATGTACATATAAATATCTTCTACTCTTTCACATTAGTTATGAAATTAAGAAAGCAAGTTGTAATGTCAATATTTCATGAAATAAAAATGGCTTCCAAGCCTCTTTCTCTTTTCTTTTCTATATGTTTTTCTTTGCTTCTATGTTAATGTTGAAATTTACAAGTGTTGATTTGATAACACAAATGAGTAGCTAAACCCCTTCAATTTAGGGGTAATGAAATTCTCTATCTCTATGTAATTTCAACATTTTTATGATTTACGGTCTCTTTTGTTTGTGCTTCATGAAAGTGAATTTTGATGTAAGTTTATACAAGCGGGTTTGATAGCTTATGCTGTTTTTGCAAATAAGCTATTCTTATTCAACATAAACACAATTTACATCATCATTTGCTAATTGATTTTTGATTTTGAAAAGAAAGTAAAAACTAAATTTGACGATCTGTCTTACTAATTACAATAGCAAATAGATCATACTTAGAATAGCTTTTGCTTTGGCTTCATTTTCATGAGAATTCATAAGTGGTATAATTGTTGTATTATAGTTTGATGGTTTGAGTTATTGAGTTATGTTAATTAATATCATAAATAAATCATACTTATGATCAATACAATAATTATTTCACTAAATATCATGATGAGAGATCATAAATGATTTGTTTGTTGATTTACAAAAATATGAGAATGAATTTGCCTCTAAATTGTTCTATAGTCTAATAGTTTTTAAATCACATTTTAATTCTAGTTTAAATTTCATTTTTGTAGTTAACAATTTCCTCTTACTTTGGTTTAATTTGATTGTATGTCGTGCGCATGCGGTTATTTTTATTTCGAAATTTATCGGCATTTTTCTAACTCGATGGAAAATTTGTCGTTAAATAAGTTTTTGACGCCGTTGCCGTGAATAGTTTTGATTTTATTTTTTATTCTTCGAATTATTTTTCGTTTGATTTTTGTGTGTTTTTATTTTGTTTGTGTTTACATCTAAAAAAAAAAATTGTGTTTGTGTGCTTGTTGTTCCATTTTCATGTGCATTTGCAATTCTATTTAAAAATAAAAAATTAAGATATTCCATTTCATTTTCTTTGCAACATACACTACAACGTTTTACATTTCAAATCGCTTTTCATTTGCATTTGTAATTTGCATTGTATTTCACTTTCATTTTTTTTTTCCACTCACTGTTTAAAATTGCTCTGTTACATTTTTCATTTCATTTTTTTTCCACTCACTGTTTACATTTCTCCCCCACTGTTTCCTACCATCTACTGTCAACAATCCAGTAACAACTGCTTTTATCTCCTCTACCACAACTCATCCCATTGCAAACATCATACAATTCAATCTGCATACGTTTCCAATACCACCAACTGCCTTACTACCCTGACAAACACTTCTTCACATCAAACACCAATCAAAACAACAAAAACAATCTCCACATACTACCACCTTTGCCCTTCCACTGTCTACATTGCCCACAAACGTGCGTCGTCACCACTGTCTAACCACATCATTCCCACAATACCCAATGCCTTGCCGCCTTCACCCACCAGAAATATTCATCATCCCGCCCTCCTCTATCATCTGTTCGCAATCAAACCAGTATTTCATTATGAATCAACACTGCTGACAAACTGCAAACAACACTGCATATACATATTCATCTTACTGTCATCGTATACCAGTTCCATTCCACCCATAGTCATTGTAACATTGCTTACAACCTCTTCCACCATATCATTTCCCCTATTACACAGTTACAATTTACTGACCATACGGCCACCATCATCATCAAAAACCTCCCACTTCAAACAACATTTCTGCCAACCATTACTTTTTTTTTAAATGGTACTTTATATACAACAAATCATTGAGAAACGTTCGAAAGCAAGTTTCGAACTTGTGACCTTTTGCACCAAAACCGAATCAATTAACCACTTGGACAATGATGTCTGTCAACCAACCATTACCTTTCTTCTTCACAATCACCTGTCCTCTTCAACCAACTACCATTCACTTACTGTTCTATTGCCTTAAACATCACTGACCACTTCAACCTCCAAAAATAGCTCTGTTCCAAAACATCTCACTCCGGTCATCTCTACTCAACAAAACGACCACTATCCGGCCTTATCCACTACTAACAGCAACTCCTACAACTACACATACAACCTGCATTAATCATACAACTGTTTGATTCCTTCTTGCACTGCTATACTGTACAACTGCCGCCATCACAAACTGCAACATCTCTCCAACATACATCAACAGCCCACACTGCTACACAATAACAACCATTCAACACTTCTATCATTAGTTTCCACTGCCATCTCCACTTCTGTTCACAAACCATACTACAGTGACCTAACCAACAGGCAGCCATCCTTCACCGCCCCGTCCACATCTTGCTGCAAACAACCCAGAAAACATAGTCGACCAACTTCATCACCACACAACATTCCTCATACTCAAAATCGCCACCTTCAACCACGACATCGTGACTCAACTGCGACCATCTACGAACCAATTCAAACGCCTGCTACCTGAATTGCAACTCCAAACAAGCCATCAGCAACTACCAACCTCCTCACAAAGAATCCCCAAATCGCCATCACCTCCCTTATCTCACTCGAGCTAACCCAAGATGATTCACAAACCCACGATTTGAAAAATCACCAAACTTTTGATTATTTTTACCGAGCGCGAATTTAGATTAGGATAATTTTACTTCGTGATTTTGGGAATTTTACTTCGTGATTTTGTGAGAATTTAGATTAAAAGATTAGCAATCTGCTGCTCGTTTTAATTGGCCTCGGTTTTAACAAGTGCATTTTTTTAATGCGTGGGCTTCTTTCTTGTTTTGGGCTGTGAAGGCGTAAGGACCCTTTTATAATATCTTATTTGCGCGAGTATTATTTTTTTATGTTAATTTTCTTTCTTTTTCTTTTTGTGAATTTTGAGTGTTAAGTGGCTTCTTATTTTGAAAAAAAAATTCTTTAAATTTGTATTGTTTTGTTTAGTTTGTTTTGAGTCCAGTTGTTTTTAGTTACGTTCTCTTGTTAAAATAATACTCTGTGTGTGTATATATCTTTGTTTTATTTTTAGGTTGTCAAAGCAGGTTGGAAGAGTTGCTTGCTTCGCTGGCTTGCCAAAAAATAACTGCTTGTTTACTTATAAAAATTTGTTGCTTTTAACCCCTATATATTGTTTTTATTTGTCTTGCATTGTTATTTGCTTGCATTTAAAATAATTTTTTCAAAAATAAAAATTTCATTCGTAGTTGCATTGTTAATACACGTTTAATTTCTGCTTTGCATTTCATCCTAGAATTTTTATTAATAATAACGGGTTAGATAACACTTAATTGTATTTTGACAATTTGTCTTCTTTAAACAATTTGATTTCTTGGTGTCTAGGGTACGGCAGAACAATAACCATTTATAAATATTACAGTGATTCGTAAATATTATAGTGGTTGTTCCTCTGAAGGTACTTGAACCTTCGGCTGCATTGCTATGGTGATTCGTGGTGCATCGATAAATCATGTCCTTACCTAACCAAGAACTATCTTGTTGATTTAAGACAATGTGTGATTATATAATTTTGGGCTAGGATAGATACTTTTTAATTAAAATCTTGCATTCATTTAGTTGCATTGGTTTATGCATATATATAAGAAAAATTTCAAAATTCAAACTAAACAAAAATTGTAAATATTCCTTAGCTTTGTTTTTAAATCCTTTCTTCTGAATTTTTTAATCAAAAACAAAAATCCAAAAAAAAAATTACTTAGTTTTTTTTTTAGAAAATCAAAAAACAAAAAAAAATATAAAACATTTTCAAAAACAAAAACAAAAAATTGAAAATCCAAAAACCAAACAAAAATCAATTTTTCTTTTAAAAAAAAATTAATAATAAATTCTTTGCGGATGCTTTTCCTTCATTAAAAAAATTCAAAAAAATAGAAAAAAAAAAACCCAATTTTTTTTTTTGAAAATGTTCGAATTTCCATATTTATATGAATTCTGTGATAGTTGTGAAAATCAATATAATCCATATAATTTAACACCAAATTCTCATGGATATTTCAACAACGACTATTGTTTAAAAGATTCAAATTTTGAACCACAAAATTTTCAAAATGATGACCAACCTTCAAATCTTGGAAATAACATTTCTTCTTTATTTTAAATCTCAACAAAATCAAATGATAAATGATTTTTGTAATCCTTATTTGGGTGATAACTCAAGTCAAAATTTTCAAAGTAATCAAGATTTGATTTCACTTTAAAATGCAAACAATTTCGAGTAACCCATGCCAATTCAATTTTGAACTCCAAAATGAATTTCAAAATCAAAACGAAAATGTGATCAACTTTTCAAATAATTTTGGCAATGGTAATAATCTCGACTACGATACGAGTGAAAAAATTTATTCTCAAAAAAACCAAATCGAAAATTATCAAGTTAATAATTATAAATTGGATTCTGTTGAACAAATGGACGAAATTTACAATGATCACACAGATCTGTTGATCGAAACATATATGAAACAACGTGATAAACAAAATCAAAACCCAATGTGTGGCGAGTCAAGTGACAATTCACCTTTTACCCAAATCGACGATTTTCAAAAAACAACTTTTGAAATTGAAAACGAAAATCTTAATGAATTTGTTGAAAATTTGGTAATTGACTTGGATTTCAATTCTTTTGAGGGTGAGAAATTCGATTCAAATTTCGATCTTCTTTTTTCCGATTTCGAAAAATTAAATGCAACAACTTTGGATTTTGAACTTGATACATGTAATGAAGTTGTTGATAATTCCACAAAGGAAGACAAATTTAATGAACATGAGTTTTTGGGACTTTTCAAAGACGAGTTGTCGAATTTTGAGGGGAAGAGTTAAATCACCGTTTCGATTTTGAAATCAATAATTCTGAAGAAGTTTTCAACGATAAATTTGAATTTCAATTTGGTGAAACTAAACTTGAACTCCAATTAATCATTTTATCAAACTCGAAAATCATTGAAAAGGAAACAACTCATAAGATTTTGAATAAAACGACATTCGTTTTCCCAAATCAACATTCAACTTTGAAATCATTTACGATTTGGTTTTTCGAGCTTAAGGTGTGTCTCGCATACTTAACGAGACAAATGAATCGGTCTTTGGAAGACCGTTTCATTTACTTTTTGACGATATACTTTCTGATCTGGTGTAAATACCGTTCGTTTTCATGTAAAATGTAGGTCATCTTTTTATTTTTGTTTTCTTTTCCGCCTTCCACTTGGATTGACTGTGGGGACACAGTCAAAATCAAGATCTTCATTTTTTAATTTTCATGGTTTATTTTTGCTATTTCCTTTAAAAAAAAAAGACTCAAAAAAATTGAAAAAACCCCCAAAAACAAATTTTCTTTAACTTATTTTTAAAGAAAAACTATAAGATAAATATATGGTTTTGGTTTCTTAAATTAAAATTTTTGAAAATTTATTTGTCTTAACAAAAATAAAAATGAAGTTTGATTACAAATAACAATGGTTTAACTGGTATATAGAAAGGCTCATACGTGTTAATTATGAAATATCCTAATTGAAAATCTTCGTTTTAAAAAGTGGTGTATTCAAATAAAAGGATATAAAAAAATTTTGTCTTCTAAGTTAAATGGTGCTAAGATGATTTTGCAACTCCCTCTTCAAATAAAAAAATACAAAAAATGTTTCTTGTATATATGTATAGTTTTTTAATAAACACTAGAGTCATGTGTTCACTCGCGTGCTCTGTACCCTTCTCACGTCAGCTCGAAAGGTAGTGCACAATCGGTATATCTGGCCTCATTTTATATGAGTTAGGTGTGTGTATATAAAATTATTTTACTAATAACCCCTGTAGTCAATAAGTGTTCACATTTGTGTATTCACTCCCCACGCCCCGTAATCCCCTCACATAAGTCCGCAAGGCAGTGCATGGATAATATATCTGGCCTCAATTTTCTAAGTTAGGCATATGTAGATATTAGTAAAATTTTCAAAAAAAATAGAGAGAGTAAGCAATTTAAATCCAAGCACTATTTTTACTTATTTGATTTGACTTGTTATTGAAAAGAAATGAAAACACCACTTTGATAAACTTTGATAATCAACTAAGGATCTATTTCATGGTTACACTTTGTTATCAACTGAAACAACGAGTTAAACTATTATCTATTTGTTATGATAACTTGATTTTTGTTGGAAATTTTGACGAGTAAATGACTTAAATTTTCAAGATGATGACCAAAACTTATATTTAACTTATTTGTGTTTATTTAAAAGTAAATCTTTCAGTTGTAAATATTTTCAAAAACTCGCATTCATCTCTTTGTAAATTTTGTAAATATTTACATCCTACATTTGGATTTTGTGGGTATTAACCGCTGAAAACCCTCATGAGACAACACTCGTCCTACTGGGGACATCCAGAGGTTTAACGGCTTGCTGCATACGCTCAATGCAATCGTGCTCCCTACGAAAACGAATTTATCTTAGTTTTTCTTTTTTCAAGGACGAATAAAAAGATAAGTGTGGGGGTATTTAATATGCATATAAATGCGCATATTTTTACCACTACGTTTAATCTATTTGATTAAATAAATGATCATATTGGGTATTTTAACTTGTTTAAACCAAAATTTCATATTATTTCAAATCGTCACATATTCATCTTCATCCAAGGGCAAAATGGTAATTTTTTGCATATATTAATTTGAGAATTTTTAATTGGATATTTTTTGATGATTTTTATAAGAATTTGGATGCATATGGAAGAGGCTTTTATGAAGATACATGCATGCATAAATGAATACAAATGAAAGAAGATGGAAATAATTCAAGACCATGATCATGGAGGACCACACCCACTTACCTAAATCTACAATTAGAAGCTAATGGACAACTAATTGGAGATTAAAGCTTCATGCGCATTTAATGATGGATTAATTACTGGTTAATGGTTGCTTGGTGGTCACACTTTCTAAATGGCATTTTGGGAATCACCCTAAAAATGGAATTAAGGTTTTATGAATGTATAAATATCCCTCTTATGTACATGTAAATATCTTCTACTTTTTTACATTTATTATGAAATTAAGAAAGCAAGTTGTAATAAATGTTTCATGAAATAAAAATGGCTTCAAGCCTCTTTCTCTTTTCTTTTCTACATGCTTTTCTTTGCTTCTATGTTAATGTTTATTTCTATACTTTCTTTCTTTCAATGTTTATAGCTTAGATTTGTATTCATGCAAGTAGTGTAGTTTTAATTTTTATGCAAATAGTTAATGGTTAATCTCTCTTTGTTTGATGGTTTGAGTTATGTGAATTAATAACATAAATAAACCATACTTATGATCAATACAATAATTATTTTACTTAATATAACGACGAGAGTTCATAAATTATTTGTTTGTTGATTTACAAAAATATGAGAGCGGATTTGCCTCTAAATTGTTCTCTAGTCTAATAGTTTTTAAATCACATTTTAATTCTAATTTTAGCTTCATTTTTGTAGTTAACAACCTCTCACTTTGGTCTAATTTGATTGAATTGATTTTTAACATCTAAAACAATTCCCTACGGATCGACCCGTACTCGCTACGTACTAAAATTGTATGTCGTTCTCTTACAGTTATTTTTATTTCAAAATTTATCGGCATTTTCTAACTCGATGGATAATTTGTCATTAAACAACGAGCAAGCGCAACTTCAAAGAACACATGCACCAAACCCATTACCCTAAACCTTAAGATGATCTCGAACGATCACCATAGGCCACCACCCCACTTGCGACTAACACTGCACCTCCGCCACATCCCCGGGTACTTCCACCTCCAACCTCTCAGCTCCTTATCAACGAGATCGCCGAAATTTGAATTTTATCCTAATTCTAATCATCTCAACAATATGACCTAATCATAACCCTAAAAATCATGCGAATAACTCCTGAAATCCTGCTTTGTCAATATGAACATGATGGTATAGGTCATTCGTCGATTCATGATCGATGAAAGCCGGACAACTTTTGACTTCTTACTATTATCGACCCCTAACTCGATCACCCCTTGACGAAACAACCTCGAGCTATTTTTAAAAAAAAAAGACTTCGAGCAAAACATTTCACTATTTGATGGTTTTGGCAAACTCGACATGGATTGGGAGATAATGAATTCTGAAATAAAAAGGGAAGATGATTTTTCTATGTATATGCAAAGAACAATAAGTAAAACACAAAAGCTTGTTCCTGTATATTACCGGTGTGCTATTTTCATATTTTCAAATTGAAATTTTGATATTTAATTCTTATTTAACATAAAATAATATATATTTTAAAACCATTTCCACAAGATTATAACTTGAACCAATCATCTTAACACATAAGGAAAAATAATCAAAAGATGAGAATCTCACCTTTTATCCAACTTTTGTAAAATCCAAACTAGCTTTGCTTTTAAATCAAATATATGAATTTTTCTTTCCTTTAAATATTCTTGAGTAAACAATTCTAAAAATATGAGCTTGAAAATTAAACGAACTGAGAATGAAAATAAGAAGATGGAAATGTATATGTCAATATATAAGGAGATTTTCCAAAATTTTAAAATAAGAAATAATCAAGTTGAAAATGCTCTTTTCACTCCACATCATTTCTTAACCATCAAATACATAGCTTGTAAAAATATATTGGGCAATAGCGTGCGTTTATGTCCTTTTGTTCACCTAGACAATTAAGGAATTTAGGTGTCATTTCAAGTTTAAATATTAAATGTACTAACTTTTACCACTTTTATTTCTTTATCCTTCCAAAATGAAAAGTTCCACTTTTAAAAATGTAAGTATTGTTTTCTAAAACACATACAACGGCATTACAACATTTTACAATTTGTCGTTCGATAAAAAGCTGAAAATCCAAAAAGCGGGTTTCAATCACATTATCAATTTTCCTTCGAACTATTTACTATGTAAACAGAATTCAAAAATGAATTATCTAATATTAGTTATAAATTTAAAAAGAGTTATTTTATTTATTACAACCAACAATTGAATATTAAAATTAAATTAAATATCCGCAAATTAAAGCAATAAAATCTTGGGTTAATAACATTATCTCCCCTTAAGGGAATTTAGACCTTAATTTTTTCCACAATTGATATCCAAGGAGCGCTCAGAATGATACAAGTATATCATAACTTAGTACACATAGAAACAATAGAAATCCATCAAATACCTAGGATTCATAACCCACACTATGGGTCTACATAGTACATATCAAATACATGAACATAAGAAACCAACAAAAAGTAAATTTCTAATACTAAAGAACTACCCAATAGAAGTAAGATGACACCTCACAGAGGACTCTCTCCATCGGAACCCTCCTCTCGAGGTCCATCCAACTCCTTGGATTCTACCTCATCATCGGAAATCTGCCCATTCATACCATGGATTGCAAGCTATGCCAGAACCTCATGCTCTACCTTCAACTCCCCAACCACCACCTCACAAGGGTGCTTGGGAAAAATCTCATCATCCTGATCCTCATGCCCCTTTGGCTTTTCCAGCTCCTCCAGCTTTACTAACTCCCAATCATCTTCTTTTTCCTCCAGATCAGGGTGGAAAAACCTCTTCCCTCCATCCTAGAACTCATCCTCATCTTCAGACAATAAATTGTTAATACCCTAGGTATTGATTTTGATGACAATGACCACATAAATATTACTGCTAACATATCTTCGAGTTATGTAGTCATATCAGATATATTATAGAGAAATTTACAGAGATTAACAAGAATGCAGTGGAAGCAGATGAACTATAGAAGAAGTTTAATCAGAGCAATTGAAGAACAAAACCCAATTAGAGAAGAATGCCGAAGATAAAGGTGTTTAAAGTGATGAGGAGTTGGTTGAACCTTAGAATATCTTGTTAAAGATCTCATAGCAATTATACTTGAAGATCATCAACCATTGACCTCAACCGAATCACAAAAATCCATAAATATAAGATAATTTGAAATGCTGAAAATTCGCAACACTTATTAGTGTTGCTGTTCATTTTGCAACACACCCTTGTCGACAAAGGGGGTGGGGGTTGTCGACATGCTAGCCGTTTTTCAGAATTTCAAATTTTAAATGAAGAGACATTTCCCTCCACCTCTTCACCAAAATACACGTCTCTTCAAATACTATATAAAGGCATTTGAAAACGAATTTTAACATCAAGAATTCTTACTTTCTCTTACTCCTTCTCCAAACATTTGCAAAAGAATCCTTGCAAATCAATACTGTTTCACTCCAATTCTTCACTGATTTGCAAATCACACAATATCAGAGAGTTGTACCTTAATTCACACCATTCTCTCTCTGATTTCATCCTATTCCTCAAAGAATTCAAAGATATATTGCCATTGGACGTCTATAGGATCATTGTACTGAATCTGCAAGAATCTTTAAAGATACGACTACTTGACATAGTTTGTTGTTAGCGATAAGGAGAAGGTATTCTTGTAGCCTGTGAAATCAAGAGGGTGTGCCTTGTAGCCCGTGAAACCAAGATTGTAAAGGTGTTCTTGCCACCCATGGAAAGCAAGCGATTATAGTGGAATTCTGCACGATAGAGTGCAGGACTGGACGTAGGATTGGTTAATCCAAACCAGTATAAAAATTTGGTTGTTATTTACATTACCGCATATTACTTTGTTACTTACTTATTCTCTGATTACTTCTTTTTGTTTGCAATTTGAGTAAATACAGTTTTATATTCATAAGTAAGTAGTTAATACACATTTCACCACTTCTAGTGTCTGAATATCCTTAAGATCCAACATTGTGTTGTAGCCACTCCAGTTTTCAACATTTGGTATCGGAGCATTGGTTTTCAAAAATTCGTAACTTGGTTTTTGAAAAGTATAAATGGCTAATGACACTAGTAACACATTTTTTAACACTTTTGTAGAAGGGCAATATACCACTAGACCCCCTCTATTTAATGGCAATAGTTGTGCATATTGGGCTTGTAGGATGAAATGTTATTTGCAGTCTAATGGTTTGGATATTTGGAACATTACCCAAATGGAATACATAGAGCCTCAAACTGAATATTCAAAATGGACACTAGACCAAAAGACACAAGCACTTAATAACTCTAAGGCCATGAACATTTTATCTTGCTCCTTAGATAGAAATGAATTTAATCGAGTGTTTATTTGTAATTCTGCATATAAAATTTGGAGAACTCTGCAAGTCACACATGAAGGCACCAATAAAGTAAAATAAACAAAGATATCTATGCTAACAAACCAATTTCAACTCTTTCAAATGAAACCAAATGAGTCTATTTCTGATATGTATTCTAGATTTCAAGATATAGTACATGCATTAATATCATTTGGAAAGAAAATTACCGAAGAAGACCAAGTCAAAAAGATCTTGGATTCACTTCCTAGTGAATGGGATCAGAAGACTCTAGCAATCATAGAAGCCAATGATATTAGTACTATGAAAATAGAAGATTAGTTTGGTTACCTAATGTCTTATGAAGTAAAGTTGTAGATTTGAACAGAGAATCAGGCAAATGAGAAGAAATCACTAGCACTTAATGTTATGATCGACAAAGATGAACCAGACGATGATGCTATTGATGATGATATCGAGTTTATGACCAAGAAGTTCTAGAAATTCTTAAAGTATTGGATAATAAACAAACTTTGAAAAACTAACAACAATAATTCTAGAAATGGAAATATTGTTAAGTGTTTCGAATGTGATAAACCCCGTCACTTGAAAAGAGACTGTCCCAAACTGATGAAATCAAAGTCAAACACTTTCAATAAGGAGAGGAAATAGGCATTCATGCAAAATGGGATGATTTAGATACATCATCAGGTGATAGTGATTCAGAAACATAAAATGCCAACATATGCTTCATGGCAAAGGATGACCAGGTATGGAATTTTAATAAAGAAATTACTAATGTTTTGAATGATATGTATCATGGATATAAAGTACTTAGGAAAGAGTACAACAATAGTTTGGCAGAGATAGATAGATTAAAAATATTTATTGAAAGGTTAACTAAAGAAAAACAATGTCTAAAAAATGAAATTGAAAGAGTTAATGGGTATAATGATGAAAAGGATTTTACACTTGGAAGTTTTGAAAAACTAAAAAGTGAAAATGAATCCTTAAAATCAGAAAATCTTTCAATAAAGTCACAGATCACTGATCTGAATGACAAAATAACATCTGTGGATAATTTTATTCTTAACCGTAATAAGGATTTTGCCAAAATGAAAACTGATATTGATAAATTTAACAAAGGGAAGGATAATCTAGAAAAATTATTATCTGGATCTAAACACATTAGGAATAAACATGGACTTGGATACACCAATAAGGCTAAAAAATAATATTCAAAATACTAGGTTTGTTAAGATTACCATGTTCAAACCAAAACCTAGAAAATTAAAGTTAAAACCTTCAAATAGATTCATTAATTTATGGGTTCCAAAAAGGTTGGATGATATTCAAAAAGAAAAATATATTGATAAATTTATTAATAAGCTTCATTCATCTAATGATTATATTTTGGAAGGACATTCAAACTCTTCTTGGGTTTGGCATCCCAAAACTTATCCCTATGGACCCCAGTATAAAAAGGGTACCATTGTGCATATTTTATAATTTTTCAGGTACCAAATAATGTATATCAGATAGCAGATGCTCAAAGCATATGACAAGAAATCTATTGAACATTGGATAAATATGAAAAGGATCGGTTATTGACATCGGCAAAGTCGGTAACTCTAAAACTCATCGTATTATCGATAAGTTTATTTGATGTTTTGAATTAATTTGGTTTCCCCTCATGTATTTTATTTATAAGCATTTATCTCTATATACAAACTCTACATATTGTCTAGCAGTGAGAGTGACTCTTTTTTCGCCCTTTATGTTGATGACAAAGGGGGAGAAAAGGTATAAATATACTAGGTAAAATGATAGGGGGGTGCATAGAGTTAGGGGGAGTCAAATAATGAGTATTATATTTTATCTCTCAAATATTTATATGGTTGTCATCATCAAAAAGGGGGAGATTGTTAATAATCTAGGTATTGATTTTGATGACAACAACCACATAAATATTACTACTAATGTATCTTCGAGTTATGCAGTCATATCAGATATATTATGAAGACATTTACAGAGATTAACAAGAATACAGTGGAAGCGGATGAATTATAGAACTAGAAGAAGGTTAACCAGAGCAATTGAAGAACAAAACCCAATTAGGGAAAAATGCTGGAGATAAAGGTGTCTGAAGTGATGAGGAATTGGTTGAACCTTAGAATATCTTGTTAAAGATCTCATGGCAATTATACTTGAAGATCATCAACCATTGACCTCAATCGAATCGTAAAAATCCATAAATATAAGATAATTTGAAATGCTGAAAATTCACAACACTTACTAGTGTTGCTGTTCATTTTGCAACACACCCTTGTCGATAAGGGGGGTGGGGGTTGTCGACATACTAGCCATTTTCCAGAATTTCAAATTTTAAATGAAGAGATTTCCCTCCCCTTCTTCACCAAAAGACACGTCTCCTCAAACACTATATAAAGGCATCTGAAAACGAATAACATCAAGAATTATTATTTTCTCTTACTCCTTCTTCTCCAAACATTTGCAAAAGAAATCCATTGTATATTCTTTCAATCTCCTTGCAAATCAATACTGTTTCACTCCAATTCTTCACTGATTTGCAAACCACACAATATCAGAGAGTTGTACTTTAATTCACACCATTCTCTCTCTGATTTCATCCTATTCCTCAAAGAGTTCAAAAATATATTGTCATTGGAGGTCTATAGGATCATTGTACCGAATCTGCAAGAATCTGTATTAAAGATACGACTACTTGACATAGTTTGTTGTTAGTGATAAGGAAAATGTGCTCTTGTAGCCTGTGAAATCAAGAGGGTGTGTCTTGTAGCCTGCGAAACCAAGATTGTAAAGGTGGTCTTGCCACCTGTGGAAAGCAAGCGATTATAGTGGAATTCTGCACGATAGAGTGCATGACTGGATGTAGGATTGGTTAATCTGAACCAGTATAAAAATCCGGGTGTTATTTACATTACTGCATATTACTTTGTTACTTACTTATTCTATGATTACTTCTTTTTGTTTGCAATTTGAGTAAATACAGTTTTATATTCATAAGTAAGTAGTCAATACACATTTCACCACTTCTAGTGTCTGAATAACCTTAAGATCCAACATTGTGTTGTAGCCACTCCAGTTTCCAACATAAGGCTCCATCTACCACTGTCTCCTCCTCCTCTCCTGTCCCCTGATAGCCAATAACCTCCATGCCATGCCTAGCGATGGCCCTCCAGAGTCTCACTCTCCTCTCCAGCCTCACGCACCCTATCCGAAATGGGAAGGTCAAAGATTCCTATCCTCTCGAATCCCCATGAACAGGACTAGGCCTCCCCGATAAGTCCTTAATAATGACTCTGGCTAGCATCCTAAAAATCAAAAATATACAAAACCTTAGAACCATATACTAATCTCCTAAAATTAAAACACTATACACACACACATTCTCGTAAACATATAAAATAGCTTAAGTATTTTATCACTAAGACTTTGCTTTAGGTTTGTCCAGATTCAATCTCTTCCCGATCGTACAATGACAAAGGAAATAATTGACTAAGTGCACTGCAACGTTCGTCGAGGAAAATATCCGATCGACACTTAGAAGATTATTCGGATTACCACAAAGCAAATCGAGACAATTTCCCGAACTATTCAAGGAAAATATATCTACTTTAAAAGAAATTAATCTAGAGATTTTTACTTAAAGATTTCCTCAAAATAGTACGTATTATTACTTCCTTTTTCAAAAATTATTGGAAACTTTCTTTTCTCTTTCAAGACTAACTGAATTTTAGTTCTCGAATATTTCTCTCTATTTTATAAATCATATCCTATAATCTAGACAAACCAAAATCATCCATAGATAATCACTTGCTTAACTATGGACTTTTCCCTAACTCGAAAATTTTACTAAACCTACTCTATTTATGAATGTCGTATAGTCAAATCATGAAACTGAATTTACTAAGTATACGTATTTATAATCTTATTAAACAATAAATGCCCATAAGCTAGATGAGCCTACATAATCAACCAGCTAAAAAAATGATAAATAAATACCGATAACTTCTAATCAACAACCTTTCGAGACATCTATAAGTATTTTGGAAATAATTCTTTTATATATATAAAATCCAAGTAAAATTATTTCATTTACCCGATTTCAAAACAATACTGTATCGGTTTTCCTTGTTCGAGAGTTTAGAAATCCCTATCGATATAGTTGTACCTTCAGTATTGACCAGTATTCATAAACCATTCAACCAATAAAGTACCACAATATAAAGCATTTCATAACACTAAAACATAGACGCTCTAATATATAATACACTTAAACTCATCATGCACTTACCTTATCCTTACCGAGTACACCACACCACAACTAAGGTTCTCGCTTAACCGTCAGCTTTGATAACAAATGTAAAGATCCGTCTTTTCGATCCTCAGAAGTTGATACTAGCAGATCCATGGTATTACGTGCCGAGCGATCAAGTGTTCGAAGGATAGGTTGTTTGGGGAAAGAAAAAGAAAAGTCAATTAAATCTCACAACGTGATGAATAATATATAATATTCCAAATTCATCTTTATAATAGAAAACCCATTAATACATAAACATCATTAGAGTCTAACTCATCATGAGCCTAGACAGTTATAACAACTATCCTTACAAATGCTGATAATTATACACAAGAAAACATAGTGAAAATAGAAAAACATAAATGCTTCTTGGGCATCCAACTCAACTCTTGAAGCTCCAAAGCTATCTCTAGAAAAATACTCGGTTCAGACCCAAACATTTAAGAAAAATAACATCCGGATCAGTCTGGCAAAACTAGCATGAGAAACTAAAATCATAAAGAATTTTATTACATCTTAAAAAACCATTTAAAATAAAAGGTATCTCGCAAGACCACGCTGCACATAAACACAGACGAGTTTTTATCTTACATAACCAAACCATTTTATAGAAAAATGAAGTGATATTATAATAATGTCTAGGGTTTAAAATAAATTTTGAATATAGCTGGAATTATGAATATAGATGGAATGCTTGCATCTCACGTTCCAACATATTTAGGAATAACTATGTTCGTACGGTGCTTATTGGAGAATAGATTCTATCAATGATAAGGCTAAGGTATCACATATCACAGTACATCTCTAGATAAAATGTATCGAGGTCCTCGCATGGTCCCTCTACATGGCAAGACTGGCCTATCCCTTACTGGATAGTGTGGAATATTTCATCACCCTGGTTTCTTTGCAACCTTATCCCGAGAGCTCTCATGCACAACCAAATCATAAATAATAATCTAGAAGGGTGATGATAATACCCTACTAGGTGCGACTTACATAGCCTTGTGGCATATTCCTTATTTTAGTCATCGGTTTACGAGGCTTGAGGCTACAATGTACCTTTTTAATTGCCATCCCACTTGGAATGCTTACGCCGCCCTTCAGGTGACAATGCAATGCCAACATTCGTCCGTACAAGTTGTTCAAGTATGAACAAACCGAAGGCACTACTTCTACTATATCCATATTTGAAATCACTCTCAGGATTATAACAAATTGTCCTTGCATTTCAACGAGCTTCTCTCAATTCCATCACCCTCTAATGTTTCCAATTTAATCACATGAGTTGGTTCGAAGTGATTTTCAAATAATTCGTACTTATCTGATCCTGGTCGCTTCGAACCAACATTCGACGGTTTCCGGTAACTCAACTGCGGTTTTTTCAAAAATAAAAAGACAATAAATAAGAGGGAGAGTTCACCTTCTAACCGTTTAAGTGGAAAGTTCTCCTTATCATTTATCTTAGAAGAACGAAACAAGATTTATACAGTATCATCGAAGATGATTGTGCCATATAATTCCCGTATTTCCCCTAAAAATTTCCAGAGTTAAAAATAGATCCAGATTTGATATTCGGTTATTTAACTATCAAATATAACAAACAATCCCAATATATATTTATTTCCATATAGGATCCACTAAGCCTCTAGAAAAATATTTAATATTTAAATACTTCAGTTATTTACCCAAAATATTTATATTTTCATATCACCAGCATAAGTATAGTCTCAAAACCATTTCCTTCTATATTTGGAAAATTTTGCCATATACTAATATGATGTATAAGTATATTCACAAAATATTTAAGAAAATATTACTTATCCCAAAATCATATTAGATGGATCAAAACCACGTCTTTTTGAAACACTATTTATTATGAAACCAAAAAAACTAATCCTACGGTGTTAAATAGAGAAGATACTTCTATACCACAAAATTAAGAAGGATTACTATTTGGATTCATAAATCTTAAATTTTTGAAATTTATCCAATCCATTTAAAAATAACCCGAAAACCCCCTTCCCAATTTCTAAATCTTTCCTGATTTATTGCATTAACAACCCTTTTTATTTTTAAAATAATTCTCTTTATAAAACACTTTATTTTTTTGATCCCTCTTTTATTTTTTTTAGTAAACTGATTTCCTTTTCAAACTCCATTTATAATTTATTAAGGACTAAACATTATTAATAAATAATTAATTTACTTTATATAATTTTTAATACAAAATTAATAAACTTAATCACTGTTAAAAAAAAGATTAATTAACTTAAACCATTATAAATAAATAATTAATAAATTTTCAAAACATCGTTATTAAAAAACTAACGAACTTAAAATATCCTTTATTAAATAATTTATCAACTTTAATTATCATTTATTAAATAATTTATTAATTTTTAAAATACCTTAAATAAAATAATTATATTTAGAACAACTTTGATAAATATAATTAAAACAACTTTTCAATTTTTAAACATCATTAATAAATAATTAGTTAACTTTAAAATAGTAAAATTAAAATATTATTAAATTGACTATTTTAATTTAGAGAATATTTTACTTCAAAATAATTTATAGTCCAAAATAAATTCAGTCCAATTCTTTTTCCAAATTTGGACAAGAGGCTCAGCGACCACACTAGTACTTAGACAAATTACCATTTTTTTCGACCCAACAATTCAGACCATATTACTGATACTTACATAAGCAGTAATTATGTAAATAAAATTCAAAATAAACAGACAATGGATAGCCTGTGATCTAGCTTAATCAACTTGATCAATAAATAATGTCCAAATTAATAATAAAGCAGAATGGAGTTTTATTTTGGTAGTTGGATGTCTATAAAAATTATTCAAATTAAATATAGCATAACGGAGTTCCATTCTTCTAAATACAAATGTCAGTGATAAAATTAAATTTACCAACGGACGTAATTTTTCACAGTCCATATTAATTTTTTTAAATAAACCACACTACCACGTATGGGCCAAATGATTTTACACATTAGTTCTATTAGTCAATACAATCCTAAGGTCGAAATTCGCGTGTCAATCGAATTTCAAATGAGTGGGCTATAGCTTGATAAAGTTCCCACCCATATAACCATTCCGACATCTTCAACAACAAAACCTTCACTATATCAATAGCTCCAAAAGCATTCCCCTCTAAAGAAAGGAAACTGGAACCACACCTCCGTGCATGAACGTGCACTACTCATGCACATCCACGGCCACTCTCGACCTCCATCCACCACCGCGAAACCTTCTACAAACTCCAACATCCACGTGCACTTCCCATGTTCTCTCCATGACAACTCCTGTTGCCGAAATTCCTATTTGACCATTCTTACCCAGGTTGAAAAACACAACCGACATGATCAGCCACCCACTGCCTACACCTCGACCGCCTACGAACCATGCTACCACCTCCATTTGATTGCGGCCACGCCGTCCCCTCTCTGGTCCAAATGTCGCCAAGCTCAGCACCTCCATGAGTCGTCGCGACTTCGAAGAACACACGCACCAAACCCATTACCTTAACCTTAAGATGACCTCGAACAATCACCAAAGGCTAGCGCCCCACTTGCGACTAACACCGCGCCTCCGCCTAATTCCTGGTTGCTCCAACTGCATCCGCTCGGCTCCTCATCGACGAGATCGTCGGAATTTTAATTTTATTCCAGTTTCGATCATCTCAATAATACGACCTAATCACATCCGTAAAATCACGCAAACAACTCCTAAAATCTTATTTTGTCGATACGAACGCGATGCATAGGCCATTCACCGATTCGTGATTGATGAAAATCCAACAACTTTTGACTTCTTACCGTTATGGATCTTTAAATCGATCACCCTTTGACAAAACAACCTCGAGATATTTATAAAAAAAACCATTTCACTAGTTGACGGTTTTGGCAAACTCGACACTGATTGGGGAATAATGATTTTTGAAATAAAAGAAAGATGATTTTTTTTATGTATTTGCAAAGAACAGTAAGTTAAACATAAAAGCTTGTTCTTGCACATCTATTTTCATATTTTCAAATCAAAATTTTGATCTTTTATTCTTTTTGACGTAAAAGAATATAAATATATATATATATATATATATATACACACATACATACATACATACATACATACATACATACATACATATATATATATATATATATTAAAACCAATTCCACAAGATTATAACTTGAACCCATCATCTTAATACATAAGGAAATTAATAAATAATCAAAAAAAGAGAATCTTACCTTTTATCCAACTTTCATAAAATCCAAACTAGCTTTCCTTTTAAATCAATTTTTTTTCCTTTCCTTAAATATTCTTGAGTGAACAATTCAAAAATACGAACTTGAAAATTAAATGAACTAAGAACGAAAATAAGCAGATGGAAATGTATATGTTAATATATAAGGATATTTTCCAAAATTTTAAAATAAGATAAATTCAAGTTGAAAATGCTGTTTTCCCTTTGGATCATTTCTTAACCATCAAAGTACATAGCCTGTAAGTATGCATTGGGTAGTGTATGTTTAAGTCCTTTTGTTCATTTACATAATAGGAATCTAGGTGTCATTTCAAGTTTAAAATTTAAATGTGTTTACTTTTACCACTTTTATTTATTTATCCTTTCAAAATGAAATGTTCCACTTTTAAAAATGTAAGTATTGTTTTCTAAAACACATACAAGGGAATTACAATATTTTACATTTTTCCGTTCGATAGAAAGCTTAAAATCCGAAAAGCAAGTTTCGGTAACATTTTCAATTTTCCATCGAACTATTTATTTATGTAAACAAAATTCAAAAATCAATTATCTAATAATAGTTATAAATTTAAAAAGGGTTTTTTATTTATTAAAACCATTAATTGAATATTTAAATAAAATTAAATATTTCACAAATTAAAGTGATAAAATGTCGGTTCATTACAACTACATTCAAAACTAGCGGTGCCATAGGTTTCCTAACCTAAGCCGCCCGTATGTAAAGTAATGATACTAATAAAACAATGGACTTGCTACACACACCATATCTACCACTTTCACGCACTTTTCTCCACACCTCTCTAATTACTCCTCACGCACACCTTCACACCTATCTAATTAATATTTTCTTAATCCGCGCTTTGTCTTCCCAAAAAAGCCCCAATTACATTTTTTTGCACACCCATTCTGTTCCCAAAAAGCGGCATCATCTTTCTTTTTCTCCTTGGAACTCGATCGACAAACTATTATTACCCCTAAAAAAGATAAATAAATCAAAGTGGATGGTAATTGGTGGATTGGGAGTAGCTCAACGCATGACTAAGTATTATGGATTCTTTTGTTTACTTGAATTTTGTTGCCCTGGTTATTTTAGAACTCAGTGTAATTTATTGTGTAAATGTAGGATAGGTTCTTTTGTTCACTTGAATTTGGTTGAATTATTTTTAAATTTTGTGTTTTTTCTACAAACAAACAAGTGTTAAATTTTAAACAGTTGTTAATCTGCACTAGTTAATTGCAAATTTTGTTTAATTTTTTATAAATTACTATTGTTAAAATTTAGCAAAATTTTAATCTGTAAAGCTATTTTTTTGTAGTGAATTACACTGATTATCCTTTTTTTTGTTAAATTGATGATGTATGTAACAAACTTTAACAAAAGTTTTAACTGAATAAATGTAAAGGTAATATTTTTAAATGTCAAGCTAATATTTTTAACTTAACAAAAGCAACTATCAAGCTAATAGTTTTGACTAAATAAGTGTAAAAGTTTTAACTGTCAAGCTAGTATTTTTAACTGAATAAATGTAAATGTAGTATTATTAACAGTAAATTACGCTAATTAATATTTTTAACCACTATTTTGTTTACAAGCAACTAATGTAATTTACGGTGAATTTACAGTGTACTTTTGTTAATCCCTTTTCTGAATGGCGATCCAACTGCTTAAGAAAAGGTGGTGACTTAACGACCTAACATAACAACGGGTTAACTACCCCGAAAACCCCAAGCGACTTAACTGTTCACAGCTCCAAGCGACTTACGACCCATAGCATCTAGCGAGCTAACATTGCAATGAGTTAACGACTCAACCTCCTAGCGGCTTTCAACGAGTTAAATGACCTAAACAGATCAACGACATAGCGACTCAAACATGACAGTGAGTTGAATACTACAGCGACTCAATGAGGTAGCGACCTAGCGATCTAGCGGTTATGAGCCCACTGCTGCACCTAAATAAGCCGCGTCTCCTTATGTCGTTTGTATATAGGTCGCTCCAACCTATATTAGGTCGCTGCTTCTCCCAAGTCTATCTTAAGTCGCTCCGCTTGATGCATATATCGCCTTCCATTTCCCATAGGTCGCTGCGACCTACCAGCCAACGCAAATGGCCAAATAGACCCACAATAAGCCGTAACCCGTACCCATTAGGTCGCCCGCTACCTAACTCAACTCCTAAGCTGCCCACGGCCTACACCACACGACCTAACTCCGAAACTCCCCTATAAATACCCTGCCTACTCCACATTGGGGGAGGGAGGATTTTCTAGAACGCCAAGACTTTTCTATTTTCACGACTTCTACAACACTTCAAATGCCAAAGACACTTTAAAGAACCTTGGGACAAGATCAAGTTCATTGAACATGAATTCAAAGAGTTTTCCTGCATCAAATTTCTAACTACTTTCCTTAATGGTATTGCGATTGAAGAATGATTGTAAAACTTGTAATCAAATCAATAATATAAGAGATTAAGTGGACGTAGGCTTGACTTTGAGCCGAACCACTATAAAAATTGTTGTCTCTTTACTATTTTCTGTTATTTTCTGCTTGCTTTTAGTTCCCGTACCAGCTGGTGGTGCTTTCGCTATATCACAACTCACACTGGGGTGTTAGCGTATATTTTTAGCGTAAACATTTTTGGTGCTTTCATTGAGAGGGTTGAACTCAGGGGTGCTCTCATCATTGCTTCACAAAGATTTGTTGAAAGACTCTCCCTAAGAACCAGAAGTCTATCCGAAATTATGGCTCCTGGAAGAAAAAGTAGATCTACTAGATCTGGAGGTGCTTATGACAACACTGCCACTTCTCCCGCGTCAGATCAAGTGGCTCCTAGTGTTGGAATCACAAGGTCGGAATTGGATACTGTAGTGTGTGGGTTGTATCAACAAATGGAAGCCCGGAACACTTTGATGTTGAACAGGATGAATGCTTTGCTTGGAGTTAACCAGCAACCAGAAAATAATGAAGGAACCTTTGATGAGGATGTTCATGATTCCCAAGGGAAAAGTATTCCTCAGAGGGCAACTGGCACCGCTGAAAGGACACCTCCCCAAGCTGAAGGTTCAAGGCCGCAGCCAACTCTTCGTGAACGTTTGTCCAGGCAAACATTCGAAAAAGTAGCTGACGTCTGTCCCGTAGGGCCTCTAAACGATGAGGAGTACCTCTCGGGAATGATTCGACAAATTATGAAGGAGAGCATGTGAAGGGAGAAAGATGAAAGTGACTGGGGGTTTGCTCCAAGCAAGACTCCTTTTACTGAAAGAATTCTGAAGGCTGAATTTCCAAAGAAGTTTGTTCCCCCCACTATTCCAGCTTATCGGGGGACAAGCGATCCTAACCAGTTCTTATACAAGTATGACTGGCATATGACAGGTGCCATAGCAACAGACGAGATCAAGTGCAAATACTTTCCTGTATACTTGGAGGGAGTGGCCCTGCTTTGGTTCACGGAGCTGCCAGTTCGATCCGTGGATCTTACATGCTTCAAAGGCCAAAGACATAATGTCACTATCCAGCCTCGACCAAAGCCCCGGAGAGTCTATCAAATCTTTTTTAAAGCGCTTTAATATAGCCTGGGCCGAAGTTGATAATGTAGAGCCTCGGATGATTCTGACTTACTTGATGTGAGCTATTGACAAATCAAGTGAATTTGGAAAATGGCTAAAGATGTAAGAGCCAAATTCACTTGAGAAGTTCTACAAGAAGGCCGATGAATTTATGCGCTTAGAAAGCCTTCCTGTGCCAGCAAAAGTAGTCGTGACTGAAGTTGAGAATAACAATGTTGCTTCTAACAGAAGGAATCTGGTGGCCAGAAGAGGGAGAATGACGGTGGAAAAAAGCAGAAAGATGTGAAGAAAACTCGCCTGAGAATATCTTTTTCACAACCAAGGATGCTGTTGAATACCCCAAACCACCTGAGATGAAGCCTGGGAAAAATGTAGTGCATAATGGGAGATTCTGTCGGTTCCATAATCAACCTGGCCATGACACTAATGAATGTCGCCATTTAAAGAATTTGATTGAAGAGCTGTTGAGACAGAATAAACTACAACAATATGTGAAGAGAAACAGAAGTGACCCAACCTAATCTACTCATGGGCAACAAGTTCCTGCTCATTTATCCGGCTCAGGTGAGAGGACTGCAGCGCAGAAATCTGAGAGGCCTGTCATTAATGTTATCACATGGGGTCCTCACCCAACGGGCAGAAGTTGGGGTGAGATGGAGAGATATGCTCACGCTTTGAGATATTCCCCGGCGGAAGAAAATGTTTTTGTCTTGGAAGATGTTGCACCTTTAAAACAGCAAAGAACTTTTAACGATGGCATCATATTCCGGGCTAAAGACTCTGTCGGTGTTGAGGCTCCCACCATGGATCCCTTGGTGATATCTGCAGGCATCGGACCAGCCATTGTAAGAAGGGTGCATGTTGACTGTGGCGCTTCTTGCAATGTCTTCTTCAGAAAGACATTTGATCAGATGAAAATTCCCATGCTGATGTCCAAGCTTCCTCACAGAAAATTATTGGGTTCACTGGAGAACCAAAACAGCCTATAGGGACTATTGACTTATTTGTAGAGCTTGGAGAAGGGGAAAAGAAGGTGATCCAAAAACAAACTTTTGTGATTGTTGATGAATTCTCCGCTTACAATGCCTTCTTTGGTCGACCGACTCTTGCCGCATTCAAGGCCATTCTCGCCCCATGGTGCCTGACTATGAAGTTTCCCACTGATAATGGCGTCGGTGTTGTGAAGGGGGACCAAAATGCCGGGCGAGAATGCTATCTCATAGAGTTACGGGAGGCAAAGAAGAGAGAAATGGGTAAGGGTGCAGCAGCTCCGCTCCGCATCAAAGAGCCCACCTTGTAGCAATTACGGGGTGGACCCTGCACTGGTGAGCATAGTGGTGCACGAATAGAGATTGATCCCAGAAAAACCAGTGCAGGGGAGTGTAGAGTGGTGCCGGTGGAAGTGACGGTGCCAATACCTGTTGACCTGAATGATCCAAACAAGGTGCTGAATGTGGGTTTACAACTCGGTGTGACAGTTCAGAATATGTTGATATCATTCTTGAAAGCAAACCTGGATGTATTCGCTTGGAGTCATGCCGACATATGTGGAATATCTCCAGAAATCGCAGTGCATGCTTTGAATATTGATCCAAAATTCACACCCGTAAAGCAGAAAAGAAGAACCCAGGGTCCTGAAAGGTCGACAACATTAAAAGAAGAAGTAGATCGGCTCATGGAAAATGGCTTCATCAGAGAATCCACTTATCCAAATTGGGTTTCTAATCCGGTGTTGGTTAAAAAAGCAAATGGAAAGTGGAGAGTATGCATCGACTTTTCAGACTTGAACAAAGCATTCCCCAAGGACTGTTTCCCGTTACCCAGGATTGATCAGTTGGTGGATGAACAGCCGGGTATGAATTATTGTCTTTTATGGATGCTTACTCAGGATATAATCAAATCATTATGCATGACCCAGATCAGGAGGACACGAGCTTCATCACTGATGTTGGTCTTTACTGCTATAAAGTCATGCCCTTCGGACTAAAGAACGTTGGGGCAACTTATCAAAGACTTGTTAATGCCATGTTCAAACCCCAGATTGGCGAGACTATGGAAGTATATGTTGATGATATGTTAGTGAAATCGAAGAAGGCAGTAGACCACATGGATCATTTGGCAGAAATGTTCACGATCCTCCAAAAGTATGGGATGAAGCTAAAACCTCTGAAATGTTCATTCTGGGTAGAGTCCGGAAAATTCTTGGGTTTCATTGTGAGTGCTAGGGGCATCGAAGCTAATCCTGCTCAGATTACTACTTTAAGAGAAGTCAAAGCCCCTAGGACAAAGAAGGAATTGCAAAGCCTCAACGGGAAAGTTGCTGCTTTGAGTCGGTTTATTTCCAAGGCCACTGATAAATGCATTCCCTTCTTTGACGCTCTGAAGAAAGGAAAGAAAAACTTTGAATGGACTCCTGAATGTCAGAAAGCTTTTGATGAACTGATTCGTCGCATGGAAACGCCTCCATTACTTTCTAAGCCCAGCAATGGTGAAGATCTTTTCATATATTTAGTGGTTTCATCTCATGCTCTCAGTGCAGCATTGGTATAGGAAGACGCAAAAGTTCAGCGCCCGGTTTATTACATCAGCAAAAGATTCACTGGGGCACAGGTGAATTATTCAAAGCTGTAAAAACTCGCCTATTGTCTGTTGATTGCGTCCAGAAAGTTGAGGCCATATTTCTAAGCTCATCCTATTAAAGTCCTCACCGATCAACCTCTAAAGCAAGTCCTATTTCGCCCTGAAACTTCGGGTCGTCTTTTGAAGTGGAATATTGAACTCAGCCAATACGATATCACCTACCATGCCCGAAGAGCAATCAATGGACAAGCTTTAGCAGATTTCATTGCAAAATACACAGATAAAGGTGACAGTGAGGAAGAGGTGACTGATGGCATCCCGATCCGATGGAAATTATATGTTGATGGTGCAAGAAATGACTATTGTTCCGGAGCTGGGGTTGTGCTTGAAACCCCCGAAGGGCGGTCATTGTGCTATGCATTGAGATTAGAATTTCCTTTGGCAAATAATGAAGCAGAATATGAAGCTCTTGTTGCCGGCTTGAAGATTGCTAAAGAACTAAACATCAAAGTATTGCAGATCTTCAATGATTCCCAGCTTATTGTATGCCAAGTCAAGAAAGAGTTTCAGACTAAAGGAGGAAATCTGCCAGCTTACTTGTCAAAGGCCTGGGAGCTTCTCGATGATTTTGATCATTATACAATAAGCCATATAACCCGGGAAGAGAACATGAAGGCAGATTCTCTCGCAAAATATTCAAGCTCTGGCGAAGCTCAATTATTGGGATTGGACCCTGTGGAAGTCCTGTCAGCTCCAAGTACTGATGAGATGGATATTGACCAAGGAATATCTACTCAACGTCTCTCTGCCAGAAAACTCAAAAGAGCGCCAGAAGCTGTTAAGAAAAGCCCCGAGATATGTAATTCAAGACGGCCGGTTGTACATATGAGGATTCTCGATGCCATTACTCTGATGTGTAATCAAGGAATATGCTAAGACAATTTTAGCTGAGGTGCATGGAGGAGAGTGTGGGGATCATTCAGGTGGCCAAACTCTAGCAAAAAAAATTCTCCACTATGGGTATTTTTGGCCAGATATTAATCGAGACGCTGTTAGCTACTCCCGAAAGTGTGACAGATGCCATAGATTTGCAAAAATCCCAAGAGCACCTTCCACCGAGCTAACACAGATGGTCAGTCCATGGCCATTGACCATTTTGGGGGATAGATCTCATTGGGCCTTTGCCGATTTCCAAGGACGGAATCAAATATACTATTGTTGCTGTTGATTATTTCACTAAATGGGCTGAATCTGAACCATTGGCTACTATTACTTCTAAAAAGATGATAAACTTTGTGACTAAAAATATCATTTACAGGTATGGTGTGCCTCAGAAGATAATCACAGAGAATGGTACCCAATTCGAAAGCGAAGAATTGCAGGACTTTTGTAGGCGATTCAAGATCCAAAAAAGCTTCTCAGCAGTGGCTCATCCGCAGGCAAACAGGCAAGTGGAAGCAGTGAACAAAATTATCAAATCAACCATCAAAAAACAGCTGGAAAAAGAAAAAGGTGGTTGGGTAGATAAGCTGCTACTAGCACTTTGGGCATACAGAACTACCCACAAGACTACGACTGGGCACACTCCTTTCTCATTAGCATATGGATCAGAAGCAATGATTCCAGTGGAAATAGAGGTCCCCTCACACAGGAGAATTCATTTCAACCAAGCTGAAAATGAAAAACTGCAACTTGAAGCACTTGACTTGCTTGATGAAAGAAGGAAAGAGGCTAAGCTCAGAGTTGCAGCCCATCAGCAAAGGATAGCCAGGCACTTCAATTCTAAAGTTCGCCAACGCAGCTATGAAATTGGGGATCTAGTCTTGAAAAGGGCCATGACAGCAACAGGAGTATTTGGGCCAAACTGGGAAGGGCCATACATCATAGGCAAAAAACTTCTTGATGGAACCTTCAAGCTCATAATTGTCGAAGGAGATCCAATTTTGAGAGCCTGGAACAACAATCACTTGCGTCCATATTTTACTTAGAAGCTATGCTTAAATTTGTAAAATGATTGTGGATGTATCATTCTTGTATTGTAAGCCATTGAAAAATCAGTGTGAATCAGTAATAAGAACTATAAAGTGGATGTAGACCCAGTTCTTGGCCGAACCACAATAAATCTTGTGCTCTCTACTACTATAAAATGCCTATCTCATTTCGATATGCAAATATCTTAAATATATTGCTAAAATGTCGATTTAATATTGCTGGCTGTCAAAGCAAAGCTTACATATTCAACACATCACAAGGCCAAGCGATTCCTACAAATCACTCAACAAACAAATGTCAAGCCACAAAAGTTCCAGATTCAATTCCTACATAAGAAGTGCTTCTCACAAACGGTTGGTGATTCCACCGAAGGGGCACCTTCCTAATGTGGAGGTTCCAGGCCCTTGCTAACTGATTGCGATCGTTTGTGCAAACGGACATCCGGTTAAGTAGCTTGCGCCTTCCCCATGGATTCACTTAACAATGAAATAAAATTCT
This sequence comes from Allium cepa, assembly GCA_030765085.1. NCBI lineage: Eukaryota > Viridiplantae > Streptophyta > Magnoliopsida > Asparagales > Amaryllidaceae > Allium > Allium cepa. Next base: position 789,976,080 of record CM060945.1, on the reverse strand, counting down.
CTGAAAAAAACAAACAACTTGCAAAAGAAAGGAACATGTACTTGGAAATGATGATGAGGAATCGCTGAGGGGCAGATGGTGAAAAGGCATGGGCAAGCAGACAAAAAACAGCCAAAATGGAATCTTGTCTCTCAAACAAAAGGTTGGTGGGACCACCGAAGGGGCACCTTCCCAAAGTGAAGGTTCCAGGCCCTCGCTAGTTAATTGTGATCGTTTGTGCAAACAAACATCCAGTTAGGTAGCTTGCGTCTGCTCCGTGGATCCACTTAACTGTGAGATGCGACCCTCCTGGCAAACGAAACAAAAAAGCCCTCTTCGGAGGCACACTTCTACTCTCAAGGGAAGATCAATTTCTCCATAATGAGAACATTCTTCCCCAAAAAAGTTGAAGTTCCAAAGAAAGCCCTCCAACGAGGCACGCCGAAAAATGGAATCTTGTCTCTCAACAAAAAGGTTGGTGGGACCACCGAAGGGGCACCTTCCCAAAGTGAAGGTTCCAGGCCCTTGCTAGTTAATTGTGATCATTTGTGCAAACAAACATCCAGTTAGGTAGCTTGCGTCTGCTCCGTGGATCCACTTAACTGTAAGATGCAACCTTCCTGGCAAACGAAACAAAAAAGCCCTCTTCGGAGGCACACTTCTACTCTCAAGGGAAGATCAATTTCTCCATAATGAGAATATTCTTCCCCAAAAAAGTTGAAGTGCCAATCAAAGCGCTCTTCGGAGGCACACTTCTACTCTCAAGGGAAGATCAATTTCTCCATAATGAGAACATTCTTCCCCAAAAAAGTTGAAGTGCCAAAGAAAGCCCTCCAACGAGGCACACCGAAAAATGAAATGTTTTTCTCAAACAAAAAGGTTGGTGGAACCACCGAAGGGGCACCTTTCCAAAATGAAGGCACCAGGCCCTTGCTAACAAATTGTGATCGTCCGTATAAACGAACATCCAATTAGGTAGCTTGCGTCCACCCCGTGGATCCATTTAACCGCGAGAAGTAACTTTCAGGCAAACAAAAAAGCCCTCTTCGGAGGCACACTTCTACTCTCAAGGGAAGATCAATTTCTCCATAATGAGAACATTCTTCCCCAAAAAAGTTGAAGTGCCAAATAAATCCCTCTAACGAGGCACACCCAAAAATGAAATGTTATCTCTTGAAAAAGTCGTTGGTGGAACCACCGAAGGGGCACCTTCTCAAGGTTCTAGGCCGCAGCTAACTGCTCGCGATCGTTTCTGCAAACAAATATCCGATAAAGCAGCTGACGCCAGTCCCGTGGGCCCACTTAGCGATGAGTATAACTTTCTGGCAAACAAATCAAAGCCTTCTTCGGAGGCCCTCTTACCGCGTAGGGGAATCCACTTCTCAAAAATAAAAGTGACCATCTCTGAAAGTTGAAGTGTAAAAAAATTTTCTAAAAAAAAAAAGAAAACTTCTCCAATAGAAGGCACACTCTACTAGAGCAGAATAATATTTCCTCAAAATGGAAGAATTATTCTCCAGAGTAAGAGTACAAGTCTTCTCAAAATGGAGAAGATTGCAATAAACCGTGGTATGGGGGCAATATAATATAGCTACATTAATGAAAACAACGCTCAAGCAACATACCACGAGCTCATTGCAATATCATACAAAGAAAATAGAGAAACTTGTGTGAAAATAAGGAATAAATGCATTTACAAATACAGACAAAAGATTGTACAAGTAAAAAGAGTCATTCTATTCCATACTATAAAAGATTTGTATACATGTGCAGGTTTCAAAAAGCGGGGGCCGGTACTCTCACAATCTCCGGTCGATACAAGTCTTTAGATACAAGCAAAAAGCAAAAAAGCAGAACAGGAAGGATAAAACCAGACCCATTACTTCTTCTTCCCACCGCCTTTGGAGCCCTCGCCTGGCCTAATGGTTAACTTCTTGAGTCGGCCTGAACGAGTCGGGGAAAAAGAAGAAAGAGGTGCAATTGGGTCCTCTTCCGCTTTCTCATCGTTTGAAGAAGTGCCCTTCTTTTTCTTCGAAATTCCACGCTTTCCCCTCTTTTTTGAAGAAGATTTGCTGCCGGAGTGATAAGATCAATCAGCTTTGTATCATCGGCAGTATATTTCTCCGGGGTCCTCTCACTCTCCTCAAGTTCTTCGGCTTTTTGCTCTTGTGAAGCGGTCGGGTCATCTAAGCCTTGAAGAGCTTCTATTTTTTCTTCTTGCGACCCCGGTTGAGAAGCAGAAGAAGAAGTAACTTGAAGAGGTGGAGGGGCAATAGCTGGAGGAGGCGAAGCCTGTACAACACTTGTTGTTTTCACTACAGAAAAAGAAGAGTTAAACATCAGTATTTCTCGCAAAGAGAGGAGATAGTGGCACATCGAGGTTTAAGTAATAAGCAAGAAGTTCATCGAGCTTATGTGAAGCAAACGAGTAGTCCACTTGAGCTGGATCGGTGTTGAAGTTACCTGGAGAGATTGGCTTTATCATGTCAATTTCAAAATCTTGGGCTTCGGTGTCTTTTTGGGCCTCGTCTTCGGCATGAGCAGTTGTAGTTTTGGTTTCGTCTTTGGCAGGAGGCGGAGGGTGGGAACTGGAGCCAATAATATCGATGTCAACCGAAGCCGAAGGACGAGTTGGGTCGGCCAAAGGTGCCTTCCCTAGATGCTCTCCTTCCGCCGCTTCGGCTCGTTCCTTGGCAAGTTGTTCTTTCCCTCTAGAAAGGGTGGCACGACCCTCATCGTCCAAAAAATAAGCCTCAAGATCCTCCTCAGCGTAGCCATCGTCTCTAAGCATTTCAACTGCTGCCTCCCACACTTCAACCAGGGCAACCTCATATTTTGGGCACAAAAATGAAAGACTGCCACGCCCTAAGACGCTGTGAACATAAAACTCGAATAGAGTGGAGCTGACGTTGGCCTTAGTCGCCTCATGTGATTGTTCAGTTGCTGCTTTTCCAGCGATGGCCTCGTCACGCTCCTTTTTAGCCTTAGAAAGCCGGGCCTTTAACATTGCAATCTCCAAATCTTGAGAGTTAGTCTTTTCCCACAGCTGGGCAACATCATTGCGGTAGATTTCCACGATTTTCTGCTCCGCCTCAAGTTTAGCCTCAGCATCTCGTTGAGTAGCGTGGGCGTCTTTTACTTTCTTTTGAAGAACCTCTTCCTTTTGAGTATAAGAGGTGGAAGGGGTGGCAAGATCATCTTTAAGCTTCTTGATTTCAGCCTCAAGTTTCTCGTTATAGGCGGTGATGCTCTTCATCTCCGTATCATGCTGATCAAGAACTTTTTGCCACTCAGACTTATCGCTTTCCATGGTCAGCATAGCCTCGAGATTTAAACGATTTACTCTTTGAAGCTCATCAACTAGTTTTTGCCAACCGAACATTCTTTCAATATCAAGCTTGACAGCGTCGAGATTTCTCAACGTGACCTGTTTATCATTTGGAACCAAGTCTAGATCAAAACGCACTCCTTTCAAACACCAATGCAGAAATCGGCTTTGGAGTGCAGGCGGGGGCTTCTCAACTTGATAAGGAGGCCTATTAATGATTGCTTGAATTTCAGCTCTTTCAAGGGCAGGAGAGCTAGAAGGGATGTCTAGAGAGATAGAAGCAGCGGAACTTTAGAAATTTCAGATGTAGAATTTTCGCTAAGCTTGGCTTGCTTGCTCGAATCTTCAGCTACATGACTCTTCCCCTTATCGTCATGAGACTTTCTCTTATGGGGGTCACCATCCCTCTGGTAAGAGTCATGTCAGTCGTCTCTTCTTCCATAACGCCCCTCATAAGCCTGCCTCTCGCGAGCTTTCCTAGCTGCTCTTTCCTCATCAGTCTCCCTATAGGCAGGAAGATAGCGCATGGGGTCATAAGAATCACGCCTCGTATAGCGTTGAAAGTCATCGTAATATGAGCTGCTGCGTCCCATGGGAGAACCTGAAAGTGAAGAAGAGATAAAATTTAGAAATATTCAAAATAAAGAAGCTAAGTGCGCATAATTGCCAAAAATCCTAAGTGTGTGTGGCGTGTGAACTACGCGCGTCAAGCTATAAACCACTCTTCGGCTTAGGAGTGATGTCGGCTTTTGCAGCAGGAGTTAACTCTTGGGTTGATGGAATTGATTGCAAAACGGATGTCGCTTCGATTGCTGGAGAAACAAGCTTAGAAGTGGTGGTGTCATCTTTAAAGAGCTCGTGGGAAGTCACCATAAGATCGCTCAGTCCTCCAAAGATATCATCACCATCGTGCCCAACGGAATGGGTCATATCAGCATTGCCCTCTTCAGCACGCTTTACACTCTTCGTAACAGAACTTTCTTTCTTAGCTCCCTCATCAGCTTCTCTAGTAGTCTTCCCAGAATGTTGAGGAAATTCCTCTTCTTCAATAACTGGTGGAAGTTTAGATTTGCCAGATAATCACACACCGTCAACGGAATTGGAGCATTTCACTAATGAAGCCTCTACAATAGGTTCCTTCAGTGCGAATTCCTTTGCGGAGGCTGGGGCATCTGACGCTCCTGCTTGAGAACTGGGGGCATTACGGGACTGAATGGATCGAGAAGAGTGCAAGAGTCCGAATCGATGCAAAAATTCGTCCTTCAGTAGAAACTTAATACTTCTCTCATCGATAGCTACGGTACTCAATCTTTCGAAAGTCGATTTGTGACTAGAATCTTTAGAGGGAGGAGGAAGTGCTGCAAAAGTAAAGAATGAAGTTAGCACTTGACGACTCGAATTTTGAAAGGCTCAGAAATGAAGTGAACGGAGATAGGTAGTCTTACTTCCTACTCTCCAGATACCCAAGAACCCTGGGGAGCAACGGACAAAGAAGAACTGGTTTAAAAACCCGTGAGCGCTCTCGGGCAGATCCGTAATCAGCTTGCGGTTTCTTGCACCCCTTACAAGAGTAAAGGAAGGGTGATCTTTGTTCCTCCCGAATGAACACAAATAGCAGATCTCCTTGAAGCTTGGGAGGCGGTTAAGCGTCCTCCTAAATAGTACGCACAACCCCATCAAAATGACATAGCTATTAGGGTGCAACTGGAATGGATAAATAGTTAGTCGAAGGAGGAGTGTTCTAAGAAAATCGTTGAAAGGGGAATAGCTCCATTCAGACACATTTGACGATTGACCGCAATGAAGCCAGGAGGCGGCCTATCGGCAGTGTCATTTACCCCAGGAAGCAGAGCATCCGCTTCAGCAATGCCGAATTGAATACATAGCTGGCTGAAAGCCCATTGGTTCAATGTAGTTGAAACTCTTTCCGGAGGATTCTCCAAAGGTTAGCCACTGGGAAAACCTCATCGGCCCGCTCTACTATCTCTTCTCGCACTAGTTGAGAAGCCATTCTACACAAGGAACTGAATATTCAAATATGAAGGTGCACATTTCCTAAAAGCTTGTGAAGTGTTGTGCAAAGCTACTGAAATAACAAGTAAATAAAGCAAAACTTGAAATAATACTGGTTGGCGCACGTCAATTCAGGAAGATTCAAGGCTTGTTATTGGATCAAAATTAAGTGTAGTATCAATGTAGATAATATTCAGCAATAAGCAGTTATAACTGTATGAATTTTACGTTGATGCTTCATTTAAGTCAGTTGATTCACAGCATTTCATTTTTAATTAGATTCATATTATTTTACTTAAGTAAAATATTATTTCTTTGACCTAATCCATCACTCGATGTGGGCAGTTGATGATGAGTATATTCGTCCTAGTTTTCTGCATTATAATAACAGGTTATTAACAATCAAATGTTGGTGCAATCTGTTTAGAGGCAGTTGAAAGTTCAAGCAAGCAGTTCAAGTTAAAGGTCCAGTCACATTTTACGAATTAAGCAGTGCGATACTTTATCTTGTTCAACTTATGCTGTTCGTATTGTCCAAAGCCATGGAATGACAAGGCATGTGCATGGTATAAGGTCACGGGTTTAGGCTATAAGGCTTTAAGTCACAACGAAGCAAATGTGCTTAAGTCTTAGCTCATCCAAGTACAAGAGCGACCTAAAGGTTATGCCATAAAAAGTTAACTCGCCCAAATTATGATGCGACCCAAAGATGGGCCGTTAAAGGAGTTATCTCATCTGAAGCAGTATACTATATATCCTAAGTCGTTTGAGTTCTTAAGTTATTCCAGTGAGCTCTAACGACCTAAGTTAAGTTGCAGGATGACTATGTCGCTCAAAAAGTTATTCATGTGCCCTGTTCCAACGACTTAGCTTAAGTCGCAAGCTCTCTAAGCCGTTCAGACTCCCTTAAGTCGCCAAAGCTCATATGTCGCTCAGGCTTCCTAAATCATCAAGACTCTTAGGTCGTTCAACTCTGTAAGTCGCTCTACATGATTAATTCGCCTCATGCCCTAAGTCACCCTAAGGGTATCGTAGAAATGCCAAGCTCTCTTCAATAAAAACCTAAGTCCTGCTCTCCACTCACACATTGCCACGTGTTCATCCCCTTTACTTCACCAGAAACGCCACAACATAACCCGAAATCCGTTAACCCAAAACCTCCTCGTTTCCTCCAAACTTCCAAAACCCATGATCAACTCCAAAAACTCCACATTCACCCAATAACTTCATGGAACCCTAAGTCGATTCATTTTTCGGGAATAACGCAATTACCAACATTCGATGATGATCGAAAGGTGAGTCGGGGTATAATCTTTCAACATGGTAACAAAAATTGCGTGAAATTGGTTATGGGAAAATCAATGGTGAACACTATGGTCAGATGATCGGATTTACGTAGATTTGCTGTTGGAAATGATAATCGAAGATACGAGGAAGGGAATTTCGCTTTAGCTCTTGAGCTTGAATACAACAATGGAGTCAAGATGATAAACAGTAAAGTGAAGAGGGTGAAATGGCTTAGCGGCTTATATAGAAGAAAAAGGGGAAGATGAATAGGTACGCGAGTTAGCAAGATCCTTGGGTCGCCCACGACTTAGCAAGGTTAAATCGAAGCACACGACCTATAACCTAGGCATGTACTTCGAGGGGAAAGTGTTAATCCCTTTTATGAATGGCGACCCAACTGCTTAAGAAAAGCTGGCGACTTAACGACCTAACATAACAACGGGTTAACTACCCCGAAACCCCAAGCGACTTAACCGTTCACAGCTTCAAGTGACTTACGACCCATAGCATCTGGCGAGCTAACATTGCAATGAGTTAACGACTCAACCCCTCAACGGCTTTCAACGAGTTAAGCGATCTAAACAGATCAACGACATAGCGACTCAAACACGACAGTGAGTTGAATACCACGGCGACTCAATAAGGTAGCGAGCTAGCGACCTAGCGGGTTATGAGCCCACAGCTGCACCTAAGTAAGCCGCGTCTCCTTATGCAGTTTGTATATAGGTCGCTCCAACCTATATTAGGTCGCTGCTTCTCCCAAGTCTATCTTAAGTCGCTCCGCTTGATGCCCCAGCGTATAGATCGCCTTCCATTCCCCATAGGTCGCTGCGACCTACCGGCCAACGCAAATGGCCAAATACACCCACTATAAGCCGTAACCCGTACCCATTAGGTCGCCCGCGACCTAATTCAACTCCTAACCCACCCACGGCCTACACCACACGACCAAACTCCAAAACCCCCTATAAATACCCCACCTACTCCACATTGGGGGAGGGAGGATTTTCTGGAACGTCAAGACTTTGCTGTTTTCACGACTTCTACAACACTTCAAATGCCAAAGACACTTCAAAGAACCTTGGAAAAAGATCAAGTTTATTGAACATGAATTCAAAGAGCTTTCCTGCATCAAAGTTCTAACTACTTGCCTTAATGGTGTTGCGATTGAAGAATGATTGTAAAACTTGTAATTAAATCAATAATAGAAGAGATTAAGTGGACGCAGGCTTGACTTTGAGCCGAACCACTATAAAAATTGTTCTCTTCACTATTTTCTGCTTGCTTTTAATTCCCGTACCAACGAGTGGTGCTTTCGCTATATCACAACTCACACTAGGGTGTTAGCATACATTTTTAGCGTTAACAACTTTTTAACAACCGAACATACTAGGTTGGTACTCAAATAAACAAATACTATTAATCAGAGTAGTTTACAGTGAATTTCTGTACTATTTTGTTAAATTATCTATACTATAGTGTTGTGTAGTAATCTGTTGAAATAAAACTACAAAGTTCCATGATTTTTTTGAATGAGTAATATAACATGTTTAAGTGGTTTTGAAGGTAAGTTTGAATCATATAGTCAGATAGAAATGGTTGTGTAGTATTTTGTAATAGTGTTTGGTGTTAATATTTTACTTTTTATAACCTATGGACAATATAGGTACTAAAGTAGAAACTGTTGTTTTTATATTGTATGTTCTGTGTTTCAATGTATGGTCCTGAGTTGATGATGACTATATATTAAAAACATATGATCAATCACTCAGTTTTGCAATATATATGCAGTAGAGCTGAAGTCGGTTTTTGAAACCTGTATGGAATCTATTATTCTCATTAGAGATGGAAAAATAAACCATTCGAATTTTTTATGTTAGTCGCCTAGGACAATTCTCGGTTTCATATAACTGTTTGGACACTGAAAATATAATCTATTTTGGATTATAGAGCTCTTTGTACTACATTTTTAGGCAAACAGAGAGTAATGTTCGAAGTAATATTCTATTAAGGAGACATCAACAAATCACAAGTAATTTTCATTATAGAAATATTTATATCCCACATGAACTTGTTAGACAAATCAGTAGTTAAACCTATAAGCAAATAACACCAATCATATTTTGGACTGTACATCAAAAATACAAACTAAAAGTGCTTAGAAGAAATTACAGTAAATACATTGCAGTAGTTTTTTGAAGTACTGTCAATAATTTATTTGTTTTAGTGTGACAGAGAAGGCAAAAGTTGACAAAACATCTACAAAGGAAAAATATAGAAAAGCTGAGAGCCCGCATTGAAACCAGTTTAAGTACCAAGGAGGAGATGTACGAGCTATAGGAGAATCCCAATATATAGAGGATGATGGGGAATTTGAAAGTGAAGTTATTGGTTTGTCTAAACGGTCATCTGGGCCGAATTCGAGTAATAATTCAAAAAATGTTAAAGGAGCTCAAAATAAGTGGAGGTGGAACATTGCTTGTTGGCTTTGATTGCCATATAGCAAGAAATATTAGGATATGAAACAGGTATAAAAAGTTGAACAGTGAATCGACTGTTATAAAATGAAATAATATATCATGATATAGATATGGACATATAGTCTTTGATGGTTGACAAATTATAATTGGTTCATAATACATGAGCATGGGCCACTCAGGTGCATCTCTTGTTCATGGAAATTACAAGCATGGAAATTATAAGACAAGCCACCATGGATTATGGAACAAATAAAAGCTTATATGGTGATGAATACTATTGATCATTTATATGGATGGATGGATATAACTTCAATATAAGCGTTTGTGGAGAGATGGCAATCAAAGACAAATACATTTCACATGCCATTTAAGGGGATGACCATTACACTTGATGATGTGATGCAAATACTAAGAATTCCTGCGATGGGTACTATGTTGTCGTATGAAGAAAGTGGTAGGGATATACACATAGATGACTTCTAGAGCTGTTGAAAGAACAACCCAGCATTGATGAGGATGTTGCAAAGGAAAATACAATAGGTACGTACACTATTTGGTTGGATTGGTTGAAGTAACAATGCCACGGTAAAGCTTCAGTAGACAGTGACGTGGAGGTATTCGATAAGGTTTTTCGTGCCTATTTGCTATACACTATCGGTTTTTGTTTGTTTCTTGACAAATCGGGAATGAATATGTTAGGATACTACTTGAATGCGTTGAAGGGAACTATGGACGATGTGAAGGGGAAGGCATGGGGAGCAGCGATATTAGTGTATTTATACAGACAACTTGTACTTGCTTCTTGTAACAACCTGCCTTTTTGATCTTCATATGTTGACATTAATACATCCACAATACTCACATGTCGAGCATTCAAATGCCGAAAAGACATATTCTTGGGGTGAAAGAAAGAAAAGACAGAACATAATATCACATTGTGCAAGAAATATATATATAATATTCTAATTATATTTACAAAGAAAAACTTTAATATTCCAACAACATCAGAGTCTAACATATCATCGGCCTGAACAGTTATAACAGCATGTCCTTAAAAATGCGGATAAATACAAAACAAAAAACGCAGAGGAAAAAAAGTCTTAGAGGCATCAAGCACGTCGCATATAAACCTTTCAAATTAACACACTGATTAGTCTGGTAAACCAACATGAGAAACTCAAATCACAAGGAATTGTTAATTCATATAAAACATTTCAAAATAAATGTATTTCGTAATACCATGCCGCACATAAACACGGATGGGTTTTACTTTACGATAACCAAAACATTTTTATAGAAAATTCAATGATATTATAATAATGTCTAGGGTTTATATGAATATAGCTGGAATGCTTGCATCTCACGTTTCAGCATTGTTAGGCACAACTAAGTCCGTAGAGCGCTGATCAGAGAATGGATTCCATCAATGTCAAGGCTGTTGGGGTACCACTTGTTACAATGCACCTATAGATAAAATGTACCAAGGGACTCGCGTAGACCCCTTACATGGCAAGACCGACCTACCCCTTATTGGATAATACCGAACATTTCATTACCTCGGTTGCTTTGCAACCTTTTCCCGAGAGCTCTCATGCACAACCAAATCCATAAATAATAATCTAGAAGGGTGATGACAATACCCTACTGGATGTGACCCATATAGCCTTATGGCATATCTCATGTTTTAGTCATTTCTGGTTAGTGAGGCTAGAGGCTATGTTTTTACCTTTTTTATAACAATCCCACTTGGAATGCTAACAACACCCTCCAGACAGTAATGCAATGCCACCATTCGTTCATACAAGTTGTTCAAGATAAGAAAAACTGAAGGCACTACTTTTACTACATCCATTTCGAAATCACTCTTAGGATTAGTAACAACTAGCCCTTGCACTTGAAAGAGTCCTTCTTCGATTCCATCATCTCCAAGATGTCTTTAATTCGAACGCTTGAGTTTGTTCGAAGTGGTTTACGGATAATTCATACTTATCCAATCCCGGTTTCTTTGAACCAACATTCGATACCAGTAAACTCAACTCCGGTTCTTTGGAAATATATAGACAATACATAAGAGCGGGAATCACCTCTAACCATTTAAGTGGATATATCTACTTATCATTTGTCCTAGAAGAACATAACGAGTTTATACGTATAGTAGTATCATCGAAGATAACCGTGCCACATAACTCTCGTGTTTCTTCTAGATATTTTTAGAGTTAAAAATAGGTCCAGATTTGATAGTCTGTTATTTAACTATCAATGAACAAACAATCCAAACACAGATTTAATTCCATACGGGATCCACTAAGCCTCTTTAATTAATCTTTATTGATTAAATCTCTTTAATTATATACAAAAATATTCATATACCTATCTCACCAGTATAAGCATATTCTCAAACCATTTTCTTTCTATATTTTGTAATACTTTACCATATACTTATACAATGGTATAAGAACTTACACAAGGCATTTAATAATGATTTCTTATTTTAAAATCTTTTTAAATGGATCAAAACAATGTTATTCAAAACATTTTTTATGATAAACCCAAACCACTTTGGTTTTATATACGAAAAATGTTTCCATACCACTATAATTGAGAAGGATAATTTATTACTTCCATAACTTGATATTTATAACCAATCCAATTCATATAAAATCAAAGTTCAATAAACCCTAAATCACATTTTCAAATTCCAAGATTTCTTTCTAATTTATAACATTATCAAACCATTCATAAAAATAAATCTCTTTATAAACAATTTATTAGTTTAAAAACTTTTTATTTAATAAATTAATTACCTTAAAAACCTCCCTAATAAATAATTTACTAGGTTTAAAACATCATTAGTAAACAATTAATCAATTTTAAAACACCATAATGAATAATTAATAAGCTTAATCACTATTAAATAAACTATTATTTAACATAAACCATCATTAATAAATAAATTAATAAATTTCAAAAAAATCATTATTAAATAATTAACAAACTTAAAATATCATTAATAAAATAACTAATTAACTTTAAAATAACTTAAATAAAGTAACCGATTACTTTAAGCATCATTATTAAATAATTAGTTAACTTTAAAATATTATTGTTCAAACAATACTAACTTTACCATTTAAAATTTAAAAAAATTTCATTTCAAAATATTTTAAAGTCAAATAAATTTAAATCCATTTTATTTTAGATTTCGAAAAGAGGATTATTGACCACAATGGTACATAAACAAGTTACCACTTAAGTTCAGTTCAACATTCCAAGTTATATCACTAATATTTTACATAAGCAATATATATATATATATATATATAAACTTCATAATTATCAATCAATAGATAATATATCACTTAATCCAAGTCAACTGACTTATAAATAAATATCCAAATTAATAAAATACCAGAACGAGGATTTATTCTGCTAAATAGATATCAAATATAATTTATCCAGATTAGATAGAGTAGTACGGTGTTTTATTCTACTATGTGTATGTCGGTGATAAAATATAATTGCCGACAACATAATTATTTTCTATGAATATTAAATTATTAATATTTTATATTTCAACAAATCTGTCAAATATTTGTATAAATGTGTGCTATTAGATGATACGAATCCAGTGTCGAAATCCGCGGGTTTAACGGACTTCGTGTAACGACCCATAAATTTCAATGATTTAAATTTGTTAGTTTGGCAAAGTTTTGGTAATTTAATATTGAAAGAATGAAAAATTTGTTAATTAATAAGGAGATAATAACTTAAATGAAAAGTAACAAGGTTAACCAAAGTTAATTATTAACTGTTTGAATGAAATTTCATTAAATGAAATAATGTAAAATAATATAACTTGGTTATAAGTTGAATGTAAGTAACAAATGTAAATGTTGATTTATTAATATAAATCTGCGTAATAAATGGGAATTGAATAGGATTAGTGTGATTTGAGTTGGTATAATCATTGGTGACCAATAATGAACATTCTTTAATGATAATTAATATAATAACGGAAAATGTGAAAGTATAAATTCCATAGAAACGTAATGTATGTATAAAGTAATGAATTGGTACTAGAATGGAATTCAAATCTATTGAAATAGTGGGAATAATATAATTTGTTATAAATGAAACATAGGTAAACAAATGTAAGTATTGAATTAATACATGTTAGTTATTTAGGGTGTTGAATAAAATTGGTAATCAAAATTTCAATTTAAGGCAATAATGTTAATTTTATCTATTTGGTAATAATGGATTAATTACGGGAATGAAATGTAAGAATGATAACGCAAGTTAATAAATAATTAATTAATTCAATGCAATCCCAATTGATTAGAACAACTATTTGGGTTATAATTGATTGCAAATAGGAATATTTGGTAATTAATTAATATAAGAAAAATAAATGTAAATATTTAATTAATCAATGGATTAATAATGAATAAATAGTGATTGAATAAAATCAATGTTCTGTATGTAATTGGTTGGAAATGATAACTTATATAAATATGATAAAGGGTTAGTGACAACAATTATTATAAAAGTAATCATTTATTTAGTCCATTAAATTAAGTTTGTAACCAATTGCAATGAATCCCAATTCAAGGTTATATTAATATAAATTATGGTAATAATTGGTAATAATGTATTGTGAATGGTTTATGAATGAATTGATAATTAAATGAAAGAAAATGATGTTAAGGTTATTCATATTGGACAATTTATTGAATTATAAGGAATGGAAATAAAGTTTTATCAATATATTGGAATTAAACTTATGATAATAGGATTAATTGTAATTAAATGAAATTAAATGTTTAAATATTACATAAATGGGAATTTAGATGAAATGTGAAAATATTAATATCATAGTTTTGAATCAATGTTAAATCCATCTATTTGACAATAATAAATGGAATAATCATTAATTTATTTAATTCGATGGGATTTATTACGAATTTTGTTTATAATTTCTGAATTTAATGAAACGAGGCTAACACTAAAATTTACAAATTAATCATCTATAAATTGACATTTAAATTTGTTTAGATCATTGTAAGTGATTAAGAAATTAAAAATGATGAAATTTGTCAATTATCGAATTGAAATTGAAATTTTGATTTAATTAATTTATTTTTAATTTATTTAATTAATGTAAAAATAGCCTTTTTGGTCACTGACTCGGACTTCGACGAAACCAGTTTCATCAGATCCGTAACAATGAATTATTGTAGGATTTCAAATTTCGTAGCGATCGAATTTGTCGTTTGATCGTACGGACTCGAAACACATTGAAATCAATGAAATTGAAATCAATTTGAAATAAATTGATTTTCGCATAACTTCTTCATATGATTGAATTTGGACATGAAACCTATTCCATCGCGTTTAAAATATTTTAAAACATCTATTTTGATATATGGTTTGACCCAATTTCGTTCCGGAGTCAGAGCGGGCTTTTCGGGTCATTTTATCGTTCAACGCGTATATCCAATCATCCGACCCATTCTAATTTCATTTTGTCTATAAATACCCTGTTATAAACCCTAGCCTACCTCTATTCCTCATTCCTGTATGTTTTATCAGCTCCTCTTTCCAATGGCTGTAAATCCTAATTTCCAAATATAATTCCAAATCAAATCCAAAGCCAAAATTTCAAACTCCTCAAAAAAATTCAAAAAAATTATACAGCGAAGCTCTCGAAGAGCGTAATCTTCTGATATGATTTGTTTTTCAATCGGATTCACCATTTTTCCAGAAATCGAGAAGGAACCTCAACCGTTCATTCTAGGTTTTGGACGATCCAACGGTGAATCTTTGCCCGATCGATGATCTGGAGGTGGCGATGGGAAGAGGGTGGAGAGTAGGTCACAGATCTAGGGTTCGTTTGTCGAGATGGTCAATGAAATCGCCAAATTTGGCGTTTGAACACGAGCGGCGGCGGTCGTGCTATGAGTGACCGGAATTCACGGCGTTGGCGTGGTGGGGGCGGCCAGGTGTAGGCTTTGCTGTGGAGATGCCTGATCGTGGAGGAAGTTAGCGTAGCCGCGGCGGTTGATGGTAACGTGGTGGCAGCTGGTTCGAACACGGTTCGATAGCGATGTGCAGTGAATGTGCGTGCTTGGGCTTGCTCGAAGAAAATGATGACGTGTCTCGAATCGTATTGGAATATCGGACTTTTTGACGCTGGTTTGGACGAATTCTGAGACTGCTGAAATTTTTGGTTTAAATTGGATTTAAATTCAATTTAAATTCAAAAGGTGAGTGTTTTAACCCACTCACAACTTCGAAAATTTCTTATGTGTGTTAAAATTTATTTTCGATTTGATTAGAAATTTATTTATAGCTGTTTGGTATATTTTTATCATCATTCCTGTTAAATTTAATTTATTGAATTAAATTGTTATCTAATTTATTATTGCAATAAAAACTTTTAGTTAAATTTTCGTTTAATTTATTATTGAATATAAACTGCTAGTTGGTACCTGTTGTTTATTATCCGTTATATATTGATGCTATTGATTGAATTGGATGATGATTGTGATTAATGGTTGATGATTGATATTGGATGAATGGATGTTGTATTTTATATCGTTATAAACTGCAAATTGTTATGCACTTTATTTCATTCGGGATTGCGGTTTGAAATGATATATAACCGTATTTTCATATTAAATTACGGATTGAAATGATAAATATCCGTATCACTTGACCATAGGGTAGAAAATTATATACAGACACCGGGCCTATATATATAATATTTTGAAATGAATTTCTATGGCTTTAGAAAGAAATATTGATTTTATGAGATATTGATTTGGATAATTTAAATGTTATTTTATATATATAGCTAAATTCTTGGTTTTAAGCTATGAATAAAATTGTTTAAAATAAGTTTAATAATAAAGTTTGATTTTATTAAAATGTAATATGGATAAGTATTTACTTAAATTATATTTTAATATAGAGTTTATATTGATTTTTATAAATCAAGGTTGAGGAGATAGTTTTGAAATTTACTTGAGATTTTATCTAATTAAGAATTATATTTAATAAGAATCCATTTGGAACTTATTGAAATTGAGATTTTTAAAAGAGTACGGTTTTATAACTTAATTCGGGTTTAAGGTGATTTAAGTGAATAAATTGAGGAATATTCAGTTATTGAAATTTGAATTTTTATTTGAAGGATATTGGATTTAGTAAGCAAATATGTCAAAACTAAATAATAGTAAAAGTGAAATTGGTATATATATGAATTATAAAATTTAGTTTTGAAATTTGAATATTTAAGCTTTGAAATATATTAAATATAAAATTTAGAAATTCAGGTTGTTTTGGAATTGATTTGTGAAATTTAAGAAGCTAGTTTATTTTATAAAATATTTTAATATTTAAACCATGTAAGGGTCGGAAGTTATGTTTCAAAGTTATTAATTTCAAAGTATTACGTTTGGAAGTGTTATAGTTTTAAGTCTTTGGTTTCAAAATTTAAAACTTTGAAGTACTATGATTTTAAATGATATCATATTGATTTGGTTTTTAAAAGGGAAATGATATCGTATTTATATGGTGCTGAAATGGATATTTTATTCTGGTTTTAAAAGTATAAACTATTTTGAAAAGACCGCGGTGTTATAATAAAGTTTGGTTGTTGAAGAGACCGGGATCGGAAGTTGTCATACTCTCTGCCAACTCCGAAAACCACTTTAACAACTGTGTACGTGGTGGAAATTCCAGAATGAAGTAGGATGGCGGCGGCGTTTCCTTGAGGTATATACGTGGACCCGACTCCCGTAAGTTGGCATAAGGTGACTAAAACAGGAGTGATTAACGGGTTAAGAAGGTAGCACCTTTTATCAGACACATCCCTTCGATATTATACCCTGACTTTTGGATTGATTCGGTGGCCAGTTTTTTTTTTTTTTTGATTTGGGGTGTGGCTCGAGGTGGGCGGTAGCTGCGCGTTACCACCGACCCGGAAGCGTAATTGGTATATCTACCCTGGCATTTCCTAGTTGTGCCATGTCACCTACCCTAGCGCACCTTGTACGAGTTTGATTTGTGTCGTACTTATGGAGTATCCTTTGGTAGCCTCCCGATCAGGAGGTATTACGGTACTGTATAGACTATTGGCACTATTATGTGTTAAGAGGAATATTGGATCACTCCTTAACGCTATTTAAAAGTAAGTTTATTTTACTATTAGACACTATTATAATAGAGAAATATTACTACATAGTAAATAGTTTAACGGATCCTTAGGAGATGTGAATCCTGAGCATCTCTTGAGTTACTGCACTCACGTTAGACACTGGATAGGAGATGTCAAATCCCATAAACATCTCTGACGCCATTCCACTCATATTGTTTATCATTGATTTAACTTACATAAGATCTTTTAGTTCTGACTCGAGTGTTTTGTCTTTTCAATTCGCTCGGGTCAGTCTGAGCATTTCAATTTCAGGATTCGAATATTTCTAGAGTGCGAAGACGAAGATTGTATTACTACTATTTATTATATTATTCCGCTTCATTAATACTGTTCCACTGCATCACATTGTCATTGATTTTCCTGTGGTATGTGTAACTCTGATATGTGTTGTATAAGTATAATCAAATGTTTTTGTAAAAAAGCTTCATGAACTATATATTTGATCATTATATTTTGTCGTTCCGCTGCAAGATTCTATTTTGTTCTTTTTCTTTCTCTGCTTTTTCTTAATTACCCCATAACAATCCGCCCTTCTGTATGGTTTAATTCTGACGTGTGTGGTTTATCGTCGATTTAAAGCGTACTAAAAGGCGGGACGTTACATCTGGTATAAGAGCTTTGGTTTAGCGATAAACCTTAGCTTTGTGGGGTCTGACTCTTTATTAATAGGGTGGTAATACCCTATGATGAGTCGCTGAGAGTATATATATGAGAGAACGTATTTGTTAGTGTTATAAAAAGGTTTTATATTGTGCTAATTTGTTCCGTTTTGTTTTCATAAATTCTGTTTGGTGCATGGGACGCTATGACATCAATAGAGATTTCTAAACACTTAATAGGACAGACCGACATAATATTCGTTTTGAATATAGGTGAATGAAATAATTTTGCCTATTATATTTTCTGTATATAAAGTAATAAATTTTATAAAGATTATATTTAGTTGTAATGTATTGGTTGTTAGGTAGTGAAATTTTAGATATTAGTTGAAAATAAGATTTCTAATAAAATAAATGAAAATTGAGAATTGAGAATTTAAATTCCGGGGTTTTGAAAAATTCTTTTGAATGATTTTGAAATATAATAATAATAATAATAGAAGTATTTTCTGATATAAATATTTCAATATAATTTGAAAGAATTGTTTTAAAGAAACTCTGGAAAAAAATAAGTCGTACTCCCCTCTCTGTCATTGGAAAATAATTTCGGTGATGAGTGCAAGCATCATTGACATTCATTTTCGAGTTTCGAAGTGGGAAGGCCACTGTAGTAGTTTTACTACAGATTTATTTTGATAAGCAAATACAAATTTTAAATTGTTTTAAATATAAATGGACATACAAGTTGTAAGTATATATTTATCTATTATTTTAAAATGATTTGAAATTTAACTCGGTATTTAATTCTTAATTTTTTGTTAATTGATAGTTTCAATTAGATTAGTGAAATGGAATTTAACTAATAATTGAAACCCTCAGTGAAATAAGAGATTTAATGCTAAGTTATAAATGGTATTAAATGAAATTTGAAATGTGTAACCTATAAGACAAAGGATATTATTATGAAGCATTAAGTTAATTAAGAATAAACTTGTGTAACTTTCAATTATATTCTTAAAGGCATATATATAACTTGCCAAAAGATATAAAAAGTTGAAATGTTAATAAGAAAATGTAATAGATATTATACAAGTAATAAACTTGAGATAACGAAAGTAACTAATGAAATTCTTTAATAAATAAAATTTGATGTTGTAGTTATTATAAACTTAAGTATGATTGAAAATGTTACTATGAGTAAATATAATAGAAAGATAAGGATTATAAATAAATGATTATAAACTTAAGTAAATAAATTAAAATGCTGAGAAATTGAATAGTTGTAAGAAATAAGTGAGAAAAAAATGTAAATTAAAAGATAAATCACTATATAAAAGAAAATAAATCAAACAACAAATAATATGAAATGAAATAAATAAGAATGAATTTGATCTATTTTCTGAAATTGTTGGTTGTTTGTTTTGGTTTATGGTAGTTTGGGAAAGGATACTTTAAATTTGTTTGGAAGGTATGAATAATCTATTTAGTTTCACCTAAGACCGTTGAGTGAAGGGTACGCTTAGTAGTTTATTTTTCATTCCGTACAATTTAAAGTTTTGGACCCGAACAACTATTTGTTTAGTTTGATATGAATGAATGATTGATTTGTGTTGATTTCTATGTGATGGTTGTATACCTGGTTGCAAGTGATTTTTGTATGTATTGATTTGTTTGTTTATGGTTGAAACAACTTTAAACATTTCATTCTATATAATTATTAACTCTCTGTAGATTATAAGTGAAATACAGGTTATGGAAGCAGTTGCTACTGATAAGCGTAAATTGCCCGAGAAATAGGTAAGTCTTCGGATTATAGTTTTTATAGCGTTATTATATTGTTTTCCCGTGTTGGGATATATATTATTTTGCAAATTATATGTGTATATTGTTATATTTAATATTATATTTTCTCCCGTGCCTCTCTGTACAAAGGAGACTCTGCCGAAATTTTCCGTAAATTTTTGGACTTATAAATTAGTATATTTTATTTAAATTAATTAATTTTGTAAATTTATTTGTTTATAAATTTAATATTTTAAGTAAGATATATTGATCTCCTAATTCTTCTTTTCCCTTCTTTCCCTTTTTGAGGACGAAAAGTTTTGAGTGGGGGAGAGTGTAACGACCCATAAATTCCAATGATTTAAATTTGTTAATTTGGTAAAGTTTTGGTAATTTAATATTGAAAGAATGAAAAAATTTGTTACTTAATAAGGAGAAAATAACTTAAATTAAAAGTAACAAGGTTAACCAAAGTTAATTATTAACTTTTTGAATGAAATTGCATTAAATGAAATAATGTAAAATAGTATAACTTGTTCTAAGTTGAATGTAATAACAAATGTAAATGTTGATTTATTAATATAAATCTGCGTAATAAATGGAAAATGAATATGATTAGTGTGATTTGAGTTGATATAATCATTGGTGACCAATAATGAACATTTCTTTAATGATAATTAATATAATAACGGAAAGTGTGAAAGTATAAATTCCATAGAAACGTTATAAAGTAATAAATTGGTACTAGAATGGAATCCAAATTTATCAAAATAGTGGGAATAATATAATTTGTTATAAATGAAACATAGGTAAAAACAAATGTAAGTATTGAATTAGTACATGTTAGTTATCTAGGGCGTTGAATAAAATTGGTAATCAAAATTTCAATTTAAGGCAATAATGTTAATTTTATCTATTTGGTAATAATGGATTAATAAGGGGAATGAAATGTAAGAATGATAATGCAAGTTAATAAATAAATAATTAATTCAATGTGATCCCAATTGATTGGAACAACTATTTGGGTTATAATTGATTGTAAATAGGAATATTTGGTAATTAATTAATATAAGAAAAATAGATGTAAATATTTAATTAATCAATGAATTAATAATGAATAAATAGTGATTGAATAAAATCAATGCTCTATATGTAATTGGTTGGAAATGAGAACTTGTATAAATATGATAAAGGGTTAGTGGCAACAATTATTATAAAAGTAATCATTTATTTAGTCCATTAAATCAAGTTTGTAATCAATTGCAATGAATCCCAATTCAATGTTATATTAGTATAAATTAGGGTAATAATTGGTAATAATGTATTGTTAATGGTTTATGAATGAATTGATAATTAAATTAAAGGAAATGATGTTAAGGTTATTCATATTGGATAATTTGTTGAATTATAAGGAATGGAAATAAAGTTTTATCAATATATTTTGGAATTAAATTTATGATAATAGGATTAATTGTAATTAAATGAAATTAAATGTTTAAATATTACATAAATGGGAATTTAGATGAAATGTGGAAATATTAATGTCATAGTTTTGAATCCAATGTTAAATCTATGTATTTGACAATAATAAATGGAATAATCATTAATTTATTTAATTAAATGGGATTTATTGGGAATTTTATTTATAATTTCTGAATTTAATGAATTGAGGCTAACACTAAAATTTATAAATTAATCATCTACAACTTGACATTTAAATTTGTTTAGATCATTGTAAGTGATTAAGAAATCAAAAATGATGAAAATTTTCAATTATCTAATTGAAATTGAAAATTTGATTTAATTAATTAATTTTTAATTTGTTTAATTAATGTAAAAAATAGCCATTTTGGCCACTGACTCGCATTTCGACGAAACCAATTTCATCGGATCCGTAAAGGTGAATTATTGTAGGATTTCAAAGTTCATAGCGATCGGACTAGTCGTTTGATCGTACGGACTCGAAATGCCTTGAAATCAATGAAATTGAAATCAATTGAAATCAATTTGAAATAAATTGATTTTTGCATAACTTCTTCATACGATTGAATTTGGACCTGAAACCTATTCCATCGCTTTTAAAATGTTTTAAAACATCTATTTTGATATATGGTTTGACCCAATTTCGTTCCGGAGTCAGAATGGTCTTTTCGGGCCATTTTATCGTTCAACGCGTATATCCAATCGATCCGGTCCATTCTAATTTCAGTTTGTCTGCAAATACCCTGTTATAAAACCTAGCCTACCTCTATTCCTCATTCTTGTATATTCTATTAGCTCCTCCTTCCAATGGCCGCAAACTCTAATTTCCAAATACAATTCCAAATCAAATCCAAAGCCAAAATTTCAAACTCCTCAAAAAAATTCAGAAAAATTATATAACGAAGCTCTCGAAGAGCGTAATCTTTTGATGTGATTCGGCTTTCAATCGGATTCACCATTTTTCTAGAAATCGAGAAGGAACCTTAGCCGTTCATCTAGGTTTTGGACGATCCAACGGTGGATCTTTGCCCGATCGACGATCTGGAGGTGGTGTTGGGAAGAAGGTGGAGATAGGTCATGGATCTAGGGTTTGTTTGTCGAGATGGTCAATGAAATCACCAAATTTGGCGTTTGAACAAGAGCGACGGTGGTCGTGCTATGAGTGACCGGAATTCACGGCGTTGGCGGCCAGGTCTGGGCTTTGCTATGGAGATGCCTGATCGTGGAGGAAACTGGCGTAGCGGCGGCGGTTGATGGCAACGTGGTTGCGGCTGGTTCGAACACAGTTCAATCACGATGTGCAGCGAACGTGCGTGCTAGGGCTTGCTGGAAGAAAATGATGACGTGTCACGACCCGATTGTTCGACTTTCGAAATCGACATCAATACGTCCACTGTATCAATTGCCGAGCAATCGAATGCCGGAAAATCGAACCATGAGGGTTTATGAAGAAGAAAACAGAACAGAAACAAAAAAACAGAATCTCACAGTTGCAGCGGAACAACATATAATAGATAAATTAATAATCTTTAAATCAAAAGAACTGTACAATTTATGCATTTCATCACCAGAGTTAATATGCAACACAATACAATAATGGACAGCTATACAAACTTGTCCTTACAAGTGAATTCTACAACGGGAAAGATAATATCATATACAAGTGGTACGTCTCGCAATCCAGCTTGCCTCCTGAGCTCCATAGCACTCCTAAATCCAGAATGACCTGATAACCTGACTCTAGGATGCCCGTGTGGAAAATTATGGGCACCTAGAGTTTAGGAAGAGAACAATGAACTCCAGGTCAGTCATGGGACTGGTGTGAGAACTCAAAACAGTTATTTATCTTTAAAACCACAGCAACAAGAGAAGTGAAAAATATCCGCAATGCTTTTGGAAAATGAAACTACCATAAGGCCTCCTCGCAAACACACAATGCAAACGCAGAATTGGAGGAGATTTCTCCTTATGATAGTCAAAGATGCTTACTACGCAAAACAACCATTTTTTGATATTATTATTAGTGCATAGTGATGAAAACATTTCAAAAATATAATATAAATCTTAGCCAGCATAGACATTTCGAACTATGCCTACTATAGCTACCATCCAAATAGTGGGGCGCCACCATAAGTGAATGGCAGGTAATACAACTAAAATCGTACAAGGCTCGTATTGTTTCTTTGGATTTCCAACAAATGGTCAGGCTAAGGAACTTCCTACTGCTACATGGGATCGCCTCTGGCGGGACGTCCCGAGAACCTAACCGGATCTCTGCCAACACAAGGCCGGGTTACCTTTGTAACTAGGTAACTACTACACGAATATGCCACCTCCCGGTCCTTTGGGACCTTTATCCGAGGGCCCTCGATCACAAAGCAACAACCATACAGAAAATGAGATTGGAGCAACCGCATAGGCTAAGCATCAATGCTCCATACCTGACACCACCCTTTTCCAGAAGGAAATGACAGACCCTAAAGTTAGCGACCCTCATAACCTTGCCGCATATTCCTGTTTCGACCATTTCCGAGGTGTGAGGTCTGACGAAGTCTCGTCCACAAAGCTACGCTTTTTACATAAAGCCACGCTTTGATCAACAAATGATCAATAAATAATCATCACACAGCAACACTCAACATGCCACATTACTAAATTGGGAATATATCGCTGATAACCTTCAACTACAAAACCTTTGAGCTCGTACGTCTCAAAGAAGGGTGTTAACTAAGAGAATAAATTCTCCGCTACCAACAGAGATGTATTTTAAAGAAATCTGCTTTATATTTCAAAATGTAATGTCAGACACGTAACCATACAAGTCTGTTCCGGGTTCGAACAGAACCGAAGGCACTTCAAAAGAAACCCTTGCAATCCGGGTATTCACAATCCCGATCGACTTTCCGATCACAAAGGAAATCTCCATACCGTAGCTAACGGTGCAGAGAAATCGATAGGTCATCCTATCATTTTCAAAAATACTCGGTCTTCAACACCGGTCTTTAATGCTGTCCATTACGTCGTATCACTATTCGGAATGGGTAATCCGAATAACGAGCGCAATAATTTAAAAATAAGTGCAGCATTCAATTTCAACCAATTCACAACGAATAGCCATTTAAGGGTCAATATTGAAAGTTGGTTATTTAACTATCAATCAATACTCACAACATCACCCGATTTCAAATAATTTCCCAAATTATTTAATTTCAAAAATATCTTTACAAGATATATTTTCCACACTTCAACCATTTGAAAACAAATTTCAAATCATTTTTCACCTTTACAACTTTCATTTCAAAATGGTTCATTTAAACCAATTAAATAAATCCTTACCGATTTACTTTAAATTTACGCCCCAAATTCGTAAATTTATTTCCACACTTCAAAAATAAATCAATGTTTATTTTTAAACAAATCTCCCTTTCCTTTATATATTCCATGGTGAATTTAAATTTTCAATTATCCACTGATATACGATTTTCAGTCGATTTCAAATATTCACTTTCTATTTATCTTTAAAAGATATAATCTCAAAACATTCACTTCATATTGGAAAACATTTCCATATTTATTCAATAATAAGTAATTCACAAATCCATTTATTTTCAACATTTGGAAAATATTGAATATACTTAAATCCAAATTAAGTATATATTTTATTCTTTAAGGAAAACTTTCTCTTAAACACATTTATTTGGGTCAAAACGAATGTTACGTAAAACATCGTTACGACAACCCAAAATCACTAGTATAGGGATTCGAAATTA
Organism: Allium cepa; assembly: GCA_030765085.1. NCBI lineage: Eukaryota > Viridiplantae > Streptophyta > Magnoliopsida > Asparagales > Amaryllidaceae > Allium > Allium cepa. The sequence goes on along the minus strand of CM060945.1, from coordinate 789,951,139 downwards.
AGATAGATATATAAATCCCAATACTATATAAAACATTTCCTTTCGAAAATCATTTACTTTAACAACGGTGTTATAGTCTACCATTTCCTTCTATTTCTCAAAAACGTCCATTTCAACAATGAATGTTGAAATCTATGGTTTCGATACTTAATACATTTTAAAACTTCTTTGAATCATTTTAATTCTATTTAAAATATCACTTTCCTAAAATATTCTTTTACTATATTATTCACTGTCCAAAATCGTGAATATACTTCGTTAACCAAATTCAACATTTCTATATATTTTATTTAAAGGATTATCCATTGTCCCAAAATCATGGATATATCTCCTTTAATAAGCTATAAAAATGAACTTATCAGAATAAGTCGATTTCGAATTTTAAAAAAAAAACAATGTTTATAAATTCCATTTGTACTTTATAACAACTTCACTTATAAAAACACTTTATTAACAAATTCTATCTATATCCCATTTACACGCTAAAATCTAATTTATAAGTTAATTACTTATAAATCTTTTATTTTACAAAAAAATCTATTCATTTTATAACTTCACAATTTATAAATCTATAGATTTCATCTGCTTATGAAATCCATTTATACTCCATTTTAACACTTATAAAAACTCGTTTTATAATTCCAATATTTTAATTTATAAATATCAATTTTATAAATCTTTTATATAAATCATTTATAATAATTCAAAAATCCCAATTTAAACCCTTTTATAAATTAATCAATTACTTATTTCAAAAATCACCTTTCGGTTATATTTCACAAAAATCATAATTTTTATAACATAAAAATTACAACGTTTATTTATTTAAAATGAATCAATTCCAAAATTAAATTTTATTATGAACTCTCAACTTAAATTTTCAAAAATCCAATTTTATTTATTTTCGGCATCTAACGATACCAAAAATATATTCGGCTAAATTTTAGCCTTTAACGATTTCAATCACGAAGAGAATCACGCAGATTATAAATAGATCAACACACAACATTGAAACAAATTCAAATGTTTGAGGAATCCAGTTGGATCCCTCCAACCTGTTTCCCTGCATCCAAAGATGTTAGCACAATACCAAGTCCGCTTCAAGACGGAATATCGCGGTATATGGGATTTATAAAATACTATCCGCTATTATGTGGCGCAATAGGGTCTCATCCGCTATATAATGCGGAAAATCAACTACAAATACATATGTAATACCAATTCCATTCAAGTTGGAATTACCGCGGTATATGTGTTTAATAAATAACATCCGCTTAATATACGGCGTGTAGGGTCTATTTCAATACAACAGATAATAATTATCATCCAATCACACAATCAAGCAATTTTAAATCTAACTATTTAAAATTTAAATCTAACTATTCAAAATTTAAATCGAAACAATTCGATTGAATGAGAAGTTCTAACCTTGAGTTTCCGATAACAGTTGTAGCGTTTTGTTTCGAATAAAATTAAACGTGCATTTGCGTTTAATTTTACCCGAAATTATCACTAGCTCCAAACGACTCTAAACCAGCTCCATTGTGTAGTGCTCGACAAAACGAAGCCAACGCAATTCGTTTCGTGCGTTTTCGACCTCGTATGAACAAGTTATTGCATTTTAAATATTGCACACATTATAATATAAAATAATTTACAATCTTTTTTTAATTTTATAACCTAATCAAATCAGAGCCACACGTTTTGGGAAATTGAATCCAGGTCGTACCTTCCCTTCCTCCCTTACGTGTTTGTTTCCAGTAATCACGTTCGAAAGAAACCCATTGAGCCGCCTACTAGGGTTTGAAACCACGACCACCACAAAGCTCGAAACGTCATCACTCCAACACCAACAGAAAGTTCATTGCCTCCTCCATGCTCGGCCAGAGCAAGGTGGAGATCGGCCTCCCCCCTTCTAGAAAAACATGCACGAACGACCCGGCTTCAAGGCAAAGATTCCACCACCACGTCGCTCCGTTAATCATCATCACCGTATGGATCTAAAGTACTTGACGAGTGCTACAACTTTGTAGTTGAACACTTCTGGTAAATGTTTACCAATTGAGAGAGACCAAAGGAAGAAGTTTGGAAATTTTCGGCCATTGAAGTTCAAACTGGCGGCTACAACCCTAGGGTTTGTTCTTGGTGAAAATTGTGAAAAAAGATGGGATTTATAGAAATTTATCAAATTATTATTCATCCGAAATTTTTCGAACTCCAAACGAAGTGTGCCGGCTGACGTTTCTAGGGTTTACCCCATGTTCCGAACATAATGGAATAGGTATAGAGAGCCAATTCGATCATCTGTGCAAGTTACGACAATAAACGATCAATTTTAAATTAAATCAATTAAACCAATTTCTATGCGTTTTGGCTTGTCCCGGACAAACTGTAAATCGATTGACACGATATTTGAAATATTATAATAATATAACATTACGTATCCGATAAAACTAGTTTCGTCGAAATCCGAGAATGTTTGAAAAATGACTATTTTCACTACTCGATTAAATATTAAAATATTCAATTTTCACAAATTAACTTTTAATTCAATTTTAAAAGTTTACAAACATTGTTCTAACTCCAATATGATTTAATATAACTTTATAAATCAATTTTAATCACACTAAACCCAATTCCCAATTATTTACGCAATCCCAAATATTAAATTATTGATTTAATTATCCAATTAAATCCAGATATTCGAAAAATAAAATTTATTTAACTTACAAATTTTACTTGTTGATATTTAAAATCAATTAAATATCTGAATTTTAAATGACAGAAATTCTGGGTCGTTACATGATGTGCCTCGGATCGTATTGGAATATCGGACTTTTTGACGCTGGTTTGGACGAATTCTGAGACTGTTGGAATTTTGGGTTTAAATTGGATTTAAATTCGATTTAAATTCAAAAGATGAGTATTTTAACCCACTCACAACTTCTAAAATTTCTTATGTGTGTTAAAATTTATTCTTGGTTTGGTTAGAAATTTATTTATAGCTGTTTGCTATATTTTTATCATCATTCCAGTTAAATTTAATTTATTGAATTAAATTGTTATTTAATTTATTAGTGCAATAAAAACTGCCAGTTAAATTTTCATTTAATTTATTATTGAATATAAACTGCTAGTTAATACCTGTTGTTTGTTGTTCGTCATATATTGATGCTATTAATTGAATTGGATGATGATTGTGATTAATGGTTGATGATTGATATTGGATGAATGGATGTTGTATTTTATATCGTTATAAACTGCAAATTGTTATGCACTTTATTTCATTCGGGATTGCAGTTTGAAATGATATATAACCATATTTTTATTTTAAATTACAGAATGAAACGATAAATATCCATATCACTTGACCATAGGGTAGAAAATTATATACAGACACCGTGGTCTATATATAAAAAATATTTTGAAATGAATTTCTATGGCTTTGGAAAGAAATATATGATTTTATGATATATTAATTTGGATAATTTAAGTGTTATTATATATATATAGCTAAATTCTTGGTTTTAAGCTATGAATAAAATTGTTTAAAGTATAAAATAAGTTTAATAATAAAGTTTGATTTTATTAAAATGTAATATGGATAAGTATTTACTTAAATTATATTTTAATATAGAGTTTATATTGATTTTTATAAATCAAGGTTGAGGAGATAGTTTTGAAATTTACTTGAGATTTTATCTAATTAAGAATTATATTTAATAAGAATCCATTTGGAACTTATTGAAATTGAGTTTTTTAAAAGAGTATGATTTTATAACTTAATTCGGGTTTAAGGTGATTTAAGTGAATAAATTGAGGAATATTCAGTTATTGAAATTTGAATTTTTATTTAAAGGATATTGGATTTAGTAAGAAAATATGTCAAAACTAAATAATAGTAAAAGTGAAATTGGTATATATATGAATTATAAAATTTAGTTTTGAAATTTGAATATTTAAGCTTTGAAATATATTAAATATAAAATTTAGAAATTCAGGTTGTTTTGGAATTGATTTGTGAAATTTAAGAAGCTAGTTTATTTCATAAAATATTTTAATATTTAAACCATGTAAGGGTGGAAGTTATGTTTCAAAGTTATTAATTTCAAAGTATTACGTTTGGAAGAGTTATAATTTTAAGTCTTTGGTTTCAAAATTTATAACTTTGAAATACTATGATTTTAAATGATATCATATTGATTTGGTTTTTAAAAGGGAAATGATATCGTATTTATATGGTGTTGAAATGGATATTTTATTCTAGTTTTAAAAGTATAAACTATTTTGAAAAGACCGCAGTGTTATAATAACGTTTGGTTGTTGAAGAGACCGGGATCAGAAGTTGTCATACTCTCTGCCAACTCCGAAAACCACTTTAACAACCATATACGCAGTGGAGATTCCAGAATGAAGTAGGATGGCGACGGCGTTTCCTTGAGGTATATCCATGGACCCGACTCTCGTGAGTTGGCATAAGGTGGATAAAACAGGAGCGATTGATGGGTTAAGAAGGTAGCACCTTTTATTGGACACATCCCTTCGATATTATGCTCTGACTTTTGGATTGATTCGGTGGCCACTTTTGATTTTTCTGATTTGGGATGTGGCTCGAGGTGGGCGGTAGCTGCACGCTGCACGTTACCACTGACCCGGAAGCGTAATTGGTATATCTACCCTGGCATTGCCTAGTTGTGTCGTGTCACCTACCCTAGCGTGCCTTGTACGAGTTTGATTTGTGTCATGCCTATGGAGTACCTCTGGTAGCCTCCGATCAGGAGGTATTACGGTACTGTATAGACTATTGGCACTATTACGTGTTAAGGGGAATATTGGGTCACTCCTTAACGCTATTTAAAAGTAAGTTTATTTTACTATTAGACACTATTATAATAGCAAAATATTACTACATAGTAAATAGTTTAACGGATCCTTAGGAGATATGAATCCCGAGCATCTCTTGAGTTACTACACTCATGTTAGATACTGGATAGGAGACGTCAAATCCCGTAAACTTCTCTGACGCCGTTCCACTCATATTGTTTATCATTGATTTAACTTACATAAGATCTTTTAGTTTTGACTTGAGTGTTTTGTCTTTTCAATTCGCTCGGGTCAGTCTGAGCATTTCAGGATTCGAAGACTTTATTTCTGGAGGGTGAAGACAAAGATTATATTACTACTATTTATTATATTATTCCACTGCATTAATACTGTTCCACTGCATCACATTGTTCTGCTGCATTGTTATTGATTTTCCTCTGGTATGTATCACTTTGATATGTACTGTATAAGTATAATCAAATGTTTTTGTAAAACAGCTTCATGAACTGTATATTTGATTATTATATTTCATCGTTCCGCTGCAAGATTCTATTTTGTTCTTTTTCTTAATTACCCCATAACAATCCGCCCTTCTGTGTGGTTTAATTCTGACGTGTGTGGTTTATCGTCGATTTAAAGCGTACAAAAAGGCGGGACGTTACACTTCGAATGGATGCGCTATAGCCGGTTACGTTTTAAAAAAAAAATTAAAATTTTAATTAAACCAATTACTTAAAAAAAAAACTTAGCCTAAGCCCACGCTCAAACCAAAACCAAACTCCAGCTTCCTAAATCAATATGACCTAAATCATTGCCTCCAAAATCAAAACCAAACTTGGAGCCAAATATCCAAATTCCTGTGGTTGTTCGTGCACATACACGACCACAAAATGATGCCGCCGTCGACTACTGATAGACTCACAGGCCCCACCTTTTCAAAATTATTGAAAAATCTAAGCTAACTTATTTTTAAGCAAAAATGTGATTTTTCCTTCTAACACTCTTGAGTGAAAAAAATAAACTTAATACTAAGGAGATGAAGTGTGAAATAAAAGTTAGGAATAGTGTATATTTATATATAAGGATGTAACATAAAGAAATAAAATAAGAAAATAAAATGAAAATATCAATAAATCACTTTTTCAACTCTAATGTCAAATCTGAACAACCCAAGTACCATTCCTTATGAAAGCATGTTGGATAATAGAGTGGAAATTCTTTTTTTGGTTTACACACTTAAGGGATCATTTCAATTCAAATTCAACTTTTCATTTGAAATTTAAAATGGATTTGTATTTATAAATCCTTATTATTCTTACTTCTTACACATTTAAAAATAAAATGTTTCAACATTTAAGTGTTGTTTTATAGTTTATATACGGGTATTACAACTTTCTACAACTTGTTGTTCGATAAAAAGTTGAGAACCTGAAAAGCAAGTTTCAGTCACATTCTTAGTTTTCCGTTGAACTACCTATTTATGTGAACATAATTCAAAAATGAATTTTCTATCATTAGTTATAAATTAAAAATGGGTTATTAAATTATTAAAACCATTAATTTAGTATTTAAAATAAATTAAATATTCAAAAATCAAAGTGATAAAATTCTGGGTCGTTGCAATCTCTCATACTTAAAATAATTTCAACCCTAAAATTTCATTTCAAACAAACAAAGAAGGAAACTAGTTAACACAAAAACTTAACCATTTTACTTCCATAACTATTTATGGAAACATTTTCATAAAACCCATCTTAAGTTCGCAAGCTTGTATAATACCCCTCTACATCCTGATGGTATATACCACTATCTCATTCAAACCCTTTTATTTTGAATATTAATTTCCCTTCAGTAAACCTAAGATCCAAATACCCGATTTTTATTTCAAACACGTATGAAATGATACTATATATTTTAACCATAATATATATATACACATATACATATGTATATATATATATATGTATATGTATGTATAGCCTGCATGATCCTAAAATGATACTAAAAAATCTGGTACTACCAAATAGTGTTATACATTCCCTTACCAAGAAGAGTAATACTTAAGAGAAGTGCTTATCATCCAAGCACATCTCTTTTCCATTTTAGTTATTTTTAGGCCACTCAAACTAGTTAAATAAAAATACTATTTTTATTTCTCAAAAATACTTTTTGAAACAATACTATTTATATTTCTATATAAGTAGTTTTAATAAAATACCAATTTACCAACTTGCTTTCGGTTCATTCGAATTTGAACACATTCCGGTCGTACAATGATAAAAGGAGATAACTTACTAAGTGCTCTATAATGTTTGTCTAGATAAACATTTGATCGTCGCTTAGAAGATTATTTAGACCATCACAAAACAAATCGAGACTCCTTCCCGAACAAAACTAAAGAAAATGCTCCTTGCTTTAAACTTTTCTATCTGAAATGTCCATACTTGTAAAAACTTTCAAGTGATCTTTTTCTCAAAAATATTTTGAAATATTTTCAAAGGCCGCGAAATTTGAATCCTCAAAAATCCTTTTATTTACAAAACACATTTTATAAATTAAATTTTATAAAATCATCTTTATATAATAACTTTCTCAAAAATTTGTTTTAAAATATCCTAGCTTCCTTTATTCCCCTATATTAAAACACAATTTTAACCCAACATTAACACCGAACGTCTTATAGTCAGTCAAACTGTGAAACATAATTTACAAGGTGTTCGTTTATATTCCACTTAAAATAATAAACGCTCATAAATCATCTAAGCGTAAACAATCAAGCAATAAATGAAAATAAATGAATATTATCATCTCCTAACAAACATTCACATCAAATTTAACTATATTAATTTTAAAAAATATATTATTTTATATATAAAATATACTCCTAGGTAAAATCATATCATTTACTCATTTTCCAAACAATACTATGTCGGTTTGCCTTGTTTTATTGTTTAGAAAACTCTATCAATACAGCTGTACATTCTATATAGACCATAATTCATAAACCACTCAATCGATAAACCAACACAATATAAAGCACTTTATAGCACTAACAAATATGTGCGAATATATATATATATATATATATATATATATATATGTGTGTGTGTGTGTGTGTGTGTGAGTGTATGTGTGTGTATATATATATGTATATGTATGTATGTAGACACATATATACACTCAAACTCATTCTAAGGTATTACCAACCCCGTCTCTAATGAGTTTACCCCATCAGGCTAAGGTTCTTGCTTAACCTTCAGCTTTGATAACAATTGTAACGACCTGTATTTTCGATCCTCATAAGTCGACAATAATTTATCAATCGTATTCATGTGTTGAGCATCCAAGTACCGAAAAGATAGTTTGTTGGAGTGAAAGAATGAAAAGATAGAACATAATCTCACATCGTAACGATAAATATATGTAATATCCAAATCGTATTTACAAAGAAAATATTGGTATTCCAACAACATCAGAGTCTAACCTATCATCAACCTGGACAGTTATAATAGCCTATCTTTACAAATGCTGATAAATACAAAATAAGAAAATACAGTGGAAATGAAATACGAAAATATACAACTTAGAGGCATTCAGCTTGTCTCCTGAAGCTCCAAGCATCCAAAGCTAACTCTGGAAGTATACTCAGATCTGACCCGAGCATTATAAGAAAATGACACCCTGATCAGTCTGGTAAACTAGCGTGAGAAACTCAAACCACAAGGAATTGTTATATCTTATGAAACCTTTCAAAATAAAGGTATCTCGAAAGACCATGTCGCACATAAACACAGACGGGCTTTTACCTTACGATAACCAAAATATTTTTATAGAAAATCCAGTTATTATAATAATGATGTCTAGGATTTAAAATAAATTATGAATAAAGATGGAATGCCTGTATCTCACGTTCCAACATAGTAGGGTACAACTAAGTCTGTATGGTACTTATTGGAGAATTAATTCCATAAATGACAAGGCTATTGGGGTACTATCTATCATAGTACATCTCTAGATAAAATGCACTAAAGGCCTCGCATGTGGCATGACCGAACTACTTCTTACTAGATAGTACCGAATATTTCAACATCTCGGTTACTTTGCAATTTTTTCTCGAGAGCTTTCATGCATAACCAAATTCATAAATAGTAATCTAGAAAGCAATGACAATACTCTAATGGGTGCGACTCACATAGTCTTGCGGCATTTTCTCTTTTTAGTCATTCTTGTTTGCTGAGTCAAGAGGCTACGTTTTTACCTTATTTTATAAAAATCCTACTTGGAATGCTAACACTACCCTCCAAGCAATAATGCAAGGCCAATATTCGTCCACAAAAGTTGTTCTGGATAAGGACAAAACGAAGGCACTACTTCTACTACATTTATTTTGGAATCACCCTAGGGATTAGTAGCAAGTAACCCTTGCACTTCAAAGAGTAGCGTCTTCGATTCCATTATCTCCAAGATTTATTCAATTCGAATGCTTGAGTTGGTTCGAAGTGGTTTTTAGATAATTCTTACTTATCCGATTCCTATCTCTTCGAACCAACATTCGATAGTTTTCGGTAAACTCAACTCTGCTTCTTATGGAAATGTAAAGACAGTATATAAGAGCGGGGATCACCCCAAAACCATTTAAGTGGATGGATCACCTTATCATTTGTCCTAGAAAAACACAACGAGTTTATACATACAGTAGCATCACCAAAGATAACTGTGCCACATAACTCTCTTGTTTCTCCTAGATATTTTTGAAGTTAAAAATGGGCCCGGATTTGATAGTCGTTTATTTAATTATCAATCAATAAATAGTCCAAACATAGATTTAATTCCACTAAGCCTCTTTAATTAATCTTCATTATTACATCCCATCAATTATATACAAAAATATTCATATACTTATCTCACCGGTATAAGGATATTCTTAAACCAGTTTCTTTCTATATTTTGGAAAACTTTACCATATACTTATACAGCGGTATAAGAATATTCACAAGGCATTTAAAAAGATTACTTATTTCAAAATCGTATTAAATGGATCAAAAAATGTTATTCAAAACATTGTTTAAAATAAACCCAAACCATTTATCCTTCGGTGTTAAATATGGAAAATGCTTTCATACCATCATAATCAAGAAGGATTATTTATCAATTTCATAACTTGATTTTCATAAGTAAACAAATTCATATAAAACAAAGCTTTATAGACCCAAGACCTTTTTTCTATATTCCAAGATATCTTTCCAATTTATAACTGTATCAAACACTTCATAAAAAATAACTCTCGTTATAAAACAATTTATTATTTTAAGAAAAATTAATTTAAATAAATTGATTACCTTAAAAACCTCCCTAATAAATAATTAATTAGGCTATAAAACATCAATAGACTTGCCTTTCAATTAGTGAGTTGACATTTTTGTTTTCCATAGTCCATTTCTTTGGCAGTAAATGCGTTATTTAGATGCTTCGTTTAGCCACATTGATTTCAGATTTGATAGTGATTATACTTAGGGATGAGGATGACGGCTTCAACTGATTCCGAGTCTGTTCCTTTTACTGCAATCGCTTTTAGTGATTGTTGTCGTGAGTTGATAAGTGACAGTTTTTCTTGTATCATTGCTTATGTGAGGGTGTTGGGTTGTGTTGCTTCGTTCTTGGGATTTCAAGAATGAAATCCTTTTAAGGAGGAAGATAATTAATTAATTTAAAACACCATAATGGATAATTAACAAACTTAATCATTATTAACTAAACATTTAATTAACTTAAACCGCTATTAATAAATAAATTAAGAAATTTAAAAAACATCATTAATAAATAATTAAATAATTGAAAATATCATTAATAAAATAATTTATTAACTTTAAAATAACTTAAATAAAGTAACTGATTACTTTAAGCATCATTATTAAATAATTGGTTAGCTTTAAAATATTATTATTTAAACAATATTAATTTCACTCTTTAAAATTAGAAAACACTTTATTTAAAAATATTTTAAAGTTAAAATAAATTTAAATCCTTTTCTTTTTAGCTTTTGAAAAAAGGCTTAGCCACCACAATGATACTTAAGAAAGTTGTCATTTAATTCCAGTTCAACATTCCAAGTCATATCACTAATATATTACATAAGCAACATATATGTAAATAAACTTCATAATTATCAATCAATGGATAATATATCACTTAATCAAAGTCAATTGGCTTATAAATAAATGTCCAAATTAATAAAATAGCAAAATGAGGATTTATTCTACTAAATAGATGTCTAATATAATCTATCCAACTTAGATATAACATAGAAATGTATTTTATTCTACCATCAGTATGGCAGTGATAGAATATAATTACCAATGACATAATTATTTCTTATGACTACTAAATTGTTAATATTTTATATTTGAACCAATCTGTCGAATATTTGTACAAATGTGTGCTATTAGATGATACAAATCTGGTGTCGAATTCCACGGGTTCAACGTAGTACAAATAGATGCATTATAATCGATTAAGTTTTAAAACAATTTAAATTTAAATTTTTAGTTAAACAAAATTACTTAAAAAATAAAACTTGGCCCAAGCCCACACCCAAACCCAAACCCAAACCAAACTACTTCTTCCTAAATCAATACAACCTAAATCATTCCCTCCAAAATCAAAACAAAATTTGGATCCAAACATCCAAATTCCTATGCACATCCGTGCATGTGCACGACCGTCAAACGATGTCGTCGACCCTTGATCGACTCGCCAACCCCAACCGCGAACTTCCCTGCCCTCAAGGGACTTGCCTGACACCCCGCTATCAACTCCGATGGGCGCGATCCCATTCAACCCCTGACCTAAATTTAAGAATCGTGCACTCCTGTATTACACACGTGCCACCCAAAGCGGTCATACCACAATGCCACGACCATCTATGTACCATGCCACTACCTCTAATCCATCGCCTCCACTCTGCCCCACCTCTGGACCAAGCAACGCTAAGTTTGATGCCTCCATGTGCCGTCACCGCCTCGTTTTCTAAACCGAAAATCAAAACCTTCCCAAACGCTAAACTTAGTTCGATTGGCCACCACTATCCATCATACTCCACGCGGCTACTACCCACACCACATCCTTGACACAACCTCCTTCCATTGAACAGAACTTCCCATCCTTACTCCGATCGTTGAAAAATCAGTTTTGAACCAAATCCATTCAACTCATCACCATGGCGCCAACCAGCACTCTAAAATCATGAAACCAGCCTTAAAAATCTCAAACCGATGGTATGAATCCAATCATACTCTCCTTTTGTGATTCAGCAATCAACAATTTTTCACCATTTTTTGACACTTGCTGAAATCGAGAAAATTTGGCAACCATAGTCGACGAAATGTCGAGCAACCATTTTTAAAAATTAATTAAACTATAACGAATAACTCCACAGTTGATCATTTTAGCTAATTCAAAACAGATTATGAGGTATTGAATTTAGAAATCTAGGATAGAGATGGTTACTTGATGGTTTCAAAGAATAGTAAGTATAAACAAGACAAGTTATTTTCTGTATATTTCCAATAAGCCTATTTTTTGCATTTCAAGTCAAATTTTGATATATTTTTTTAAAAAAATCGTTATTTAAACACATAAGAGATATTTTTTAAAAAAATCAACCAAACTACAATTTTTTCACAACATTTATCACATACAAAATAAAAACAAATAAACTAAGAAATGGAGAATCTCACCTTCGCAAAATTATTGAAAAAATCCATGCTAACTTGTTTTTGAGCAAAATGTGATTTTTCCCTCTAGTAATCTTAGGTAAAAAAATGAACTTGATACTAAGGAGATGAAGTATGAAATGAAAGATGGGAATAGTGTATATTTAAACTTAAGGATGTTACACAAAGAAATAAAGTAAGAAAATAAAATTAAAATACACATAAATCACCTTTTCAACTCTAACATCAACTTTAAGCCACCCAAGTACTATTCCATATGAAAGCATGTTGGATAATAGAGTGGCTCAAGTCCTTTTGTTAATTTACACACTTAAGCGATCATTTCATTTCAAATCCAACTTTTCATTTGAAATTTAAATATATTTATATTTATAAATCCTTATTATAATTATTTACTTGAACATTTCAGAAAAGAATGTTCCAATATTTAAGTGTTGTTTTAAAGTTTATACAAGGATATCACAACTTTCTACAACTTGTTATGCGATAAAAAGCTAAAAATCTGAACAGCGGGTTTCGATCACATTATCAAATTTCCGTCAAACTAATTATTTATGTAAAAAAAAATCAAAAATAAATTTTCTATCTTTAGTTACAAATTAAAAATGGGTTATTAAATTTTTAAAACTATTAATTCAATATTTAAAATTAATTAAATATTCATAAATTAAAGCGATAAAATTCAGGATCATTACACTTCTCGTAGAGATAAGAAGCAAATAAGTGGATATTTGACTCTCTTAATGATATGGACTTCACAAACTAATTTAGTTTAAAACTCAAGTTACATTTTTCATATTAAATGTAGTTTTAGGCATTAGTTTGTAGTATACGTTATATTTCTGAAGTTAGATGAAATTAAAAAGAATAAATTTTAACTTATAATGATGCGACTATAAGCGTGGATATATGACTACTTTCCAATGATTCCAAATGCTACTCCAAATCCTTTATACGATGACCCTCAACCAAGAGTATGCAAGTGGAAAAATACCCAGTTTGGTGATGATCAGGCATATGCGCTACCAACGCTGATCAACTAGATATATTGGCAAAGCATGATGTGAGTATAGCTTATATATATATATATATATATATATATATATATATATATATATATTAGTCATTGGATGTGTATTAGGATTAGTTATATATTTAAACAATGTTCTGTAGGTTGTGTGGAACATGTATTCAGGTATTCGAGGTAGGTACCCCTTAGAAGAGTATCCTTTTTTTACTGGGATTTTATTATGTTTTGATGTTGCGAAGCCTTACTAGCCAATCATGTATTGAGACATTTTAATATTGAACAAACTATCCCAAAACTTCCAATAGCTCCTTTAGCATGTCATAGAGGAGAAAAATTTAATTGGTACAAAGTTCATTATGACATTGCGTTTTGGTTGGTTCAAGCTGGCAAGATCACGTTTTGGCTACGAATTCAAGGTCAGTTGCAGCCCTAAATCCTTGGGATTGTGAAGGCAATTATATGAATTGGTTCAAAAACAAATCCCATCCTATTATACAAAATCCTAGTGCGCTTTTTTACTTTAAACATCATTAATCTTGTAGAAGTTTTTTATGAATTTATTTTTTCGTTTTGACTAAGTTATTCCATATTTTTATGTAAGGTTGAAGCTTCAGAAAGGGTTCTACTGCTATTAAATGCCAACATTGCTAAAGGTTCTACAGAGGTAAAGGAAAGTCGAGATAATGATGCAAAAGAGATATTGGAGAATAGTTTAGTGGTTGTTAGTGAACCCCCCCCCCCCCCCCGGGGGGGGCATGTCATAAGAAGGCTGTTGTTAGTTAAGATTTTGAATTATGATGAATGCTGAAAATAAGATGGAAACGGATTGTTTTATTACTGGAAAAATGAAAACAGTTTTGATACACGCATGTACGTATAGCTTTTATAATACAAGCTATTGACTCGGTCTTACTGTATATAGAGGCAAAACTAGAAAAATAGCCTCAAAACCCTTTGTATAAAAGCTTGAATGCAACAGAGATGAAACATATTATTTCGGCCGCTTTATTTCTCCCTTTCGCTTCAAGCTAGGGGTTTTCTCTCATCCTCAAAATTCAGCCGCCGCTCCTCTTGCTTTGAGATTACTTTGACTTTGGCTATCGGCAAGTTGTTTCCTTTCTTCATTTTGAGCTAAAGGCTCCTTCATGTCCCTAATTTTGTTGTGGTTGCTTCTGATTTTCAGCTCTTCTCTTAAACGGGAAAAATTATTGGCTGATAAAGCTTTTGTGAGTATATAGGCTTTCTGGTAAGAGGTAGGTATATTATTTACACTTAATTTCCCAGTATTTACACGCTCACGAACGAAGTACAAGTCGAGTTTTATATGCTTCGTTCGTGAATGTAATACTGGATTTGTCGACAAAGAAACGACACCGAGGTTATCACACCATATTACTGGCTTTTTATCTGTGTTGATCTGTCACGCTTGTAGTAGCGATTCCAACCATATAATTTCTGATGTTTTGCTAGCAAGGCTACTACTTGAACGCGATATCGTAGGTTGTTTCTTTGAACACCATGATACTGGATTTTCTTTAAGGAAAATGCAGTATCTTGTTGTTGATCTACGATCATCGTGGTCTGATGCCCAGTTCGCATTTGAGAAACTAGTGATAGATAGAATTATGTTTGATTTTAGCACCAGACCATGATTTAAAGTACCAACATCGCGGAAAAACACTATGAAGTGGATGCTTATATACCAAAGCCTTCACTACATAACAGCGTCGATGCTTTTTGAAGAACAAAATACCACACCTTAAGGCTTGGCCCATGAGACGAAGGTGACTAAATTGGGGACAATATTTGCATCAGGTGAGGTATGTGCTGTTACAATGGTATCAGAGCCATACTCAGCCGGAATTGTGGTCTATTCGTGTTACAGCCACGATGCCCGGGTGGTATTGTGTTTGTGAGCCAGCGAGAGCACTGGGCTCTAAAGGGAGGGAGATTGTAACACCCCTTAAAAATGGGAATAATAGTGCCACAATGCGGAAAAACACTATGAAGTGGGTGCTTACATACCAAAGCCTTCACCTCATAACAACGTAAGAGGCCTTTTGAGGAATAAAACTCCACACTTCGGCTTGGCCCATAAGGCGGAGGTGACTAAGTTGGGGACAATATTTGCGGTAGGTGAGGTTATTCTTTTTATGACCTTCCAATGTTCATTTAATGTTTGATGCATGAATTGTCACACCTTATTTACACTGTATGCCAGTTATGGTCTTGTGATTGTTACATATTGTAGAGCTCTAACAACACTTCTGTCTTCCCTTTCATTAGTTATAGCTTCACCTCTGTATTTTGATAAATGAAGATTGCTTGTCATGGGTTTTGGTAATGTTTTAGCTTCATTCATCCCTCTCTTGATAAGTAACTCATTGATGTATTTTGTTTGACATAGACGCAATTCTGAGTTTGACATTTTAGTGACCTCTATGCCAAGAAAATAGCTTAGTTGATCCAAGTCTTTGACTGAAAATTGTTTATCTAAAAATTGAATAACATGTTCTATCTCTTCCTTGCAAATGCCAGTAATCAGGAAATCATCAACATAGACCAATATATATGTTGTGCTGTCTTTGTTGGCCTTAATGAAAAGTGAATTGTCTGATTTTGCTGAACTGTATCCCAAGTGAACGAGGGTAGATTTTAACTTGCCAAACCACACTTTTGGAACTTGTTTTAAGCCATAAATTGCTTTATGAAGTTTTCATGCCATGTTATCTTTGTCTGCATGTCTGAATCCTGGTGGTTGTTCCATATAGACCTCTTCTTGTAGATCACCATTTAGAAATGCATTGTTCACATCTAGTTGTCTGATATCTCATCCCTTGTGTAAAGCAATAGTTAATATAACTCTTATTGTTGTTGGTTTGAGTGCTGGTGAAAAGGTTTCATAGAAAGCAAAGCCATATTTCTATGTGTACCCTTTTGCATCAAGTCTTGCTTTGTATTTTTGAATAGCGCCATCTGGATTCTTTTTCAACTTGTATGTCCATTTGCAACCTAATGTATTTTTGTGCTTTGGTGCTGGAACAAGGCTCCAAGTCTTATTTCTCATCATTGCAGAGTATTCTTCATTCATTGCTTGTTTCCATTTTTCATCTTTGATAACTTGCTAATATTTGTCTGGCTCTATGTTGATAGCACAAGTTATATATAGCTTTGGTTTAAATATGCCACTTTTTGATCTAGTTATCATATGATGCCTCCTGTCTGGTTGTTCTTGTTGCAGAATAGTTTGATCTAAACTTGCTTGATGTTCATGCTCTTCAATTCTGGTTTGTTGATTGTCTGTATCTATTGGAGAGTGAATGAGATGTTGCAATTGTTCTGAGATGGCTTGAACCGGTCTACGGTCTGATGCTGTGAGTTGAGTATTTGAATCATTCTGACTCTTAGCATCCTCCCGACTTTCAGTGTTGTTGTATATTGGTATGGGTGGTATTGGCACAGATGGATTGTGCACCTTTTGTGTTGCCTTTAGCTGCACTTTTGAATGGAAATAAAGTTTCATTAAACACAACATGTCTTGACACAAATAATTTTCCATTGCTGTCAAGACATTTATATCCTTTTTGATTCACTCCATATCCCAGAAAGGTGCATGGAGTGGATCTGAAAATTAACTTATGAGAACTATATAGGTTTAGGTGAGGGAAGCATAGACAACCAAAAATTCTTAGAGTCTTGTAGTCTGGCTTTACACCATATAACACATCCGTTGGAGTCTTGCCTTGTAAAATTTTTATGGGTAGTTTGTTGATTAGATATGCTGTAGTTGAAATGACATCAGGCCAAAACTTCAATGGAAGTGATGCTTGTGCAAGTAGTGTAAGACCAGTGTCTCCTATGTGTCTATGCTTCCTTTTCACTAATCCATTATGTTCTGATGTATAGGGACAAGCCACCCTTTGAATTATTCCCTTCTTTCGAAAGAATTCTTTGAGTGGCTTGAACTAAGTTCCTCCATCAGTTTGGATAGTCTTTACCTGCTGATCTGTCTGATTTTCTGCATGTCTTATAAAATGTATAACTGTATTATATATATCAGCCTTTGATTTCAGGAAATATATCCATGTGTGCCTGGAATAAGCATCTACAAAGGAGATATAGTAATTAAATCCATAGTCTGAATTTATGGATGCAGGCCCCCATCTGTTGGGCGTGTTTTCATCGAACCAGAGTGAGGATATCCCTGCCAAACCACCCATCACCGAACCAGCCCCATTCCTACGCACTACCGAGCCAACCACCTCATCACCGGTCCAAAACCCACCTACCACCGGTCCAAAACCTTCTCCAACAACCACCGAACCATCTCCTGACCTACCACTGCCGAACCAAACAACAACCGGACCAGAACTTCCTCAACAACTACCGAAACATCCTAACCGGACCAAGCCACTTCCCTACCGGACCAACGCCCCACCGAACCAACTCTCCACCCAAGCCATGCCGAACCAACTCACTCCAACCACTACCGGACCAAGTGGATACCGAACCAACATCGCGAGACCAAATTGCTTCGGCCCAGGCTTACCAGCAGCTATACACATCCAAGACCCCCGCCCCCAACCTCACTCTATAAATAGAGGGGCAGGGGTACAACAATGGCAGACAAGTTTGAGAGCTCAAGCACGGAAGGAACTTTCAAACAACTTTCATATACTTATATACAAAGCTTTGTACTTGTAATCTGAAAGAAAAAGGGGAATAACATATAAAGTGGACGTAGGCACGTTCTGGCCGAACCACTATAAATCTGTGTGTCTTTTACAGTTTATTCCATCTATTTCATATATTCGCATAAATCACCCAAACCATCCAGATCAACATATAATAAACTAAATCATACGACTAGGAGGCGTTTGCCTAGTTTTTGTGCAAATATTTTTGGTGCTTTCACTGAGAGCAGGAGCTCGAAGCTTCAGCTTCTCCCACCCAACCCTTTTTCTGTCAACATCGTTCATTGCTTGGAAAACATGCCTCCCGGATGGAAGAAAGATGCTAACAAAGGAAAGGACATCGCAACTGGCAGTATCCCAGATCCAGTGATCAGAGACCAAGACAATCGTACAGTTCCAACAGCAAATTTAAATCAGGCAAATCCGACAGCCCCTGCTACGGAACAACCAATTACAAGAGCGGATCTGGACAAGGTTGTGGCTGAAGTAACTAACCGCTTCGCATCTTAACAAGAGGCCTTGGTGGACCAACTCATGTCACGCTTAAGGGATGCTGAAGAATCCAACCGCAACACTGAATCATGGGGTGAGTCCCGGTCTGGAGGATCTGGGAGGCGACAAAGGTCTTTCTTCTTCGAAGAGGCTAACAACAGAAACAGTCATGGTATGAGCCCAGCCCGGACTCAGCCCGAATTCCGACCCGAGGAAACACTTCGAACCGAACCCAACGGGGGAGGTGCCAGGCAGAGGTCGGATGTAGCTGAGCCTGTCATGCTACCTAACCATGAAAACACCAGTAGACGGGGCCGAGCTGGAGTCCGGCCCGAAGTTGAACCCGAGGAAGTGCTGAGAACAGAACCCAGCAGGGGAAGATCAAGGCAAGGGCCAACTGTGGCTGACCCCAGCATGCCCCCAGGAGACCAGAGGCAGCCATTGGAGAATGTTAGGAGTGACAGACGATACCATTCCTACAAGTCGTCTGGACGGAATCAGTCCCGTAGGGAAGAACCAAACTCATTTCTATCCGCTCCAAGTTCTGATGAAAGGATGGCACGATTGTTCAGAGAGTGCGTCCAACGGGAGCAGAGGGATCGGGGGATAGGTGCTAGGGTAACCAGCCCCTTCACCCGCAATATCGAAACCGCCATCACCCCCCGGGAATGGAAAATGCCAACAATGGAACCTTACAAGGGAACCTCTGACCCCATAGTACACTTACAGAGATACACCCAGCATATGCTCATGAGCGGAGCAACGGAGGGAGTATTGTGTAAATGCTTCCCACTTTTCTTGGCAAATCTAGCTACCTCCTAGTTCTGCCACCTACCCCAAGGGTCCATCAGCTCATAGGAAATGTTGAAAGAAAAGTTCATCAGCCAGTTCCGCATTCATGTGGAACAACCCAAGGACGCTTATTCCTTATCTAATATCAAACAGAAACCCGGAGAGACAGTGCAACAATATCTAACCCGATTCAACGCCGCGGCGGCCGCAGTCCAAGATGCCGACAAGAAACTTATCCTAATGGCTCTCTGCAGTGGTGTACATCCGGATACTAAATTTGCTAGAAGACTAACCAAGGAAAAGCCAGCTACTTTACCTGATTTCTTCCATGAAGCTGGAAAGTATATGAGACTTGAAGACGCTGCCACTGAGAGGCAGTCAGGGCAACAGGCTAAGACAGCTACAGACAGGGTTCCCGCTGCAGCAAAGGATGTTCGGAGAAATGACTCTAGAGACAATGCTGGGGCAAGAAGGGAGAAAAGCGCTTATATCGACCTGGACCAAGATTTGACTCTTACACTCCTTTGAATGAAATGATTGAAAACATCTTCCTAGCCACTCAAGACGAAGTTAGATACAAGCGCCCCCCGCACAAGAAGGAGGCAGATAACGCACTCAAGTCTGGAAAGTTCTGCCGCTTCCAGGAATCCCATGGACATGACACCAATGAATGCCACCATCTTCGGGACTTGATTGAAGAACACATCAGAAGGAAGAGACTGGAACGCTATGTAAAAAGCCAAAACAGGACTTCGACTCCTGCCAATGAGAATCCGGGGCTACCCCTCCCAGAAGTAGGCGGAGGAAATCGCAACACCAGCGGCTCTAGTCAAGAGAAGATAGTGGTCCATACCGTATCAGGAGGACCACACATCGCCGACAGAAGATGGGCAGAGATGGAAAGATACGGTAAGTCACTTAGAAACGATGAAAGCTACGTTAACTCTGTTATGGAAGAACGCCACCCGAAACGGAAAGAGAATGACGACATCACATTCAGTAGGCGTGATCTAGAGGGAAGACAGTACCCACACATGGATCCTATGGTCATCTCCGCCTGGTTCGGTCCAGCCAAAGTTTTCCGAATTTTAGTAGACACTGGAAGCTCGGTAAAAATCCTATTCAAGCATGTTTTCGACAAAATGAAGCTGTCAATGAAGGATGTGTCTCCCTGCAACAAACCACTATATAGTTTCACTGGAGATGCGAAGATGCCCCTCGGGCAACTGGACCTTTTCGTTGAAATAGGAAGCCATCCCCGCTCCGTTGTGCGAAAAAAAACGTTTGTACTAATAGAAAACCACTCGGCCTACAACGCCTTTTTGGGAAGACCAGCCTTGTCTGACTTCCAAATTGTCCTAGCCCCATGGTGCCTGAAGATGAAGTTTCCAACAGATAACGGAATAGGAGAAATAGAGGGAGATCAAGACGCTGCTCGAGACTGCTATGCAACTGAACTTCGCAATAACCGCAGAAAAGATAAAGGGAAAAACGCATAGACTACTCTTTGCATGAAAAGCTTGGAAGCATAGCAACTAAAGAAAGCCCCTCCTCTTCAATATACCAGTGATCCTTTCAATGAATTAGACCGCAGGGACAAAGAGGAGGAGGCCACCGCCGAGCCTGCAGAGGCTATGGAATTCGTAGCTGTAGACAAACATGACTCGAGTAGACTATTGAAAATCGGATCTCAACTAAAAGAAGAATTAAAGGATCAACTCATTGATTTTCTTCGCCACAACATGGATGTATTTGCATGGACGCACACTTATATGACAGGAATCTCCCCAGATGTAGCATGCCACGTACTGAACATCGATCCCACCAAGGTGCCAGTAAAGCAGAAAAAGAGAAGCATGGGGGCAGAACGATCAGCAGCCCTAGAGGAAGAAGTAAAAAACCTACTTGCCAATAACTTCATACGACAAGCCATCTACCCAGAATGGATCGCCAACCCGGTGCTGGTAAAGAAGGCTAATGGGAAGTGGCGAACATGCATTGACTTCTCCAACTTAAATGACGCTTGTCCGAAGGATTGCTTCCCACTCCCCCGAATCGATCAGCTCGTGGACAGCACCGCCGGCCACGAACTCTTATCTTTTATGGACGCATATTCAGGATATAACCAGATCCCTATGCACGCCCCCGATCAAGACCACACTAGTTTCATCACTGACCGGGGATTGTACTGCTACAGGGTAATGCCTTTTGGACTTAAAAACGCCGGAGCTACTTATCAGCGCCTCGTCAACAAGATGTTTGCGGGACTAATAGGACGAACTATGGAGGTTTATGTGGATGACATGCTGGTAAAATCGAGGAAAGCCAACGATCATATAAACCACCTGGATGAGATGTTTCAAGTACTTCGCCAATATGCAATGAAGCTGAACCCTCTAAAGTGCTCCTTCGGAGTATCGTCGGGAAAGTTCTTGGGATTCATCGTCCATGCCAGGGGGATTGAAGCAAACCCCAAACAAGTTCGAGCTTTGTAAGATATCAAGATACCATCCACTCGAAGAGAGATGCAAAGCCTAAACGGGAAAGTGGCCGCCCTAAGCAGGTTCATCTCTAAAGCAACCGACAAATGCATCCCTTTCTTTGAAGCTCTAAAGAAAGAAAAAGGAAAGTTCGAATGGACTGACGAATGCTCGACAACCTTCCTTAACTTAATCGAACACCTCCAGAGACCACCAGCACTCTCAACTCCAAATGAAGGCGAGGAACTATACATATACCTTGCTGTATCGTCCCATGCTTTAAGCGCCACTTTGGTGAGAGAAGACGACCGCGCGCAGCGGCCCGTATACTTTGTAAGCAAGAGATTTACTGGGGCAGAAGCCAGATACCCTAAACTTGAAAAGCTAGCATACTGTTTTCTAATCACGTCACGGAAACTGCGACACTATTTCCAATCTCATTCCATCAGAGTTTTAACCGATCAACCGCTAAGGCAGGTACTCCATCGCCCCGACACCTCTGGGCGACTACTTAAGTGGTGCGTTGAATTGAGTCAATATGATATCACCTACCATCCTCGCACCGCTATCAAGGGGCAAGCCATAGCTGATTTCATTGCCGAATTCACTACTAACGAAAGTAAGGAGAAATCTGAAATAGCAGAAGATATCAAGTGGAATCTCTTCGTAGATGGAGCATCAAATGAACAAGGCTCGGGGGCAGGTGTTGTGATAATCACCCCCAGGGGAAGGAAGTTGCACTACGCCCTAAGGTTGGAATTCGCTGCCACCAACAATGACGCAGAATACGAAGCAGTGATAGCCGGATTAGAACTTTCCCTGGAGATTGGAGTCGGCTCTTTATGTCTCCATAGTGATTCTCAACTTATTGTAAATCAAATACTGGGAGAATTCCAGGCTCGAGGAGAATGACTCACAACATATCTAAAGAAGACCAAGCTGCTGCTCAATCAATTGGATCACTATCTAATCAAACACATTCCTCGGGAAGAGAATCAGGAGGCCGACGAACTGGCAAAGCAAGCTAGCATGAAGGACGACACTGCTTCCCGAACGATAACCATCTCAAAGCAACTGGCCCCGAGCTACGAGCCAATGAATATGATAGCTGCAATTGAAGAAGAAACTTGGATGACCCCATCCGGAAGTACTTACAAAGTGGCACACTGCCCACGGACGTAACGAAGCTAAGAAAATCTTAAGGAAAGCTTCCCGCTACACATTACAAGAAGGCATCCTCTATCGGCGCGGTTTCTCTAATCCCTTATTAAGGTGTATCGCTGGAAGGGAAGCCAGAGAAGTCTTGTCCAACATCCATCAAGGAAGTTGCGGAGATCACACCAGAGGACAGACTCTAGCAAAGAAAATACTCCGATACGGGTATTACTGGCCCACTTTAAACAAAGATGCCTTAAACTTCGTCAAAAGATGTGACAGATGTCAGAAATTTGCTAAGATTCCTCGACTACCAACAAATGAAATTACTCAAATGACCAGCCCTTGGCCCTTTGCAATATGGGGAATTGACTTGATTGGCGAACTGCCAATGGGTCGAGGCGGAGCCAAATATGCCATAGTGGCAGTCGACTATTTCACCAAATGGGTGGAAGCGGAACCTCTAAATAAAATATCTTCGGCAAAAGTTATTAACTTCTTGATCAAAAATGTTTTATGCAGGTACGGGGTTCCACTCAAAATCATATCGGACAACGGACTTCAATTTGACAGCGAAGAGTTCACCGACTGGTGCCAAGAGCACGGAATTCATAAAAGCTTCTCATCTGTAGCTTACCCTCAGGCAAACGGACAAGTCGAAGCTGTCAACAAAATTCTCAAAACTCTAGTCAAGAAGAAACTTGAAAAGTCAAAAGGCGCTTGGGTGGATAAACTTCCTACGGCACTTTGGGCCTACCGCACATCTTACAGAATATCAACAGGGCATACTCCTTTCTCTTTGGCATACGGATCGGAGGCCATGCTCCCAGTTGAAACTGTAGTGCCTTCCCACCGTAGGATCCACTACAACCCAGAAGAGAATGAAGAACTCCTACACATGTCTTTGGATCTAATTGAAGAAAGAAGAAATGATGCAGCACTTAAAGCGACCGCTCACAAGCAAAAAGTGGCAGCACAATACAACTCCAAAGTCAAGCACCGCAGCTTACGAGAAGGAGATCTTGTCCTCAAACGGATCTTCCCACGCCCCGGAGCGCTAGATCCAATCTGGGATGGACCCTGTGTAATTCATAAAGATCTCCGCAACGGAGCTTATATTTTGTCAACAGTGGACGGAGAGGTGTTGCAGAGGGCATGGAACATCCAACACCTCCGTCGATACTTTTCTTAACTTGTACTGCCCATATGAAGTGAACTAACAAAGAGAATCAGTGGACGTAGGCATTTTCGTGCCGAACCACTTTAAAAATCTTGTCTCATGTTAACTTGTTCCTTTATGTCTTGGCTACTTGTTGAGTTTTATCCTTTTCTGTTGAACAAAATCCTACATTTCCACCCTGAACACTTCACGGCACAACCTTGCCTGGACAAGACCCCACAGGTACTGTGCGAATCTATGCACTCGCCAATGAGACACTTTTGCTCCAGCATCCCTCGGCTGCGGGTTAACTCGTTGCTCGCGACTGCCCTTAAAGCCAACTGTAATGAGCCGATTATAAGCCATCAAGAAGGCCGACTATAGCCGATGGCAGCTCATTACGGCGTTCGGCTCGCCGACAACTGTGAACCTACTTTAAGCCCCAACATAAGGTGTGGCCAGCCAGGGGTAGTTCACGGTTGACGATCGGCACCCACGCTAGCCGGCCACAGTAAATCGAATAATACCCATGATTACGGGCCATAATGGCTCGGGTAGTTACTGTGCGCGATCTCGGCTCCGATATGTCTTAAGTGCGGCTGTGGTAAAAAAGATAAACTCCCCGCGGAGGCGTAAGATAGGTGACAAATGTCTCCAAGACCCACAGCTAGGGAAAGTGACTACAAAACCCGTTTGCCACGAACTTAAGCATATCGACGGCCTTCCGTGATTGGAAGTTTTACTGTTTCTCATATTTCCAATTCATTCAAAAACTTTTCCCCTATCCTATATAACAATCCCTAAAGTACAGGTCACAAAATAGGGGAACTCTCGCTTGTGGAAATATGAACTCACATCCGGATGATGGAACACTCAGCTACATTCCATACTCAGTCACGCAAGACATTCAAAGCAACCCTCTACAACTAAAACACGAAGGGCGGTACTATCTTCTCTTGTATACAAATATGTAGCTTTAATTTATTCACACATCATATTGGCATTGCAAGACGTGAAACAATATTTTGAGCAGAAACTTAGCATCAAATATGATTAAATCACATGCATAAACACGCAGCCGTATTTCTTATGCAACATATCAAAATAACAACCACATTCGAACATAACAGAATCTGCTTATGTTATAAAGTTACATAAAGACGTTCGTTGCAATGATATAATTACAGCCTGAAAATACAATAATGTTTTGGACTAGTATGTACAGGAATGTTAAACAGACCAAATAAAAGAGTCAACTACATCGGGGCTCCGCCTCTGTCTTGCCCGCCATCCGGATCTACTTAACTGCAGGGTCAAACTCTCCGCATGTACTCCAGAGGTCCCGCCTGCCCAATTCAGAAGAGAATCCATCAATAATCACGAAAGATAAGCAATCAAATCATGAAAAGATTAAAAGGGAAGACTTACCAGCGTTTGCTCCCTGTTCGTCATCCTCCAGTTGCACACCCACTTCCTCGGCGGCGAGCAGCCTCATGCCTTCCTTCACCGCCGCTTTCTCTTCCTTGGTGAACTGTGCGGTAACCACATCCATTCTGAAGGCCGCGCCACCCTCTTTATCCGCTTCAGCCTTGGCTTCCTCCAAAGCCCAGAGATATATCACAGCCATAAGCCGGGGATAATCGTCCATCCAGGACAGGTTGCCCTGCCTCCAAGTACGGAAATACATGTCCTGGAGCATCTCGTCCATCATCCCCTCGTTCTCCTTAAACTCTTTCATCCGGGCCTCAGAAGCCGACAGCCGTGCGACAGCAACATCTCTCTCCAATCGGTATCTCGAGCAGTCAGCCTGAAGGGACTTCCGCATCACTTCCATCTCCTCCTTCAGCTTGGCCTGAGCAAGCTCTGTGGCCTCAAGCCTCCCAGATAACTCCTCTACCTGCTCAAGATCCGCTCTCTGAACCTCGTCCACCGTTGCGATGGCCATGTCAATTCGCTCTTTACAAACAGCCTCCATTTTTCGCAACTCAGCCTTGCTAGCCTCTTCCATGGTTTTCTTTAGTCGTCTGGAGGCCGCTTCATGCTGGGATATCTGGATAGCCTGATCGGCAAGCTGTTTGGCCTGATCAGAAACCTTTAGCCGCAACCGAATGTTAGCACTTCCGATTTCCTCCCCAGCCTTGGCCAGTCGAGCGTGATGCTCCATTAGCCACTTGGTCTCTTCAGCCACCCGATCGATGTTTGCCTTGGCCTCATTCCCCATGGTCACAATCCGAGTAGTAAGCAAATCGAGGTCTAAGGACTTAGCCTCATCAAGCACCCGTACCATGGGATTGCGGGGAAGAAGATGCTCACCCGTGGCCTCGTCAAAAGAGATGTCCTGAAAACTCGGGTCCAGATCCGGGTGGCCGGCAAATGGGTTGCGAACCAAACCAGGATGGTCTATCGGGGTGACGGTTGGATTTTCGGACGGATGTGGGGAAGGCATAAACTCAGTATCTTCCTCAGTAATATCATGGATAGGCTGGACTGGAGCCTGAGGGCCAGGTGAGGGTTCAAACAAAGATTGGCCCCTCTTCCTCTTTTGCATATCTTCTTCAATAACTCCGAGAAGAGGGCGATAGCTAACCACATCTCCGGGACGGCTAGTTGACGGCTTTGGTTTGGCAGAAGCTTTGAGTAGCTTGTACTGTTCAAGGCGGTGCCGAATATCTGATGCCTTGGCCACCTTACCCGTTCCTGGAATAAAAACCAAGTGTTACAAGCATGCATGAAACTATGATCCGAGAAATATGTTAAGTTAAACGGAGTAGGGAAACATGCTTATTTTACAAACCCTGAGGGGGAGTGGGATACTGCAATAAGTCCTGAATCTCATTGCAGGACGGGAGTTGGCCATAAAATATTACTAAGTCCTTATCATAAAGGGAGTCTGCGAAAGTTAAGAATTCACCTTGAACCGCCGGAGTTGCCTTAGCTGAAATACCCTCAGAAGATAGACTGGCACCCGTCCCGGCCTCATCAGACTTCTTCGATTTCTCCACCAAGGCCAGCCCTTCCCCCAACCCCTCGAAAGCTTGGCGGAATGTATCATCCGTCCACTCTTGAATCTCGCCTGCTTGCCCAGGAGGCAAAGCCCCGGCGCCATCGCCACCACCATCACTTTCTCTGTCGTCTCCACTCTCTGCCTCTCCTCCTACATCACCTCCTTCGCCCTCACCTCTATCCTCCTCCACGTCTTTCTCCCCCGTAGTAATTGGGCACGTGCTAGGGGAAGGGCCATCGGACTTCTTGAGCTTCTTACCTCCGACAACTGGAGGTTTTGTGAAAGGCTTCCTCTTGCCACTCTTCGCCGTGGCTCCTCCTTTAGCTTGAGCAGCCCTCTCTTCCGTCGTATCCCTCTGCTTGACCACGGACTGATGTGGCAGGATCAGGTTGAGCCCCAAAAGTGTAGCGTTCCTGATCAAGTAAGCAGCCGACCTATCTCTTCCCGAAATAGCTTCTATTTCCGCTGCCGTCTGAACCAGGCGATCATTCTCCACGACCGCAAAACCACCTGTCGCTAGCAAGAAATAAAAACACATAAGTAGAAGCATTGCAACGAGAACGGAAATTATAAATAAAGCCTTGACTTACATCCAGAGGTGAAGCGACGGATAGAAACGGAGTCGTCCCTGACGAAAAACCATTCCTTCTTAAACATGTTGTACTTCGAATACAAGTCCAGGACGGGCTTGAAGGATACGGCCGATTCCAAGCTGATGTATGGAGACCCCTTCTTGTAGCCCCTCAGATTATACAAATACCGGATCTCCCGGTTGGAAGGAGGACGCCCGTATCTCCTCTGAAAGATGACGAAAAGACTCACCAGAATGGCGTAGGAGTTAGGCTGGAGCTGGAATGGAGCCACCTTCAGATACGTGATGAAGCTAACTATCCAGGCGTTGAGAGGCGGGATAGCACCACACATGCAATGATATCTGCTGTAAGCAAAGTAGCCTTCAGGGGGGTCATGCGGCATCACTCCTTCCCCCGGCGATAGCATGCGCGCTCTATCGATTCCAAAGGAACGGGATATAACATCAAGCTGCTCCTCTTTGAGGGAGCTAGGAAAATAGTCGGGCGGAGAATTCAAGAGCTCCTGGGGGACATACCCATCTACTAGCGATCTCGGAGCAGGCCCATGACGTTCGGCCCGAACTGGGGGCACTGTGGAGGACTCTTCTCTGTCCTTGGACTTACTTTTATCTGATCGAGTTTCTGCTTTGTGAGACATTAGCTGCAACACCGGAAAAACATATCGTTAGAACAAAGGATATAAGCAAGCAAGTGTATATAGTCTGAAAATTTCACTCGTAATCTAAAACGCTCAGAACTCCTAGTATCATTCGGTAAAGCTGATACAAAGGCTCATTCGGTATTTGGGGTCTCAAGAGTTCATCCGGTAATTCAGGGATAGGCCCATTCGGCACTCAACACCCAATCTCGTTCGGTACTCATCCTCCATGGGTTTCATTCGGTAGTCCATAATAAGAACTCATTCGGCAAAAGAGAACATACCTGGTTCGGTGCTTGGTTGATTCGGCACTTGGTTGATTCGGTACTCGGTTGATTCGTACTCTGATTGGTTCGGCTATCTCAAAACGATAAAGGATAGTAGTAATCTGAAGCCCCTATTTATAGGTGCAACCTATCGACCGGACCAACTGGTTCGGCACACCCAGGACCGAACGAAGCTATCTCAATTGCAGGAAAACAAAGCGCAACACGTGCAAACATCACGTGCCCCACTTTGGGGGGCAAATGTTGGGCGTGTTTTCATCGAACCAGAGCGAGGGTATCCCTGCCAAACCACCCATCACCGAACCAGCCCCATTCCTACGCACTACCGAGCCAACCACCTCATCACCGGTCCAAAACCCACCTACCACCAGTCCAAAACCTTCTCCAACAACCACCGAACCATCTCCTGACCTACCACTGCCGAACCAAACAACAACCGGACCAGAACTTCCTCAACAACTACCGAACCATCCTAACCGAACCAAGCCACTTCCCTATCGGACCAACGCCCCACCGAGCCAACTCTCCACCCAAGCCATGCCGAACCAACTCACTCCAACCACTACCGGACCAAGTGGATCCGAACCAACATCGCCAGACCAGATTGCTTCGGCCCAGGCCCACCAGGAGCTATACACATCCAAGACCCCCGCCCCCAACCTCACTCTATAAATAGAGGGGTAGGGGTACAACAATGGCAGACAAGTTTGAGAGCTCAAGCACGGAAGGAACTTTCAAACAACTTTCATATACTTGTATACAAAGCTTTGTACTTGTAATCTGAAAGAAAAAGGGGAATAACATATAAAGTGGACATAGGCACGTTCTGGCCGAACCACTATAAATCTGTGTGTCTTTTACAGTTTAGTCCATCTATTTCATATATTCGCATAAATCACCCAAACCATCCGGATCAACATATAATCAACTAAATCATACGACTAGGAGGTGTTTGCCCAGTTTTTGTGCAAACACCATCGATCTATTGCAACCAATTGCAGTGGTCTATTATATTTAGACCGTAATTGAGGAAAAGTCAGTTTATGACTTTTTTCCATTTGGCAGTAAGTACAAATATAAGATACAAGTATATCACTAATTTAAATTTCATATCATTCAATATTTGCTTTACAACTTTTATACTTGGGTGTCCTAGCTTAGAATGCCAGATACTGAAATCACCGTTACTACTTTCTGTACATGATTCTGTTAGGTTGCACCATTTTCTTGTATTATTGAATTGATTAGCTTTTGACAAGTTGAATCCGTACAGAGCCTTGTATGTCTCACCCTACAGTAAAGTTTGTTTAGTTTCAATATCTTTAACTACACGGTATCTTGGATAAAATTCAAAAAATACATTATTTTCATGTGCAAATTGTGACATACTAAATAAGATTTTTCTTTATTTTGGAACATGTAGTAGATTATTCAAATGTAGTACTTTCTATCCAATGATTTGTGCACAGCCAGTGTGTGTGATATTAATATTAGTGTTATTATCCATACAAATAGATTGGTTACCTTTGTATTATTTGTTCCCAAGATTCAGATTTTGTAGATTGTTGGTCACATGATGTGTTGAACCAGAATATGGATACCGGCACTCATTTTGAATATCTTCACATCTTCATGTTTCACATAAGACTATGATCATCTGATGAACCTTTTGACTCATGCTGTATACTCACCAAGTTTGCATTTCCACCATATCGCCTCTGAATTTTTGTGTTCAGAGATGGATTGTAGTTAGAATCATATTTGAAATAACATTTACTTACAATGTGTCCCACTTTTTCACAGATTTGACACTTTGGTCTGTTGTTATTATTCCATTTTCCTCTGGTTGTTCCGTTTCCTCTCTAAAATGTCCGATTACTTTTACTGTTGTCTTGATTCTTGTTTTTATGACTCGCCGTATAGTATACAGACATATCTGAATCAATAGGTTTCTTGAATTCTAACCTTCCTTCATGCGCAAATAGAATAGAATGAACATCTTCAATAGATGGTGTAATTCTTTAAGATGAAATAACTACTGCAACATCTTCATAATCTTCACTTAAACCACTCAAGATAATCAGAACTTGTTCTATTGCAGGGACTTTGTGTCCTGCTGCTTCAAGAAGATCACATGTAGTTTTAATTTTTGCAAGATAATCACCCATATACTGATTTTCTTTTCTGATATTGTGCAATAGTCTTTTGTGATGCATTACTTTTGTTGCTGATTGAGAGTTAAATATTCTCTCAATAGTTGACCATATTCCATATGATGTCTTACTTCTAATAACGTGTGGCGGTAGTTTAACACTTATAAATGATAACAGCCGATGACCAGATCAGGCTATCTTGCCTTTGGTACTTGGTAAATTCTAGGTTATTGACTGTCTTGTTTTCTTCATTAGTGATGAATCTTGGAGGAATAATATGGGTGCCAAGAAGATACTCTTTGATTCCATATCCTTTAACAACAGTTTCAACCTGCACTTTCCAATGAAGATAATTATCTTCTTTCAAGTGAGCTGTGACTGGCTGATTTTGAGGACTGACAACGATTTTGATGAGACTTTCCGTAGCAAATTGATCAATGTTAGGAGATTTAGATGTTGCATAACTCTTTCCCATGATGATGCAAGACTGCTGAGTGGAGAATACAACAAATAAAATGATTCAAAAGGAAAAGATTGATACCAGAGGGTTAAAAATGACTCAAAAACTTGATTAGGGAATCAGGTATGTGCAGCCATAAACCCAAGTGATTAATTTCTAACGATGAGATTTTCAGACAGAACACTTTCTTTGATGATTTGATGATCTTCCGATGTTTTTCTTGAATTTGAATTTGAATCTAGTTTTCTGATTAAATCTGGTGCAGCCAGTTTTCTTTAAGAGAATTCTATGGCATGTTACCTCTTTGATCACTGAATCAGCTTCAAATTCTGATCTCAGATGATAATTCTTGCTTTCTGATGAGATCTTTACGATATGAGATATTAGATGATGATCTTTCTGATGATATCCATATTGAAATAGATATGTCGTTAGGCACTGATGATTTGGCTCTGATACCAAGTTAAGATTTTGAATTATGATGGTTGTTGAAAATAAGATGGAAACAGATTGTTTTATTACTGAAAAAATGAAAAACAGTTTTGATACATGCATAGTATAGCTTTTATAATACATGCTATTGACTCGGTCTTGCTGTACATAGAGGCAAAATTACAAAAATAACCTCAAAACCCTTTGCATAAAAGCTTGAATACAACAGAGAAGAAATATTTTATTTCGGCTGCTTTATTTCTGTTAAATCAAAACGACGACAGTCACTGCGATTTTACACTTAAAAGGCTTATTTTGGTATTAGCATTTTGGTTAACTTATGTACTGTATTTTGGTATGTGGGGGAGTACTTTGTCTGTGTTGCTCAATAAAAACTTTCTACAGAAATGTGTTATCTGGAAATGCAGTAAACTATGTTGTTTAGAACTGCTGTAATCTCTATTGGTTATAAATGCCATCAACGTTAGTAGAAATGGGTTAATTCACATAAACTCTGTTGTTTATAGATGTGTTATGAACTAGATGTGTTACTTGATAACAAATTTGTTGTTAAACTGTTTACACTTCACTATATATTGCTGCAAACATGATTATGTTTAAAACACTCAGTTTTTTCATCTATGCCCCGTACGTATGGACTGGACTTTGTATCTCTGTCCAAACTTCTTATCTATAAAAATATATCAAAGTCAGCAACTCAATTAATGGTTATATGCCCGGTAATTAAGTACTCAGTTTTGTATTTGCGTTCTGACATCCAATATGTAAATAGAGTGCAAAATCAGTCAGTCGGTTTATTAATATATGCCGACTAAGTATATATTAGGTTTTGTATTTCCGTTCAGACTATTTAACTGTAAACAGTGACCAAAATCAGTAACTCGGTTTTAGTTTCTATGATAAACATTCAAATCGCGTGGTTTTATTGTTCCGTTTGATAATAGCAAACAAAAACAGAGAGTGACTTTTCAAAACTGTGTAATGATACAAAACATTGTATATGTAAAACCGAATGTACTGCTTTTGTGAACAACCTATGTTGTTATATTCAAACAGGTTTGAACATGCCACAACTTTTCATAAATTCGGTTTTGTATTATCAATTGACATCAAAGTATATGCAAACAGACAATGGTTATCAACACATGAAATGGAAAAAGTTAAGTTATTTAGCACCTACATGGTCATGTAAAACAGTATATGTTGAAAGTAAAACAAAACATTTAGTATAGTATTGATAACCATGCTACGATCAAAATAAAAAATTATTATTAGTTTCGTGTTCGACCCATATCCAACGGTACATATTAAATATCCAAAACATTATTATGGAAAATAACTATCAAAACATACATCCCTTGTAGATACATCAATTGGCTCCAAGCAGTTGAATTAATATTGCCTTTATTTATAACAATGATCCTTACTTCAATAGTTTGCGACTAGTGGAATTGGAGAATTTTCCTTCAATGCTAACTTCATGTAGTGGTAGTTGTTCACATTAATAAAAGTGATAAATTTATCAGGGTACCCATCTATAAGACCTCACTAATGTGGATAAAAAGTTAAACAATAGATATTTGATATAAAGACGACCATCTTGTTAAAAAGCATTTGCTATTAAGTAACCCGTTTTAGACATTTTCATCCAGTATTTCCGAAGAACATTTTTTTCAAACGAATTAAGTATCTCTCTTATTTTCTCTTACTGTGCAACACTAAAGTGCATGCAATACATATCCCAACGTGTTCTCAAATCCGATAGCATAGATTTTTTCACTTCCACAAAATCATCATTCATTTCGTCTACCTGCTCCGCAACGCAATGAAAACCACAATTATCATTTGTCTCAATGTCCTCCACTTTAACAACAAAGGGGTGAAGAAACTCTGGAATATGATGATGGAATTTGCTTGTACATATAATATCAATCAACTGTAATCTATCAACCACTTTGTTTACCAATTTTCTAGATTCAATATCGATTTCAACCATTGTAGTTTTTCTTTTTCTTTTTGAGTGGTTTTTTTTTTTTTTTTTTTTTTTTTTTGCAATGCTTGTTTTGCTTGTTGTTGCATAATGTTTCACTCGTTCGAATTCCGATGGATCACGTTTTGTTGACCACTACTTTGTTGTATCAGGTTTGCATTTTCTTTTACTTCCTACTTGTCTACCCTTACTGAAACCAAGTTTTGGTTCTATCAAAGATGCCATTAAAGGTGCTCTAATCTCTTTCAACTCCTATAACATAACTCTTTTTTCATCTGGACTCACATTCTCGAACCGTTTTCTAAAGTCTGTGTATTCAGACGTTTGATCCAACTCTCCTTATTCCTGAATTTGTGGAACATAACCAAGTATATGCCAATGTTCATGAATTGCATCAAGTGGAATTGGAACAATGATACTGTTACTTTCATTTATCTCATGTGCATAAGATAAGCCAAATATCGTCGAAGTTTGTTATCACAAACAGAAAAAACAAAATCTTCCTTTTTTCATAATGATTTATTCATCATAAATCATGTCCAAAGAAAACAAAAAACTACGTATCTGATATATTTGAATATTGGATCTCGATGTGTTGACGAACTTCGTTCAAACTTTTTTCAGAAGTACATTTAATTTGTGTGTTGTAAAAGCAACAAATCATTTAGTTTTTTTCAATTAGTAACGAATGATACCATTTTAGTATAGAATGTGCTGATTCCACTCTGTTGGAAGTTCTACTCCTAAGATATCCAACTTATTAGTTCATGCATGAACAAAATGCTCCTTATAAGGAATCTAATGGATCGCTATATACTTTAACGCGTTAGGACAATTTTTTCAAGTATTATTAAAGGTTGGTATTCTTTGTATCCCTCTACAGATTCTGATCGGACAATAAATATCCAATCCATTACAAATAGTTCGGCAGTTTTAACAGATTTAAAAAAATTTCTTGACTTTGTAAGAATATTGTTCGACACGTGCCACTCACAAGTCAAATAAGTTGCTTGTGGAAATATTTTTTGGCTCCATTAATTAATGCTCATTCTCTATCTGTCGCAGCTACATTAGGCAATTTGTCTAGAGTATACAAATACTTTAAATTTGTAAGAGCCCAATAATAGTTACTCTCTCTCATATAACAAGAACATTGTACAATTATAAATATTTCATTTGTAGATGTGACTAATATCATTTGCATTAACGGCAATCCAAACTTATTCGCCTTATACATGCAATTGAGAATTAGGACCGAAAGAAAGCACTTGCACAATATAGTATAACTCGGATGAGCCCACATAATGGCTACCACGCAATCGTTATCTTTGTTCCTTCTCACCAAATGAATATAATGAAACTCAATAACCAAGTTGAGTAAATGTTGCATCGCGGACCGACCTTGCACCTCAACAACTGCCATCTTTTGTTTAAAATTGTACATCGTTCTTATTTTCGAATTATTCTGAGGAAAATTCTTTTTAACATTAAGCAACACATCTCAGGTTTCACGCTAGAAACAGACCAATCAAAACACTATTTTTCTCCATGGTGTAAATCTTCCAGTAAATGGATGACCAATTCGAAATTTTGGTAATTCATGAATATGGATACCGTTAACTACTTCAATATTGCATAAATCATCACCTTCGACTATATCTCCTCTGAATATACCGTTATGTAAAAATGGACATTGACTATTTCTACTTGAAGTATGTTTACGTCTTTTACTATTTATCTCATTTCGTGCTCCACTCCGTCTCCCGATATTTTCCGCCTCTTTTATAGCCTAATTGAACACGTGGCTTCTTCCCTGACTGCTTATCGGATTGAATAGTCACAATTACAATTTTCCATTTCTTTCCAAACAATTGACACCAACGAATCATAGCTTCACGTGATGGGAAAACCTGCATACAAAGTGATAATACAATAATTTTAATCTTCCTTTACTGTTTTAATTATTTCTGTACATATAGTATATGCAATTACTTACTTCTTCGGTGTTAAAAAATTCGATTAGGTCAACTTTTATTTCTTCCTCGTTATATGAATCAAGGTCATCTCTATCTGGGAAATTAAAATCACTACCTTCAATAACCACATCTTTAATTCTAATATCTTCAAAATCATCTACACGTCCATTCCTTTCACCATAAAAATCATTATAACAAAATACTGAACATGACCGTCCAACATTCTCTACTATCTACATAGTAAATTAAAAGAAAGAGGTATTACCACTTAATAACCATTTAAAAAAGTTTCAACAACTAAGCAAAATTTCCTACAAGTTAACCAAAAAATTAGTGATATTGTAAATAATACCGCGAACGATTTTAAAAAGCACAACATCGCATACCTAATTCGGTATTTAAAAACCGTTTAAACCCGAAACCTGGTTTTTTAATTCAAAAAATATATCACCTTATTTGATGTTAATTCCACATACATTCAGGTCTTATCAAATACATATTACAATAACATCAACATGGAGTATAATATATTTAACTTTCAATTTAATGGGATTAAAATAATCGTAAAAACCTAGCAAATTTTGATTGGAAATAGAGAAAACCATTAATAAAACAATGATTTGTTCGAAAACAATAAATATAGGTTTTACTTACATCATTAGTTTTCGATTGGTGTGCCATTAATGGACGGGAAGGAAACCTATCACTGAGTTTTAAAGCTAGGGTTAAGATTTTATATATTTGCTTCATCCGGTTATGCAAAACTGGATGACTAATTTTCACTCGGTTTTGTAGAACCAAACGAAATGGGTTTTAAAATGTTTTTAGGCATTTAACTTTTCTTGAGATTTAAGTGGCGTTAGAGATGGTGCCATCATTGACTTGAAACACTAACATGCCTTCGGAAAACTAAAACCATTGCACCTGAATCCAAAACATATGAAATCGTTTTAAGCATGCCTTCGTTAGCTTGAAACTAGTTAATGCAAAGTGGGGCCATCGTTAGCTTGAAATTGATATATTTGCCATGTGTAAATAAGATTATTATTGATGAACAGAGGGTGACGGACTTAACTATGCATGAAGAAAAAGCCGATGTGAAAGTGCCTACATATGATGAGTGCGTTGTTAATGATGAGATGGTAGTAAATGTTGCTGAACAAAGGGGAGTAGATTCGATTGAGGATGAAGAAAATCAGGCTAAACAAGGAGGTGGTAGAGATAATAGAGCATGATGAGTTTGCATTTAATGTTGTTGAAAAGGGGATGGTTGACTCAATTGTATATGTGCATGATGGGACCGTGCATGTGCAAAATTCTTTAGATATTTCTGAACAATGAAAGCTAGTAAACGCTTATGTGATACACAGTGATGCTTTTCCACATGTATCGGATATGAGACATGATGAAATAATTGTGATAATTCACAATTAATGCATGGTGGTGCAGTAACACAACATGAAGATACAAATTTAGCACACGAGGATACAAATTTGGTGCAAATACACTATGAGGATAGTATCAGTGGCTCTTGTTTGAGCTTATTCATATCGTAAGAAGGAGTGATCACCTTCATAGAGTAACCATTAGAGCTTTACTCTAACTCAGATATGGATATTTCTTTAGGTGGTACTTATGGTTCATATACTTTGAGAAAATTATCCACTAGTGATATGTATCATCTAACCAAGAGTTTGGGTTTTATTTTTGATGATGTTCAGTTAGATAATGGGTAAATTAAGAGTAAGGAAGTAGAGTAGGTAAGATTATTTGAAACATGAGATACATTAGTTGGAACGTTAGGGGACTACACAATTTAGAAAAGTACAGTAAAATTAGATTGTTTTTTAAAGATAATAATATTGAATTGCACTATTACAAGAAACAAAAATAGAACATTCAGAGTATGGTGTAACAACCCTCTTTTTCGACCCTCGAATGTCGACACTAATACATCTACGGTATTCACGTAGCTAACATCCAAGTGCTGAAAAGACAGATTGCTAGGGTAAAATAAAAATAAACAGAACAAGGAAGAAGGAACACAATATCAAAATCTCACAGCGGACAGAAATGATAACATAAAATATCAAATGACAGTACAAAACTATCACTTTAAAATACACAATATTTCAGAATTACAATTCTAAATATTATCATCAGCCCGTCCTAAAAAATACTGATATGTACATCACAGTGATGTAGAGGAAATAAGAATACTATGGTAGGTGAAACATCCAGTTTGTCTTGTAACGACCCAGAATTTTGAACAATTTAAATTGAAAATATTTAATTAATTTTAAATATTTGAATGATGGTTTGGATTGAATTTCCATATAACTATGAAAGTGGCGATTAAATTCTAAAATTTAATCTATTGAAAGTTGAATAAGAATTTGAATCTTCAATCTTAAGCTGAAGAAAAATATTTTCAACAGCTTGTAAAATCTATATTGATAATACTGAAGATAATAGAAGCTTCAGAATTTAATTTGAAACTGCTTTATTCAGTTTTGAAATTACATCGTTTGAATCGATATTTAAAAATAGCTTTCCGAGGCACAGTCTCGGAATTCGACGAAACTAGTTCCATTGGGTCCGTAATATTGAATTGTTATCGGATTTCAAATTTCGTATTTTTCGGAGTTGTTGTGTGAACACACGGTGAGAAAACGCGTTGAGATTAATCGAGTTCAGTTTAAATTTAAATTTTAAATTTTTGTCAACGCATCCACCTTCGTTCCTAAATTCACGCCGAGAATCACGCATGTTGTCTCCACTCGTACACTCCTTTCTTTTCTTGTTCCCTCTGTTAATCACGCAACCCATTATTCTCAGATTCAAACGAAGATAATCATGGTCGCTTCTATTTTCCAATTCATTCGTTCCTCAAGCAAAGAAAAATCGAATTTCAGCCGAGCCTTTTATCAATTCTCGTTCAAATAAAAACAATGGCCGCATACAGGAAATTAAAAACGAAATTGATTTCCCTCCTCTCCTATTTCCTCTTCCCCCAAATCGACGTATTAAATCGCGTCGAGTTGGGTCATCGACATCTCGGTGGCGGCGGCAAGGAGCAGGGGAGGCAAGGCGTCGAGCAGAAGATCTGGAAGCGCAAACGAAGGGGTTCGTCGCGACAACAGTCAGCGCACGATTTGCATCCAGTCGAGGCGACGTGGATGTGAGAGGCTCGATGTCGAGCGTAGGTGTATGTAGCAGTGGCTCCGATGTGGATCACGTGCTCGACCTTGGGGATGGGCAGTGGGCCGCGCGATGGAGTGTCGTGCTTGATGGTGAGGTAGCGATGGCGGTAGGCGTGTCGTGAGGATGATGCCGGCAAGGTGAAGCTCGCACTCGAGCATCGCAACAGTGGTCGCGATGTTGGATGGAGTCTGGGTTCGTCGATTTCCAGTGAGGTATTGAAAGCGATTTATTCTTCAATTTGAATTTATATATAAACATATTTTTACAGGAAGAATTTTTTTTATTTTTATATATATATAGTTTTAGAAACTACAGTTGTTAAATTTTATTTACAGTAAAACAGAGAAAAAAATAAATCGGTAACTATAAGGTGATTAACTCGTTAATAAAGTTTATTTATTGCTTTAGTTGCTGAAGATAAATTATTAAAGGAAATTTTATTTTTAACTAATTTATTAAGTCATTAGTTTGAAATTAAAAATGATGGATTTGGTAGAAAAAGAAAAAAAGTGTAACTAGCTTATCCAAATTACTTTAGATATTAAAAGGAACTGATTTAAAGATATTTATTTGCAGTAAAATAATTAGTTAAAATAAATGCACTAAATGGAAAATTGGTTTAAATGAAACCATTAGTTTATTAAACAATAAAAAAAACAGAAATTTGTTATTTAATTTGTTCGAATATTAATTAATTCGTATAATATTTATACAAGGTATAAATCAAGAAAACAAGTCTGGAATGGAAATGGATTGCAAAATAAAAGCGAAGGTGAGAACTTCTAGTGATTTATATAGTATTGGGATTTATATATCTATTTAATTTCGAATCCCTATACTAGTGATTTTGGGTTGTCGTAACGATGTTTTACGCAACATTCGTTTTGACCCAAATAAATGTGAATAGAAGAACGTTTTCCTTAAAGAATGAAATATATACTTAACTATGGTTTAAGTATATCGAATATTTTCAAATTGAGAAAATAAATAATATTTGTGAATCACTTACTTTTAAATAAGTATGGAATTACTTTTCCAATATGAAATGAAATGTTTTTAAGAATTTATCTTTTTGAAGATAAATTGGAATTGAATATTTAAAATCTATTGAAAAATGTAGATCAGTAGATATTTTGAAATATAAATTCACTATGGAATTTATAAGTGGAAAGGGAAAATTGGTTTTCAAAATAAAAGTTGTTTATTTTTGAAGTGTGGAAAATTTTATATCTTGTAAAGATATTTTTGGGAAAATAAATAATTTGAGAAATTATTTGGAATCTGGTGATGTTGCGCATCTTTATTGATAGTTAAATAACCGACTATCAATATTTACCTTTAAATAGGTATTTATTGTGATTGTTTGAATTTGAATGCCACGCTTATTTTTAAAATAACCGCTCATTATTCGGGTTAACCGGGAAAGGACCATGGGGTCGTATAACCCATTCCGAATAGTGATACGTCGTTATGAATTGCATTTAAAGACCGGTGTTGAAGACCGGATAATTGTGAAAACGGAAGGATTACCGTTGAGTTACTCTGCATCGGCTGATCTCCGGTACAGAGGTTTTATCACCCTTAGTGACGGGAAGTCCGGACGTGATTAATGAATATCCGAATTGCAAGGGCTTCTTTGGAAGTGCCTTCGGTTCTGTTCGATCCTGGAACAGACTTGTATGGATTGTATGTCTGATGTTACAATTTGAGATGTAAAGTTGGTTTCTATCAAATATATTTCTGTTGGTGGCGGAGAATTTATTCTCTTAGCTTAACGCCCTTCTCTGAGACGTACGAGCTCAGAGGTTATATAGTTGATGGTTACTAGTGTTACATTCCCGAATTGGTAATGTGGCATACTGAGTGATGCTGTGAAATGATCATTGGTTGATCGTTTGTGATAGGATCATTTGTTTGATCGTCTATCTTGATGATCATTGCCTTGATCATTTGTTGACCCAAAGCACGACTTTTGTTTAAAGCGTGGCTTTATGGACGAGACTTCATCGAGCCTCACACCCCGGAAATGGTCAAAACAGGAAAGATGCAGCAAGGTTATTAGGGGGTAGCTCCCCTTTAGTGTATGTCATTCCTTCTGGATAGAGGTGTGGTATGGAGCCCAGATACTTAACCTATGTGGTTACTGCAAATTTATTACTTTGTGGTTGTTGGAAATTGGGGATCCTCGGATATAGATCGGTTACGATCGGGGAATGACATATTCGTGTCAGTAGTTACCCAGTTAGGGGTAACCCGGCCTTGTGTTCGCATAGATCCGGTTAGGTTCTCGGGACGTCATTCCAGAGGCGTTTCCATGTGGCAATGGGAAGTTCCTTGGCCTGACCATTCGTTGGAAATCCAAAGAAACAATACGAGCCTTGTACGGTTTTAGTTGTAGAACCTGCCATTTAATATGGTAGCTATAGCGGGCATAATATAATGGTACCTATGCTGGCTAAGATTTATATTCTACTTTCGAAATTGTTTTCTACACTATGCACTAATAAAAATATCAAAAATGATTTGATTTCTGCGTAGTAAGCATCTTTGACTATCATAAGAAGAAATCTCCTCCAAGTCTGTGTTTGCATTGTGTGTGTGGCGGGAGGCCTTATGGTAGTTTCATTTTCCAAAAGCATTTCGAATTTACTTAAAGAAAAATATTTCTTTGGTTGTTTTTAAGAATAAACTGTTTTAAGTTCTCACACCAGTCACATGACTGACCTGGAGTTTATTGTTCCCTTCCTAAACTCTGGGTGCCCATCAATTTCTACACGGGCAGTCTAGAGTTACGTTATCAGGTCATTCTGGATTCAGGTGTTGCTACAGATATCTGGAGGCGAGCTGGATGGCGTAGCATATTACCTATGGTATATAGTATTTCTTTTCCGTTGTTTGTTGTTGTACACTCTGATAATGAAATGTAATGTAATGTGATGTAATGTATAAAATGTATAGTTCTTTGTTTTAATAAATATTCATTTATCTATTATATGTTGTTCCGCTGTGAATTGTGAGATTCTGATATTGTCTGTTGTTCTTTCCTGTTCTGGTATTTGTTTTTCTGTTTTTCTTTCTTTCTCTCTCTTCTTCTACCTCTTTCTTCTTTCTTAAACCCTAACATTTCGGTTTTTTCGGCAACGAAAAATCGGAATCGTTACATTTGGTATCAGAGCATATGGTTAAGCGACAACCATGGCTCTGTTGGGTATTACTCATTAAAGATAGAGTCAGCAGTACTCTAGAATGAGTTTGAGTGTAATAATAGATATGAGCGCGTATTTGTTAGTGAATATAAAATTTGTTTTATATTGTGTTGGTTGATTTATTGAGTGGCATATGAACCTTCGTCAGCGCAGTCTGCACAACTGTGTCGAACGGGTTTCTAAACACTTGAGTAAAACAATTCGACACAGTATTGTTTTAAAAATAGGGTAAATGAAATAATTTTGCCCAAAACTATTTTTGTATACAAAAGAAATAATTTTCTGTAGATTATTATAGTACATGGATGCATGGTTGCTAGGAAGTAATAATATTAAGCTATTACTATTGAAATTGAATAAGAAAATGAAATCCATATACAAATGAAATTTGAGAATATAAATTATAAATGTGATTTATAATTGGAAATAAAATTCCAGAGAAATTTTTGGAAATGTTTTGAAATAATTTGGAAATTTTAGGAATTAAATTCCTGTTTGGTTTGGAAATAATTTTCAAAGATTTTTGGAAAAATGTTTGAAGGATGGAAAGCTCTAAACTCTTTTCGGTCGCTGGAAAATAACTTCGGTAATGACTGCAGCATTATCGATGTTCATTTTCGGGTTTCCAAAAGAGGAATTGCTGCCAAATATTTTAAATGAAAGTTGTTTGGAAAATTTGGGTTTGGTTTTGGAAATTCAAAGGATAATTTGAATTGTTTTCAAAAAAATGGTTTTGAAAGGTTGAAAAGACTCTAGAATACTATATAAAAATATTTATGGGAATAATAAATAAGTTGATAACTTATACAATTTGAATTTTGATAGAATAAATTTAATTTAAAGAATAGAGTTAAATTAAGTAAGTGTAAGTGAATAAATCTGAATAAAGTAAAATTGAAGAAAGGTCTAAGGAGGCTAAGTGAAATGATTGCTTAAAGAAAATTTATTAAGTTGAAAATAAATTTGGAATAATCAAAATGAATTGGAATTGAGTATTGAATTATGAAAATAAATTGTGAATGAATGAATAAATTTACAATTGCAGTTAAACTAAAGTTAAATTGAAAGTTGGAATTCATTTCGATTTTGTAAGCAAATGGAATAGAATTGAAATTGGATTTGATAAATAAAGTGAAGTATTAAACTAAAATTAGTAAGCGAAACTAATGGAAATAAATGAATTAAATTCATATGGAATATTGAAATCCAGTTTAGTATAAGTGGTTATAAACCAAAATAGAAAATTGAAAATAAATTTTGGGAATGAGCAAAAGAATAAAACTGGAATTGAAACTGAATGTTGAAAACAAATTTGAACAAAGCAAATTGAAAATTTATAATAAATTAGTAATTGGAACTAATTTAAAATAGTGCAGTTGTAAATGAAAGTTAATCAATGAAATTCAATATTCAGAAGATAAATTGAATCTAATTAGATTTGAAATTGTAAATTGAATCCAAATGAAATTGAAATGCAAAATTGAATGGAAATGAATATATAACTTCAGTAGTAAAGCTAAAGATGATATAAGAAGTATATATTGAAAATTTTGAAATGGAATGTGCAAAATGATTTGAATATTGTAATTGGATATTATGGATACTACTACTAGCAGGTTATACAGGTATATTAAAAGAAATGGAATTTGGATTTTGATTTCAACGATAAAATTGAATTGCTCGACAAAAAGGTACGTATTTCAATTTTAGTATGAGATTTGATGATTTTCTTCTCCAGCCACTTGGCTTCTCTTTTCTTTTTGATTCTGAGGGGCCGTGGTGCCATTTTGTAGTCATACCGATTGAGCCGCGCAAAGGAGACGCTGGCGAAATTTTTCGAAAATTTAGGGTGTTAGAAAATTTTTGAGAAAATTTTGAAAGTTTGAAATTTGAATTTAAATTTAAATTTGAATTTTGAAGTAAACAATATTGTTGAAACTTATAACTTAAGTTGGAAAGCTAGTTGAAATGATGATGAATCTCTAATAAAAAGATTTAGGTTAGTAAGTTGATAAAACTATTTGAATCGTGGAAAATAGTAAACCAGTTAAGGATCATTTTTCTTCCTAACTTGCAATTTCGGGACGAAATTCTTTTAAGGGGGGAAGATTGTAACGACCCAGAATTTTGAACAATTTAAATTGAAAATATTTAATTAATTTTAAATATTTGGATGATGGTTTGGATTGAATTTCCATATAACTATGAAATTGGCGATTAAATTCTAAAATTTAATCTATTGAA
The DNA here is from genome assembly GCA_030765085.1 of Allium cepa. Classification (NCBI taxonomy): domain Eukaryota; kingdom Viridiplantae; phylum Streptophyta; class Magnoliopsida; order Asparagales; family Amaryllidaceae; genus Allium; species Allium cepa. The sequence goes on along the minus strand of CM060945.1, from coordinate 789,906,573 downwards.
AGTTGAATAAGAATTTGAATCTTCAAATATTTTCAACAGCTTGTAAAATCTATATTGATAATACTGAATATAATAGAAGCTTCAGAATTTAATTTGAAACTGCTTTGTTCAGTTTTGAAATTACATCGTTTGAATCGATATTTAAAAATAGTTTCCGAGGCACAGTCTCGGAATTCGACGAAACTAGTTCCATTGGGTCCGTAATATTGAATTGTTATCGGATTTCAAATTTCGTATTTTTCGGAGTTGTTGTGTGAACACACGGTGAGAAAACGCGTTGAGATTAATCGAGTTCAATTTAAATTTAAATTTTAAATTTTTGTCAACGCAGCCACCTTCGTTCCTAAATTCACGCCGAGAATCATGCATGCTGTTTCCACTCGTACACTCCTTTCTTTTCTTGTTCCCTCTGTTAATCACGCAACCCATTATTCTCAGATTCAAACGAAGATAATCATGGCCGCTTCTATTTTCCAATTCATTCGTTCCTCAAGCAAAGAAAAATCGAATTTCAGCCGAGCCTTTTATCAATTCTCGTTCAAATAAAAACAATGGCCGCATACAGGAAATAAAAAACGAAATTGATTTCCCTCCTCTCCTATTTCCTCTTCCCCCAAATCGACGTATTAAATCGCGATCGAGTTGGGTCATCGACATCTCGGTGGCGGCGGCAAGAAGGAGCAGAGGAGGCACGGCGTCGAGCAGAAGATCTGGAAGCGCGAACGAAGGGGTTTGTCGCGACAACAGTCAGCGCACGATTTACATCCAGTCGAGGCGACGTGGATGTGAGAGGCTCGATGTCGAGCGTAGGTGTATGTAGCAGCGGCTCCGATGTGGATCACGTGCTCGACCTTGGGGATGGGCAGTGGGCCGCGCGATGGAGTGTCGAGCTTGATGGTGAGGCAGCGATGGCGGCAGGCGTGTCGTGAGGATGATGCCGGCAAGGTGAAGCTCGTACTCGAGCATCGCAACAGTGGTCGCGATGTTGGATGGAGTCTGGGTTCGTCGATTTCCAGTGAGGTATTGAAAGCGATTTATTCTTCAATTTGAATTTATATATAAACATATTTTTACAGGAAGAATTTTTTTTATATATATATATAGTTTTAGAAACTACGGTTGTTAGATTTTATTTACAGTAAAACAGAGAAAAAAATAAATCGGTAACAGTAAGGTGATTAACTCGTTAATAAAGTTTATTTATTGCTTTAGTTGCTGAAGATAAATTATTAAAGGAAATTTTATTTTTAACTAATTTATTGAGTCATTAGTTTGAAATTAAAAATGATGGATTTGGTAGAAAAAGAAAAAAAGTGTAACTAGCTTATCCAAATTACTTTAGATTTTAAAAGGAACTGATTTAAAGATATTTATTTGCAGTAAAATAATTAGTTAAAATAAATGTACTAAAAGGAAAATTGGTTTAAATGAAACCATTAGTTTAGTAAACAATATAAAAAAACAGAAATTTGTTATTTAATTTGTTCGAATATTAATTAATTCGTATAATATTTATACAAGGTATAAATCAAGAAAACAAGTCTGGAATGGAAATGGATTGCAAAATAAAAGCGAAGGTGAGAACTTCTCACCCAAAAGGGTTTATTTAAATTTTAAATAGTTAGATTTAAAATTTGCCGATTGATTGATTGTTTGCTTGATTGTGATATTAGATATTTTAGGATATATCTATATATAGCAATATATATATATATTGACATATGTATATATTGCAGTTGATTGATTTTCCGCATTGTATAGCGGATGAGACCCTATTGCGCCGTTAGTAAGCGGATAATATTTTATAAAATCCCATATACCGCGATACTCCACCTCGAAGTGGAATTGGTATTGTGCTAACATCTTTGGATGCAGGGAAAACAGGTTGGAGGGATCCAACTGGATTCCTCACAAATATTTATTTGCTTGTAAATATTGTGATGATTGTTGATTTTCATATCGATATATGATATTTGTTGCCATGATTGACTATTGGATGCTGTTGCATCATCGGATCCATTTTTAAAGTTAAAAATAACGATTTTGAATTGAAAAGGATTTTGAAGTGATTTTTCAAAGTATATGTTTTTATTTAAAATTTGGAATGTATTCATTTTAAAATAAATTCAAATTTCAATTTTTAAAGTTATAGAATTCAGAATTTTTGTAAAATATAACCAAAATGTTATTTTTGAGATAAGTAGTTAATAAATTTATGAAATGGTTTTAATTGGAATTTTGAATAACTATTATAAAGGATTTCATTGAAAATCATAGATTTACAAATTGTGAAGATTCTAAAATGAGTAGATTTTATTAAATAAAGAAATTATAAGAAATTATCTTATAAATCAGATCTTGGCAGTTAAATTGAAATCCTTGATAAAGCATGAACGGTTTGTAGATGAGATTTATAAAACATATATTTTATAAATCGAAATAATGGAATTTTAAAAAGGGGTTGTTAATGTTGAAAATAAGGCTGTAGATAAAATCTTATAAGTAATAAGATTTATGATTTGTGAAGTGTTAAGAAAGAACGATTTTGTGAATAAAAGGATTACAAGTAATCAACTTATAATATGAACCTTTGGTATGAAATTGAGTTATATAATTTGAATTGGATTGATAAAGGAAATTTATAAATCGAAGTTTATAAATAGGAATAGAATTTATAAACATTGTTTATAAATTCGTAATCAATTGAATTTGATCAATTGAATATAAAAGTTTATTAAAGGAGTTATATTCACGTTTTTGAACAGTGAATATATCGTTAAATAAAATGGATATCTTTTGGGAAAAGGATGTTTTAAATGGGATTTAAAACGATTTAAAGATGTTTTAAAATGCATCAAGTATCGAAAACATAGATTTCAACATTCATTGTTGAAATAGACGTTTTCGAGAAATAGAAGGAAAGGAAGTCGTAGATTTCAACATTCATTGTTGAAATAGACGTTTTCGAGAAAATAAGGAAATGGTGGACTATAACACTGTTGTTATAGTAAATGATTTCCGAAAGGAAATATTTTATATAGTATTGGGATTTATATATCTATTTAATTTCGAATCCCTATACTAGTGATTTTGGGTTGTCGTAACGATGTTTTACGCAACATTCGTTTTGACCCAAATAAATGTGAATAGAAGAACGTTTTCCTTAAAGAATGAAATATATACTTAACTATGGTTTAAGTATATCGAATATTTTCAAATTGAGAAAATAAATAATATTTGTGAATCACTTACTTTTAAATAAGTATGGAATTACTTTTCCAATATGAAATGAAATGTTTTTAAGAATTTATCTTTTTGAAGATAAATTGGAATTGAATATTTAAAATCTATTGAAAAATGTAGATCAGTAGATATTTTGAAATATAAATTCACTATGGAATTTATAAGTGGAAAGGGAAAATTGGTTTTCAAAATAAACGTTGTTTATTTTTGAAGTGTGGAAAATTTTATATCTTGTAAAGATATTTTTGGGAAAATAAATAATTTGAGAAATTATTTGGAATCTGGGATGTTGCGCATCTTTATTGATAGTTAAATAAACAACTATCAATATTTACCTTTAAATAGGTATTTGTTGTGATTGTTTGAATTTGAATGCTACACTTATTTTTAAAATAAGCGCTCACTATTCGGGTTAATCGGGAAAGGACCATGGGGTCGTATAACCCATTCCGAATAGTGATACGTCGTTATGAATTGCATTTGTAGACCGGTGTTGAAGACCGGATAATTGTGAAAACGGAAGGATTACCGTCGAGTTACTCTGCATCGGCTGATCTCCGGTACAGAGGTTTTATCACCCTTAGTGACGGGAAGTCCGGACGTGATTAATGAATATCCGAATTGCAAGGGCTTCTTTGGAAGTGCCTTCGGTTCTGTTCGATCCCGGAACAGACTTGTATGGATTGTATGTCTGACGTTACAATTTGAGATGTAAAGCTGGTTTCTATCAAATATATTTCTGTTGGTGGCGGAGAATTTATTCTCTTAGCTTAACGCCCTTCTCTGAGACGTACGAGCTCAGAGGTTATATAGTTGATGGTTACTAGTGATACATTCCCGAATTGGTAATGTGGCATACTGAGTGATGCTGTGAAATGATCATTGGTTGATCGTTTGTGATAGGATCATTTGTTTGATCGTCTATCTTGATGATCATTTCTTTGATCATTTGTTGACCCAAAGCACGACTTTTGTTTAAAGCGTGGCTTTGTGGACGAGACTTCATCGAGCCTCACACCCCGGAAATGGTCAAAACAGGAAAGATGCGGCAAGGTTATTAGGGGGTAGCGCCCCTTTAGTGTATGTCATTCCTTCTGGATAGAGGTGGTATCATGGTATGGAGCCCAGATACTTAACCTATGTGGTTACTGCAAATTTATTACTTTTTGGTTGTTGGAAATCGGGGATCCTCGGATATAGATCGGTTACGATCGGGGAATGACATATTCGTGTCAGTAGTTACCCAGTTAGGGGTAACCCGGCCTTGTGTTCGCAGAGATCCGGTTAGGTTCTCGGGACGTCATTCCAGAGGCGTTTCCATGTGGCAATGGGAAGTTCTTTGGCCTGACCATTTGTTGGAAATCCAAAGAAACAATACGAGCCTTGTACGGTTTTAGTTGTAGAACCTGCCATTTAATATGGTAGCTATAGCGGGCATAGTATAATGGTACTTATGCTGGCTAAGATTTATATTCTACTTTCGAAATTGTTTTCTACACTATGCACTAATAAAAATATCAAAAATGATTTGATTTCTGCGTAGTAAGCATCTTTGACTATCATAAGGAGAAATCTCCTCCAAGTCTACGTTTGCATTGTGTGTGTGGCGGGAGGCCTTATGGTAGTTTCATTTTCCAAAAGCATTTCGAATTTACTTAAAGAAAAATATTTCTTTGGTTGTTTTTAAGAATAAACTGTTTTTAGTTCTCACACCAGTCGCATGACTGACCTGGAGTTTATTGTTCCCTTCCTAAACTCTGGGTGCCCACCAATTTCTACACGGGCAGTCTAGAGTTAGATTATCAGGTCATTCTGGATTCAGTTGTTGCTACAGATATCTGGAGGCGAGCTGGATGGCGTAGCATATTACCTATTGTATATAGTATTTCATTTCCGTTGTTTGTTGTTGTACACTCTGATAATGAAATGTAATGTAATGTGATGTAATGTATAAAATGTATAGTTCTTTGTTTTAATAAATATTCATTTATATATTATATGTTGTTCCGCTGCGAATTGTGAGATTCTGATATTGTCTGTTGTTCTTTCCTGTTATGGTATTTGTTTTTCTGTTTTTCTTTCTCTCTCTTCTTCTACCTCTTTCTTCTTTCTTAAACCCTAACATTTCGGTTTTTTCGGCAACGAAAAATCGGAATCGTTACATGTCTCCTCGAGCTATAGCGAACTTCAATGAAATCCTACCTTTCTCAGACTACTCAAAAGAGCACACAAGGAATTACGGAAAATGAAAACTACGTATCAGATATAAGTCTAGTATGAGAAACTCAAGAAATATGTGATCAACATATGACGATTCTCTTGAGACTACACGAAATGTCGTAATAATTATCCCCTTAAAAGAACCACTCATCTAATAAATACATAAGTTGATATAATTGATAATGTCTAGGATGAAGAATATAAATCATATCAAATAGCTATGATGCTTACATTGGTCACACCCCAACATGTTTAAGGTACAATCAAAACTGATCAGGAACGTTCACATATTGGATTTTTCCGTGGAGATCTCTTCGGTCGATGCCAAATCCAATCTCCTACATAAGGGTTAGAAAGTACCTTTCGAGCGTCGTATATCTCTAGATAAAATATACCAATAAGGTAAACAAAAGCGACCCATGCTCGCATATAAACATGAACAATATGAAACCAAACATCATCAACTCTCGCCAGCCAACAATCGATAAGTATCTCTAGAATTGGAGTTGATAATACCTTGAAGTGGGTCAGCCAAACCCCGGGTTATGCATCCTACTCTATTTTCTGTCACTTTCGATGTCGAGGTCACGTTTGGCATCTTTCACATGAGTTTTCATCACTCAAATAGAATATGAAACCCCAAATGGATTCCCACATCTCGAACAAATCTCAAAACCACACATGGATTCCAACATCTCAAACAGATCCACTTCCAAGAGATAGAACATGTATCATAGTCTTGAAGTGGTTTTCGATAAGTAAAACACTTACCAATCCTAGTCTCCTCAAGATTGAATTGACGAATTTGGTTACATTAAACAATAATGAGAATGATAACATATAGAAATTAAGTCTTATATACTTATCACGTTTCCATCTTTTCGTCTCACACTATTCCTCAATCAAGAATAAAGTCAATACGTTAGAGCACTATTGCTTCTATCTCTACTCAAACATCAGTCTTAACTCTCATAGATAAACAAGCCTATTTCATCGACTTCTAGTGCTAAGTACACGGTTAAATACTGTCTATAAACGAATGAACATACAAAGCACGACCAAGTCACGCATACCACGATTAAGTTACATAAGTGACTTCTAATACCTTTTTATTTAATTAATTCTTTTATTAATTAAAACTTCTTTTATCTAATAAACTTTCATTTATCAATCACTACTATTTATTTGTACTCTTTTAACACTTCAAAACGCATTCATCTAAATGGCATAAGTATATTCACAAATCATTTACAAGATTTCTTACCTTAAACATTTACTTTTTTCTACCTTTTTCTCAAAAAGATTCCATACTTATAATTTCTTTTAAAATATCCATTTTAAGAATCTAAGTACTTTCACAAATCCATTCAAAAAGGTTTAAAACTAATATTACTCAAACATTTTCACTACAAACCAAAACCATTTCACGTATGCATATCTTTAAAACATTCTTTTAAAGATCTATTTATATTCATAAGTATAATAAAAAAGATTAAAGATGAATATTATTAACATATTGTCACAATAAATCCAAAACTATTTCACTTATGCTTATCTTTAAAACAATCTTTTAAAGATTTAAGTTAATATTTGGTTTAGTTTGATAGTCGACTGATCGACTATCCAGTTAAAAACGATCGTTTATGGAAATCATGGTTCGTATACTTAACTCGTTTTCAACATTCCAACTTATACCATCCCTCGTTCAAGAGTGAATCCAAGTAACTTGAAGCATTGGTTGCATATCAAAGTCTTGCCTTAACTCCTTCATTCTTGAATCAAGCAGATAGAAAAATCTACCTTGTCGGCTTTTAGTGTTAAGTATAGTATTAATGACTTTCATAAATAAGTAAGAAATAACACTATTAACATGTTTTTGACATTTCTGACTTAACTATTCATCAGTCAATAGGAAAGTCGGTAGGTTGGAGTACTATTGCTTCTGTCCCTACTCGAGCATCAATCTTAACTCTCACAAATAAACAAGCCTACTTTGCCGGCTATTAATGTCAAGCATAATTAATTTCCTTTTTCAAAACATATATATATATATATATATAATTTAAAATACTTACAAACAGTTTTTCAATATTTATGTAAATTATTACTTGAAAATAATTAATTTATAATTTGATGACAATAATTTAAAATGCATGTTTTATACTAAAAACCCCTTTACTTCAAAAATACATATATAATTATAAAAAATATTTTAAATTTTCAAAAAACTTTAAAATACTAAAAAAATATGTTAAAAACATCCCTTAAATATTAGGAAAAAATACTAAATCTAAATATCATTTTGAACACTTAAAACCATAAACAACTTACTACAGCATTTATAAAAACTGTTAAAAGTCTTGTTAAAGAACAACATTGAAAAATACAACCTTGATAACCAATTTTCACCACTTTAACAAGTGATTTAAAGTTAATATTTGAAAATTAAATAAGCTCCTAGGATGTCTCTCAAAGTTAACATTGAAAACCGGCAAACACAAGGCATTTTCAAAGTGCATCCATAGCAAACTTTTTGCTTTTAACTTTCATAATTTTGGTTCACAATATCTATAATTCCAAACCATTTCTTTGTTGTACCATACACCAAAATATGTATAGAGAATAACCAAATTAAATCTTCCCACTTTAAATTCATAATTCTTCACTTTACACAAGTTAAAGGTAAGGGATATCGAAGTGCACTTGTAACGACTATTCTCACTTCAAACACTTTCAAACATACTTCAATTCAACATACAAATCAAACAACCATTTAAAGATCAAGTCAAGACATGTCGTATGTCTAAGAGGGTAATAGAAGTGATGTTATATAATATAAAGTTGTAATTTGCTTTCAAAAGCAAAAGAAGTCCAAAGTTTATAACTTTAATTAGTTAATGTCACTTTAACTTTATATTTGCACGCACACACGCATACACACACACACACACACACACATACATACAAACAAGATACTGAGATAACTCAGTTAAATGCAAGCCAAACACATGCTCAAACACTCAAAAATCCAAGAACACTTCTACCATCACCAAACTTCCAAATATCTAAGCTTTAGCACTCACAAACCAAGACAAGACTTCCCCCCTCTCTTCAATGCTCATGGCCGAACCCATGCTCCCCCTTTTCTTCCACTTCCTTCCACTTTTGACTTTATATCTAAACTTCGTAGAGTGCTTTAAGGAGTTGATGAAATTTTGGTGAAGTTTGGAAGAGGTTTAGTTAATTAGAGAAAGTTAGTGAAGAACAAAGTGGATTAGTGCAAATCCACTTTCACCATTTTCTTAATTTATAAAAAGTGATTAGCATTACCTTTAAGAGTGTATTTATAGACTTTTTAAGAGGTCACAACCACCTTCTACCTTCCATGAAAGGTCACAAATGAACCGCCCTCTCACATGCTACATTTACACCTCATTTCTTTACTTAATACTTAAGACTTTACTTAAAAGATCATTTTCGAAATACCTTTTATGACATCATCCGTGACATCATCATAATATTTATGTCCATAAATGGTAAAATATTTTTATTTCATTTTAATGATTTCCTAAGCAAATAAGTGTATGCACAAAAAGTTTGAATAAATTCTTATGAGTAAAAAGCTGTTTATCGATGAAACGATTTTTGGTCACATTATCGATATTTCTTCAAAGTAACTATTTTTGTAAACATTTTTTTGAAACAAATTTATCATCATTAGTTATGATTTAAAAAGAAGTTAACAAGGTTATTGAATCATTTAATAATATTTAATCCAAGATTCAAATAGTTAAATAATTCAGATATTTAAATACCAAGTGTCTAAAATTCCAGGTCCTCGCATATAGATTTGATAGGAGTTTAAGGAGTCAATATTTTAGTTATTGTGTTCGCCTCATAGCTAGGGCTAGATCGAGGTAATTAATGATGGGTTGGAAAGATAATTGTGTTAAAATTTTGCAATCTATCGTTAAATCTCATTCGATGCACTTAATTTTTTTTAATCTTACGATGGTTCATTTATAAATGTTATTAATGCTTACGGACCAAGCTCCAAGTTAGAACGAAGGGTTCTTCGGAGCGAATGTTTGGATTTTAGATCACTCGCTTCGTGTCATTGGATGATGGGTGGGGATTCGATGTTACAATATTTCTAAAGGAACATACTTCTAGAGAAGGCGATATTTTTTGCTATGGTAGAGTTTAATAAATTACCATTGATGGTAGCTTAATTGAACTATAGTTAAGCAATGGGTGGTACACTTGGTCAAATAATAGGGATAACACATCGATGTCTAGGGGTGGGCATAAACTGCAACACTATACGAAAATCATTCGCACCGAACCGTAAAAACGATGTGGAAACCCGCACTGAATCTTCTAACCAAAGTAAACACCTCAAACCGAGTCGACTCACGTTGATATGGTTCGGTTGCAGTTTGGACGATTGAACCGACCATATTAAACCGAACTGAACCGAATATTTACATAAGTAATTTTATTATAAGCAACTTCTATCTTATTTATATTATTCCGATGTACATTCTATTTTCAGCTTGTATTAATAATAATCGTTGTCATAAAGTTGCAGTTTTAGTATGATATTTTTCATCTCAGTTTTTGGATAAATGCTAATTATAATCTTATTCTAGTCCTTTTATTTAATGATTACGCATTGATTAACGTTGATGATTAGTTGATCTACTAAAAAAATCTTATTGTAGCTATCTGTCAAATTGAAATATTCATACAATTAAGAACTAATCTTTCATGTTCGTATAACATTCTGTGTTTTAACCATTAAGTATAAAAGCTACACGTAGTTGCCTTCGTAAATTGATTATTGATGGAAGTAATTCTCTTATCTCATATTTAACATGGGTTCAAACCGAACCGGACCAAAATCAGACCATGTTACATTAAACCAAACCGAAACCGAACAGTTCAAATGGTTAGTATCATGATTTGTATTTTTCATTAACCGTTTGATGCGGTGCGGAAGCGGTTTGGGCTTTAAACCGCATCAAACCGACTCGTACCCACCCCTATCGATGTCACTTTTAAATAGATTTCTTATTAGTGATAAAGTGAGATAAATATCCAATTTGTAAGGTTGTTAGGCTCCAACTATCTACTCGGATCATTGTCCAATTATTTTGTCTTGCACTAATCAAAACAATAAGAATATAAATTTTAAATTTGAAAATTTATGGTTGTTAGAAATTATTTTACAGAATTAATTGCAAATAATGACTTTCTTTGAGTAAGTATAATCATAAATTTTCAGGAAACATAGTTAAATAAAATTAGAGATTTAATAGTTTTCCATAAGAAATGCAATAAAGTTGTTTTTGGCAATATCAAAATTAAAAAGGAGAAACTGCCAAATGAGATTCTAAAGTTCAATAAAGCTAAAGAATTCAGAAATATAAATATTTCAAAAAAATATGCTATGAAATCCAGAAAAAGAATCAAATAAATTCTAATACAGAAAGAAGTGATGTGGAACAAAGATCTAGGGTCCATTTGATGGATGAGAGAGATGAGAGGACTAATTTTTTATAAAGTTGCAAATGATAAAAAATGCAGTAACACCATTAACTTTATTTTAATTAATAATGTTGAGATTTTTTATCAAAAAAATTAAACGAGACATTTACTAAATATTATAAAGAAATTTTTGGAACTTAAAAGGACATGGGATTAGGGATAATTAGGATGATTCATATCCTAATGATAATAGGATTGATTTAGATGGACTGGATAACCCATTTATGAAAGAGGGCATTTTGAGGGTTATAAAGGATACGCTCAGTGCTAAATCACATTGCCCTGATGGATTTCTATTTCTTTTTTATGAAATATTTAGCAATTAAAATACGGTATAATTAAATTGTTTATTAAATTTTATGATGGTACATTACTGTTAGGTAGGTTTAATTTTGCTGGTGTAACCTTACTATATAAGAAAGTGTGGGCAAATGAGTTAAAAGATTTTAGGTCTATTTCATTATTAAATTGTTCTTTTAAAATAATTTCTAAGATTTTGACTAATAGGTAAAATACTAAATGAATTAATTAATCGATGGTTCTCAATCATCTTTTATCAAGGGTTGAAATATTACGGAAGGTGTAGTAGTAGTTCAAGAATTTATAAATTATTGTTGTAAAGTAATACAAATTGTGCGCTTTCAAAACTTGGCTTTGAAAAATCTTTTGATTCAATTAATAAGGATTTTCCTAAGGATTTTTACTAGCTAGGGGTTCAAGTGTTAGATGGATGAGTTGGATTATGTTCCTTCTTAGAACTTGAAATTCAAGTATCATGGTTAAGAGTGTTTTAGGAAATAAAATTTAATTCAAACTTGAGCTTAGGCAAGGAGACCCTTTGTCATCTCTTTTGTTTAATTTAGCTTCCGACATTTTTGCTAGAATTATCAAGCTTGCCACCAGTAATGGGGTTTTAGTTAATATAGGAAATGTGATTATGAGTAATAGTCTCTCTGTTCTGCAGATTGCAGATTTTAATGCTTAGGCATATTATAGTGCTTAGGTTTATTTTATATAGCTTTGAGTTACTTCCAGGATTTATACTATTATTGATCGGTATAAATATGATAGAGAATCAAGTAGCATGTATGTTGAATTGTAAAATTATGAAATTTCTTATGGAATACTTAGGATTCTTAATAAGGCTAACTAAACTCAAACATGATGACTGGCTAATAATAACTGATAAAAGGAAGAGGATATTGGGACTCAAAATTAAATATAAGGTTTAACACAAGAAACGTGGACCATTAGATTTGTTTATCTCTACATTGAAGATTGAAATCATGAGAAGATTTAATGGTTGAGATTTCTTATGTCAAATTTTGTGTTATCATTTTGTATCCAAGTAGGATTTCTCTTGATAAAATTAACAAAATGCTATCCAAATGGAATGTTAAATTTTTATCGATAGTTCTAACTAGTTCTTCTTTATCGGCACTACCCATATATTGGATGTCGTTTTTGCTTTTCAAAATTGGCGATTGATAAAATAGATAAAATTAAATGATATTTTTATAGGATAACCCTAATAGTAGCTCAAAGTGTTTAGTTAAATTGGAAATGATATGTAAATCTAAGGAGAAGGGAGGGTTATATATTATAAATTACATAGTTTGAATACTTCTTCGTTAGGAAAATGGATACGAAAATTTACTAATAATAACGAAAATTTAACTTGAAAAGAAATAATACGAAGCAATGGTACGAGGGTACATATAATATACACCATATTTCTACTAATAATAATACAAATAATATTTCTTACTTTTGGAAATCGATAATAAAAAGTTATAATATTTATAAGCTAGGAATTAATAATATGGTACACTGAGGGAATAACATTTCATTCTGGAATGATTGTTGAATATCAGTTATTCCACTTAAAGTGAAATTTAAAGAATTTTATGAAATTTGTATTTTCAAAAATATCTTGATTTCAAAATATATTGACCAAACTTAAATTTCTCTTAGGAATTTAATTTTAATCATAACTGGCTGGAAATACTTTTATCTAAGTTCGCTTTACTTTGAACTAAGCTAGAACTATACAACATTGATAATGACAACGACATTAAAATATGGTGTTAGGGTAAGAGTAAAATCTTTGCATTGTACTATTTTTATGAATTTCTAAACATTTAGAGAACAGAGTCAACCATATTTAAATATATTTGGAAATCTAATATTCCACCTAAAGCAAAAATACACATATGGTTAATTGTTTATAAGGAATTAAATACGATAGAACACTTCAAAAGGTAAATTATAGTTATTAATGATAAGAGTTTTTTCTATTGTATGAGATTGGAAAATATTTCATGTTTATATTTGGAGTGTCATATCACTAATTTTATACTTATAAGTTATCTTAATATTTTTTATTTAATGGAGGTTGCAGGTTCGAGTCCCGCAGCTGAGATTTGTTTCCCTTAAGGCCTTGAGCGGTCTATCCTCAACAAAGCCAAAACGAGGTAGAGGATTAATGCTCTTGGCTGGGCTGGCTAAAAAGGGGGTCAGTGTGGCGGATAGCTGTATCCCTTAGCTCTGCTCTCCGAAGTAGGGTTTTAAGAATATTTTTTATTTAACAAAACAATAATATTAATTGCGAATTATATTGGCATAGTCTTGGATTTTATTATTCTGAATTTCATAGATTACTATTTTATACTATTTTTATAATAGTTTGATGGTATACATGGTTTGAAAGAAATTAAAGAGTTTTTGATAATATAAATTATCCTATAGAAAATTTAATATATAAAATTATTTTAACTGGATTTCAAATTCTAGTTATATAATAGATAACAATATTAGTTTCAAAGAATATCTTAAAAAGGTAAAAACTCATATTTAATTTAGTTAAGAAAAATTTGCTCACTAAAAATAATAATAATAATAGCAATATAAATACCTTTTTAATTGATATGTGTGCTAGTGAATTTTCTGATGCAATATCTTTAGTAATAATTGGTTAGACTTTAAAAAGTTATGTAGAATTTGTCATTCATTCCATAACTTTACACGTTTGCTCTATGCTATTGTATAATATTATTTATTTACTCTTTTATCTATTACTTAGTTCATATTTAGTATGTGTATTTTCTCCTCTTGACATATACATATGTATATAAATATATATACATAGAAATATGTGTGATTTAATTATTTGGTTGAATTTTTGTTTTCGGTTGTAGATGTATCGGTATAGACTTTAGTCATTAGGATTATAAGAGTATTAGTTTATTTTATTGTATAAGAGTTTTTGGCTTCTTTGTTAGGTTTGTTGGCAGCATCATTTTTTACATGTAAAATAAAAGCTGAATGCTCCTATCAGCTAATATATAGGATCACTCTTTTCTTTTTCAAAAAAAAACACCATATAACAAAAGAGCTACACACTAGTATTATCGATAACGATGTCATTCAAATTTTGTTTCAAACCGTTGGTACTTGGACTTGCTATGGATATTTGAAAAGAAAATAATAACCTAAAATCCGTTTGCATAAATAAGATTACTCTTATTCCAAAAAAGGTTATGTTTGCGCCAAAATTGGTCACAAACCCCGAATACCGTGAAAGCACCAATGTATGAATACAAATCAACAATATTCAAACACAGATAACAGATCTCAATAAATAATAAAACAGCAACCCAGAAGTAAAGAACAGAGACATAAGTTTTATAGTGGTTCGGCTATCTCCGGCCTACGTCTACTCCAAAGTTTTATCCTTTTATTGATTATCCTTGCTGGTTACAAATGATTACAGCAGTTACCAAGTCCAAAATTCGAAATAAATAGCAGCAATGAAGATATGGGGTGATTCTGGCAGCGTCCGGGCGTGCTTTCTCTCTCCAAATCCTCCGACCTCTTTTCTGAATGACCAGGGGCTCTATTTATAGGCGTAGGAGGCTGATATTTCTCCTAAAAGTCCGGTAGACCGCTTCAAGCACGTGAGGGGGGCCCACGCGCCCGAAATCTGGAGGTCCGGGCCCACATCAGGATCGGTTCGAAGTAAGGTTCGAATCAATCAAGAAAGCATCCAATTGAGCTGAAATTTGCTGAGAACATTCTTCAACATGTATGTAAGCTCCTGTAACAATTTCATTGCATTTGGATCAACGGTTTGGAAGATATGATCGATTCAAGTTCAAAGTTCCGTGTGTTTTGCCTGGTTCGAATCCATGCTTCGAACCCACCTCCTTCGAATCCATCTCCTTCGAACCCTTCTCCTTCGAATCCATCTCCTTCGAGTCCATCTCCTTCGAATCCATCTCCTTCGAGTCCATCTATTCGTAGTAAACTCCATATGCCTTTCCCACCTGATCTATACGAACGCGGAGTTCGTATCCATATTGATCGATACGAACACTATCGAGTCGAACCAACACCTAATGCGAACTTCTCAGAGCCGAATCCATACCAATCGATACGAAGTGTATCGATCCGAACCTTGTGTGCCTTCGATCGATTCGAACCTGATGGGTTCGAAACGAACACCTTGATGGGTTCGAACAGCCATGCCCTTC
The DNA here is from genome assembly GCA_030765085.1 of Allium cepa. Lineage (NCBI taxonomy): Eukaryota > Viridiplantae > Streptophyta > Magnoliopsida > Asparagales > Amaryllidaceae > Allium > Allium cepa. Next base: position 789,891,028 of record CM060945.1, on the reverse strand, counting down.
CCACCTTGCATCAATCATAAATCCTTCATATGAACTCCGATTAACCTGAAATTTGAAACATAGCCTTTCCTAATCCTTATCATCATCTCCAATTAATTTCGTCCCGATCGGAGTTCAACTAAATTTTGACGATATCGATCGTAGCCTTGATTCCAACTGATCTCCAATCCTGACATCCATCATTCCTCGTCCATTTATTGATATTCCAGTTTTGACCAAAAATGGGATAACACATTGCCCCACAAAACATGTCTTGTGATAACAATGCGTGTTTTGAATAGTTCCGAATCCAATATCCGAAGTCCATAGCCATATCGCCAGAGTATGTCATCCTTGACTGCTTCGAGTCGATGCCCAATTCCAAATCCCGTAACCAAAGCCTTAGCTAATTCCATATCCATTCGAACTCGACAGCCGAGTCCTGATCCATCCTTATCCAATAGCCAATAACCAGATCCAGGACCTCTTCGGATCGATATCCGAATCCATAACCTCTCCGGGTTCTTACCAAGCGCAATCCACACCCGACGACCGTGGTCCAGTGTCCCTGGACGTTGAGCGATGCCGTGGCTTAAGTCCTAAGCCGAATCCTGGTCTCTCCGAACCCTTGTTGAGCATAGTCCATACTCAACGACCTGATACAATAATTGATAATATGGGGCCTAAGTCCTAGGTCGAATCCTGGTCACTCCGGACCCTTGCCGAGCATAGTCCATACTCGACGACCTGAATGAGTCAATTTACCACGTTCGGACAAAGTGACTCACCCCTTGCCAGGCATAACCCATACCCGACGACCATGCATCAAAAACCAGGTAAAAATCCAATCAAAATTCAATCCAGAATCCAAATCCCAAAAATCCAAATCGAAATCAAAGAATCAGAAATTCAAACCAGCATCCAGAACCAAAAACAATCATCCAGTGGAAAATCCAAATCAAAAAAACAAGCAAAACCAGGAGTTCGATCCGAACTCCAAAACCAAATCCAAAGAGAAAAGCAGTGTCCAATCAAAAAGCAAAAGATAAATTTCACAAACCATAGCATCTCGGTTTATCATCGTTCAGAGCATGCCTAGGGGCTATCTCCGTCCCCGTACATGTGTAAATGACTTTGCCGTTAGCTAGTAGCTTGTTACTTATTCCATATTACCCTAATCAATGGATGATCAATCGACCATCATCCCTGGGCCTCACATCATCACGGTGTGAGGTGGTCGGCGGTTGCTCCTGCTCCACCATTGCATTCCAAGTTCCGACATATTGCTGTAATTGTCCATTCCTTACATGCTCCTCGATTATATCCTTTAAGTGCCTGCAGGTGTTGGTATCATGTCCATCTAAATCATGGAAGAGGCAGTGCCTTCCCGATGTCCTTTCCCGTTCTGACGGTTCTCTCCTAGCTGGCCTCCGGTAAGGAAGGCGATTCCGAGTATCCAGGTATATCCGCTCCAGCGTCTCGTTCAATCCGGTGTATGTGGAAAACTTTGGATCCTTCCATCGCTTACTAGCGTTTCCAGAATTATCATCTAACTTCCTTTTTCCTTTGTCTTTATCCGAACCACTGCTAGATACTGCTCCAACCTCGGTTGCACTAACCTTTTTCAACTTTAAATCCGTACTTGCATCTTCTTGCCGAAGGAACCTTTCCGCCTTGTGAAAGAACTCATCGAGATCCTGTGGGGGATCTCTTATCAAAGACACCTTGAAATCCGAGTCCTCCCTGACTCCTGATACTGCTGCCATTAAAACCATCGATGGATCAGGCCGATCCACCGAAGCGACTGCCGCACTGAATCGAGTTAGAAAAGCTCTAAGCGATTCCTCCATCCTTTGCTTCACCGATGTTAATGTCATCACATTCTTTGGCCTCTTGACGTGAACCCGAAACTGTCCCAAAAACTTTTCCACCAATTCCCTCGAAGTCCTGATAGATCCTTCTCCCAGCTGCCTAAACCACATTGCAGCTAAGTCCGTCAAATATAAAGGGAAGCATCGAGCCATCACTTCCTCCGATGCCCCCAGAACCTCCATGTGTCTGGTGTACCTCATCAAGTGATCTGTTGGATCTGCCTTGCCATCATATACCTCCACGCTCGGTAGCTTGAACTTAGGTGGATTCTGAGCCATCCTTATTTCCTTAGCGAACGGACTCCTATTCACTCCTTCCAAATCTCTGTTGGTCAAACCACCTCGCACAGTTCTTCTGATGATTTCTACCAACCCAGTATTGTCTATTGGGGGTTGCCCCCCATGCCCCCGAGGGAACTCTGGCACATATTCCTCGTGTGGTTCATTAGCAGCAATGTTAGCTCTAGCCTGCTGGACTCCTTCCAAAGGTCCTCCTGTATTGGATCCGGTGGGCCTGCCCCCAAGCCTCTGTTGATTGCCTTCCAGCTCTGTATCCTGTCCTCCATTGGGTTCCACAACCCTAGCTCCTTGTCCTGCATCCACAGCGGCTGTAGCTGTTCCTAGGTTCTGCATTCCTGCAGTTCTCATTTGCTGAAAGAAGGTCTGCATCATTTCCTGTTGGTCCTTCAACAATCTCTCTTGCAAAGAATTTGCCATAGCCTCCATTTCATCCCGGGTTATGTAGATTGAAGCCTGTCCTTCCCCAGCTCCGGAGGATGCTTGTTGACTTCTTTCCTGTTGGCTTCTCTCAGCCCTCTGCCTTCTACTATTTTGCCTAGTCATTGTCCTTGAATCCAAACTCTTTAAAATCTTCAAATCCAACTTTCAAGTCCGATGTAGCGGGTGCGAGTTCAGTTCTCAGTGAAAGCACCAAAGTGTTTGCGCCAAAATTGGTCACAAACCCCGAATACCGTGAAAGCACCAGTGTATGAATACAAATCAACAATATTCAAACACAGATAACAGATCTCAATAAATAATAAAACAGCAACCCAGAAGTAAAGAACAGAGACACAAGTTTTATAGCGGTTCGGCTATCTCCGGCCTACGTCCACTCCAAAGTTTTATCCTTTTATTGATTATCCTTGCTGGTTACAAATGATTACAGCAGTTAGCAAGTCCAAAATTCGAAACAAACAGCAGCAATGAAGATATGGGGTGATTCTGGCAGCGTCCGGGCGTGCTTTCTCTCTCCAAATCCTCCGACCTCTTTTCTGAATAACCAAGGGCTCTATTTATAGGTGTAGGAGGCTGATATTTCTCCTAAAAATCCGGTAGACCGCTTCAAGCACGTGAGGGGGGCCCACGCGCCCGAAATCTGGAGGTCCGGGCCCACATCAGGATCGGTTCGAAGTAAGGTTCGAATCGATCAAGAAAGCATCCAATTGAGCTGAAATTTGGTGAGAACATTCTTCAACATGTATGTAAGTTCGTGTAAAAATTTCATTGCATTTGGATCAACGGTTTGGAAGATATGATCGATTCAAGTTCAAAGTTCCGTGTGTTTTGCCTGGTTCGAGTCCATGCTTCGAACCCACCTCCTTCGAATCCATCTCCTTCGAACCCTTCTCCTTCGAATCCATCTCCTTCGAGTCCATCTCCTTCGAATCCCTCTCCTTCGAGTCCATCTATTCGTAGTAAACTCCATATGCCTTTTCCACCCGATCGATACGAACGCGGAGTTCGTATCCATATTGATCGATACGAACACTATCGAGTCGAACCAACACCTAATGCGAACTTCTCAGAGCCGAATCCATATCAATCGATACGAAGTGTATCGATTCGAACCTTGTGTGCCTTCGATCGATTCGAACCTGATGGATTCGAAACGAACACCCTGATGGGTTCGAACAGCCATGCCCTTCCCACCTTGCATCAATCATAACTCCTTCATATGAACTCCGATTAACCTGAAATTTGAAACATAGCCTTTTCTAATCCTTATCATCATCACCAATTAATTTCGTCCCGATCGGAGTTCAATCAAATTTTGACGAAATCGATCGTAGCGTTAATTCCAACTGATCTCCAATCCTGACATCCATCATTCCTCGTCCATTTGTTGATATTCCAATTTTGACCAAAAAGGGATAACAGGTTACATATCAAATATGACAGTCTTCACATTCGAAAACTCGTAAATATTATTACAAGCAAAAAAATAGCCTTTTTGGAACATTGGCATAGGTCAACCTTAGGTATTTTTGGATTCAAAATCTAAAAACCGTTTGACTAACGATCCAACATATAACATTATGTATTCAAAAACATTTTATTAATCGATCATTTTCCACTATTTCTTTCCGTTGCATTTTGAACACACTTTTAAAAACAGAAAACACACTACCCTATTCCACACCACATCTAACGTTTCAAATAACAGTCCATTCTCTCCACGTACTATTTGAATTACGGCAAAGTTTTACCAATATTCCAGACAACACCACCATCGATGATGGTTTCCTATGTAAAGATCTATCTGGAACTCTTCATTAAGTTAAATAAATAGACATGCAGACATGAAATTTTAAACTTCTTTTCACCGTTCTATGCTGCAAACATCTTGCTACTTGGCAACATCAACCGTCATATAGCTATCAAATATCAGGTGAGAGGACAGACGTATACGTTTGAAATGGCACAGTAAAGCACAAAACAGAAGTACGATTTGGAATTTTGATTGACCAGCAAAAAATAAAAAACGAATACTTATATTTAGGTAGCGATGAAAAGATGTGGAAACAATAGACCAAATGAAATTAAAGCAACAAACACAAAGCAGAGGCCTTACAAATTCATTGAACAGCAAATAAAAAGAAATAATCTCCCAATATTCAGAAATCAAACTACATAAGTTGACAGAACGCATGAAAAGGAAAACATTATCAGGTATTTTCGACCAGTTCGCTTTATCTTCATACTTCCTGAACAACCAAGCCTGCAAAAGAGAAGGTAAACGATTGAATTATCAACATTGAGCAAAAGTTTAAATCAGAATTATGGCCAGGTAAAATGACAATATGAAATATGCACCAAATCACATGAACTTGTAAAAAGACAATGAGCTACTTCTAAAAGCAAATCAAGAAATAAACTATTTATTTGATGACACCATGTAAAGCTATGAAATCTTTGAAGGGCAACGCTTCCCCGTTTAAAAAACAAATAAACTAAAATTTTAGCATTCTTAATTTTACTGTTTCAGTGAAGTTAGAAAGGAGAGGATTCAAGGAAATGCTAATGGAGCTCAAATTTCTTCTCCAGCTCTTCATTTTTGAGTTGAATATAATGCATTCGTGGAGCGTGCAAATAACGCTTTCTTATATATTTACCATAATCGAAATATTTGAATTTAAAAAAGAAAAATGATCGTCTTAAACAATACTAAACAGCCCATCTTATAAAATCAGCTATATACATGACTGAGCATAAAATCTGAAATATACCTTGTATTTTCAAATAAAATCAAATGCATCATCATTAGCCCCTTTGATTTCTATAGCCCTTGCTATCATCATTGATCTTGGAATAACTAAAAACTTTGCAAACATAATAAAATCAAATGCATATACCTTGCATTTTCAAATAAATAAATAAATTCTCCAAAAGTCAATGATTCAAAATTTATTAGTCTCAACACCCAAACATTTCACCAAGATACCTTTTATTTCAAAGTAGACGTAGTTAGTAATACATAAATTTATCTAAATCATAGTCTTGGTAAATTTAATTTCCGAAAATTCTTAATAACGTGCAAGCGTACAGACCCAAGAACTTTAAATCAATGGTCCAAAGAATTTTTTTCCTAGCTAGTGGTCATCCACAAAATATATCCTACATACTTAAATTTCAGAAGAACCATGGGAAAATGTGTTCAATTAGTACAGTTAAAAATTGGTTTCTTTAATTGTTAAATTTTTGAAAAATGCATCTTCAAGCAAATATCTATGAAACAAAGTACCAAACTTATCCACCACATGATTTACAAACGATGGTTCTTAGCACAATAATATGCTCAAAACATAGATGGCTAAGAACATGTGCATCATAAATAGCAAACACGGTATATGACCATTTAAAATAATGTAAGATTGAAATATAAACGGATGATTGTTTGGGGGTATGTATAAAATAATAGTTAAATAAGAGAATGTTCAATTCAAAGACAATAACACATGGGCTTTTAATTTTATGAAGGACATGGTCTAATATTTATAAAATAATAGAATCGTGATCACCACAATCGGTGCATGTCAGCAGGTAGATGTTAAGTACCAAGTGATATGGTCCACATCACTCTAAGAGCATGACTGCTTTTCTACAGTAACAGAGTAAAGTATCTAAATCCAAAAACATCCATTTACAATAACAAGTGTCATAACGTTCTACTACTAGACTATCGAGTTTATATCTAGATTTCCTCACCAACTAAGCCTCCCCAATAGCAGCTCTATGAGTGAATAATTATATCGTGCCCATTGATGATGTGACATATACATAAATATAACAATTTTCAATAACACAAAATAAAATGTATGCTAACCAGGAGGAAGAGACTGCTTCAACTTCTTAGCCTTCTCAGGATCATGAACACACAATGTATATAGGTACTTAGAGCATCGGACCTTGAACTTGACAATATCCTTGCTTCTCTTAATCTTAATTGAGCGAGCATCCTTCCTTCTTGCCGTGAGAAGGAAATCCTTGATTTCGTGGATTTGCTTTGGCTGAATGCAATTATTCATAGTTAAGGCAGTAACACAAATACCGATATCCCCTCATTCAGGTTAATAGTTACACTATTTTTATTATTATTTGAAATTTTACTCCATTCGGAATTCACAATTAGTAGATATTAAGCAAATGAACTAGTGTAGTATACACTAGGGGAAAAGAAATCTATGCAATTTCGTGACGAATAGCAGATATACGAATCTAAATGACTACACCAGCAACAAAAAATAGTCATCAACAGGCAAAGGGCTACACTTTGCAATCTATACAGCCAATTTAGTTTAGTTTAACAGCATAAATCCAATTCATCGGTATGAAATCCAAGTAAATGGGAATTTGTGATTACTCCAAAAATGCATACAAAGTAGGTGCTATTACGCCTGTAAAATCAAATCTGAATACATATTCTAGAAATAATATAAATATAAATAGAATTTACCATTTCAGATGACTTTGGAGAGGAGGCGCTGAGACGAGAGGAATATTCAGAACTTGGCTTGGATTTTATATAGAAACCCTAATTTGCCTGCTGAAGGCAAACGGGTTTGGTTCAAAAACTCAATAATTAACAGCCAAATAATGGCCCATTGAGCCCATTTCCAATATTCAAAATTTTGATTCAAGGCTATGGCGCGTTATATGCCGAATTCTTTTTAGGCTGCAACGCTGCGTTCCCAAACAGTAACTCTGTTTAGGGTTCGTCACGCGCTTTGAAAATTCTAAATGAAGCAACGTTTTTGATCTGTTATGAAACGTGAAGAAATTGAACCGTTTGACATAGACACGACCCGTGACACGTTAATTATTTTTGTTAAATAATAAGTTTTTAAATTGATAATATCATATAAATTTAAAATTAAATAAATATAATTGTTAACCCGCCTTTTAGCAAGACCGTGGACAGACGGATTTAACTTAATCGACTGCTCGTTCGTCGATGCTGATGTACGATGGATTTAGTCGACTGGATGGATGAATGACGCAACGTGTTTGGAAGATGAAAATTGGATTGGATAAAAATGGATCGACTATAATTTGGGTCTGGAAAATATGGTTCGGTATAGATTGAAAGAGTTAGAAGTCGTTCAGCATGAATGGCTCGGTTTGGATGTTCTACCTCGCTCGGCATTGTGATGAGGCTATGCCGCTCGATATTGGTGAGGTGTTTCGGTCCTGGTGGTACAGCTCGGCATCATGGGTCGCTCGGCACCAGGCCTCGCTCGGCATCAAACCTCGTTCGGCATTGGACGTCGTTCAGCTTCAAACCTCGTTCGGCATAGGACGCCACTCGGCATCATACCTCGCTCGGCATTGGACGCCGCTCGGCATCACACCTCGCTCGGCATTGGACCTCGCTCGGCACTAGACATCGTGCGGCACTGGACCTCGCTCGACGCTGGACATCGTTCGGCATTGGACATCGTTCGGCATTTGGGTCGTTCGGCACTCGATAGTGGCTCGGCATTGGGTCGTTTGGCACTCGATGGTGGCTCGGCATTTGGGTCGTTCAGCACTCGATGGTGGCTCGGCATTTGGGTCGTTCGGCACTCGATGGTGGCTGGGCATTTGGGTCGTTCGGTGTGGCTCGGCATGGTAGAGGTATGTGGCTCGGTGGAAGGCCTTGATGGGCCTATGCCATTCAGAAAGCCCAACTACTCAGGATTTGTCTATAAATACAGCATGTGGGGTTCAGAAAATGGATCTTCTTCTGGGCTCTCTGACTTTCTATTTCCTAAGACGAGGGTTACTCTACCAGTTCGTAACTGTAAATGATTCTTACATCAATAAAAAATAAACTTCTGGAGCGGACGTAGGCCGGAGTTAGCCGAACCACTATAAAATTTGTTGTTCTTTACTGTTTTCATTTTAGTTTTGACTGTTCTTCACATTATTACTCTCTACATATATTCTATCTGTGATTTGTGACTGTTATTTGGTGCTTTCATCTGCATTTGGGTGTTGGTGACCAATTTTTGCTCTAACATTTTGGTGCTTTCACTGAGAATGCTAGCACTCGGGGATTTAGGAGCTTGGATTTTGGATTGAAAAGCTTGAGAACTCGGATTTTTAGAAAGGAATGGCTAGACCACCAACAAGGAAGCAAGCAGGAAAAAGGAGCAATCAGGAAGGAAGTCAAGCGGTCTCTTCTGGATCTGGAGAGGATCATGCATCCATCTACATAACTCGGGACAAGATGAAGGTTATGATGAATTCTATGAAGGAGCAAATGATGAAACAGCAAGAGGAGATGATGCAGGCTCTTCTTAGGCAATTTGGACAATCGGGAATTGCAAGTGCTCAAGTTCTTGGAACTGGACCAGAGAAACACAACCAACAAGCGGATGGAGTGATTCGGTGTGACGACCCGAAATTTTTAAGCATTTGAAATTGGAATATTCAATTGAATTTGAATATTTAAATGATAATTTTTACTCGAATTCAAATATCACCAATTATTTGATAATTAAATTATTGAATTAAATAAGTAAAATTGGGTAAATTGTTGAATCTAGAATTTTAAGCCTGTTAAAAATAATTTGAAGGCTTGTAAAATTTATATTGATAGTACTGAAGATAATAGAAGTGTTAAAATTGAATTTGGAAGTACTTTGTTCAGTTTTGAAATTCTATCGTTTAAATTGAATTTAAAAATAGCCCTCCGAGGCACAGTCTCGGAATTCAACGAAACCAGTTCCATTGGATCCGTAATATTGAATTATTATCGGATTTCAAATTTCGTATTTATCGGAGTCAGTATGTGAGCATACGATAAGTAAACGCATTGGAAATTTAATCGGAAATTTAATAATATTGTTTTTTTATTCTTTTACATCGGCTGCTCCTTATCACTTCAGCCTACTTTCTTTCACCGTCGTAACTTTTCCTTTCACATCATATCTGCTGTAGCTGACCATCTTCTGAAGCAAGCCGTTCCTTTTCGTTTTAAAATCATTACGTCTCCTTCCCTTCTCTCAGAACAAATTAGCTTCAACAAAACAAAAATGGTCGCTTCCTCTGTTAAAACAAATCGAATAGAAATCAGAATAAAAGGGGGCCGAGCAAAATCCCTCTTCAGTTCCAAAATCTCGTCTCTCTCTCAATTAAAAAAAAAAGGCCGAGCTTACCTCCTTCGGATAAAATCAGTTCGATTGCTTTTAAGAAAAAAAATGGAGATAGCGAATCAAAGCAACTCGTTCTCGGCCGCATCTCCTACTAGTTCGAAGTCGAACAAGCATCATGATGGTAGGACGCGTTCGTCTTCAGCTGAAATCGATTTGGGTGTGGGCTTGGAGATGGAGACTGCGCGCGTGGGTTGTTGCTCGCGATTCAAGGAAGGACCCATGGTGGTGAGGCGAAGTCAGTTAGCATGGATGGTGATGTGGAAGCTTACGGCAGTGGAAGTGGGGTCTCACGGTCGCGATGGGAAGCTAGGGTTTGTTCTACTTCGAAGATCTCGTCGCCGAGATAGGCGATGCTGGCCAGAGTCGATGCCGTGAGGCTTGAGTTGCTCTGTTGATGTCTGGGGACGTGAGGTGAGCAGTTTTGCGCTTCTTTTTCTTTGATTAAAATTAAAACGTTCAACTTTGGAAATCAATTCATTTCTATTCAAAAACTAACGATGATAATATTGTATATTTTAGTTATAAACTGTTGAAAACAGAAAATATATATTTACAGTCAAGTTTATGGTGTAGATCTGATTTTTTAAAATCTATATGTAGATTACTTCTTATAAAAATATAATAAGTTTCAAAACATAAAATGAACATGCATTTACGCTTTTTAATTTGCTAGTTATTCTAAATATTGTATTTAGGGAGATTTATTCGTTTAACTAACTTATGTAATCTTTTAGTGTTTATTAAAGGGAAGTTAGTTTAAAACTTAAAACTATTTAATAATTAATCTTAGTTATTTGTTTAGTTACCAAAAGATATTTTATTAAAGGAAAATTGATTTAATAAATAATTAGGTTAGTAATTTATCAGAAGGAAATTATTAGTTAGATAAAATCATTAGTTAATTAATGCTTATTAAGTGGTAAAATAATGATAATAAATTGTTTGATTGATTCAAATATTAATAAAAACCATATAATGTGTATTCAAGGTCAACATCTGAAAGGAATAGGCTGGTTGGGTTGCAAACGGAATAAGGTGAGTTAATCTCACTCATTTAATTCAAATTTAAATTTAAATGATTAAATTTAAATAATTGTTTGAATGGTTGAATGAATTGATGTGCTATAGTATGGTATATTTTGGTATTGGTATTTATGTTGTGCTAACATTTGTGGATGCAGGGAAAACAGGTTGGAGGGATCCAACTGGACCCCTCAACTTTATTTAATTATTTAATATTCTCTGTTCTGAATATTTGATATTCTGTAATGAATTATGTGGAAATATAATGCTATGACTTGATTGTTATAATCGAGCAAAAATGAATTACCAAATATATATAATTTGAGTTTGGGAATGAAAATAAAAGAAGTAAATTTGTAAGTAAAATAATTATGGAAATTTGAATAAAAATTAAGAATGAATTGGGAAGAAATGATGTGCCCCTTTAAAATTTTAGTAAATAAATTTTATAGTATAGAAAGGAAATTTGAATAAGCAGAAAGTTAATGAATTTTAATCTTCATGTGATATTAATTAAAAGAACAAACCATTTATTTGTAATTTAAGACTTAAAATATTGGAAAGAATAAAGAAGACATTGGGATAAGATCTGGAATTTTTATATTTCAGTTAAAAAGACTTAAGATCAAACGGGAAATACTAATAATAATAAAGTCCATAATTAATTAAATTTAAAATGAATTAAGAAAGTAACGAAATTTATTTCAAATGAAATAAATTGGAAATCAATTTGGGAAATTGATTTAAGTGATTGAGATTTGAAATTCTCCCTGAATAACCAAGTACGTTTTCAAAGTAAATTTGTAGATATAAGTTAAACGTTTAAAATTGTTTTTAAAGGTATGTTTTGAAAAATTTATTATTTCTAATATTTATAGTCTAAAGTAAGTATTTTCTCAAATCTATTATAGCAAGTAATTATTTAAAAAGTGACTTAGTATTTTGTTTTTAAAAGTATAAATCTAGTTTTATATTTATTAAGTAACGTTATTTTCAAATATTCGTGTAATATGTATTTTTAACAAATTATTGAAGTAGTTTTAATTTAAATGTTTTAAAGGTATATATTTCAAAGTAAAGTGTTTAAAAATTATTTTTAAAATCTAGTTTGTGCTTGGTAATTTCAGAGGAGATAGAAAATATTTGGGAAAGTTTATTCTGAAAGGAAGATGGTTTTGAAACTGTTTTCAAAGGATCGGAAATAGAAGTATATCTTGTGAAGATATTTTTGGAGATTAATAAATAATTTGGAAAAAATTATTTATTGGTTGATGGTTGTTGTGTGAATATTAATTGATAGTTAAATAACCGACTATCAATATTGGACAATGCGTTGATCGTTTCGAAGAGACCGGGATCGAGATTAATTTCTCGAAAACCACTTCGATCCGGTTTGTACGATTCGTGTAAATGATTTCGGAGTCAAAGATGGAGCAGTAAAGTGCAAGGGCTAGTCGCTACTAATTCTGAGGATATTTCCAAAATGGATGTAGTAGGAATAGTGCCTTCGGTTCCGTTCGAACCCAGGACGGACTTGTATGGACGAATGCTTGCGAAACATCGTCAGGTGGACGATGGGCATTCTAAGTGAAAACGTTCTAAAGGTAACATTTATCCTCAAGCCTCATCAAATGGGAATGACTGAAATCAGGGGATATGCAGCAAGGTTAGGTGGGTCATGCCTAAGCAGGACAAGATAATTCCCCTGTCTAGATGTCCCTTATATATATATTTCGGCTTAGTGGGTGGTTGGTCGCGCCAACCACGGGGTTTATCTTGTTCGGGACTGTTCAGTAAGGAATGGTTCCGGCCTTGTGTTGCAGGGAATGAAGGGAGTAATCCTCGGTACGGTGATCTAGGCCCTGTACTGTGACAGGTGGTACCCCAGTGCCTAGTCATTGTTGGAAATCCATTTTCCCTACGAGCGAGTTTTGTTTGTATTACCCACTCTGTGGCTAGTAGCTGGAATTTAATAATGTAACAATTTTGGCTATTTTATAAGTATTTGTATATAGACCCTATTATAATATCAGAGGATTTCTATAAAAATTGTTTTAGCTATCGTAAGGTAAAAACCCGACATGTTTATTTGTGGCGTGGTCTTACGAGATGCTTTTGTTTTCAAAGGATTTTTGAAACTTTAATAATCAATTGGGTGTGATTTTCTCACGCTGGTATTCCAGACTGACTCGGGTGTTATTTAACTATAATGCTCGGGTCAGACCGAGTATTATAGAATACAGGATATAATGTTGTGGAGCTCAGGAGACGAGCTGGATGACGAGACGTACTCCCGTACTTGTATATATATTATTCCGCTGCGTTTGAGTTGTTGTGTACCTTGAGTTGTTGTGTATCCATTGTATTGTATTGATGTGAGCTGTGACTGATGTACTCTGATGATGTAATGTATGTAAACAGATATATTTGATTTTGAGTAAAGATTATTTATTATCTATTATATTTTATTCCGCTGCGATGTTTAGATTCTGTTGTTGTTTTCAATTCTCTTCTTCTACCTCTTCTTCTTAAATCCAAATGGTTCGTATTTCTGTGCAATTTGAGTTGATTGTTGTAGACTAGTGTTAACTCAAGGGGTACGGATTTGCGGGCTGTTACAGTTGGTATCAGAGCATAGGTTGGTGATAACCTTGGCTCTGGTGGGAATTACTCATTTAAAATAGGGTCTATGGTACTCTATAATGAGTTTGAGCGTATTAATAGATATGAGCGCGTATTTGTTAGTGAATATAAATTGTTTTAATATTGTGTTGATTGGTTTATTGAGTGGCATATGAACCTTCGTCGACACAGTCTGCACAACTGTATTGAAGGGGTTTCTAAACACTTGAATAGAGCAATCGACACGGTATTGTTTTAAATATGGGTGGATGAAATAATTTTTCCCAAAAATATATTTTGATATAAGAAAAAGTTTTCTTAAACTATTTATCTAATATATGGTTGCTTGGATGTTAGAAATGATAATATTAAAGTATTATCATTGTTAAGTGAAAATTTAACTAGAAAATGGAAATATAATCAAAGTTTGAACGAATAAATTCATGATAAAATGAAATTTGTAAATATGAATTATAAATGTAAAATCATAAATTGAAATATAATCAAATGAAAATTTGTATGAACATAAGCTATGCAAATGAATTATAGAAAAAAAAATTTGATTTAAGCAGGATTTGGGAATGTAAATCCCGAAAATTTGGAATTGTTTTGAAAATAAATGATAGCATTGTTTTGGAGATATTTCTGAAAGGGAATTGTTATAAATGGATTTTGGAAGTAATATAGCATTGAAATCACTTGGATTATTGAAAAATAATTCTGATGATGACGGCCGCATCATCAGTATTCATTTTCGAATTTCTAAGTGAAGAATTGCTACTAAATTGATTTGTTTAGGAAGGCAGATGTTTTTGAAAATTTCAAAGGAAATTTGTTGGAAATAAAAGCCAGGATTGGATTAAAATTTTTGAGAGATGTGGTTTGAAATATTGGAGATTTCAAAATGATTTGAAGCCAAAGCCAGGAGTTTAAAAATCCTGATGAGATAAATTGTAAGCTTATAAAATTGAGTTGAGTTGTAAATCAGGAAGGAAATATAGGCTTTGAATGTTGGAATTAAAATTTAAAGAGAAAAGTTGAAAATGAAATTAACTTGGATTTGAAAATAAAAATTTGACTGGATTGAAATTAATTGAATAAGCTGAAAGAATATCCAGTTGTATTCGAATTGAGTTGAAATCGAATTGAGTTAAATAAATCCGAGTTAAAGTAAAATTGAGTTAGGATGAGAATTCAATTGAATTAATTAATGAAATTAAATTCTTACCTGAATAAATGGGAAATAAGTTGGATAAGGATTGGATTGAAATAAATAAACCAGAATAACTTATAAAAGAATTAAAGATCCATGGAAATAAAATATGCTTGGGCTATAAATAAATAGAAGGCTTGAGTTAAAAATAAAAGATGAATATATTCCAGCTTATGATGAATGGAATTGTATAAAATAATAAGTTGTGACTTATTAAATTGAAAATGGAATACAATGCCCAAAATCAATATTTTGATAAATTGAAAAATGAAATGAGGATCCAAACTTGAAGTATAAAATAAATATTGAACTTAAGAAAATTAAATGGGGTGATATTTGGAATAAAAATTCAAGTGTTGGATTATGAATAAGGGGAGAACTAATTGGATAATAAATTAGTTAATGGAATGGAATTGTAAGTTTATGATGAAGTTGGAAATAAACTTAAGTTATAAATTAAAATTGATTCAAATTGTTGATGAAGTGAAAGTAATTGAGAATGAAGCTGAATTGTGAGTTAATAAATTGGGTGGCAAATTAAAAGTGAAAAAAAAAACAGAATCAGAACTTGAGTTATTAATTAAAATTAGAATTGAAGTGTATCGGATAAAAATGTAAATGGATTAGAAATGTTTGAATGTACAAATAAAATCCATAAGTGAAGATATCTTGGAAATAGCCAGGAAATAAAGTGAATGGGTTAAATCTGAAAAGTTAAATTTTAAAATAACTAATCAAGTAAGTTTGAAATGAGATTGGATTGAGATAGAATCAAATTGAATTGAAAAGAGAAATTTAATTGCAAAAAGGAAATGAGCTTAAGAATAGAGAAAAAAAAAGAGATTTACTGGAAAATAAAATGGGCTTAAGTATAAAATTGGAGTGAATAAACTTAAGCTAAAAAAAATATTGGAAATGAGTTGAATTGCATTCAACTTAAAATTTAGTTTAATAATAGTGAATTGGATTTAAATCAAGTAAGAATAAATTTTAATTGAAATAAAATTCGGTGTGATGCCAATAATATTAGTGGAATGAAATTCTAGAATAAATAATAGTAAACCATTTAAAATTATTAAGGAATTGAAATAACTTGAGGCAATAAGTTTATTAGAATGGTTTAAGTGAATGTGGATAAACTAATTATATTAAATGTAAATGAAGGGATGTGAATGAATTAAAACAAGAAGGAAAATTTAATTGGTAATGGAGATGTACCTAAATTGTTAATGGTTTTGAATGAACTAATTTTGGTTAATAAAATTGAAATGCAATGAAACTGAGAATATATGGATTGTGAATAAATTCGAAATGGAATAGAATTAAGTATAAATTGAGTTGGAGTCAATTTAAATTGGTTATAAACATAAATACTTATTTATTCACATAAATCTTGTCAAATTGCATAGAATAAATTATCATTGGATGTAAATGGAAGTAATTAAAATTCTATGAGTTGGTGGAAGTAAAATAAATTGATTTTGAAAGCAATTGAATTAAATATGAGTTCATTTTGCTTAAACATAAATTAAATGTAAGCAATTGAGTTTTAAACCATTCAAATTAATGAAGTTATATACAAATGGATTGAAAAACATTCACATTAGATGAGAATGGTTTATAAATTAATTGAAACAGTTGAATTAGCATGAAACTATATTAATTGCTTACGAAAAAAAATGTTGGTATGAGATTCTTTTAGAATTCATATGTTTTAACTAGTGTGAATAAGTGATATACTGTTAAACTGCATATATTTGGCACTTACTTGTTTAAATTGAGTAAGTACAGGTACCTGGAAGCCGTGTGGCTGGATTGAGTTGCGCTATTTGCTAAAAATAATAAGCTGCTTGCTTAAATTGCTAAATAAGGTACGTCTACGCAATTAAAATAGGAAATATGAACTGTTTTTGGTTTTTCCGACTGTGTGGGTCGATGTATATATATTTATCTCTTTTTTCAAATTGCAAAAGCTCCTCCGTACAAAGGGGACTCCGCCAAAAATTTTGAGAAATTTTGGGAGTTAGAAAATTTTTGGAATTTTTGGAAAATTTTGTTAACGACAAACGAATTCAAATTGAAAACTAAAATAAGTTAGTAAATGAAACTAATTAAAGTAATGGCATGAATTAGTAATAAATGACGAATAAAATTTATATATGCAGAATTAAAAATAAATTGAATTCATATGGAAATGAAAGAATCAATTTGAATGAAATTAGATATAAACTAAAGTAGTAAAGTGGGAATAAATATAAGAAGCATATAAAATGCTTATACGAAACTTAAGTAAGAAATGGAAATTTTGTAATTGGAAATTGAATATTGTAAATATATTCTAAGTTGATATTTGAATGAATAAATATTGACATTGGTAAGGAAGTTGATAAACTGTTTTTGGGAATATTGTGATTGTATATTATTGTCAAGTAGGATATGCAGGTATTATAAAGGGAAATGAGAAATTGGTTTTGACTTCAAAGGATAAATTTGTAATGCTCGGCAAAAAGGTATGTATTTAAATTTCGGTATGAAATTTGATTGGGTTTTGATCGAGCCACTTGGCCTTTTGTTTTCTTTTTGGATTTAGGAGGCCGTAGAGCCATTGTGTAGTTGTACCGAGCTAGCCGCGCAAAGGAGACGCTGGCGAAATTTTTCGAAAATTTAGAGAGTTGGAAAATTTTGAGAAACTTTTGATAATTCAAAACTTGGTTTTAAATTGAAAACTTGAATAATTGAGCAAATAAATATTGATTGCAAATTATGGGGAAGTTTGGGAAGTTAGTGAGTATGGTAATGGGTCTTTTATAAAAAGATAGTTAGTTAGACGTTGAATTGATGGTTGTGGGAATAAGTAAACGGGTATTGGACCATTCTTCCTAACTAGTAATTTCGGGGACGAAATTCTTTTAAGGGGGGAGGAATGTGATGACCCGAAATTTTTAAGCATTTGAAATTGGAATATTCAATTGAATTTGAATATTTAAATGATAATTTTTACTCGAATTCAAATATCACCAATTATTTGATAATTAAATTATTGAATTAAATAAGTGAAATTGGGTAAATTGTTGAATCAAGAATTTTAAGCCTGTTAAAAATAATTTGAAGGCTTGTAAAATTTATATTGATAGTACTGAAGATAATAGAAGTGTTAAAATTGAATTTGGAAGTACTTTGTTCAGTTTTGAAATTCTATCGTTTAAATTGAATTTAAAAATAGCCCTCCGAGGCACAGTCTCCGAATTCAACGAAACCAGTTCCATTGGATCCGTAATATTGAATTATTATCGGATTTCAAATTTCGTATTTATCGGAGTCAGTATGTGAGCATACGATAAGTAAACGCATTGGAAATTTAATTGGAAATTTAATAATATTGTTTCTTTATTCTTTTACATCGGCTGCTCCTTATCACTTCAGCCTACTTTCTTTCACCGTCGTAACTTTTCCTTTCACATCATATCTGCTGTAGCCGACCATCTTCTGAAGCAAGCCGTTCCTTTTCGTTTTAAAATCATTATGTCTCCTTCCCTTCTCTCAGAACAAATTAGCTTCAACAAAACAAAAATGGTCGCTTCCTCTGTTAAAACAAATCGAATAGAAATCAGAATAAAAGGGGGCCGAGCAAAATCCCTCTTCAGTTCCAAAATCTCGTCTCTCTCTCAATTTAAAAAAAAAAAAGAGGCCGAGTTTACCTCCTTCGGATAAAATC
Organism: Allium cepa; assembly: GCA_030765085.1. NCBI lineage: Eukaryota > Viridiplantae > Streptophyta > Magnoliopsida > Asparagales > Amaryllidaceae > Allium > Allium cepa. The sequence goes on along the minus strand of CM060945.1, from coordinate 789,872,686 downwards.
AGTTCGATTGCTTTTAAGAAAAAAAATGGAGATAGCGAATCAAAGCAACTCGTTCTCGGCCGCATCTCCTACTAGTTCGAAGTCGAACAAGCATCATGATGGTGGGACGCGTTCGTCTTCAGCTGAAATCGATTTGGGTGTGGGCTTGGAGATGGAGACTGCGCGCGTGGGTTGTTGCTTGCGATTCAAGGAAGGACCCATGGTGGTGAGGCGAAGTCAGTTAGCATGGATGGTGATGTGGAAGCTTACGACAGTGGAAGTGGGGTCTCACGGTCGCGATGGGAAGCTAGTGTTTGTTCTACTTCGAAGATCTCGTCGCCGAGATAGGCGATGCTGGCCAGAGTCGATGCCGTGAGGCTTGAGTTGCTCTGTTGATGTCTGGGGACGTGAGGTGAGCAGTTTTGCGTTTCTTTTTCTTTGATTAAAATTAAAACGTTCAACTTTGGAAATCAATTCATTTCTATTCAAAAACTAACGATGATAATAATGTATATTTTAGTTATAAACTGTTGAAAACAGAAAATATATATTTACAGTCAAGTTTATGGTGTAGATCTGATTTTTGAAAATCTATATGTAGATTACTTCTTATAAAAATATAGTAAGTTTCAAAACATAAAATGAACATGCATTTACGCTTTTTAATTTGCTAGTTATTCTAAATATTGTATTTAGGGAGATTTATTCGTTTAACTAACTTATGTAATCTTTTAGTGTTTATTAAAGGGAAGTTAGTTTAAAACTTAAAACTATTTAATAATTAAACTTAGTTATTTGTTTAGTTACCAAAAGATATTTTATTAAAGGAAAATTGATTTAATAAATAATTAGGTTAGTAATTTATCAGAAGGAAATTATTAGTTAGATAAAATCATTAGTTAATTAATGCTTATTAAGTGGTAAAATAATGATAATAAATTGTTTGATTGGTTCAAATACTAATAAAAACCATATAATGTGTATTCAAGGTCAACATCTGAAAGGAATAGGCTGGTTGGGTTGCAAACGGAATAAGGTGAGTTAATCTCACTCAGTTAATTCAAATTTAAATTTAAATGATTAAATTTAAATAATTGTTTGAATGGTTGAATGAATTGATGTGCTATAGTATGGTATATTTTGGTATTGGTATTTATGTTGCGCTAACATTTGTGGATGCAGGGAAAACAGGTTGGAGGGATCCAACTGGACCCCTCAACTTTATTTAATTATTTAATATTCTCTGTTCTGAATATTTGATATTCTGTAATGAATTATGTGGAAATATAATGTTATGACTTGATTGTTATAATCGAGCAAAAATGAATTACCAAATATATATAATTTGAGTTTGGGAATGAAAATAAAAGAAGTAAATTTGTAAGTAAAATAATTATGGAAATTTGAATAAAAATTAAGAATGAATTGGGAAGAAATGATGTGCCCCTTTAAAATTTTAGTAAATAAATTTTAGAGTATAGAAAGGAAATTTGAATAAGCAGAAAGTTAATGAATTTTAATCTTCATGTGATATTAATTAAAAGAACAAACCATTTATTTGTAATTTAAGACTTAAAATATTGGAAAGAATAAAGAAGACATTGGGATAAGATCTGGAATTTTTATATTTCAGTTAAAAAGACTTAAGATCAAACGGGAAATACTAATAATAATAAAGTCCATAATTAATTAAATTTAAAATGAATTAAGAAAGTAACAAAATTTATTTCAAATGAAATAAATTGGAAATCAATTTGGGAAATTGATTTAAGTGATTGAGATTTGAAATTCTCCCTGAATAACCAAGTACGTTTTCAAAGTAAATTTGTAGATATAAGTTAAACGTTTAAAATTGTTTTTAAAGGTATGTTTTGAAAAATTTATTATTTCTAATATTTATAGTCTAAAGTAAGTATTTTCTCAAATCTATTATAGCAAGTAATTATTTAAAAAGTGACTTAATATTTTGTTTTTAAAAGTATAAATCTAGTTTTATATTTATTAAGTAACGTTATTTTCAAATATTCATGTAATATGTATTTTTAACAAATTATTGAAGTAGTTTTAATTTAAATGTTTTAAAGGTATATATTTCAAAGTAAAGTGTTTAAAAATTATTTTTAAAATCTAGTTTGTGCTTGGTAATTTCAAAGGAGATAGAAAATATTTGGGAAAGTTTATTCTGAAAGGAAGATGGTTTTGAAACTGTTTTCAAAGGATCGGAAATAGAAATATATCTTGTGAAGATATTTTTGGAGATTAATAAATAATTTGGAAAAAATTATTTATTGGTTGATGGTTGTTGTGTGAATATTAATTGATAGTTAAATAACCGACTATCAATATTGGACAATGCGTTGATCGTTTCGAAGAGACCGGGATCGAGATTAATTTCTCGAAAACCACTTCGATCCGGTTTGTACGATTCGTGTAAACGATTTCGGAGTCAAAGATGGAGCAGTAAAGTGCAAGGGCTAGTCGCTACTAATCCTGAGGATATTTCCAAAATGGATGTAGTAGGAATAGTGCCTTCGGTTCCGTTCGAACCCGGGACGGACTTGTATGGACGAATGCTTGCGAAACATCGTCAGGTGGACGATGGGCATTCTAAGTGAAAACGTTCTAAAGGTAACGTTTAGCCTCAAGCCTCATCAAATGGGAATGACTGAAAATCAAGGGATATGCAGCAAGGTTAGGTGGGTCATGCCCAAGCAGGACAAGATAATTCCCCTGTCTAGATGTCCCTTATATATATATTTCGGCTTAGTGGGTGGTTGGTCGCGCCAACCACGGGGTTTATCTTGTTCGGGACTATTCAGTAAGGAATGGTTCCGGCCTTGTGTTGCAGGGGATGAAGGGAGTAATCCTCGGTACGGTGATCTAGGCCCCGTACTGTGACATGTGGTACCCCAGTGCCTAGTCATTGTTGGAAATGCATTTTCCCTACGATCCTTGTACGAGTTTTGTTTGTATTACCCACTCTGTGGCTAGTAGCTGGAATTTAATAATGTAACAATTTCGGCTATTTTATAAGTATTTGTATATAGACCCTATTATAATATCAGAGGATTTCTATAAAAATTGTTTTAGCTATCGTAAGGTAAAAACCCGACATGTTTATTTGTGGCGTGGTCTTACGAGATGCTTTTGTTTTCAAAGGATTTTTGAAACTTTAATAATTAATTGGGTGTGATTTTCTCACGCTGGTATTTCAGACTGACTCGGGTGTTATTTAACTATAATGCTCGGGTCAGACCGAGTATTATAGAATACATGATATAATGTTGTGGAGCTCAGGAGACGAGCTGGATGACGAGACGTACTCCTGTACTTGTATATATATATATTATTCCGCTGCGTTTTAGTTGTTGTGTACCTTGAGTTGTTGTGTATCCATTGTATTGTATTGATGTGAGCTGTGACTGATGTACTCTGATGATGTAATGTATGTAAACAGATATATTTGATTTTGAGTAAAGATTATTTATTATCTATTATATTTTATTCCGCTACGATGGTTAGATTCTGTTGTTGTTTTCAATTCTCTTCTTCTACCTCTTCTTCTTAAAACCAAATGGTTCGTATTTCTGTGCAACTTGAGTTGATTGTTGTAGATAAGTGTTAACTCAAGGGGTACGGATTTGCGGGCTGTTACATTCAGCATAGGGCAACCCCCAACCAACAGACAACTAACAATATGGATGGACCTACACTCAGGGGCACACCACCAGGCAATGTTGAACCAGTTCATGGAGGAATTCCAGCTAACACCACACAACAGGATGCTGGCAGGAATATAGGAGCGTGGGATGAGGAGTACGTACCAGAATTCCCTCGGGGACTCGGGGCGAAACCCTTGACCGACAATGCTGGATTGGCTGAGATTATCAGGCGAACTATGTGTAACAGCCCGCAGTTCCGTACCCCTTGAGTCGACATTATTCTCCATCAAATCAACTCAAGATGAACGGAAATACGAACCATTTGGGTTAAAGAAGAAGAGGTAGAAGAAGAGAATAGGAAAACAACATCATAATCTAACCATCGCAGTGGAATAAAATATAATAGATAATAACAGATCTTTACACAAAAGGAACTATATCTGTTTTATACATACATCACCAGATTACATCATCAGAGTTTAACAAAATCAATAACATACAACTGGACAGTCATATAAACTTGTCCTTAAAACCGAATACACAACCGAAATTGTTACATCTATTAAATTCCAGCTACTATCCATAAAGTGGGTAATACAAACAAAAACCGTAAAAGGCACGTAGGGAGAATGGATTTCCAACTAATGACTAGGCACGGGGGTACCACCGTCACAGTACGTGGCCTAGATCACCGTACCGAGGATTACTCACAATCCCCTGCAACATAAGACCGGGACTACCCCTTAGTGGATAATCCCGAGTAAGAACACCCCACGGTTGGGATCAGCAACCACACCACTAAGCCGAATAAAAAGGGACATCTAGACAGGGATGACCTCACCCTAATGGACGCTACACACCTAGCCTTGCTGCATAACCCCTGATTTTCAGTCATTCCCGGTTGATGAGGCTTGAGGCTAAGTGTTACCTTTAGAGAACTCATCTCTTAAAATGCTCATCATCCACTTAATGACGTTCTGAAAGCATTCAATCCATACAAGTCCGTCCCGGGTTTGAACGGAATCGAAGGCACTACTCCTACTACATCCATTATGGAATTACCTCAGGATTAGTAGCGACTAGCCCTTGCACTTCACTACTCCACCTTCGAATCCAAACTCGTCTTCCTCATGAAAACGTACAAACCAGATCGAAGTGGTTTTCGAGAAATTAATTCTGATCCCAGTCTCTTCGAAACGATCAGCGCATTTGCCAATATTGATAGTCGGTTATTTAACTATCAATTAACATTCACAAACAACCATCCAACATAAATAATTTTACCAAATTATTTATTAATCCTCAAAATATCTTCACAAGATATATTTCCACTTTTCAACCCTTTTGAAAACAGTTTTTAAACCATCTTCCTCTCACGGAATACATTCCACAAATATTTTCTACTTCCACTGAAATCACCAAGTACAAATTATTTAAAACACTTACTATAAAATATACTTTAAAATATTTAAATTAAAATTTACTTTAATACTTATTCAAATATATATACTTTAAGGATATTTAAAGTAAAACCGCTTTGTACAATATAAAACCTGAATTTCTAACCTTTAAAACATAATACCAAGCCACCTTTAAATAATTACTACTATAATAAATTTGAAAAATACTTACTTTAAAATTCAAACATTTAGAAATAATAAATTTTCTAAAACATGCTTTTTAAAACAACATTAAAGCTTTTAACTTATATTTAAAAATTTGCTTTGAAAATGTACTTGGCTATCCAGGGGAATATACTTCTCTTCACATCCTTTAAAAATAAATCACTATTTATTTTTAATTTTTTTTTCCCATTTCTTTAATAAATTCCCATCGTGAATTTATTCTTCCAAATATCCACTGATATATCACTTCACTTTTATAAAACCCAGTTTATAAATTTTTTAGTCCATCCTCCTTAATAATTCCAATTTCAAACACTTAAATCAATTTCCAAATTACTCTATTTTGGAATAAATTCCTTTTACTTACTCATTTACGTCAAAACCCATTAACTTCATATTTTTAATTCTTACTTATGATTTAAAATCTTTTAACTGGAAAATACCAATTTCAGATTTCCCAAATTCCTTCTTTTTCCTTTTAAATAAATTTAAACCTTGAATTTTAAAGTAAATTCTTTATTCCTTTAAATAATATCACTTAAGTTTTATAATTCATTATTTTCTGTTTATTCAAAATCCCCTTTTTTCCCTACTCAAAACTTAGTTATTAGAATTTTAAAATCACTTTTATTCTTATCCAGTTCATTCTTGAGTTTATCGAATTCTCTATGATTATTTTACCTAATAATTCACTCTTTATTTTCTTTCCAAAAATCCAATTCTATATATTTTGATAACTCATGGTACCGGAATATATTCAAGCAAACCATAGCGTTCAATATTCCAAATACAAGTCATCACAGAATATGAAATATTCATAACGCAGAATACTAGATAATCTAAATAATTTTGAGGAATCCAGTTGGATCCCTCCAACCTGTTTTCATGCATCCATATATGTTAGCACAATATAAAATACCAATCCCACTTCGAGGTGGAATATCGCAGTATATGGGATTTATATAATATCATCCGCTATTATGCGGCGCATAGGGTCTCATACGCTATATAATGCGGAAAATCAATCACTCCAATATATACTATATAATACTATATATAATATAGCACACCAAATCAATTCAATCATTCAACCAATTATTTAAACTTAACCATTTCAGTTTAAATAAAAATCCAGAAGAGTGAGATTAACTTACCTTTGCTTTAATTTGAAATCTGCTTCAATATTGCCTTGGTTTCTCGACTTTTGACCTTGTATAAACAATTATAAGGTTTTATTAATATTCGAACAAATCGAACAATTAATTGCCATTTATTTAATTTAACAAAAAAAATTAGTTTTAAACTAATTTTCCTTTTGATAAATTATTATTTAAACATCTTTAATTGACTAATTATTTAATTTAACAAATTCCCTTTTTAAAATCTTTTAGTAACTAAAATAAATTATATAAGTAAATTAAACAATTTAATCACCAAATCCATTATTTAAAATAAACTAGCAAATTAGAATAGGTATATGTATATTTATTTTGTTTTATTGAAACTATATATATATATATATATATATATATAATAGATTCCAAATCTAATTTTATATAAATTCTTCAACATTTAAAATTTCTATTTTCAAAATCTTATCCATATTCTTTTTTTTCTTTTCTGTTTACCTATATATATTTTAAATTAAACTAAGATTAAAAATTTTAAAAACTGCTTAACAGATAATTTTTCTCTTTACTGTAAACTTTTTCTTTACTGCATATATTTACAGATACACATATAAATCTTTATACTGAAAAATAAATGGCATATATTCCTCACTGTGGAGATTTCCCTCAAAACAGTTTATAGATGAAGTATATTTTTTCTCTAAATCCTATATGTATATATATTTAAAAAAAACACGTACACCTCACTACACCGATAGAGACCATGCCGCACTACCTCAACATCTCACCCGTGGTCGCCGTTCGCCTTCCTCCAAAACATCGCGTGCCCTAAAATCCCCAAACGAGCTTGAGGTGGCTCGATCGCGAGTCTCCTTCCACTTTGATGTCGACGAAGCCTCTCACGAACACTGATACTGACCCAAACCCTAGTCGCCGAAATCAAGTTCGACCACCTCCCTCTCGTTCGTGGCCGCCTGTCGTGATTTTGATTTTGAATAAATCACCCTTTTTGATGCCTTCCGTTGCACTGAATCGAATTATCTAGGACTCAGACGCAATTTTTGATTTATTTCATCATCCTATTTTCTGATATTGATTTCGATTTTTAGTTTAAAAGAGACGCAAAAAGTTGAGAAAAGAGAATTACTGCGTGGAGCAAGAAATGAAGAATTAGGGAATTTAGGATAATCGCCTGTGGCGTGCTTCAGATCGATAAAAGTTTTTGAGAATTGTAAAGGAGCAATGAGGATTTCGAAAGGAAGAGAGGGACGTACTTAAATTGAAGAAAATTGCTAACTTTTGTTCCCTTGATTTTCAAAAAGTTCGGGCAGAAGAAAAGTTACCAAGGGAACTAGTGATTTTATCTCTGGCTGACCCCTTGTTTTTATTTGATACTGTCGGCTATTCTAAAATGTAGAGGGGGAAAAACTGCGTGCTATCGGCTGGGAATGGGGAACAAGATGGGATGTTACAGGGAAGACTACAGTAACAGGAAAAAGTTGTGATGGGATGGAAAAAAGAACAGATGTGAATTATTTTGACCAAGACAAAATATATTTAAATTTTTAAATTTAAACCATCTCAAAATCGTAGCCCAAAACTCCGACCTCCTATCGAGGCGTGCCGCTAGACTGTGACGATCGCCCATGACTCCCACACGAAAACAAGGGAATGGTGCGCTGAAAGGTGTGCCAGGCAGCCATGGACGATAGTCAGGGTAAGATAAAACAGAATAGTCTATCGTATTACTCACAGCGCATGGATAAAATACAATAGAAAGTATACATAGTGAAGCTCTATAGAACAGAAGTCTTATCATATAAACTCATAATAGTTTTATACAATCATCTGAATGGTCAATACATCAAGCCTCACTACATAACACTCAGAGTATCAAAGAAATAGTGGAACATCCAGTACATATAGTAAGAAAACAATATGCAAAAGCCTCCAACTCGTCTTCGTCATCAACAGCGTTGGTAGCCAAGAACAACACCTGTCACCTGCTACCTAGTCTGCCCATCCCAACATGGATGAACAGCCCAAGGTAATAAGAGTTGAACATAAAACCTTGAGTCAGACAACAGTCTTAGTGAGCAGTAAATCAACTATCAAACATACCAAAAGAGCATAAAGGGTAAAAGGAATAGGAATTCAACAATCCCACTCCACCTCATTCTACAGTGATAGCCCCCAGAACCTCTAAGCATAAACAAACATAGCAAAGCAGACAATTTAAGTAAAACAATTATCACTCGAGTCAAGGTCGATGTTTTCCAAGTACAAACCCCCAAGGCCTAAACCAAGATCAGATAAGCACCCAGAAAGCATCGCTCTTGAGATCGAATGATGGTGCAACCAAACATCCATGACTCTGGCTATCACTGTTATCATTGCTTTGATATCACCGTTAATTGAATGACCGGCACCTTCTTTCAGCCGTCCGTCAAGGGCTAATGGCAACCCCGGTTCTAGACATAACTCCGCATGTCGTCATGACCCGTGCCTAGGACTATCGAATCTGCCCAGAGTACTAACACGTCATCATGACCCGTGTCCGAGACGTCATCGTGACCCGTCCCAACGTACTCTTGCTTTGAGCATGCTAGAACCTTCAATAACGATAAGATCCAAGCCTCCTAGTCATCCTCCTCGACGACTATTCTCATACTAGCTCAAGCGCCTCTCGAGCCCACCATTATCAACCAACTCGAACCGCATCATCGAGTTATCAACATGCTTGGGATGATCCCGTCTGGATTAAACCAAGGCTTTCTCACATCATGCTTTGCCACATCGCATCATAGCAAAGTCCCATCTCAACATCATGGTTTTCCTCATCGCATCATGGCAAAGTCCCATCTCAACATCATCATCAAATCTATCCATATGAGCTTCCATATCCGCTTCATATGCCATAAGCAGCTTTCACCATTCAAGAGCCTTTCCACTTAGCTTTTGAATCATCTTCGACCAACTTGTCCAAATCAAGTTATTAATCAACTAATCAATCAAATCAAACATTAATCCAAGTAATCAATCATTCAAACAAGATCTAAATAAACAATTACAACAATAATGGCAATTTCGTAAATAAAGAGTTCAAATCTAACATGCATTCTAACAAGCATGAATTATGAACAATATCTCTACAACTTGATGAATGAACTTGCATAAGTGAACATGTAGTAAAATGGATATCAAAACTTCATAGATGATGGATCTACATGCAGACTTAGGGAAAATGCATGAAATCACTATCTTTAACACATAAACAAGCCACCGATCCAATATACTCCCTTGGGTCCGTGTGAGAGATAACTACCACTCACCGAATCACCTAAACACCTCAAAAATAACCAACTCCAGATCTGGACAGCAAAGAATCAAGCTTGATCCTCCAAAGCTCCGCTTCAAACGATGAAATCTCTCTTCAACGGATGGAGATCTTCAACTTTGGCTCTTGGATCTTCGATTTGATCTTCAATTTAGATGGAATGAATCACTAGATTAGAGTGGAGAAAAGAAGTGAAGAAGTGTTGTAGTCGAGCTCTCAAAATGGCAGCACTTCGTCGCTTCAAAATCCGGTGCCAAAAAGTGAACCAAACCCCTATATTTATAGGCTGGAAATCCTTAGGTCGCCGCCCCCCTTAGGCCGTCCACGACCTAACTCTTAAGTCGTTCGCGACTTAGCGACATAAGCCTCCACGCGACCTATCACTCAACACAACTGCGCGACCTAACGACATGGCCACCCTAACACTCATGCGACTTAACGCTACACAGGGTCACACGACCTAACAGATCCAACGGCCCTAAAACACGCGCGACCTAACCCGTACGCGAGTTACGACCTATCCCTCAACACAGCTACGCGATCTAACAACATGGCCGACCTAACACTAATACCTTCCTGCGACCTAACTACTAAGCTCTAGTGCCGACCTAACAACCTATCGACACCTACGACCCAACGAGTTAACACCCATGCGACCTAAAACATGCACGCGACCTAACATGTAGCAACCTGGTATAGGTCGCTCACGACCTAACACACACACTCTTAGGTCGCTCACTACTAGGTTGCTAACTCGTTCTATATTCTTAAGCCGCTCTAACTCATTAATACTTAAGTCGCTGACCCCTTAAGTCGCTCACTATACATAGGTCGCTTAATCCACTAACTCGCTGACTACTAGGTCGTACTGTCTTAAGTCGCTCTCTACCTTAGGTCGCTCAAACGACCTAACTTCCACCCGATCTATCTTCCACACGACCTAACCTCTTAAGTCGCCTAAACCTATGAGTCAGTCAATGCCTTAGGTCGCTCCAACTCCTATAGGTCGCTAATTCTATAAGTCACTCCACTCGACCTAAACTACCCAACGACCTAAACCCCTTAAACCGGTCACCTCTATAGGTCGCTCCACCGACCTAAGCACTACACGAGTTAACCTTTACACGACATAAGCTTTGGTCGACTCAAACTCTAAACGACTTAACAACAATACTAACGACTTGATGGCATCTATTTTATGATTTATCGACACGTAAAATACGGGTCGTTACATTCTCTCCCCCTTAGGAATTTCGCCCCCGAAATTCCAAACAAACAAGAGCAACCAAAATTATTCTGCATGCCTACCATCCATAGCAATCAACAAACCATGCATCCAATTACTAGCCTAGCATGCAGAATTCTAAGACTAGAACAAGTTACAAATTCGTGAGATGTCACGACACCTTAGGGCCATACCTCGAAGAGTTCAGGATGAGCTGCCTTCATCCTCTCTTCCTCCTCCCACGTACAGTCGTTAACATCATCACTCCATTGTACCTTGAGCAACGTAATCGTCTTCCTCCTAAGCTGTTTCGTGTCGGTTTCCACAACACGAAGCGGCTTACGAGGTCTCGTAACGACTGGATCAACCTCTAAATCTTCACACTATCAGCAGAAACCACTGTATTCGAGTCGTGCACATACTTCCGTAGATACGATACATGCAAAACATTTGCACACCCGACATCTTTTCTGGTAACTCCAATCTATAGGCGAGCTTTCCAATTCGCTCGATGATCGGGAATGGTCCAACAAACCTCGGAGTCAATTTCCCTTTCTTCCCGAATCGAATAACGTTCTTCAGTGGAGAAATCTTCACAAAAACCATATCACCTACGTTGAATTCCAAATCCTTCAGCATAACTTTTCTGACGATCTTGGGCTGCCTTCATTCGTTGCCGAATGATCTCTATACAATCCGAAGTCTGTCGAATCATCTCTGGCCCAAGTATCAGCTTTTCTCCAGTTTCCAACCAACATGTCGGAGAGTTACACGGTCTTCCATACAATGCTTCATATGGTGCCATACCAATACTTGACTGGTAACTGTTATTATATGCAAATTCCACCAAATGAAGATGATCTTCCCATGATTCCCCGAAGTCCAAAACACACGCTCTAAGGAGATCTTCCAAAACTCGGTTGACTCTCTCGGTCTGACCATCTGTTTGGGGATGATAAGCTGTACTCAAACACAGCTCGGTTCCCAAAACTTCCTGTAAGCTCTTCCAAAATCCACTAGTGAACAATGGATCTCGATCGCTCACTATACTATTCGGAATACCATGGAATCGAACTATCCACTTAACATAAAGCTCAGCCAACTTCGATGCAGTCCTAGTTGACCGAACAGGAATGAATCTTGCACTTTTAGTCAAACGATCTATGATGACCCAAATCCCTTCATTTCCTGCTCTGGTTCTAGGTAACCCATCGATAAAATCCATCGATATTTGCTCCCACTTCCATGTAGGAACTTCTAATGGCTGAAGCAATCCACTTGGCTTCTTCTGCTCGGCTTTTACCAACTGGCTGTTCATACATTTGGAAATAAAATTTCCAACATCCTTCTTCATACCTTCCCAGTAGCAGGTTCTCTTCATATCTCGATACATCTTATTTCCACCTGGATGAATTGTCAACTTCGAGTGCTGACTTTCCCTCAGAACTTCATCTCTCAATCCATCTATATCAGGAACAACTAGTCGTCCTTGCTTCCGAAGCCAACCCTCTTGATCGACTTCAAATCCTTTATCCTTTTCTGGATTCAATCCAGATTCCAAATCACAGATAATCTTGACAAGCTTATCGTCTCGCTTTTGGCTCTCGCCAATTCTTTCCACAAGAGTAGGTCTTATTGATAAGTTTGCCAACATCTCAGGTTCCAATTCACATCTGGGCCTGAAGTCAAATCCAGCCAAATACTCGAGACTCTTCCATTCTGAAAACATGGCTCACAATCCTGCATGTCTTCGACTTAACGCATCTGCCACTGCGTTACCTTTTCCCGGAGTATAGGCTATACCAAAATCATATGATGCTAAAAACTCTAGCCATCGTTGCTGTCGAAGATTCAAATCCTTTTGGGAGAACAGATACTTCAACGACTTATGATCTGTAAACAACTCAAATCGAACTCCCAGTAGATAATGTCTCCACATCTTCAGAGCAAATACAATCGCCGCCAACTCCAAATCATGAGTCGGATACTTCCTTTCATGTGGCTTCAGTTGTCGCCTTGCATACGCAACAACCTTATCCTTCTGCATCAGTACTGCTCCAAGTCCAGTACCACATGCATCGGTGTAAACCACCATCTCATCATTCCTACTCGGAATAGTCAAAACAGGAGCACTTGTCAGTCGCTCTTTCAGGATTTCGAAAGCTTGCTCACACTTATCATCCCATCTGAATACCTGATTCTTTTTCGTCAATCCTGTCAATGGTGCAGCTATCTTGGAAAAGTCCTTGATAAACCGACGATAATATCCTGCTAATCCAAGAAAACTTCTCACATCAGATGCATTCTTAGGTCTAACCCAATCCTGGATTGTTGCCACCTTAGCGGGATCAACCGCTATTCCATTTCCAGAAATAACATGGCCTAGGAACCTCACTTCACTCTTCCAGAAGTGACACTTCAAAAACTTAGCCTTCAGCTGATGTTTCCGTAAGATTTCCAAAACAACACGTAAGTGCGTCTTGTGCTCTTCCTCAGTTCTGGAATAAATCAGAATATCATCCACGAACACAAGTACGAACTTGTTCAACTGATCCCTGAACACTCTATTCATAAGATCCACAAAATATGCTGGTGCATTGGTCAATCCAAACGGCATTACCAGCCACTCATAAAAACCGGATGGTGTCCTAAAAGCAGTCTTCGACACACTATCCTTAGCTACTCTTAACTGGTGAAATCCCGTTGCCAAATCCATCTGAGAAAACACCTTAGCTTCGTGAAGCTGATCAAACAAGTCATCTATTCTCGGCAATGGATACTTGTTCTTCTTAGTCACTTTATTCAGCTCACGATAATCCACACACAACCTCAACGATCCATCCGCTTTAGTTGCGAACACAACTGGTGCACCCCATTCGGACACACTACGCCGAATGAATCCTTTCTGTAAAAGGTCATCAACCTGCACCTTCAACTCTTACTGTTCCTTAGGCACCATCCGCCTAAGAGGCATCACAACAGGTCTGGCTCCCTCAACTAGATCGATACGAAACTCGATCTCCCTATGCGGCGGTAACCCTTTGACCTCGTCAAAGACGTCCTCAAATCGATTCACGACCGGCATCGATGACAGTCCATCCCGTGGAACAACCAGCGAATACATGAAGCTCATGAAGACGCCTTCTTCATGCTTACATCGTATCACAACCTTTCGCCCTTCCACATTCCCGACTGTCACCTCCAGTTTCTCACAATCAACCTTTGCCGCATACTTCCTAAGCCAGTCCATACCCAAAATAATTCCGAACCCCGCAAAGTTCAGAACAAAACAATCACAAACAAAAGAGCAATCATGACTCGACACAACCAGACCACGACATATCATACACAAACATGACGAACCCCCAACTGGATTAGTCACAACCAATGGTCTATCAACAATATCCGGTTCCAAACCCAACCGGTCTACCATCTTATTACAAACAAAGGAATGTGACGCCCCAGTATCAAACAACACCCTAACTGGAACACCACAAATGGAAAGAATACCTTGAACCACCACACTCTTCCCTTTCTCTTCCGCAGTAGGAGCTTTCGAAGATGATGGAACAGCCCCCAAAGCATAAGCTTGCACAATCTGCTTATCTTTCCTCGGTTCTGGACAGTCCTTCCTGATATGCCCCAGCTTATCATAGTTGTGGCATTTCAACTGCACCTTTGGATTCTTGCAATCCCTAGAGAAATGTCCCTTCTGCCGGCAATTGTAGCAGGTCACTTCACCCTTTGGCTTCTTCTGGCCATCCTTACCCTTCTGCTGTTGCTGCTTCCTCTTCTTGTTTCCACTTTGCTCCTTGGTCACAGCAACAACAGATCCTTCCTTAGGAAACAGATTCTCATGCCTGAGAGCTTTCTCCACAAGCTTCTCAAATGGATCGTCCAGATGATCCATCAACTGCCTCCCAAGATAACTATCCAAGCCTGTCACAAACTTTTCGTTCTTCTGATAGGGAGAATCAATATATGACCGAGCATACTTGGACAAAGCTTCGAACTCAGAAACATACTCAAGAACTGGTCTCCCACCTTGCTTGAGTTCCACAAACTTCTTAAACAAAACAGATTTCTGAGCCGTAGAGATGAACTTAGCTTCAAATCTAGTTTGGAATTGCTCCCAAGTGATCTCTTCCTCTGGAGTATCAATGGTGATAGAGTTCCACCAATCAGAAGCTCTCCCTTGAAGCTGCCTTGATGCAAGCTTCCTCTTAGTTGCATCCTCAATTCCTAAGTCACTAAAGATCCTTCTACAAGCATCAATCCACCTCTGAACTTCAATGGTTGATTCTGTTCCTAAGAAAACCTTTCCTCCAAGAGCAGTATAGTCCTTACACAACTTAGCAAAATCCACTGGTTTCGGAGCTTGAACTTGAACTCCAACATCTACTGATGGTCCTGAAGTTGGTATCCTTCTCATGATCGAAGTCATCATAGATTCGAACATTGCATCATAGTCAGTAGCTTCCCCAACAGCACGGCTTTCCCTAGCAGCTTGTCTCTCACTTCGACTCATCTTTAATATCTACAAAAAGGAATGATTTAGCACACCTTGAGAAACAACTGCATAAGGAGTTCAAATCCTTCTAAGCTACTATATTATATATATAGTAATCATCCATCAAAATACAATTACGTCTCTCATACGTAGTTACGTCAGCGAGCGTTGGCTAAAATCGATTAACCAAAGCTCTGATACCAAATGTGACGACCGCCCATGACTCCCACACGAAAACAAGGGAATGGTGCGCTGAAAGGTGTGCCAGGCAGCCATGGACGATAGTCAGGGTAAGATAAAACAGAATAGTCTATCGTATTACTCACAGCGCATGGATAAAATACAATAGAAACTATACATAGTGAAGCTCTATAGAACAGAAGTCTTATCATATAAACTCATAATAGTTTTATACAATCATCTGAATGGTCAATACAACAAGCCTCACTACATAACACTCAGAGTATCAAAGAAACAGCGGAACATCCAGTACATATAGTAAGAAAACAATATGCAAAAGCCTCCAGCTCGTCTTCGTCATCAACATCGTTGGTAGTCAAGAACAGCACCTGTCACCTGCTACCTAGTCTGCCCATCCCAACATGGATGAACAGCCCAAGGTAATAAGAGTTGAACATAAAACCTTGAATCAGACAACAGTCTTAGTGAGCAGTAAATCAACTATCAAACATACCAAAAGAGCATAAAGGGTAAAAGGAATAGGAACTCAACCATCCCACTCCACCTCATTCTACTGTGATAGCCCCCAGACCCTCTAAGCATAAACAAACATAGCAAAGCAGACAATTTAAGTAAAACAATTATCACTCGAGTCAAGGTCGATGTTTTCCAAGTACAAACCCCCAAGGCCTAAACCAAGATCAGATAAGCACCCAGAAAGCATCGCTCATGAGATCGAATGATGGTGCAACCAAACATCCATGACTCTGGCTATCACTGTTATCGTTGCTTTGATATCACCGTTAATTGAATGACCGGCACCTTCTTTCAGCCGTCCGTCAAGGGCTAATGGCAACCCCGGTTCTAGACATAACTCCGCACGTCGTCATGACCCGTGCCTAGGACTATCAAATCTGCCCAGAGTACTAACACGTCATCATGACCCGTGTCTGAGACGTCATCGTGACCCGTCCCAACGTACTCTTGCTTTGAGCATGCTAGAACCTTCAATAACGATAAGATCCAAGCCTCCTAGTCATCCTCCTCGACGACTATTCTCATACTAGCTCAAGCGCCTCTCGAGCCCACCATTATCAACCAACTCGAACCGCATCATCGAGTTATCAACATGCTTGGGATGATCCCGTCTGGATTAAACCAAGGCTTTCTCACATCATGCGTTGCCACATCGCATCATAGCAAAGTCCCATCTCAACATCATGGTTTGCCTCATCGCATCATGGCAAAGTCCCATCTCAACATCATCATCAAATCTATCCATATGAGCTTCCACATCCGCTTCATATGCCACAAGCAGCTTTCACCATTCAAGAGCCTTTCCACTTAGCTTTTGAATCATCTTCGACCAACTTGTCCAAATCAAGTTATCAATCAACTAATCAATCAAATCAAATATTAATCCAAGTAATCAATCATTCAAACAAGATCTAAATAAACAATTACAACAATAATGGCAATTTCGTAAATAAAGAGTTCAAATCTAACATGCATTCTAACAAGCATGAATTATGAACAATATCTCTACAACTTGATGAATGAACTTGCATAAGTGAACATGTAGTAAAATGGATATCAAAACTTCATAGATGATGGATCTACATTCAGACTTAGGGAAAATGCATGAAATCACTATCTTTAACACATAAACAAGCCACCGATCCAATATACTCCCTTGGATCCGTGTGAGAGATAACTACCACTCACCGAATCACCTAAACACCTCAAAAACAACCAACTCCAGATCTGGACAGCAAAGAATCAAGCTTGATCCTCCAAAGCTCCGCTTCAAACGATGAAATCTCTCTTCAACGGATGGAGATCTTCAACTTTGGCTCTTGGATCTTCGATTTGATCTTCAATTTAGATGGAAGGAATCACTAGATTAGAGTGGAGAAAAGAAGTGAAGAAGTGTTGTAGTCGAGCTCTCAAAATGGCAGCACTTCGTCGCTTCAAAATCTGGTGCCAAAAAGTGAACCAAACCCCTCTATTTATAGGCTGGAAAACCTTAGGTCGCCGCCCCCCTTAGGTCGTCCACGACCTAACTCTTAAGTCGTTCGCGACTTAGCGACATAAGCCTCCACGCGACCTATCACTCAACACAACTGCGCGACCTAACGACATGGCCACCCTAACACTCATGCGACTTAACGCTACACAGGGTCACACGACCTAACAGATCCAACGGCCCTAAAACACGCGCGACCTAACCCGTACGCGAGTTACGACCTATCCCTCAACACAGCTACGCGACCTAACAACATGGCCGACCTAACACTAATACCTTCCTGCGACCTAACTACTAAGCTCTAGTGCCGACCTAACAACCTATCGACACCTACGACCCAACGAGTTAACACCCATGCGACCTAAAACATGCACGCGACCTAACATGTAGCAACCTGGTATAGGTCGCTCACGACCTAACACACACACTCTTAGGTCGCTCACTACTAGGTTGCTAACTCGTTCTATATTCTTAAGCCGCTCTAACTCGTTAATACTTAAGTCGCTGACCCCTTAAGTCGCTCACTATGCATAGGTCGCTTAATCCACTAGCTCGCTGACTACTAGGTCGTACTGTCTTAAGTCGCTCTCTACCTTAGGTCGCTCAAACGACCTAACTTCCACCCGATCTATCTTCCACACGACCTAACCTCTTAAGTCGCCTAAACCTATGAGTCGGTCAATGCCTTAGATCGCTCCAACTCATATAGGTCGCTAATTCTATAAGTCGCTCCACTCGACCTAAACTACCCAACGACCTAAACCCCTTAAACCGGTCACCTCTATAGGTCGCTCCACCGACCTAAGCACTACACGAGTTAACCTTTACACGACATAAGCTTTGGTCACTCAAACTCTAAACGACTTAACAACAATACTAACGACTTGATGGCATCTATTTTATGATTTATCGACACGTAAAATACGGGTCGTTACATAGACGTTCTAATGTTATACCCCTGTTTCGAACGTAATGGAAAAGGTTTCGAGTCCTAATTCGATCGTATGGAGAAGATAACTTTTTGGACCCAGTTATAAAATTGAATTTTCGATGTAAATTTCAATGCGTTTATATATCGTACGCTCACACAACAACTCCAAACACTACGAAAATTGAAATCCGACAATAATATAATATTACGGATCCAATGGAACTGGTTTCATCGAATTCCGAGACTGTGCCTCGGAAGGCTATTTTTAAACGTAAATTTAAATGATATATTTTCCAAACTTAACCAAACACTTTCAAATTCAATTTTAACACTTTGACTATCTTCAGTATTATCAATATAATTTTTACAAGCCTTCAAATTATTTTTAACAGACTTAAAACTCAGATTCAACATTTTACCCAACTTCAAATTATTAAATTCAATAATTTAATTATCAAATAAATAGTGATATTTGAATTCAAGTTAAAAATTAACTTTTAAATATTTAAAATCAATTAAATATTCCGATTCAAATGCTCAAAAATTTTGGATCATCACATCCTCCCCCTTTAAAAGAATTTCGTCCCCAAAATTACTAGTTAAGAAGAATGGTCCACAACCCGTTAACTATTTTCCCTAAAACCATTCAGTTTCAAACACTTTCCAAAACAATATTTTTATTAAAGACACATTATTACCCTTACTAACTTTCGAAACCCATCCGTAGCTTTCAAACAATACTATTTGCTCAATCATTCAAATTTCAATTTAAAACCAAATTTTGAATTATCAAAATTTTCTCAAAAATTTTCTAACTCCCTAAATTTCCAAAAAAATTCGCCAGCGTCTCCTTGGCGCGGCTAGCTCAGTACAACTACAAAATGCCTCTACGAGCTCCCAAATTCCAAAAGAAAAATGAAAAGCCAAGTGGCTAGATCAAAAACCCAATCAAATTTCATACAGAAATTTAAACACATATCTTTTTGTCGAGCAATTCAAATTTATCTTCTAAAATCAAAGCAAATTTTCCTTTTCCTTTATAATACCTGTATATCCTACATAGCAATAATATCCAATCACAACATTCAAAATCATTTATTTGACTCCTTTACAAAATTTCAATATTTATTCATCCAAGCCCGTACGATGTACTTATATCATTCGTACGCAATACTGAATCCGACCGCTTACTCGATCACACAATTTCATTTTCGAACTAGTATCGTCCACTCGACTTCCAAGTGCGGACTCAGATTTGGTTTCTTGATCAGAAACCATCATTCTCCTTGCATAGCCATAAACTATGATAGAGAATATCCAAAATCAAACAAAATCCATATCCAGGGTTCGCCTTCGAAAATCGAGTGAAAAATCCTAACTCGGATCGATATAACTATCTCGAAATTCTGTGCTCGAATCTGGATCAAATTGCTATGCGAATGAAATAATATACGTACATCCTACATATTTATATCCATTTTCTTTTGTTCACATTCATTTTGATTTCTATTCACTTATTAACGCTTATCATTTCACATATTTTTATTAAATCTTCACTCAAATGCTTATTTAATATATTTTCCCGACACCCATATTACTTAAGAATTCTACCATTTCTTCTTAAGTTCAATATAGGTATTTTATATGCTTCTTATATTTATTTTCATTTTACCACTTTAGTTTATATCTACTTCTATTCAAATTGATTCTCCCGTTTCCATATGAATTCAATTTATCTTCAACTCTGAATATTGAATTTTATCTTCCATTTATGACTGATTCATATCATTATTTTAAATTAGTTTCATCCACTAACTTATTTCAATTTTCAATTTGAAATCGTTTTGTTGCTAACAAAAGATTTTCCAAAAATTTTCAAAAAGTTTTCTTGCTCCCAAAATTTTCGGAAAATTTTGGCAGAGTCTCCTTTGCACGGAGGAGCTTTTTCAATTTGAAAAGTGATATAAATATATATACATCGACCCACACAGTCGGAAAAACAAAAACAGTTCATATTTCCTATTTTTATTACGTAGGCGTACCTCTATTTAGCATTTTTAAGCAAGCGGCTTATTATTATAGCAATTAGCGCATCCAAAATCCTACCAAACGGCCTTCAGGTACTTGTACTTTCTCAGTTGAAACATGTAAATGCCAAAATCATGTAATTTAACAACATTTAACATATTTAACTAGCAAACATACAAGTTTCTATAAGCAATGCAGATTAAACAATATTTATAAGCAACTTATATGGTTCCGACATTAATTTTAATTGTTTAGAACCAATTCGTATACAACTTCATTTAATTTAAATGGTTTGCAACTCAATTGCTTACATTTAATTCATTTTTACCCAAACAACTCACGTTTATTTCAATTGATTCCAAAAATCAATTTTATTTACCTCTACCAATTCATAGAATTTTTATTTACTTCCGTTTAAGTCGAACGACTAATTTATTCTATGCAATTTGACGATATTCACTTAATAGAATATCCGTTTTAGTCTTTATCCACACCTAATTGATTCCAACTCATTTTATATTTAATTCTATTCCATTTCTAGTTTATTCACCAACCATATATTTAAAAATCATTTCATTGAGCTTGACAACATTCGATTCTTATATTAATAACCACTTCCCAAATTAATTTAACCCAAACTTTTATTTAATGACCTTTCATTCTTACTCGAAGTTGAGCTTCTAATTATTTTTAACTTAATTTAAATAACTTCAATTTATTCCAACTTCAAAACTTAAGCTCACTTCATTTGCAAATAAATTTTTTTTTTCACTTTAACTTGATTCTATTTCAATCAAATCTCAAACTATAAATTTATTTGATTAGTTCTTTTGTTTCATTCATTACAAATTTTAATTCCCAAATTTAATTCATCCACGACTCATTTAATTCAATTAGCCATTCTCATAATCCATTTAAATTTTTAATTCCATTCTTAATTCGTTAAAATAATATCCAAGGCCATATTTAATTCATCATCGAATTGGACTTATTGCAGCTCAAATCATTCTTATTTTAATCCAATTCCATAACAATTTTAATTCATGTTTAATTCACTTACAATTCCAAGTTGAATTTCTATTTATTACTCGGGTTTCATTTACAAACCCATCATTAACTCAAATTCCAACTTTTATTTATCCAACTAGTGTTCCATTTCCATATTAAATAATTAATTATCCAATTGGCTCACTTCCAATTTACAATTCAATCTTTGACTTTTATTTTCAAAAATCACTTTATTACTTTACTTGAGTTCAATCTAATTTATAATTCGAGTTTGGATTTCTATTTCACTTTACAAAATACAAAATACGTTTATAAATTCATTTGTTCATTCACGAATTTATTTTCAACCAATAAATTTTATTTCCAAACATTAATTATTTTTAGTCCAATTGAACTAATTCTACACTCCATTTTACACAATTTCAAATCAAACATCATCCAATATTCAAATTTCATTTCATTTGCATGCCATATAAATCAATTAGTAACTTTCAATCTCAAAACTTTATTTGATTCAGTCCAACTTGACTAATTTTCCATTCAAACTTAAGTTCAATGTTGAGTTTCGATTCCAAACATTTCAAACCAACTCCAGAGTTTAAACCATTACTAAAATGTTCAAAATCCAATTTCGAAAATATATATATATCTAAATCAAACCATTCCTTTTCATTTTCAATATCAAACCCAATTTCGCAAACAAACATTAATCCAAAACATCCAGGTAGCAATCCCTCTTGGAAACTCGAAAATGAACGCCGATGATGTCGCGATCACCATCGGAACTATTTTCCAGCGACCGAAAAGAGTTAAATGCTTTTATTTCTTTAAAATCCTTTCAAATATTTTTAAATCACAAATCTCACCAGACTCCAAATCCAATTCAAAAATATTTCTCAAATAATACTGCTATTATTTCTCCAAAACCTTTGAAAACCATTTTCAAATTCAAAGGAATTTTAAAACCTTTCCCAAAAATTTCAAATTCCAAATTCTTTCAGAAACATTTTCAATATTTCTCTAGAATTCTATTTCAAAATTATAAATCACTTTTATAATTCACATTTACAAATCCCATTTATTTTATTAATTTATTCCTTAACCTTCGATTATAGTTCCAATTTCTTATTCAATTCTCATACAACAATGATAATAATTTAATATTATCATCCTAACAACCAAGCATCCATATATAACTATAATAATTTACGAAAAATTATTTCCTTTATATACAAAAATAATTTGGGTAAAATTATTTCATTTACCCTATTTAAAATAATACTACGTCGGTTTATCTTGTTTAAGAGTTTAGAAGCCCCTATCGATAACATGGCGTCCCACATATCGACCAGAATTCAAAAACACTCAACTGATAAGTCAATACAATGTAAAAACAATTTTATATTCACTAACAAATACGCGCTCAAATTTATTAATACACTCAAACTCGTTATAGAGTACTTACAGACTCTATTTTTATTGAGTAATCCCCACCAGAGCCAAGTTATTACCAACCTAAACTCTGATACCACTGTAACATCCCGCAGTTCCGTACAACTTGAGTCGTATTCTCTATCAAATCAACTCAATATGAATAGAAATACGAACCATTTGGGTTAAAGAAGAAGAGGTAGAAGAAGAGAATAGAAAAACAACATCAGAATCTAACTATCGCAGCGGAATAAAATATAATAGATAATAACAGATCTTTACACAAAATGAACTATATCTGTTTTATACATACATCACCAGAATACATCATCAGAGTTTAACAACATCAATAACATACAACTGGACAGTCATATAAACTTGTCCTCAAAACTGAATAAATAGTGGAATAAAAATCTAGTACGGAAGTACGTATCGCCATCCAACTCGTCTTCTGAGTTCCTCAGCAACATATCCTGCATTTTATAATACTCGGTTTGACCCGAGCATTATAGTTAAATAACACCCGAGTCAGTCTGGAAAACCAGCGTGAGAAAATCACACTCAATTTAATTATTAAAGTTCCAAAATCCTTTGAAAATCAAAAGCATCTCGTAAGACCACGCCACAAATAAACATGTCGGGTTTTTACCTTACGATATCCAAAACATTTCTTATTAAAATCCTTTGATATTATAATAGGGTCTATCTACAAATACTTATTAAAATAGTCGAAATTGTTACATCTATTAAATTCCAGCTACTAGCCACAAAGTGGGTAATACAAACAAAAACCGTAAAAGGCGCGTAGGGAGAATGGATTTCCAACTAATGACTAGGCACTGGGGTATCACCTGTCACAGTACGTGGCCTAGATCACCGTACCGAGGATCACTCCCAATCTCCTGCAACACAAGACCGGGACTACCCCTTACCGGATAATCCCGAGCAAGATCAACCAACGGTTGGGATCAACAACCGCACCACTAAGCCCAAAAAAAGGGACATCTAGACAAGGATGACCTCACCCTAATGGACGACCCACCTAGCCTTGCTGCATAACCCCTGTTTTTCAGTCATTCCCGGTTGATGAGGCTTGAGGCTAAGCGTTACCTTTAGAGAACTCATCTCTTAGAATGCTCATCGTCCATCTGACGATGTTCTGAAAGCATTCAATCCATACAAGTCCATCCCGGGTTCGAACGGAACCGAAGGCACTACTCCTACTACATCCATTTTGGAATTACCTAAAGATTAGTAGCGACTAGCCCTTTCACTTTACTGCTCCACCTTCGAATCCAAACCGTCTTCCTCATGAAAACGTATCGAGAAATTGCGGTCTCTTCGAAATGATCAGCGCATTGGCCAATATTGATAGTCAGTTATTTAACTATCAATTAACATTCACAAACAACCATCCAACATAAATAATTTTACCAAATTATTTATTAATCCTCAAAATATCTTCACAAGATATATTTCCACTTTTCAACCCTTTTGAAAATAGTTTTTAAACCATCTTCCTCTCACGGAATACATTCCTCAAATATTTTCTACTTCCACTGAAATCACAAAGTACAAATTATTTAAAACACTTATTATAAAATATACTTTAAAACATTTAAATTAAAATTTACTTTAATACTTATTCAAATATATATACTTTAAGAATATTTAAAGTAAAGCCACTTTGTACAATATAAAACCTGAATTTCTAACCTTTAAAACATAATACCACGACACCTTTAAATAATTACTACTATAATAAATTTGAAAAATACTTACTATAAAA
Organism: Allium cepa; assembly: GCA_030765085.1. Classification (NCBI taxonomy): domain Eukaryota; kingdom Viridiplantae; phylum Streptophyta; class Magnoliopsida; order Asparagales; family Amaryllidaceae; genus Allium; species Allium cepa. Next base: position 789,847,825 of record CM060945.1, on the reverse strand, counting down.
TTTAAACATTTAGAAATTATAAATTTTCTAAAACATGCTTTCTAAAACAACATTAAAGCTTTTAACTTATATTTAAAAATTTGCTTTGAAAACATACTTGGCTATCTAGGGAAATATACTTCTCTTCACATCCTTTAAAAATAAATCACTGTTTATTTTTAAACAAAATTTCCCATTTCTTTAATAAATTCCCATCGTGAATTTATTCTTCCAAATATCCACTGATATACCACTTCACTTTTATAAAACCCAGTTTATAATTTTTTTAGTCCATCCTCCTTAATAATTCCAATTTCAAACACTTAAATCAATTTCCAAATTGATTTCCAAATTACTCTATTTTGGAATAAATTCCTTTTACTTACTCATTTACGTCAAAACCCATTAACTTTAGATTTTTAATTCTTACTTATGCTTTAAAATCTTTTAACTGGAAAACACCAATTTCAGATTTCCCAAATTCCTTCTTTTTCCTTTTAAATAAATTTAAACCTTAAATTTTAAAGTAAATTCTTTATTCCTTTAAATAATATCACTTAAGTTTTACAATACATTATTTTCTGTTTATTCAAAATCCTCTTTTTTCCCTACTCGGAACTTAGTTATTAGAATTTTAAAATTGCTTTTATTCTTACCCAGTTCGTTCTTAAGTTTATTCAAATTCTCTATGATTATTTTACTTAAAATTCACTCTTTATTTTCTTTCCAAAAATCCAAATCTATATATCTTGATAACTCAGGGTACCAGAATATATTCAAGCAAACCATAGCATTCAATATTCCAAATATAAGTCATCACATAATATCAAATATTCATAATGCAGAATATTAAATAATCTAAATAATTTTAAGGAATCCTGTTGGATCCCTCCAACCTGTTTTCCTGCATCCACAGATATTAGCACAATATAAAATACCAATTCCACTTCGAGGTGAAATATCGCGGTATATGAGATTTATATAATATCATCCGCTATTATGCGGCACATAGGGTCTCATCCGCTATATAATGCGGGAAATCAATCACTCCAATATATACTATATATTACTATATATAATATAGCACACCAAATCAATTCAATCATTCAACCAATTATTTAAGTTTAACCATTTAAATTTAAACAAAAATCCAGAAGAGTGAGATTAACTCACCTTTGCTTTATTTTGAAATCTGCTTCGATATTACCTTGGTTTCTCAACTTTTGACCTTGTATAAACAATTATACGATTTTATTAATATTCGAACAAATTGAACAATTAATTGCCATTTATTTAATTTAACAAAAAAATTAGTTTTAAATTTAATTTTCCTTTTGATAAATTATTATTTAAACATCTTTAATTGACTAATTACTTAATTTAACGAATTCCCTTTTTAAAATCTTTTGGTAACTAAAATAAATTATATAAGTAAATTAAACAATTTAATCACCAAATCCATTATTTAAAATAAACTAGCAAATTAGAATAGGTATATGTATATTTATTTTGTTTTATTGAAACTATATATATATATAATAGTTTCCAAATCTAATTTTATATAAACTCTTCAACATTTAAAATTTCTATTTTCAAAATCTTATCCATATTCTTTTTTTTTTCTTTTCTGTTTTACCTATATATATTTTAAATTAAATTAAGATTAAATTTTTTAAAAGTACTTAACAGATAATTTTTCTCCTTATTGTAAACTTTTTCTTTACTGCATATATTTATAGATACATATATAAATCTTTATACTGAAAAATAAATGGCATATATTCCTCACCGTGGAGATTTCCCTCAAGACAGTTTATAGTTGAGGTTTATTTTTTCTCTAAATCCTATATGTATATATATTTAAAAAAACACGTATACCTCACTGCACTGATAGAGACCATGCCGCACAACCTCAACATCTCACCCGTGGTCGCCGTTCGCCCTCCTCCAAAACGTCGCGTGCCTTAAAATCCCCAAACGAGCTTGAGATGGCTCGATCGTGAGTCTCCTTCCACTCTGATGTCGACGAAGCCTATCACGAACACTGATACTGACCCAAACCCTAGTCGTCGAAATCAAGTTTGACCTCCTCCCTCTCGTTCGTGGCCGCCTGTTGTGATTTTGATTTTGAATAGATCACCCTTATTGATGCCTTCCGTTGCATTGAATCGAATTATCTAGGACTCAGAGGCAAGTTTTGATTTATTTCATCGTCCTATTTTCTGAGATTGATTTTGATTTTGGGTTTAAAAGAGATGCAAAAAGTTGAGAAAAGGGAATTACTGCGTGGAGCGAGAAATGAAGAATTAGGGGATTTAGGATAATTGCCTGTGGCGTTCTTCAGATCGATAAAAGCTTTTGAGAATTGTAAAGGAGCAATGAGAATTTTGAAAGGAAGAGAGGGACGTACTTAAATTGAAGAAAAATGCTAACTTTCGTTCCTTTGATTTTCAAAAAGTTCGGGCAGAAGAAAAGTTAACAGGGGAACTCGTGATTTTATCTCTGGCTAACCCCTTGTTTTTATTTGATACTGTCGGCTATTCTAAAATGTAGAGGGGGAAAAACAGCGTGCTTTCATCTGGGAATGGGGAACAAGATGGGATGTTATAGGGAAGGCTACAATAAGAGGAAAAAGTTGTGATATGATGGCAAAAAGAACAGATGTGAATTATTTTGACCAAGACAAAATATATTTAAATTTTTAAGTTTAAACCATCACAAAATCGTAGCCCAAATCTCCGACCTCCTATCGAGGCGCGCCGTTAGGTGTTTTAATGTTATACCCCTATTTCGAACGCAATGGAAAAGGTTTCGAGTCGTAATTCGATCGTATGGAGAAGATAGCTTTTTGGTCCCAGTTATAAAATTGGATTTTTGATGTAAATTTCAACGCGTTTATATATCGTACGCTCACACAACAACTTCAAACACTATGAAAATTGAAATCCGATAATAATATAATATTACGGAGCCAATGGAACTAGTTACGTCGAATTTCGAGGCTGTGCCTTGGAAGGCTATTTTTAAACGTCAATTTAACCGATATATTTTTCAAACTTAACCAAACTCTTCCAAATTCAATTTTAACACTTTTACTATCTTCAGTATTATCAATATAATTTTTACAAGCCTTTAAATTATTTTTAACAGGCTTAAAACTCCAGATTCAACATTTTACCCAACTTCAAATTATTAAATTCAATAATTTAATTATCAAATAAATAGTGATATTTGAATTCAAGTTAAAAATTAACTTTTAAATATTTAAAAACAATTAAATATTTCGATTTCAAATGCTCAAAAATTTCGGTTCGTCACACTATGCATGGAGCTTTGACCAATGGAGATTTAGAAGGAGTAAACATGAGTCCGTTTACTCGTGAAATCAGGATAGCTCGGAATCCACTAGAGTTTAAGCTACATAGCATGGAGGTATACAATGGCAGCCGATCCAACTGATCACCTAATGAGATACACAGGACACGTGGAAGTGTTGGGGGCATCGGAGGAAATTATGGCCCGATGTTTCCCTCTATACTTAACGGATATAGCTGCTATGTGGTTCAGACAGCTGGAAGAGGGATCTATTAGGACGTCGACCAAATTGGTGGACAGATTTCTGAAGCAGTTTCGGGTTCATATCAAAAGGCCAAAGAATGTAATGACGCTGACATCGGTAAAGCAATGGATGGATGAATCACTCAGAGCTTTCTTAACTCGGTTTAATGCAGAGGTTGCTTCAGTGGATCGACCAGATCCATCTATGGTCTTAATGGCAGTAGTGTCAGGTGTCAGAGAGAATTCAGATTTCAAGGTATTTTTAATACGGGACCCGCCAATGGATCTTGGGGAATTCTTTAACGAAGCTGAGAGATTCCTTTGGCAGGAAGATGCATGCTCAGATATGAAGTTAAAGGAGGTGAACGCGGTTGAGGATGGAGGGCCATCCAGCGGAGGCTTGGAAAAAGATAAAGATAAAGGAAAAAGGAAGCTGGATGATGAGCTAGGAAAAGCTTGGAAGCGGTGGAGAGAGCCAAAATTCACTACCTAGACAGGGTTGAACGAGATGTTGGAATGGATTTATTTGGAGATTCGGAATCGCCTTCCCTACCGAAGGCCAGCTAGGAGGGAACCCTCAGAACGTGAAAGGGCATCAGGGAGGCACTGTCTTTTTCACGTTTTGGACGGGCATGGTACCCCAACTGCAGCCATCTAAAATATATAATTAAGGAGCATGTAAGGAATGGACATCTGCGACAATATATCGAAGCCCGAAATGCCGCGGTGGGACAGGAACAACCACCGACTGCTTCAAACAACGATGGCGCGAGGCCCAGGAATGGTGGTCAATTGGTTATACTTTGACAGGGATGATACGAAATAAGTAGCAAACTCTGGGCAAATGGCAAAGTCACGTACTCATGTACGGGGATGGAGATTGCCCTTAGGCATGCTCTGAGATGATGATAAACCGTGACGCTCTAGTTTGTGAAATCTGCTTTTTCTTTTGACTTGGACATTTGCTTTTTCCTGGTTTGGTTTGAACTTTTGGTTTTGTTTGTTTCTTGGTTTGGACTTTTATTTGGATGATTGTTTTCTGGTTTGGAAATTGGTTTGGATTTTTGATATGGATTTTTTGTTTTTTGATTTGATCTGAATTTCGGATTAGCTTTTGATTGGATTTTTATCTGGTTTTTGGTAAATGGTCGTCGGGTATGGATTATACCTGGCAAGGGGTAAGTCGCTTTTGTCCAAGCACGGCAAATCGACTTATATAGGTCGTCGAGTATGGACTATGCTTCGCAAGGATCCGGAGAGACCAGGATTCAGCCTAGGACTTAGGCCCTATATTATCGGTTACTACTTTAGGTCGTCGAGTATGGACAATGCTCGGCAAGGGTCCGGAGAGACCAAGATTCGGCCTAGGACATAGGCCTCATATTATCGGTTACTACTTCGGGTCGTCGAGCATGGACAATTCTCGGCAAGGGTCCAGAATGACCAGGATTCGGCTTAGGACTTAAGCCGTGGCATTACTCAACGTTCAGGGACACTAGATCACCGTCGTTAGATATGGATTGCGCTTAACAAGAACCCGAAGAGGTTATGGATATGAATATCGGTTATGAGCGACAAAGGATTTGGATATTGACCCAGAGAAGTCCTGTATTCGGTTATTGGTTATTGGATATGGATGAAACACAGACTTTGGATGTTGAATTCGAAGTTATTCAAAATACGCCTTCCAATAGCAAGGCATGTTTTGGGGGGCAAATGTTAACCCGCCTTTTAGCGAGGCCGTGGACATGTGGATTTAGCTTAATCGACTGCTCGTTCGTCGAGGCTGGTGTACGATGGATTTAGTCGACTGGATAGATAGATGACGCAACACGTTTGGAAGATGGAAATTGTATTGGATAAAAATGGATCGACTATAATTTGGGTCTGGGAAATATGGTTCGGTATATATTGAAAGAGTTAGAAGTCGTTCGGCATGGACGGCTCGGTCTGGATGTTCTTCCTCGCTCGGCATTGTGACGAGGCTATGCCTCTCGGCATTGGTGAGGTGTTTCGGTCCTGGTGGTACGACTCAGCATCACGGGTCGCTCGGCACCAGGCCTCGTTCGACATCAAATCGTTCGGCATTGGACGCCGGCATCAAACCTCGTTTGGCATAGGATGCCGCTCGGCATCACACCTCACTCGGCATTGGATGCCACTCGGCATCACACCTCACTCTGTATCGAACGCCGCTCGGCATTGGACCTCGCTCGGCATTGGACATCGTTCGGCACTGGATCTCGCTCGGCACTGGACATCGTTTGGCATTGGAAATCATTCGGCATTTGGGTCATTCGGCACACGATGGTGGCTCGACATTTGGGTCTTTCGGCACTTGATGGTGGCTTGGCATTTGGGTTGTTCGACACTCGATGGTGGCTGGGCATTTGGGTCATTCGGTGGGGCTCGACATGGTAGAGATATGTGGCTCGGTGGAAGGTCTTGACGGGCCTATGCCATTCAGAAAGCCCAACTACTCAGGATTTGTCTATAAATACAACATGTGGGGGTTTAGAAAAGGGATCTTCTTCTGGGCTCTCTGATTTTTTATTTCCTAAGATGAGGGTTACTCTACCAATTTGTAACTGTAACTGATTCTTACATCAATAAAAAGTAAAGTTCTGGAGCGGACGTAGGCCGGAGTTAGCCGAACTACTATAAAATCTGTTGTTCTTTACTGCTTTCATTTTAGTTTTGACTGTTCTTCACATTATTACTCTCTACATATATTCTATCTGTGATTTGTGATTGTTATTTGGTGCTTTCAACTGGATTTGGGTGTAAGTGACCAATTTTGGCTCTAACAATAATGATAAATGATAAAATTCTAAAAATTCTAAATATTTATAATTCATAAAAATATTTATGTTTAGTAAATATAATAAAAAACTAAAAGAATTTGTAAAAAATAAAATATGAATACTATTGTCATCCGTAGGGCGTTGATTGCTTTTGTTAAATAATAAGTTTTTAAATTGATAATATGATATAAATTTAAAATTAAATAATATATAATAATAAATTATAAAGTCTAAAAAATTATAAATATTTATAATTTGTAAAAGTACTTATTTTTAGTAAAAATAATAATAAAACTAAAAACAATTTAGATAAAATAAAATATTAATACCATCGTCGTCCTTAGGGGATTGCCCTGTACCCCATTTAAGGGTTTGCCTTCCTCTATAGTGAGAAACATTTATTAAAAGATTATCATCCATTTACAGCCATATTATTTTCTTTTATGTGTTTGTATTATGTTTATTGTATTTTTTAATACTGGTGTATTCTTTTTTAATATTTTTTAAATTTTATAAATATAATTTTATATCAATTACTAATATTTATTCAAAAATACTTCAAAAAATTTAAAATCAAAAAATTATAAAATATACAAATAATCATTCCTCTTCCACCGTCTTGTTCACAGCACAAAAACACATCTTCTTTTCGTTGAACTTTCCCAGTCCGACCCCACTCAGAATGTCTCTTTCCAGTGCCTTGTTCGCTTTGCAAAGAGTACACCCTTAGTAAATTTGCAGTTTTGAAACCTCGGAAAATAGTATTGCCTTCAAATGTAAAGTTATATTTTTTATTTATTGCTTTACTTAGTTAATTGCTATTGAACTATAGAGTATCGCAACCTTCCATTGCATACAAATATTTATGTATTCCTATCAACAACAAAAATTAAAATAAATTTTGCATCAAAATTTCATTCCTGTAACGACTCGTCTTTTTGACTTTCAAATATCGACACCAATACATCTACGGTATTCACATACCGAGCATCCAAGTGAAAGAAAGATTGTTAGGGTAAATAGAGAGAAAATGAAAATGAATAAGGCAGAAAAACACAACTCAACCACAACGGAATAATAACACATAATATCAAAAAGACAGTACAAAGTGTCATTCTAAGATATACAACATTTCAGAGTTACAATTCTAAGTACCATCATCAACATGAACGGTTATAACAGCATGTCCTCACAGTTGCATATACATACATACATAATATTAGTAGTGCAACGGAAATAAGAATACTATAGTAGGTGAAAGCATCTAGCTCATTTCCTCGAGCTTCAAAGAATATCAACGAAACATGCCTTTTTCAAACTGCTTGAAAAGAGCACTCGAGGGATTAATGGAAAATTAAAGCCATTAGTTAGACATAAGCCAGATGTGAGAAACTCAAGAAACATGTGTCCACATAATAGTATCTTTTGAGACCAACCGAATCACCGGAATGGTTTTCCCCTCAAAAGAACTAATACCATCTAATAAGTACATAAGGTGATATAATAGAAAGTGTTTAGGGTGCAGTATAAATCAAAAAATAGCTTTGCTGCTTGCATCTCACAACACAACAATATTAGAAGTCCAACTAAAACCGCTAAGTTGAATACACATATGGAAATCCATTGGAGATCTCCTTAATACATTGTGGTCGACCTCCAACAAGGGTCGAAAAATATCTTTCAAAACCACGTATATCTCTAGATAAAATATAACACAATGGTAAACATAACCGGCCCATGCCTGAACTTGTGATACCGAATACCAATAACTTGTGCTTGAAACAGCTGAAAGCATCTCTAGATATTTGGAGTTGATGTACCTTTGGGTTAGCCAAATCCCCTGGCTATGCATCCTACTCTCTTTTCTGTTGTTTATGGTGGTGAAGTCACATTCAACATCTCAACACACGAATCTTCATCACCCAAACAGATCTTGAATCTCTCCACGGATTCCAACATCTTGAATAGATATCAAATCTCTTCATGGATTTCCGCGTAAGTCATCCGACGAATGCCTAATTTGTCCTCTCTTTCCGGAATCAACCTCAAGATAGACAATATCCTCGCTAGCATCCTTTGAAATATTAAAGCTGACCTTTTCCTTAGACTTAACCTTAGGATAAATAGTGCAACTCTATAACATTTCGCTTCACAACTGCTTCCGGAACAAAGAACATGTATATAGATTTGAAGTGTTTAAGATTTTGAGTCATCTCACATAATTTTAGTCCCCCGTTTATCGAATTCCTTAAAACCAATCAATAGGTTTTCGATTAATTTAACTCCAGTTCTTTCAGAAATAAACAAACAACGCATAAGGGTGGAGATCATCTCTTATCCAGATGAATTTCCTTATATCTTTTCCTAGAACAACAAGAAGAGTTTATATGTAGGGTATAACATCACTGAGTATAACTGTACCGTACAATTCTCGTGCTTATTCTAGATATTCCCTAAGTTAATTTTGGTTTAATTCAATAATAATAAGAACAATCGCATAAGGAAACCAAGTCTAGTATACTTACAATGTTTTCGGTCTTCTCAACTCATGTTATCGCTCGATCAAGAGTGAAGCTGATAAGTTAGAGCACGGTTTGCTTCTAACTCCATCTCGAACATCATTCTTAACTCTTGCAAATAGAACAAATCTACTTTATTGGCTTTTAGTGCTAAGTACACGACTAAATACTTTCCATGGACAAGTAAACACATAAAACATGATTAAGTCACACAAAGCAAGATTAAGTCACATAAGCGACTTTTAATCCTATTTTTATTAAATTAATCCTTTTATTAATTAAAACTCCTTTTATCAAATAATCACTTCCTTCAGATGTAAGCGAACTACATGCAGAGGATCTCGAATACATACGTCCTAAAAGCAAGAGACAATCCAGACGAACGAGTCCTCCTCAAGGGATCTCAAACCGTAAGAACACGTGATGCTTCTCTTTACTTCCCTTTTCTACTTGTATATATGTTTAAAATACCTTTATAAAAGATGTGTACGAATATTCTACTATTTCACTATTCCTTTGTGCTCTTTCTAATACTTCAAAGTACATTCATATACTTATCTTAATGGTATAAGAATATTCACAAATCACTTAACAATAATTTTAACTTTTAAAAGTATAAACAAAAGGGTCAAGAACAAATGTTACTAATACATTATTTACAATAAACCTAAACACTTTATACTTTCCATTATATTAAAAACATTCTTTTTAAAGATCTAGTTACATTCATTAGTATACTCAAATGAGTTAAAAATAAATATTATTTAAACATTATCACTGCAAACCTAAACCATTTATACTTGACCTTATCTTTAAAAATATTCTTTTTAAAGATCCATTTATACTTAAAATTATATTCAAATGAGTTAATAACACATATTACTAAAACATTGTTTAATATAAACCCATAATTATTTTATACTTATCATTATCTTTAAAGCATTCTTTAAAATTATTTAAGTATACTTATTAACAAGATAGTATAATTTATATTAACTTCTCAAAACCATTTATTATAACCATGTTATAACCAAAACCACTTGCCCTTTTATAAATACTTAACTTACTTATTCAAACTTATTATATATAAATACTTTACAAATACTTATAAATAGATTTTACATATCTATATAAAATATTACTTAAAATAACAAATTTAGAATATAACAAGAATCGTTAAAAAAACATGTTTTACATTTTAAAACTCTTTATTTGGAAAATTCATAAACAATTATTAAAAATATATTTAAACTTCAGACCACTTTTAAAATACTCAAATTAATGTTAACAAACATCATTAAAAAGATTTTGGAAACATAATTTATTTAGATATCATTTTTAAACCACTTAAAGCCTCAAACAACATACTACAACATTTACAGAACGGTTGTCAAAAGTTTAAAAATACCCAGAAAGTATTGCAGTTGCAAAATGTTGTAGTTTCCTGTTCTGGCCACGAAACCAGTTTTAAAGGCTTAATGTTTGGCCTGTTTTCAGCTAGTAAATAGTCTATTTAATATTCAATTTTTTTACAATGAGTACTTTACTTAGAGTACTTAAAAACCAAGCAAATAAACCCCAAAAGATATCTTCCAAAGTTATATTAAAATTCTCAAAATCAAGGTATTTTCAAAGTGCTCATATAGCGACCATATTCGCTATAATTTTTGCAACTCCGTTCAACTAGTCTTAAAATTAATTAAACCTTGATATTTTTGCAATAATAATTAAATGGATAGTACTTATTAAAACAAAAAATAAACCCCAAAGGATGTCATTGAAAATTGTACTAAAAATTATCGAACACAAGGCAATTTCGAAGTGCTCATATCGCTACCATTTACGCTATAATTTTTGCAATTTTGTTATACAATTTCTTTAACTTTCCAAACCTCTTCCTCATTGTCCTATACACCACTACAAGTGTGGAGCATAACCGAAATGTATACGTTCACAATATATTCATATATAGCCATTTTAAGGAATATAAACACAAGGGATTTCGAAGTGCACTTATATCGACTATTCTCACTTCGAACACTTTCAAACACACTTCAATGCCACACACAACCAAACCAAACATATAAACACAAAGTCAATGTCACATTACATGCTTTAGAGGCTAACAGAAATGATAATATTACATATAAAGTTGTCACTTGCTTTCTAAAGCATGGGAGTTCCAAAAGTGATAGCTTGCATTATGCTTTACTGTATCAATAAATTCAAGCACACAACATCTACACACAATTGGTATCATTCAATGGTGAGTTGGCTCACTTCAAAACCAAGCTAATGAAAGAATAAGGCACTAAAATCACATGAACACTTACTACCATCACTAAACATCCTAAAGATCTCATCTTTGTTTCCATTATGCACCAGGCGACCTCCTTTCGCCCCTTATTGCTCATGGACCATATTCATTAGGGATGTTCTGCTCCTATTCTTTAAGCTTCATGTTGCTATTCCATTTTTTGATATGTTAGACATGTAGCTTGAGTTTATAAAAGTTTGGCATTGATTTTTTTTGGTTAAATATTGATTAGTGAAGATAGAAATGGATTAAGGCTAAGTTGTTTTTACCTTTGAAAATTAGCAAATGTGTTAATGTCACACATGAAGGGCCTTATGTAGAAATGGCCTAGAGGTAACCACTCACTTCTTACTCTCCATGGAAGATCAACACGCATGCTCCCTTCCATGTGCCTTACTTTCCACCTCAAACCTTTAGGAAAATATCTTCTGCTGTTTACCAAAATATCTTCTCCTTAATCCACTTTCAAATATTTTTACTGTTCACATTTAGTTAGCCATGAACACTAAAATATTTTAGTTGCTAATTAATTACACATTAATGTATCAGACATGCCTAAAAAGTTCAAACAACTTTTATGAAGAAAAATATCGTTTACGATAAGACAATTTTCGCTCACGTTATCAATATTTCTTCGAACTATTTGTTTTTATAAATATTTTTCAAAATAAAGTTTATCGTCATTAGTTATTAATTAAAAGTAGTTAACAAGGTTATAAATCCAATTTAATCATATTAAATCCAAGATGCAAATATTTAAATACGAAGTATTCGAAATCTGAGTTGTTGCATTCTCCTACGTTTAAAACATTGCGCCCGCAAAGTTCCAGCATGACCATAATTAAAAGAAACAAGCACATATCAATACTTAACTATATTCTGAATCACTAGCCAAAAAAGCTCACGGTTTTCTCAGGTTCATAAACTCTCTCTCATCACACAAGGACGATAAATAATCTACTAAGTGTTTATTGTGCTCAACAGCCTCAGGTTATTACTTAGTCGATTATTTATGCAACCCTAAAAAAATCAAAGAGTCGTTCCTTGACCCCTCCATAAGCCAACAAAACATAGTATGCATTTATACCTAAACACATACGATGTACATGAATCGTCCGTACGCAATATCAAATTCGATCACTATCCCGATCACATAAATTTTACTTCCACACTAGTATAGATCGCTTGAATTCTCTAGTACGGACTCCGATCAGGTTTCTTTATTAAAAACATATGTTCCCTTTACATAGTCATATACTATGATATAAAGCCTTAGGATCATATTTAGAATCTATTTCAAGTGTTCGCCATCGAGAACAAGTGAAATATTCTTGCTCGGATCAGTGTTATCACCTAGAAACCATATATTCGAATTCTGGATCAAGAACCGTCGTACAAATAAAATGATCTACCTACAACTTCTGTATCCTATTTATTTCTTTAACTATACCAATCACACGTTCATTTATACAAATAGTATCATTCAATACTAAAACCATTTATGAATCATTTCATAAAAACACAACTTCAAGTTTATAAACATTTTATAACGATAAAACTTTATCTATAAAACATTTCATAACTTTAGTTCGTATTCATATAATGCTCTTCTACATCCTAAAAGTATAGAAACATCAAATTTATTTTACTTTCTAAAATTCAGATGAAGGCCTAAAACAAATTTGGGTCTTATAACCAAGTCAACGTTTTGACTTCTTTTTTTGTCGGGTTAGGCAAGCAGCTAGCTAGAGCAAGACATCTGTATCCAAACTTAAGACTGGAATCTACTTTCCTTAAACCACCCTAAGATAAAGATGTCTATTAGTTGGCCACTATCATCGAATCTTCTATTTAACAAAGATGTTCAAACCAATTTAAAACATGTGTTAACTTAATACAATCTCTATTCAAGAGTTATATAAACTTATATTTTAATTTTCAAAAACACTTAGCTTTAAGTTCTACAATGATCTGAAAGTTTTAGACTATCCAAAATCGTCGAAAAAACCATTTAATTCTAACAAATGAAAACTTTAGAATTAAATACCGGGTTTCATTTCAAACCATTTGAAATAACCAAATATACATAAGCCTTTTATATATCAAATCATAGTTTTGGGAATTAACCAAAATTATTTTCAAAGCCGCATCAAATACTTCGTATAATATAACAAAGGAGCATGATCTTACTTTAGTATCCATAGAAAATATATGAATATATCGAGTAACACTAAAATGATACTACGGAAAAGGGTCCTATTAAGTTATACCATATATTCCCTTACTAAGAAGGGTAATGCTCACGAGAAGTGCTTACCAATCGAACATATCTCATGTCATTTTTTGCCACTTTCAAGCGCTTGAACTAGATAACATAAAAATATTTATGTTTTCGAATTAACTCGTCGATTTTGGGAGAAATCTCAAACTTGAACAAATCTAAAAACTCTTTTCAAAATATCAGTATTCACAATTACATTCAAATAATAATGTTATTATTTTCTCCAAAATCTTGAAAACCATTTTCAAAGACAATGGGATTTAAATTCTCAAAATGTTAGTTTGAGTTCTCTTCATTTGTAAACCATATTTTATAAACTATACTTATATAAAATAACTTTCTTATATATAATCATTTCACAAATATATCTTTTCCTAAAATATCTTATCTTTCCTTTAAATAATAAATATCTTTTATTATAGTTAATCGTTGATCTAAAATAATCGTCGAACGCCTTATAAAAAACTGTGAAAGTCAACTTATAAGGTGTTCATTTCAATGCACCAACTAATTACTATATATCCAACCCATGTAGTTAAAGGTAAAACTGCTCGTAAATTGGATGAGCACAAATCAACAATCAACAAATAATAATAAATGTTCTTAAACTGGCCGAGCATGACTAATCAATCTATAAATGATAATAATGCTCGTTAATTGGCTTAGCATGGCTAACCTAATCAAGGAGGGATAATGAATGAACATCACTAATCCCTACATCAAAATAAACTACACTTGCAAATCATACTTATGTAAATTCCCTACATATAAATCTTTTAATTTTCATAGTTAAAATACCTTTAGGGTACATTTATAACAAATATAAATACGCTCTTATATGTATAATACACTCAACTCATTCTAGGGCATCGCTTACCCTATCTCTGATGAGTTATCCTCAACTAAAGCCAAGGTTCTCACTTAACCTTCAGCTTTGATACCAAGTGTAATGACCTACCTTTTCGACCAACAAATATCGACACTAATACATTCACGATATTTACATGCCGAGCATCCAAGTGCTGAAAAGACAAATCGTTGGGGTAAATAAAAAGAAAAGAAAAGGAACAAGGAAGAAAGAACACAGCATCATAACTTGCAGTGGAATGATAATATATAATATCAAGAAGCTAGTACAAAGTGTCATAGTATGATACATTATATTTCAAAGTTACAATCCAAGTACTGTCAGCATCTTTTGAGACTAATAGAATCACCAAAATGGTTTCCCCCTCAAAAGAACTAAAGTCATCTAATAAGTACATAAGGTGATATAATAGATAGTGTCTAGGGTGTAGAAAATTAATCAGAAAATAGCAGTGCTGCTTGCACCTCAGAACACAATAATATTAGAAGTACAACTAAAAACACAAAGGTGAATTCATGTATGGATTTTCGTTGGAGGTCTCCTTAGCACGTCGAGGCCGGCCTCCTGACAAGGGTCAGAAAGCACCTTTCCAAACAACGTATATCTCTAGATAAAATATATCAAAAAGGTAAACATAACTGGTCCATGCCCGAACACATGACATCGAATACCAATAACTCCTGTTGGCAATAACCAAAAGCATCTCTATGTATTGGTGTTGATGTATCCTTTGGGTTGGCTGACCCTCCTGACTATTGTAATGGCCCATTTTTCCGTACCCTTTGAATCGACAATAAACCAAACATGTCTAACTCAAATTGCATGAAAAAAGGGATCATTAAGGGTAGAAAGAAAATAAAGATAGAACAGAATCTCACACGAAAGCAATAACATATATTATTCAATAATAATCTTTACAACAGAAAATTTTAAAATACAATATCAGAGTCTAACCTGGATTAAGCCTGGACAGTTATAAACTTTTGTCCTTACAAATGCTGAAAATAACAAAACTAATCCAATAGATATAGCGGATAATAGAATACGTTCATATGATGATGAAGATCTCCAGCTCTCCTCAAGAAACTCCAACCGTCTTCAAATCAACCTGAAATTACTCGGATCTGACCCGAGTAATAAAAATACCCGGATCGGGCTTGGTAAACCAACGTGAGATACTCGAAATTTAAAATGACTATATTATCAAAACCTTTGAAAAAATAGCAAAACACTTTTATACACAAACGAGTTTTTACCTTATGATAACCAAAACACTTTTATACCAAAATATACTTGATATTATTTTTAATGACATCCCTTTGAAAACATTTTTCAAATAAACTTATTCAAATAAGGTATCAATACCCGGACTAAGTCTAAGGTAATATATCCAGACTGGGTCAATGGAATATACCAAACGAAATATATAATACCAAAAGGGGTAGCTGAAATGTTTGCAAGTCATTACAGCTATTTTAGGACTACAATCAAAATCGTAAATCTTGTATTAGAATTGGATTTCCAACATGATAGGGAACTAGTGGTCTTTTTCCGATCCACGCATAACAAACATAGTTCCCGCGGTGCCTTAATCGCCTTTCTCAAGCTAGTCGCTTGGAAATGTACTTGCTATACTACCACTGATAACCGGTAGTTCCCTGCCTTTCTCAAGCTAACCACTTTATCAAAATGGGGCAATAAATGCCTTGAGGGACGTTTTCCCCCAAAGGGCCCAACGTATTGGACACCACCATATATACCCACTTATTTCGAATTTGTGTCTATCAGACCACATAGTATCTCGTACCATCTTCCGGGACGTGAGGCTAGTGAGGCTACGCTCTAGTTCTTCAAAGCCACACGTTTCATACAAAACCACGCTTTGATCATAACAGGTTCCACTTTGAATGTCACATTACCATTCCTTAATCACACAATTGATTTCTACCAACGTATAACTCCTGAGCTCGTATGTCTCAGGAAAGGGTGTTAAGCTAAGAGAAGTTGCCTTCTCTGCCACCAAGCAGATGATACATTGATAGAGATCAATTAATATGATCAGAAATGCAATGTCAGTGTGACGACCGCCTTTCATTCCACAGAAAGACGTATCATCGTTAAGACAGAAATAGGTAGAAACAGAAAAGATAGAAGAAAGAACTAACAAATATCAGAATCTCACAGCGGAAACGGAACAAAATATAATACATCACATAGCTATTACATTGTTATCCATACATCAGAGTTACACAACATCATTCAAACAAGAAAGTCATTTATATCTGCCATTACATACATCCCAAAATACAACATACATCAACTAACACAGCGGAACTAGATAGATAGATACGTCTGGACTCCTGCTCCAAGCTTCTCCAGACTTCAACAATCCAAGACCTAATCACTTGGCTACTCAATAAAACTTTGAGTACCTAAGAGTTTAGGAAAAACAGAAATAAACTCTGGGTCAGACATGAGTCTAGTGTGAGTAAACGGGTTAAGGTTGCTTAACTTTGAAAACCATTTGAAACAAAGGTATCATGTAAGACTTCCCACACACAAACACGGGTAAGTTTTTACCTTACGCTAACCAAAACATTTTATAGGAATTTCGGTGATATTATAATAGTGTCTAGGGTATTCAAGTAAATAGAAAATAGCCAAAATTATTACATTTATTAAATTCCAGCATACTAGCCACAAAGTGGGTAATACAGTCATAACTGTATGGTCTCGTAGGAAGAATGGGCTTCCTTCAATGGCAGGGCTATTGGGGTACCGCCCGTCACAGTACGTGGCCTAGATCAACTTACCGAGGATCACTCCCGATCCCCTGCAACACAAGGCCGGAACCATCCCTTACTTGATAGTCCCGAATAAGACAACCTCGCAGTTGTGGCCAACAACTGTCCACACAGCCGAAATAAAAGGCACATCTAGACAGGGGTATATCTCGTCCTACTTGGGTTCTACCCACTTAATCTTGCTGCACCTCCCCTATTTTAGCCATTCCCGGTTGATGAGGCTTGAGGCTACGATTACCTTTAGAGAACACATCTCTTAGAATGCTCGTCGTCCTCTTGACGATGTTCTGAAAGCATTCAATCCATACAAGTTCGTTCCGGGTTCGAATGAAACCGAAGGCATTATCTCGTTACACTCATTTTGGAATCACCCTCAGAGTTAACGACGATAACCCTTGCACTCTGAAACACCATCTCGATCTTCACTTGAGATTCACGACCTAATATTTAACTTGGATCGATGTGGTTTTCGGATAATCATAACCGATACCCGATCCCGGACTCATCGGAATCTAAACGTGTTTTAAAGGCCAAGTTGTTTAATAGTTTAAACAATTTAATTCAACACTTTGAATCCACATAGCATTCATCACAGATAAATCATACACAATCATCACAGATATATCTAAAACATATAATAGAGTATCACAGAATATCACCCAAGAGATATCGCAAATCCAGATATTCTACTCATACAAACATCCAAACATGAATTATTAATCCATATTGTAATTGATTTAATTAACTTAAATTAAATTAATTACTAAAGAATTAATCACTTAATTCTGCTTAATTAATTAATTACAAACCATTTAATTAATTAATCACTTCTTAATTACCCTTTTAAAATTAATTAATCCTTAATTATTTAATTACTTACTCCTTAATTATTAATTAATAACCTTAATTATTAATTTATAAAACTTAATTACAATCTAATTAATTAATCCTTAATTACCAATAATTAATCTCTAATTACTTAATTTATTACAACCATAAATTAATTAAACATTCTTAATTACCTTATAAATAAATTAATTAAATAAAAATCATTTATCTTAATTGCCTTCTTACTTAACATTTTACAATCTTCCTTAATAACTTTGAAATCAAATTATTACTAAGTTAAAAAGCTTTAATGTTAATTAAATTTAAACACTTATCTTAAATTAACTACTTAATTAAAGTATTAATTGGATTTAAAAACATTATTAAGTATTCACTTAATTAATTAAAACTTACAATAAATTCTTGACTTAAAATTGTCAAACATTAACTTCTTCATCAATACTTAAATTGTCTAAGATGAATTAACTTAAATTTTATTAGGCTTAGCAATTTGAAAACCAAACCCGAGAAATCCCCATGTTTACTCGAGTTAAAACTCGAGTTTCTTCACAAGTTTCCCGAGTCCTTCTTTCTTCCTCATATATATATATATATATATATATATATATATTTAGTTTAAGTTTAACTTTAAACTTCAATAACAAAAGCGCGCTCACGCACTCAGGTTCCAACCCAAAGCAAACCCTTCATCTACTCGAGTTGCTACTTGAGTCGTTCACCACCCAAACTCCTGACACCATATCGAGGCGGTACACGTGCACAACGCCTCGCCGACACTCCGGCAAACCTCGCTTCCCCCGGCGAGTCACGAACCATCACCACAATCAAAAGCAAAGATCGATTCGACGCTAACAAACCCACAGCAAAATCGAGCTTCCAGTTCGAAAACTTGAACTCCCATCCTCGTCAAGACCACCTCGTCCAAGAAAATTTCGACCATCAGAAAAGCTACAACTCCGGCCTCACCTCGTCGATCCCCCAAACTACACTTCTCTTGAATGCCAGACAACTCGATCAACCAGAGGTGGCGAAATCTCCTCGTCTCCGACCACGTCCAAACTCAAGTGTTAAACCCTAACTTGGCCCATACTCGACGCCACGACGTACTAGACACTTGCCACTATTTTTCCCAACTTCGCCATCAGCCATACTAGCTTCGTGCAAAATCTCAACACCCAGCATATCTCCGATCGCCAGAAATTTGTTAAAAATCATTTCCAGTTCAACTATGAACTGCTCTTAGCATACTCAACTAAAAATCACCATTTTACTTTTTAAAATATTATTTTTGAATGTTGATTCAAGTTATATAATTTAATTAACAATTTAAAACATTCAAAATTAACATATATTTACGGTTTCTCTGTAAGGCTAAGTTTCCAGCTGTGATATTTCACCAACATGTTTAAAACAAATTTTTAGATCTTGGTTTATGCTTAAACAATTTGTTTTGCTTTAAACTGTAAGCCTAATAATGGTTGGATGAAGATGTATTTAAATTTTCTAGTTTATTTTCACTCTGTAACCAGAAACAAAGAAGAAACGGGCCATTCAAAAAAACACAGTACAATCATATATATACACAGAGCTACTTACTTAAAAGTATACATGCAAAGCACAAATTTTATCGATGAATCATATGTAAAGATTTAATTCTACTTCAGTTTTATAATATGTTTACTCACCTAAGAAAAGTTTGAACAGAGCAACTTCCCTTTTTTTTGAAAAGCTGTCAGCTTGATCTTCTTTGATCTCTTGCTTTGTTTAATTGAGTTATATTTGAGCTTGTAAAATGGAATCGCTTACTTTTTTTCCCTTGTTTGCTTATTTTTTATGAACGAACAGGAACTAGAAAAGATGTATATATAGAGAAATTATACAGGTGATAATTATTTGCTGGTACAAATTTGTTTTCTTTAGTCAGAGATTTTTTTTTTCTTTGACCAGATAAGATTTTTTTTTGAAACTGAAATGATTTATAAACATTTCGAAATGACCTTGTTTTGTGCAAGAATTGATAGCATTAAATGCAAGTGTCTCCTTACAAGTTTACATCCTTATCCCATTGATTTTGTATGTACATAGATATTTTTTTTCTTGCCTTACATATACACATGTATTTCCATAGTATATATATTACTAGAATTACCTTATGTGCTTACTTTATGTTTTCATAGAACCATAGAAGTTACCTTATATATTTATTTCTATTTCTAACATAAATCCATATTTTTATTCCTATTTTAAGCTTAAACTATCAACACTTAATTTATAATCATAATTTTTTTTCAAATGATAAGTTTGTATTTTAATTAATCAGATTAAAGTAATATTACCAAAATCCCGGGTCGTCACATTCCTCCCCCCTTAAAAGAATTTCGTCCCCAAAATTTAAAGCAAAAGATAATTCAAAAGATTTTATATCAATTACCCAACATACATATCATCCAAACATCAACAATCAACCAAACAGTTTATCCTAACAAACATTACTAGTTATCCGGACACAAATCCGGATAGGCTATCCTAAAACCATCCAGAGTTTTCCAGGTACAATCTCCGGGATCCTCGCTCCACTGCACTTTGACAAGATTCACTACCTTGCTGTTGAGTTTCCTCTCGTTTTGGTCAACAATCTGAGCAGGGTTCCTGACCATAGTCAAGTTTGGCTCGACCTCCAAATCTTCCTGGACTACTGGTTCTACAACCAGTGATGGATCATGGACAAACTTCCTTAGATGGGATACATGAAATACATTATGAATTCCAAACATTCCTTCTGGCTTCAATTCTGTAAGCCACGGCACCAATCCTTTCCAACACCCGGAATGGTCCAATATATCTCGGGGCAATTTTTCCTGTCTTTCCGAATCTAATAGCTCCTTTGATCGGGGAAACTTTGACAAAGACTAAATCTCCAATCTCAAATTCCAATTGTCTCCTTCTCTTATCTGCGTACTTCTTCTGACAGTCCTGAGCAGCTTTCATTCTCTTCTTGATAAGCTCAACTTTCGCAGATGCTTCACGAATCAAATCTTGTCCAAGCACAAGACGATCTCTCGACTCTATCCAACAGGATGGGGATCTACACGGTCTTTCATATAAAGCTTCATAGGGTGCCATCTTGATACTCGCTTGGTAACTGTTATTGTATGAGAATTCTACCAAATGAAGATGGTCTTCCCAAGATCCATCAAAATCCAAAACACAAGCTCGCAGCATATCCTCTAGAATTCGGTTTAGCCTCTCCGTCTGTCCGTCAGCTGTACTCAATCTCAAACTCATTCCCATAGCTGATTATAAAGCCTTCCAGAACTTGCTGGTGAAGATAGGATCTCGATCACTTACTATACTAACCGGAATACCATGCAATCTGACTATCTCTCTCAAGAAAATCTCTGCTAAAGAAGCTGCAGTACAAGTTGCCTTAACCGGTATAAAATGGACGCTTTTGGTTAGACGATCCACAATCACCCATATTCCTTCGTTTCCCTTCTTGGTTCTTGGCAAACTGACGATGAAATCTATAGAAATCATTTCCCACTTCCATTCTGGAACTTCCAAAGGCTACAACAAACCTGCCGACTTCTGTTGATCACCCTTCACTTGCTGGCAGATCGCACATCCATTCACGAAAGCAGCAACATCTTTTTTCATACCTAGCCACCAGAAGACTCTCCTCATATCCCTATACATCTTCGATATTCCTGGGTGGATACTCAATCTGGAGCGATGACTCTCTGACAAAATCTCCTGTCTCAGATCCCTATCATTCAGAACACAAATCCTCCCATTAATCTCCAATGTTCCTTGGTTATCAATCTCAAAACTGGAACACTGACCTTTCCTAACTCTTCTAATGATTCTTTTCAACATTTTATTAGATCCCTGCTTACTCGCAACCCTTTCCATAAGAGATGGAACAACTTCCAAAATAGACAGAATCGCATTTCTACTCAGAGCATCTGCTACCGCATTCCCCTTCCCTGGAGTATACAGAATATCCAAATCATAGGATGCCAAAAACTCAACCCATCGTTGCTGCCTCAGATTAAGATCCTTCTGAGAGGAAAGATACTTCAACGGTTTGTGGTCCGTGAATAACTCGAACTTCTCTCCCAAAAGATAGTGCCTCCAAATCTTTAAAGCAAAAACAATGGCTAACAATTCCAAATCATGCGTAGCGTAATTCTTTTCATGAGGCTTTAGCTGCCTACTCGCATACGCAATTACTTTTCCATTCTGCATCAGAACTGCTCCTAGTCCAACTATACAGGCATCCATATAAACCTCAAACTTGTTTTTCCATCCGGAATAGCCAACACAGGAGCACTTGTCAACTTTGTCTTCAACTTCTGGAAAGCTTCCTCACATTCAGGGCAACCTTATACTTATCAAGCCAATCCATCCCCAATATAAGGTCAAATCCCTTAAAATCCAACACATAAGGGTCACAAGAAAAACTATGGGATTGATAGGAAATTCTCAAATCCTTACAGATCATACCTAATTTGGTTACCCCTCCTATAGGATTAGATACAAAGATGGGACAGTCTACAGTACTAGGGGTAAGAAAGAACTTCTCTACAGATTCCAGAGAAATAAAACTCAAAGAAGCACCCGAATCAAATAAAACTTTAATATGCTTTCCATCTAAAAGTAATGTACCTTCCAATACTCCCTTGCCTTTAGATGAAGTTGATGGTGCACCCTCCAAAGCAAATACCTTATTCTGCTTTATGAAGTAGCGGGCAATCCTTGATCATATGACCTAGTTGGTGGCAATTGAAGCATAGAGATTTCTGAACCAAAGCCGAACCCGGTCCACTTTGATGCGACTGCTGCTACTGTTGCTGAGATCCTTTCCTGGGACACTTATTCGCATAGTGACCTTCTTGTTGACATATATAGCATTTGCGAGGTCCGTTGTTGCTTCCAGGCTTCTTCTTGTTCTGCTTACTCCAATTGGGATTGAACTTCCACTTGTTTGGGTTAGAAGAATTCCCTTCCGATGCTGCTACTGGTGCCACTGATTTGTTATTCACGAAACCCTCATATCTCAGAGCCATATCAATTAACTCCACAAAATATCCTTTCAAATGCGCCATCATCTTTTCATGAAATTCTGGCCTCAATCATTGCACAAACATTTCGTTCTTTTTGAGTGAAGTATCAATGAGTCCTGGTCCATAGCAAGATAGCTCATTGAATTTAGTTTCATACTCAGCAATGTCATGCTCCCTTGCTTCAAATTCAGAAAATCTCGGTACAGACGAGTTTTCCTTGCCATTGGCATGAATTGCTCCTCAAACAACTCTTTAAATCTTTCCCAAGAAATATCGTCCTTGGAGATATTTGCTGTCGCTGCATCCCACCAGGCTGCAGCGCCTTCCAACAATTGCCATGAAGCCATTTCCCTTTTCTGCTCATCAGACAACTTCATACTCTTAAAGATCCGCTCACATGAGCGTAGCCAAGCTTGAACCTCAATTATAGTCTCTGACCTTTAAATGGCCTTCCTCCAAGGTTGGTGAAGTCCTTGCATAAAGCGGCAAAAGTAATCCGAGGTGGTGCTGGATCCACATCCTCATTAACAGCTTGACTTCTTCCATTATTGGTCGAGGTACTGCTCCTACCTCTTCCTCTCCTTCCAGAACTCATGTTGGCAACCTGGACAGGTAACCCAACAAATTTAGATAGGAATATAGTTATATTAAAATTACAACTACGCACTCTCAAGATAGATACTACTCCAGAGCCTAGGTATTGTCTCAACCTATGCTTTGATACCAACTGTGACGACCCGTCTTTCATTCCACAGAAAGACGTATCATCGTTAAGAAAGAAATAGGTAGAAACAGAAAAGATAGAAGAAAGAATTAACAAATATCAGAATCTCACAGCAGAAATGGAATAAAATATAATACATCACATAACTATTACATAGTTATCCATACATCAGAGTTACACAACATCATTCAAACAAGACAGTCATATATATCTGCCATTACATACATCCCAAAATATTACATACATCAATTAATATAGCGGAACTAGATAGATATATACGTCTGGACTCCTGCTCCAAGCTTCTCCAGACTTCAACAATCCAAGATCCGATCACTTGGCTACTCAATCAAAATTTAAGTACCCAAGAGTTTAGGAAAAACAGAAATAAACTCCGGGTCAGACATGGGTCTGGTGTGAGTAAACGGGTTTAGGTTACTTAACTTTGAAAACCATTTGAAACAAAGGTATCACGTAAGTCTTCCCGCACATAATCACTGGTAAGTTTTTTACCTTATTGCGATATCCCGAAATTTTCGACAATATAAATTTAATAATCTGTGTTTAAAATTAAATTAATTTGATAATTTTTGTTAATAAATTTGAATTGATTTAATAATCTTCTTTATTTAAATATTAATTAGTTAATTTATTTTTAATAAGCTAATAAATTGTTTTCTATTTATAATTGTATATATATTTGTATATATTTTAAATAGATAAGTTTGGTTTCAAATTTAAATTAGTATAGCATATTTTCTAATTATAATATTTTGAAATTGGGAAAATTATGATTTATTTTTGATTTAAGCTTTTCAAAGCTATTTAATAAAATAACTAAATGATTTTAAATATATAAGATAAATGCTTTATTTGTTTAAAATATATTTTGACCTAAGTTTGAATACTAAAATAAGTTTATAAGAATGTTTGTTTTATTTCTTTTTAAAATATTGTTTAATAAATATGATTTCAATTAAATCTGAAGCATTTATTCATTTAAATAACAAATAAGTTACAATCTCCTTTATAAATTTATTTTAAATGATTAAAAATATTATTTTCAAAAGATTGATTTGTATATTGTTTTTATTTATAATCATACTTGGTTTTGTTTTCTTTAATTTTTTATCTATATACATAACTAAGTATTAAAACTAATTAACTAAGTTTAAACTTTCATTAACCTTAATTATAAAACTAATTAATTAAAGATACATGTGTAATCACCTTAGGATCTAATATAACAAATGTAAACTAATCATCATTTTAAGATGACAAATGTAAAATTTAAGCCAAGTGTCAAAGTTTAATTTTTATTTTCTTTGATTTTAAATAAATCATAAATATAGTTATAAAAACACTTGCCATCTTCTATCCTATTCTTTTCTCATTTTTCAAATCAATAGCAGGGAAATGTTCAGCTGAAACATTTTCACTCCAAAATGATCTTCATTCTAAAGAAAATCTGCAAAACCTTTTTCATCTCTTCAAAATACAAATCACTCTTCATAATCAAACTCCTGTAAAAAATTCCTCAAATCTGTAACCATCTTGCAAATCTAAAATTTATCTTCATACAGAAATCCCTGAAACTCATTTTCAAAAAGCAAGCAAACCTGAAATGATTTCCTGCATTTTTTTGTTAAATCTGGGTAATTAAATCTGGAATTTTTTTGCCCTGCATGCAATAATTAAAGCAAATTAAAGCATCTGCAATCTGGAAGGTAGCAACTTCATGCAAGTTAAAGACATTTTAAAGCAAGTTTTAAAGCATTCAAACAATTGCAAAAGAAGTTCAAAAGGGTTTTTCAAATCTGTGCTCTTCTCTGCTCATCAAAACAGTGAGTAACTTAACATTTTTTAAAATTAAGTATAAAAATATGGTTGCTTGATTTATTCATGGGAATAAGTAGTCTTATATATGTTGTTAAATACATTGCTGAGTATATCTTTGTGTATGGATGAATGCATGTTTAATTCATCTAAGTAGTGACTGTTTACTGTATAAGCAAGTGATAAAAATTCTTTCTTTTCTTATGATCTGGTTGATGTTATGGCTTGTAATTGAATGAAATTTGTTTAATTTATGATAAAGTAAAACTTAAAAATTTATACATGTTAAATCAATGTTGGTATTGCCTGGAAACATAAATAACAGAGTAAAAATTTGTAAAAGTGAAAAATTTAAACATTTCAAATCAATGTTTCAGGATTATGAATCAAACATCATGTAAAATCATGAATTTTAAACCAAAAATTTCAATTTAAAATTCTAGAATCATAGAGCAGTTTTATTTGACTATAAATTGAGTTTTGGGGCATCTCTGTTGCCACAAGTGGTTTGAGGTGACGTGATTGTTCCTGGAGGAGGAGGAGTTATTGGAGATGATGGGGAAATTATTCATTTGGTTGCTCTGTAGTTTGGTGATGATGGATTTGTGATTGAAGGTTAGAACCCTAGTTTTTTTGTGGCTAGGAAGAATTGAACTTTTCGGCAAATGCAATGGATCGAGTTGCTTGGGGTCTTGGGTTTTGGTAGATGGTGAGTTGTCGAGGTCTTCGCCGAAGTGTCAGGGGTAACGGTGGCCGGAGGCGCTTTCTTGTGACGTTGACAGGTTGGAGTTGTTTGGGTACTGTTGATTCCAGGTTTGGGAATTTTTGGTCGCAATCTTGAATTACAGTATATGTCGATCAAATTGTTGTTTGGTTGGCCTGAGGAGTTGATCGGCGACTGCGGGGAGGTCGTGGAGTTGACCTAAGATGGCCGACGTCGTTGTACATGTGCACAGAGGGATTGGAGATTCTGGTGATGTATGTTGGGTTACAGTTTTTGGTGGCCTCGTGTTTATCTCGAGTGAATCAAGATTTAGCTCGAAGTAGGTTATGATTTTACTCAAAGTAAAACAGGGGAGGCTCGAGTATAACTTTGTTTCAGGTTTTACAAAACCAACAAAAACCTGTTTCAGTTTTTAAAATTAAAAGTGAAGTTTTAAAATGTAAACTAAATTTTGAACTAAGCTTAAAAACTGAATTTAAATATGAATTCAAATAGTTGAATCTTGGTCTTTGTAATAATTTGAATTTTGAAAATTTTAGTTTGGTTTTCAACAAAACAGAAAACCTGTTTTTGTTTTAAAATTAAAAGAAAAGTATAAAATGCAAATTGAAATTTAAACCGAGTTTTTGAAATCTGAATTTGAATATGGATTCAAAGTAGTTGAATCTGAGTTTGGAATTAAATTTAAATTTAGCTTTAACAATTTTTAAGGTACAAAGGATATTGGTTTGATTTTAAACTGGAAAGTTTAAATTGTAAAATATAAGCTTTAAAATAAGTTTGAACCTGAGATTTTAAATCTGAGATTTGTGTTGAGTTTCAGTTTTTAAAATAAAATAAAGTTTAAATTTAAATTGTTTAAATTACTTTAAAATGGTTAAATGATTTGAATTTAAATGAAGATGTTAATTGTAAGTAAAGTTTTTAAAATTTAAGTTAAATCTAGAATGAGTTTAAAAATTGTATTACAGTTTTTAAATTAAAGGAAAATTTTGAATTAAAATTGTTTTTAATAACTTGGAATGTTTAAAATGGATTTGTTTTATAATCTTTTAAACTTTATTTTATAAAATGGATATTTCTTGAACATGTGAGATAAAAAGATTTTAATTTGTTTTAAAACCTTGTTTAAATAAAATTGTATTCATTTTAAAATCTTAAAATTTTAAAATGAAATTTAAAGTAAATTTGAAACAAAGTGTTTTTAAATACTTTATTTAAGTAAGAAATGTTTTCTTAAATTAAGTTAGAACTTAAGAATTTGGATTCATTTAAATTTTTAAGTTAATTTAGATGAATAATTAATTATTTAATAATATAGATGATTAATTAAATAATTAAGAATTTTTAATTGGATTAATTAAGACTTAAGATTAATTAATAAAGGTTAATTAATCTGTAATAAAGAATTGTTAATTAAATTTTAATTAATGATTAAAGATTAATTAATCAAGTAATCAAGGATTAATTAAGATTGCAGTTAACACTTACTTAATTTAATAATTAGTAATTATTAATTGGTAATTAAATATTAATTAATTTTTAATTAATGATGGTTAATCTGAGTTAATTTCTTAATAATGTAATTAAAGAATTGTTAATGAAGGTCATTAACTTAAAATTATTTAATAATTAATTAATATGATTAATTTTGATAATTAATTAGATTAATTAATTAATAAAAATCATTTTTGAAATTGTTTAAGTTTAATTACTTAATGGAAGTGATTAATGAATTAATTACTAAATGTAATTAATTGTGTTAATACCATTAGTTTAGATTAATTAATTTAGTTTAATTAATTTAAACACTTGATGGTAATAGATAATTACTTTCTGTAATTAATTGGATTGTAATTACTTAGGGAAGTAATTAATTGATAATTACTGAATGTAATTAAAGAGACCTTATTGATGGAAGTAATTTAGATTAAATTACTTTGGAATTAATCAAGGGATTAGTTGAGATAATTAATTAAGAGTAATTAATTTATGAAATGAGTAATTAAGGGAAGTTAATTACTGGATGTTATTAATCAAGGGTGATTAATATATATGTGGTTTAATTGAAGATTAATTACTTAATGTAATTAATTTTTATAGAGAGAGTGATTAAATGTAATTAGAAATCATTAATTGATAAATTAATGATGTAAATTTAGAATTGATTTATTAAGGAATAATTAATAAATGAAGTAATTAATTAATATAGGATTAATGTAATTAATTTGAGTTAATTAATTGATTAAGAAATTAAAAGTTAATTATTGTAAATGTTAAGTATAATTAACTTGTGTAATTAATTTAAAGGCTAATTACTTATTATAATTAGGGAATTGTTAATCAGTAATGATTAATTGAAATGAATAATAGGATGGTGATTAATTAATTGATTTGTAATCAGTTAATGGTTAAGTTAAGTATGATTATAATGATGAAGTAATTAATTTAATTCATTTTAAATTAATTAGAGATTAAGTAATTAATTTAATTTATTTTAAATTAATTATAGATGGTGTGATCATTAGATCGTTGCTTATGTATGAATGGATGATATTGGTTGCCATGTATGGTTTGTAATCTCAGCTATGAGATGAGTAATGTTATATGATATGGATGCATTGGTTGCATTGTGATGATGATATGGATTATCGGTTTATAATGCTGATATGGATTATCTGTTGTGATGATAATGTTCATTATCCATTGTTATGTTGTGAATTATTTATCTGTGTGT
This sequence comes from Allium cepa, assembly GCA_030765085.1. NCBI lineage: Eukaryota > Viridiplantae > Streptophyta > Magnoliopsida > Asparagales > Amaryllidaceae > Allium > Allium cepa. The sequence continues at coordinate 789,818,762 of CM060945.1, read as the reverse complement.
ATATAGATAATGAATTGAATTGTTTTAAACTTTAAAACAACTTGGCCTTAAAAGACACGTTTTGGATTTTGATGAGACCGGGATCGGGTTTTCATATTTGGATATCCGAAAACCGCATCGATCCAAATTAACGATAGGTCGTGAATCTGAAGTGAAGATGAAGATTCAGAGTACAAGGGTTATCCTCGTTAACTCTGAGGGTGATTCCAAAATGAGAGCAACGAGATAATGCCTTTGGTTTCATTCGAACCCGGAACGAACTTGTATGGATTGAATGCTTTCAGAACATCGTCAGGTGTACGATGAGCATTCTAAGTGATATGTCCTATAAAGGTAATCGTAGCCTCAAGCCTCATCAACCGGGAATGGCTAAAACAGGGGAGGTGCAGCAAGGCTAAGTGGGTCATGCCCAAGTAGGACAAGATTTACCCCTGTCTAGATGTCCCTTTATTTCGGATTTGTGGTGCGGTTGCTGATCACAACTGCCGGGTGGTCTTGTTCAGAACTGTTCAGTAAGGAATGGTTCCGGCTTTGTGTTGCAGGGGATTGGGAGTGATCCTCGGTTCGGTGATCTAGGCCACGTACTGTGACGGGCGGTACCCCGATAGCCCTGCCATTGTATGGAATCCAAAATCCAATATGTGCCCACGGTTTTGATTGTATTACCCACTTTTGTGGCTAGTAAATGGAATTTAATGAATGTAAAAATTTCGGCTATTTCTTATTTACTTGAAAACCCTAGACCTATTATAATATCACTGGATTTCCTATCAAATGTTTTGGTTAGCGTCAGGTAAAAACTTTTCCATGTTTATGTGTGGGAAGTCTTACGTGATACCTTTCTTTCAAAGGTTTTTCAAAGTTAAGCAACTTTAACCTGTTACTCACACCAGACCCATGTCTGACCTGGAGTTTATTTCTGTTTTTCTTAAACTCTTGGGTACTCAAATTTTTACGAGTAGCCAAGGGATTCAGGTTAGCTTTGACGAATCGTGGAGGAGCAATGGAGCAGGAGGCTTCTGCGTGTAGATATTTAGTTTTCCGCTGTGTTGGTATCTCTGAGTGTTTATCTGTAATGTTTTGAGTTGTAATAACTAAACAGGTGTTTATAACTGTCTAGTATGTGTTGTATTGTCAGTGTACTCTGATAATTGTTGTATACTATGTAATTCTTATGTTATTAATATAAGTTATTCGTTCCGCTGTTGAGATTCTAGTTTTGTTTCTTCTTTCTCCTCTTTCTTTTCTCTTTTCTATCCCTTTCTTTCTTAAAGATGATACGACTTTTTGTGGAGAAAAAGTCGGGCCGTGTCACTTACGCTAACCAAACATTTTATAGGAATTCTGGTGATATTATTATAGTGTCTAGGTTTTCAAGCAAATAGAAAATAGCCAAAATTAATACATTTATTAAATTCTAGCATACTAGCCACAAAGTGGGTAATACAATCATAACCGTAGGGTCTCGTAGGAAGAACGGGTTTCCTTCAATGGCAGGGCTACTGGGGTACCGCCAGTCATAGTACGTGGCCTAGATCAACGTACCGAGGATCACTCCTGATCCCCTGCAACATAAGGCCGGAACCATCCTTTACTAGACAGTCCCGAACAAGACAACCCCACAGTTGTGGCCAACAACTGCCCATACAGCCGAAATAAAAGGGACATCTAGACAGGGGTATATCTCGTCCTACTTGGGTGCTACCCACTTAACCTTGCTGCACCTCCCCTGTTTTAGCCATTCCCGGTTGATAAGGCTTGAGGCTATGATTACCTTTAGAGAACACATCTCTTAGAATGCTCATCGTCCTCCTGACGATGTTCTGAAAGCATTCAATCCATACAAGTTCATTCTGGGTTCGAACAAAACCGAAGGCATTATCTCATTACACTCATTTTGGAATCACCCTCAGAGTTAACGACAATAACCCTTGCACTCTGAATCACCAACTCGATCTTCACTTGAGATTCACGACCTAACGTCTAACTTGGATTGACGTGGTTTTCGGATAATCATAACTGATACCCGATCCCGGACTCATCGAAATCCAAACGTGTTTTAAAGGCCAAGTTGTTTAATAGTTTAAACAATTTAATTCTACACTTTGAATCCACATAGCATCCATCACAGATAAATCATACACAATCATTACAGATATATCCAAAACATATCAAAGAGTATCACCCAATAGATATCACAAATCCAGATATTCTACTCATACAAACATCCAAATAGGAATTATTAATCCATGTTATAATTAATTTAATTAACTTAACTTAAATTAATTACTTAAGAATAATCACTTAATTCTACTTAATTAATTGATTACAAACCATTTAATTAATTAATCACTTCTTAATTAACCTTTTAAAATTAATCAAGTAATTAATAATTAATTATTTAATTAATTACTCCTTAATTATTGATTAATAACCCTAATTATTAATTTATAAAACTTAATTACAATCTAATTAATTATTAATTATTAATTAATTAATCCTTAATTACCAATTGATTAATCTCTAATTACTTAATTTATTACAACCATAAATTAATTAAACATTCTTAATTACCTTACAAATAAATTAATTAAATAAAATCATTTATCTTAAGTGCCTTCTTACTTAACATTTTACAATCTTCCTTAATAACTTTGAAATCAAATTATTACTAACTTAAAAAGCTTTAATGTTAATTAAATTTAAACACTTATCTTAAATTAACTACTTAATTAAAGTATTAATTGGATTTAAAAACATTCTTAAGTATTCACTTAATTAATTAAAACTTAAAATTGTTAAACATTAACTTCTTCATCAATACTTAAATTGTCTAAGATGAATTAACTTAAATTATATTAGCCTAGCAATTTGAAAACCAAACCCGAGAAATCCCCTGGTTTACTCGAGTTTCTTCACACTTTTCCCCGAGTCCTTCTTTCTTCCTCATATTTTTTTTAGTTTAAGCTTAAGTTTAAACTTCAATAACAGGAAAGCATGCTCACGCACTCAGGTTCCAACCCGAAGCAAACCCTTCATCTACTCGAATAGCTACTCGAGCCGTTCACCACCCAAACTCCTAACACCATATCGAGGATGTACACATGCATAGCGCCTCGCCGACGCTCCGATGAAACTCACTTCCCCCAGCGAGTCATGAACCATCACCACAATCGAGAGCAAAGATCGATTCGATGCTAGCAAAACCACAGCGAAATCGAGCTTCCAGTTCGAAAACTTGAACCCCCATCCTCATCAAAACCATCTCGTCCAAGCAAATTATGACCATCAGAAAAGCTATGACTCTGGCCTCACTTCGTCGATCCCCCATACTATACTTCCCTTGAATGCAAGACAACTCGATCAACCAGAGGTGGCGAAATCTCCTCGTCTCCGACCATGTCCAAACCCAAGTGTTAAACCCTAACTCGGCCCATACTCGATGCCACGACGTACTAGAACACTTGCTACTATTTTTCCTAACTTTGCCATCAGCCATACTAGATTCGTGCAAAATCTTAACACCCAGCATATCTCCGATCGCCATAAATTTGTTAAAACTCATTTCCAGTTCAACTATGAACTGCTCTTAGCATACTCAACTAAAAATCACCATTTTAGTTTTTAAAATTCTATTTTCTAATGTTGATTCAAGTTGTGTAATTTAATTAACAATTTAAAACATTCGAAATTAACATATATTAACAGGTTTCTCTGTAAGGCCAAGTTTCCAGCTGTGATATTTCACTAACATGTTTAAAGAAAATTTTTAGATCTTGATTTATGCTTAGACAACTTGTTTTGTTTTAAACTATAAGCCTAATAATGGTTGGATGAAGATGTATTTAAATTTTCTAGTTTATTTTCACTCTGTAACCAGAAACAAAGAAGAAACAGGCCATTCAAAAATACATAGTACAATCGTGTATATATATATATATATATATATATATATATATAGAGAGAGAGAGAGAGAGAGAGAGAGAGACAGAGCTACTTACTTAAAAATATACATGCAAAGCACAAATTTTATCCATGAATCATATGTACAGATTTAATTCTACTTCAGTTTTAAAATAATATGTTTACTCACCTGAGAAAAGTTTGAACAGAGCAACTTCCCCTTTTTTTTTTGAAAAGCTGTTAGCTTGATCTTCTTTGATCCTCTTGCTTTGTTTAATTGAGTTATATTTGAGCTTTTAAAATGGAATCGCTTACTTTTTTTCCTGGTTCGCTTAGTTTTTTTGAACGAACAAGAACTAGAAAAGATGTATATATAGAGAAAGTATACAAGTGATAAGTATTTGCTGGTACAAATTTGTTTTCTTTGGTCAAAGATTTTTTTTCTTTGACCAGATAAGATTTTTTGAAACTAAAATGATTTACAAACATTTATAAATGACCTTGTTTTGTGTTAGAATTGATAGCATTAAATGCAAGTGTCTCCTTACAAGTTTACATCCTTATCCCATTGATTTTGTATGTACATAGATAATTTTTTTCTTGCCTTACATATACACATGTATTTCCATAGTATATATATTACTAGAATTACCTTTTGTGTTTACTTTATGTTTTCATAGAACCATAGAAGTTACCTTATATATTTATTTCTATTTCTAACATAAATCCTTATTTTTATTCCTATTTTAAGCTTAAACTATCAAACACTTAATTTATAATCATTTTTTTTTTCAAATGATAAGTTTGTATTTTAATTAATCAGATTAAAGTAATATTACCAAAATCCGGGGTCATCACAATCAGACATTCTTCCATACAAGTTCATTCTGGGACTGAACAAAACCGAAGGCACTCTCATACTACCACAAGTAGCGAGTAATCCTTGCAACCCGAAAATCTCCAGAACGGAGAGACCATTGCTATAAATAACTCTATAATAGGAGCGACCTATAGCATGTCAACAAGAAATTCTCATGCTATGTAGATCCACAGTCTTCAATAATCATCATCTTCAACATGTCTTCACTTTCGAACGTATATATTGATTCGAAGCGGTCTTCGGATAGGAATCTCCAAAATCCAATCCCGATTCCTTCGAAGTCAATTATCGATTTAAAAGATGTTAAGTTCATATGTGGATATCAATTATCAATCAATTACTTCATCTTTTGTTTAAACCAAATATCTTTCTTAGATATATTCTTTCAATTTATTCCATTATCTTTTCAAGAGTATATGGAATCATTAAGCCTCATTTATTAATACATTTGATTTATTTAAACATTTCTTAAATCCTGGAATAATTCCATTCAATTTTATTTAGAAAAACCTTTCCAAATCATTCATTAAATATTATTCAAAGATTTCTTATATTCAAGCTATAACTTTTAACTTAAGGAAAATATTCCCAAATCATTTATTAAATCTAAATATAAGATTTCTTTATTAACTTCAAATTATATTCTTAAAAATAGAAGATTTTCCTAACAGAGTGCTACTACCACCTTAGATATGGTAAATTTCACCTCCAAGGACTAGTGGCAAGTAATCCTACATTATGAAGATCTTTGTCATCAATGATCTTTGTCTTCAATATGTTTTAATCAAAAATTAGTTTGAAAGGGTTTTCAGATAGGAATCACCCAAATCCGATCTCGGTTTTTTGAATAGGAATCACCCAAATCCGATCCCGGTTCCTTCGTACCAATCATCGAATAAAAGGTGTTAAGTTCATATGGGGTTTTGGAAATTAGTCTGAAGTGATTTTCCAATAGAAATCACCCAAATCCGATCCCGGTTCTTTGGATCCAATTCTTCGGATAGGAGTCACCCAAATTCGATCCCGGTTCCTTTATACCAATCATTGAATAAAATGTGTTAAGTGGTTAATTAACATTCTAAGAATTTGTTTCTTTTCTTTTATTTTGGAAAAACTTAAATATAATCTTTTAGAGCATCCGGGTTTTCCTTTCGATCTATTTCACCCCTCGCCTAAAAAGAGAAAACATAGGCCAGGTAAGTTCAAGGCACTAGTTGCTGCATCCCTAACCTTAGTTAAACACCTTATTTTATCTTTACAGAACTCACAAGCGGGACAAATGTACTAGTCATTTCCGCATACTTAGTTGTTAGCTTTATTTTGGAATTAACTATAAGATTTCAAATTACCTTTTAAAATCTTAAGTTTCCTTTTTAAAAACATTCATAACTGATTCTAGGAAAAATCTTTAAGTTTAAACCTACTTCTAAAAAGTCATAGAAACGGTAGTAGAAAAGTGCTACGAAAAGTGCTTTATAAGCTTATTTGATTTAAACAACTTTTTAATATTTTAAATTCATATTTTCCATTCCAAAATTTTTTAAACCATTTTAATAGATTTATAAAATTTATTTCATATTTTAACCATTTAAAAATATCATTTATAAAGGAAGCATTCCGAACTACAAAACGCGAGGTTTTTAGAGAATTGTTTTGGACGTATTTCAAAATCTACTTAATGAAATCTTGATTTTCTGTCTATGTTCGGAAAACTACTATCATTGTGGATCAAAGAATTTTTATTTCGAAGAAATCCGACTTATAGATCATTCTCTACAATAGTTTGAAGTTACGGGTCGAAATTTACGAACTGCCGCTGCGCGACGAGCACGATTTTGACTAATTTTATACTTTGGAACTTGTCCGAAACACTTCAAATTTGTTTTAAACCATATTTAAACTATTTTAACCTATTTAAAACAATATTTTCATCATTTTCAACTCATTTTTCATTTCATTTCGTATTATAATATTATATTATCATAATATCATTTTCAATCTTTTATAGATATTTTGAAATCATTAAGAGGCTAAATAATCTCCATACACACATTTGTATGGATTTAATTTCCATTGAATTAACTATCTTACTGACCATTTCTCTTATCATTTTTCAAACCAAGTTATCATTCATATCACAAACATATAATCAACCATAATATCAACCAAGTTATCCAAAATTTAACCATCCAACATAGACCAAACTTTTTATGTAATTACCTTGAAATATTTTTTGGAATTAGTAACTTAAAATATTAGTACTCACCTTTAACTAAATTGTTCACTTCCTACCAACATTTATATCATCCAGCACTTTACAATTTTTTTCAACTTCAACCTACTTTGGAAAATTCGACAGAGCTTCCGTAGTACTTCAAACTTTCTCCCACTTTTTTGGAATGAAACGGGCGACACTTCTTTCTCTTTTTCTTGCACCAGACCTTTCTAACTTGCTCCTCCCTCCTCCATAGGTTTGGCCTCCTTCTATTACACTTCTTCCTCCATCATTTCTTCACTTCTTAGATGATAAACCATGTTTTAATAATGGTATAAGAACTTTGGCAAAGTTTGGTGGTGTTTGGAGTTGATTTGATATGATTTTAAGAAAATTTTAGCAAGGGAAGAGAAGAGAAGAAGCCACTAAAACTCTAAGGAAGAAGAAGAGAGCTTAGAAAATGAAGAAGAAGAAGGGAAAGTGTGAGAATGAAAGAGATATGCATGGCTATTTATAGAAAAAAATTTAGAATAAAATATTATTATGTAAAATGACCAAAATATCCTTTACTTTTTAAGCAACCTTATTTTTTTCAGCACTTAACATCATATTTCAAATCATTACTTTATGTCATTTTCACTTAAGAAGTAAGTAAGGAATATAATAACTATGTTTGGTTTGATTTGATGTTTACTTTTTGCATTGAAATGAAATGTTTGTCTTTTCGTGCCTACTTTTTCTTAATTATATTTTAGAGTTTTCTAAGTATGTTTAGTAAAAGTAAACTTGATTAGTAAAGTAAATAATACTTACACTATATGAATATATGTTCCTATATAAGAAAATAAAGGTGCGACAACGTTGCGATAACTTTTAATCGACAAAACATTGATTTTCGACAAAATGTTTTACGGTCACATTTTGAGGTTTTAGTTAAACTATTTATTTATGTAAACCGAATTTAAAAATAAATTTGTATAATGTTATTAAAAATATAAACACTTATAAATTAATTAAAATAATATATTTAATCATCAAAACTCACTTTTCTAAAATCAGCATTTTGTCACTTTTGTCGATATAAGCAAATGTTACTATTTTTGTGTATACATATCTTTCCAAATCCTATCTAATATTGTTTGAATCATATAACCATACCTATTTTATATTTAAAATCACTTTAAATAGTATATTTTAAAGTGGCTAAATTTTGAGTCGTTACATTCTCCCATACTTAAAAGAATTTCGACCTCGAAATTACGCAAAACAAAAGTTTATCCAAAACATTTATCTTTAAACTTAATTCCATATAATATACACAGACCACCCATATGAAATATCTTATTCGATCTCCTATTCGAATACACAACTTTACTTCCGAACTAGTATCGATTCCCCGATCCTCTGGTGCGTACTCTGATCAGGCTTCTAGATCAGAACTTTTGCTTTCCTTGCATAGTTCTCAACTATGATAGAAAACCAAAGTACCTAACCACAAACCCTCATCAATGTTTGTCGTCAAGAATCGAGTGATAAATCCTTTTTTGGACCAGTGTAAACACCTCAAAATTCCAAACTCGAATCTTAGATCAAAATTTGTGCGCTCAAATGATCCACATAAAATATACGTACTTATTAACTTTCAAAAACTTTTCATAAACTTTTATCCAAATTTAAACATTTTATAAAGGTGCGTCTTTATATAATCCCTTTAATTATTTGTTTCCAAATATTTTTATTAAAGGAAAATATTCTAAAGAAACCATTTTTCACTTAAAAGATAATTTATATTTATAAGAAATTTTTCGTACAATCTTTTAACTCACTGTATTTCCTTTAACACTAATATTATTTATGAATCATTTTGTAAAACTATTAGCTAAGTTTATTGCATCCTATAACTTTTGTAAATCAATCATATTTTAAAGACTTAAGTCCAAGTCCTTAATTAATGCTGGAATTCATTAATAAATCATTTTTCAGGTTATAATTACCTTTTTGAGGAGTCATTATTTTACTTAATAGTCCATGACTTAAATATATATATTTGTATGATATACCTTTACATCCTAAGAGTATGTACAAATCCCAAATTTCAAATTGGTTTTACTTAAATCTATCTATCTAGCGAATTCAAATTTTGTTGTAATTTACTATTATCTCAAATTAATAAGTTATAAAACTTATTTCTTATTTAATGCTATTATCAATTTTCTAGTTTTGAAAAAAACAAATTTTAAAACCACCCGTATTTAAATCCTCATACTCTCAACTCTTAATTCTCCTTTTCTTCTTCTTTATAAATCAGATTTATAAATTATCATTATCATACTTTCATTTACCCAAGTATTTCACAACCTTTTACCAAAAGTTTTTGTAAATTTCTTAGCTCTGAGTCAGGCATGATTCAAAAATTTTTGACTGTCCAAAATCGTCGGAAATTCCACTTTACTTCGGCAATTAGCGACCCCAATTTATCTTTAGTTTAAACACTTTTATAAAGATTACTAATAAATGATTCACATTTTTTCTTTAACTTAAGAAAATTATATAGATCGAGTAACTCCAAAACAATCCAAGGAACTGGGTACTACAAATAGTATCATATATCCTCTTAACAAGAAGAGTAATACTTAAGAGAAGTGCTTACCATCTGAACGAATCTCTTGCCCATTTTTAGTTTATTTTCAATCCAATCGAATTAGTTATCATAAAATATCTCTTTTATTTGAAATAATACCATTTTCAAAATCCTTTGGAGATTACTTTATAAAATCTGTTTTATAAATTCATTTTATAAATTTGTCTTATACTAATTAACTTCATTTGAATTACCACAGTTCTTTTACTCGAATTTAAATTATCATTCCTTTTTATAATTTTCTTTTTACACAATCATTTTTTATTACATTTTTACCTTATTTGGTCATTCCATAAACAAATCTCATTATCAAACACCTTATAGTCAAATCATGAAACTTAATTCACAAGATATTTGTACTTAAATTTTTTAATCAAACAATTGATTAATTTATGACAGTAACTTAACATGATGTGTTCTTAATTTGTTATTTTGGAATAAGTATTAAAGATCTTATGTAAAGTCCCCTTTTTTCGTACTCTTTGAATCGGCAATAAACCACACATGTCTAACTCAAATTCCACGAAAAGACGGATCTTTAAGGGTATAAAAGAAAAGTAGACAGAACAGAATCTCACTCGAATGGAGTAACATATAATATTGAACAAATATTTTTACAGCGGAAAACTTTTAAATACGTATATCAGAGTCTAACCTATATTTAGCTTGGACAGTAATAAACATCTGTCCTTACAATTGCTGACAAACATCAAACAAAATACACTAAGTACAATGGATAATAGAATATGTCCATACGTCGATGAATATCTCCAGCTCTCCTCTGGAAACTCCAACCGTCTTCGACTATCCTGAAACTACTCGGATATGACCCGAGTATTGAACCCGGATCAGGCTTGATAAATCAGCGTGAGAAAAAATCAATAATAGACGACAGTGTCATATATCAGCCTTTTTATAAATCCTTTGAAAATAAAGAGTATCTCATAAGACCACGCCCACACATAAACACAGACGGGTTTTTACCTTATGATAACTAAAACACTTTTATATCAAAACGTTTGATATTATTCTTAATGACATCTCTTTGAAAACATTTGCAAATAAACTTATTAATCTTATCCGAAATGGTTATCCATATAGCATTTCGAGGCTATTCATTACGCCAATACAAACAAAAATCGTAGGTTCTTATTGGAGAATGGATTTCCATACAAATGAGCAGGCGTAGGATCTACCTTCTGAAATGGGTACACCTCTAGATAGATGTCCCGAGGAACCATCACAAAGCTCCTCTACCAACACAAGACCGTCCTACCTCTGTAACTAGATAGTACCGAATATGCCATCCCTCGGCCGTTACCGACCTTTAACCGAGCGCTCGCTTTCCATACACCACATTAATATAAATCCCGAACGTCATAGAAGAAAGAAATATATCTAGAAGGGAATGATCATACCCTAATTGGAAATGACCCACTTAGCCTTGCTGCATCTAATTCTGTTTCAATCATTTTCGGTTTGATGAGGCTTGAGGCTACGATTACCTTTTCAAAAAGCACATATCACATCTTTGAATGCCACATTGCCATTTCCATTGACTACTAATTGCCTTCCACAAAAATACAACCCTTGAGCTCGTACGTCTCAAGGAGGGTGTTAAGCTAAGAGAAGTTGCCTTCTCCGCCACTACTGATGTACGTTTGTAAAAGCCAATGTACGTAATCTTTAGAAATGCAATGTCAGACAAACGTCCACACAAGTTGTCCAGGAACAGGACAAACCAAAGGCACTATCCTACTATCACTAGTAGCGAGTAGTCCTTGCAATCTGAAAAATCTCCACAACGAGGAGACCACTGCTACATATAACTCGGGAGCTACCCAGAGTAAGTCAACAAACAGTCCTCACGCTATAAAGATCCACGGTCTTCAATAATCATCATCTTCAACAAGTCTTTACGTTCGAACGTATAGATTGGTTGGAAGTGGTTTTCGAACGGGATTTACCCAAATCCGACCCCGGTTCCTTCGAAATCCAATATCGATAGAAAGTGAATATGAGTATACAGGATTTATTAAGTCTATTTTCAGTTTAATTCTTTTCGGAGGATTTCAAAATCTCTTTCTTTTGACTTAGGATAATTTCTAAGGAATTCATTCTTTTTCTTTGGAAAATATCTCAAATTTTCTTAATCAATTCTTGATCAAATTCTTTAATTTTTAGGCGGGTCAAAAACAATGTTATTTAAGACATCGTTTACGATAAGCCCTAAATCAATCTTAACAAACATTTTGAAGTAAATAGGATCACAGAAATCATTCATTTTTGGAGGTTGCTTAACTTTTGGATAATACAAATCCTCTTTTATTTTGGAAAACTTAACAGAATCTTTTTTATTTAAGAGCATCCGGGCGTTCCTTTCGATCTGTTCCACCCCTCGTCTAAGAAAAGAAAACATAGGCCAGTTAAGTTCAGGGCACCGGTTGCTCCATCCCTAACCTTAGTTAAACCTTTTGTTTTATCTTCCCAGATCTCACAGGCGGGATAAATGTACCAGTCGTTTCCGCATACTCAGATTTTCAACTTTATTTTGGAATTGCTTATAAATATTCCAAATTATTTTTTTAAACGCTTAATTATCCTTTTTAAAAAATTAATAATTTATACTGAAAATGTCGTTACATTTAAACTCATATTCCAAAAGTTATAGAATTCATAGCAGAAAATTGCTGCGGAAAGTGCTAAATAAGCTTATTTGAATTAAACAACTTTTAAACATTCGATAATTCATATTTTCCAATCCAAATCTCTTTTAAATCATTTAAATAGATTTATAAAATTTATTCCATATTTTTCCACAATTAAAAACATGCATTTAAGAAAAATTTCTATTACAGTCACTTAACTGCACTAGCACGATTTTTCTGGAAAATTGATTTGGACTTATTTCAAAATCTACTCAACAAAACTTTGATTTTCTTTCTTCGTTTAGAACATATGGATATAGTAGTCCGGAATTTTCTTATCTCGAAGAATTCCGAGCCATATTCCACTCTACACATTCATTTGAAATTTTCGATGCAAAATCGCGAACCACCGTTGCGCGACGCGTCTAGTTTTAACTTATTTTTCAATATTTGAAATAATCTATTCAAATTGGATTTCAACACTTATAAAATCGTTACAAATCATTTTAAATCAATATTTTCACTTTTTAAAGTATTTAATATATATTTTCATTATTACCATATTATAATATTATTATATTCCTATTGTTTTAATATTAAATTTTAAATTCCAAATTTAACTCAATTTCAATTCTGATTTCAAATTAAACTCATTTAAGACTTAGATTTCAAATCTTATTTCAATTTAAACTTCAATTTAATCTCAAAATAAATTTCACTTTTTCAAAATCGATTTCAATTTTAATTTCACTATTCATCTCAATTTCAATTTCCATTTAGCTATCCTTTTCAAATCCGTTTCACTTTAAATTTCAATTTCTCTTTCATTTTAACGTTAATTTCACTTCTAAATGAAAAGAGACTTATTTTTCCACAATATCTCATATTACTAAAATATGATCTTATTAAATAAAGGGATAACTTAACTAATAGAAATTTGATGTCCAAATTATCATCACAACCATACAACAATCATATAACATTAATATATTCAATACGGTAAATGTCATAACATTACTACGGATTACCCAACATATTCAAACAATCAATCAAACATCCATATCACTAAATAGTGATTATCTAACATAACAATTAAGCATGATAATCAATATAATTCAAAAAGCGATGAGAATTTCTCACCTTCATATTCACTCCGTCAAACTTTAGCATAAAAATTCTGTCTCTCGCTAACGTGCTATTTCCAACATCTCGCATTTTTGCCATTTCCTTTCCGAACGCTTTTGATTTCCTTTCCTTTTCTTTTCTCTTTATTTTTTTTGCTTTTCTTCTCTCTTTTTTTTATTTTTTTTATTTTGGCCGAAAGCTTTTGGAATGGGTAGGGGGTGTAGGAGCTTGGCCGTGGGTTTTAGGGTAAGGAGGAGGTGGGTAGGTGGTAGTTTGGCTTGGTTTGGGTGGTGTAAGGTGATGGTTTGGAGTATGGAGGTGGTAGCTTGAAGGTATAAGAGAAATGAAGTGGTGGGAAGTTATGAAAATGGAGGTGAAGAAGAAGGAGAAAGTAAAGAAGAAGGTAGTGAATGAAGTGTGAAAAATGAAAGGTATGGATGAATATTTATATTTGAGCTTTGGATGGCAAATGACTAAAATACCCTTCTCTACTTTTTAGACTTTTCATTTACTTTTTTTACCCTTGATTGGACCTTTGCTTAATGGAGAAGAAATGGCTTGATTTGAATTTGTACTTGTGAAATGATGTTTGCCTTATTTTCTTAAAATTTAAAAGAAGGCTTTTACTTGATTTAATTTGCATTAAATGGATTGTAAGTATGCATTAATGGTGAGTATATGTGTCATTAATTTCTTTAGTTACTTATCTTTTCACTTTTCATTTGCTTGAATTCTAGGTGTATAAGTTATATCATGTGTAAGAGAAAAGAAAGTTAAGTAATGATGTTGTTTTATTTGTTTACTTTTACACTCTTTTGTCAAATCATATATTAACATTATTTTTATCATTTATGTAAATATTTTCGAAAGTAAACTTCTTTTGTCTTTTAGTGCTAAATGTAAAGTATTTAAATCGTTGTAAACTTGTATTTATAAGTTAGAAAATGTATCAACTTGCAACAACTTGTCGACAACTTGTTTTGTTTAAAAACGGCGTTTTTGACGACAAATTTTACAGTCAAAATTTGACGTTTTTATTAAGCTATATATTGAAGTAAACCAAACTTTAAAATGAACTTTTTACCTTTTCAAATAAATTAAAACTAGTCTCTTTATATTTAAAAATCATATTTAAATAATATCAAAATCTCTATATTTATAGTGTATGTAAAACTGACAAAATGCGACAATTTTGGTTATTTTTGTAAAACGATTATTAACATACTTTTAAATCTTTTAACATACTTTTATTATCTTTATTAGATGTTTTAAATAAGATTTATCTTTTTAAATAAAAATTTAAATTCATTTTTTAAGCCTTTATTTATTATTAACAAAATTTAACTTTTGTCGATTTGTTCTAAAATCCAAATTTATACTTTTTAATTTATTATCTATAAGAATAAATAATTTCTTTATTATATATAACATTTTTATTTAAGATTTAAACTCCTTTTAAATTTAAAACGAACGAAATCTCTCATTACCGAAGTAGCGAAATTATGGGTCGTTAAATTCTCCCCTACTTAAAAGCATTTCGTCCTCGAAATGAAAGTTAGATAAAGGAATCTATCTCGTACTTATATCCTCAAATAATTTGACTTACTTCTATTGATGATAGAAAAAAAGAAGGTCGACATCATAACAACACTAAAAGCAAATGATGTCAAACATACATATGAAGATTCCCCACATTAACTTGAGTATCTATCACGTACTTACGGTTATATATACATACATCAACTTAAACTTCTATCCTACCCATCCTAGTGCATACTGTACACTTAAGATAATATATACAACAACCAAACAAGACAATGCATCCAAAACAACCACACTGATACCATATTAAGATAAACAAATACCACCACATAACTCATTATCTGACCTGAGCATGTACTTTACCTGACGTCTATTTATACATACCACAACATAAGTCCAACCACTATATCTTAGTGCCTACTATTTGAGATAACTATCCAACTACTAAGTAGACAGACCCAACTCATCATACTATATGTGATATTTGATTCAATCTATTATTCGAATCCACAACTTTTCTTTTGAACTAGTATCGATCCCTCGATTTTCTAGTGCGTACTTTGATCAGACTTCTTGACCACAAACCCTTTCTTTCCTTGAATTTCTCTCGACTATGATAGAAAACTCGTGTACGTAATCATAAACTCCCATCAATGCTCTCTGTCAAGAATCGAGTGGTAAATCCTTTTTCGGATTGGTGTAAACACCTCAAAGTTCTGTACTCAAATCTTAGATCAAAATTTCTATGCCAAAATGATATACGTTTAACTTATGTACTTATTCACATTCATCTTTACCTAATACATTTCTTCAATTTTTTTATTAATCCAAGTTTATTTCACAACCATTGATTTCTTCTAAATATATTATTACTTAAGCATACAAGTATGACTTAAACTTGTATAATATATCTTTAGTTCCTAAGAGTATATATACATATCCCCAAACTTTAAATTGTTATTATTTCAACTAAGGTGTTTAACTAATATGAAACTCTACTATTATCTCAAATTAATAAGTTATAAAACTCAACCTAAGTTTTCTTTACCTAAGGTCTTGATTTAGCAAACATTGTTTATCTAATCCATATACTAATAAGGCAACTTTACTAAGTGTACACCTTTTTCTCACCGACTCTATAATTAACTATTTAACTTATTTACCTATCCATTTTCTAAATCAAATTTCTTAATCTTCAATCCATCAAATACCTTATAGTCAAATTTGTGAAACTTAATTCTCATGGTATTTGTTAATAACCTTTTTCGTCCAACAATAATCTACTAACCATATTATTCAAAAATATCCACTTCTATTCTTACTTCATTTTGAATTACAAATGTTACCCTAAATGTATCACTAATTCAAATTTTTATATTAGGATGATATTTCTTATACCTCTTATTTCTAAATTTCACTTTGATTTTAACCTAGTCAAAGTGTCTAAATTTCAAATTAACTTAACTCCTTTATAAGTTATAGAACTTACCCTTTCATATTATATTTACCCAAAATTTCAATTTTGGCTTATCTTTTCCTATCTTATTGATAATAATTTTTTTCTATGTGTACATTTTCTCTTTACTTTCTCTAGTTACAACTTGTAGCTTCAATATTATCATCAAATATTTTACAGTCAAATTGTGAATTTTAATTCACAAGATATTTGTACTTAGCTTTTAAATCCATCCATTATGATAATCACTTAATCATTATTATTTCTTAATAACCAAAGGTCTAGGGGTATATGATCAAAATTCTAAATTCTGTCTTTCAATTAATTGATTCTATATGGAATATCTTATAGTCAAATTGTGCAATTCTAATCACAAGATATTCATATTTTAGCTAAGCTAAATTACAATCAATCCTTAATTTCTAACCCAAAAATAATAATATCCCCTTTAATATTTATAATATAAACCCAAGGTAAAATTATTTCATTTACCAATTTCTTTAAAACATAATTACTTTTATAAAATTAACAAATACGCTCTCATATATATAATACTCTCATAACTCATTCTAGGGTGTTAGTAACCCTATCTCTAATGAGTTACTCATTCTAGGATATTACTAATCCTATCTCTGATAAGACTTTACCCATAACAGAGCTAAGATTCTAGCTTAACCTTCAGCTCTGATACCAAATGTGAAGTCCCGTTTTCCCGCACTCTTTGAATCGACAATAAACCACACATGTCTAACTCAAATTGCACGAAAAGACGGATCTTTAAAGGTATAAAAGAAAAGTAGACAGAACAAAATCTCACTCGAATGGAATAACATATAATATTGAACAAATATTTTTACAGCGGAAAACTTTTAAATACATATATCAGAGTCTAACCTAGATTCAGCTTGGACAATTATAAACATCTGTCCTTACAATTGCTGACAAACATAAAAAAAAATACATTAAGTACAACGGATAATAGAATATGTTCATACGTCGATGAATATCTCCAGCTCTCCTCTGGAAACTCCAACCGTCTTCGACTATCCTGAAACTACTCTGATCTGACCCGAGTATTGGAAATACTCGCATCAGGCTTGATAAACCAGTGTGAGAAAAACTCAATAATAGATGACAATGTCATATATCAACCTTTTTATAAATCCTTTGAAAATAAAGAGTATCTCATAAGACCACGCCCACACATAAACATGGACGAGTTTTTACCTTATGATAACTAAAACACTTTTATATCAAAACGTTTGATATTATTCTTAATGACATCTATTTGAAAACATTTGCAAATAAACTTATTAATCTTATTCGAATATAGCATCTCGTGGCTATTCATTACGCCAATACAAACAAAAACCGTAGGTTCTTACTGGAGAATGGATTTCCATACAAATGAGCAGGCGTAGGATCTACCTTCCGAAATGGGTACACCTCTAGATAGATGTCCCGAGGAACCATCACAAAGCTCCTCTACCAACACAAGACCGGCCTACCTCTGTAACTAGATAGTATCGAATATGTCATCCCCCGGTCATTACCGACCTTTAACCGAGCGCTCGTTTTCCATACACCACATTAATATATATCCCAAACGTCATAGCGGGAAGAAATATATCTAGAAGGGAATGATCATACCCTAATTGGGAATGACCCACTTAGCCTTGCTGCATCTAATCCTATTTCGGTCATTTCCGGTTTGATGAGGCTTGAGGCTACGGTTACCTTTTCACAAAGCACATATCACATCTTTGAATGCCACATTGCCATTTCCGTTGACTACTAATTGTCTTCCATAAAAATACAACCCTTGAGCTCGTACGTCTCAAGGAGGGTGTTAAGCTAAGAGAAGTTTCCTTCTCCGCCATCACTGATGTACGTTTGTAAAAACCAATGTACGTAATGTTTAGAAATGCATTATCAGACAAACATCCATACAAGTTGTCCAAGAACAGGACAAACCGAAGGCACTCTCCTACTACCACTAATAGCGAGTAGTCCTTGCAATCCGAAAATCTCCACAACGAGGAGACCGCTGCTATATATAACTCGGGAGCTACCCAGTCAACAAGCAGTCCTCACGCTATAAAGATCCACGGTCTTCAATAATCATCATCTTCAACATGTCTTCACGTTCGAACGTATAGATTGGTTCAAAGTGGTTTTCGAATGGGATTTACTCAAATCCGACCCTGGTTCCTTCGAAATCCAATATCGATAGAAAGTGAATATGAGTATACAAGATTTATTAAGTCTCTTTTCACTATAATTCTTTTCGGATGATTTTGAAATCTCTTTCTTTCGACTTAGGATAATTTCTAAGAAATTCATTCTTTTTCTTTGGAAAATATCTCAAATTTCCTTACTCAATTCTTGATCAAATTCTTTAACTTTTAGGCGGGTCAAAAACAATGTTATTGAAGACATCGTTTACGATAAATCCTAAATCAATCTCAACAAACATTTTGAAGTAAATAGGATCATAGAAATCATTCATTTTTGAAGATTGCTTAACTTTTGGATACTACAAATCCTCTTTTATTTTGGAAAACTTAACAGAATCTTTTTTATTTAAGAGCATCCGGGCTTTCCTTTCGATCTGTTCCACCCCTCGCCTAAGAAAAGAAAACATAGGCCAGGTAAGTTCTGGGCACCGGTTGCTCCATCCCTAACCTTAGTTAACCACCTTGTTTTATCTTCCCAGATTTCAGAGGCGAGACAAATGTATTAGTCGTTTCCGCATACTCAGATTTTCAACTTTATTTTGGAATTGCTTATAAATATTCCAAATTATCTTTCAATATCCTTTTTAAAACATAAACAATTTATTCCAGAAAATGTCGTTACATTTAAACTCATATTCCAAAAGTTATATAATTTACAGCAGAAAACTGTTGCGGAAAGTGCTAAATAAGCTTATTTGAATTAAACAACTTTTAAACATTCGATAATTCATATTTTTCAATCCAAATCTCTTTTAAATCATTTAAATAGATTTATCAAATTTATTCCATATTTTTCCATAATTAAAAACATCCATTTAAACAAAATTTCTTTTACGGTCACTTAACTGCACTAGCGCGATTTTTCTGGAAAATTGATTTGGACTTATTTCAAAATCTACGCAACGAAACTTTGATTTTCTTTCTTCGTTTAGAAGATATGGATATAATAGTCTAGAATTTTCTTATCTCGAAGAATTCCGAGCCATAATTCACTTTACACATTCATTTGAACTTTTCGACGCGAAATCACGAACTGCTGTTGCGCGACGCTTCTAGTTTTAACTTATTTTTCAATATTTGAAATAATCTATTCAAATTGGATTTCAACACTTATAAAATCATTACAAATCATTTTAAATCAATATTTTCACTTTTTAATGTATTTAATACATATTTTCGCTATTACCATATTATAATATTATTATATTCCCATATTTTTAATATTAAATTTTAAATTCCAATTTTAACTCAATTTCAATTCTAATATCAAATTAAACTCATTTAAAACTTAGATTTTAAATCTTATTTCAATTTAAACTTCAATTTAATCACAAACTAAACTTCACTTTTTCAAAATCGATTTCAATTTTAATTTCACTATTCATCTCAATTTCAATTTCCATTTAGCTATCCTTTTCAAATCCGTTTCACTTCATATTTCAAATTCTCTTTCATTTTAACTTTAATTTCACTTTTAGATGAAAAGAGACTTATTTTTCCACAATATCTCATATTACTAAAATATGGTCTTATTAAACAAAGAGATTACTTAACCAATAGAAATTCGATGTCCAAATTATCATCACAACCATACAACAATCATATGACATTAACATATTCAATAAGGTAAATGTCATAATAATACTACGGATTATCCAACCTATTCAAACAATCAACGAAACATCTATATTACCAAATAGTGATTATCTAACATAACAATTAAGCATGATAATCAATATAATTCAAAAAGCGGTGAGAATTTCTCACCTTCATATCCACTCCGTCAAACTTTAACGTAAGATTTCCGTCTCTCGCTAACGTGCTATTTCCAACGTCTCGCCTTTTCCTTTCCGAACGCTTTTGATTTCCTTACCTTTTCTTTTCTCTTTCTTTTTTTCCTTTTCTTCTCTCTTTTTTTTTATTTTTTTTATTTTGGCCGAAAACTTTTGGAGGGGGTAGGTGGGCGTAGGAGCTTGGCCGTGGGTTTTAGGGTGAGGAGGAGGTGGGTAGGTGGTAGTTTGGCTTGGTTTTGGTGGTAAGGTGATGGTTTGGAGTATGAAGGTGGTAGCTTGAAGGTAGAAGAGAAATGAAGAGGTGGGAAGCCATGGAAATGGAGGTGAAGAAGAAGGAGAAAGTAAAGAAGAAGGTTGTGAATGAAGTGTGAAAAATGAAAGGTATGGATGCATATTTATATTTGAACTTTGGATGGCAAATGACTAAAATACCTTTCTCTACTTTTTTGACTTTTCATTTACTTTTTTGACTTTTCATTTACTTTTTTACCCTTGATTGGACCTTTACTTAATGGAGAAGAAATGACTTGATTTGAATTTGTACTTACGAAATGATGTTTGCCTTATTTTCTTAAAATTTAAAAAGAAGACTTTTGCTTGATTTGATTTGCATTAGATGGATTTGTAAGTATGCATTAATGGTGAGAATATGTGTTATTAATTCATTTAGTTACTTAACTTTTCACTTTCCATTTGCTTGAATTCTAGGTGTATAAGTTATATCATGTGTAAGAGAAAAGAAAGTTATGTAATGATGTTATTTTATTTGTTTAGTTTTACACTCTTTTGTCAAATCATGTACTAACATTAGTTTTATCATTTATGTAAATATTTTCAAAAGTAAACTCCTTTTGTCTTTTAGTGCTAAATGTAAAGTGTTTAAATAGTTTGTAAACTTGTATTTATAAGTTAGAAAATGTATCAAGTTGCAACAACTTGTCGACAACTTGTTTTGGTTAAAAACGGCGTTTTTGACGACAAATTTTACAGTCAAAATTTGGCAATTTTATTAAGTTATATATTGAAGTAAACCAAACTTTAAAATGAACTTTTTACTTATTTAAAAAAATTAAAATAAGTCTCTTTATATTTAAAAATCATATTTAAATAATATCAAAATCTCTATTTTTACAGTGTTTGTAAACCTGACAAAATACGACAAATTTTGGTTATTTTTGTAAAACGATTATTAACATACTTTTATTATCTTTATTAGATGTTTTAAATAAGATTTATCTTTTTAAATAAATATTTAAATTCATTTGTTTAAGCCTTTATTTATTATTAACAAAACTTAACTTTTGTCGATTTGTTCTAAAATCCAAATTTTTACTTTTTAATTTATTCTCTATAAGAATAAATAATTTCTTTATTATATATAACATTTTTATTTAAGATTTAAACTCCTTTTAAATTTAAAATGAACGAAATCTCTCATTTCCGAAGTAGCGAAATTACAGGTCGTTACATCTTAATTACCTTATCAGATTTCTTACTTATCGTTTATCTTTATGAAACATCTTATAGTCAAACTGTGAAATTCTAATCACAAGATGTTCATATTTAAATTTCACTAGTCCAGATTTTTAACTATACAACTTTTCAAAATATATACTTTATGTTCAAAATATAATCCTAGGTAAAATTATTTCATTTACCATTTTTTTTTAAAATCAGTGTGTTGGTTCACCTTGTTTAAATGTTTGGGAAACCCTCATCGATAACGGTGATCAGACGCGTCGATCAGAATCCATAAATCACTCGATAGATAAATCAACACAAAAGAATTTATTAGTTACTAACAAATACACAATTATATATAATACACTCACACTCATTCTAGGGTGTTTTAACCCTATCTCTAATGAGTCACTCATCCTAGGGTATTACTAACCCTACCTCTGATGAGTCATTACCCAGCCAAATCCAATGTTCACGCTTAACCTTCAGCTCTGATAATAAATATAATGGCCCGTTTTTCCGTATCCATTGAATCGACAATAAACCGCATATGTCAAACTCAAATTGCACGAAAAGATGCATCATTAAGGGTAGAAAGAAAATAAAGACAGAACAAAATCTCATGCAAATGGAATAACATATATTATTTCAATAATAACCTTTACAGTAGAAAATTTTAAAATACAATATCAGAGTCTAACATAGATTCAGCTTGGAAAGTTATATACTTCTGTCCTTACAAATGCTGAAAACAACAAAACAAATGCAATAGATATAGTGGATAATAGAATATGTCTATACGATGATGAAGATCTCCAGCTCTCCTTTGGAAACTCCAACCGTCTTCAACTCAATCTGAAACTACTCGGATCTGACCCGAGTATTAAAAATACCCGGATCGGGCTTGATAAACAGTGCGAGATACTCGAAATTTAAAATAACTATATTGTAAAAACTTTTGAAAAGAAGGGTATCTCATAAGATCACGCCGACACATAAATACTGACGGGTTTGTACCTTATGATAACCAAAACACTTTTTTACCAAAATATACTTGATATTATTTTTAACGACATTCCTTTGAAAACACTTTTCAAATAAACTTATTCAAATAAGGTATCAATACCTGGACTAAGTCTAAAGTAATATATCCAGAGTGGATCAACGGAATATACCGAACAAAATATATGATACCAAAAGGGGTAGATGTAATGTTTGCAAGTCATTACAGCTATTTTTGGACTACAATCAAAATCGTCAAACTCGTATTGGGGTTGGATTTCCAACATGATGGAAACTAGTGGCCTTTTCTTCGATCCACGCATAACAAACATAGTTCCCGCGGTGCCTTAATCGCCTTTCTCAAGCTAGTCACTTGGAACTGTACTTGCTATGCTGCCACTGATAACCGGTAGTTCTCTGCTTTTCTCAAGCTAACCATTTTATCAAAATAGGGCAATAAATGCCTTAAGGGATGTTCTCCCCAAAGGGCCCTACGTATTGGAAACCACCATACATACTTATTCCGAATTTATGTCTATCAGGCCATATAGTATCCCATATCATCTTTCGGGATATGCGGATAGTGAGGATACGCTCAATTTCTTCAAAACCACGCTTTTTATACAAAACCACGCTTTGATCATAACAGGTTCCACTTTGAATGCCACATTTCCATTCCATAATCACAGAACTGATTTTTACCAACGTATAACTTCTAAGCTCGTATGTCTCAGGAAAAGGTGTTGAGCTAAGAGAAGTTGCCTTCTCCACCACCAAGTAGATGATACATTGATAGAGATCAATTAATATGATCAGAAATGCAATGTTAAGTATTCTTCCATACAAGTTCCTTCTGGGACTAAACAAAACCGAAGGCACTCTCCTACTACCACTAGTAGCGAGCAGTCCATGCAATCCAAAAAATCTCCACAACTGAGAGACCACTGATATAAATAATTTTATAATGGGAGTGACCCAAAGCATATCAACAAGCAGTCCTCACGCTATGAAGATCCACGGTCTTCAATAATCATCATCTTCAACATGTCTTCACTTTCGAACGTATATATTGGTTTGAAGTGGTTTTCAGATAGGAATCACGTAAATCTGACCTCGGTTCTTTCGAAGCCAATTATCGATTTAAAAGATGTTAAGTTCATATGTGGATATCAATCATCAATCAATTACTTCATCTTTTGTTTAAATTAAATATGTTTCTTAGATATATTCTTTTAAATTTATTCCATTTTCTTTTCAAAGAGTTTATGGAATCATTAAGCCTCATTTATTAAATCATTTGATTTATTTAAACCTTTCTTAAATCGTGAAATAATAAGAAATCATTTTCTCTTTCACTTAGAAAAACCTTTCCAAATCATTCATTAAATATTAATCAAAGATTTCTTATATTCAAGGTATAACTTTTAACTTAGGGAAAATATTCCCAAATCATTTATTAAATCTTAATCTAAGATTTCTTGCTTAACTTCAAATCATATTCTTGGAAACCTAAGGTTTTCATAACAAAGTACCACTACCACCTTAGATATGGTAAATTTCACCTCCAAGGACTAGTGGAAAGTAATCCTACATTATGAAGATCTTTGTCTTCAATGATCTTTGTCTTCAATATGTTTTATTTCCTAAATTAGTTTAAAGTGCTTTTTAGATAGGAAACACCCAAATTCAATCTCGGTTTTTCGAATAGGAATCACCCAAATATGATCCTTGTTCCTTCGTATCAATCATCGAATAAAAGGTGTTAAGTTCATATGGAGTTTCAAAACTTAGTTTGAAGTGATTTTTGGATTGGAATCGCCCAAATCCGATCCCGGTTCCTTCGTACCAACATTCGAATAAAAAGTGTTAAGCGGTTAATTAACATTCTAAGAATTTATTTCTTTTATTTTGGAAAAACTTAAATATGATCTTGTAGAGCATCCGGGCTTTCCTTTCGATCTATTCTGCCCTTCGTCTAAAAAGAGAAAACATAGGCCATGTAAGTTTAGGGCACTGGTTGCTCCATCCCTAACCTTAGTTAAACACCTTATTTTATCTTTCAAGATCTTATAGGTGAGACAAATGTACTAGTCGTTTCTGCATACTCAGTTTTTAGCTTTATTTTGGAATTGATTATAAGATTCCAAATTATCTTTTAAACTCTTAATTTTCCTTTTTAAAAACATTCGTAATTGATTCTAGGAAAAATTGTTAAGTTTAAACATTCTTCTAAAAAGTCGTAGAAACGACAGCAGAAAAGTGCTGCGCAATTTTTTAATATTTGAAATTCAAATTTTCCATTCAAAATCTCTTTTAAACCATTTTAATAGATTTATCAAATTTATTTTATATTTTGAACCATTTAAAATTATCATTTATGAAGAAATCCCTTTTTGAATTCCGAACTGCAAAATAGCGATGTTTTTAGAAAATTGTTTTGGACATTTTTCAAAATCTACTTGATAAAATCATGATTTTCTTTCTTCATTAGAAAACTATTATTATTGTGGACCAAAGAATTTTTATTTCGAGAAAATCCGATTTATAAATCATTCTCTACATTAGTTTGAAGTTACGGGTCGAAATTTATGAACTGCCGCGACGAGCTTGAGTTTTGCCCAATTTTATGAATTGCTTCGGAACTTGTCCGAAACACTTCATATTTGTTTTAAACCATTTTAACTAATTTAAAATAATATTTTCATGATTTCAAATTCATTTTTCATTCCATTTTATATTATAATATTATAATATCATTTTCAGTTTTTTTATAGATATTTTGAAATCATTAAGAGACTATATAATCTCCATACACACATTTGTATGGATTTAGTTTCCATTGAATTAACTATACTTACTCATTTCTCTTATCATTTATCAAATCAATTTATCATCCATATCACAAACATATAATTAACCATAATATCAACCAAGTTATCCAACATTTAATCACCCAACATATACCAAACTTTTTATGCAATTAACTTGAAATATTTTTAGGAATTAGAAACTTAACATATTAGTACTCACCTTTAACCTCATTGTTCACTTCCTACCAACATTCATATCATCCAACACTTCACATTTTTCAACTTCAAACAACTTTGGAAAATTCAGCAGAGCTTCCGCAGTACTTCAAACTTTCTCTTACTTCCTTGGAATGAAACGGGCGACACTTCTTTCTCTTTTTCTTGCACCGGACCTTTTAACTTGCTCCTCCCTTCTTTATAGGTTCGGCCTCCTTCTGTTCCACCTCTTCCTCTATCATTTCTTCACTTCTTAGATGATAAACCATGTTTAATGATGATATAAGAACTTCGGTAAAGTTTGGAGTTGATTTGATATGATTTTAAGATAAGTTAGTAAGGAAAGAGAAAAGAAGAAGCCATTAAAACTCTAAGGAAAAAGAAGAAGAGAGCTTAGAAAATAAAGATGAAGAAAAGTGGAAAGTGTGAGAATGGAGAGGTATGGATGGCTATTTATAGAAAAAAATTTAGAATAACATATTATTATGTAAAATGACCAAAATACCTTTTACTTACTTTTTAAGCAACCTTATTTTTTTAACACTTAACATCATATTTCAAATCATTACTTTATGTCATTTTCACTTAAGAAGTAAGTAAGTAATATAATAATTACGTTTGGTTTGATTTGATGTTTACTTTTTTGCTTTGAAATGATATGTTTATCTTTTTGTGCTTACTTTTTCTTAATTATATTCTAGAACTTTATAAATATGTTTAGTAAAAGTTAACTTCATTAGTGAATTAATTAATACTTATAGTATTTGAATATATGTTCCTATATAAGAAAGTAAAGGTGCGACAACTTTTAATCGACAAAACGTTAATTTTCGAAAACATGTTTTACATACACATTTTGATGTTTTAGTTAAACTATTTATTTATGTAAACCAAATTTAAAAATAAATTTATATAATGTTATTTGAAAATATAAACACTTATAAATTAATTAAAATAATTTATTTAACCATCGAAACTTACTTTTCTAAAATCAACATTTTGTCACTTTTGTCAATCTAAGCAAATATTACTATTTTTGTGTATACTTCTCTTTCCAAATCCTATCTAATATTGTTTGAATCAAATATCCTTATCTATTTTATATTTAAAATCACTTTAAATAGTATATTTTAAAGTGGTCGAATTCTGGGTCGTTACAACTATGCATCTTACTATGTTTTCTATCATTTCTGATGGTGAAGTCACGTTCACATCTCAGCACATGAATCTTCATCACTCAAACAGATCTATAATGTCTCTATGGATTCCAGCATCTTGAGTAGATCTCAAATCTCTCCATGGATTTCTGCATATATTGTCCGGTGAAAACTGTATCCTTACTCTTAGAATTAACCTTAAGATAGATAGTTCCCTCGCTAGCATCGTTTGCAATGTCAACGTTGACCTCTCCTTTGGACTTAACCTTAGGACAGACAGTGCAACTCTATAATATTTCGCTTTACACTACTTACATAACAAAGAGCATGTATATTGATTTTGAAGTGCTTATGGTTTTAATTCATCTTATATAAGTATACTCCCTCGCTGATCGGATGCCTCAAATTCAATCAATAGATTTTCTGTTAACTTAACTTTGATTTTTACAGAAATAAATAGACAATGCATAAGGGTGGAGATCATCTCCTATCCGGATAGATTTTCTTATCTCTTATCTTAGAAGAGCATGACGAGTTTATACCTAGGGTATAACATCAACCAAGGATAATTGTATCGTATAACTCTCATGTTTTTTTAGATATTTTCTAAGTTAATTTTGGTCAAATTGAATAATAATGAGAACGGTTGCATATGGAAACCAAGTTTCTTAGACTTATCATGTTTCCGACCTTCTAAAATCTTGTTATCCCTCGATCAAGAACGAAACCGGTAGGTTAGAGCACTGTTTGCTTCTAAGCTCTACTCAAACATCATTCTTAACTCTCAGAAATAGAACAAATATACTTTATTGGCTTTTAGTTTTAAGTATACGACTAAATACTTTCTGTATATAAGTAAACACACAAAGCACGAATATGTCACATAAGCGAATTCTAATCCCTTTTTTATTTAATTAATTCTTTTATTAATTAAAACCTCTTTTGTCAAATAATTACTTCCATCAGAAGTAAGCGGACTATATATTGGAGTCCTTCTCGAGGGATCTCGAATACATACATTCCAGCAAGATACAATTCAGACGAATGAGTCCTCCCTAAGGGATCTCAAACCATATAAATACATGAAGCTTCTCTCAACTTCCTTTTTCTACTTGTGTATATATTTAAAATTCCTTTATAAAAGATATATACAAATATTATACTATTTCGCTATTCATTTGTGCTCTTTTCAATACTTCAAAATACATTCATATACTTGTCTTAAAGGTATAAGAATATTCATAAATCACTTAACAAGATTTTCCACTTTTAAAAGTATAAACAAAAGGGGTTAAAACAAAAGCTATAAAAACATTATTTACTGTAAACCCTAAAAGTTTATACTTTTCATTATCTTTAAAACATTCTTTTTAAAGATGTAATTACATTCATAAGTATATTCAAATGAGTTAAAAACAAATGTTACTTAAATGTTGTCACTACAAACCCAAAACCATTTATACTTGACCTTATCTTTAAAAACATTCCTTCTAAAGATCCACTTATATTCAAAATTATATTCAAATATGTTTAAAAAAATGTTACTAAAAAACATTGTTTACTATAAACCCAAAACTATTTTATACTTACCACTATCTTTAAAGCACTCTTTTTAAAGGCCTAAGTATAAATATTAACAAGATAATGTATTTTTAATTAACTTTTCAAAACCATTCATTATAACTAAGTACTATAACCAAAACTACTTACCCTTTTATGAAATACTTAATAAAATTTTCTAAACTTATATATACTGATACTTTAAAAATACTTACAAATAGGTTTTAATATATATATATATATATATATATATATGTATGTATGTATGTATGTATACACACACATATAATATTACTTAAAATAACAAATTTAGACCTTAACAAAAAAATAATAAAAAGCATGTTTTACATTTTAAAACTCTTTATTTTAAAATTTTATAAATAATTATTAAAAATATATTTTTAAATTTCAAACTACTTCTAAAATACTCTTATTAGTGTTAAAAACATCATTAAAAATATTGCGGAAAAATAGTTTATTTAGATATCAATTTTAAACCATTTAGAAACCAAATCTATATACAACAGCATTTATAGAATTGTTGTCAAAAGTTTAAAAACACCCATAAAGTGTTGCAGTTTTTTGTTCTTGCCGCAAAACCAGTGTTAACGGCCTAAATGTTTGGTCAGTTTTCAACAAGTAAACAATCGATTTGAAATCTAATTTTTTTTATAATATATACTTAACATAGAGTCCTTAAAAACCAAGCAAATAATTCCTAAGGATATCTCCTAGAATTATAAAAAAATTCTCGAAATCAAGATATTTTCAAAGTACTCATATAGTGACAATTTTCGCTCTAACTTTTGCAACTCCATTCAACTAGTTCTAAAATCATTTAAATCTTGATATTTTTATGATAATAATTACACATGTAGTGCTTATTTAAATAATAATGAAACCCCTAAGGATGTCCTTGAAAATCATATTAAAAAATGCGGAACACAAGGCAATTTCAAAGTGGCCATATAGCAACCATTTTCACCATAACATTTGCAACTTTGTTCTAAAATTTCTGTAACTTTTCAAAGCACTTCCTCACTATCCCATACACTATTACAACTGTGGAGCATAACAAAAATACATACATCATATTCACATAAAACCAACTTAAGGAGTTAAACACAAGGGATTTCGAAGTACAATAATAGCGAGTATTCTTGCTTCAAACACTTTCAAACACACTTCTATGTCATATATAATGTAACGATCCGACTTTTTACTGCTAAAGATGACACTTAATGCACCTATGGTATTCATGTGTCGATCATCTAAGAGTCCGAAAGACAAGTCATTGGGATAAAAAGAAAAGAAGAAGACAATAAGGAATAAAACATGAAATCTCACATCACAAGGCAATCACATATAATAGTCAACATAAGATAATACATTACATCATTTCCCAAAATGAATATTAGAGTTACATAAATATAAACTTCAGCCAGGGACATTTATAACTGCTTTGTCCCCACAATCCGGATATAAAATACGCACATACACAGCGGAAAATAAATAAGATAACTAGATATCGCTGAAGCCACATGCTCCATGTTCTTTCAAGATGCATCTGTAGAATGTAGACTAGTTGGTTACTCATACAAATTTGAGTACCCAAGAGTTTAGGGAAAGAAATAAAAAACTCTGGGTCAGACATTGGTCTGGTGTGAGTAAATTCCAAACAATTGAATTTTTAAACTGATAAAACTCTTTAAAATAATGGTATCTCATAAGACCACACTGCACATAAACACGAACAGGTTTTTGCCTTACGATAACAACATGTCCTAGGAGCCTTACTTCCAAATATCAAAAATGATACTTAGAAATTTTTGCCTTAACAACGTGTTTCCTTAACATTTCTAGCACCACTTCAAATAGTGTCCGTCCTCTTCCTCAGTCTTAGAGTAGATATGGGTATCGTCTATAAAGACCAACACGAACTTATTAAGAACATCCCTTAAAACTCATCAGGTCTATAAAATAAGTAGGTGCATTAGTAAGCCCAAAAGGCATAACCCACCACTCAAAGAAAAAGTCTGGCCCTCTGAATGCAATTAAGGGTATACTATCCTCTGCTACCATTAATTGGTGAAAAGGTCCATTTGGAAAAATACTCAAGCTCCGTGAAGTTGGTCAAAAGGATCATCTATACGGGGTAAAGAATACTTATTCCGAATAGTTTGTTTATTTAACTCCCTATAATCCACACAAAGTCTTAAAGAACCATCAGACTTTGCAACAAAAACTACAGCTTATCCCTAACTTAAACGACTTGGTCTTATTAGTCCCCTCCTCAACAGATCATCGGTTTGATTTATTAGCTCTTTCATCTTTCTCGGGGCCATTTTACGCATAGGTTGAATAATGAGTCCTGCATCGGGAATTAAGTCAGTATGAAACTCAATCTCCTGATGTGGTAAAAAAATGTTAACTTCTTCAAAGATGTCAGAAAAATTTCTAATAATTAACATAGACCCTAACTCTTTTCGGGAAGATTCTAAGGCATATAAGAAACTACTCATACGTTTGGTGGGAACCTCACATGGTACCTTAAAATTCTTCCCAATATGGACACTATAGATATTATTCTTCCAACAATGTATAAAACTGCACCATACTTTGATAGCCGATCCATACCGAGTATAACATCAATGTTAGTCCGTGAGATGATGGTTTTGATGACAACAAACTTAGAATAGATTATAAAATATAAATACTAACATTATAAGTTTAGATATATATGTATATGCAGGTTTTAACCATGCAAGTACCAAGAATAAAGACTGTACAGTACAGAGATTCAAGATATCAAGATTGAAGACTCATGAGTATCAAGAATACCAAGAGTTCAAGAATTAAAGTAATTTATTCTTTAATTAGAAATTTTGTTAAAACTCATAGAAAAGCACTGGCATCTTAGATTCTAATTTATTCGTGGAATGGAATCCACTTCGAGCCTGTTAAAGGGATGGAACCCTAAGTAGGATGGAACCTACGAAAAATCTAGTGGAACATTGTTTTGTATCCGCTAACTTTTTATTCAAAATGATTTTTCAAAATTATATCCTGTTTTCAAAATGTTTTCAAAACCTTCATTTTTAAAGCATCAAAAACCTCTATCCTGATTTTAAATAATTTTAGCCTCAAAATTATCTTTAATTTCAAAGTCAAAATTACTCCTGATTTTAAACTATCTTTTAAAATAATATATTTAACTTTTAATTATTTATACTTAAGATTTAAATATAAAATTATAGTTAAATTATATATATTATTCTCTATATTTACTTATGAATTTTAACTATAGTCAAGTATATTAGAAAAGTTTAAAATAGTTTTAATATAAGATAAAGGTTATTTTCAAAGAAAATCAAATCATCAAAAATTGCTTTGTGATGTCGACATGCCTATAGTGACCATGTCGACATGGTGTCAGTTGAGTTCAAAAGTTAAATTTCAAAAGAAGTGTCTATTCGCCATAACTCTTCATGAATGGACATGGCTGTTGTTCTTCTATAAATAGGTGTTAGTTTCAACGAATTTTAGATCAGATTTTCTGGTTTTTCACTCCTCTTCTTCTTCCACATTTCTTAATACATACTCTTACCATTACTCTGCCGAAATCAATATTGAATCATACTCGATTACTTCTAGTTTGATTCTCTATCACTATCTCAACAAGATTCTCAGTGCTATTCAGAGTTATAGACTTCTTTGTAATCTATTAAGCGAGAAAAGGTGTGATTGTAGCCTTGGTAAATCAATTGGGTAAACCTATGGTCCGGAAGTCAAGTATCTCTACCCAGAGGATTGAAATTCTGGAAGGTGTACCTCGTAGACTTGAAATCGAGAGTGTAATTGTACAATTGCTTTTGAAAGGAAATCTGTACTTGTGTTGCGGGACTGGATGTAGGGTAACTTCGAACCAGTATAAAATCCGGTGTGTTCTTTCCTTTACCGCTTTTATTTTATTTCTGCATCTGTGTTTGTTTCTGTGATTATCCCTGTATCTATAGATTGCGTACATCTGTGTATAAATTAACATAAACGCAAAAAGATTTAGTAATTCTTTATAAACACTATTCACCCCTCTCTAGTGTTAATCCTAGCCTTAAGATCCGTAATCCACATTTCTTTCAATCAAACCCTGAAAATTCAGGACAAATAGACTACAAGAAAAATGGTGGGTAAGGTAAGTTATTAGTGTGTCTTAACAAATCGTGCTTAGATTAATTTTACCACCTTTGGGGTTAGAGAACAGATAGGGTTTTCTACGAATTTAGGGGAAAGTTGCAATTTTTCTACCGATTCTATAGAAATAAATCTATGGGAAGCTTCGGTATCAAACAAAACTCAAACAAAAATTCCATCAACAATTAAAGTTCCTTCAAGAACTCGTTTCCTTTTCACATCTGCCGAGGTTGATGGTTCATCCTTGATGACATAAACTTTATCCTGCTATCCCTTCTTCATTAGCGGCAATCCTTCACCATATGCCCTCATTAGTGACAATAGAAGCTATGCATCCTCTGAACCATTTGGGAAATAAGTCCTTCCTGCTACTTTGAAACTTCATAATCTGGACCGAATCTTGCAATATGGCTCTTTTGTTTGCAAATAAAACAATCATCATCCTTAAACTTATTGCCCTATCTCCTCCCTACTTTCATTTCCACCGCTTCTTTCCTAAATGATTAAACTTTCTCTTATTCGGGTTGTTGCTATTGTTGGTGCTTGGGGCTGCTGTCAGCTTCTTCTTCTCAAGAATTTCATACCCTAAAGCTATATCTACTAAATCCATAAAAGATCCCGTCAGATGAGAAATCATCTTCTCCTAAAATTCTTCCCTCATCCCCATCACAAACATCTCATTTTTCTTTAGAGGTGTGTTAATCAACTCCAGACCAGAATGCGAGAGCTCGTTAAACTTGGTTTCATATTCAGCTATTGACAAATCTCCTTGCTTAAGATCTAAGAAACTCCAATACATACAGATCATTCCTGAAGCGGGAATGAACTGGTCTTCTAACAACTCTTTAAATCTAGCCCATGAAAAATCATCTTCCAACACATTAGCTGTAACAGATTCCCACTATGCTACCTCTCCATCTTGCAACTGCCAAGAACCCTTATGCTCATCCGAAATATCCAACACTTTGAAAATCTTTTCGTAAGAATGAAGCCACGCTTGAACTTCGATGATGGATTTTATGCCCTTAAACGGCTCCCCTCTTAGATTACTATAGTCTTCACACATAGTTGCAAAGTTCAGGTTCAGTTACATTGGTGCCGCCTCTTCAACTATTCCAACTCTTCTAACATTCGAAGCTCAACCATTAGTGGTCATGGTGCTACTAGCTTCTTTACCTCATCTTGTTCTATTTCTCATTTTTACTACCTAGATCTAATAAGATTGCTTTTTTGAATACTTAGAAGAGATAAACCTAAGGGAAATGATACTAAATCAAACATATCAAAGTTGATTGAAATTATTTGAATATATAAAAATTACAATTACACGCACTCATAGACAAAACTCATTCTAGGGTATTACTAACCCTATCTCTAATAAGTTGACCCTAACCAAAGCCTAGGTGTGTGCTCAACCTAAGCTTTGATAACAGTTATAATGATCCAACTTTCTTACTCCTAAAGACGACACTTAATACACGTATGGTATTCATGTGCCAATCGTCTAAGAGTCCAAAAAACAAGCCGTTGGGGTAAATAGAAAAGAAAATGACAAGAAGGAAGAAAACATAAAATCTCACATCGCAAGTAATAGCATATAACAGTCAACATAAGATAACACATTACATCATTTTCTAAAATGAATATTAGAGTTACATAAATAACAACTTCAGCCAGGGACAGTTATAACTACATGTCCCCACAATGCAGATACAAAATACAAACATTCACAATGAAAAATAAAGAAGATAACTAGATATCAATGAAGCCATCTGCTCCATGCTCCTCCTAAAATGCATCCGTAGAACCTCGGCTATTTGTCTACTCATACAAATTTGAGTACCCAAGAGTTTTACGGAAAAAACTAAGGGCCAGACATTGGTCTGGTGTAAGTAAACTCAATACAATTAATTTTTAAACTTATAAAAACCTTTAAAATTAAACGTATCTCGTATGACCACATCGCACATAAACAAGGACGAGATTTTGCCTTATGATAACAAACCCCTTTTATAAGAAACCCAGTGATATTATAACAATGTCTAAGGTTTGAAGTAAATATCGAATCATAGCTGAAATGATAACGTTAATTACATTCCAACATAATAGGTTTACAACTATGTCCATAAAGGCACTTATTGGAAAATGGATTCCATATAATGACAAGGCTACGGGGGTACCGCCTGCTATGGTATACCTCTAGAAAAATATACCGAGGACCTCGCCTAGACCTCCTGCTAACACACGGCCGACCTACCCCTTATTGGATAGTACCGAACATGATCATTTTTCGATTGCAATCAACAACCGAACCGGCCTTTGAAGCAGACATTCAAAGATGATAATATCGATCTAGATCGGGATGACCATACCCTAATGGGTGCAACCCACATAGTCCTACTGCATCTTCCATGCTTTAGTCATTCTTGGTTGTGAGGCTTGAGGCTACGCTTTAACTTTCCATATAGTAGTCCCACTTGAAATGCTAACACCGCCCTCCAGGCAATAAAGCAATGCTAGCATTCATTATACAAATTGTTTAGGATATGAACAAACTGAATGCACTAACTTTACTACATCCATTTTGGAGTCACCTTCAAGATAGTAGTAAGTAGCCCTTGCACTTCAAAAATCTTCATCTTTGAATCCATCAACTTTCAAATGTTTCCAATTCGAACACTTACATTGGTTCGAAGTGGCTTTTGGATAATTTGTGCTATCCGATCCCGGTTTCTTCGAACCAACATTCGATGATTTTAAAAGGCTCAAGTTATCGATAGTGGACAACTCCACTATCGGGGGTATGTATAGATTTGTAATGAAAAATAAGACATCCTATACTCATCCCCACTTTTTGATTTCAATTAGTACTATCCCTTGATTAACAATGAAGTCAAACAGTTAAAAAACTAACCTTGACTCGATGTATATTCTTACTTCTTGGGATAGAGACGAGTTTACATACTTTGAAATTTGGTGCTAAATATACAATGAAATAACTTCATTATACTTAATTTATTATGACCAACGAAATTAACTCCCTCTTATCTATCACGTTTTCGACATTTCGACTTCTCTATCGCTCGCTTAGAAAATGGAGGTTATTGATCTCACAGAAAGAGAAAAGGCTACTTATCAGCTTTTACTGCTAAATACAAGTTACTTTCAATAAAACATGTCAACGTTTTTAGTATAACTCATCATATTTGTTGGGCTACTTAATGGCACAAACAAAGAAATCCCTTGTATTTAAAATCCATTTTTTGTGAAAGAAATGGCTTTTAAACAACCGATCCTTGGAATAAAGTAATTAAAAACCTTTGTTTAATTAGTTAAGAAAAAGTTTAAACCTTTTATTAATAGTATTCAAATCTTAATTAAATCTTAACTTGATTAGTAATAATTAATCCTTACCATTTTAATAATTAATTAATAATTAAACCTTACTTAATTAGTAATTAATTTAAATAATCACACCTTTTACTTAATTAATAATTGATTAATAATTAACCTTTACTTAATAAATAACTTAAACCTTATTTAATTAATTATAATTAACCTTACTTAATTAGCAATTAAGTACCGATTATCTTTACTTAATTAACTAAATAATCATTAACTCATTGCTTAGCTAATTAGTTAAATGATAATTAAAACATTTTAATACTTCAAATATAGTTTTAGAACTCTTCAAAATTTATCTATGTAGAAACCTAATTTAGTTTACATAAAATATATCGTTTTACGAGCTCCATCAATAACGACTAGTTCCATATATCAAGTAGACCTTAAACCTTTAATATTTAAAATACTTTATAAACTTTATATAAAGGTTTGAAAACTAAAAAGTAAAGTTTTCAAAAGTTTTACAAAACATTTCTAGAAAATAATAAGTAAACAAGGTTTAAATCCAAGGGATCTCGATGTTACAACACAAATAAATTCAAGTACTAACTTTCCCTTTAGCATATAACATCCATATACAAACTCATACATTTATATAAATGCAATAAAATCCATTCACAAAGCAAAGATCATCACTTAACATTTCAACTTCACTTTCAAGTCTATAACAAAATATTACATATAAACTCATATATTATAAACACAACCAAACTTTACTTTCCATATGTGTTTGATTATGTTTATAATATATGTGTTACAATCAAACATTACTTTTCATATGAGTAAAGCTTACCTTAAGTTTTAATGAATAAAGCTCACCAAAAGTTTTAATGAGTAAAACTTAACGAAATCAAAATTAAAAATCACAACCACTTGCTCACAACCTTGGATCCTAGATTTTCCGTGTAAAATTTGGATTTTTAAAGACTAAAGAGGTCTAAATGGCTCGGCCAAGGATAGAGGGGGCTCGGCCTAGCTTGGAGGGAAGGTGTTTAGGCTTGTTTTGGAAGATGTATAAATGAAGAGAAAGGTTTTAAATAAGGTTTTTAAGGATTTAAATGAAAAAAAATAAGTTTTTTTGAAAAACTTTTATAACAATCCACGCTAGAACGGGCCTAAATTTCAACACGGGAAAGGCCCACCAAAATTAGATCTATTCTTAGGTAAGCTATTGGTAAAACTAAGAAATAACAATGTAGAACCATAACTAAAATTTTAGAACACACAGCGGATGGGATAGAATATAATAGCAAAGTGTTCCCATTTATTTTAAAACCATAAAATGTCATAATATAGAATCGCACCATAAATCTGTTACAACAATTGCCTAAATACATGGGTACATATAAAGTAAGTGACAACGATAAATACTGCCATAAGCCAAGCATCATTCGTCGTCATTACTC
The DNA here is from genome assembly GCA_030765085.1 of Allium cepa. Taxonomy (NCBI): domain Eukaryota; kingdom Viridiplantae; phylum Streptophyta; class Magnoliopsida; order Asparagales; family Amaryllidaceae; genus Allium; species Allium cepa. Next base: position 789,781,114 of record CM060945.1, on the reverse strand, counting down.
CGTCCTTAACAAGCGTTGTAATGAGAAGGGGGTCATAACAACAAGGGTCTGGTGAATAAAAATCTCGAGTCTTACATTTTCATTACTTAGACGGTATATTTCAAAATAAGAATATGTCTATGAATATAAAATCATTAAAACCATTTAATACTTCCTTAAGGAAAGGAAGCTGGTCCATCCACTTAATACCTTCCATTCTTGAAGCAGGTTTTTAGAATCCCATATCCCAATCATATGCCATAAACAGCTAATAATATGAGAGATGGTACCTAAGCCACTTAATATCTTTTGTTGGAAAATATCTGACTCTGGTCATTTGATATTTTAATTATGCAGTCCCTATCATTTAACACCTATTTCCAAGGCATGCTCCTCAATGGTATTATCTAGTTGACATCATATGGAATCTCTTAGGCCACTTAATACTTCCTTGTGAAAAATAGGCAGAGTCTGGTTATTTAGTACCTTAAATAAGGCAGACCTCATCATTTAATATCCATTTCCAAAAACGGACCCCCATTGAGATATCACCTAACATACTTTATCTGGAAAAAAAGTAGTGGGCCCTCAAACAACTACTTAATACCTCAATACCACGAAGCAGTCCCTCTGTCTTATGGTCCATACTCATAACGACATCTCACATTAGTCCAACTATTCGTAAGAACTAGTAGCCAGATTAGTTGGCAGAATTCTCTTACAGAATTCGAGACTAACCACACGTTATTACAAATATTTATCATAAGGATATCTCACATCAATCAAAGCGTACATAACTTCTGCGCGCCTCAAAGTGAAGGGCAGACTTCCATCATGAAACTTTGTTAACCACACATCCTTATGACTTAGCCATAAATCAAATACTCTCCATATATTTACACTCATCTCACTGTTTCATAAATAAGGCCTTATAAGGAACCTTCTTTATTATACCTTAAAATAGTAATTAGGCTATATAAGAGTTTCCTCTTATTTTCACCTAATAATCAATTACCTTCCAAATGGGGAAAATAAACGAAAATTATAATTACCTAATTAACTATGACATATACGCAATAATTATATGTTAATTATGCTAATAAAGATAAATAAATACTCGCACTTAATAAATTCTAAATACATGGATTTTACATCCTAAACTAGCATTAAATGTCAATTCTCTGACCAAGTACTATTACAAGTCCATTTTCTTCAAATTCTCGGTATTTCAACATACCAAAATAAAGGATTCTAGTACCCAAAACAGGGAATAAATATTCATAACCAAAAACTGTAATAACAAACTTGTAAATAAATTAGAAATTCAATTTGTTACACCAATTCAATGGAATATCCTAAACAATAGGAATTGCAATCTAAACTCCATATTCTATTCAACTTCTTTTTTCCAAAGAAATAGGTAAGAATAAGCGGTGTAAACTACGAATAGAATTCATGATCTAAACTTCTTATTTCATTAAAGAATCGCAATTTGAACCAAAGAAGAAGGAGGAGTGGAATAGACTATGAATTATCAAAAAATGCATAAACGAAATAAATTCCATCAAATTAATGTAAATAATTGAGAATCTCTATATAGAACATTTCAAAATAAAAAGGAATTTTGGAGGATTTTATATATCATATTTTTGGGATCGCAAAATCCCTTAGGCATATTCAAATCAAAAAAGAGATATACCAAACAATTACTAGAAAAGAAATACTAAGGTTTCCACTCATAGAATAGCTTTAGCTTCGTCTTCCTTAGATTTGCATGCCTCACAATCTTTTCTAGAATTTCTCTTATTTAATACACACACGCACACACAATAGGAAAGATATATATATATATATATATATATATATATATATATTACATTCAGAATAGTTGGAGGAGAATAGAATAAGAATATGTTGGAGGAAGAAGAGGAAATAAAAATGGATTGAATTCTTACCTAAATTTTCTATGGGTGTCTGAATCTAATTTGGAGAGATAATAATGGAGGATTTTCGTTGAATTCTCCAAAATAATATGAATAAGAAGCGGAGAGAATAGGGTTCTATTTATAGGGGTTAAAACGCACTAGAACTAGAACTAGAACTGTAGGATGAAAGTTTAAAACGGAGAAATCTAAAGCATATAAATAAATAGCATACCCTTTCAAATCCTAGCCGCCACTTTCAAAATTTGGCTTTGTCTAGTCGACCGCCCCTCTTCAATAGGTTGACCGCTATGGGTCGACCAGTCCCCATAAAAGGGTTGACCGGTACATTTGTTTTGGGAATGTTTTTATTTCCGTTGCTTTTTAATTAATTTTATACCCTAATTAACTTTAACTTAATTGTTGATTAAACGTTCACTTAACCCTCATGTAAAACTATAGTTAATTTTTGAAATTCAAACCCTAAATCTAATTACTCATATGGATTTGAATTCAAACTATATTAATTTAAATTTGAAAACTTCAAACACTCATAACTCCTTCGTTTGTGCTTCGTTTTTAGCATATTATATATGGAAACAGATCAGAATTTTTCCATGAATGCAATGGAATAACTTTCATGGTCAAATACAAACTTTTATAAAATTTCTATATTCAAACCTATCATATTTAATTCAATTCACTTTGTGGTTCATTTTACGGGGTGTTACATTCTCCCCCTTAAAAAGGATTTCATCTCAAATCTTTCAAGGGGCGAATAGCGTAACGCACAATAAAATCCATATTGTACAATCAATTTATCTACACAACCATCGACTCAACCAATAGTACAATGTGATTATGTACTACAGACGTACTAAAATGAGCTCAATCTTAGCGCGGATGTGTAATCGTATCATACTAGTGTGCATACAAATAACCTAAACATGCATAAAATTTCTACATAAGTGTAAAGTGATTGTGAAAATGTGTAGCAACCATCTCCTACCATCCAATTTAGCAACCATGATGCATCCAAAACTTAATTTTGGAGAGAAAATTTATCGGTGAAAAGCTCTAGTGAGCGATCTTCATCTTCTCCTCGGTTTCCCGAGTGCCTTCCGCTGGATTGTCTCTCCATTGCATTTGGACAAGTTTAATTATTCCTTTGTGGAGCTTTCGAGTTCTGTGCTTTACAATGCATGCAGTGACATGAGACTCTATCGGCTCCATCTTAAAATCTCCCAGTTGATTAGGCTCTACAACAATTGCTATGCTATGAAGATATTTCCTCAAATGCAAAAACGTCATGGACTCCAACCAACATAAAAGTTCTATTGTTTTTCTCCATATAGTGAAAAGGCCTAATAAATCTGGCGCCTACTTGCTAACTACCCAAATCGTACGACCTTCACATGCTGCCTGATCAATTTTGAATTTCCAAAGTCTCGCAATACAAATATGGTTTGAGTAGAATTTTTCCATGATTTCCCACCCATAATTTGGCAATTTGCATGCCCTCCCATAAAATGCTTCAAGGGTGCCATACCAATCGTCTATTGTTGACTACAATCCTGCATGAATTCTACTAAGGGTAAGTGCTACTCTTAAGGTCCTCCAAAGTCCAAGATGCAAGCTCTCAACAAATCCTCCAAGCTCCCATCCATTCCTTCAGTTTGTCTGTCGGTCTTCAGTTGGTAAGCGATGCTTCGATTCAAGGAAGTTCCTAAAGCTTTTAACAAACTCCTGCAAAATGTGCTGGTTAACTAAGGGTCCCTATCACCGATGATGCAAAACGCAACCCCATAAAGCTGTGTTAGAGTGCTACAGTTCCACTACTTCTAGCGGAAAATTTCTACCACCTTCTTCTTAATCCTTGATCAATAGGAAATTCCATTAATTCTCATTCCTATACATTTTCTCTTTTCCTTGCATGGTGGCATTTTGTAAGCTATATCCCTTATGTTTCCTAAAATATAAAGCTTTAGGATTGAAACATTTACTCACTTTAGGCTACTAATCAAATTTTCTCATTAACTTTTAGTTTTGCCTATGATCTATTGCTGTTAAGTGTTCCCATAAAAATTTCCTTATTTACTTTGCTTCCGAACATATATCAAGTGGCCTAAATCTCATTCATAAAGTCTACACAGGAATAAAACCGATATATATTTTATAACACATCATCCACTTTCCAATAACTAAGGAAGACAACGACCGACTATAATCGAAGAACTCCAAAAGAAAATTTTACTGGAAGTTGCCATTCATTATCAGTTAATATAAATGGTGTTAAGGTCCTAGCACTCTTTTTTAAATTAGGATGAGCTATTTTTAATATTTCATTCCATTGCTACCCATTTTCTTAATTTTCCTTTTTTGGTATATAATAAACGTTATCCATTTATTGCTTCAATTAATATCCATAACAGTTGATCATAACTTTCAAAATTGGACCATTTCTAATGAATCCATCTTTAATCTTTTTAACCCTCTTCAGGTTTCCAAAAACTATTCATTACTTAAATTTCTTTCTTCCACAAGTGCAATATCAAATTTCCTTAATCCGTCCCCGTTAGATTACTTTTTTTCTCATTAATTGCAGATTTATTGCCCGTTAAATTTGTATGTAATATCCATAAATCCTAATCCAGCAATTACTAAGTAATACACATATAGTCGTAATTTATGCTATCTACATTCTAGTCGTTTAGCGTAGCTGTACGATATTTATACCTAACTACTAATTGTAGAAATAGAATACTCATTTCCATATTTTAATTTATCGAAGCTATCCTTCCAAAAAGATTATTGTCATAAATTAACCACAATTGAAATTTTTTCTTTGTTTGAAATTACAAGAAATTATTTCTTTTCTGGTTATTGAAATAAACAGTGTAAACTATGGAAAAGAATATCCATCTCTTACACATCTCTTTCCTTATTAGTGTATTCCTTGTTACTTCGACCAACGTACTTTTATACAAACTTTTGAGAATTAGATAATTTATGGAAGTTACATGGAAATTTCTCCAAAATTAAAATATAGAAATTTATATCCTATGGGCAACCTAACTAACAACCTAATTAAAGATCTGGAATATTTTTATAGTTTACCAACTTCTTCAAATAGAGGTTGGGACTGATTTCAAATTTTTCGGATCAAGTTGTACATTTTATTTCTATTTTATTCATATCCTAAAAACCTTAGTCTATTCTATTTAGGTCATGATCCATATCTAATCATAAAACTTATAAATCATAAATTGCGCACACAAAATAAAATATCTTCATACAAATAAAGTTATCTAAAAATTAGCGTTTATTACTTCATTTCCTGCAACACTTAAAACTTGAAGTCGCAAATTCAATATCTGCATCTTTGGAAATGCAGACTTAAAAATATATTTATCAAAGATTCAAATTCTTTGTTCCCAAATAGAAACAAAATAATCTCCTTTTTAAAAAACCTTTCCTCATCAAAACTTTCTCTTAAAAGTTAAACATTCCAATTTATGGCATTCAAAATTTTCTTAGTTTTCCAAAAAGGAACTTATGAAAAACTTTCCATTTCAACAGCTTGCTGAAATAAGGATTTACTCCTTTTTGAAAATAGGATATTTAACATAAAAGATTCAAAAATTAATCATCTTTCCAAAATAATATGTTAGACCATTTTTGTTTTAAAGAGTTATCTTGCTACAAGAATTATCGTTTACAAAATAGTAAATTTTCCACAATTATTTCCTTCTAAAGCATATAATAATATTTATTACTTTATCACTCAAAATATACAATTATTTGATGAAATATATCCCGCAACTTTGATTAAAAACTCTTAAAATCTCCCGCAACACTTTTTTTATCAAATCCAATATTATTACTATTCAGATTAGCAAAAAATATAAAATTCTCATCTTTAAATAAATGCTTCTCCTTATACAAAAACATCTAACTTATTTATGATCATCATTTGAATCCAATCGATGGCCAAAGATATCTTTTATAACTTTATACGATAGAAAAATAGATGGAGAAGGTAAAAATAACTTCTAGCTTATTCTACCACTCCTTTCAATATCTAATCTATCAGAATCCATAATCCTATTATTACCTAAATTCCTGCCATTACTTTATATGAGAATGTCCCTCTTACTATCCTATCATACATTCCTTTTTTTCTATATTCGATTCCTCTATTCCAAAATAGGTCTTATTTATATTTGTAAACCCCTAAAAAGTGTTCTAAAGAAAGAACTTTTAGGTTTATTAAAAAGAAAAAATCGCATGAAAAAAATAGAAGAATCAAAGAACCAAATATTGAAATCTTTTTAATCAAATTAAAAAATTAACAAATGAAAAATTTTCAAGTCATTAATTTATAATTAAAACCATACACCGTTTTTTCATTAAAGAAATTCACCGCTTTTAAAAATTGCATTGCTTTTCCTATCTTTTCTATAACTAACGGTGGTATATTTTCAAAGTTGTCTAACACCATATTTATATTTTCAAAAAATTTCAAGTTATACAGCCTCTAAAAAGTTATAGAGGAAAGAAATTTCAAATTTGTTGCATAGAAAATATAACATAGAAAAATAGAAGAATGCAAAAACAAGGAATTTGAAAGCTTACCAGTTCAATAAAATTTTAAATTGGAAGTTAATAAATGGAAACCTATTTTTTCAAATTCTCAAGTCACTAAATTTGTAAATTAAAGTCACCTACGAAAATATTTCACTACCATTTTAAATTTACAACCTCTTTTTAAACTTTTTACAAAACATATGGTGGTATAATTTAAAAGTCATCCAAGATCAACATTTATCAAAAATTTCCGACTCATAACATTTTAATCTTTTGAAAGGCACTTTCAAAGTTTTCTAGGGGTTTTCAAAGAAACATTTTTATCAAATTATGTCCCAAGGGTAGGATTAAAATTTATTCTTTCTTTTAAAACTTTCTGCTCTATCTTTTAAAAAACTAATTTCCTCCTTGTGGTGATAAATGTGTTCCTTCTTACGAAAGTTTGCACCTTTCCTTACTTTTGTATTTTATTAATACTTAACACCTTCATTTGTTACTTCCATAAATATTAATTTGTCCTTACTAATTATCAACCTAATGGACGTTTCCTTAAGGTCGTTTATTCCTATCAACCTTTCCATCTACGATCCCTATCCATATACCTTAGTACTTATGGAGCCTGCAATGATAAGGAAGTCTAGGTCCTACAAAGAAGTACAAATTTAACTCTATTTATTTTCCAACTCATAGTAGCTTTGTCCACCCTTTTGGAATATGGTAGCGGCTGCTTCTATAGTTAGAAGTTATAGAGTTAAGCGTAAATTCAAAATAAGTATATATAGTACGAGTTTTAGAAAAATCTTTTGAAAAATCTTTTCAAAAATAACAAATACGCCACTCATATGTATAATATACTTTCCACGTTGATCATGTAACCTAGGCTTTGATACCAAATGCAACAAACCATCCCAAAACAGGCTTAAATTTCGACCCAGAAAAGGCCTGTCGACACTTAGATCCAGTCTAAGGTAAGCTATTGTTGGAACTAATAAAATAAAGTATAGAGCCATAAATCAATTTTCAAAACTCACAATGGAGTTAACAAAATATAATAGCAAAGTGTACCCATTTATTTTAAAACCATAAAATGTCATATTACAGAATCACATCATAAATCCATTTAACAATTGTCTATAAACACAGGCACACATAAAAGCATGTGACAATGACAAATATTGCCACAAGCCAAGCATGGTCGCCGCCATTACTCCATCCTTAACCTATGTTGTAATGAGGAGGGAGTCAGAACAACAAGTGTCTGGTGAACAAAAACCTCGAGTCCTACCTTTTCAGTATATGAGCAGTATATTTTAAAATAAGAATATGTCTACGAACATAAAACCGTTAAACCATTTAATACTTCTTTATAAAGAAAGGAGGTAGGTCCAACCACTTAATACCTTCCATTTCAAAACAGGTTTTTAGAATCCCATATCACAATCATACGTCATAAATTACTAATAGTGTGAGAGATGACACCCACGCCACTTAATACCTTTTATTGGGAAATAGGTAGACTCTAGTCACTTAATACCTTAATTAAGACAGACCTCATCATTTAACACCCATTTCCAAGGCATGCTCCACAATGATACTATCTGGCTGACCTCATATGGAATCTCTTAGGCCACTTATTACTTCCTTGTAGAAAATAGACAGACTCTGGTCATTAAATACCTTAATTAAGGCAGATCCCATCATTTGATACCTACTTCCAAAAGCAGACCCCCATCGAGATACCACCAAACGTAATCCTTTAACCATTTAATTCTTTGTTCGAGGAAAAGAGGTAGGCCCTCAAACAACCACTTAATATCCAAGACCCCAAAGCAGGCCCTTCGTCTTATAGCCCATACTCATAACGATGCCTCACATTAGTCCTACTATTCGTATGAACTAGTAGCCGGAATAGCTGGGTAGAATTCCCCTACAGAATTCAGGACTAATCTCGCGTCATTACAAATATTTATCATAAGGATATCTCACATCAATTAAAGCGTACACAGCTGTTGGTAACCTCAAAGTGAAGGGGAGATTTCTGTTATGTGACTCTATTAACCTCACATCCTTATGACTTAGCCATAAATTAAATACTATCCATATATATATATGTACATATATGTATATATATACACTCATCTCACCGTTTCATAAATAAGGCCTTATAAGGAACATTCCTTATTATGCTTATGATAATAATTAGGCCATATAAGAGTTTTCTCTTATTTTTTCCTAACAATAAATTACCTTTCTAATGAGGGAAATAAATAAAAGCAATGATTACCTAATTAACTACGCCATATATACAACGATTATACGTTAGCTACGCTAATAGAGGTAAATAAATATTCATGCTTAATAAATTCTAAATGCATGGATTTTACTCCCCAAACTTGCGTTAAATGTCAATTCCCTAACCAAATACTGTTGCAAGTCCTATTTCTTCAAATTCCCAAGATTTCAACAATAAGAATTGCAATCTAAACTCTATACTCTATTCAACTCCTCTTTTACAAAGAAATATGTACGAAAAAGTGGTATAAACTACGAATAGAATTCGTAATCTAAACCCTTTATTTCATTAAAGAATCACAATTTGAACCAAAGAAGAGGGAGAAATGGAATAGACTATGAAATCATCAACAATTGCTTAAAAGAAACAAATTCCATCAAATTATGTAAATAACTAAGCATCTCAACATAGAATTGACATTTTAAAATAAAAAGGAATTTTGGAGGATTTTAACAATCATAATTTCCCAAAATCCCTTAGGTATATTCAAATCCAAAAGGAGATATACTAAATAATTAACAAAAAGAAATACTAAGGTTTTCACACACAGAATAGCTTTTGCTTCGTGTTCCTTGGATTCGCATGCCTCACACTCTCTTCCAGAATTTCTCCCTTTTGATATATATACACAATAAGATATATATATATATATATATATATATATATATATATTAGAGTAAGAATAGGTAGAGGATAATAGAATAAGAATAGGTTGGAAGAAGAAGAAATAAAAATGGATTGAATTCTTATCTAAATTTTCTACGGAGTTTCTGAATATAATTTGGAGAGATAACAGTGACATACTTTCATTGAATTCCCCAAAGTTATATGAATAAAAAGTAGAGAGGATAGGGTTCTATTTATAGGGGCTGAAAACGCATCAGAACCATATGATGAAAATAGTTTAAAATGGAGAAATCTGGAGTGTACAAATAAATAACACACCCCTTCAAACCTTGCCGCCACTGCCAAAATTTGGCTTTGACTAGTCGACCACTAAGGGTCGACCAGTCCCAATAAATGGGTCGACCTGTACATTTGTTTTGGGAATGTTTTTATTTCCATTGCTTTTTAATTAATTTTATACCCTAATTAACTTTAACGTTAATTATTGATTAAAATTTTACTTAACCCTCAAGTAAACCTACAATGGATTTTTGAAATCAAACCCTAAATTGAAATAATCATATTAATTTGAATTCAAACCAAATTAATTTAAATCTAAAAACTTCAAACGCTCATAACTTCTTTGATTGAGCTCCGTTTTCAACATATTGTATATAAAAACATATCAGAATTTTGCCACGAACGCAAAGGAATAACTTTTGTGGTCAAATTATAATTTACAAATTTCCATATTCAATCCTGTCCCATTTAATTTAATTTACTTCATTTATTTATGGTTCATTTTACATGGTGTTACAACGTTTGACCATTAAAATGAAGAGTGGAGCTTTGGAAAGAGGAAATTCAAGTTTGAAATGAAGAAATAAAAGTAAAATGAAAATTAGATAAAAGGAAATAGCTTTTGTATAAAATAAAGTAAGGAAATTACCCTTTTACCCTTAGGTCACTTACCCTCCACATACTTTGTGACACATCATCACCACCTCCCTCCTTCCTAACTTGTTGCTCACGCAAGGCATCAAACCCCTTTTTTCCATCATTTTTTCACTCCTTAGTACTATAATGTGTTATATAATGTGATATTACCTTTTCACTTCTTTTCTCCTTTATTTTTTTTCAAAATGCGAACTTAAAAAGAATAGTCAAACTACCTTTTCACTCAAGTAAATAAAATTTTACTTATTTTATTACCATTTCATATGTTATATACATAAATGTGTGTTTATCTATTCTAGAGTTTACAACGTTTCCAACAACGATGAAAAGTCGAAAATCCAAAAACCTATTTTCAGTCACATTTTCGATTTTTCTTTGAACTAATAATTTTTGTAAAAACATTTTGGAAAAAATTTCATCGTCGCTGGTTATTATTTAAAAGAGGTTTATTTGAGTTATAAAATCCATAAATTAATTGTTTACAAATATATTAAATGTTCATAATTAAAGTGATTAACTTTCGGGTCGTTGCACAAACCAAACCAAACATGTAAACATAAAGTCGAGGTCACGTTTTATGTTTTAGAGGGTAATAGAAATGAAAATACTGTATATAAAGTCATTACTTTCTTTCCAAACAATGGGTCCAAAAGTAATAACTTGCATTATTCTTCACTTTAACATTACATTCAAGCACATAACATACACACACAATATGTATCATTCAATGGTGAGTTAAGTCACTTCAAACCAAGCTAAACAAAAAAAAACCATTAAAATCATAGGAACACTACCTACCATCACAAAACATCCAAAAGATCCAACCTTTGCTTCCATTTTGCACAAGGATAACTCCATTCACCCTTATTGCTCATGGCTCATATTTATCATGGGCGTTGCGCTCCTTTTCTTCAGGCTTCATGCTGCCATTCCATGTTATTATGATGTGTTAGGCCTATATCAGTTTGAATAAGTTTGGTGTTGACTTGTTTTGGTTAAAGATTGATTAGTGAAGATAGCAATAAACTAAAGCTAAGTTGTTTCTACCTTTTAAAATTAGAAAATGTGTAATGTTACACATGAAAGGCCTTATGTAAAAGTCACCAAGAGGTAGCCATTCACCTCTTACCCTCCATGGAAGGTCACCATGCATGCTCCCTTCCATGTGCCTTACTTTCCACCTCAAACATTTAAGGAAATATCTTCTACTATTTACCAAAATATTTTCTCCTTAGCCTACTTGCTAAATTTTTTATTATTCACATTTGGTTAGCCATAAACACTAAAATATTTTTAGTTGCGAATAAATTACACATTAATGTATTAGACAACCCAAAATGTTTTAAAAAATTATCAAGAAAAATGTCGTTTATCGATCAAATGATTTTCGATCACATTATCGATATTTCTTCGAACTTATTATTTTTGTTAACATTTTTCAAAAACAAGTTTACCATCATTAGCTATTAACTAATAGGGGGTTAAAAAGGTTAAACATCCTATTTAATCATATTAAATACAAGATTTAAATATTTAAATAATTCAAATTTAAATATTAAGTGTTCGAAATTATTGATTGTTACATTCTTTCCCACTTAAAACATTTCACCCTCAAAATTCCAACACGACCACAATTAAAAGAAATAAGCACATATCAATATTTAACTATATTCAAAATCACTAGCCAAGAAAGCTCGTGGTTTGCTCAAGTTCAAAAACTCTCTCTCATCGCACCAGAACGATAAATAATCTACTAAGCATACATTGCGCTCAACAACCTCAGGTTATTACTTAGCCGATTGTTCATGCAACCCTAAACAAATCAAAGAGTCATTCCTTGAACCCTCTATAAGCCAAAAAAATATAGTATGTATGTATGTGTGTGTGTGTATCTAAGCCTATAAGATGCACATGGATTATCCATACACAATATCAAATCAGATCACTTGCTCGATCACATAAATTTCACTTTCAACCTAGTTAAGATCACTTACCTCTCTATTGAAAACTCCAACCAGTTTCCTTGATTAGAAATCTCTGCTCCTCTTATATAGCCATATACTTGATATAGTTAGGTGCATATCCAAGGGTAATTTTGTAATGTGCTACATATATCTTTCTCGATAACCAATCTTGTTCAAAATAAAAGGTGCTTTTTCCTATTATATACTTGATATAATGTGTTATATTAATTAATTAATCAAATTAAAAGAATGTTAATAAAAAAATCCATAATTGTATGTTTTGTGGTAGTAGTTACAAAGTGTGGCAATCGTGAGTAGTTTGTCACAATGAAATAAATATACCATTTTAAATATTCCTAGTCAAGATGCACTAAGACTAGATATTAATACATCCTTTAAGACTAAAGTACGTAATGCTCTCCAAATGTTGGGCAGCGTATTACTCATTGTAACGACCCGCCATTTTGTACCATTCAAATAGACAATAATCCACAAATGTCAGACTTGAATGATGCGAAATAACAGATTGTAAATAAATTTGGAGCAAATGAAATCAACTACACAGAATCACAGACACAGAACAATCAGAATAACTCGTAGCGGAATATAAAAATAACATAGTAGTTCATGAATCTACTATAATAGAGTCTCAAAACAAATACATAATATCAGTCTGAAAACAACATATAGAAATCCCCAATACATAGAAGTTCACTAATACATGAGATAAACTAGAACAGCTAAAACAATATTAGATATAAATGTAGATAGGCAGAAACTCCAGCAAAGACCGGCTCCAGAAAGAGAATCCAAAGCTGTAAATACTCAGGCTGACCCGAGCGTAAAGCAGAACACAAAACACTCGAGTAAGGTTAATATATACTTATATAATGTAAACCAACTCAAGTGAACTGTAATAAGGTACAAGTAACTTAAAGGATGTCTGGGACCGCCCATCCTCTAAGGATCCGTTAAACTATTTACTATGTCGTAATATTGCGCTATTATAATAATGTCTACAGTAAAATAAACATACTTTTAAATAACGTTCCGGGCTACCCATATCACCCTTCACACATAATAGTCCCAGTAGTCCATCTAATATCACGATATCTCCGGATCGAGAGACTATCAGAGGATACCACACGGGTTATAGGAGAAAAACAAACTCGTAGTAAAGGCTCGGTATGGTAGGTGACACGGCACACAAGGCAATGCCAGGGTAGATATACCAATTACGCACACGGGCTGGTGGTAATGCAGCAGCCACATAGGCCTACCTCGGAACACACTCTTATATCAAAATCGGAGGATGGCCATCTAATCAATCACAAGTAAGAGCATAGTATCGAAGGAATGTGTCCGATCAGAGGAGCTACCCCTTTTGGCCCGAGATCTTTCCTGTTTTAGCCACCTTATGCCAACTCACGGGAGTCGGGTCCACGTAATATACCTCAAGAACGTCGCCACTATCCTACTTCATTCTGGAAACTCCTCCGCGTATACAGTTGTTAAAGCGGTTTTCGGTATCGACAGAGAGTATGTCCATATCCGATCCCGGTCTCTCTAACAACCAATCGTTATTATAACCCGTAGTCATAATTTAAAAAGTCATAGTTTATACTTCAAAATAAAGTATCATTTCAAATTCAAATCTTTATCAAAATAAAGATCTAATCATTTCCAAACCATTTCAATATATCAAAATATCATATCTTTCAAAATTCATTTCAAATCATTATTTGAATTCAAATCCAAATACACACATTTAAATATCCTTTTTAATTCAAAAATATCATTCATTTATTATCTTTTTTAATTCAAGGATATCATTCATTTATTATCATTTCAAATCACCTTTTTAATAGTTTATATTTAAATCAAAACAATTCATTTAAACCATTTAAAAGTGAAGTCATTATATTTAAAATCAAATATTCAGTTCCCAAAATTTAGACAAATTCTGAGTTCATTTATTAAATCAAAACCTCAAACACTCTTTTCAGCCTAACGCAACACTTATCAAGTGCTACCGTGGCCCTTTATTTAGCTTCAGATTTTAATTATCTTTCTGCTATCGTAGCACTTACCAAGTGCTGTAATACCACTTAGTTATAATTTATACTTAGTTCATTTGTATCAACCACAACACTTACAAAACGCTATAATATCATTTACGTTAGAAATAATAACATTTCAAAAATACTATAATTACATTTCCAATATTCAATATAATTTCACAAATAATTTTCTTTATCATTTTAAACTTATAAAATCATATAATTTCATTTTTAAAACAATCATTTAAATATCCTTATATTAATGATTTTATAAGGTTAAATTTCCATTCAAAAATCAATATTTAATAATAATTCACATATTAAATTCACACATTAAATTTCAATTCTTTATAATTAAATTTCAACTCAACCTTTAAGTTTACGTGTTTAAATATAACTCATTTTCATTTATTTACTTAACTTAAAATTTCCCTTTTAAACAAAATTCACAAATTTCCAATTTAAGTTACAATTCAAAAATTCAACTCAATATTCATTTATTTAACATTTCAAAGATCATTAGTATATTATAAAAAAATCATTTTAAATTCATTTTAATTCAAAATATCATAAATTTATCATATTTCCATATTTACTTTAAATTCCATTTATCACCAAATTATAAATTCCAAAATAACTTACATTTCAAATTTTCTAACTTTTAACCTTAATTTATTTCACTTAAATTTTTTTAGAAAATCAATAATACTCTACAAAAATCATTTTTAATTAAGTTTTAAATCAAAATATTATAATATTTACATTTCAAACATATTTCAAAAATTTTAGAAAAATATATTTTAACCATGGGTTTGTATAAAATTTTCTAGCCTAAGTAAAGTGATACGGGTAATATAACATTTCAATCCATAATTTACAAAGAAAATCCGAGATTTATCATTTCAAACCCGCAGTCCTAAGTAAATGAAAATAATTAAAAATCACTCAGGCCTATCATTTCAGCCCATAACGATTTTCCCCTATTCTAAAGTCCATTCGGGTATGTATCATTTCAACCCATAGTGATTCTAATCTAAAGGGAACTTGCTGTGTGATAAACTGATATAAATAACAGAACAACATAATATAACAGTAACAGATGATATAACAGGTGTTTAAGAATGGGTGAACATCATATGATCATAACATAGCAGATATAATATGGTGATGCATTTGACAGATTCAAAGGTGATCGATTTACTAGTTATATAAGTATAAAACTGTCTGGTGAGGATAACTCACTTGTATAAGCTGAAGACAATAATCAAATGTGCAAACTGAGATCTTCAAAAGCACGAAAGCACGACAATGATTCGATTGAGGGAGAGACAAAGCTAATTTCCTTGGAACACATTCAAGCAAAACAATATACAACATAAATATTCACTTAACGAAATTAAATATCATAGAAATATATGCACGACAAGTCACAAATCTCCTTACACTTGCTTTCAACTACCTATGCTTCAGCTATAGGTCAGAAACACATGGCTAAGGAGTGGGTTTGGATCTAGTTTTGGGTTGAACAGGTCGACCTAGCATGGATGGTGATGGAGTAAAAGTAGTGATGCATGAAACTACACAAGCTAGAAGGCAATACAACCATGATTCAATGTACCATTGGCTCGACCAAAGCAAGACCATGTAAGTGTACGTGTAGTACTAAGGATCGTGTAATATAATATATAAATGCGAAAAATGATAATAGCAGTAAAATAAGAATTAAAGTAAGCACGCCAGGAATTTTTATACTGGTTCGAACTTCCCGTTCTACGTCCAGTCCCAGAATATCCTCTGGATTTAGACTAAACCCCTTACTTAACCCAGAGGAATAGGTATACCACACCTGAGCAGCCGAACAGGAATTTTTCCGCCTCAACCGCCGAAGAGGTCTTCAACTTAATACAAATAATTTGTTAACGAATGTGTTCTGAATAACACGGATTGTCTTTTAATAGTACAATTTTCCTATAATCAAATCCTCAAGAATATGTAGTGCGTGTGAAGATTTAGAAGGAGGATAATATCGTAGAATCGAAGTATATAAATTAATTCAGAGATTCTAGCGATATTGAATGAGAATGAATGCTTTTATTGTAGAAATAAATAGAGAATAGATTTCAGAATTATAAACATGAATTGGTAATTGTAGGAATGAATTAAACATGTTTATATAGTTGTAAAATAGTTACAATCTTTCGTGAAGAGTTTCAATCAAAGGTTGTGACCATATCTCTTGGATTGAAGGTGATTCCTCTTCACGAATGATCGCAATTCTTCATAAAAATAGCCGTTATTTCCAGGTCGGTTGACTGAAAATTCTGGCCGGTCAGCTGAGTTTAAAATCGTGCAGAAAACAGAGCATATCTGTGCACTAACAACAGGTTCGGTGAGCCGAAAATTCTGGCCGGTTGACCGACCTGATGTTATATGCATAGATCATATTTTTTTAAGTATAAAACAATATACAACTTTTTGTATGTTTGTGTGACTACTTGAGAAATGATTTTAACAATATTCTAAGACTCAATATAATAAAATATTAATACTAATCTCTGGATTGTAGTCTTGTCTCCTTTGTAGTGCACAATATACTTTTATTCTCTTTTTGTCGCCTTTGTATAGTATTCTCTTTGTAGTTCGTCTCATGATCTCTGAAGATTATGTCATGAATCAAAACCTATGAATCAACATTCTCCCCCTTTTTGATTGATGACAATACTTATGTGACGAAGTAGTATATATTGTAATTCTCCCCCTGAATATATGGCGACTTTTCTGCAAAAACTTGTTAGCTTTTATATATTTCTCCCCTTTTGTCATCGATTAAAAGGAATACTTAAGATGCATAAAATGTAAAAAAATACGAAATCATGTATCAAATTTAGGAACATACATCGCCTTTACCGAAAATATATCCTTTAGAGTTATCTCCAAAAGTGACTGATCCTCCATTTGAGTAGAAAATATTTGACAACATTTCTTTGTTTCCAGTCATATGTTTTGAGCAAGCGCTATCTAAAATCCATTTTCCTCTCCTTTTATGTGGTACCTGCAATTTTTTTTAAAAAGTTGGTACCCGTTTCTTTTTAGGGTCCTAAGAGTTAGATCTTAGGAAGCCAAACCCATACGGGTTCAGAATTCTCTTTATAGACATAGTTTTTGTTATTATGAACAGTTTCCATGAACATTTTGATATGTTTATTTCTTATTAAAACATTATTTGATTTTGGAATCCATATCTTAATTGTTTTAGTGTTTGAACAAACAATTTTCTTAATATCCTTTTTAATATTATTATTAATCCTACTTTTAACAAAATTATTTTGTTTCTTAAATCCTAGTCCAGAATTATTGTTAGTGGATTGAGAATTTTATAGTATTTTAAAAAGATTCTCTCTTCCTTTATTGAAATTGGAGACATTTTTAGAGATGTCATCAAATTTTAATTTTAGACTAGATTTTTCTAAATCTAAATCTTTAATTTTAGAATTTAAACTATTATTTTCAAAAAATAAAACATCGTTTTTATTTTTCTGAATTTCTAGTTCTTCGGATATTGAATAAATTTGAGAAGATAAGTTAGAATTTGATTGTTGAGAAATTTCAAGTTCTTCTTCTAATATTTTCTTCACATCTTTCAGCATATCTACTTCTAAGACCGTCCTATTTAATTTTCTTTGTAAATCTTTATTTTTCTTTTTAAGTTGCTTTGCTAAGTTTTCTAATTCAGAATTGATTTCAATTAAATCTTCAAAACTGAGATCACTTTCATCGTCTGACGAAGCCATGAAGCACATATTTGCTTGTTCATTTTCATTGTCACTTTCACTTTCTGATGAGTGTGATGAGTCTGTGTCGTCCCAAGTGACTGAAAAAGCTCTTCATTTGGTTCTGTCCTTCTTAAAATTGCTCTTTTTACGTTCTGGACAATCCTTCTTCATGTGACCTTTCTTGTGACATTCGTAACATTCCATTGCTGAAGATGATGGTTTGCTATTGTTGATATTGTAGTTGGAATTATTTTTGTTTCCCTTGGATTTATTTCTTTTGAATTTCAGAATTTTTTTTTAAATTTTTAGCAATCATTGCCATATCTTCGTTCTTTGAGTCAGAATCATCTTTTTCTGCTTGAAATGCCACATTCTTCTTTTCTTGTGCTACATTTCTCTTTGCTTGTAAATTTACTTCGTAGGACATTAAATTACCTATCAATTCTTCTGGTTTTATTGTTGATAAATCACTTGCTTCTTCAATGGCTAGGACTTTTCTTTCCTATTCGTCAGTTAAAGAATTTAAGATTTTTATGACAACATCAAAATTAGTAAATGTTTGTTCTAATGATAGTAGGGCATGATAAATATCCTGGAATCTAGAGTACATATCATTTATAGGTTCATTTGGCCTCATTTTGAAATTTTCAAATTGATTTTTTAACATAGAAATTTTGCTTAATTTAACTTTGTTCGTTCCTTCATGTGTTACTTTAAGTGTTCTCCATATTTCATAACCGGAAGTGCACATGCTAACTTTATTGAATTCGAATGCACAAAATAAAATATTCATAGCCTTTGCATTTGATGTAGCATCTAGTTTTTTTGTGTTACTCCAAGTTGAGTATTCTGCAGTAGGAGTTTTGTACTCTCTTTGTATAACATTCCAGATATCAAAACCACTAGATTGCATATAGATTCTCATTCTAGTTGACCAATAATTATAATTATACCATTAAAAAGTGGAGGTTGGAAGTTGATTGACCCTCTGTGAAACTAGTATTAGTGTTAGTGCCAACATCGTTAGTTTGTGTTGTTTCCATATTACTAGAAATAAATATCAAATAACTTTGTGACGGTTACAGGATAACCTTGCTCTGATACCAAATGTAAGTGTACATGCAGTACTAAGGATCGTGTAATATAATATATAAATGCGGAAACTAATAATAGCAGTAAAATAAGAATTGAAGTAAGCACATCAGAAATTTTTATACTGGTTCGAACTTCCCGTTCTACGTCCAGTCCCAGAATATCCTCTGGATTTAGACTAAACCCCTCACTTAACCCGGAGGAATAGGTATACCACACCTGAGCAGCTGAACAGGAATTTTTCCGCCTCAACAGCCGAAGAGGACTTCAACTTAATGCAAATAATTTGTTGACGAATGTGTTCTAAAAAACACGGATTGTCTTCTGATAGTACAATTTCCCTATAATCAAATCCTCAAGAATATGTAGTGTGTGTGAAGATTTAGAAGGAGGATAATATCATAGAATCGAAGTATATAAATTAATTTAGAGATTCTAGCGATATTAAATGAGAATGAATGCTTTTATTTGTAGAAATAAATAGAGAATAGATTTCAGAATTATAAATAAGAATTGGTAATTGTAGGAATGAATTAAACATGTTTATATAGTTGTAGAATAGTACAATCTTTCATGAAGAGTTTCAATCAAAGATTGTGACCATATCTCTTGGATTGAAGGTGATTCCTCTTCACGAATGATCGCAACTCTTCAGAAAAATAGCCGTTATTTCCAGGTCGGTTGACTGAAAATTATGCCCGGTCAGCTGAGTTTAAAATCACGCAGAAAATAGAGCATATCTGTGCACTAACAACAGGTTCGGTCAGCCGAAAATTCTGGCCGGTCGACCGACCTGATGTTATGTGCACAGATCATAAAATTTTATAAGTATAAAACAATATACAACTATTTGTCTGTTTGTGTGACTACTTGAGGAATGATTTTAACAATATTCTAAGACTCAATATAATAAAATATTAATACTAATCTCTGGATTGTAATCTTGTCTCCTTTGTAGTGCACAATATACTTTTATTCTCTTTTTGTCGCCTTTGTATATTATTCTCTTTGTAGTTCGTCTCATGATCTCTGAAGCTTGTGTCATGAATCAAACCTATGAATCAACAGACCAGGCACGACCATGGCTCAGGTGGGGTCAGCGATGACATGGCAGAGGGTCTCAGGTCAGCTATGGCTGGTGTTGGTGGTGTATGTGGCGGCCAAGGTGAAGTGGTGAAGTGTTGAAGGCATAGGAGTTTAGCAATGCATGTATTCAAGTGGATGTTGCAAATTTTAGGTGGAGTGGGTCAACTATAGTGGACGACCAGGCTTTGGCAGAGGGTTGGAGGAGGTGGAAGCCAGTTGTGGTGGTGGTGGAGGCGGCTATGGTGATGGAGGAGCATGGGGCTGAGCATATAGATGAAGCAAATGCAAAGAAATAAAAAAAACAATAAGAATTTCCATAGAAAAGAAGATTTTTTTTACCAAGCTTTGCTTTAGGTTGATGGCCGAATTTTTGTGAGTTGGGAAGGTTTCATTTATGTGAAAAAATGAGGAAAAAGATACAGCTGAAGATAGGGAGAAAGTCGGCCAAAAATTGAATGCAAATGTTGGTTGAAATGAAAAGCCAAGAATACAAAAAGTCAAGGCATATGAAAGGTTTCAAAGACTCTTCAAATTTCCAATATTTCTTTTGCAATTTTAATTACATGCAAAATGTGATAAATAAAGATAAATAATCAGAAATAAAAATGAATGCATAACCTAAATATATAAATTTTAATTAAATATAATTAAATTAAGAAAATAGAAACTAGGCTTTAAAATTTGAAAATAAATTCAATAAGCTTTGGAAAAATTCAAACATCACTTTAAAAATATTTAAAAGACAAAAATATATGTAACATAACATATAATACAAGTTTGAATAAGATATGACAAATAAAAATATTATTTATATAATTTAAAATAAACAATATTGTTAAATGAAACAATTTACACCCAATATTGAAAAAAACATAACTTTCACAATATAATTCCGATTTCAACGAAACGAAAAGCAGTATTATTAAAATTTAATCTATTTTCATAATAACAGATAATATTCAGAAATTTAAATATTTAAATTTAAAAGTCAAAGTTTGACCATATTGACCAAAAATTCACTTTCTAGAAAAATATTCAATTTTATTCAAGTTTGGAAATATAATTCACATAATAATCAAAATTTATATTTAAATAACAAAATGTATTCTTTTTAATAAATAAAATAAAGTTTTTAAATCAGGAAATTCAATTTAACAGAAATAAAATATACAATAAAATAATCACAAAATACAGGGTTGTTACACTCTCCCTCACTCAAAATTTTTCGTCCCCGAAAAGGAACGAGGTACGGAAAAACACAGAATAAAATAGATGACTAAGTAAAGAGAAAGAAGAAAGATTTCTATTGATCGCATCTATCATGACTGGATCAACAGAAATTCGATTACTAGAAATAATATGTCCAAGGAATCGGACTTCATCTTTCCAGCAATGGCATTTAGAAAATTTATTTAGCATAGCACGAAAACAAATTCATCAAATCAACAAAGAAAGCAAGAGCATTAGTCAAACCAAAAGGCATGACTAACCGTTTATAGAACCCATTCCCAGAGTTCCAGGAATAAGATCGGTACAAAAAGAAATTTGCCGCTTAGGAGGTAAAGCAGTGACTTCACCAATATATCGGGATTGAATCTGACTACATGAGTCAAATGAATATCACCACTAAAGCAATGATCAGAATAGAAAAGTTGCATATGCTTGCAAATCCTATTAAGGTTTGAGGAGCCCCAATTGGATTTAAAACACATAAAAGAACAGAAGCAAACTCAGGAGAAAGGAGATACTCAAACTTATCACACAAATCAACAGAAATAAGACTATGGAAAACTCTAGTATCAAATAAAACACGAATACGATACAGAAATAAAGAAAGGTTGCACTGAAGAGTACCTTGGTCATCACTACGAGTAAGAGCAGGTGGAGGATCAGCTGCACCAGCTAAGGTAGGATAGCTATTGGCATAGTGTCCCTTCTGATCACATCTCAAGCAAGTGATGGCAGAAAGGTCAACAGGTTTCCTATGAGAAGGAGGAGATGAAGAAGATCCCAAACCCGAATTCTTGAGCCAAATCTTCTTCTGCTGCTGGAAGTTAGGCTTTCTCTTCCTAGAATTTGCAGAGGAAGACTGAGATGAAGGAGTACCATTAGGAGCAGGAGCAGGAGCAGGACCCTTAGAAGTAGGGTTCTCATAACGGGTAGCCATATCCATAAGCTGGGTGAAAGTGCCATGGACATGAGCAATGAGACGACCACAATACTTAGGACGAGCATCAGATATGAACTTCTCATTCTTCTTGAGAGGAGTGTCAATCAGGCTAGGACCGAACTTAGAAAGTTCGTTGAACTTCCTCTCATACTCAGCAAAAGACGTGGTACCCTGCTTGAGATCCATAAATTCACGATAAAGCTAAGATTTCCCAGCTTCGGGCATCCATTTTGCCACAAAAGCCTCTCTGGAAAGATGATAGATAAACTTAGAAAAGCATAAAAAGATAGAAAACAGAATTCAAAGGAATACGAGAAGATACCTAAACTATTCCCAAGTAATATCAACTTCGACGGTTTTAGCCGTGACAGACTCCCACCAATCTAGAGCAGACTCATGCAATTGCCAAGCTGCTAACTGACGCTTTTGGGAATCAGTAATTTCAAGACCAGTAAATATCCTCTTTAGACTCTGCAACCATTGCCGAGCCTTAATGATGCTCTTCGAACCGGTGAATGGGGTTCCACCAAGTTGAGTGAATTCCTTAAGAGAACAGTGAATCTAAGAGGAGCAAACTGGCTGAGGAGCTGGGGCAACACCACGACCCCTACCTCTGGCATTTCCTCGATTCATCCTAAAAAAATCAAGAATGAATTTAGGACAAGATATAGAGATGCCAAAGATAAGATAAGATATATTCACTTGAATGAATATCGTAAAGAAAAGAAAAATATAATAAGGTAGATACGAAAGGAAGGAAGTCAGAAAACATTTGAAAAATCCTTTAAAACAAGAAATTTTTTATATCAAAATAATCTTTGAAAAATCTTTTGAAAACATTTTGAAAATCATTTTGAAAAATCATTTTCTACTTTTAAAAAACGTTCTCTCACAAAGAAAGTGATTCTGAGATTGATTTCACTCATTTTAGGGTATTTCGACCCTATCTCTAATGAGTTTTTGCTCCTCAGGCAATGGTTTGCCAAAAACCAAAGCTATGATACCAAATGTAACGACCCACCATTTTGTACCGTTCAAATCGACAATAATCGACACATGTCAGACTTGAATGATGCGATATAACAGAATGTAAATAAAGTTGGAGCAAATGAAATCAAATACATAGAATCACAGACGTAGAACAATTAGAATAACTCACAGGGGAATATAAAAATAACATAGTAGTTCATGAAGCTACTATAACAGAGTCTCAAAACAAATACATAATATCAGTCCGAAAACAACATAATAGAAATCCCAAATACATAGAAGTTCACTAATACATGAGATAAACTAGAAAAGCTAAGACAATAATAGATATAAATGTAGATAGGCAGAAACTCCAGCAAAGACCAGCTCCAGAAAGAGAATCCAAAGCTGTAAATACTCAGGCTGACCCGAGCGTAAAGCAGAATACAAAACACTCGAGTCAGGATAATATATACTTATATAATGTAAACCAACTCAAGTGAACTGTAATAAGGTATAAGTAGCTTAAAGGATGTCTGGGACCGCCCATCCTCTAAGGATCCGTTAAACTATTTACTATGTAGTAATATTGCGTTATTACAATAATGTCTATAGTAAAATAAACATACTTTTAAATAGCATTCCGGGCTACCCATATCACCCTTCACACATAATAGTCCCATTAGTCCATCCAATATCACGATATCTCCAGATCGGAAGACTATTAGAGGATACCACATGGGCTACAGGAGAAAAACAAACTCGTAGTAAAGGCTCGGTATGATAGGTGACACGGCACACAAGGCAATGCCAGGGTAGGTATACCAATTACGCACACGGGCTGGTGGTAATGCAGCAGCCACGTAGGCCCACCTCGGAACACACTCCTATATCAAAATCGGAGGATGACCATCTAATCAATCACAAGTAAGAGCATAGTATCGAAGGAATGTGTCCGATCATAGGAGCTACCCCTTTTGGCCCGTGATCACTCTTGTTTTAGCCACCTTATGCCAACTCACGGGAGTCGGGTCCACGTAATATACCTCAAGAACTTCACCACTATCCTACTTCATTCTGGAAACTCCTCCGCGTATACAGTTGTTAAAGCGATTTTCGGTATCGACAAAGAGTATGTCCATATCCGATCCCAGTCTCTCTAACAACCAATCGTTATTATAACCCGTAGTCATAATTTAAAAAATCATAGTTTATACTTCAAAATAAAGTATCAATTCAAATTCAAATCTTTGTCAAAATAAAGATCTAATCATTTCCAAACCATTTCAATATATCAAAATATCATATCTTTCAAAATTCATTTCAAATCATTATTTGAATTCAAATCCAAATATACGCATTTAAATATCCTTTTTAATTCAAAAATATCATTCATTTATTATCTTTTTTAATTCAAAGATATCATTCATTTATTATCATTTCAAATCACCTTTTTAATAGTTTATATTTAAATCAAAACAATTCATTTAAACCATTTAAAAGTGAAGTCATTATATTTAAAATCAAATATTCAGTTCCCAAAATTTAGACAAATTCTGAGTTCATTTATTAAATCAAAACCTCAAACATTCATTTCAGCCTAACACAACACTTATCAAGTGCTACCGTGGCCCTCTATTTAGCTTCAGATTTTAATTATCTTTCTGCTATCGCATCACTTACCAAGTGCTGCAATACCACTTAGTTATAATTTATACTTAGTTCATTTGTATCAACCACAACACTTACAAAGCGCTATAATATCATTTACGTTAGAAATAATAGCATTTCAAAAATACTATTAATTACATTTCCAATATTCAATATAATTTCACAAACATTTTTTTTTATCATTTTAAACTTATAAAATCATATAATTTCATTTTTAAAACAATCATTTAAATATCCTTATATTCATGATTTTATAAGGTTAAATTTCCATTCAAAAATCAATATTTAGTAATAGTTCACATATTAAATTCACACATTAAATTTCAATTCTTTATAATTAAATTTTAATTTAACCTTTAAGTTTACGTGTTTAAATATAACTCATTTTCATTTATTTACTTAACTTAAAATTTCCCTTTTAAACAAAATTCACAAATTTCCAATTTAAGTTACAATTCAAAAATTCAACTCAATATTCATTTATTTAACATTTCAAAAATCATTAGTATATTATAAAAAATAATTTTAAATTCATTTTAATTCAAAATATCACAAATTTATCATATTTCCATATTTACTTTAAATTCCATTTATCACCAAATTATAAATTCCAAAATAACTTACATTTCAAATTTTCTAACTTTTAACCTTAATTTATTTCACTTAATTTTTTTTAGAAAATCAATAATACTCTACAAAAATCATTTTTAAATAAGTTTTAAATCAAAATATTATAATATTTACATTTCAAACATATTTCAAAAATTTTAGAAAAATATATTTTAACCACGGGTCTGTATAAAATTTTCTAGCCTAAGTAAAGTGATACGAGTAATATAACATTTCAATCCATAATTTACAAAGAAAATCCGAGTTTTATCATTTCAAACCCGCAGTCCTAAGTAAGTAAAAATAATTAAAAATCACTCAGGCCTATCATTTCAGCCCATAACGATTTTCCCCTATTCTAAAGTCCATTCGGGTATGTATCATTTCAACCCATAGTGATTCTAATCTAAAGGGAACTTGCTGTGTGACAAATTGATATAAATAACAGAACAACATAATATAACAGTAACAGATGATATAACAGGTGTTTAAGCATGGGTGAACATCATATGATCATAACATAGCAGATATAATATGGTGATGCATTTGACAGATTCAAATGTGATCGATTTACTAGTTATATAAGTATAAAACTGTCTGGTGAGGATAACTCACTTGTATAAGCTGAAGACAATAATCAAATGCACAAACTGAGATCTTCAAAAGCACGAAAGCACAACAACGATTCGAGTGAGGGAGAGACAAAGCTAATTTCCTTGAACACATTCAAGCAAAACAATATACAACATAAATATTCACTTAACGAAATTAAATATCATAGAAATATAAGCGTGACAAGTCACAAATCTCCTTACACTTGCTTTCAACCACCTATGCTTCAGCTATAGGTCAGAAACACATGGCTAAGGAGTGGGTTTGGATCTAGTTTTGGGTTGAACAGGTCGGCCTAGCATGGATGGTGACGGAGTAAAAGTAGCGATGCATGAAACTACACAAGCTAGAAGGCAATACAACCATGATTCAATGCACCATTGGGCTCGACCAAAGCAAGACCATGTAAGTATACGTGTAGTACTAAGGATCGTGTAATATAATATATAAATGCGAAAAATGATAATAGCAATAAAATAAGAATTGAAGCAAGCACACCAGGAATTTTTATACTGGTTCGAACTTCTCGTTCTACGTCCAGTCCCAGAATATCCTCTGGATTTAGACTAAACCCCTCACTTAACCCAGAGGAATAGGTATACCACACCTGAGCAGCCGAACAGGAATTTTTCCGCCTCAACCGCCGAAGAGGACTTCAACTTAATACAAATAATTTGTTAACGGATGTGTTCTGAATAACACGGATTGTATTTTGATAGTACAATTTTGCTATAATCAAATCCTCAAGAATATGTAGTGTGCGTGAAGATTTAGAAGGAGGATAATATCGTAGAATCGAAGTATATAAATTAATTCAGAGATTCTAGCGATATTGAATGAGAATGAATGCTTTTATTGTAGAAATAAATAGAGAATAGATTTCAGAATTATAAACAAGAATTGGTAATTGTAGGAATGAACTAAACATGTTTATATAGTTGTAAAATAGTTACAATCTTTCGTGAAGAGTTTCAATCAAAGGTTGTGACCATATCTCTTGGATTGAAGGTGATTCCTCTTCACGAATGATCGCAACTCTTCAGAAAAATAGCCGTTATTTCTAGGTCGATTGACTGAAAATTCTGGCCGGTCAGCTGAGTTTAAAATCGTGCAGAAAACAGAGCATATCTGTGCACTAACAACAGGTTCGGTCAGCCGAAAATTCTGGCCGGTGGACCGACCTGATGTTATATGCACATATCATATTTTTTTTAAGTATAAAACAATATACAACTTTTTGTATGTTTGTGTGACTACTTGAGAAATGATTTTAACAATATTCTAAGACTCAATATAATAAAATATTAATACTAATCTCTGGATTGTAGTCTTGTCTCCTTTGTAGTGCACAATACACTTTTATTCTCTTTTTGTCGCCTTTGTATAGTATTCTCTTTGTAGTTTGTCTCATGATCTTTGAAGCTTGTGTCATGAATCAAAACCTATGAATCAACATTCTCCCCCTTTTTGATTGATGACAATACTTATGTGACGAAGTAGTATATATTGTAATTCGCCCCCTGAATATATGACGAATTTTCTGCAAAAACTTGTTAGCTTTTATATATTTCTCCCCCTTTGTCATCGATAAAAAGGAATACTTATGATGCATAAAATGTAAAAAAAAATACGAAATCATGTATCAAATTTAGGAACATACATCGCCTTTACCGAAAATATATCCTTTAGAGTTATCTCCAAAAGTGTCTGATCCTCCATTTGAGTAGAAAATATTTGACAACATTTCTTTGTTTCCAGTCATATATTTTGAGCAAGCGCTATCTAAAATCCATTTTCCTCTCCTTTTATGTGGTACCTGCAAATTTTTTTAAAAAGTTGGTACGCGTTTCTTTTTAGGGTCCTAAGAGTTAGATCTTAGGATGCCAAACACATACGGGTTCAGAATTCTCTTTATAGACATAGTTTTTGTTATTATGAACAGTTTCCATGAACATTTTGATATGTTTATTTCTTATTAAAACATTATTTGATTTTGGAATCCATATCTTAATTGTTTTAGTGTTTGAACAAACTGTTTTCTTAATATCCTTTTTAATATTATTATTAATCCTACTTTTAACAAAATTATTTTGTTTCTTAAATCCTAGTCCAGATTTATTGTTAGTGGATTGATAATTTTCTAGTATTTTAGAAAGATTCTCTCTTTCTTTATTGAAATTGGAGACATTTTTAGAGATGTCATCAAATTTTATTTTTAGACTAGATTTTTCTAAATCTAAATCTTTAATTTTAGAATTTAAACTATTATTTTCAAAAAATAAAACATCATTTTTATTTTTTGAATTTCTAGTTCTTCAGATATTGAATAAATTTGAGAAGATAAGTTAGAATTTGATTGTTGAGAAATTTCAAGTTCTTCTTCTAATATTTTCTTCACATCTTTCAGCATATCTACTTCTAAGACTGTCCTATCTAATTTTCTTTGTAAATCTTTATTTTTCTTTTTAAGTTGCTTTGCTAAGTTTACTAATTCAGAATTAATTTCAATTAAATCTTCAAAACTAAGATCACTTACATCGTCTGACGAAGCCATGAAACACATATTTGCTTGTTCATTTTCATTGTCACTTTCACTTTCTGATGAGTGTGATGAGTCTGTGTCGTCCCAAGTGACTGAAAAAGCTCTTCGTTTGGTTTTGTCCTTCTTAAAATTGCTCTTTTTACGTTCTGGAAAATCCTTCTTCATGTGACGTTTCTTGTGACATTCGTAACATTCCATTGCTGAAGATGATGGTTTGCTATTGTTGATATTGTAGTTGGAATTATTTTTGTTTCCCTTGGATTTATTTCTTTTGAATTTCAGAATTTTTTTAAAATTTTTAGCAATCATTTCCATATCTTCATTCTCTGAGTCGAAATCATCTTTTTCTACTTGAAATGGCACATTCTTCTTTTCTTGTGCTACATTTCTCTTTGCTTGTAAATTTACTTCGTAGGACATTAAATTACCTATCAATTCTTCTGGTTTTAATGTTGATAAATCACTTGCTTCTTCAATGGCTAGGACTTTTCTTTCCCATTCGTCAGTTAAAGAATTTAAATGAATTGTTTTGATTTAAACCATTTAAAAGTGAAGTCACTATATTTAAAATCAAATATTCAGTTCCCAAAATTTTAGACAAATTCTGAGTTCATTTATAAAATCAAAACCTCAAACATTCATTTCAGCCTACCGCAACACTTATCAAGTGCTACTGTATCCCTTTATTTAGTTTCAGATTTTAATTATCTTTGTGCTATCGCAGCACTTACCAAGTGCTGTAATACCACTTAGTTATAATTTATACATAGTTCATTTGTATCAACCACAGCACTTACAAAGCGCTGTAATATCATTTACGTTAGAAATAATAGCATTTCAAAAATATTATTAATTACATTTCCAATATTCAATATAATTTCACAAACAATTTTTTTAATCATTTTAAACTTATAAAACCATATAATTTCACTTTTAAAACAATCATTTAAATATCCTTATATTCATGATTTTATAAGGTTAAATTTCCATTCAAAAAAATCAATATTTGATAATAATTCACATATTAAATTCACACATTCAATTTGAATTCTTTATAAGTAAATTTTAACTTAACCTATAAGTTTACATTTTCAAATATAACTCATTTTCATTTATTTACTTATCTTAAAATTTCCCTTTTAAACAAAGTTCACAAATTTCCAATTTATGTTACAATTCAAAAATTCAACTCAATATTCATTCATTTAACATTTTAAATTTATTCAAAAATAATTAGTATGTTATAAAAAAATTAGTTTAAATTCATTATAATTCAAAATATCATAAATTTATCATATTTCCATATTTACTTTAAATTCCATTTATCCCCAAATTATAAATTACAAAATAACTTACATTTCAAATTTTCTAACTTTTAACCTTAATTTATTTCACTTAAAAATTCTCAGAAAATCAATAATACTCTACAAAAATCATTTTAAATTAAGTTTTAAATCAAAATATTATAATATTTACATTTCAAACATATTTTAAAAAATTTAGTAAAATATATTTTAACCACGGGTCTGTATAAAATTTTCTAGCCTAAGTGATATAGGTAATATATCATTTCAACCCGTAATTTACGAAGAAAACCCAGGTTTTATCATTTCAAACCCGCAGCCCTAAGTAAATGAAAATAATTGAAAATCATTCAGGCCTATCATTTCAGCCCATAACGATTTTTCCCTATTCTAAATTTCGTTTGGGTATGTATCATTTCAACCCATAGTGATTCTAATCTAAAGGGAACTTGCAGTGTGGTAAACTGATATAAATAACATAACAACATAATATAAGAGTAACAGATGATATAAGAGGTGTTTAAGCATGTGTGAACATCATATGATCATAACATAGCAGATATAACATGGTGATGCATTTTACAGATTCAAATGTGATCGATTTACTAGTTATATAAGTATAAAACTGTCTGGTGAGAATAAATCACTTGTATAAGCTGAAGACAATAATCAAATGCACAAACTGAGATCTTCAAAAGCAGATAGCATGACAATGATTCGAGTGAGGGAGAGACAAAGCTAATTGCCTTGAACACATTCAAACCAAACAATATACAACATAACTATACACTTAACGAAATTAAATATCATAGAAATATATGCACGACAACTCACAAATCTCCTTGCACTTGCTTTCAACCACCTATGCTTCAGCTATAGGCTAGAAACACATGGATAAAGAGTGGGTTTGGATCTGGTTTTGGGTTGAACAGGTCGACCTAGCATGGATGGCGATGGAGTAAAAGTAGCGATGCATGAAACTACACAAGCTATAAGGCAATACAACCATGATTCAATGCACCATTGGGCTCGGCCAAAGCAAAACCGGGCACGGCCATAGCTCAGGTGGGGTCAAGGATGGCATGGCAGAGGGTCTTAGGTCAGCTATGGCTGGTGGTGGTGGTATATGTGGCGGCCAAGGTGAAGTGGTGAAGTGTTGAAGGCATAGGAGTTTAGCAATGCATGTATTCAAGTGAATGTTGCAAATTTTAGGTGGAGTAGGTCAACTATAGTGGACGGCCAGGCTTTGGCAGAGGGCTGGAGGAGGTGGCAGCCAGTGGTGGTGGTGGTAGAGGCGGCTGTGGTGATGGAGGAGCATGGGGCCGAGCATATAGATGAAGCAAATGCAAAGAACATAAAAAAACAATAAGAATTTCCATAGAAAAGAAGAATTTTTTTTACCAAGCTTTGCTTTAGGTTGATGGCCGAATTTTTGTGAGTTGAGAAGGTTTCATTTACGTGAAAAAATGAGGAAAAAGATATGGCTGAAGATAGGGAGAAAGTCGGCCAAAAATTGAATGCAAATGTTGGTTGAAATGAAAAGCCAAGAATACAAAAAGTCAAGGCATACAAAAGGTTTCAAAGGCTCTTCATATTTTCAATATTTCTTTTGCAATTTTAATTACATGAAAAATGATGATAAATAAAGATAAGTAATCAGAAATAAAAATGAATTCATAACCTAAATATATAAATTTTAACTGAATATAATTAAATTAAGAAAATAGCAAAGAAAATAGAAACTAGGCTTTAAAATTTGAAAATAAATTCAATAAGCTTTGGAAAAATTCAAACATCACTTTAAAAATATTTAAAAGACAAAAATATATGTAAAATAACATATAATACAAGTTTGAGTAAGATATGACAAATAAAAATATTATTTATATAATTTAAAATAAAAAATATTGTTAAATGAAACAATTTACACCCAATATTGAAAAAAACATAACTTTCACAATATAACTCCGATTACAACGAAACGAAAGGTAGTATTCTTAAAATTTAATCTACTTTCATAATAAAAGATAAAATTCAATAATTTAAATATTTAAATTTATAATTTAAAATTCAAAGTTTGACCATATTGACCAAAAATTCACTTTCTAGAAAAATATTCAATTTTATTCAAGTTTGGAAATATAATTCACATAATAATCAAAATTTATATTTAAATAACAAAATGTATTCTGTTTAATAAATAAAATAAAGTTTTTAAATCAGGAAATTCAATTTAAAAGAAGTAAAATATACAATAAAATAATCACAAAATATAGGGTTGTTACACTCATGGTTGTTGGGGATACCAAAGGGTTATTACCGATAGTTATTGGATAACCATAGAATGACTCACTTGATAGTTTTTGGTTGGCTAATATAACTATGGTCAAACATAAAACATCAATGTGATAAAATTACACGATTCTCTTGACTTGAGAATACCGTTGATCTTCAATGTGGAAGCTCCACTTTGGTTATAGTTAAATCATGACACGACTTCCATCGAATGATTATAGTTGGGTCGAGTGGAGGCATTGGAAGTGAAACAACATTCAAGAGAGGATTCATCCCTAGGTTATATAAAGTTAGTATCACGGTCAGCTGAAGTCAATTCTAAGTCAAAGTCTCTAACTAAGCATTTCGGTTAATAATAATTATTATTATTGAACCGAGAACTTTGTGTTTGGACCATAGAGTTGAATATGGACGATATTAGAATTTTGACCATTATCAAATTAAATAATTCCAAAGTGATATAGTTTTGACGAATAGAATTAGTGTAAATAATAGTCATAATCAGGTAACACTTAACAAAGTAAGATTTGATTTTACTTAAACCAAGCAGTGATAAATTTGGCCAAAATGTCACACCACGTGCTAAGTGACATGTGAACGTTAATATTCGAATAGTTCAATATTAATCGCCGACCAAGTTTACATTAAACGAGTCACACAACCAAAATGATGAATACTCCTTTGACCAAAAGGATTAAATTAATTTATACTTGTTATAAATTAACTAATAGTGAAATATTAGTTATAAAATTTGATTTGGATTTGATGAACAAATATTATTAAATGTATTTATTATAGTTATAAATATATTAATCAATATACGATGTAGTTGGATTTAAATGCAAAATATTTGTTAAGGCTTTAATTAGGTTTGAAGCCCATATAGGGGCTGGTTATATTCGACTATGATGGGGTGATAGGTGCAGCCACATGAAGGCTTCTTGGTGGGTTAGATTGATATAGATAAGGCAAGGAGAATGGGTAAATGTCCAGATTCTAACTTGTCTCCTTTTTTTCCTTTATATGAACTTCTCAACTCATACCCATTAGATACTTTTGTTTGCCTCCAGACGATCTATTTTCTAGTCGTAACTACCTTCCCTTCCCCCATAAATCCAATTCAAATCAAAATAAGTTCGACTCGATAGCTAGTGGTCATTGGTTAAGGGACTCACACTCTACTGGATTGGAAATCAGTTAGAGGAGTGGATCTTGTCGTTTCAAGGTGTACTTACAGGCATTGGATATAAGGTACATACCTCGTCTATTTTTGAATATTAATATTATCATATAATGTGTATATCACATATTACTATTGTTAGCTAGATGACGATTCTAATATATACATATATTTTCATAATCAAATTGGTTGTATGTTTACATATTCATTTATATCTATAAAAGTATTTTTGTCATGTATATATCTATAATCAACACGGGATAAAATAAAATAAAAACCAATTTTCTATGATTAAATAATTTAATATTCGACATATATATAATATAATTATAATACTACATTATACTTATACAATATATAGTTATTATGTAAAAAGTTTCATATGTATAATTATTTTAGCAGATATATATGTATATATATAATTTAAATATTAACTAAATAAATAAATAAATAAATTATTTCAATATGTATATATATATCTTATAAATTATGTTTCATATTTTATAAAATTAAGTTAACATTTAATTACCTCTCGGTAAAAAAACATTTTATTTAATTATAATATTTAACTACTAGTCGAGAATTAAAAATAACTTTTAAAATTTGTTTTAAATTATAAAATTACATATTAATCATTCAAAATTACGAAATATCATTTATAACTTTACTAAATTTAAAATTCAAAATTTTACTATGAAAATAATTTTTAACTAATATTCGTATGGATATTTATTTTAAAATATATTTTAAAATTAAAAAAAAACTTTGTCATGTGCAAGACCTAGTATACATGTATTTTAAAATATATATTTTGTATATTTTAATATATATATATATATATTATGTATACATAAATATATATTAAATTTTATTTGTATGTATATATATTATTTTTGTCTTTACGGTAAAAAAATTATTATATTTAATATATTTTATAAACGACTTATATATATTCATATAGTGTTATATACACACACACACACACACACGTATATAGTGTTAATATTTCATACTTATGTTTACAAATATGTATATTTATATATTTGTACACGATTATTTAAATAAAAATATAGTTTATATATTGTTGGATCTGGGCCATCCCGTAGCGGAGGTGAATTTCAAAAAAATTCCTTTGTTGGATCTATATTGGTCCTATGAAGTCTAATTTATTTAGAAGATTTGTAAATTTAATTTAGATAAAATCTTTTATTTCATTTAAATTTATAAACTATAGATGGAATTTTAGTTAATTTATCCAATTAAGTATAATAGTACACATATTTATCATATACATATATGCATATGGTGCATGAGAAAATAATAATCTGTGCAAGGATTAACATGCCCGTATACCAATGTTGGGATTTACATTCCAATTGACATATTAGTTCATCCTTTATGTATTGCATGCTGTCCAAATATATGTATGTATGTGAACTTGTTGTTTATATAAATATTAAAAATTATGTATATATGTGTATGTATATATATAACTTATATGTAAAAATATTAATGATTTACACACACACACATATCATTAGATATTATATATATGTATATACATAATACTAAAAAAAATTAAATTATTTTACACAAATGCATATACATACATACATATATATATATATATGTATGAATTACAGTAACAAAATAATATATTTTGAATATATATATATATATATATATATATATATATATATATATATATATATATAAGTATATATTTTTCGCAAAGCTAGCAAGGATTTACACTGGCCCTTTCGGTATATTAACACAAACAATAAAAAGGTTATGAACAAGCATATAACCCCAAAAAAAGACAATAAAGGAAGGAAAGAAAGAACAAAAAAAGACATACACATAAGAAGAACCAAAACAACAACATCAGCATCAGCTCTACATATCGATAGAACTATTGCTAAAAATAAAGGAAGAATTATTATAAGCTCTCTTCACCTCACTTTTAATGATTGCAAACAATTCCACAGTAGGCTTTTCTTTATTTTCAAAGAAACTCCAAGTGCATTCCTTTCCTGTGATGTACATAAACACCTTCAGAATGATCAATAATGAACGTCCTTCCTCATTCTTCCACCTAGTAGCTTTATAAATATAGTTCCATTCCAGTTTGCTATCAATCAGAGGGAAGTGAGCATTTCCCAATAAGAGAATCTAGCTCCAAAGGTCATGGATAAAAGGGAACCTGAAAAATAAATAAAGAATATCCTCCATATCATTTTTGCAAAAGAAACAGCAGTTAGTAATATGCATTCCCATCAAGCTTGGATTATCAAGGGCATTTAAGCCATTTTTCAATACTTTCCACAACATGAAGTTTAGCTTATGAGTATTGTTTAGAGTCAGACCCTTTTGAACCACCTGGATTTTCTACCAGCTAAGGCATTCACCAAAGATTTGTAAACCAAGTTAATAGAGTAAGGTAAGTGTTTGGAGGTCTGACATATTTAGAAAGAAACACAAAGACTTGACCTTGGTATGACATCCCTTAACTCCTTCACTCTAGGATTGCTACAATAAGGAAGGGTAACAACACCATCCATAATGTAGTCATTTGCAATAGCTTGGGCAGGAATGCTAGTTTTTTGCATCTCATTAAGTGTTTAGATAGGATTAATCCATGAATAGCCCAAGGCTCATTCCAAAATGATATATCATTCCTCTCAATAGCATGGCAAGATATTAGAGGAAGAAAACAATCCCTTAACTTCAAAATACTTCTCTAGATCCACCCATAGAGAGGAGATGGCTTGATCAACCAGAAAATGCCCTTACCTAATTGATATTTCTTAGCCCATTTAACCCAGATATAAGTATATTTATAATATCTAATTATGTGTGTGTGTGTGTGTGTGTGTATAGGTGTATATTAATTATGTATTTAAAATATATACACACACATATATATAAACCTTTCCCAATTGAATGCACAAGACAAAGAAAATTTATTTATATTTTATGGCATTAATATATATATATATATATATATATATATATATCAATTAATTATTCAAAATACAATAAAATAATATAAAAAATATTTTCGTATTATATTATTCGAATTAGTTTTTAGAAAATCAAGTATGATACTTTAAGTTTACGAAATTTTTTCTAGAATTTTCTAGACAAAATAATATTTTAGTTAGTTGATTCCGCCTATTTACTAAATTATTTTTTCTTTAAGTATAAAAAATTATTTTTAAATTTTGACTTTTTGGCCGAGAGTTTATATAATGATGAAAAATCTAATTTTTGAGAAATATGTTATTTTATATGATTTATTTAACTAGTACATTGATTTAAATAATATTAAATAATAGTAAATTAATATTAAAAATTAATTTGCAGTCACCTAAAAAATAAATTATATTGATATGCATTTACAAAATATAGGTTCAACTATTAACATGACATGATGATATAATTAAATACATGATGACATAAAATATAAGTTCACTTAAATAGCTACGTACTTAGATTTATATATATAATGCGTTTAAAAAAAATTAAAACATACATATAATAAATTTAATATGTGAGAACATTGATGAAACATACATGAACCTAACCTAACTAGCAATATAATAAACATATATATGAATAAAGTAATGCTATCTAGAAATTATAAATAATATAGTATAGTAAATATACAACACCCC
This sequence comes from Allium cepa, assembly GCA_030765085.1. NCBI lineage: Eukaryota > Viridiplantae > Streptophyta > Magnoliopsida > Asparagales > Amaryllidaceae > Allium > Allium cepa. The sequence continues at coordinate 789,743,766 of CM060945.1, read as the reverse complement.
ATAAAATAAACCACAAATAAATAAAGTAGATTGAATTAAATATATAAGGGTTGAATATGGGAATTTTATAAAAGTTGGAACTTGACCATAAAAGTTATTCCATTGCATTCGTGGTGAAATTCTGATATGTTTCCATATATAATATGCTGAAACGGAGCTCAAACGAAGAAATTATGACCATTTTAAGTTTTCAGATTTAAATTAGTTTAGTTGGATTCTAAATGCAAATGAGAATTTAAATTTATGGTTTGAATTTGAAAAATTAACTTGGGGTTAAGAAAACATTTAATCAAAAATTAACATCAAAGTTAATTAGGGTATAATTTTTTTTAAGAAGCAACGGAAATAAAAACATTCCCAAAACAAACGTATCGATTGAATACTCCTTTATTGGGACCGAACAGGTTGAAGAGAGGCGGTCGACCGGTCAAAGCCAAATTTTGGCAGTGGCTATAAGGGTTTGAAGGGGTGTTCTATTTATTTGCATGCTTCAAATTTCTCCATTTTAAACTATTTTTATCCATAGTTCTTGTGCGTTTCAACCCCAATAAATAGAAATCAATCCTCTCCACTTTTATACCTATTATTTGGGGAATTTAGCAAAACTCTACCATTGTTATCTCTCTAAATTTGATTCAAAAACTCTGTAGAGAATTCAAGTAAGAATCGAATCTATTTTCTACTTATTTTTTCTTCCTCTAACCTATTGTTATTCTATTCTCCTCCAATTATTTCGAATCTAATAAATATATATACCCTTCTCTAGTGTGTGTTTGTATATCAAAATAGAGAGGTTCTAAAAAAGATTGGAAGGCTACAAATCCATTTAAGTGAAGCTAAAGCTAATCTGTGAGTGGAAACCATAGTATTTCTTTTCAGTAATTGTTTAGTATATTTCTTTTTGGATTTGAATATACCTTAGGGATTTTGAAAATACGATAGATAAAATTCTCCAAAATTCCTTTTTTTATCGTTTCGTTTATACAAATTTCGATAATTTCATAGTCTATTCCGCTTCTCCTTCTTCTTTGATTCAAATTATAATTCGTCAATAAAATAAGGTGTTTAGATTATGAATTCTATTCGTAGTTTATGCCACTTATTCTTATCTATTTTTTTGTAAAAGAGGAGTTAAATAGAATATGGAGTTTAGATTGCAATTCTTGTTGTTTAGGATATTCCATTGAATTGGTGTAATAAATTGAGTTTCTATTTTATTTACAAGTCCGTTGTTGCAGTTTTGGTTATGAATATTTATTCCTTGTTTTGGATATTAGAATATCTTATTTTGTATGTTGAAATCATGGGAATTTGAAGAAGAAAGGACTTGTAATAATACTTGGTTAGGGAATTGATATTTAACACTAGTTTAGAGCATAACGTCCATGCGTTTAAAACTTATTAGGCGTGAATATTTGTATCCCTATTTGCATAACTAACGTATAATTATTGCGTATATGGTGTAGTTAATTAGACATTTATTTTTCACCGTTAGAAAGGTAATTGATTTGTAGGCAAAAATAAAAGGAAACTCTTATATAGCCTAATTACTATTTTAAGACGCAGTATGTGTGCACTCATCTATTTCTAGAGGATCACACATTTTTCTCAAAAAAAAAACTATTTTAAGGTATAGTAAGAAAGACTCCTAATGAAGCCTTATTATGAAATGGTTAGATGATGATATGTGTGTGTGTAGATATGGAGAGTAATTGATGTATAACTAAGTCATAAGGATGCGAGGTCAATAAAGTTACATGATAGAAGTCTGCCCTTCACTTTGAGGCTACCAACGGTTGTGTACACTTTGATTGATGTGAAATATCCTTATGATAAATATTTGTAATGACACGAGGTCAGTCTTAAATTCTGCAGTGGAAATCTACCCAGCTAATATGGCTACCAATTCCTACGAATGGTCGAACTAATGTGAGACATCATTATGAGTATGGGCCATAAGACAATGGACCTACTTCGAGGTCTTGCTCTATTAAGTGGTTATTTGAGGGCCCGCCTATTTCCCCATATAAAGTATTAAATGGTCAAAGTATTACATTAGGTGGTATCTCAATAGGGGTCTGCTTTTGGAAATAGGTACTAAATGATAGGGTCTGCCTTAATTAAGGTATTAAATGGCCAGAGTCTGTCTATTTTCCACAAGGAAGTATTAAGCGGCCTAAGAGATTACATATAATATCAGCTAGATAGTACCAATAAGGAGCACACCTTGGAAATAGATATTAAATGATGTGGCTTGCCTTAATTAAGGTATTAAATGACCAGAGTCTGCCTAATTTTCAATAAATGTAATAAGTGGCTTGGGTACTGTCTCTCACATTATTAGCTATATGACGTATGATTGAGATATGAGATTCTAAAAACCTGCTTTTAGAATGGAAGGTATTAAGTGGTTGGACCCGTCTCCTTTCCTTATAAAGAAGCATTAAATGATTTAGTGGTCTATTTTCGAAGACGTATTCTTAGTTTGAGATGTACTACCTAAGTACTAAAAAGGTAAGCCTTGAGGTTTTTATTCATCAAACACTTTTAGTTCTGACTCCCACCTCATTACAACACAAGTTAAGGATGGAGTGATGGCAGTGACGATGCTTAAAGATGGAGAAGCTTGGCTTGTGGCAATATTTATTATTATTACTTGCTTTTATGTGTACCCATATATTTAGATAATTGTTGTAATGGATATTATGTTATGGTTTTTAAGGAATTACATATTACAACATTTTTATGGTTTTGGAATAAAAGGGTACACTTTGCTATGATATTTTGTTCCATCTGATGTGAATTCTAAAATTTGATTATGACTCCGTAATGCTATTTATTTTTACTACCAACGTCTTACCTTAGAATGGATCTAAGTTTCAATGGGCCATTTCTATTCGAAATTTAGGCATGTTTCGGGATGGGTGCTACATTTGGTATCATAGCCTAGGTTACCCAATCACCGTGGAAAAATTATACGTAAGAGAGAAGTATTTGTAATTTTGAAAAAAGGTCTTTTCAAAAAGAATTTTCAAAATTCTATATATATATATATATATCCTATTTTATGGAATATACACTACAAGAAATTTTATTTTTGATGGCGTACAAAAAAGGCTATCAAAACTTATGGCAATATTTTGACTAATGCCGTGATAAAGACCGCAACTAAAAATACATGTTTTTAGTTGCATTTATATAAACGCCACAATGAAATCTTTATTGCAGCATTTCAAAAGCTACTAATAAACTTTACTACAGCGTTGCTTAAACGCCACTAAAAATCGTTGTTTTATCGTAAACTATTTTGGTAGCGTTTTCTAACCGCTGTAATTTAGGACGCAACTTATAGCCAAACCCTACAGGTATTTTTATTAAATGCTACCATATTAATTTTGTGTTGTTTCTCCAGTTTACATTTTTTGTAGCCTTTTTTGTTTGCCACCATATGTTTCAGTTTTGCCACTTGATACTTCTATTGCGTTTTTATTCTACCTATATCTTTTGGATTTTGCCATGTTTTCACTCAGTAGCATTTTCTAAACGCTGCTACAAATTTTTCGACTCCAATTCAGTTTGTTCATAGCTTATATTATAATATATACATAATCACATAAACAGTTGAAAATAAACACATTCAACAACCACAAAAATACATAAGCACATACATTCGAACATAAACACATTCAACGAAGCACAAAATACATATACAACTGCTCTAACATAAACACAACTAGTTCATAACTAAAGTACAGTAGTTTCAAGACAAGAAGTTAACCGTACATATAGTTACACAACCGAACTACCATAAATAGTGTTGCAGCTAAAGTACCATAGACAGTTGAACCAAGCCAGTACAATAAACAACCGAACTACCTAATAAACAACTAGTGCTGCTGCTGCTCATTTTTTTAGAAATGCTGATCTACTTTTAGACAAGTAGTAACCAACAATTAGATTCAAGTTATAATCAATACTGAAACTTTAACCAAATGTGATATTGCAAATGTGTAATGTTATATTGCAGATGTTATACCTGAAGCTTCACCCAAAATATCAGCAGCAAGTCATTATCTACATAACATAACTAGAATATAATAGGTCAAATACAAATGGTATACCTTCAGTGATAAAAATAATATGCAGGCATGCCAGATAGTAACCATTAGAATATTATAAGAGGGGTAAAAATACGACAACGACCATATAATAGTTCACATGCTCGTCTGCAAACAGTACTATGATATTTTAAGGTCAAGCTTAAATTATGGACCAGTGGTATCAAATATCATCTTTGCATTGTTCACATGCTCGTCGTTTTCTGCTCGAACATACAGAACTGAAAAGGTGTATGGTGCATATCAAAATTAGTACCTATTGTACACATAATCCTGAATTATAAATTTGATGTAATTTTGGAAGTTCTGATATCAATTAAGTTTAGCATTAAGTACATTATGATGAAAGTGCATAAATTAACTGAGAATTAGTCATAGATAACCGGGGTATTTGCAATTATTTTTGACTTAAATCCATCGTATATAGAGCGTGCTGTGCCAAAAACAATAATTTATTTTGCTTACTGTCCATCTTATTACGTCCCCAAGAATTGACATATGCGCACACACTTCAGAATTGAGACTAATAGTATTCTCTAGCATTTTAGACTACATTAAGTAAGTGGGAAATCGTATATTGCTTGACTACGGTAATCGAGCAAATGGGTTTCAAGAAGTTCAAATTTTAAAATTTTAGGCTATACATAATAAAAATTGCTGTTAAAATTTTAGGCTATAAATTTTAAATTTTAATTTTAGGAAGTATAAATTTGAAGTTCACATCCTATAGAATAATCTGATACCAATTGATCTGGAATGCGTCAATGTTGTAGCGTGTTTTCTGTTTGCAACACTTTGGCAACAAAGAAATAATTGGCATTGCACATACAACATGTTAGCTCCCCATCAATCAATTGGCTCCATTACCTTACTAGGCGAAATGCTCATAACTATAACTTTAATACCCAACTTAGCTGCAACATGACTCAAACATACATAAATCCTCTCTGAGCACTTCTACAACAAAAAACAATCACCTTCAACACCCCCACCACCGTCGACAACCATCATTCCACCTTAAAAATATACAGCAAAATACTTCCTCTTCCTCGACTCACAAGAAACATCAAATTGCTCTTCAACACCTCCTCCCACCATACTTCTGTATCATCATGGACCCAATCACCTTTCTGCCATCAATACAATCGCAACCTAATAGCCACTTGCATAACTCACGGCCTCACCCATCTTCCTTTCCTTCAAACCATAACCCTCATATACTCCACTTAGCAACCAATTACCAATAAAAACTTCGAATGTCACCAACTTCTACAACTCCAAGCCAACCCCTGAACTTCAATATATGCTTTTACGTAGTACCAATTCATTATCTTAAGTGTGTTTCTTTGGCTAATATGTACCACAATCTTTAACTTATTTTTCGTATCAAGATGTTGAAGGAACAAATGATGTCCAACAGGATCATTTCTTACAATTTCTGAGCTAATCACGGCCAAATATAAGGTAAGTATCTATTATGCAATCCATTATGCACTCTATACCTTTGACATTAACTACATATATAAGTTGTAACCATATGTTAATTAAATTATACAACATTATGCTATTTTTAATCAACTTTTAAGTGTATCACTACACTTAAAAGAATTTTTCTTTCTATCAAAGTTGTGTTTTCAAACATTGCCTACATATACTGTCAGAAAATCATTTACTCTTATACGATATGGCCTAAGTTCATACTCCTCTCATTTCTGAACATTCAATTTAATGACTTCATAATATTTTAAAGCAATATTATGACATAAACTGATAGGAACCAAAATATTTCAATTACATACAGAATTGCATACCTTTCATTGTGTTTCCTTAATCACTTTTCCAATTGGCCAGGCTATAGGAAAGCCAAAGGCATCCTCCATGAACGTCAACTTTGATGTGGGTCTCCATAGCTCTGCATTCGGAACTCTCACCGTTTCAACCCAATTCTTAACAGCATCACGTCTCAGTGGACGACAATGAACCATCGATATTGGATCGGTAGAAGCGATGGTTCCTTCAACCACTACTTCATTGGTTCCATCCACATCTATTAGTTTGCAATTATCGTCTTTTACCAACTTCGCAATTGGCTGGAGAAAAGAGAGATTATTATGTAAAATACACACACACATACAAAAATACTGAATATATATGCGATGTTTATATACATACACATAAATACTGAACATAAATACATCGACACATGATAACCACAATTATATTCGTCATAAATGATAAAAAAAGAACTCGTCCACATTCCATCATTCATCATGTACACTTAAGTTTGAAACCAATAATAAATGGAAACCACTTATACTATAAGTCACGTTTCCACTTCACAAAAAGATTGGGAATGAGGTCGAAATCGTAAATTATATTGAATATCATCAGAATCTATATATTTTAACCTTATATCATGAACAGAAAAAACCATAAAATTGCACAAACAATGAAACTGAAGCCAAATTAATAAGAAAACGAACGCATTAAATGAAACCAATATAAAAATGATGAATAAACTAAATAAATAAACCATGATCCAAAATAAAGTTAACTCAGAAAGTAGATGTAAAAACCAGTACCATAAACATGAAATCGAACAAAATCATCGTTATTGTATAGGTAAACATTAAATTGAATAACTAAATTGAACTTATTGTACATAAACATGAAAGTATAACAAAATATAAACTGTAGAATATATACTTACACATTCTTATGTATGTTTTTTCACGAATGCGGGTGGATCTCAGGGGAGAAGTTGCACAACTTCCAGTCATATTTAGATTTTCATTATCAACTTCAACTTTTGATTTTGGCCATGCTATTTTCATACCGACTGCATCTTTAATGCACGACATATCAACTGTAGGTCGCCACAAGTAAGCATCTCCATTTATTACATTTTCCACCCAAATCATAATGGCAGACGAATCGAGCAGAATACCATTAACAATATGTTGAGGATCTCTGGCATAGATTCTTCCTTCGGCAACTACTCCCTCGCCCTTATTCCAACCATAAATCTTGCATCTGTCATCTTAGGTGCTGCTGTTACTCTAAAAAGGAGAAGTGTAAATCAAGAGTTTAGTGATTAAGTAAAAATATTGTACATGACATATTTCTAAATTAAATTTGTAGAAGACCCACGAAATTATTGTGAATTGTAAATTTTACCGTACTGACTTCATTCAAGCGTGCTCGTAGTGCCCTCTTTGTGCAAGTAGATGGCCATACTACTGCCTTATTCTTAGCGTTTGGTAATACTGTTATTTCAGGTGTAGGACTCCATAAATAATTATCGGGTTTTTCCACGAAATCCATAATAACGCTCACAGCATTGGGTTCAAGACGAATGCCATTGACAACCTCATTTGGGTCCTCGGACAACACTCTCCCATTGGCAGCAAATCCAAAGGTTCCATCCCAATTATACACCGAACATATGTCGTCATTGCTCTGTAATTATTCAACCGAAAATTATATCAATTACCGAATCAAAAACTAAAATCCAAATGTTATTTCTTGAGTAATATAATTATTAGTTTTACCAATTCAGGTATGCTCCCTTTTGTCGAACTTTTTTTATGTTTCAAACTTTCTTTACCCTGCAGCAAATCAGTAATATTGCCATACTTTAATCTTAGGATCACTAAAGTGGATATGCACAATTAAATCACAAATAGCTCACATTTGTACACCATTGTACATGTGAGTCTATGTACACAATCACAATTAAATCATAAATAGCGAAGCAGTAATTGTGAGTCTATGTACACCATTGTACATGTATTACATTAAAACTTCACCCACAAGCCAAATAAAACCATAATCTTATTAGATCATATTATAGATTTTTCAAAATATATTATCTAAACATGACCCAAATAAAAAATACTACTAATTTTTATACTGCAAAATTAAGCACTGCAAACAAAAAGAAAGCACTACAAAATTAAGCACTGCATCTTAAATTTATTAAACGCTGAAATATCCCTTATTTTATATTTAATATATATAAATTACTTTAAAAGTTTACCTTCTGGTCCACCAGCATCTGTACCTTACTCTTCAATTCTGCTATTTGTTGTTGACACTGAGATACTAGTATATCTCTGAACTGGGCCACAACTAGTTTAGTTAAGGTACAACACCTTCCTGTTGCCCTTGATCGTCATGGTTTATCTTGTCCCAATACATGTGTAAGAACATCTCCGTTGACATTCTGTGACTAGCTGGACTGTGATAGGCTAACAAATTTTTTAATCTCCTCCTACATAAATAAATACGTACAGATAATTTATGATGGTAAAACTATCTTAGTATCAGACAATTTTTCATATACCAATAAAAATAATTCTTAAATAGAATTTGCAGCTTTTGCGATCACTGGTTCAATTTTTTTTTTTAACGTGAGACTTAATCCAAACATCAGCTTTAGTTTTGGTCGATTGATCTAGACTTTCTTTTTTCTAAATCTAGAATAACAATAAATAAATAAACTGACAGTTATTAAATACTATTACATAATGCTATGCTTAATTAACTAACCATGTCGTCGTCCAATCTAGTCATTCCCCAACGACCAGATGTGTGTGGAAGTTGGTTATCCCTAAGGATTAAATATTTCTCGCTTCGGTTCTGAAATTATTGGAACATGTTAGAATTAGTGACCATTGGTAAGCTAGCTTGCTTAAATTGATTTAATTGTTATATACAAGCTATACAACAATTAACAATGCACAGGAAATCGGTGGTTACATTTTTGAATACGTATAATTATATTGCTTGACATCGACAATGTTGTATGTTTCTTTACATCCAACATATGAATAAAAACATCTTAATGTTACCTTAAACTCTAGACTAGTTTTCATCTTCGTAAACTTTCTCCATTCGTTCATGCTTTTGATGTTGGTAGGTTTCAATTTCAATCTTTCATCTTCATTCTCCGCTTTATTTTCGAACCAACTTGCTTTTTGAGGACCTCCAAACTGCTCCCATTTGCTGAAATATGGCGTTTCTTTGCCAATCCTCTTCCAATTTAAATCGAATCTGCAACAATACATGAAAACATGATATTAACACTAGAACACATGATATTAACAATAATTATTTGCCAAAGCTTTGTGTTGCTATAAAGCTGTTAATGTATACTGTAGTGGGATGAAAAAATTAAATTATAGCTGGAATGCTCATGAAAGAATAAACTGTAGTTGGAATGCTCATGGATCTCTGTTAATGCTCATAAAATTGTTACTGTATTCAATGTTGCATCAGGCACATTTACAGAAAATAATAGTAGCTTTGGTATTAATTAATTTCTTTTTTATATTACTATGGTTGTATAACTTTAAATTTACTAACATTAATATCAAAGACAATCACATAAATCTATGTTTTTACCTAATTATTGATTCACATGTCAACTGAATATTTTGTTAATACAATGTTGAAATGTATATGTTTTTGAATTTGGTATTGTACAATAAAGAAGGTACAAACATCAAATGTAATTATCTTTTGGTTGTTCACATTACAATTTAAATGCCTAATATAGAAACGGATTCAACCACAGAGATACCAGTAAAATGGTATACGAAAATAGAATTAATAAACTGATCTATTTTTCTTTTAAAAATAAAAAATGTTGGCATTTCAAAATTTATCCTACTAAGTGTAATTACTTGCTTTCCATACCAGAATCAATCGCCACAAAACAACTTTTAACTCATCGCTTAGATTCCTCCAATCATCAAGTATGTATGGGACCTGCTCCCGCACAAGCTGTCTAAGAAAGGAGGATAAACATACTAACCCTGGCACTATTGGTATGCCTACTTCATTGAACTTAACTCCAGTTCGATCGTGAATGTTTGATGGGAGTTTTTTTGCTTTTGTTGGACCTCTACTGCCTCTTTTTCGAGATGTACTTGCAGTTTCAGCTTTACTTGATCTCCCAGTTTCCATCTCAGCATCATCAGTTTGGTCAAAATGGAATTTATTTTCTGAGCGGAGTTCTTTGTATTCATTGTCTTCATTGCAAGCACTGGCTCACTTTCTAGCATTGACTTCTCGTTCTTGGCCTTCATTGCAAGCACTGGTCGGCTTGTTAGCATTGACTGCTTGTTCTTGCCCTTCATTGCAAACATCGGCTGAATGCTTATGTTTTTCATTTAAATTATACTTCCGCTTTAAATTATGCTTCTGAGATTCCACTTTGGTCTTTCTCTAGTTGCGAGTACGTACAAGGCTTGGAAACATCTCTTTTCTGCAAATGAAACAAAATACGGTATTGTTTAGATTTATAATAAAAAAGGAAATAGAGGATAAAACATAATTAGTTCAGTGAATCTGAAGGCACCTTAAAATTAATTCATAAATAAAAATTTTGACAGTGAGCATAATATCCATGTGCTTGTAAAATAAGAGCTAAAATCTTTACATTAGTGATATCATTATATGTAATGAACATTTTTAGGCGCCAAATTTTTTTGTACTGAAACCCATGACAATGGTTATTCAGAGCGATTGTCTTGATGCGCAAGAGTACTTGTCAACTATCCATATTCCTATGCCTATGTATTCTAATGCTTTTAGCTAGAAGTGCTACTTCAAAAGGATGAAACCTACACCAATGATTTAGTATAATAATGGTAAAATGCCAAGTTTGCATTTGCAATTAAAAAATAATTCCTGTATACTCCATAAATGCTATTGCATACCATCCATGAATATATTTGATATTTAGTTATATATTTATTGCAATGATACACTTAGATTTATGAATCATTATACATATATATCAAACATCTCACTATAATGAAAATAATCATATCACAAAATTCTGTCTTGTCTTTACTCGACAGATAACATCAACAAAATACCAACATAGCATATTTAGCTAATAAAATCTTAAAAGCGTCAACTGCATCACTAAGTGCTTATTGGTAGAAAAAAGGAAAAAAAATTAAGTATTCATGATATTAATCGGTAAACCACATCAATAGTGCGCTAAGAATTATGCCTAAATTTTGGAAAATTTACCATCATTTTGCCAGTTTCAGAGCCAACTAAAATGCCATATCTTATGATGTTAAGTCTATCTTTTACCTTTTTAGACATCTATGCTTACTGCAATCATCATCAAATCCAAGTTGTAACAAAAGTGACATTAACTCGTACATGTATAAACTGGTGTAACTTCTGTTGATATGATAGGTAATGTCAATATAGTATGCATCATCAACTATGTTAGAATTGTAAAACTAAAAACATTAATTACTAAGGTATAAACATGATTGAGCAAAACTGCAACATGCATTTGTTAATGTTATTTGAGAAAAACATTAATTGCTAATTCACTTAAAGATAATCAACGGCCACAATATGGCCAGTGACACGAGTGAAGATATGTAAAGGAATGCACTAATATAGAAACAACTAGTACATAAAATAATAGTGCAGATGAATAACAATCACTAAAGAAAAATTAATACAAGTTCAAGTGAATTTCCAAATAGCCCAGATATATACTATCATAAATTAATAATCATGTTCAAGTAGAACATATAATCTACTCAAGTATGCCTTCGCAATCCTCCCTAACATGGCGAACATCTTCATCGTCCATTTTGGTTATTTCGCAATCTTCCATGACTTAAATATTTTCCTCAACGCAATCATGTGACTCTAAATCATTAAAACTTCTTAATGGTGCTTTCATTACAACATACCAATTAGAAACATCATTTTCTCTTGAATAAAAATACTTGTCTTGCTTGAGATGCAAGTATGTATGAATCTTTCGAAAACGATGCTTGATGTGAATTAACAAGAGTGAACCCATCATCATCAACTTTTACTCCATTTCCTGTATACGTCCAACGACACTTAAAAACAGGAATGTAAAACAAATGATAATCTAATAAAATTATATCCCTCAATATTCCATAATAAGTGACCATATCAACCACTTGGGATGTATCTTTTGTACTTGCTCTACGCACAGTAGTTGCATCGAAAGTCATCCCATAATTCTAAGTTTCTCTCCCTACATATTTTATATGAAAACGTTGCCCATTGATGATATATCCTTTATAACACATGGCATCATTCTTCACACCAAAAGCAATCCATCTTAACATGTCATCATGATCCTTGGAGGTAATAGGTATCTACAACAAATTCCATTTGGCAGTTATATTTTAGAGCAATTTTAGTAGCCAAATGAAAATATATTTGAAATCTAACTAACCTTTCTTTTAATCCAACCGACAAAAATTTTGGTATGTGTTTCCCAAAGTAAGGTCGAATTTTTTCTCATGCGCTGGCCCGAATATTCTAATTCCTCTAAATTCAAACTAGTACAGAACAAGTGATTATAAGTTATATTTAGCATTAAGAACACATCAAAATAATTAAAACAATGTAACATAAACTTACTCTATAAATGGTTCCACTACAGCCAGATTCATTAATACGGCCAAATGAGAACTTTGTTTCTCATTAACTGACATGTAATTGTCTTGGACATTGAAATCGGACGTCCCTCAAGTATTACACTGCTTTCATAATCTTCATTTCGAGCTTCTTTCTCCTCTGTATGTCCTGATTTTTTTAAAATTCTTTGAAAAACATCATGGATTCTTCTACAAGATAGGATTCTGCAATACATCCCTCTGGCCGTGCGTAGTTTCGTACATAATCTTTAAGTGTCTTCATTTATATTTTAAATGGGTACATCCAACGAAAATGAACTGGTCCATATATTAGTGCTTCTTTTCCAAGATGAATTGACAAATGTACCATTATATCGAAAAAGATGGTGGAAAATTTTTCTCGAGCTCACATAAAACTTCAATAATCTCAATATTGATTTGTTCTACCTTCTCTCTATTAAGAATACGTTGACATAATTTGTTGAAAAAAGAACATAAGCGAATTATTACTTTTCTTGCCTTCTTTGCCGTTAGTCCTCTCGATGCCACTGGCAACAAGTGTTGCATTAATACATGGTAATCATATTATTTCAATCCACTAATTTTGTAATCCTACAACGAAATCCAATTCTTAAAATTTGAACAGTAGCCATATGGCCCTTTGAAATCATACAATCTTTTGCAAAATATTTTCCTTGGAAATTTTACAACATGTATGGAGCCGGTGGAAGATATGTTTTATTACCACAAGGTTATGCATGACGCTAATGTCGAATTCCCCAATCCTCTAAATCCTTTCTAGAGTTGGTTCCATCTTTTGATTTATTACCATGCAACATCATGCCTAATAGACTTTCACCGTGGTTTTTCTCCACATGCATCACATCTAATTTGTGATGTAATGGAAGTTCCTATGAAAACCAAAACTATAACGCATTATTAGGTTATTCTTCTGTTAAAACTACGAAAATAAATAAATTAGCCACTTAATTTCCAATATGACAAATAAAATAAAATCGATATTTTTTCCACCTTGATAGCTCCATTTTTATAGGATCGTTAATATTATCGTCTTCATCTTCTATATCATAAGCACACTTCCTCTTCTTACTTTTCTTTTCTTTTTCTTTTCCAAAATCATCCGGATAATCCTTCAACAATGCATAAATGTTTCTTCCAGTTAGAATTCTAGGAGCACTACCTTTCTCTATGGTGTTATCAAACAATGCCTTTTGCTTCCTCCATGAATCCGAAGTAGGTAAAAATCTTCTATGACCCATGTAGACGTTCTTTCGACTATGATTCAACCGAATGGGCATTGACGCCATATAATAGGCAAGCTTTTCCCCCTTCACACGACATCCATCAAGATTTCCACAAGCGGGAAAATCACTAATCATCCATAGGTAAATTGCATTCAGTTTAAACAAAGTTTTACTAAATACATCATAAGCACCAACTCCAATACACCACAAACGTTGCAAGTCTTCCACCAAAGGCGCCAAATATACATCAATATCATTCCCGAGTTGTTTTGGGCCTAGAATTAGTAAAGTTGACATAATATTTTCCTTCTTCATACATAACATAGGCGAGAGATTGTATGTGACAAGCATTATTGGCCAGCAACTATATTTCAAACTCAACATGGAAAATGGATTGAATCCATCTACAACAAGACCAAGCCTAAGATTGCGTGGATCAGATGAAAAAGATTTATACTTTTCATCCATTATTTTCCATCCCATAGAATCCATGGGGTGATGCATTTTTCCATCATTGCTTGCATGATTAAAATGCCATCTTAAATCTTCTGTCATCTTTTGAGATCTATACATTCTTCTAAATCTTGGAATTATTTGAAAGTATCTCAACACTTTAACTAGAATACCTTGTATAACCTCTTCAGTATCTTGATTTTTCTTCCATCTCTAAAAACCACATTTTGGACAAGCATCTAAATCTTTATATTCTTTTCTGAACAGGCAGCAGTCATGCTCACAAGCATGTATCTTTTCAAAACCCATATCGAGTGCTTTAAGAAATTTCTTTACTTCGCATAATGTTTTGGGAAGCACGTTATCCTTCGGCAAAAATAAATGTTGCACAGTTAAAAGCTTATCAAACCCACTATCAGACAAGCCAGTCTCACATTTAAGATTATACAAAATAGTGATGGTAGATAATTTTGTGTGACATGTGCAACTAGGATACAATGGAGTTTCTTTATCTTCCAAGTGCTTGATAAACTCATCCTCTGTTCTCTAAGAATCAACATTATCTTTATCATCATAAAAAAAATTCATGACTCAAAATATCTACATCTTCATAGTGAATCATCTTAAATAACCCATATACGCCAAACACATTTGTTTTCTTCTCTACATTTATCTCTTCACCATGGTTAAACCACAAGCGCCCATGTATCTAGGATCCATTCTTTTCATAATTAAATGTTCAATAATGATGTAGTCATTACGACGACTAAGAATCCAACAATCTTTGCAGGGATACATAATTTTTTCTACACCACTTACATTCCCCTTTGTAGCATGCACGAAATTCACTGCTCCTTGTCGGTACTCTATACTAGTTCTATCACAAAAGTTAAAAACATAAAAAAATGAGTTTAAATATTATATTCTATGTTTTAATTCTCAAAATACATATTAAGTTAAGCATCTTATTATCACCTGTTTAAAAAACCAATCATTTTCCATTATCGACATACAAAGGCAAGTAAGTTTTCAAACATTGACCAAGATACTGGTTATCTATTGTAATCAAAAAATAACTACACATTTCCAAAAGTAATTAAATGCGAAAAATTACTCCAAGATATTGCACGCCACATTACTGCCTAGGCAGTAGTGTAACCATGAACGCTACTACCGCCCTAGTGTATAAGTGTATAAAGTACTACTGTCGAGGGTAGCAATGTAGTGTAACACTATAGTCTGGGGTAGCAGTGTATCGAAGCACAACCAATCGGGCAGTAGTGAAAGATGGTTATATTGGAGCTCGTTTTGGTTGAGCTGTAGCACAATGAGTATATAATTTGTGTTTCAAACAAACACATTTTTTTACCAACGGTTTCTTTTTCTGCATATATATCGTGAAATCAGGATGTGTTAAGTTTTAGAAAAAAATTTATTCTTATTAACTTAAAAATCAATGGTACAATAGTTGGACTTATATTGTATACATTCGGTTTTTTGATGATATGCAGTTTTTTAATCTTTTGGTTACTATTATTAACTGCATATTATCAAAAACTACATACTAAAAGATTATAACATTACATTTACTTAAATAACTATTTATATCTAGCTATTTTTACCTATTTCTTAATTATTAATTTGTAATATTTTAAAAGGTTTTGAGATTAGGGGTTTCATTTTTGGCCTACCCATCGCACTAGCAATTGGTACAAATACCGTTGAGGAAGCCCAGAAAATTGCTTGGTATATAATTTTTCTAGAAGGACTCCGAAATATCATCATGGTTTAACGTAGTAATTTCATTAGCATGCAACTAAATGACCAAAAAATAATTGTTCTATTTGTTGACTGTGTTACAAAAACAGTAAAAAGTTATTTGAGGATGCTCACCAATAACCTAAACAATGAAACAAAATAATAAACATGTATGGTAACTTTCTGAAAACTGACTTCACCATGACAATGCAAACATGATATAAAACAAACACCAATTTATCTTCTATACCAAGCAAGAATCTTAAAAATATTATCTATTTGATTAGGTGAAGTAATTTCGAAAGAATATGTCCTTGAGTATGGAACAGATTGCCTTGAAATGCACACTGGTGCAGTCTAACCTGATGAATAAGCTTTAGTAGTTGATGAATTAATTGCAACTGATGGATCTCTTGGTGCTTCTATTAAGTTACTCGGCTTGTTCTTCACATGTACAAATTGCTAATGATTATTTTCAAATGTTTACAGTCTACTAGCAAAAATATCCATTACCTATACATGCTATTTTAGGTTTTAAACACATGCTTATGATATTTAGTAGTATTAAATTATCGATATGCAGCATGTAATATATGGTTTTAGATATGGAAGCCATATACCAAGTGACAAATATCAATAACTTGAGGAATCTCCACTGTTATAAATCCTTATGCAATCTAGACTATCTGCTTATAATTTTGCATGTCAAATGAACCTTGTTTACATGAACTTAAGAGTAGGTTCACCAAAAGGATGTAAAACGAATAAAGTTGTCTACACTAAACTATTATTACTGAGTTAGATTTCAAGAGTGCACATGCCTCCTGAGTATTTTGTGAAATGAACAGTCACGACTCCCTTCGTTTTCCTTCGTAACATCTCTTCTACATCCTTTCAATTCTTCTTCCTTTGTACAATCAACCATCTTCTAAATAAAAACACATAAGATCTTCTTTTGATGGTAAAGAAAATATTTCATGATCAAAAAAAAAAATTCTATCGTTTTGGAGGGCGTCCTCAAAGTCTTTTAACCCTTCATTCACATCATCTTGCTAGGTTTTCTGCTACAGGAAAATCTACACCATCATGACCAAAGTTTTTTTCCGTAATTTTTGCATCCACTCTTTCCACTAACCATTCATCAAAATAGACGAAAATGGTGACAATGTAATCGAATCGAAATAAGTAGTTAACTCGAAAACTTTGCATAAAGGTTAGTCTAATTCTTCTTCTATACTTCAAAGTTGCAATTCGTTTTATCCCTAGTTAATCGATCTTTATGTTTCTTCTATCTTTCGAGTTGATTTTTTTTTTAATGATTTAAGGCTTTGTAGCGACCTGCTATTTTGAACCATTCAAATCGACAATTAACCACACATGTCAGACTTGAATTGCTCAAAATAATAGATTGTTGTTTATATTTGGCAAAACTTAGCATATACAGTAAATAAATCAATCATAGAATCACAGAAACAGAGTAATATAACAATATGCAGCGGAATAGATAAATAGTAGTCCATGAAGCTACTACAGAAACAACAGAGTCCAAGACAAAAGACAACAGAAGTCCAAATACATAGAAATCTCTAGTACATAAGAAAATAACAAGTCTGAATAGAAATAACTAAATGACTGAAATATCATAATAGCTGGAAAGCTGAATAGATAAGATAGATCTCCAAGCCAAGCTCCAAGCTCCAAAATGTGAGTCTCAAATGCTGTAATACTCAGGCTGACCCGAGCACAAAGCAAAATACAGAACACTCAAGTCAGGATTAACAATCTTAAGCACATAAATCAACTCAAGTGAAATGTCCACATGAAACGCAATAACTTAAAGAATATTTGAGATTTCCATCCTTTAAGGATCCATGGAACTATCGCTACGTAAATAATGTCTACGATAAAGTAAAATATTAAAATAGCGTTAAGGCGTTACCAATATCTCCTTTAACATAATTTTAAATGTCGTAGTCTATACAGTACCGTAATTCCTCCGTAAACGGAAGGACTATCAGAGGAAACTCCATAGTGTACGACACAAACCAAACTCATAGTGGGCACGATCAGGATAAATATGACAAGGCACGCGAGGCAATGCCTAGGGTAGGATACTACGGTTTTGCTGGTCCGGACTGGTGGTAACGCATAGCAGCTACTACCGTCCCCCTTGAGACACACTCCCAAAGTAAATCAAAGGGTGGCCACCAAATCAATCACAAAGTAATAATATGGTATCGAAGAAATATGCCCTATAGGGGAAGCAACCCCACTTGGCCCGGCCTGGCTCCTATTTTAGTCATTTTAATTATGACCCGAAGACTAAGGCTATCCATTATCTTTCTCTTACTTCATTCCAGTAGCATTCACCAAACCATCCTACATCATTCTGCATTCTCCATCACGTGCATAGTTGTTAAAGTCGTTTTCGGTATTAGTAGAGAGTATCACAATATCCAATCTTGGTCTCTTTAATAACCAAACGTTTATTTCACACAAGTTGGTTCTTTTACATTTTCAAAACCAATTCATAATTTATATCAAAATATCATATTCACTTCAAAATCACTTTCAAAATCATAGTCACTTCAAAATCATATCACTTTCGAAATCATATTCACTTTCGAAATCATATTCATTTTCAAAATCATAACCAGAAAATAGGTTAAACCATGATATCAAAATATTCGCATTTTAAATCAATTAAATCTAAATCATAACGGTTCCAGCTTTAAACATTTTGAATATTTAATATATATTGGAATAGTTACACATTAAAAAATAGTTTATATTTTAAAAATAGGTTATAGATTAAAACAGTTTATATGTTAGGAATAATTTATATATTAAAATAGGTTACAGATTCAAATAGTTTATATATTAGAAATAGTTTATATATTAAAATAGGTTGTATATTAGAATAAATATATTAATTTAAATATTTTAAACATAATATATTTTATTTTATTAAATTTTATTAAATTAAATCTTATATTATGAAAAAAAGTAAATAAAGTTATAAGTAAAACCTTAAAATTTACATTTTAAAACCTAACTTATAAATTTAGGATTCTTAAAACATATAATTTTAAAATCTAAATTTTACATATATGTTTTAAAATTAAATATATTAAATATAAAAATCATTTTCCTTTTTCTCCAAACAACTTTTCAAAATTTCAGAAATCACTTTAAAAACAGACCAACGGTGTCCGTATATAGTTTTCTATCTTAGGGTCAAGTGATATGGATATTTATCATTTCAATTCGCAATAATTTAAAATCTACGGGTATATATCATTTCAACCCGCAATTCCAAATTTCCAAAATCAATAAAATCGCTTAGGTTTACCATTTCGACCCATAACGATTTTACTTAATCTAATAGATCATTTGGGTATGTATCATTTCAAACCATAGTGATTTCCGAAAGCTAAAAGAACTTGCAGCACGATTTACATAAAATAAATAACATAACACATATTCATACATAACATATTACATAAGGTAGCACATAACTTACATACCAAATTGCATAAAATAACATATAACTTACATAATAAATTACATAACATAACATGTAAATTACATAACATAGCATTAACTTACATAATTAATTACATAACATGGCATGTAACTTACATAATTAATTACATAACATAGCATTAACTTACATAATTAATTACATAACATGGCACGTAACCTACATAATTAATTACATATTTTAGCATGGAATGTGACATAAAATTCCTACAATAACATAACATAATATGCAACCATTTCTAACATAGCACTTTAGGTGATTTCATATATTACAACGTAACACATATATGCATACAGATTTTATTCTTTTTCTTTTTCTTTCTTTTTTTCTTTTTTTCACGCATAAATTTTCACATATCATACTAGTGACATTTTTCATAACATGGGTGACAACTTTTAAACCAATATAACATTTCCTTTTTTCAACATAGCAATTTCATATTAACATCATGAAGCATATCAATAACCATATCATCACATCTATTTTTATAAACAAACCACATAATCTAAATAACAATATCATGTAAAAATCATAGGTGAATATAAGTGAACATAGATCATATCAAATCATATACAAACTATGCAAAATCTAAACTATTGCAACATTCCAATAACATATCAATTAATATTCATTCACTTACCATAAGATTTTAAATCGTGAGTGAATGACTCACCTTTCGAGGCTAGGAAAATTGACCAAAAAAATCTATGAATTTGAACCACAAATTCCAAAGCAAAGCAAACTTGATCCGATGGATTACAAAATATAAATATATGAATATATATTTCTCATTTGATTTGATTTTTTTATAAAAGAGAAGAAGAGGAGCTAAAGGGGGTTCGACCTATGCCTGGTGGATGGTGGTGGAGATGAGGAGGGGAGGATATGGCCTTGGATGGCGGTGGAGGGAGGCGGCTATAGAGGAGGATGGAAGGATTTGAAAGAGAGGAGGAAAGGAGTATTAGAATTTGAGAAATTTTGGAGTTTGGATCTAGAATTCTCTGTAGATTTGGTGAGTAAGAAGGAAGAGTGAAGAGAATGTTTTTCAGGAGAAATAATTCTGTATGTACTTGTTTAGTCAGTTAAGAAACAAAAGGTCGTAGGCAAAGGAAACCAAGGCCCATTAGACCAAACAAACCCAAGTGGACTTAGCCAAACAAAACAAAACTAAACACTACAAATTCATGTTAATTTTTCAGTATTTCATATTTTTAGAGCAACAGGAATATGATTTTGACGAAACAAAAAGTGGAGTGGAGATTAGAATTTAGTCTAGTATCATATAAAAAGAATAAAATTTTAAAATTCAAATTTAAATTTTTTCAACCAGAAGTCAAACTTGGACTAAGATTGACCAAAATTTGAAATTTTCGAAAATTTTATATTTTATTGAATTTGTAAAAATATATTACTCAATATTCCAAAATTTGTTCTTTAATTTTAACTTTTAAATTTTATTTAGAATCAAATAATAATATATTTTAAAATTGACTAAATTGAACCTTCATTTTATTAACATTGGTTTGTCTTCATTCAAATGTTCATTTTATTCAATTCAACATATGTTGCTTATGCTTGATTGAATCAAATACCATCTGTTTCTCTTACCTTAACTAAAAGATTTAATTCTAATTAATTCAATATTAAATTTCCAATTGAATGTTGGTTATACACTAATCATTGTATTTTCATTAATTAATTCAAACAAAGTTTTATCCTTTTATTTTGATTTACATGTTCTTTATATTACATCAAATTTTTCATTCAATTCAAACATATGTTTCCTTTTATTTCCTCAACTTCCTCTTTTATTTTAATTCAAACATAATTCCTATTATTACATCCATTAATTACAATTAATGTTCTCTTTTCTTTTATTTGAAATATTTCAATCACATTTAATTCCATTGATTACAAAATAAATTCCAAAGCAGATTAATCAATGGGACGACGAATAAATCAATTGTTATAACTTCGTAATTCATATTTATTAATTTATTATTTACACAAGGAGTATAAATCTACTTACCAAATAATTGATTTGCTATTGTATGCTAACATATTTAGAATATTGTTTATCCCATTCTTTAGTAACATTTATTGTTACAGTTGACTGAAATTGCATTAATAAAGTTGTCAATTACATTCAATCAACATTATAAAATTATATTTTAATACACGTTACCACCTTCCATTTTAATAAAGATTAGCTGTTTGTAATTTTATCAAAGATCATGTTTTGTATTCTAACAAATTTATTATTATTATTATTATACAATAATAATTGAAAATTATTTATTTCTAACCATATTCTGTTCAACAATTATAACTAATATTTTTAAATTTGTTCGAATTTACGAGCCATTACAGGCTTTAAGGAGATGTCAGTGATTTATTCATCAAAATAGACGAAATGATGACAACGTAGTCAGATTGGAATAAGTAATCAACATGTAGAACTTTGCATAGAGGTTGGTCTAATTTTTCTTCTATACTTCGAAACTCTGATTTGTTTTACCCCTGATCAATCATTTTCGATGTTCCTTTTAACTTTCGAAATGAAATTTTTAATTCTATTTATGATTTGAGGCTTTAAGGAGAAATCACTGATTTTTTCCATGGATATCTTTAACAATCATTAGTCAGATGAGTACAACCTAATTATTTTTATACTTCACATTTTTACTCCTAGGTGAGAAAAACAATCGAAATGAATTAACCAAGGCAAACAAAACAAAAGTTGACATTTACTGAGCAAGACTAATATACAAGAATTTGAGTGGAGATTCCTCACAAGTTAAAAAAATTGGTGTAAAGAAACAAACATAAAAAATAAAAATAAAACTGTAATTATTAAAAAAAAAGTTAAAATCTTATTATCTATATATCTTAGTGTGAGCCAAGGTAGTCTACATAGTGAATTTTTGCCCAATTAACTTTGTTATGTGATGTTCTCATATATATCCTATAAGTTACCTTAGTGATGTTTTGATCTAATGTGTATTCTTGTCTAAATGGGCAGTTCATGTGATATCACTATATTATGTTTGAACAGATTTTTTTTTTTAACAATATTTCTCTCTATTAGTACGTTAGAACAAATTGATCTAAGTGTTCGACAGTTCATTTCACTATATTTTTTCAATTCTGGTACTTATGTGCACTGTACATTTTTTGATCAGGAGTATTAAGTGAAAGACCACAACTCTACATGCCATCTTTTTTGGTAGGTTCAATCTTTGCAAAATCGCTTATGTGGGGATACTATAAAGGTGTGTTTGAGCATAGTGATGGGTGTGTTTGAGCATACAATGTGTTGTACACCGGTTCTATAGTTGCAAGGTATCTATAGTGATGGGTGTGTTTGAGCATACAATCTTTGCAATATCGCTTATGTGAGGATACTATAAAACTACATTATTATCAATACGATGATTTTGAAATAGATATATTATGTAAAAATAAACCATATAACTTCGATCCAACTATATAATAAAAGTATTGTAACCTTCCTCTTAAATATAGTGAATAGTGTCTTAGTCACCAAAAATAACTGATATTTTAATGCTAATTCATTAAAAAAATTTATCATTGATGCTTTATTTCTTACATGTATTCGAGATTTGAAGTAATTTTGTTTTTATTGTAGTTAATATTGTGGTTGAAGGAACAATTGATGATCTAAAGGTTCAAAAATTAATATAAAGGTTTATTTGTTTTAAATGACAACAAATTCCCTTGCCACATCAAAACATCTAATGATAATAAAGGTATATATCTTCAATTATACACTGTGATTTTGTTGCTCCCTTATTATTACCTTTTATTACATATTTGGGCTACAAAATGTGAGTTTGGATATATACCTACTTTAAGAAGATTTATTTGGATTTACATTGGTTTAGTGGATGTTTTGAATAGCTTTAGTTGGCTTATGCATAAGGTTTAATATCGTATTTAATCAATCGTTGCTTACCTTCAATGAAGCTGCTCGTAGAGGGTTTAATTTCATAATGTTGTATTTCTATTCAAGCATTTTTCAAAATGCCTTATCTTCATGCATGTAATATTGGACGATTTAACTTTTTATTAACAGTTTGACATAGAAATGCTATCAAATATTCTTAAAAACACAAATGTTTCACATAGCATGTGAACACATTAAACAAATATATTTTTCAATGAGTATGATGTAATATGGGCTCAAAATTATTAATTATTTTTTTACAACATTATAGTCATTATAAGTGTATTTGACATAATTTTTGGTAAGTTTATGAATTAAGTTGCCAATAAATTGGTACATAAATATTTACCTTAGTCATACTTGTACCATCAAATAAGAACAATAAAAGTTAGCAATATTTTTCATTAGCATCCAAGAATGGTATTAGGAAGTTTTATTTTCCGAGATATAATTTCCATTAAACGAGAAGTTTATTTACCATAAGTTTGGTTGTATTTATTCTCGATGTATTTGTATCTGTATTATTACATACATTCATCGTAAATCTATACACTTCATATTTGTGTAATTAATTTGAAAAAACACAGGATGCATATGTGACATGTAAGTATTCACAAGGAGAAGAATTTAACAGTGCTTCTTACAGCAAATATTACGTTAAAAATTAACTTAATTTCCAAACCCATAGTGTTATAAATGAATAATATTATTTTCATTCCTTGACAATCATTTATGTGTTTAGTTTAGAGTACCAAACTATTAGTTATAAACGGAAAAACTTTCATCTGGGTTAAAGGCTGGAGGATCAAAAGATAAACACAAAAGTAAAAAACGATGTTGAAAGTTTTGGAAAGTTATAACTCATTTCAATCTATATCTACATGATGTAAACCATGGGTATAGCAGATTTCACTTTCCAGGCAACATGTCCACCATGCAAAAACATCTTATCAGTTACTTTTTACCGATCCTTCATCAATTTCCAACAGGAAGTACTACTTTATAATTGATAAATAAATAGTTGTAGGTGCATGAAGGAAATCGTGTTTTTTTGAAGACCTAGAGAACCAAGCTTTGCTTGTAAACTCTAAGAAAAGTATGCACCGGACCCATAAAACATACTTCAGATAATTCACAAGGATATGTAATTGGTGGGGATTGAACCCTCGAGCTTTAAGGTGAGCGCCGCATGTCCTAACCACTGCACCACCTTAGAGGTTGGAAATCAACTATGTTGCTTCAGTTAAATTAGAACATAATTGTGTTGGCTTCACTTCATACGTTATATCTTTTAATTACATACATCAATTTATGTTAAGTATTGCATGCTTGGTTTTTTTACGACTTTTCTTCTTTTAGTGGAAAGGACAAGAAATATTAGTTATTTTTTCTATTAATACCGAATTATTGAAAAAAGCAACAAAATTTTAGTGGTTGAAATGGCCATGGCATAGAGTCATCGCTGTCGTCATTTCCAAAGGATAAGTAATTAGATTTTTCACATTAATTTTTCTTCATTTTTAACCGCTTTCTTCAATTTCTTTTATTTATTTTTTTAAATAATTTATTTAAACTCTTCTCATATAACAATGTGCACCGCCTATGATCTTGTAGTAAGTCCAAAGTAATCCCTTATGTAGACAAGTAGTTTTATAGGTCATGGTTAAGCAGTAGCAACATCACAAGTCTTTTTTTACCAGAAGTGTAGTGCACTCATTTATTAGTTATGAGAATGTTTTAAATATTACTAAAAAACGACACCAAATAAAAGCACACATTCTCTTTAAAAAATATTATTAATGCTTAAGGGAAATTTTTTTCATGATGCCTTTGTAATGTGAAAATCTAATGACTAATGCAATCTAATATTTAGAGTTGATGCTTAAGATTAAGACAAATTTGAATCTTAAGAGATTTTTAAGTGGCTTTTTTACTGCAAAATTGTGTTCAAGTGGCTCATCTTTTTTTCTTACATTTTTTAGATAAAGAAGAATATGGAACTAATTCACCAATAAAGTTTGACGACGCTGTATTTTTGTTGAGGGACAAAGAGATGCTGACATGGAATGGGAAGTTGATGAGCAAGAAGAAGAAGAAATGAGAAGTGAAGGAGAAGCAAAAGATTAAGAGAATATGGAGCTTGATGCTGAGAGACTTTATAGTTCAATAGAAAAAGAAGCTAATAATAACCTATGGAGAGTGGAAATAAAAACAAGGAAAGTCAAGATAAGTTAAAGTCTACAAGTGAAGTACATTTTATTTTATGTTTAACATATAACACTTTTAGGCCTTAACTGCAATTGTCACCGAGAAGTACATATCATCATTCTACGATTAGTTTTTATTTGCATTCCTAAAAACCAAATAATGCTATTATAAGTTGTATATTATTTTAAATGAATAAACCTTTAATCTCTATTATTTACCGCTCTCCGTCCTTGGTCAACATTTCATTATGTTTTCAATATTTGTAGGTATGGTGAGTGATTATTGTTTTATGTGAAGTTATCTTATATTATATATATACATCGTACTATATTATAATTCAACAACATGTGCGAATAATTATCTAAGATGTAGTTTAGCAAATACATCTTTATAATATGAGGATATATTAAAATTATCGTATATATATAAACTAGACATATGGAGAGCTATTAATATACCGACTGAACCTTCGATCTATACACTAAATATGTTTGAATGCTTCATCTATAAACTGGGAGAATAATTATGAAGATATATATATATATATATATATATATATATATATATCACTTTATTCTTTTGTTATCATGCTACTGTAATAAAGGAAGACATCTATGGATTCAGACTATATATTTGCTATAACAACTATGATAGATAAATTTATTAAAATTTTAATTCAGTAAACCCTATTCTTTGTCAATGTTATCATGTATATTGACAGCATCATATATTTACTGTTCTGTCTATGTTATAAAAGCAGTTAAAAAGCAAGGCATGACCAATATATATCACGTTTTCTATGTTGCATTAAAATAGGATTCAATTTAATGAACGATATACTATGTAGTGGAAACATTATTTTATGATATGACTTTAGTCCTATTTTATAGGAACCATGCTTTTTACTGCTTTTGTATTTCACCATGGTGCATCTGCTGCTTTTGTAATTACTACTGATGAAATCCACTTTGCCCTTTTAACTCTTTCACCTACGTATATATTTGAGAGCATTCAGTCCTATTACTACATTAACTCAATAAAGACACTTATATTTGATATTATAATAATGTTTCTAATTCCTTTTTGTAAATAGTATATTCTAGTTATTTTTCAAAATAATTTAATTTTCTAACTGCAACAAATATGTTTTTTCCATGCCCGCGGGTGAAGCACGAGTTTGCACTAGTATAACATAAAAACCATATGGCTAGAATTTGATCATTTCAAAGCAACAAAAACTCAACAAAATAGGCATTCATTCACATAGATAAAACCAAACAAAATTCGTGCAGCATTAAACATGAGAATTTTGAATAGACAGTGAATCAAATTTTGAATACAAACCTAAATACAACAATATCCCAACACTACATTCATATACTCAAAGAAAACCAAAGCATACATCATCGTTATATCTTATATTATGTAGCATTTACCAACTTCCCTTATGTACAAACAGGATAGAGAGCATTATAAGATATTAATACCTAATTTTCATTCTAAAACTTCAAATTCTTGCTATGCCCCTTAAAACATAAAGTTCTTCAATACTTAATCCTTGAACATCTTACAATATAAACAATACAGTTCAAATTGATTGCTAAACAATTGAAATTAATTGCTTTTGTTAAAATAAAATACAGAATAAAATCAGCCACTTAAATTAAGGTTAAATCAACTATTCAATTTAGATCAAAATTCGAAAATATGATGCATTCAAATTAGTACAACATCCAAATTGAATGACAAAATCGATTTAATAAATTCGTACCTAAATATACCTATACCAAGAGGAGAAATTCTTATTGGATGCTACAACGATGTTGAGTGGACTACAACGACGGAGTCGACGATGAAAAGGTAAATTTATCTTTAGTGGGATGAAATTTGAACACGATCAAAAGGGGGAAATTTTTCTTCAGCAGAAAATGAAAAGGTGAAAACGAAAGAGGGTAATAAATTTTTCTAAGTATACGATTGTTTTAGATGGGTCACGTTTATTTCGCTTACGTGGAATTTTCTAAGGAAAGGCGGGAACGTGAATTGTTTTTGGCCGCATTTATGTTAGTAGTGAAAATATTATTGGTTGCATTTAAACAAAAATGCCATGAATTTTTACAACTGTAAATGGTTTTTATCTTAGTTATACACATATACGCTTGGCAACCCTTTCCTTTCGACATATAAATACTATCTTAGGGAAATCATCGCTAAAGATTTAACTTTAACCTATAGATAGTTGATATGGCTGACAATAAATCTTCTTCCTCACAAGGGAACCCTACCCACGAAAGACCACCCATTCGTGGAATGCTCGGATGGTTTAAACAATATTTCAAGACCGTCGAGTAGATTCCTATTCCTCCAACTGCACCGAAAGCAACCACTGCCCCGCCCGCTAATGCAGCACCTCGTCCTGTCGACTTTCCTAAGTTGTGTAAGGACTTTCTCAATATGGAAAGGAAGAAATACTTTGGAACTGAAGGATATTTGAAAGCTAAAGCATGGATTGGTAACTACGATAAGATATTTAGAGAGCTTCGTTGGGATGATCAGCTAAGAAGAAGAATAGAAGCTTGGCACCTCAAGGAAGAAGCCTTGAATTGGTGGAACTTTGTGATCGATGAGCACCCTGGCAGGATATTCTCTTGGGATGAATTCAAGGACCGATTTGAGAGGAGATTTATGTCTTGAGTAGAGGTTAGCTTGTAATTGGAAAAGTTCATTCAGTTTGACACAAGGAGATTCTGCCCTTATGGAGTACATAGTTAAGTTTATTGAATTGGATAAATTCGGGATGAGCCTAATAGACATACTTATGAAAAAGGGCATGAAGTTTGTGAAGGGCTTAAATTCCTCGCTAAGGAAATGTTGTTGACCCAACCACCTATTGGGGCCATATATAAGATGTTGGTAGAAACGACAATGCTGCACGTGGCTAATGAGGAAAATAAAGGAACAGAGAAGGAGAAGTCTAGACCGACCCAAAAGCAAGGAGGGTCCAAGAAGGGGAGCTTTTGGGCTACTAAGAAGTCAATGGAGAAGTTTAAGAAGGATGGGAAGGCGTGTATGAAATGCCAAAAGGAGGGTCATAAAGATAAAGTTTGTAGAGTGAGTCTGATGAAGTAAGCCTTTAAAGGTAAGTGCTTTAACCGCCATAAGGAAGGGCATCGCAAGAATTAGCATCCCATGATGGCTAAGAAGGATCAAGCAGACATGCCTACGCTATTGAAGCCACCTCTATTGCTAGTAAGCCACCAAGAGACCAAGGAAACGCAGCTCTAGAAGGTATAACTTTTATTTTTAGGGTTAGTATTCGTACCCTATTTGATTTAGAGGCATCGCATTCCTTTATAACTTGAGTAGTAAGTTTATTAAACCTTCAAATCTAGATGGTCAACAGCCCAATCGAGGTTTCCAATCCATTGGGGGTTCGACCTTCTTTCTCTTATTTGCAAAGACCTTTTGTTAAACATATGCAACGTTGATTTCATATATAATGTGTATTTTCTAAATTTCATGAAGTATGGGATTATCTTGGGTATAGATTGGTTGTTATATTATAGATCCATTTTTTACTGTGGTAAGAAGGTAATACGATTAAGGGGTTGGGGAGGTTGTGACCTAGAAATTTTTTGTACACCCAAAGATTTAATTGAGTTAATCTATCTATGCTCACTAAGTCTATCTATTGTTGGAGAGACATCATCTGTATCCGTAGTTTGTGAATTTTGTGATGTCTTCAAGGAGGTCACGGGTCTCCCACCCCATAGGGAGATTGAGTTCCAATTCGATTTGGAGAATGATGCAATGCCCATCGCTCTGCCTTTGGGACATATGGTCTCCAAAGAAAGAAGAGAATTGGATAAGAAAATCTTAGAGCTATTGAAGAAAGGATTCATTCGTAGGAGTACTTTTAAATGGGGATCCCCTGTTGTTTTTTCTACTAAGGCAGATGGTTCTTTGAGACTTTGCGTTGATTATAGAGAATTGAACAAGTTGACGAGGAAGAATAAGTACCCTCTACCTAGAATAGTTGACTTGTTAGACCAACTTGTAGGAGCTAAAGTCTTTACCTAGTTAGACTTAGCAACGTGATTCCATCAGTTGAGGATTATAAAGGAAAGTAAGCCAAAGACTGCATTTCTGTAAGTAGGCTCTAAGAGTGGGAAGTAATGCCTTTTGGACTGATGAATTCCCTAGCATAATTTGTGGATATGACGAGTAGAGTATTTAGAGGGCATCTTAATAAATTTCTCATGGTGTTTGTTGATGATATCTTGGTTTTCTCCATAGGAAAGAAGGAGCATGAGGACCACCTTAGGGAGGTATTGGAGACCTTGAGAAGAAACCAACTCAAAACTATGTTTTCTAAATGCCACTTTTGGAAAATGAAGTTAGGTACTTTGGGCATATTGTTCTAGAACAAGGATTGACTATGGACACTATTAAAGTGGAAGCTATCCAAGGATAGAAGACTCCTAGTAATTTATCAGAGGTTAGGAGTTTTCTAGAGTTGGCAGGCTACAATAGGAATTTCATAAGAACTTTGCATAAAAAGCAATCCCTTTAACCCAATTGATTAAGAAGAATCTAGATTTTGTATGGGATGATAGATGCACCAATGCATTTGAAAAGCTTAAGGGGTCATTAACTAGTGCACATGTGCTTACTATTCCAGATGGAACCAAGCCATTTACGGTTTTCACAAATGCATGTGGCATAGGATTAGGGGCAGTTCTTTTGCCAAGAAGGGAAGGTAGTTGCCTATGCTAGTAGACAATAGAAGGACCATGAGAAGAGGTATCCGACACATGATTTGGAATTGGCAGCTATTGTTTTTGCCTTAAAGATGTGGAGGCATTATCTCTTGAGGGAAAGGTTTGAGTTATTCACCAATCATAAATCACTCAAATAACTATTTTTCTAAAAAGATTTGAATCTTAGGTAGCAGAGGTGGATTGAGTATATAGCATCCTTTGACTTTAGTATTCAATATACCTTCGGAAAAGGTAACATAGTCGTCGATGCCCTAAGTCGGAGACATACTACTCTAGGTGCTATATATGAATGGAGATAGTTGGAGTTTCTCTCGAATTTAACCTCCAACCATCAATAGAACCCATCCAAGGTTTTATAGCAGTTATGAAGATTAGACTAGCTTTGGTGGATCGTATAAGGCATGAGCAAGTAAAGGATGAGGGGTTAGTAGATATTTTGGAGAAATTGAGAAAATGTGAGCATTTTCCCTGTGCTAGGAGGTATTCAGTTGATGCGAAGGGATGTTTGAGAAGAGATGGAAGTCCGATAATTGATGATTTGATGAAAGATGTGCTTATGAAGTGTCGCCACTTAAGGATGACCATTCATCTCAAATGAGATAAGATATATAAGGACATGAAGAGAATTTTCTTTTAGGATGGAATGAAGAGAAGCATAGCCGAGTTTGTTGCTTGGTGTTTGACATGCCAAAAAGTAAAGCTGGGCAAGGGAAGCCTGGTGTATTATATTACCTTTTGAAATTACGACTTAGAAGTGGGAACATTTTGTGGAAGGATTGCTAGAAGTCAGAAGGGCAATGAGGTTATTTTGGTTGTTGTGGACAGACTCACTAAGAGTGCTCATTTTGTTTCGATTAGAAGAAATAGGGCTAGCGCCTCTCTCATGCAGATTTATATCAAGGTGGTAATTAATCTATATGGAATTTCTACAAGCATAGTCAGTGATAGGGACTCTTTGTTCACTAGCGAGTTTTGGAGGAGCATATAAACAGCATTGGAAACTTCTTTGAACCATAGCACGACATATCACCACAAACTGATGGACAAACAGAGAGGGTGGATAGGATTTGGAAGAATTGTTGAGAGCTTGTATCTTAGATTTTGGAGGACAATGTGAGAAACATATACCTTTGGTTGAGTATGCATATAATAATAGTTATCAAGCGATGATTGGTATGCCCCTTTTGGAGCATCTTGTGGGAAGCCATACAAATCGCCTAGTTGTTGGTGGGAAACCATCAACAAAGTCTTACTTGGACCCGATTTGATCCGTGATACCATGGAAAAGTAGAGTTGATTAGGAAAATGATGAAGGTAGTGCAAGACCGTCAGAAATTTTATGTAGGTAAAAGATGGAAAGTGCTTGAATTTGAGGTTGGAGATATGGTGTGTGTTAAAATCTCCCCTCCTAAAAAAGATGTTAGGCTTGGCACGTATGGAAAATTAATACCTAGATTAGTTAGGCCATTTATAATTCTAGAAAGAATAGGAAAATTGGCATGCCGTGTGGAGCTTTCTAACAAGTGGGCAGGAGTCCATAATGTTTTCCATGTTCTCACCTTAGGAAATACCTTCATGACACCACTAACAGGATAGAGCCTGATCGGTTGAGGGATTTTAAGATGGAGCGGACAGTGCCCCATGCCACTGGATGCATTGTGGAGCACGGTACTAGGAGACTCCACAGTAAAATAGTTAGGCTGGTCTGAGTACAGTGGGGGGACAATTCGGTGGAAAGCACATGGTAGACGAGGAGAAGATGAAGAGCACTCACCTGGAGTATTTCATCGGTAATTTTTCTCTTCAAAATTAGGATTTTGGTTGCTTCGTGGTTGCTAGATTGGATACTAGTAGATGGTTGTTACACTTTTTCACAATCACTTTACACCCATGTAGAATTTTTTTAAGGACATTTGCTTACATACTTTCATGACAAGATTACACACTCATGCTTGGATTGAGCTCAATTTAGTATGTCTGTAGTACATAATCACATTGCAATATTGGTTGAGTAGATGGTTCTGTAGAGAACTTGGTTGTATTACATGAATGTTATTGCGCATTACGTTATCCCCCTCTTGGAAGATTTCAGGACGAAATCCATTTTAAGGGAGAGAGAATGTAACACACTGTATAATGGATCATAAATAAATGAAGTAAATTGAATTAAATATTATAAGGGTTAAATATGGAAATTTTATAAAAGTTGGAATTTGAGTAAGAAAGTTATTCCGTTGCGTTTGTGGTGGAATTCTGATCCTTTTTCAATATAATATGCAGAAAACGGAGCTAAAATGAAAAAGTTATGAGAATTTTAAGTTTTTGGATTTAAATTTATTTAGTCGGAATTCAAATACGTATGACCATTAAAATTAGGGTTTGAATTTGTAAAATTAGCATGGCGGTTAAGAAAATGTTTAATCAATAATTAAAGTTAAAGTTAATTAGGGTATAAAATTTATTAAAAGCAATGGAAATTAAAATATTCCCAAAACAAACGGAGCGATGGACCCTTTATTAGGACCGGTCGACCGTAGCGGTCGACTGGTTGAAGAGAGGCGGTCAACCGGTCAAAGCTAAATTTTGACAGTGGCTGCTAGTGTTTGAAGGGGTGTGCTATTTATTTATACGCTCTAGATTTCTTCATTTTAAACTATTTTTATCCTACGGTTCAGGTGCTTTTCAACCCTATAAATAGAATCCTATTCTATCCACCTTTTATACATACTATTTGGGGAATACAGTGAAAGTCTACCATTGTTAACTCTCCAAATTAGATTCAGAAACTCTGTAAAGAATTCAGATAAGAGTCCATTCTATTTCAATTTATTTATTCTTCCTCCAACCTACCTCCTACTATCCTGAATCTAATAAATATATATACCGCTTCCCTATTGCGTGTGTAAATATCAAAAGAGAGTGGTTTTAGAAGAGATCGGAAATGCACAAAACCATTTAAGTGAAGCTAAGGCAATCTGTGAGGGAAACATTAGTATTTCTTTTCAGTAATTGTTTAGTGTATTTCTTTTTAGATTTGAACATGCCTTAGGGATTTTGGAATTTCAAAAATACGATAGATAAAATCCCCCAAAATTCCTTTTTATTTCGAAATGTCAATACCATGTTGAGATTCTTAATTATTTACATTAATTTGATGGAATTTGTTTCATTTATGCAAATTTTGATAGTTTCATAGTGTATTCCACTTCTCCTTCTTACTTGGTTCAAATTATGACTCTTCAATGAAATAATCGGTTTAGATTACGAATTCTATTTGTAGTTTACACCACTTATTCTTGTTTATTTCTTTGTAAAAGAGAAGTTGAATAAAATATGGAATTTAGATTACAATTCTTATTGTTTAGGATATTCCATTAAATTAGTGTAATAAATTGAGTTTCTAATTTATTTACAAGTTGTTATTGCAGTTTTCGGTTTGAATATTTATAACTTGTTTTGGATATTAGAATCCTTTATTTTGGTATGTCGAAATCTTAGGAATCTGAAGAAAAAGGACTTGTAATAATATAGGTTAGGGAATTGACATTTAACGCTAGTTTAGAGCATAAAATCTATGCATTTAAAACTTATTAGGTTCAAGTATTTATTTATCCCTATTTGTGTAATTAAGTATAATTATTGCATATATGGCATAGTTAATTAGGCATCTATTTTCATTTATTTTTCCCCATTAGAAAAGTAATTGATTTATAAGCGAAAATAAGAGAAAACCCTTATATAGCCTAATTACTATTTTAAGGCATAGTAAAGAAGACTCCTTATAAGGCCTTATTTATGAAATGATGAGATGAGTATATACATAAATGTGAAGAGTAATTGATGTATGGCTAAGTTATAGCGATGTGACGTCAATAGAGTTACATAATGGAAAAAAATTTCTTCACTTTTAGGTTACGAGCGGTTGTGTACACTTTGATGCAAGATATCCTTATGATAAATATTTGAAGTGATGCGAGGTTAGTCCCAAATTCTGTAGGGAAAATCTGCCCAGCTAAACTAGATACCAGTTACTATAGTAGGACTAATGTGAGACATTATTATGAATATGGACCACAAGACGAAGGACCCGCTCCGAGATCTTGAAGTATTAAGTGGTTGTTTGAGGGCCTGTCTCTTTTCCTCAAATAAAGTATTAAATGGTCGAGGGATTACGTTGGTGGTATCCCAATGGGGTCCGCTTCTGGAAATAGGTATTAAATGATAGGGTCCACCTTAATTAAGGTATTAAATGACCAGAGTATGTCTATCCGTAAGGAAGTATTAAGTGGCCTAAGAGATTCCATATGATGTCAACTAGATAGTACCAGTGGGGAGCACGCCTTGGAAATATGTATTAAATGACAAGGTCTTCCTTAATTAAGGTATTAAATGACCAGATTCTGCCCACTTTCCAATAAAAAGTATTAAGTGGTTTGAGTACCATCTCTCACATTATTAGTTGTTTATGATGTATGACTAAGACATAGGATTCTAGAAACATGCTTTTAGAATGGAAGATCTTAAGTGGTTGGACTCGCCTCTTTTCCTTATAAATAAGTATTTAATGGTTTAATGGTCTATTTTTGCAGACATATTCTTATTCTGAGATATACTGCCCAAGTACTTGAAAAAGTAAGACTCGAGGTTTTTATTCACCGAACACTTGTTGTTCTGACTCCCTCCTTATTCAATTAACGATGGAGTGATGCTGGTATCAATGCTAAGAGATGGAGAAGCTTGGCTTGTGGAAATATTTGTTATTATTACATAATTTTATGTGTACCCATGTATTTAAACAATGGTTGTAACGGATATTATGTTATGATTTTTGTGGAATTTTGTATTATGACATTTTTATGGTTTCGAAATAAATGGGTGCACTTTGCTTTTATATTTTGTTCCATCTGTTGTGAGTTCTAATAGTTTAGTTATGGCTTTACAAAAGCAATTCTTATTGTTTAGGATTGTTTAGATTGCAATTCTTATTGTTTAGGATATTCCATTGAATTGGTGTATTAAATTGAATTTCTATTTTATTTACAAGTTGTTATTGCAGTTTTCGGTATGAATATTTATAACCTGTTCTGGATAATAAAATCGTTTATTTTAGTATGTCGAAATATTAATAATTTAAAGAAAAAGGACTTGTAATAGTATTTGGCTAGGGAATTGACATTTAACGCTAGTTTAGAGCACAAAATCTGTGTGTTTAAAACTTATTAGGTGCGAGTATTTATTTATCCCTATTTGCGTAATTAACGTACGATTATTGCATATACGGCGTAGTTAATTGGGCGTTTATTTTCATTTATTTTCCTCCATTAGAAAGGTAATTGATTTGTAGTTTGAAATAAGAGGAAACTCTTATATAGTCTAATTACAATTTTAAGGCGTAGTAAGAAAGACTCCTTATTATAAGGTCTTATTTATGAAATGGTGAGATGAGTATGTACATATATATGGAGAGAAATTGATGTATGGCTAAGTCATAGGGATGCGAGGTCAATAGAGTTACATGACGGAAATTTTCGCTTCACTTTGAGGCTACCAACAGTTGTGTACACATTGATTGATGTGAGATATCCTTATGACAAATATTTGTAATGACGCGAGGTTAGTCCCAATTTCTATAGGGAAAATCCGCCCAGCTAATCTTACTATCAGTTCCTATAGTAGGACTAATGTGAGATGTTATCATGAGTATTGTGACGACCCACAAATCTGTACCCTTTGAATCGACAATAAACCACACATGTCCAACCCAAAAAGCACAGATTGATGGAAAATCAAGAGAAAGAAAAGAAGAGAAGAGAAGAAAGAGAGGAGAAAACAAAACAGAACAATACAAAATCTCATATCACAGTGGAAAACATATAATATCATATCAAAGATCTTTACAAAACAAAAACTGTATGTACATACATCAATCAGAGTTCAACAATAAGTCACCAATCATCAGCCTGGACAGTTATAATAACCTGTCCTCACAATTGCTGATAATATACAACAGTTAAGAAGCGGATAATCAAAATAGATACGTATATACGAAATGAAGATCTCCAGCTCTCCTGCTGAAGCTCCAGTAACACCAAATCAGAACCTGTAAATATACTCGGTCCGACCCGAGCATTGAAACGGAAGAACGCCCGGATCAGTCTGGTAAACCAGTGTGAGAAGCACACTTAACTTTAGTTTATTAAATTTTCAAACTTTTCCTTTATCAAAACAAAGGTATCTTGTAAGACAGGCCCACATACAAACTCGGACATATTTTTACCTTACGATAACTAAAACATTTCATATCAAATCATCTTATATTATACTAGTGTCTAGTATACAAATAATATTAACCATAGCCGAAATTGTTACATTGATTAAATTCCAACCTATAGCCAAAATGGGTAATACAATCAAAATGGCAGGTACGTAGTAGAGTTTGGATTTCCATACAACTGACCAGGTGAAGGGACTACCTTTCGGCAGTACTTCTCTAGAGGAATATACTGAGAAACCATCACAAAGTTCCTCTACCAACATAAGAACGACCTACCTCTATAACTAGATAGTACTGAATATGTCATCCTCCGGTCATTACAGACCTTTTCCGAGTGCCCTCAAAGAATACAAACCATAATAATCAGATAAATGACGTCATAGCATGTAAAGATATATCTAGGAGAGAATGATTATATCCTACTTGGGAGCGACCCACTTTGCATTGCTGCATCTAACCATGTTTTGGTCATTTCCAGTTGATAAGGCCTGAGGTAATGATTACCTTTCACATTTCACATCACTTTGAATGCCACATGGCCATTTCTATTGACAACTAATTGCCTTCCACAAAATTACAATCCTTAAGCTCATACATCTCAAAGAAGGTTTTAAGCTCAGAGAAGTTGCCTTATCCGTCACCACTGATGTATGTTTATAAAAAACAATGTACGTAATCTTTAGAAATGCAATGACAGACAAACATCCATACAAGTTGTCCAGGAACATGACAAACCGAAGGTACTTCCCTACCACATCCTGTTGGAAAATCCATAGGATTAGTAGCGAATAGTCCTTGCAATAAATATTTCATAACGAAGAGACTACTCCTGGATGTATATTGTGATTTTGACCCCAAACGACCAACAAACAGTCCTTCACTATGAAAATCCTGAATATCTATATCATCACAACCAACCTGCACAATCGTCGCATAAATGTTGATCCGAAGTGGTTTTCGGATAAACCGATCCTGGTGCCTTCACATCAACAATGCAAAAGAGTTTCTCAACCTCATACAGAAACTAAGTCTCATATACTTATCACGTCTCCAATTTTCAACTTGCTATCCTTCGGCCAAGAAGGAAGCTCGATAGATTAGAGTAATACTCCGCACTATATGAATCAACACCCTTAACAAAAATGATAATCAAGCCTACACAGAAGGCTACGTACTAGGTGTATGACTAAATAGTTCCCACATTAAGTCAAGAAACTAAAAATGGCCAAATTTGATAGTCAGTTATTTAACTATCTAAACAAAAAAAAATATAGAATCATAAGCAATCACTAGGCCCTTTTAATTAGTCTTTTATTAATTAAACCATTTGCCAAATATTCACTTCAAATTATCCGTGGAAAGATATAATCTCAAATCATTTCAATTTTTCAATATTGGAAAACATTTCCATATACTTATTTAATAATAAGTAATTCATAACTCTCTTTATTTTCAACACTTATAAAAAATTACATACACTTAAATCACGATTAAGTATATATTTATTCTCTAAGGAAAACATTCTCCTATAACATATTTATTTGGGGCAAAACGAATGTGGCGCAGCGGATAAATCGAAATAAACTTCAATCGGTGAAAGTAGCGATCGATGGAATGAAGATACCGAAATGCCCAAATTCGTTGATCCGAAGATACCGAATTCTAGCTATCTCAAACACGTTGATAGCGCACTATACCGTGTTCAAAGATCTACGATTCTTCGCACGTTGATCTAGCGCACTAGATTCCGTGAATCGGCTTCAACAAACGTGGATTCGAGCGCACTCGAATGACGTAAGTGGATATAGGAGATTACACTCAACTACCAATTAGAGAAGAAAGCACAAAGCAATCAACAAGAAATTTTTATTTCCAAATCAACCTTAAAAAATTACAACTCACCCCCTATTTATAGTGTTTTCAACCCCTGACCCTTAAGTCATGACCGACTCATGCCTCACGACTCAACTAGGTCGTTGCCGACCTAACAGACACTATACGCCTCAATTACAACACAACACAAGCAACCGACTCAACAGATGACAACGACATACGACTTAGAACAGCGGCAAAAATAGACGACCTAAACATGAACGACTTATATACAACACGAGTCATCAGATACAAACGACATACGACTCATCATCACCATTAACGACTCATCACCAACGACTCATCCTCAGCGACTCAAGACTTTACGATATACGACTCATCATACAAAGCGACTCAGGACACATCCATATTACAACGCATATAAGTCGGCAGCGACTCAATATACGAAGTCATACGACTTACGACTCAACTATGGAACGACTCAAAACACACACGACTTAAGCTCCCAAGCTTCCTGTGGTAACTCCTCAAACGACTTAACTAGGTCGTGCCCTTCCGCCGACTCAAGCCTTTAACAGTTGGAACCTTCTCCTTCTTCCTGATAAGTCGTATACGCCTTATAGATGGGTCGTTGAGTCGTGTACGACTCATCAGACTTGAACACCCCAAGTTCCCGTTGAGTCGTAGTCCTGTTTCATTAACCCGTATACAACTCAAGTGTTTGTTATCTCGTGCCTCTTCTTCGTTAGGTCGTACCTCCCCTTCACTCGACCAGTTAGGTCGTTCACGACGCATAGCTGCTTGACTCGTGAACGACTTAAGTCCTAAAAACGAAGCTTCCTTAACTCGAGAACGATCTTCCTCTTTAAGTTGCATACGACTTATCCCCTGAGCTACATCAGAATGTTGCGTAAAACATCCTTACGACAACCCAAAATCACTAGTATGGGGATTCAAAAATTAGATAGATATATAAATTCCATATACTATACAAAACATTTCCTTTTGAAAATCATTTAATATAACAACGGTGTTATAGCCCATCATTTCCTTATTTCTCAAAAACGTCTATTTCAACAATGAATGTCGAAATCTATGGTTTCGATACTTAACATATTTTAAACATCTTCAGACCATTGAAATCCATTTAAAATATCACTTTTCAAAATATCCATTTAACTTAAAAAGATTATTCACTGCCCAAAATCGTGAATATAATTATCTAACCAAATTCATTATTATTGCAACATTTAATTTAAAGAATAATTCACTGTTCAAAATCGCGAATATATCTCCTTTACCAAATTCATTACTTCTACATATTTATTAAAGGATTATCCAATGTTCAAAATCATGGATGATATCCCTTTAATAAGCTTTCATATCCAACTTATCAAATTCAGTTGATTTCATATTTATAAAACAATGTTTATAAATTCACATTTCTATTTTATAAAAACTTCTATACACAAAATTTCTTTATTTGCCAATTCCATATATATCTCATTTACATGCCAAAATCCGATTATAAGTTAATTGCTTATAATTCTCTTTATTTACAAATTCATTCCTTGTTTAGAACTTCATCAATTTATAAATCTTATTCACTTACAAGACTCAACTGTAACTTCATTTTTAACACTTATAAAAACTCCATCATAATTTCATTATTTAAATATATAAAAATTTAATTTTATATATCTATATATATATAAACCGTTTAGAATCATTTCAAAAATCTTGATTTAACACTATTTACAAAAAAGTTAACCCTATATTTCAAAAATCAAATTTCAATTATATTTCACAAAATCATAATTTTTATAACATAAAAATTATAACTTTCATTTATTTAAAATAAATCCACTTCTTAACAATTCAAAATTCAAAAAAACGTATAATTTCAAAATCACTTGAAAATCCTTTTTAAATCGGAATCATCACTTTAACATTTTTAAAATTCTAAATATGGCCCAATGCTGCAACAGCAATAAATACATCAATCACGACATTCAAATCATCATATATCATATGATAACAGCATATATCACAATATCTGTAAATAAAACCAATACTGGTGAGGAATCCAGATGGATCCTTCCAACCTGTCACCTGCAACAAATATACATATTTGAATATGTGTACAATGTCCGCTTTGAGGTAGACGCAAGTACAAAGGGTATCCACTCATACACGGAAACGTATAGGGTCTCATCTGCTCCAATAGGCATGAATATATCCAAATAACAATCAATATATACACAATATATCATATATCATCTAAACAATCATCAATCATCATAAAATAAATTTTCTCACTTATATAAAAAATATTAGTGAGTCGGAAAGAGTGAGTTGTACTCACATTGGTTCCAATAGCGGTTGTAGTGTTTTATTCCGAATAAAATTAAATAAGCATTTAATTTTACCCAAGATTTACAATAGCTCCAATCATCTCCAAACCAGCTCTAAAAACTAGTGTTCGTCAATACGAACCTAATGCAACTTGTTTCGTCAAAAACGTACATTGTTTGAGAAAGATGTGGAATTTTAAAGCTTACACAATTCAAATATATATAATTTACTATTTTATTTTATTTTAAAACGTAGATCGCATCTCGGCCGTTGATTGCATCTTCTTCTCGGGGCTACCGTCGCGCACGAACCCATCTTGCCTTCTTTAATTCAAGTGGCCATGGCCTCCAATTATCACTTCGATGACGATCCACTACTGCCAAATGAAAGCGCGACCCCACTCCATCAACGCTTGAAATCTGGTTAAGCTCGGTCAACAATCTCGCTCGAAAAAGCGAGTTAACGTCAAACGTTCATCACCATTTTGCCTCCGTCGACTGTGTAATACCTGATCGTGACCGTTGATCTCGAAGATCTAGTGATGCTCTTCGACTTTGTAGTTGAACATTTTTGAAAATTGTGGATGGATTTGAGGATATTAGAGGAGAAACAAAATGAAATTCTGGCCATTGGAAATAAATATGGCGGCTATCTCTAGCTTCATTAGGGTTTGTGAAAATATGAAGAAAATGTGACCTTATATAGAAAATTTATGCTCACTATTCATCCGGAAATTTTTCGAACTCCAAACGAAGCATGCCGCCTGGCGTTTATAATGTTTTACCCCTATTTCGAACACAATGGAATATATATATATATATATATATATCCAAAGCCAATTCGATCGTATTTGAAAGGTAGGTTTTCAAATCGAATTATTTAAATTTAAAATTTACTTAAACAAATTTCTACGCGTTTCAGCTTGCCACGACTAAACCGTATATTCGATTGACGCGAAATTTGAAATCCTACACTAATATAACATTACGTATCCAATGAAACTAGTTTCGTCGAAATCTGAGACCGTATGAAAAATGACTATTTTTACACGTTAATTAAATATTAAAATATTCATTTCTAGAAATTAACTTTTAATTCAATTATAAAAGTTCTCTAACAACATTCTAATTCAAATAGAATTTAATTCAACTTTATAAACCATTTTAATTCACACTAAATCAAATTTCTAATTATTTCTGCAATTTCAAATATTAAATTAATAATTTAATTATCCAATTAAATCACTATATTCGAAATTTAAGTTATTTAGCTTATAAAATTTACTGGTGAATATTTAAAATCAATTAAATATCTGAATTTCAATTGACTAAAATTCTGGTTCCCTATATCTACCCTACTTAAAAGAATTTTGTCCCTGAAATTACCGAGTAAGAAAAAGTCACAAAATCCATTTACTTTTCATAAACAAATCGTTCAAATTGGACTACCAAATCTCTTAAGTGTTTAACTTTTCCAAAATCGTTTAGTTAAATCTCTTATAAAAATTTTCTAAATTTTAAAATCCATTCATTATTATTCTTTTCAAAATCAACTTATATCGTTTAACCTTTAACTCGAAATTTAGTTATCAATTTTTTTTCAATTTTCTCAAACTTTTTCTAACGCTTTAAATTTTCAAAAATAAATAAATTGCCGGCATCTCCTTTGCGCGGTTCGATCGTAGTAGGATTACAACATATATATATATCACAAATATACATCTCATCTTCGAGAATGAGATATCCTGTAGGGAAAAAAAATATAAAATTACTATATGCAATCCGAGATATGTACCTTATATATTATTAGTGGGCATATACGACTAATATAGTATGAAAGCGAGCTCTAAATGTGAAGCAAACGCCATACGCACCTATTAAACACTCAACCACAAATGAGAAACATGCATATAGAAAAGTAATATCAATATACAACATATACCAATACAACAACTATATATGCCAATATAGCAAATGCTATCA
The DNA here is from genome assembly GCA_030765085.1 of Allium cepa. Lineage (NCBI taxonomy): Eukaryota > Viridiplantae > Streptophyta > Magnoliopsida > Asparagales > Amaryllidaceae > Allium > Allium cepa. The sequence goes on along the minus strand of CM060945.1, from coordinate 789,700,787 downwards.
ATAAGCAACAAATCCAACCATCAAATAATTATCATCCAACAATCCAATATCTATCCAATAAATCCATAACCAAATCAATATAAATTCATTTCTCATTAATTATCCATTGAATTGATTTTTAATTTAAACACATTTAATTTATTAACATTGGATTTTACTAACATTCATTTATTCAAATTCAATTAGTTTACATTCACTAATTACATTCAAATTAGTTCACTTCCGAATTAAATCAAATACAATTCTATTTAGATTCACTTCACTTCCAATTTGGATTCAGTTATTTAGTTTTCAATTTCATTAATTCAATTTCATTAACACTTAATGAATTGCTATTCAATCAACTAACATTTATCTAACAACTAATGCATATCCAATATAACTAAATTTATTTAATTTACATTCAACATTTATATTTACTTCTTTTACCATAAACTTGGTTTAACATGTTTAATTTCAAATTGGTTTAATATCTAATTGACTTTCATTCTATTCCCAATTTCATTAGCTTTTAACGAATTAACATTTACATCCATTATTCTAGATCAATTCATTTTCATTTGATTGATTAACGTTCAATCTGTATTTCATTTACTAATTTATTTCATTAGTTCAATTCAATTCATTAATTAATTTAATTGCTAATTCATTTTATAATAAAAGTTGAATTTCATTATATAACTCAAATTCACATTCATTAATTCACTTATAAATTCATTTTGATATCAAATTCTACTTCATTCAACATTACTTAAGTTAAATTTCATTTCATTCTCATTTACATTTACTTTCACTATACAACTTAAGTTCACTTCTAATTTGTTTCAAATTCTATTTTATTTAACTTTTACTTAAGTCAAATTCATATCACTATTCAAATTCAGATTTTGTTCTGCTTAACAAAATTGTTTAACCATTTTAATATTTGGTTTTACTTACCTTTTCTCATTTTATAAGTTATACAACTTATTTATTTAAACTTCCAAATTCATATTATAGAATCACTTACCACCTCAGTTTAATTTTCATTTCAATAATTTATCTAATCTAGTTCAATTTATTTAACCTTCCTTTAGTTAAATTTTAAATCATACATTTATTATGCTAACTCAAATTTTATTTTAACTTTACAAAAGTTAAAATTTTATTTCATATTACAAATCCGGAACTCATTTCACTTATATTTATCAATTTCAACTTGGATTTTAATTTCAAATTCATTTATCACAACAAAACTTCAACTTCAATTTACTGATGGTAGCAAATCCATCACATAGAGACTCGAAAATGATACTGGTGATGCTGCAGTCATCATCCTTATTATTTCTCAGCAACGATAGTGAAATCAGTGCTTTAAATTCTTTTAAAAATTTCTCTTTATATTTATAAATAACATTTATAAATCTTTTACTTATATAATTTCATTATTTCAGTTTACTTATATAAGATTCATTTCAAATTTATTTATCTTATTTAGATTTATAATAATATAATCTCTTTAACTTTGAAAAACAACTTTCAAAATCAACAGGATTCAAATTCTCAAATTCTTAGTTCAAATTCATTTTTATTTACAACTCATATTTATAAATATACTCATATAGTTTCATTTCCTATATATAAGATTATTTCACAATTGTAAATCATATTAATTATAATTCCTTACTTATAATTCATTCGCTTACATAATTTATCCTTTTACAATTGTTGTTTTTATTTAGATTATTCAAACGACTTTTATTAACTTATATATATTTACATTTTCAAACAACCAAACAATTCATTTATATACACTTTAATAACTTCTGAAAAATTGTTTCCTTTATATATAAAATATAGTCGAGGTAAAATTATTTCATTTACCCAATTTAAAATAATACTACGTCGACTTGCCTCATTTAAGTGTTTAGAAATCCCTATCGATAATATGGTGTCCCACATACCGAATAGAATTCATAAACAACTCAATGGATAAGTGCATTTTATATTAATTAACAAATACGCGCTCACATATACAATACACTCAAACTCAATCTAGGGTGCTACTGTCCCTATCTATATTGAGTACACATCAAATCTTAGGAATATACAAAATCTAAGCTCTGATACCACGTGTGACGACCCGCAAATCCATAACCTTAGAATCGACAATAAACCACACATGTCCGACCCAAAAAGCACATGCTGACGGAAAGTCAAGAGAAAGAAAACAAGAAAGAAGAAGAGAAGAGAAGAAAGAGAGAAGAGAAAACAAAACAGAACAATACAGAATCTCACATCGCAGCGGAAAACATATAATATCATATCAATGATCTTTACAAAACAGAAACTGTATATACATACATCAGTCAAAGTTCAACAATCAGTCACCAATCATAAGCCTGGACAGTTATAATAACATGTCCTTACAATTGCCGATAATATACAACAACTAAGCAGCGGATAATCAAAATAGATACGTGTATACGAAATGAAGATCTTCAGCTCTCCTGCTGAAGCTCCAATAACACTAAATCTGAAATTCTAAATATACTCGATCTGGCGATGTGCACATAATGTGCATATTTTTACCACATAAATGTGCATATTTTTACCACCATATTTATTCTAATTAATTTAAATAAATGATCATATTGGTATTTTAACTTGTTTTAACCAAAATCCATATTAATTCCAAATTGTCACATATTCATCTTCATCCAAGGGCAAAATAGTAATTTTTTTGCATAAATTAACTTGAGAAAATTTAATTAAAAATTTCCATACTATTTTGTAGGAATTTGATTTCAATTACAAGTTGTTTCATGAAGAAAATATGCATGCACAAAACGAACATAAAGGAATGAAGATGGAAATAATTCAAAGTGAAGATCATGGAGGACCCCACCTACCTTAATGTACAAATTAGAGGCTAATGCACATGCTTATGGAATTAATGGCTTCATGTACATTTAAATGATGATTAGTAGAAGCTAATGATTACGTGGCCTCCACACTTTCTTAGGGGTTTTTTGGGAATTTCCCAAAAATATGAATTAGGGTTGAACACATGTATATATACCCCTTATGTTTCATGTAACTCTCTTCTTACTTAGTCTCTCTTAGTTTTAGTTGAGGCTCAAAAATAAATCTATGACGACCCGCCCTTCTACGCCCAGAAAGACGTATCATCATTAAGAAAGAAAGGGATGAGAAAATAGAAAAGATAGAGAAGAAAGAACAATAACATCAGAATCTCACAGCGGAATGGAATAAAATATAATAGATCACATAACTATTACATAATTTTTCATATATCAGAGTTACAGATCATACAACACATACTAGACAGTTATAAACACCTGTCTAGTCATACATGTCAATATACAATACAGATAAACAACTCAGAGAGACCAACACAGCGGAACACTATATGTATATCTACAACGCTGAAGCCTCCTGCTCCATTGCTCCTCCAGAATTCGTCAAAGCTAACCTGAATCCCTTGGCTACCCGTAAAAATTTGGGTACCCGAGAGTTTATGAAAAACAAAAATAAACTCCGGGTCAGACATGGGTCTGGTATGAGTAACAAGTTAAAGTTGCTTAACTTTGAAAAGCATTTGAAAACAAAAGGTATCACGTAAGACTTCCCACGAATAAATATGGTAAGTTTTTACCTTACGCTAACCAAAACATTTGATAGGAAATTCTGTGATATTATAATAGGTCTAGGGTTTTCAAGTAAATAGAAAATAGCCGAAATTGTTACATGATTAAATTCCAGCTACTAGCCACAAAAGTGGGTAATACAATCAAAACCGTTGGCACTTATTGGATTGTGGATTCCATACAATGGCAGGGCTACTGGGGTACCGCCCGTCACAGTACGTGGCCTAGATCAACGTACCGAGGATCACTCCCGACCCCCTACAACACAAGGCCGGAACCATTCCTTACTGAACAGTCCCGAACAAGATACACCCCGGCAGTTGTTGCAATCAACCGCCCACACAGCCGAAAAATAAAGGGACATCTAGACAGGGGAATATCCTTGTCCTGCTTGGGCATGACCCACCTAACCTTGCTGCACCTCCCCTGTTTTAGCCATTCCCGGTTGATGAGGCTTGAGGCTGCGATTACCTTTAAAGAACATATTTTCTTAGAATGCTCATCGCCCGCCTGACGATGTGTTGAAAGCATTCAATCCATACAAGTTCGTTCCGGGTTCGAACGAAACCGAAGGCATTATCTCGTTACACTCATTTTGGAATCACCCTCAGAGTTAACGACGATAACCCTTGCATTCTGAACCTTCATCTTCACTTCAGATTCACGACCTATCGTTAATTTGGAATCGATGTGGTTTTCGGATGTTCCTAATGCGGAAAACCCGATCCCGGTCTCATCGAAATCCAAAACGTGTCTTTTAAGGCCAAGTTGTTTTAAAGTTAAAACAATTCAATTTAATTATCTATATACACACAGATAGATAACTCACAATATCACAATAGATAATCACATCATTATCATAAACAGATAATTCATATTATCATTCCAAACAGATAATCATTACAAGCAGATAATCCACATTATCATACTTTAACAAAGCATCCATATCATATAGATATTACTCATCTAATATCAGAGTTCACAACCATTCAATGAATATCAATATCATTCATCTATAAGCAATGATTTATAATCATACCATTTATAATTAATTTAAAATGAATTAAATTAATTACTTCTATCTCTAATTAACTTAAAGTAAATTAAATTAATTACTCGTCTATAAATCCTGCTTACGCAATCATAAATAAATTTTAAATCTAATTAATTAATCATCCACTAAGAATTTATCTTGATTAATCACCATTGATTAATCATTCTCTAATTACATTATGTAATTAGTCTTTAATTAATTTTACAATTAATTATCCTAAAGCATTCATAGTAATTAATATTTAATTCCTTTATTTAAATATAATTACTTTCATTTATTCTTAATTAATTACAATAATTAATCACTTCATTATCTATTATTACTTAATTAAACAATTCTTAATTATATCATTAATTACATTAATTAATGATCTCTAGTTTATATTTAAATTAAATTCCTTGATTTAAGTTAAACACAATTATTAATCTCCTTGATTAATAACAATCCAGTAATTAACTTCCCTTAATTACTTATTTAATAAATTAATTATTCCATAATTAATTATCTCCAGAATTAATCCCTGATTTACTTCAAAAGTAATTACCCAAATTACTTCATCTACAATTCATCCTGTATTAATTACATTCAGTAATTGTCATCTAATTACTTCCCTAAGTAATCCTGCTCCATTAATTACACCAAGTAATTTCATATCTCAAACCATCAAATGATTTGCTTAAATTAATTAAAATGAATTAATTGACTTAATTCAATCATATCATCAAAATTAATTACAATAAGTAATTAATTTCTTAATTACTTTTATTAAGTAATTACTCTTAACAATTTACAATAGATTACCTAATTAATCTGATTAATTATCAAAATTAATCTCATTAATAAATTAATTAGTCATCTTCAGTTAATTATCTTTATTAACTAATAACATTACTTAAATTACTTTCTTAATTAATTTCCAATTATAAATTGATCTAAACTACATAAGTCATTTCTTAATTAACCTTTTATTCTTACGATAATTTACTTCTTTATCTATGACTCTACTAACATTACAATTTAAATTCAAATATCATTTGAATTTAAAATTCAAAATGAATATAATTTAAATTAAATTTAAAATCTTTTAAATAAATGTAGATAATGTTTATTTTCTACATATATGAACTTGCATAAGAAAATCTTTTAAATTTAACTATTTAAATCTTAATTAAAATTTAAATTCTCAAAATACATTACTTGCACTTCAAGTTAAACCATTTATTTACTTTTCATTCAAAAATTTTAATTAAAAAGAATCTTCAAAATCGAGTTAAATATTTATTGAAACAATTAACTTTTCAAAACTCGATTTCTCATATCCAAATCTATTTTTAAAATCTTAAGATATCAATATTCATTTGAATCAATACCTTAAAAATTCAAATTTAAACTATGGTTAGAGCCTTTATTTCAGTTTTTAAATATTTTTAAAACAAACTGGAAATTTCCAGTTGGTACACCTGAAACTTATCTAGATATTAAACTTTATTTAGATTTCAAAATATAGGTTTGAACTATTACTGCAGGCTGAATTTGAACTTAGTTTTAAATCCACTATTTAATTTTTATATCAGTTTTCATTTGAAATTGCAGTGAACAAATGTTGCTGCCAGGTTTTACAAAAACTGGAAACAACACTGACTCGAGAGAAAATCCAATTTGCTTCGAGTTTCCCCCTCCTCTGCTTCGAGTCAACACTCGATTAAACTCGAGTCTTTCCTAACAAAAAAACTGCACACAGAAAACAGAACCCCAACCTCAATGGCACGGTGCACGTGCACCGTGGCCCCAACTGACGCCGACCATCCCCTTAGGCACCCACTCACCAACGACCTTCACCTGACATGATCGTGACCCCTCTGAAGCCACCCACACGCTCGAATGAAGATCGAGTTCATAATACAAAGCCTGGAAAACATAAACAGGCATCCCCCTCGAACCTGTCAACACCTCCTCCTCGCTGCTCCGACCGCCAAACCACCAGAAACTCCGGCATAAGCTTCGACCATCTCACCTCTAGCCACCTCCAAGACCCCATAACACTCGATCAACCAGAGAGTTTGCACTGATCCAAAACTTCAAAGCATTCAAAACTAGGTAAAAAAAACAAAACCCACCGCCACTTCCTCGACAAACTGGAGCAACTCCGGTTATTTTTCCCCACACCTCCGGTCACTCCCCTATCACCAGCCACAAACCCGACCTTCCAATCCCCTTAGATCACCAGAAGCCCTTTATAAACCCCAAAACAACTACCATAGGAATACTCTTTAATTACTAAACACTAAAATGTGATTATAGTTTCAAAAATCCTAATTACAGATTAGAATTCAAGTTATAAACTTGGATTGATGTTTTTAAAATGTTGACATTTCATTCTTTTTAACATTTCCTGCCCCTTATGTTTTCACAGAGTCTTTCTACCTTGTTACACTTGAATTCAGATTTTATAATTTTACACTATGATCAAACAAACATATTTGTGTAGACACTAAGCCATATAAATCAATAAATTAAGCATAGATGATCCTTGTCTTAAATTCGAGCTTCAAATCTTCTAAAGAGGGATGTTTCAGACTTATATAAACAGGCATCATATAAAATTGCATTAGTATATAAGTACATAAACATAGTCATTCCAGACATAACAAACATAACTGAATATACTTAAGCAAATTGTAAATTTTAGTTATTAACAGATAAGTATTCAACAGATTCAAACTTTTATGTTATAAAACAAAAGTTACTCACAGCAAAGCAAAACAGAACATGTTCTATGCAGGAAAATTAGAATTTGCAGGTTTTGAAATAACAGAGTTTCATCACAAAACAACTATAGAATAATGAAGAAATAAATATTCACACCATATATTTAAGCATTTAAATATCAACATGCAATAGTTTTAAAACTTTAGTAAAATTTAGAGGTGTTACTCACATAGGTTTGAAAATGAACAGAGCACTTTTGGTTTGACAGTGTTGAAAAACTGGAAACTATTTTGCTTTCCAAAACTTCTTGCCTTGTTGATGATGCTTCAGTAGTAAACAAAATAAAGAAAAAGAAATGCTACTTGTATATAGTAAGTTTACTATGTTATGTTAAACGAACTTCAAGAAGAAAGACTTGAATATATAGAAGTTTATAGGGGTAGGTGTTTACTGGGTTTGTATAAATTTGTACAAACAATTTCTGTTTGTATCAGAGATTTTTATCAAAGGGGGCTGAGATGTTCAATTAGATTTCGAATTGACCATTATTATGTGCTAAGAAATGAAAGCATTAAATGCATGTACTATATGTTTACACTAATCTTATCTTTTGTGTACAATGATATTTCTGTTTTGCAATTTATTACAGGTTGACTACATTTTTATTTCTTGACTTTGCTTTAGCTTGTTCTACAAACTATCATTCACAAGATATTTGTTTATACTCAGCTGTACATACTTACTTTATTTTGTTCTTCATACTGTCTTACTCTTAATCAACAAGCTACTAACATTTATATTTTATTTTGTTTAATTTCCAACATAATTATTGTATAGATATGATTACATGTTTCCTATTATCTTACTCTATGCATAGATATTTTCACATTTCATTGTTTATACTACTGTATAATGCTTCAGTTTTAAAGAAAATGTATGCAGACTTGCTTGTTTAGTTGTAATGCTTCAGTTTGTACAAAGAAAAAAAACGAAAGCTTGCAAATATTTCTACTCTTCATACTTACTGTACTTTACATTTTATTTCTTTATCCTGCATATTTTTGTTGTTGTTTTACTTTGTAAATTTGCATTATTACTTTACAGGCATCATACATGACTTTGCTTGCATTTGTATATTTTACTTTGTTTTATATTTCACTTGTCTGCATATTATATTTGGTATAGCCTATATGCTAATATTTATACTTTCCTTATTTACATTGCTTTTACATTACATTGTCTTGTTTTTATTTTAAATTTACAAATCACAGCTTCTTATGTAAATGTGTATATGTATTTAGACTTATGTTTAAATATGTATAAGATTTATTTTATTAGAAATATTCTTGAAAGACTTTATTTTAAATATCCAAACCATGGTCTTCTTTCAAAATATACACATATAAAAATAACAACTTCTATTTATATTAAAACCCATTTTTAAAAATATTACAATATTGATATAGTTTAAATATAACTTGTTATTAAATTAATATAATTATAAAAGAAACAATCTCTTCCAAAAAAAAAATATAAATTACTTATTTTATAAAGCTAAATTAAGAAGAACAAAACAATCTTTTTATTTAAAATTTTAAACCTAGGCTAGAATTTATTTTTAAACAAATTAAATTTATCTTGAGTATTTTTAAAATCATATTATTATTTATTCAATATTAAATTTCCAAATTATCATAAAGATTAGAATTTGAAAACATATCTTTATTTGTTATATTTTAAACAAAGATTAACTATTTAATATATATACAAATATATATACATTATAAATAGAGAACAAATTAAATTAGCTTTGAAAACATAAATTATTAGTTAAATATTTATTTTAAATGAGATTATTAAATCAATTTAATATTATTAACAATTATTATCAAATCAAATTAATTTTTAACACAGATTATTAAATTGATATTGCCCCAAATTTCCGGGATGTCACATTCTTCCCTCCTTAAAAGAATTTCGTCCCCGAAATTTAAACAAAGGTAATTTAATAATCTGCTTAAATATTTAATTTTAAAACAAAGCATATATTAATCATATGCTAACAACCGTAGCAACCAATTCATCCAAACAAACAAATCTAACTATCCAGATAAAATTCCGGATAGAATTTTCTCGAGTTTCCCCAAGTATAAATACCGGGTTACTCGCTCTATAGAATCCAATCAATCAATACTACTAAGCTACAGAACTTCTACTCGTCTAGATCAACAAACAAGACAGGATATCAGACTACAGGCAAGTCTGACACAACCACCAAAACTCCCTGAACTGCTGGTTCTAAAATGAAGATAGATCTTATACGTACTCCCTCAGAGATACGTGAAACATTCCGAATTCCAGTTATCCAAACTGACAATCCAATCCTGAAGACCAACCACTTATCCAAAATCATATCTCCGACTTCAAAATCCAAATTCCTTCGTATCTTATCCACAAAACTCCTCGGACGATCCTGGGCTTCCTTCATCTTTCCCGATCAGCTCAACGCTTGCTGATGCTCCTAGAAATAAAATTGGACCAAAAACAATCCAACAAAATGATCTTTCCAAGATCGACCAAACTCAGAACACAAACTCTAATTCAAATCAGAAAACAGAACTCACTTCTCTCATCTGGAAGAGATAAAACAGGTGCACTTCAATCTGGCCTCAGATCCTGAAAAATTTCCTGTAGACTCTCTACTCCAAACATTTCAATATCCAATTGCTTCCAAACTAAACAGCTACCACCATGCTTCCACTGCGCAACTCTGACTGAACAGATGAAAATGCTGAAGTCGAACACAGATTGGTCCACATATTCCAAAAATAAAGTTCACATATCTAAAAGAAAACTCCGCAGTTTCTCTAAAATTCTGAACTACTTCCCAAACTCAAAAACCATCCTATTACTACTGATCCATCGGTATCACTTCTGGAATCCAGTCGACACCAATTACAATCTCCAAATGTTAGCAAAACCTTTGACTCCTTGAAGGCATCCAGAAAATGTCTCTGAAACACAAGAGAACACTCAAATTATCGCAAGTCACTTTTGCGATCAATCCAGCCTAATTCCAAAATACTGCCCTCTCATTACCAAACATAACAGCTTACGCTTATATGGCCAATCCATCGAAGAAATGGAACTACTCTACTACTTCTGAAATTACCTCAAGAAAAACTGCTAAGCCAGATGACCTCCTAATCCAAAGCTCTTCGAGAAAATCGGACTCCAAAGCAAACAGGAACACCCAACTGAACACAGCGACAATCATCGAACAGATACACTTCATTAACTTGCCTCAAAGAAACATCTTCGGAGACATCCAAAGTCACTGTGTCTCATCACACAGCTACTATACCTTGATGTATCAAGATATCATGACTTACTTCTGCCCAACCGACAGATCCAAACTCTAGCTCAATCAAATTATACCTCAAAATGAACTCCGAACCTTAACAGGTTTCCTTCGAAGATCGATGAAATCCTTACACCATCCAAAGTTTACTCGAGACGGTATTAGGTCTACAGTCTCGACAGTTACACTTCCAACCTCAAATATACAAACTCCAACCATTGGTAGTTGTGTTACACACACCACCACCCTATCTACCTTTATAGCTCGTTGGAAAACCCGAACAGGTAATCCAACAATAGGTAGAAATAAATAAATATATATATATAATATAAAAATACAAATACGCTCTCTCAAGAAAGAAATCACTCAAGAGCCTAGGTATTCACTCAACCTAGCGCTCTGATACCAAGTGAAACGACCCGCCCTCCTACGCCCAGGAAGATGTTTCGTCTTTAAGAAAGAAAGGGATGAGAAAATAGAAAAGATAGAGAAGAAAGAACAATAACATCAGAATCTCACAGCGGAATGGAATAAAATATAATAGATCACATAACTATTACATAATTTTTCATATATCAGAGTTACAGATCATACAACACATACTAGACAGTTATAAACACCTGTCTAGTCATACATGTCAATATACAATACAGATAAACAACTCAGAGAGACCAACACAGCGGAACACTATATGTATATCTACAACGCTGAAGCCTCCTGCTCCATTGCTCCTCCAGAATTCGTCAAAGCTAACCTGAATCCCTTGGCTACCCGTAAAAATTTGGGTACCCGAGAGTTTATGAAAAACAAAAATAAACTCCGGGTCAGACATGGGTCTGGTATGAGTAACAAGTTAAAGTTGCTTAACTTTGAAAAGCATTTGAAAACAAAAGGTATCACGTAAGACTTCCCACGAATAAATATGGTAAGTTTTTACCTTACGCTAACCAAAACATTTGATAGGAAATTCTGTGATATTATAATAGGTCTAGGGTTTTCAAGTAAATAGAAAATAGCCGAAATTGTTACATGATTAAATTCCAGCTACTAGCCACAAAAGTGGGTAATACAATCAAAACCGTTGGCACTTATTGGATTGTGGATTCCATACAATGGCAGGGCTACTGGGGTACCGCCCGTCACAGTACGTGGCCTAGATCAACGTACCGAGGATCACTCCCGACCCCCTGCAACACAAGGCCGGAACCATTCCTTACTGAACAGTCCCGAACAAGATACACCCCGGCAGTTGTTGCAATCAACCGCCCACACAGCCGAAAAATAAAGGGACATCTAGACAGGGGAATATCCTTGTCCTGCTTGGGCATGACCCACCTAACCTTGCTGCACCTCCCCTGTTTTAGCCATTCCCGGTTGATGAGGCTTGAGGCTGCGATTACCTTTAAAGAACATATTTTCTTAGAATGCTCATCGCCCGCCTGACGATGTGTTGAAAGCATTCAATCCATACAAGTTCGTTCCGGGTTCGAACGAAACCGAAGGCATTATCTCGTTACACTCATTTTGGAATCACCCTCAGAGTTAACGACGATAACCCTTGCATTCTGAACCTTCATCTTCACTTCAGATTCACGACCTATCGTTAATTTGGAATCGATGTGGTTTTCGGATGTTCCTAATGCGGAAAACCCGATCCCGGTCTCATCGAAATCCAAAACGTGTCTTTTAAGGCCAAGTTGTTTTAAAGTTGAAACAATTCAATTTAATTATCTATATACACACAGATAGATAACTCACAATATCACAATAGATAATCACATCATTATCATAAACAGATAATTCATATTATCATTCCAAACAGATAATCATTACAAGCAGATAATCCACATTATCATACTTTAACAAAGCATCCATATCATATAGATATTACTCATCTAATATCAGAGTTCACAACCATTCAATGAATATCAATATCATTCATCTATAAGCAATGATTTATAATCATACCATTTATAATTAATTTAAAATGAATTAAATTAATTACTTCTATCTCTAATTAACTTAAAGTAAATTAAATTAATTACTCGTCTATAAATCCTGCTTACGCAATCATAAATAAATTTTAAATCTAATTAATTAATCATCCACTAAGAATTTATCTTGATTAATCACCATTGATTAATCATTCTCTAATTACATTATGTAATTAGTCTTTAATTAATTTTACAATTAATTATCCTAAAGCATTCATAGTAATTAATATTTAATTCCTTTATTTAAATATAATTACTTTCATTTATTCTTAATTAATTACAATAATTAATCACTTCATTATCTATTATTACTTAATTAAACAATTCTTAATTATATCATTAATTACATTAATTAATGATCTCTAGTTTATATTTAAATTAAATTCCTTGATTTAAGTTAAACACAATTATTAATCTCCTTGATTAATAAACATCCAGTAATTAACTTCCCTTAATTACTTATTTAATAAATTAATTATTCCATAATTAATTATCTCCAGAATTAATCCCTGATTTACTTCAAAAGTAATTACCCAAATTACTTCATCTACAATTCATCCTGTATTAATTACATTCAGTAATTGTCATCTAATTACTTCCCTAAGTAATCCTGCTCCTTTAATTACACCAAGTAATTTCATATCTCAAACCATCAAATGATTTGCTTAAATTAATTAAAATGAATTAATTGACTTAATTCAATCATATCATCAAAATTAATTACAATAAGTAATTAATTTCTTAATTACTTTTATTAAGTAATTACTCTTAACAATTTACAATAGATTACCTAATTAATCTGATTAATTATCAAAATTAATCTCATTAATAAATTAATTAGTCATCTTCAGTTAATTATCTTTATTAACTAATAACATTACTTAAATTACTTTCTTAATTAATTTCCAATTATAAATTGATCTAAACTACATAAGTCATTTCTTAATTAACCTTTTATTCTTACGATAATTTACTTCTTTATCTATGACTCTATTAACATTACAATTTAAATTCAAATATCATTTGAATTTAAAATTCAAAATGAATATAATTTAAATTAAATTTAAAATCTTTTAAATAAATGTAGATAATGTTTATTTTCTACATATATGAACTTGTATAAGAAAATCTTTTAAATTTAACTATTTAAATCTTAATTTAAATTTAAATTCTCAAAATACATTACTTGCACTTCAAGTTAAACCATTTATTTACTTTTCATTCAAAAATTTTAATTAAAAAGAATCTTCAAAATCGAGTTAAATATTTATTGAAACAATTAACTTTTCAAAACTCGATTTCTCATATCCAAATCTATTTTTAAAATCTTAAGATATCAATATTCATTTGAATCAATACCTTAAAAATTCAAATTTAAACTATGGTTAGAGCCTTTATTTCAGTTTTTAAATATTTTTAAAACAAACTGGAAATTTCCAGTTGGTACACCTGAAACTTATCTAGATATTAAACTTTATTTAGATTTCAAAATATAGGTTTGAACTATTACTGCAGGCTGAATTTGAACTTAGTTTTAAATCCACTATTTAATTTTTATATCAGTTTTCATTTGAAATTGCAGTGAACAAATGTTGCTGCCAGGTTTTACAAAAACTGGAAACAACACTGACTCGAGAGAAAATCCGATTTGCTTCGAGTTTCCCCCTCCTCTGCTTCGAGTCAACACTCGATTAAACTCGAGTCTTTCCTAACAAAAAAACTGCACACAGAAAACAGAACCCCAACCTCAATGGCACGGTGCACGTGCACCGTGGCCCCAACTGACGCCGACCATCCCCTCAGGCACCCACTCACCAACGACCTTCACCTGACATGATCGTGACCCCTCTGAAGCCACCCACACGCTCGAATGAAGATCGAGTTCATAATACAAAGCCTGGAAAACATAAACAGACATCCCCCTCGAACCTGTCAACACCTCCTCCTCGCTGCTCCGACCGCCAAACCACCAGAAACTCCGGCATAAGCTTCGACCATCTCACCTCTAGCCACCTCCAAGACCCCATAACACTCGATCAACCAGAGAGTTTGCACTGATCCAAAACTTCAAAGCATTCAAAACTAGGTAAAAAAAACAAAACCCCACCGCCGCTTCCTCGACGAACTGGAGCAACTCCGGTTATTTTTCCCCACACCTCCGGTCACTCCCCTATCACCAGCCACAAACCCGACCTTCCAATCCCCTTAGATCACCAGAAGCCCTTTATAAACCCCAAAACAACTACCATAGGAATACTCTTTAATTACTAAACACTAAAATGTGATTATAGTTTCAAAAATCCTAATTACAGATTAGAATTCAAGTTATAAACTTGGATTGATGTTTTTAAAATGTTGACATTTCATTCTTTTTAACATTTCCTGCCCCTTATGTTTTCACAGAGTCTTTCTACCTTGTTACACTTGAATTCAGATTTTATAATTTTACACTATGATCAAACAAACATATTTGTGTAGACACTAAGCCATATAAATCAATAAATTAAGCATAGATGATCCTTGTCTTAAATTCGAGCTTCAAATCTTCTAAAGAGGGATGTTTCAGACTTATATAAACAGGCATTAGTATATAAGTACATAAACATAGTCATTCCAGACATTACAAACATAACTGAATATACTTAAGCAAATTGTAAATTTTAGTTACTCACAGATAAGTATTCAACAGATTCAAACTTTTATGTTATAAAACAAAAGTTACTCACAGCAAAGCAAAACAGAACATGTTCTATGCGGGAAAATTAGAATTTGCAGGTTTTGAAATAACAGAGTTTCATCACAAAACAACTATAGAATAATGAAGAAATAAATATTCACACCATATATTTAAGCATTTAAATATCAACATGCAATAGTTTTAAAACTTTAGTAAAATTTAGAGGTGTTACTCACATAGGTTTGAAAATGAACAGAGCACTTTTGGTTTGACAGTGTTGAAAAACTGGAAACTATTTTGCTTTCCAAAACTTCTTGCCTTGTTGATGATGCTTCCGTAGTAAACAAAATAAAGAAAAAGAAATGCTACTTGTATATAGTAAGTTTACTATGTTATGTTAAACGAACTTAAAGAAGAAAGACTTGAATATATAGAAGTTTATAGGGGTAGGTGTTTACTGGGTTTGTATAAATTTGTACAAACAATTTCTGTTTGTATCAGAGATTTTTATCAAAGGGGGCTGAGATGTTCAATTAGATTTCGAATTGACCATTATTATGTGCTAAGAAATGAAAGAATTAAATGCATGTACTATATGTTTACACTAATCTTATCTTTTGTGTACAATGATATTTCTGTTTTGCAATTTATTACAGGTTGACTACATTTTTATTTCTTGACTTTGCTTTAGCTTGTTCTACAAACTATCATTCACAAGATATTTGTTTATACTCAGCTGTACATACTTACTTTATTTTGTTCTTCATACTGTCTTACTCTTAATCAACAAGCTACTAACATTTATATTTTATTTTGTTTAATTTCCAACATAATTATTGTATAGATATGATTACATGTTTCCTATTATCTTACTCTATGCATAGATATTTTCACATTTCATTGTTTATACTACTGTATAATGCTTCAGTTTTAAAGAAAATGTATGCAGGCTTGCTTGTTTAGTTGTAATGCTTCAGTTTGTACAAAGAAAAAAAACGAAAGCTTGCAAATATTTCTACTCTTCATACTTACTGTACTTTACATTTTATTTCTTTATCCTGCATATTTTTGTTGTTGTTTTACTTTGTAAATTTGCATTATTACTTTACAGGCATCATACATGACTTTGCTTGCATTTGTATATTTTACTTTGTTTTATATTTCACTTGTCTGCATATTATATTTGGTATAGCCTATATGCTAATATTTATACTTTCCTTATTTACATTGCTTTTACATTACATTGTCTTGTTTTTATTTTAAATTTACAAATCACAGCTTCTTATGTAAATGTGTATATGTATTTAGACTTATGTTTAAATATGTATAAGATTTATTTTATTAGAAATATTCTTGAAAGACTTTATTTTAAATATCCAAACCATGGTCTTCTTTCAAAATATACACATATAAAAATAACAACTTCTATTTATATTAAAACCCATTTTTAAAAATATTACAATATTGATATAGTTTAAATATAACTTGTTATTAAATTAATATAATTATAAAAGAAACAATCTCTTCCAAAAAAAAAAAAAATTACTTATTTTATAAAGCTAAATTAAGAAGAACAAAACAATCTTTTTATTTAAAATTTTAAACCTAGGCTAGAATTTATTTTTAAACAAATTAAATTTATCTTGAGTATTTTTAAAATCATATTATTATTTATTCAATATTAAATTTCCAAATTATCATAAAGATTAGAATTTGAAAACATATCTTTATTTGTTATATTTTAAACAAAGATTAACTATTTAATATATATACAAATATATATACATTATAAATAGAGAACAAATTAAATTAGCTTTGAAAACATAAATTATTAGTTAAATATTTATTTTAAATGAGATTATTAAATCAATTTAATATTATTAACAATTATTATCAAATCAAATTAATTTTTAACACAGATTATTAAATTGATATTGCCCCAAATTTCCGGGATGTCACATTCTTCCCTCCTTAAAAGAATTTCGTCCCCGAAATTTAAACAAAGGTAATTTAATAATCTGCTTAAATATTTAATTTTAAAACAAAGCATATATTAATCATATTCTAACAACCATAGCAACCAATTCATCCAAACAAACAAATCTAACTATCCAGATAAAATTCCGGATAGAATTTTCTCGAGTTTCCCCAAGTATAAATACCGGGTTACTCGCTCTATAGAATCCAATCAATCAATACTACTAAGCTACAGAACTTCTACTCGTCTAGATCAACAAACAAGACAGGATATCAGACTACAGGCAAGTCTGACACAACCACCAAAACTCCCTGAACTGCTGGTTCTAAAATGAAGATAGATCTTATACGTACTCCCTCAGAGATACGTGAAACATTCCGAATTCCAGTTATCCAAACTGACAATCCAATCCTGAAGACCAACCACTTATCCAAAATCATATCTCCGACTTCAAAATCCAAATTCCTTCGTATCTTATCCACAAAACTCCTCGGACGATCCTGGGCTTCCTTCATCTTTCCCGATCAGCTCAACGCTTGCTGATGCTCCTAGAAATAAATTGGACCAAAAACAATCCAACAAAATGATCTTTCCAAGATCGACCAAACTCAGAACACAAACTCTAATTCAAATCAGAAAACAGAACTCACTTCTCTCATCTGGAAGAGATAAAACAGGTGCACTTCAATCTGGCCTCAGATCCTGAAAAATTTCCTGTAGACTCTCTACTCCAAACATTTCAATATCCAATTGCTTCCAAACTAAACAGCTACCACCATGCTTCCACTGCGCAACTCTGACTGAACAGATGAAAATGCTGAAGTCGAACACAGATTGGTCCACATATTCCAAAAATAAAGTTCACATATCTAAAAGAAAACTCCGCAGTTTCTCCAAAATTCTGAACTACTTCCCAAACTCAAAAACCATCCTATTACTACTGATCCATCGGTATCACTTCTGGAATCCAGTCGACACCAATTACAATCTCCAAATGTTAGCAAAACCTTTGACTCCTTGAAGGCATCCAGAAAATGTCTCTGAAACACAAGAGAACACTCAAATTATTGCAAGTCACTTTTGCGATCAATCCAGCCTAATTCCAAAATACTGCCCTCTCATTACCAAACATAACAACTTACGCTTATATGGCCAATCCATCGAAGAAATGGAACTACTCTACTACTTCTGAAATTACCTCAAGAAAAACTGCTAAGCCAGATGACCTCCTAATCCAAAGCTCTTCGAGAAAATCGGACTCCAAAGCAAACAGGAACACCCAACTGAACACAGCGACAATCATCGAACAGATACACTTCATTAACTTGCCTCAAAGAAACATCTTCGGAGACATCCAAAGTCACTGTGTCTCATCACACAGCTACTATACCTTGATGTATCAAGATATCATGACTTACTTCTGCCCAACCGACAGATCCAAACTCTAGCTCAATCAAATTATACCTCAAAATGAACTCCGAACCTTAACAGGTTTCCTTCGAAGATCGATGAAATCCTTACACCATCCAAAGTTTACTCGAGACGGTATTAGGTCTACAGTCTCGACAGTTACACTTCCAACCTCAAATATACAAACTCCAACCATTGGTAGTTGTGTTACACACACCACCACCCTATCTACCTTTATAGCTCGTTGGAAAACCCGAACAGGTAATCCAACAATAGGTAGAAATAAATAAATATATATATATAATATAAAAATACAAATACGCTCTCTCAAGAAAGAAATCACTCAAGAGCCTAGGTATTCACTCAACCTAGCGCTCTGATACCAAGTGAAACGACCCGCCCTCCTACGCTCAGGAAGACGTTTCGTCTTTAAGAAAGAAAGGGATGAGAAAATAGAAAAGATAGAGAAGAAAGAACAATAACATCAGAATCTCACAGCGGAATGGAATAAAATATAATAGATCACATAACTATTACATAATTTTTCATATATCAGAGTTACAGATCATACAACACATACTAGACAGTTATAAACACCTGTCTAGTCATACATGTCAATATACAATACAGATAAACAACTCAGAGAGACCAACACAGCGGAACACTATATGTATATCTACAACGCTGAAGCCTCCTGCTCCATTGCTCCTCCAGAATCGTCAACGCTAACCTGAATCCCTTGGCTACCCGTAAAAATTTGGGTACCCGAGAGTTTATGAAAAACAAAAATAAACTCCGGGTCAGACATGGGTCTGGTATGAGTAACAAGTTAAAGTTGCTTAACTTTGAAAAGCATTTGAAAACAAAAGGTATCACGTAAGACTTCCCACGAATAAATATGGTAAGTTTTTACCTTACGCTAACCAAAACATTTGATAGGAAATTCTGTGATATTATAATAGGTCTAGGGTTTTCAAGTAAATAGAAAATAGCCGAAATTGTTACATGATTAAATTCCAGCTACTAGCCACAAAAGTGGGTAATACAATCAAAACCGTTGGCACTTATTGGATTGTGGATTCCATACAATGGCAGGGCTACTGGGGTACCGCCCGTCACAGTACGTGGCCTAGATCAACGTACCGAGGATCACTCCCGACCCCCTGCAACACAAGGCCGGAACCATTCCTTACTGAACAGTCCCGAACAAGATACACCCCGGCAGTTGTTGCAATCAACCGCCCACACAGCCGAAAAATAAAGGGACATCTAGACAGGGGAATATCCTTGTCCTGCTTGGGCATGACCCACCTAACCTTGCTGCACTTCCCCTGTTTTAGCCATTCCCGGTTGATGAGGCTTGAGGCTGCGATTACCTTTAAAGAACATATTTTCTTAGAATGCTCATCGCCCGCCTGACGATGTGTTGAAAGCATTCAATCCATACAAGTTCGTTCCGGGTTCGAACGAAACCGAAGGCATTATCTCGTTACACTCATTTTGGAATCACCCTCAGAGTTAACGACGATAACCCTTGCATTCTGAACCTTCATCTTCACTTCAGATTCACGACCTATCGTTAATTTGGAATCGATGTGGTTTTCGGATGTTCCTAATGCGGAAAACCCGATCCCGGTCTCATCGAAATCCAAAACGTGTCTTTTAAGGCCAAGTTGTTTTAAAGTTAAAACAATTCAATTTAATTATCTATATACACACAGATAGATAACTCACAATATCACAACAGATAATCACATCATTATCATAAACAGATAATTCATATTATCATTCCAAACAGATAATCATTACAAGCAGATAATCCACATTATCATACTTTAACAAAGCATCCATATCATATAGATATTACTCATCTAATATCAGAGTTCACAACCATTCAATGAATATCAATATCATTCATCTATAAGCAATGATTTATAATCATACCATTTATAATTAATTTAAAATGAATTAAATTAATTACTTCTATCTCTAATTAACTTAAAGTAAATTAAATTAATTACTCGTCTATAAATCCTGCTTACGCAATCATAAATAAATTTTAAATCTAATTAATTAATCATCCACTAAGAATTTATCTTGATTAATCACCATTGATTAATCATTCTCTAATTACATTATGTAATTAGTCTTTAATTAATTTTACAATTAATTATCCTAAAGCATTCATAGTAATTAATATTTAATTCCTTTATTTAAATATAATTACTTTCATTTATTCTTAATTAATTACAATAATTAATCACTTCATTATCTATTATTACTTAATTAAACAATTCTTAATTATATCATTAATTACATTAATTAATGATCTCTAGTTTATATTTAAATTAAATTCCTTGATTTAAGTTAAACACAATTATTAATCTCCTTGATTAATAACAATCCAGTAATTAACTTCCCTTAATTACTTATTTAATAAATTAATTATTCCATAATTAATTATCTGCATAATTAATCCCTGATTTACTTCAAAAGTAATTACCCAAATTACTTCATCTACAATTCATCCTGTATTAATTACATTCAGTAATTGTCATCTAATTACTTCCCTAAGTAATCCTGCTCCATTAATTACACCAAGTAATTTCATATCTCAAACCATCAAATGATTTGCTTAAATTAATTAAAATGAATTAATTGACTTAATTCAATCATATCATCAAAATTAATTACAATAAGTAATTAATTTCTTAATTACTTTTATTAAGTAATTACTCTTAACAATTTACAATAGATTACCTAATTAATCTGATTAATTATCAAAATTAATCTCATTAATAAATTAATTAGTCATCTTCAGTTAATTATCTTTATTAACTAATAACATTACTTAAATTACTTTCTTAATTAATTTCCAATTATAAATTGATCTAAACTACATAAGTCATTTCTTAATTAACCTTTTATTCTTACGATAATTTACTTCTTTATCTATGACTCTATTAACATTACAATTTAAATTCAAATATCATTTGAATTTAAAATTCAAAATGAATATAATTTAAATTAAATTTAAAATCTTTTAAATAAATGTAGATAATGTTTATTTTCTACATATATGAACTTGTATAAGAAAATCTTTTAAATTTAACTATTTAAATCTTAATTTAAATTTAAATTCTCAAAATACATTACTTGCACTTCAAGTTAAACCATTTATTTACTTTTCATTCAAAAATTTTAATTAAAAAGAATCTTCAAAATCGAGTTAAATATTTATTGAAACAATTAACTTTTCAAAACTCGATTTCTCATATCCAAATCTATTTTTAAAATCTTAAGATATCAATATTCATTTGAATCAATACCTTAAAAATTCAAATTTAAACTATGGTTAGAGCCTTTATTTCAGTTTTTAAATATTTTTAAAACAAACTGGAAATTTCCAGTTGGTACACCTGAAACTTATCTAGATATTAAACTTTATTTAGATTTCAAAATATAGGTTTGAACTATTACTGCAGGCTGAATTTGAACTTAGTTTTAAATCCACTATTTAATTTTTATATCAGTTTTCATTTGAAATTGCAGTGAACAAATGTTGCTGCCAGGTTTTACAAAAACTGGAAACAACACTGACTCGAGAGAAAATCCGATTTGCTTCGAGTTTCCCCCTCCTCTGCTTCGAGTCAACACTCGATTAAACTCGAGTCTTTCCTAACAAAAAAACTGCACACAGAAAACAGAACCCCAACCTCAATGGCACGGTGCACGTGCACCGTGGCCCCAACTGACGCCGACCATCCCCTCAGGCACCCACTCACCAACGACCTTCACCTGACATGATCGTGACCCCTCTGAAGCCACCCACACGCTCGAATGAAGATCGAGTTCATAATACAAAGCCTGGAAAACATAAACAGGCATCCTCCTCGAACCTGTCAACACCTCCTCCTCGCTGCTCCGACCGCCAAACCACCAGAAACTCCGGCATAAGCTTCGACCATCTCACCTCTAGCCACCTCCAAGACCCCATAACACTCGATCAACCAGAGAGTTTGCACTGATCCAAAACTTCAAAGCATTCAAAACTAGGTAAAAAAAAACAAAACCCCACCGCCGCTTCCTCGACGAACTGGAGAAACTCCGGTTATTTTTCCCCACACCTCCGGTCACTCCCCTATCACCAGCCACAAACCCGACCTTCCAATCCCCTTAGATCACCAGAAGCCCTTTATAAACCCCAAAACAACTACCATAGGAATACTCTTTAATTACTAAACACTAAAATGTGATTATAGTTTCAAAAATCCTAATTACAGATTAGAATTCAAGTTATAAACTTGGATTGATGTTTTTAAAATGTTGACATTTCATTCTTTTTAACATTTCCTGCCCCTTATGTTTTCACAGAGTCTTTCTACCTTGTTACACTTGAATTCAGATTTTATAATTTTACACTATGATCAAACAAACATATTTG
The DNA here is from genome assembly GCA_030765085.1 of Allium cepa. Lineage (NCBI taxonomy): Eukaryota > Viridiplantae > Streptophyta > Magnoliopsida > Asparagales > Amaryllidaceae > Allium > Allium cepa. Next base: position 789,677,510 of record CM060945.1, on the reverse strand, counting down.
TGTAGACACTAAGCCATATAAATCAATAAATTAAGCATAGATGATCCTTGTCTTAAATTCGAGCTTCAAATCTTCTAAAGAGGGATGTTTCAGACTTATATAAACAGGCATTAGTATATAAGTACATAAACATAGTCATTCCAGACATTACAAACATAACTGAATATACTTAAGCAAATTGTAAATTTTAGTTACTCACAGATAAGTATTCAACAGATTCAAACTTTTATGTTATAAAACAAAAGTTACTCACAGCAAAGCAAAACAGAACATGTTCTATGCAGGAAAATTAGAATTTGCAGGTTTTGAAATAACAGAGTTTCATCACAAAACAACTATAGAATAATGAAGAAATAAATATTCACACCATATATTTAAGCATTTAAATATCAACATGCAATAGTTTTAAAACTTTAGTAAAATTTAGAGGTGTTACTCACATAGGTTTGAAAATGAACAGAGCACTTTTGGTTTGACAGTGTTGAAAAACTGGAAACTATTTTGCTTTCCAAAACTTCTTGCCTTGTTGATGATGCTTCCGTAGTAAACAAAATAAAGAAAAAGAAATGCTACTTGTATATAGTAAGTTTACTATGTTATGTTAAACGAACTTAAAGAAGAAAGACTTGAATATATAGAAGTTTATAGGGGTAGGTGTTTACTGGGTTTGTATAAATTTGTACAAACAATTTCTGTTTGTATCAGAGATTTTTATCAAAGGGGGCTGAGATGTTCAATTAGATTTCGAATTGACCATTATTATGTGCTAAGAAATGAAAGAATTAAATGCATGTACTATATGTTTACACTAATCTTATCTTTTGTGTACAATGATATTTCTGTTTTGCAATTTATTACAGGTTGACTACATTTTTATTTCTTGACTTTGCTTTAGCTTGTTCTACAAACTATCATTCACAAGATATTTGTTTATACTCAGCTGTACATACTTACTTTATTTTGTTCTTCATACTGTCTTACTCTTAATCAACAAGCTACTAACATTTATATTTTATTTTGTTTAATTTCCAACATAATTATTGTATAGATATGATTACATGTTTCCTATTATCTTACTCTATGCATAGATATTTTCACATTTCATTGTTTATACTACTGTATAATGCTTCAGTTTTAAAGAAAATGTATGCAGGCTTGCTTGTTTAGTTGTAATGCTTCAGTTTGTACAAAGAAAAAAAACGAAAGCTTGCAAATATTTCTACTCTTCATACTTACTGTACTTTACATTTTATTTCTTTATCCTGCATATTTTTGTTGTTGTTTTACTTTGTAAATTTGCATTATTACTTTACAGGCATCATACATGACTTTGCTTGCATTTGTATATTTTACTTTGTTTTATATTTCACTTGTCTGCATATTATATTTGGTATAGCCTATATGCTAATATTTATACTTTCCTTATTTACATTGCTTTTACATTACATTGTCTTGTTTTTATTTTAAATTTACAAATCACAGCTTCTTATGTAAATGTGTATATGTATTTAGACTTATGTTTAAATATGTATAAGATTTATTTTATTAGAAATATTCTTGAAAGACTTTATTTTAAATATCCAAACCATGGTCTTCTTTCAAAATATACACATATAAAAATAACAACTTCTATTTATATTAAAACCCATTTTTAAAAATATTACAATATTGATATAGTTTAAATATAACTTGTTATTAAATTAATATAATTATAAAAGAAACAATCTCTTCCAAAAAAAAAAAATTACTTATTTTATAAAGCTAAATTAAGAAGAACAAAACAATCTTTTTATTTAAAATTTTAAACCTAGGCTAGAATTTATTTTTAAACAAATTAAATTTATCTTGAGTATTTTTAAAATCATATTATTATTTATTCAATATTAAATTTCCAAATTATCATAAAGATTAGAATTTGAAAACATATCTTTATTTGTTATATTTTAAACAAAGATTAACTATTTAATATATATACAAATATATATACATTATAAATAGAGAACAAATTAAATTAGCTTTGAAAACATAAATTATTAGTTAAATATTTATTTTAAATGAGATTATTAAATCAATTTAATATTATTAACAATTATTATCAAATCAAATTAATTTTTAACACAGATTATTAAATTGATATTGCCCCAAATTTCCGGGATGTCACATTCTTCCCTCCTTAAAAGAATTTCGTCCCCGAAATTTAAACAAAGGTAATTTAATAATCTGCTTAAATATTTAATTTTAAAACAAAGCATATATTAATCATATTCTAACAACCATAGCAACCAATTCATCCAAACAAACAAATCTAACTATCCAGATAAAATTCCGTATAGAATTTTCTCGAGTTTCCCCAAGTATAAATACCGGGTTACTCGCTCTATAGAATCCAATCAATCAATACTACTAAGCTACAGAACTTCTACTCGTCTAGATCAACAAACAAGACAGGATATCAGACTACAGGCAAGTCTGACACAACCACCAAAACTCCCTGAACTGCTGGTTCTAAAATGAAGATAGATCTTATACGTACTCCCTCAGAGATACGTGAAACATTCCGAATTCCAGTTATCCAAACTGACAATCCAATCCTGAAGACCAACCACTTATCCAAAATCATATCTCCGACTTCAAAATCCAAATTCCTTCGTATCTTATCCACAAAACTCCTCGGACGATCCTGGGCTTCCTTCATCTTTCCCGATCAGCTCAACGCTTGCTGATGCTCCTAGAAATAAATTGGACCAAAAACAATCCAACAAAATGATCTTTCCAAGATCGACCAAACTCAGAACACAAACTCTAATTCAAATCAGAAAACAGAACTCACTTCTCTCATCTGGAAGAGATAAAACAGGTGCACTTCAATCTGGCCTCAGATCCTGAAAAATTTCCTGTAGACTCTCTACTCCAAACATTTCAATATCCAATTGCTTCCAAACTAAACAGCTACCACCATGCTTCCACTGCGCAACTCTGACTGAACAGATGAAAATGCTGAAGTCGAACACAGATTGGTCCACATATTCCAAAAATAAAGTTCACATATCTAAAAGAAAACTCCGCAGTTTCTCCAAAATTCTGAACTACTTCCCAAACTCAAAAACCATCCTATTACTACTGATCCATCGGTATCACTTCTGGAATCCAGTCGACACCAATTACAATCTCCAAATGTTAGCAAAACCTTTGACTCCTTGAAGGCATCCAGAAAATGTCTCTGAAACACAAGAGAACACTCAAATTATTGCAAGTCACTTTTGCGATCAATCCAGCCTAATTCCAAAATACTGCCCTCTCATTACCAAACATAACAGCTTACGCTTATATGGCCAATCCATCGAAGAAATGGAACTACTCTACTACTTCTGAAATTACCTCAAGAAAAACTGCTAAGCCAGATGACCTCCTAATCCAAAGCTCTTCGAGAAAATCGGACTCCAAAGCAAACAGGAACACCCAACTGAACACAGCGACAATCATCGAACAGATACACTTCATTAACTTGCCTCAAAGAAACATCTTCGGAGACATCCAAAGTCACTGTGTCTCATCACACAGCTACTATACCTTGATGTATCAAGATATCATGACTTACTTCTGCCCAACCGACAGATCCAAACTCTAGCTCAATCAAATTATACCTCAAAATGAACTCCGAACCTTAACAGGTTTCCTTCGAAGATCGATGAAATCCTTACACCATCCAAAGTTTACTCGAGACGGTATTAGGTCTACAGTCTCGACAGTTACACTTCCAACCTCAAATATACAAACTCCAACCATTGGTAGTTGTGTTACACACACCACCACCCTATCTACCTTTATAGCTCGTTGGAAAACCCGAACAGGTAATCCAACAATAGGTAGAAATAAATAAATATATATATATAATATAAAAATACAAATACGCTCTCTCAAGAAAGAAATCACTCAAGAGCCTAGGTATTCACTCAACCTAGCGCTCTGATACCAAGTGAAACGACCCGCCCTCCTACGCTCAGGAAGACGTTTCGTCTTTAAGAAAGAAAGGGATGAGAAAATAGAAAAGATAGAGAAGAAAGAACAATAACATCAGAATCTCACAGCGGAATGGAATAAAATATAATAGATCACATAACTATTACATAATTTTTCATATATCAGAGTTACAGATCATACAACACATACTAGACAGTTATAAACACCTGTCTAGTCATACATGTCAATATACAATACAGATAAACAACTCAGAGAGACCAACACAGCGGAACACTATATGTATATCTACAACGCTGAAGCCTCCTGCTCCATTGCTCCTCCAGAATCGTCAACGCTAACCTGAATCCCTTGGCTACCCGTAAAAATTTGGGTACCCGAGAGTTTATGAAAAACAAAAATAAACTCCGGGTCAGACATGGGTCTGGTATGAGTAACAAGTTAAAGTTGCTTAACTTTGAAAAGCATTTGAAAACAAAAGGTATCACGTAAGACTTCCCACGAATAAATATGGTAAGTTTTTACCTTACGCTAACCAAAACATTTGATAGGAAATTCTGTGATATTATAATAGGTCTAGGGTTTTCAAGTAAATAGAAAATAGCCGAAATTGTTACATGATTAAATTCCAGCTACTAGCCACAAAAGTGGGTAATACAATCAAAACCGTTGGCACTTATTGGATTGTGGATTCCATACAATGGTAGGGCTACTGGGGTACCGCCCGTCACAGTACGTGGCCTAGATCAACGTACCGAGGATCACTCCCGACCCCCTGCAACACAAGGCCGGAACCATTCCTTACTGAACAGTCCCGAACAAGATACACCCCGGCAGTTGTTGCAATCAACCGCCCACACAGCCGAAAAATAAAGGGACATCTAGACAGGGCAATATCCTTGTCCTGCTTGGGCATGACCCACCTAACCTTGCTGCACTTCCCCTGTTTTAGCCATTCCCGGTTGATGAGGCTTGAGGCTGCGATTACCTTTAAAGAACATATTTTCTTAGAATGCTCATCGCCCGCCTGACGATGTGTTGAAAGCATTCAATCCATACAAGTTCGTTCCGGGTTCGAACGAAACCGAAGGCATTATCTCGTTACACTCATTTTGGAATCACCCTCAGAGTTAACGACGATAACCCTTGCATTCTGAACCTTCATCTTCACTTCAGATTCACGACCTATTGTTAATTTGGAATCGATGTGGTTTTCGGATGTTCCTAATGCGGAAAACCCGATCCCGGTCTCATCGAAATCCAAAACGTGTCTTTTAAGGCCAAGTTGTTTTAAAGTTAAAACAATTCAATTTAATTATCTATATACACACAGATAGATAACTCACAATATCACAACAGATAATCACATCATTATCATAAACAGATAATTCATATTATCATTCCAAACAGATAATCATTACAAGCAGATAATCCACATTATCATACTTTAACAAAGCATCCATATCATATAGATATTACTCATCTAATATCAGAGTTCACAACCATTCAATGAATATCAATATCATTCATCTATAAGCAATGATTTATAATCATACCATTTATAATTAATTTAAAATGAATTAAATTAATTACTTCTATCTCTAATTAACTTAAAGTAAATTAAATTAATTACTCGTCTATAAATCCTGCTTACGCAATCATAAATAAATTTTAAATCTAATTAATTAATCATCCACTAAGAATTTATCTTGATTAATCACCATTGATTAATCATTCTCTAATTACATTATGTAATTAGTCTTTAATTAATTTTACAATTAATTATCCTAAAGCATTCATAGTAATTAATATTTAATTCCTTTATTTAAATATAATTACTTTCATTTATTCTTAATTAATTACAATAATTAATCACTTCATTATCTATTATTACTTAATTAAACAATTCTTAATTATATCATTAATTACATTAATTAATGATCTCTAGTTTATATTTAAATTAAATTCCTTGATTTAAGTTAAACACAATTATTAATCTCCTTGATTAATAACAATCCAGTAATTAACTTCCCTTAATTACTTATTTAATAAATTAATTATTCCATAATTAATTATCTCCATAATTAATCCCTGATTTACTTCAAAAGTAATTACCCAAATTACTTCATCTACAATTCATCCTGTATTAATTACATTCAGTAATTGTCATCTAATTACTTCCCTAAGTAATCCTGCTCCATTAATTACACCAAGTAATTTCATATCTCAAACCATCAAATGATTTGCTTAAATTAATTAAAATGAATTAATTGACTTAATTCAATCATATCATCAAAATTAATTACAATAAGTAATTAATTTCTTAATTACTTTTATTAAGTAATTACTCTTAACAATTTACAATAGATTACCTAATTAATCTGATTAATTATCAAAATTAATCTCATTAATAAATTAATTAGTCATCTTCAGTTAATTATCTTTATTAACTAATAACATTACTTAAATTACTTTCTTAATTAATTTCCAATTATAAATTGATCTAAACTACATAAGTCATTTCTTAATTAACCTTTTATTCTTACGATAATTTACTTCTTTATCTATGACTCTATTAACATTACAATTTAAATTCAAATATCATTTGAATTTAAAATTCAAAATGAATATAATTTAAATTAAATTTAAAATCTTTTAAATAAATGTAGATAATGTTTATTTTCTACATATATGAACTTGTATAAGAAAATCTTTTAAATTTAACTATTTAAATCTTAATTTAAATTTAAATTCTCAAAATACATTACTTGCACTTCAAGTTAAACCATTTATTTACTTTTCATTCAAAAATTTTAATTAAAAAGAATCTTCAAAATCGAGTTAAATATTTATTGAAACAATTAACTTTTCAAAACTCGATTTCTCATATCCAAATCTATTTTTAAAATCTTAAGATATCAATATTCATTTGAATCAATACCTTAAAAATTCAAATTTAAACTATGGTTAGAGCCTTTATTTCAGTTTTTAAATATTTTTAAAACAAACTGGAAATTTCCAGTTGGTACACCTGAAACTTATCTAGATATTAAACTTTATTTAGATTTCAAAATATAGGTTTGAACTATTACTGCAGGCTGAATTTGAACTTAGTTTTAAATCCACTATTTAATTTTTATATCAGTTTTCATTTGAAATTGCAGTGAACAAATGTTGCTGCCAGGTTTTACAAAAACTGGAAACAACACTGACTCGAGAGAAAATCCGATTTGCTTCGAGTTTCCCCCTCCTCTGCTTCGAGTCAACACTCGATTAAACTCGAGTCTTTCCTAACAAAAAAACTGCACACAGAAAACAGAACCCCAACCTCAATGGCACGGTGCACGTGCACCGTGGCCCCAACTGACGCCGACCATCCCCTCAGGCACCCACTCACCAACGACCTTCACCTGACATGATCGTGACCCCTCTGAAGCCACCCACACGCTCGAATGAAGATCGAGTTCATAATACAAAGCCTGGAAAACATAAACAGGCATCCTCCTCGAACCTGTCAACACCTCCTCCTCGCTGCTCCGACCGCCAAACCACCAGAAACTTCGGCATAAGCTTCGACCATCTCACCTCTAGCCACCTCCAAGACCCCATAACACTCGATCAACCAGAGAGTTTGCACTGATCCAAAACTTCAAAGCATTCAAAACTAGGTAAAAAAAAACAAAACCCCACCGCCGCTTCCTCGACGAACTGGAGAAACTCCGGTTATTTTTCCCCACACCTCCGGTCACTCCCCTATCACCAGCCACAAACCCGACCTTCCAATCCCCTTAGATCACCAGAAGCCCTTTATAAACCCCAAAACAACTACCATAGGAATACTCTTTAATTACTAAACACTAAAATGTGATTATAGTTTCAAAAATCCTAATTACAGATTAGAATTCAAGTTATAAACTTGGATTGATGTTTTTAAAATGTTGACATTTCATTCTTTTTAACATTTCCTGCCCCTTATGTTTTCACAGAGTCTTTCTACCTTGTTACACTTGAATTCAGATTTTATAATTTTACACTATGATCAAACAAACATATTTGTGTAGACACTAAGCCATATAAATCAATAAATTAAGCATAGATGATCCTTGTCTTAAATTCGAGCTTCAAATCTTCTAAAGAGGGATGTTTCAGACTTATATAAACAGGCATTAGTATATAAGTACATAAACATAGTCATTCCAGACATTACAAACATAACTGAATATACTTAAGCAAATTGTAAATTTTAGTTACTCACAGATAAGTATTCAACAGATTCAAACTTTTATGTTATAAAACAAAAGTTACTCACAGCAAAGCAAAACAGAACATGTTCTATGCAGGAAAATTAGAATTTGCAGGTTTTGAAATAACAGAGTTTCATCACAAAACAACTATAGAATAATGAAGAAATAAATATTCACACCATATATTTAAGCATTTAAATATCAACATGCAATAGTTTTAAAACTTTAGTAAAATTTAGAGGTGTTACTCACATAGGTTTGAAAATGAACAGAGCACTTTTGGTTTGACAGTGTTGAAAAACTGGAAACTATTTTGCTTTCCAAAACTTCTTGCCTTGTTGATGATGCTTCCGTAGTAAACAAAATAAAGAAAAAGAAATGCTACTTGTATATAGTAAGTTTACTATGTTATGTTAAACGAACTTAAAGAAGAAAGACTTGAATATATAGAAGTTTATAGGGGTAGGTGTTTACTGGGTTTGTATAAATTTGTACAAACAATTTCTGTTTGTATCAGAGATTTTTATCAAAAGGGGCTGAGATGTTCAATTAGATTTCGAATTGACCATTATTATGTGCTAAGAAATGAAAGCATTAAATGCATGTACTATATGTTTACACTAATCTTATCTTTTGTGTACAATGATATTTCTGTTTTGCAATTTATTACAGGTTGACTACATTTTTATTTCTTGACTTTGCTTTAGCTTGTTCTACAAACTATCATTCACAAGATATTTGTTTATACTCAGCTGTACATACTTACTTTATTTTGTTCTTCATACTGTCTTACTCTTAATCAACAAGCTACTAACATTTATATTTTATTTTGTTTAATTTCCAACATAATTATTGTATAGATATGATTACATGTTTCCTATTATCTTACTCTATGCATAGATATTTTCACATTTCATTGTTTATACTACTGTATAATGCTTCAATTTTAAAGAAAATGTATGCAGGCTTGCTTGTTTAGTTGTAATGCTTCAGTTTGTACAAAGAAAAAAAACGAAAGCTTGCAAATATTTCTACTCTTCATACTTACTGTACTTTACATTTTATTTCTTTATCCTGCATATTTTTGTTGTTGTTTTACTTTGTAAATTTGCATTATTACTTTACAGGCATCATACATGACTTTGCTTGCATTTGTATATTTTACTTTGTTTTATATTTCACTTGTCTGCATATTATATTTGGTATAGCCTATATGCTAATATTTATACTTTCCTTATTTACATTGCTTTTACATTACATTGTCTTGTTTTTATTTTAAATTTACAAATCACAGCTTCTTATGTAAATGTGTATATGTATTTAGACTTATGTTTAAATATGTATAAGATTTATTTTATTAGAAATATTCTTGAAAGACTTTATTTTAAATATCCAAACCATGGTCTTCTTTCAAAATATACACATATAAAAATAACAACTTCTATTTATATTAAAACCCATTTTTAAAAATATTACAATATTGATATAGTTTAAATATAACTTGTTATTAAATTAATATAATTATAAAAGAAACAATCTCTTCCAAAAAATATATATAAATTACTTATTTTATAAAGCTAAATTAAGAAGAACAAAACAATCTTTTTATTTAAAATTTTAAACCTAGGCTAGAATTTATTTTTAAACAAATTAAATTTATCTTGAGTATTTTTAAAATCATATTATTATTTATTCAATATTAAATTTCCAAGTTATCATAAAGATTAGAATTTGAAAACATATCTTTATTTGTTATATTTTAAACAAAGATTAACTATTTAATATATATACAAATATATATACATTATAAATAGAGAACAAATTAAATTAGCTTTGAAAACATAAATTATTAGTTAAATATTTATTTTAAATGAGATTATTAAATCAATTTAATATTATTAACAATTATTATCAAATCAAATTAATTTTTAACACAGATTATTAAATTGATATTGCCCCAAATTTCCGGGATGTCACAAAATCAAGCTCTCTTCTTTCTTTTCATGGCTACTTAGCCATTTGTTTTTATTTTTATGTAACTTTCCTTTTCTTATGCAATTTAATTACTTGTTCATTTATTTTTATTTTTGGCAAGGCCGACGGGGTTGGATGGTCCCCGACCATTTTATTGCAACACCAGGGAAAAACAAATACAACAGAGAGCATAAAACTCATAGAATACAGAGGAGACTATGGTGTTGCAAACACAAGGAATAACAAAAAGAAAAAAAACATGAAACAGACAAAGCATAACAAAATCAACCTAGAGAGCCCACTGCTATTCCTGGATCAAATGCAAAAAGCATCCTAACCACTGAATATATCTCATGCATAACACATAACTTCAATACTTCATCTGATTTGGCATTAGTTGGATCAAAAACCCTAATATTCCGCTCCCTCCACACCACAGCAACATAACATTTTAGAGCAACACAAAAAATTCTTTTTCTATCATGCTTGTTACCAGTTTGTGAATAAATTCTTTCCCATTCCGCTGCATTGCTATGTAATGGTCTTCTACTACAATATTTGTTCATTACCTCAGACCATATTTCCTTCGTAACATTACATTCAAAATAAATATGGTCAATTGTTTCAGGAATATTGCTGCAAAAGGTGCATGATGTATTAACATTCATGCCGTAGCTCGCTAGTCTAGATTTAGTCAGAAGAGCTCCATTAAGGACTTTCCATAACAATAAGTTGTGCCTGTTGCTACTGTCAGTATTCCAAATTCTCTTCCACCATCTCCAGTTCTGATTCAGGTTGTTTTGCATCAAGAATTCATATGTCAAACCAGTTTCGTACTTCCCCTTCTTCTTACCCCAGACAAGATTATTGTTTGATGAAGGCAGAGCTGTAAATAACCTTATTTTATCCCATATAATTTGCACTCTTTGGTTCGAAGTGAAAATATAGCTAGATTGAAAGTTATGTATCACATCTCTGACAAGCGCACGTTCATGTATTCCAGTATGAAGAATCTCACTATAAGTGAGCAGTCTCCTAAGAATAAGGCCTTGTTCAAGCCAAGGATCATCCCAGAAATATACATTTATCGAACTGTTAATCTTCAACTGTATCATAGGGAGAAACAGCTCTTTAAACTTGTGGATATTACGCCATGTCCAGCTATCATTTTGGTGATTTGTTATTTTCCATAACCCTTTGCAGTTCATATACTTCTTCATAGACCATGCAGCCCATAAACTGTCTGGGCAATTGAACAAAGTATCAATATGTCTAGCAAAAGCAGCCTTATTCCACTGTTTTATGTTAATTAAACCAAGTCCTCCTTTGTTAAGTGGCTTCTCAACAGTTGCATACTTAACAGGAGCAATGAATCTGCCAGTAGTCTTGCCACTCCACAAATACTTCATCATAGCACATCTAATCATTTTAATAAGTTTAATCGGGAGAACAAAAGATCTAGCCCAGTACACTTGCATAGAGAAGATAACAGACTTAATTAATGTGAGTCTTCCAGCTTGACTTAATTTCCTAGCAGTCCAGCAACTTAATCTAGCTATTATTTTTTCATACATAGGTAAGCATTGGTTAGTAGTGATCCTGGAAGTTGTCAGAGGAAGACCAAGGTAGGAGACCGTGGATAGATTCCTATTCAATCCAGTGATATGATGGATCATGTTGGCTTGAGCAGGGCTTACTCCAGCAAGAACAATATCAGATTTGTGGATGTTAATTTTTAACCCAGTCATAGCGTGAAACTGCTCAAGAGTAAGCATAATGTTTTCGATAGTCACAAGATCAGGAGAACAAAACATGATTAGATCATCAGCAAACATTAGAGTGGTGATTTGAGGGTCTTTACAAGCAGGATGAAGCAAGATCTTCCCCATACTTACAGCTTTATTGATCATTCTAGTGAGCAATTCCATAACAATAATGAAAATATAGGCAGACATGGGGTCTCCCTGCCTGATTCCTTGCCTGCTTTTGAAAAATCCAGTAGGAGAACCGTTAACAACAATGGAGTAAGTAGGAGAGGAGATGCATTCATAAATCCACGCAATAAAGTGAGGAGGAAAGTTCATATACCCCATTATTCGAACAATACTATCCCATTGCAGCATATCAAATGCTTTCATAATATCAAGTTTAAGCATAGCTCTGGGGGAAGTATTACTTCTGTTGTTTCCTTTAATAATCTCATGCGCAAGAAGGATGTGATCTAGAATATTTCTACCAGGCAGAAAGGCCGTTTGATTGTTAGAGACAAGAGAGGGAAGAACTTTCTTTAACCGTGTAGCAATAACCTTGGAAATACATTTGTAAATAGTGTTGCAGCATGATATGGGCCTAAAGTCTCTAACATGGTGAGCATTTTTAATTTTAGGGACAAGAGCTATGTTTGTGTAGTTGAAAGATCTGTAGAGCTTGCTTTTAAAGAAGAAGTAAGAAATAGCTTTACAAAGATCCATAGACACAATATTCCAGCATTTAGTGTAAAAGTGGGTGTTCAAACCATCAGGACCACTGCAAGACTTAGAATTGAGAGAAAACATCGCATTGACTATTTCTTCTTTGGAGACCTCTTCACAAAGCATTTTGTAGTTCTCATAATCCAGCATTGGCAATATGTCCATGGGGATGTCATCAATTGTAGGGATGAAGTTGTTAGCATTGGAATATATAGAAGAAAAATATTGTTCAAAAGCTAAATTGATTTTACCAGTAGTATTTTGTACATCCTCATTCATGTCTATTATGGATGCAATGTTCTCTCTTCTATGTTTGTCTTTAAGACTATCATGAAAGAAAGCACTATTCTTATCTCCTTCTTTCCACCATTTCATTCTCGACTTTTGACGTATCATATCACATTCTTGAGCAAGAGCTACAGTGTATTGTTGAGTTAAAACGGCTTCAGAGGCCGAAAAACTAGCATCATTATGATTATCCATCATAGCCTTCTGAACTTCAACTAGCTTCCTCATAATATTGGAGCTCAACTTGTCACCATTTCCATATTTATTATGTGCCCAATTTTTAAGAGTGCTTTTGGTATCTCTAATTTTCTCCTGCAAAACAAAAAGTGGGTTACCAAGTTTATTAGAATTCCACACATTTAAAACAGTTGGTTTAAAGTCAGCTTCAGTTGTCCAAGAATTAAAAAATTTAAAATTAGTTTTTCTTCTCATGTCCACTCCATGAAGATGAATAATCTGGGGAGAGTGGTCAGAAAGTAGAGGGGGAGGAAGATAGTTGAAAAGGTGAGGCCATTTAGTAAGAGCTGCAAGATTGGAGAAGGAGTGATCAATTCTAGAGAAAGTTCTGATGCCATGCTTTCTTTTATTGTTCCATGAGAATTGCATTCCAACAGATTTGATGTTAATTAGGTCAGCATCAGTTATTAAATTATTGAGGGGTAGAATTTCATTAGAAGACAGAGGGTTACCACCCATTCTATCAGAGATGGCTTGGCAACAGTTGAAATCACCAAAAATGATCCATGGATGAGAGGATTGTCTAAGGAAAGGAATGACAGATAACAAAGGTATTCTGGCAGCAGTAGAGTTGAATGCATAAATAAAAGTTACATAGAAAGAGGTTTGATCTGCTGTATCAATAGCATGACAGTGGATTAGTTGAGAGGTGGGTAGGATGGTAGACAATTCAACAACATGGGGATTGTAAATTATCAAAATTCTACCATAAGGAGATTCATTGTGGTTATGAATAATTTTCCAACCCAATTTGATATAATCCGCAGCCTTAATAGTTAAATTAAGGTTTAGTTTAGTCTCAAGTATCGCCAGCACAGATAAATTCTGAGAGGAGATTAGTTGTTTGCACTGTTCTTGTTTTGTGATATGGTGAGCCCCCCTGATATTCCATGCTCCAATGCGTAACATCATTGGGGAATTCTAGCATTGAGAAACTCTATCTTCATTTTCCTAGTTACTGCCTGAGTTGAAGACAAGTAGTTTGGAATAGTTGCTGATAATGGGGTCAGTTCATTATTTTCAGTAGCAAAAGGAATTTGTGTAGTGGTTGTCTGGTTATGAGCAAGTTCAGGAGATGGGAGATTTGTTGATGGTGTAGAAGCATTGGGATTAGATTTGAAAGCTGTTGGAGGAAGAATTTTGGAGTAGATGTTATGAGGAGATACTGCTTTAGAGTTTGGAGTTTCAGTTGTATTAGTTAATGTATCAGTGTGCTCTTTTTCATTCTTGTGCATGTCAGTGCTATTCCTTGTTTTCCTTTTATTCTTCGATTTCCCACTTTTACTATGTTTGTTTTTACCTTCATCAGCACTTTTTCCTTTATCATTTGTGTAATCACATCCTGTAGCATTCACAGTTATGCCTACATAACTTGTGGATTTATCTGAGTTGATGTTATCAGACAGTTGTATATGAGTTAAGTGAGTTGTATCATCTTCATGTGCAATTATTTTCATTTGTTCCTTTTGCAATGCTAAATCAATATTTGTGTTAACATCAGGCACACTGCTTCCTGATAGTTTACCTTTGTCCAATCTTATATCACTATCACTTACACCATTTTCCATATCATCAAAAACATCATTCTCCATACCCATTAAAACATCGAACTTATTAGATATGATAAGATCAGCAGATGTTTCCTTATCCTTATTACTCTCATTCCCATAATTTCCCTTATCAGCACACACATCAATTTCTTGGTTGTTGACTTCATTAAGCATTGTAGTTGTGTCATTAGACTTTATTTGCATGCTTCTTCTCTCACTTTCCTTATCAATTCGATTACTATCAGCATCATGTATTTCAACCACATCCATTTCACTGATTTTGTCACAGTCTACCACTTCAATGCTTCCTTCTTTGTTTTCTTTGTTATTTTTAGTCACATTCAATTCTTTTTTGTTTCTACTCACACGCTGCCATCTTCTCGCTACTTTCACCTGAAAGGGGTTACCCTTCTTTATATCATGCACATTCTCAGTTTTCTTGCCTTTACTGTTACCTTTCACTTCATTATTTTGTTCTTCAGTATCTCCATTAACTGCCACCTCTTCTTTATACTCACATCGAACAGTTGAGTGACCAAATTTGTTGCATATCACACAAACATCCGGCCTCCACTGATACTCAACATATATCTTCTGATAGCCACCTTCCACCAGTTTCACTTTAAATTCATTAACTAACTCCTTATTAGGTTTCACTTCAATGAGACACTTAGCATAAGTTAACCTATTTTGTTGCTCAGTTAATTCGTCCATACATAGTAATCTACCCATACGACTACACTACCAATTAATTCCAAGTGGTGACCATGCAAACAGAGGAAGATTGTGAAGATGCACCCATACTGGAACAGAGGTTACAGATCCAGATATGTTACTAACAGACACGTCATATGACTTTATAATAAACATCTTATTGTTTATAAAGATTGGGTCTTTCTGTAAAACATTTCTTCTATCATCAGCAGAAGTAAAATTAAATAAAAACACAGTACCATCAGATTTAACTTTGACCATGCCTTTAAGTTTCCATATTCCTTTCAACTTCTGAACCACAGCAGTGTACGACAGAGGTTTGTCTAAGAAAAATCCCACAACTGTGTCTGACCAGTTCTTAGCACCAGCTTCAAGTACACTAGTTGGTGGCACCATAACATCATCTTCATACAACGGGGTAAGATCAACGGGAATGTACTTCCCAGCATTACTTGGCTTATGCTTGAATAAAGAAGTCCATTTACGTTCATCGCGGTCAGGAAGAGGGTCAGAGAGAAGAGGGTCAGGATGAGGAAGATGGTCAGGAAGAGGTAAAGCAGTTGCATCAGGTGGCTTTGAAAGATGAGGGTCAGGAAGAGGAAGAGGAGGGGGGACAGAACGAATGGGTTCAGAATTGTTGGCAGTGGAGGGCGGGAGGAGTTTGTCAGTGGTTGGGGAAAGAGTCACTGGTAAGCTGGAGAGAATTGCAGGAGATGAAAGTACATTATGGCAGGGAGGTACAGGTATGGTTGTGGACGTGATGGGAAGAACAGGAGAGGCATGGACGTGGGAAGAAGAGGACATGGGAAGAACTGATTGATTAACTTTCCTTATTCATTTACTTTAACTTTGATAGTGTAGATTTACATTCATGCAAAGTAGATTAGTTTTAATTCTTGTTAATTAGCTTCTCTTTTCCATTAGCTTTCATTTTTCTTTCCTTTTGCTTTCATGTTGCTAGCTATGTTTGTTAATCAAATGACAAATATGAGAGGCTAAACCCCTTCAATTTAGAGGTGATGAAGCTCTCTAATTATGTAGCTTCAACTATTTGTTAATTCATGCTCTCTTTTTGTGCTTAATGATGATCAATGAAGTGTTTTATTTGTTGTTCTTGCTTTAAATTTGATAGCATATATTGTTGATACCAAATAAGCTATGCTTAAACAATCACTAACACAAATGTCTTTTCATCAAAATATGATTATGGCATAAGAAAGTGATTTGAAATTCAAATTTGATGGTCTATATTTCTAATCAACAGTCAATAGGCCATATTTAAACTAGATTTCATTTTCATGTTCATTGTCAAGTTTCATGAAAGTTAGTAAGTGGTTTAAGGGGTGTGTTATAGTTTGATGGCTTATGTTGGCTAATCAATAGCACAAATATGTCATACTTATGATAAGCACATCAATTAAAGCACTAATGATCATAAAAGAGAGATCATAATTTCATGTGTTGAACTATTTGATCTAGAGAGCGGATTTATTCTCTAAATTGTCATTTAACTCTTATATTTGCATCTCTTTTCTTTTAGTTAGTTAGCTAATTTTCTAATTCTCTAGCTTAACTTTCATTACAAATTAGTATAATTTGATTGAATAGCATTTTTAAAATCGCCACGTACTATAAGTGTATGCCGTACGCTTGCGGTTATTTTTATTATAAAATTCGTTACGCTATTTTCTAGTTCATAGAACTTTAGTCAACGCGAACAAGTTTTTAGCGCCGTTACCAGAGAATAAGCTTTGATTTTGATTTTCTATTCTTCAAAATTTTATTTTTGTGTGTTTTCATTTTGTGTGTGCACTGCATTTAAAAAAAATGCGTGTTTGTTTGATTTTTGTGTGCATTTGTTTGCGTGCTTGTTTTCTAGTGTTTTGTTCACTTTCGCATTTGCATTTTTTTTTGAAAAAAAAGAGATACACAATTTCATAGATTTTTTTTTTTTTCATTCAATTTTAAAATTACAATTTCTATTTTTGAGTAACTTTTGAAACAATTCACTGTCTCACTGTTTGCCTCTGCCTTGCTTCTAACTACAGTCTGCACTTACATCCCCTACCCACTGCTTGCATCCTTGACCAGTCTTATTCTCCTCCACCACGAACAAAACCAGTAGTTCACCACAATATACATACTTTCAAACATCCAAACCATCATTACCTGGCAAACTACTCGCTGTGCATCATCACAGTCCATAACCTCACCACCACTTCAAACTATACTTGCCTTCATTTACACTTTACTATCACAAAACTGCCAGCATCCGTCAACCATTCATCAAAATCACCACTCATCAAATACAACATCCCTACAGACTTCTGTAGTACCTCTCACTGCCTGATCACAACATATCATCGACCTTACCAACTACCACACTGCTGCCATACAACTACTCCACTCCTCCGACAAAGCATACAACCACTCTCATTCCCCTTTCATTCCACCAGAACAAACAACTGAATACAACAGCCACAACTTCAACTGTGTGCACAATACAAAAGCACACTGGTTCACCACTTTACAAGACCTGCCCCTACTACAATTGACATCTACTTGCCTCGACAGCAAGTTCACCACCCAACCAAAAAAAAAAAAAACCTGACCACCCATATCACCAGCAATAACTTCACCAGTTCCCCCATCAACGCCTGACACAGCAACCCCAGCCTCAACAATTCGACGACCTGCCCTGCTCCTACCCCACTACAAACATACATTTTCTGCCACAAATACTCAGCACTTCCTTGCTGCCATCAACTTGTCAGCCACAGCCATCAATAAAGATCACTGCTGCCTGACAGCATACGCGCTTCCACTTGCAAACTACTCCATCAACTAGTTGGCCAAACTACTTCTTCCTGCAGAGACTCCACAACCTCCACGACTTCGACTGCAACTGCCACAATCGAACAACTGAAACTCGCGAACCCAAATCATCGAATCAACCCCTAAACAAAGGTCTCCCCGCATCCCTCACCCACATCAGGGCCATCACAATTCATCATGAACTCCAGTCCACCACGACCAACTCACTCAAGTCGAACAGTTCCTTCTATCGCCTCCAATCGCAAACCAGAACTCCTCGTTGTCACCTCTCGAACCAAAACTCATCACCCGATTGTACTTCCTAAGCCTTTGATTCAAGATCTTTATCTCTGATTTGGATTAAGTGTTTTGGGATTGCGTGTTTGATTTTTTTTTTTATCAGAAATCGCAATCGGAAATTTGACTTCTGATTTTGAAATTTGAACTTCGAGTTTGGATCGAGTATGTTGGGATTTTGAAACGAGAATTGGGTGGAATTTTCTACGGCGGTATTTCATCTTTCTTGCTTTTATTTTCATTCAATTTCTAGGCTTTGTTTTTGTTTCAATTTTGGTTTTAGTTGTAATTTTAGTTTGAGTTTGAGTTTTAGTTTTAGCTCAAGTTTAAAAAAAATCAAGAAATAAAAAAGGATTTCAATTTGTTTTGTTTTGATCTATTTTATTTGTTTTTCTTCATATACATATACATACATATATATATATATATATATATATATATATATATCTTGTGTATATATTGTTTTTATTTCAGGTTTCCCAAGCAGAATTAAGAAGAGCTTGCCAAAAATAAACCACTCGCTTGCTTTCATCTCTACTTTTATTTGAATTGCATTGTTGATTACTTGCATTTGAAAAAAAAAAAATTCAAAAAAAAAAAATCCATCCGTAGTTGCATTGTTAATTCACGTTTAATTTTTGCTTTGCATTTCATCATAGAATTGTGATTAATAAAAACAATTAGACATCAATAACACTTAATTGTATATCGACAATTTGTTTTCTTTAAACAATTTGTTTTCTTGGTGTATAGGCTATGATAAAACAATAATTAGTTTTAAATATTATGGTGAATCGTAAATATTATATTGAATTGTTTCTCTGAAGGTACTTAAACATTCGGCTGCATTGCTATGGTGATTCGTGGTGCACCGATAAATCATGTCCATTACTTCGCTGAGAACTATCTTGTTGATCCAAGACAAAGTGTGATTATACAATTTTGGGTTAATTTAGGATAAATCATTTGTAATTAAACCCTTGCATTTATATAGTTGCATTAATTCATGCATATTTAAAAAAAAATCAAAATCCAAAACTAAGAAAATTGTAAATATTCTTTTTCCTTTTCCTTTGAAAATTTTCAAATCAAAATTCCAAAAATCCAAAAAAAAATGTACTTAGTTTTTTTTTTAGAAAATCTAGAAAAATATAAAATCTTTTCGAAAAACAAAAAAAAATTGAAAAATCAAAAACAAATCAAAAATCAATTTTCCATTTAGAAAAAATAAATTCTATCTGTAAATATTTTTCCTTTATAAAAAAAAAACCAAAACGTTTTTGAAAATGTCTGAATTTTCATATTCACTTGAATTTCACAATAGTTGTGAAAATCAACACAATCCGTTGGTTTCACTCTGAATTCGTATAGATATTTTAACGACAACTATTTTTTAAACAATACGAATTTTGAACAACAAAGTTTTCAAAACGATGAACAACCCTCAACTCTTGAAAATAACATTTCAACTTTACTTGAATTCTCTACATAACAAAATCAAAGTATAAATGATTTGTGTAATTCACATTTATGTAATAACTCGAGTCAAGGATTCCAAAATTTGAATCTAATTCAAAATTCAAACGATTTCGAGTATAATCCATGCCAATTCGAATTTGAACTCCAAAATGAATTTCAAAATCAAAATGAAAATGTGATCCGCTTTTCAAATAATTTTGGTAATGGGATAATCTCGACTACGATGCGCTTGAAAAAAAATTGTTCATAGCAAATCCAAATCGAAAATTCTCAAGTTAATAACTATAAATTCGATTTTGTTGAACAAATGAACGAAATTTACAATGATGACACGGATTCGTTATTTGAAACTTACATGAAACAACGTGAAAAACAAAATCAAATTCCAACGTGTGACGAGTCAAACAATAATCTATCTTTTATCCAAATTGACGATTTTCAAATAACAACTTTGAAATTGGAATCGACGATTTGAATGAAGTTGTTGAAAACACGGTAATTGAGTTGGATTTCAATTCTTTTAAGGGTGTGGAACCAAATTTAAAATGCGACTTTCCTTTTCTCAATTTCAAAAATTTAAATACAATAACTTTGGATTTTGAACTTGACACATGTAATAAAGTTGTTGATAATCCAATAAAGGAAGACGAATTTAATGAACACGAATTTTTTGGACTTTTGGATGACGAGTTGTTAAATTCCGACAGGGAATATTTAAATCACCACTTTAATTTTGAAATCAATAATTTCGAAGAATTTTTCAATGACAAACTTGAATGTTAACTTGGTGAAAATAAACTTGAATTTCAATCAATCGTTATATGTACCCCAAAAATCATCGAAAATAAAGCAACTCGTACAATTTCTAATAAAATGACATTCGTTTTTCCAAATCCACATTCGATTCCAAAATCTTTTACGATTTGATTTTCTGCGCTTAAGCTGTGTCTCGCGTACTTGACGAGACAAATGAATTAGTTTTTGGAAGACTGGTTCATTTACTCTTTAACGGCATACTTTCTGATGTCATGTGAATAATCATCTTTTCATTTTCATTTAAATAAAGATTATGTTTTTATTTTTCTCCTTCCACTTGGTTTGATTATGGGGACACGGTCAAAATCAAGTGTGAGGGGAGACTCATCTTCTTTTTGGTTTTTCATGATTAATATTTCAATTTTTTCCCCCATAACAAAAAAAAATGTATGAAAAATTTCGAAAACAATTTTTTTAAGCATTTTGATTTATTTTTAAAGAAACACTATAAGATAAATATATGGTTTTGGTTTATTAAATTGAAATTATTGAAAATTTATTTGTCTTAACAAAAATAAAAATTAAGTTTGATTACAAATAACGAAAGTTTAACTAATATATAAGAAGGTTCATACGTGATAATTATAGAATATATCCTAAATAAAAATCTTTGTTTTAAAAAGTGGTGGATTTAAAGTAAAGAATATAACATTTTTTGTCTTCTAAGTTAAGTGGTGCTAAGATTATTTTGCAAAACTCTCTTTTAAAAAAAAGCATTTGTATATATGTAAATATTTTCTATTAACACATACGGTCGACAAATGTACACACTTGTGTGTACACTCGCCATGCTCTGTACCTTTCTCACGTAAGTCCGAAAGGCAATGCATGATCGGAATATCTGGCTTCAGTTTATCTAAGCTAGGTGTATGTATATTAAAATTCTTTTATTAATAATACCTACAGTCGATAGGTGTTCACACTCGTGTGTTCACTCGCCACACTCTGTATTCCCCTTACATAAGCCCGAAAGGCAGTGCATGGGTAATATATCTGGCCTTAGTTTTCTGAGTTAGGCATATGTAAATATTATTAATATCAATAAAATTTTCAAAAAATAAGAGAGAGAGTAAGTAATTGAAATCCTAGCACTATTTTTAACTTATTTGATTTGGCTTGTTATTGAAATGAAATGAATATATTACTTTGATAAACTTTGATAATCAACTAAGGATCCATTTTATAATTACACTTAGTAATCAACCGAAACAAGTTAAACTATAGTCTATTTGTTATGATAACTTAATTTTTGTTTGAAATTTTGCCGAGTAAATGACTTAAATATTCAAGATAATGACCGAAACCTATATATAACTTATTTGTGTCAATTTAAAAGTGAATCCTTCATTGTAAATATTTTCAAAAACTCGCATTCATCTCTTTGTAAATAAATCTTACATTTTGTAAATATATTCATCCTGTGTAACGCCCCGGAAATTTTCGACTTTCGAAAATTCAACATCGATACTCACTTTATCGACTGCCGAGAAATCGAAGGCCGGAAACCGAGATGTTATGGTTTTAAGAAGAATTTAAGAAAAGTAAAAGAGAGAAAAAGGTAGAAGATAGAGGGAAAATAAAATAGAAATTTTTTAAAATAGAACGGAACAGAAAAACAACAGAACAACAACAGAATCTCACAATTCGCAGCGGAACAACATATAATAATAAATGAATAATCTTTAAACAAAGAACTATATCAGTTATTACATTACATCACATTTCATTACATCATATCATCAGAGTGTACAACAACAAACAGTGCAGCGGAAAAGAAATACTATATACTACTAATACGCCATGCCATCCAGCTTGCCTCCAGCAACTCCAGAATATCCAGAATATCCTGATAAACCTTAACTCTTGACTGCCCGTGTGGAAAATTGGTGGGCACCCAGAGTTTAGGAAGGAAAACAATAAACTCCAAGTCAGTCATGTGACTGGTGTGGGAACTCAAAACAGTTTTTTTTTATCTTTAAAATCAAAATAGAAGAATATTTTTAAAGTTAATTCGCAATGCTTTTAAAAATGAGACTACCATAAGACCTCCTGCCACACACACAATGCAAACGCAGACTTGGAGAAGATTTCTCCTTATGATAGTCAAAGATGCTTGATACGCATTTAAAAAGAACATATCATATTATTATTAGTGCATAGTGTAGGAAATTCATTTCGAAAGTAGAATATAAATCTTAGCCAGCATAGGTACCATTATATTATGCCTACTAATAGCTACCATATTAGATGGCAGGTTCTACAACTAAAACCGTACAAGTTTCGTATTGGGAATTGGATTTCCAACGAATGATCAGGCCAAGGAACTTCCCATTGCCACATGAGAATGCCTCTGGATGGACATCCCCGAGAACCAAACCGGATCTCTACCAACACAAGGCCGGGTTACCCCTAACTGAGTAACAACTGACCGAATATGCCATCCCCCCGGTCCTTTGGGACCTTTTCAACGAGCGCTCGCAATCAATTCACACAATCATAACAAAGTGTTTTCAACATGAGTAAGTATCTGGGCTCCATACCATGATACCACCCTTTTCCAGAAGGAAATGCACACATCCTAAAGGGCGCTACCCCTCATAACCTTGCCGCATCTTTCCTGTTTTGACCATTCCCGGGGTGTGAGGCTCGACGAAGTCACGTCCACAAAAACATACTTTATACAAAAGCCATGCTTTGGGTCAACAAATGATCATAGAAATGATCACAAAGATAGACGATCAAATAAATGATCCTATCACAAATAATCAACACAATGATTATTTCACAGCAACACTCAGCATGTCACATTACCAAACTGGGAATATATCGCTGATAACTTCAACTATATAATCTCTGAGCTCGTACGTCTCAGAGAAGGGTGTTAAGCAAAAAGAATAAATTCTCCGCCACCAACAGAAATATATTTGAAAGAAATCTGCTTTATATCTCAACTTGTAATGTCAGACATACAATCCATACAAGTCTGTTCCGGGCTCGAACAAAACCGAAGGCACTTACAAATAAGTCATTGCAATCCGGATATTCACGATCCTGATCGGATTCACCATCACATATGGAGAACTCAATACCGTAGCTACTCGGTGCAGAGTCAATCGACAGGTCATCCTATCGCTCTCGCAAATACCGAGTCTTCAACACCGATCTTCAATGCAATTCACAACGACGTATCACATATTCGGAATGGGTTATACGACCCCATGGTCCTTTCCCGGTTAACCCGAATAGTGAGCGCTTATTCAAAAATAAGTGTGGCATTCAAATTCAAACAAATCACATCAAATACCCATTCAAAGGGAAATATTGATAGTCGGTTATTGAACTATCAATGGATATGCACACATCACCAGTTTCCAAATAATTTTCCAAATTATTTATTTCACAAAATATCTTTACAAGATATAATTTCACACTTCAAAAATAAATCAATATTTATTTTTAAACAACTTCCCTTTTTATTCATAAATTCTATAGTGAATTTTCATTCTAAAATATTCATGAATATATGACTTCAATTATTCATTTCAATTTATCTTCAAAAAGATAAATTCTCTAATATTCACCTTATATTGGAAAACATTTCCATACTTATTTAATAAGTAATTCACAAATCTTTTATTTTCAACACTTGGAAAATATTCAATATACTTCAATCGAAATTAAGTATATATTTCATTCTTTAAGGAAATCATTCTCTTAAACATATTTATTTGGGCCAAAACGAATGTTGCGTAAAACATCGTTACGACAACCCAAAATCACTAGTATAGGGATTCGAAATTAAAATAGATATATAAATCCCAATACTATACAAAACATTTCCTTTCGGAAATCATTTACTATAACAACAGTGTTATAGTCCACTATTTCCTTTTATTTCTCGAAAACGTCTATTTCAACAATCAATGTTGAAATCTATGGTTTCGAATCTCAACATATCTTAAAACATCGTTAGATCGTTTTAATTCTATTTAAAATATCACATTCTAAACATTTTCTTTAACATATTATTCACTATTCAAAAACGTGAATATACTACGTTAACAAATATCATCATTTCTATACATTTTATTTCAAAGGATTATTCACAGTCAAAACGTGAATATAACTCCATTAATAGGTTTCAACAATTTACTTATCAAAATAAGTCATTTGCGAATTTATAAAACAACGTTTATAAATTCCATTTCTAATTATTTATAACAACTTCCTTTTATAAATTCATTTATTAACCTATTCAATTTATAACTCAATTATAAAACAAAGGTTCATATTATAAGTCAAATACTTATAATTTATTCGTTTACAAAAATCGTTCCTTTGAACTTCATAATTATAAATCTTATAACTTATAAGATTCGATTATTCATCCAAATATATTCTTTAATAATTTCACAAAATTTATAAATCTTACTATTTATAAATTTCATTTATAACTTCACCATTTATAATTTTATAAATTCCATTCATTTACAAAATTCATTTTCACTTCATTCAAACACTTATAAAAACTCGTTTTATAATGTCTATATTTCAATTTATAAACATCCATTTATAAATCTCT
Source organism: Allium cepa (assembly GCA_030765085.1). Classification (NCBI taxonomy): domain Eukaryota; kingdom Viridiplantae; phylum Streptophyta; class Magnoliopsida; order Asparagales; family Amaryllidaceae; genus Allium; species Allium cepa. The sequence goes on along the minus strand of CM060945.1, from coordinate 789,652,066 downwards.
TAATATAAGTCAATTTATATTATTCTTTAAAACATATTTAATCTCCTTTATAATTTCACCATTTTGATTTATAAAATAATTAAATTTTATAAATCCTATATTTAAACTTTTCACAATAAATTCAAAAATCCCGATTAAACTAATTTATAAAATCATTAGCATCATATTCTCAAAAATCAGTTTTTTTAACTATATTTCTCAAAAATCATAATTTTTATAACTTTAAAAATTATACGTTTATTTATTTTGAAATGAATCAATTCCAAAAATATTTTATAACGTATACTTTCAAAAATCACTTTGAAATCATTTTAAAATTCCAAATTTGGTCCAATGATGCTACATACCAAATAGTCAATCACGACAACAACGATATCACATATCGTATATGATAATCAACGAATATCAAAATATCCATAATCAAATAAATACTGTTGAGGAATCCAGTTGGATCCCTCCAAGCTGTTTTTCTGCATCCACAAACATTAGCACAATACCAATTTCGCTCCAGTACGAAATTATCGCGGTATATGGGATTTAAATATTATCCGCTTAATAGACGGCGCAATAGGGTCTCATCCGCTAAACAAAAAATGCGGGAAATCAATAACTCCAATATATACATATGCCAATATATATATATTGCTATTATATATAATACCAATTTCACTGTTTATGAAATATTCGCGGTATATGTTTTTAATAAATAACATCCTCTACTAACGGCGTATAATGTCTATTTTAACAATCAATAGATATCAATCAACATTCAAACATGCATACAAATATTTTAAATCTAACTATTTAAAATAAAATCGAAACTGATTCGATTGAGTGAGAAATTCTCACCTTGATTTTAATTTCGTTTTAGCGATATATTTCGAATAAAATTAAACGTGCGTTTAATTTTACCCAAAATTATCACTAACTCCAAACGACTCCAATCCAATTTCATCGCGTAGTGCTCGTCCATACGATTCCAACGCAACTAGTTTCGCGCGTTTTCGACCTCGTATGAAAAAGTTATGATTTTTATAAGATTGTACACGATTTTTATAAACTAATTACAACATTAATATATATTTTCAAACCCACACAGATCATAGCCGTAGATCCCCCATCACTCCATCATCACCGTGCGTTTCATCCTCCTTCTCCCTCTCGTAACTCCTACAGGTGATAGCCGCACTCCCAAACCCATTTATCACGAATTAGGGTTTAATTTTGCTAACACCACACACGATGAAAACTCGATCAACAACTTGCAATTCGAAGCTCTTGACCCCCTCCATGCTCGGCCTGAATGGCACAAGGCTCGGCCCCCCCCATGTTGCACGAATCTCGAGGCCGAACGGCCACGCACGCAGGCTATTAACACACAAAATACAACTCCAATCGCAATCTCCACCGTTGATATGATAGATCTTGACGTCCTCTTCAATTTGTTATTTGAAAGTTGTTGGTAAATGTCGATGGATGAGGAGATAATCGAGGTGGAAGTTGGGACGTTCCTGGCCATTGGTCAGGGAGGTGGCGGCTGCGTTTAGTTTGACCTAGGTTAATTTTTTTTTTTATTTTTGTGAGAGAGGGGTGTCTATTTATAGGAAAAAACGAAACACTATTCATCCGGAATTTCCGAACTCCGATTTACGCGCCGAAACTGACGTTCCTAGGGTTTATCCCGCGTTCCGGACACAATGGAACAGGTTTCGAAAGCTAATTCGAACATCTGTGCGAGATATGGTAACAAACGTTCAATTTAAATTAAACCGATTTAAATCGATTTCTAGGCGTTTTAATTTGTACATGACAAACGGTAAATCCAATTGACTTGAAATTTGAAACCTTACAATAATATCACATTACGGATCCGATGAAACTGGTTTCGTCGAAATCCGAGACTTTTTGAAAAATGGCTATTTTAACTCGCCAAATTAAAATTAAAAACAATTCGATGCGTTTCGAGCTACTACGCTCAAACGATAGCTCCGATTGACACGAAAATTGAAATCCGGTAATAACTAACTATTACGGATCCAATGGAACTGGTTTCCTTCAATTCTGAGACTGTTCAAAAATTGACTATTTTCACTAGTCGATTTAAATATTAAAATATTCAATTTTCACAAATTAACTTTTAATTCGATTTTAAAAGTTCTAAAATATCTTTCTAACTCCCATATGATAAAATAAAATTTTACAAATCATTTTCAATCATATTTAACTCAATTTTCAATTATTTCCATAATTTCACATATTAATTTATTGATTTAATTATTCAATTAAATCCAATAATTCAAATAAAAATTTATTTGACTTATAAATTCACTTATTAATATTTAAAATTAATTAAATATTCAAATTGTAATTAATAAAAATCTTGGGTCGTTACAATCTTCCCCACTTAAAAGAATTTCGTCCTCGAAATTATTAAGTAAGAAAAGTTATAGAATTTATTAACTTTCCAAAAATTCATAATATAATTTCTTATAATACTTTACTAAGTTTCCAAATCATACTTAGTTATCTTTTCAAAAACAATTACTATTGTTTAACTTTCAATTCCAAAATCAAAGTTAAAGTTTTCAAAATTTTCCAGATTTTCTCAAATTTTTTCTAACGCCTTAAATTTCCGGAAAAATTCGCCATAGTCTCCTTTGCGCGGCTCGATCCGAAAAAAAAATGACAGTATATATATCACAAATATACATCTCATCAAGTAATGAGGCATCCCGCAGGGAAAAAAAGTATAAAAGTACGGTATGTAATCCGAGATATGTACCTTATATTTTATTAGCGAGCATATACGGCTAATATAGCGCGAAAGCGAGCTCCAAATGCGAAGCAAACGCGATCCGCACCTACTAAACACTCAACAAACAACATGAGAACATGCATGTATGAAAATAGTATCGATATACATCATATAGTAACATAACAACTATATATGCCAACATAGCAAATGAAATAAAAGCAAACATCAACCAACTAGCATCCAACAAGCATTCATAACCAATATATATTCATTCATATTCTTATTAATATTCAATGAAATGGTTTTCAATTTAATCACATTTGATTCATTAACAGTGGATGTTTTTACTAACATTCATTTTCAATTAGTTTATATTCACTAATTCATATTCAAGTTGGTTCACTTCCAAATCAAATTCAATTCTATTCAAGATTCACTTAACTTCAAATTGAATTTCAATTACTTTAGCTTTCAATTTCATTAACACTTAATGAATTATATACAATCAATCAACTAACAACCAATGTTTATTTAACATAACTAAATTATTAGTTTTACATTCAATTTGGTTTAACATTAAATTGATTTCCATTCCAATTTATTCAACTTTCCCATAACATTAGATTTTAATGAATTAACACTTATATCCATTATTTCATATCAACTTAATTCACATTCAATTGATTTACATTTAATTGATTAATATTCAATCTATTAATTCAATTTAATTTCTAAAGTTGAATTTCATTTACATAATTCAAGTTCATATTTATCACTTAACTTTATTAGTTTACTTTGATACTAATATCATCTTCAGTCAACACCTCTTAAGTTATATTTCATTTAAACATCACTTAGTTTTACATAACTTAAATTCCTACTTATAAATAAATTCAGATTCCAAATTCTAAAGTAAATTTCCATTTATCTTTAAATTCTTTTTTATTTATAACTCATATTCATAAATATATTCATATAGTTTCACTTCTCATATGTATAAGTTTATTTCACAATTGCAATCACTTTAATTATAATTCAATTCTTATAATTCTTTATACTTATACAATTATTCTTTTATTTAGATTATTCAAACAACTAAACAATCAACTTATATACACTTTAATAATTTTGAAAAATTATTTCTTTATATATAAAAATATACTCAAGGTAAAATTATTTCATTTACCCAATTTAAAACAATATTATGTCGAATTGTTCTATTCAAGTGTTTAGAGATTCCTATCAACAACGTTAATTACTCGTATTAACCAGAATCTATATACCACTCAACAAACCAATCATCACAATATAAAACAATTTTATATTCACTAACAAATACGCACTCATATCTATTATTACACTCAAACTCATTCTAGAGTACTACTGACTCTATCTCTAATGAATAATACCCAACAGAACCATGGTTGTCGCTTAACCATAAGCTCTGATACCAAATGTAACGCCCCGGAAATTTTCGACTTTCGAAAATTCAACATCGATACTCACTTTATCGACTGCCGAGAAATCGAAGGCCGGAAACCGAGATGTTATGGTTTTAAGAAGAATTTAAGAAAAGAAAAAGAGAGAAAAAGGTAGAAGATAGAGGGAAAAGAAAATAGAAATTTTTTAAAATAGAACGGAACAGAAAAACAACAGAACAACAACAAAATCTCACAATTCGCAGCGGAACAACATATAATAATAAATGAATAATCTTTAAATAAAGAACTATATCAGTTATTACATTACATCACATTTCATTACATCATATCATCAGAGTGTACAACAACAAACAGTGCAGCGGAAAAGAAATACTATATACTACTAATACGCCATGCCATCCAGCTTGCCTCCAGCAACTCCAGAATATCCAGAATATCCTGATAAACCTTAACTCTTGACTGCCCGTGTGGAAAATTGGTGGGCACCCAGAGTTTAGGAAGGAAAACAATAAACTCCAAGTCAGTCATGTGACTGGTGTGGGAACTCAAAACAGTTTTTTTTTATCTTTAAAATCAAAATAGAAGAATATTTTTAAAGTTAATTCGCAATGCTTTTAAAAATGAGACTACCATAAGACCTCCTGCCACACACACAATGCAAACGCAGACTTGGAGAAGATTTCTCCTTATGATAGCCAAAGATGCTTGATACGCATTTAAAAAGAACATTTCATATTATTATTAGTGCATAGTGTAGGAAATTCATTTCGAAAGTAGAATATAAATCTTAGCCAGCATAGGTACCATTATATTATGCCTACTAATAGCTACCATATTAGATGGCAGGTTCTACAACTAAAACCGTACAAGTTTCGTATTGGGAATTGGATTTCCAACGAATGATCAGGCCAAGGAACTTCCCATTGCCACATGAGAATGCCTCTGGATGGACATCCCCGAGTACCAAACCGGATCTCTACCAACACAAGGCCGGGTTACCCCTAACTGAGTAACAACTGACCGAATATGCCATCCCCCCGGTCCTTTGGGACCTTTTCATCGAGCGCTCGCAATCAATTCACACAATCATAACAAAGTGTTTTCAACATGAGTAAGTATCTGGGCTCCATACCATGATACCACCCTTTTCCAGAAGGAAATGCACACATCCTAAAGGGCGCTACCCCTCATAACCTTGCCGCATCTTTCCTGTTTTGACCATTCCCGGGGTGTGAGGCTCGACGAAGTCACGTCCACAAAAACATACTTTATACAAAAGCCATGCTTTGGGTCAACAAATGATCATAGAAATGATCACAAAGATAGACGATCAAATAAACGATCCTATCACAAATAATCAACACAATGATCATTTCACAGCAACACTCAGCATGTCACATTACCAAACTGGGAATATATCGCTGATAACTTCAACTATATAACCTATGAGCTCGTACGTCTCAGAGAAGGGTGTTAAGCAAAAAGAATAAATTCTCCGCCACCAACAGAAATATATTTGAAAGAAATCTGCTTTATATCTCAACTTGTAATGTCAGACATACAATCCATACAAGTCTGTTCCGGGCTCGAACAAAACCGAAGGCACTTACAAAGAAGTCCTTGCAATCCGGATATTCACGATCCAGATCGGATTCACCATCACATATGGAGAACTCAATACCGTAGCTACTCGGTGCAGAGTCAATCGACAGGTCATCCTATCGCTCTCGCAAATACCGGGTCTTCAACATCGATCTTCAATGCAATTCACAACGACGTATCACATATTCGGAATGGGTTATACGACCCCATGGTCCTTTCCCGGTTAACCCGAATAGTGAGCGCTTATTCAAAAATAAGTGTGGCATTCAAATTCAAACAAATCACATCAAATACCCATTCAAAGGGAAATATTGATAGTCGGTTATTGAACTATCAATGGATATGCACACATCACCAGTTTCCAAATAATTTTCCAAATTATTTATTTCACAAAATATCTTTACAAGATATAATTTCACGCTTCAAAAATAAATCAATATTTTTTTTTAAACAACTTCCCTTTTTATTCATAAATTCTATAGTGAATTTTCATTCTAAAATATTCATGAATATATGACTTCAATTATTCATTTCAATTTATCTTCAAAAAGATAAATTCTCTAATATTCACCTTATATTGGAAAACATTTCCATACTTATTTAATAAGTAATTCACAAATCTTTTATTTTCAACACTTGGAAAATATTCAATATACTTCAATCGAAATTAAGTAAATATTTCATTCTTTAAGGAAATCATTCTCTTAAACATATTTATTTGGGCCAAAACGAATGTTGCGTAAAACATCGTTACGACAACCCAAAATCACTAGTATAGGGATTCGAAATTAAAATAGATATATAAATCCCAATACTATACAAAACATTTCCTTTCGGAAATCATTTACTATAACAACAGTGTTATAGTCCACTATTTCCTTTTATTTCTCGAAAACGTCTATTTCAACAATCAATGTTGAAATCTATGGTTTCGAATCTCAACATATCTTAAAACATCGTTAGATCGTTTTAATTCTATTTAAAATATCACATTCTAAACATTTTCTTTAACATATTATTCACTATTCAAAAACGTGAATATACTACGTTAAAAAATATCATCATTTCTATACATTTTATTTCAAAGGATTATTCACAGTCAAAACGTGAATATAACTCCATTAATAGGTTTCAACGATTTACTTATCAAAATAAGTCATTTGCGAATTTATAAAACAACGTTTATAAATTCCATTTCTAATTATTTATAACAACTTCCTTTTATAAATTCCTTTATTAACCTATTCAATTTATAACTCAATTATAAAACAAAGGTTCATATTATAAGTCAAATACTTATAATTTATTCGTTTACAAAAATCGTTCCTTTGAACTTCATAACTATAAATCTTATAACTTATAAGATTCGATTATTCATCCAAATATATTCTTTAATAATTTCACAAAATTTATAAATCTTACTATTTATAAATTTCATTTATAACTTCACCATTTATAATTTTATAAATTCCATTCATTTACAAAATTCATTTTCACTTCATTCAAACACTTATAAAAACTCGTTTTATAATGTCTATATTTCAATTTATAAATATCCATTTATAAATCTCTTAATATAAGTCAATTTATATTATTCTTTAAAACATATTTAATCTCCTTTATAATTTCACCATTTTGATTTATAAAATAATTAAATTTTATAAATCCTATATTTAAACTTTTCACAATAAATTCAAAAATCCCGATTAAACTAATTTATAAAATCATTAGCATCATATTCTCAAAAATCAGTTTTTTTAACTATATTTCTCAAAAATCATAATTTTTATAACTTTAAAAATTATACGTTTATTTATTTTGAAATGAATCAATTCCAAAAATAATTTATAACGTATACTTTCAAAAATCACTTTGAAATCATTTTAAAATTCCAAATTTGGTCCAATGATGCTACATACCAAATAGTCAATCACGACAACAACGATATCACATATCGTATATGATAATCAACGAATATCAAAATATCCATAATCAAACAAATACTGTTGAGGAATCCAGTTGGATCCCTCCAACCTGTTTTCCTGCATCCACAAACATTATCACAATACCAATTTCGCTCCAGTACGAAATTATCGCGGTATATGGGATTTAAATATTATCCGCTTAATAGACGGCGCAATAGGGTCTCATCCGCTAAACAAAAAATGCGGGAAATCAATAACTCCAATATATACATATGCCAATATATATATATATTGCTATTATATATAATACCAATTTCACTGTTTATGAAATATTCGCGGTATATGTTTTTAATAAATAACATCCTCTTACTAACGGCGTATAATGTCTATTTAACAATCAATAGATATCAATCAACATTCAAACATGCATACAAATATTTTAAATCTAACTATTTAAAATAAAATCGAAACTGATTCGATTGAGTGAGAAATTCTCACCTTGATTTTAATTTCGTTTTAGCGATATATTTCGAATAAAATTAAACGTGCGTTTAATTTTACCCAAAATTCTCACTAACTCTAAACGACTCCAATCCAATTTCATCGCGTAGTGCTCGTCCATACGATTCCAACGCAACTGGTTTCGCGCATTTTCGACCTCGTATGAAAAAGTTATGATTTTTATAAGATTGTACACGATTTTTATAAACTAATTACAACATTAATATATATTTTCAAACCCACACAGATCATAGCCGTAGATCCCCCATCACCCCATCATCACCGTGCGTTTCATCCTCCTTCTCCCTCTCGTAACTCCTACAGGTGATAGCCGCACTCCCAAACCCATTTATCACGAATTAGGGTTTTAATTTTGCTAACACCACACACGATGAAAACTCGATCAACAACTTGCAATTCGAAGCTCTTGACACCCTCCATGCTCGGCCTGAATGGCACAAGGCTCGGCCCCCCCATGTTGCACGAATCTCGAGGCCGAACGGCCACGCACGCAGGCTATTAACACACAAAATACAACTCCAATCGCGATCTCCACCGTTGATATGATAGATCTTGACGTCCTCTTCAATTTGTTAGTTGAAAGGTTTTGGTAAATGTCGATGGATGAGGAGATAATCGAGGTGGAAGTTGGGACGTTTCTGGCCATTGGTCAGGGAGGTGGCGGCTGCGTTTAGTTTGACCTAGGTTAAATTTTTTTTTTTTTGTGAGAGAGGGGTGTCTATTTATAGGAAAAAACGAAACACTATTCATCCGGAATTTCCGAACTCCGATTTACGCGCCGAAACTGACGTTTCTAGGGTTTATCCCGCGTTCCGGACACAATGGAACAGGTTTCGAAAGCTAATTCGAACATCTGTGCGAGATATGGCAACAAACGTTCAATTTAAATTAAACCGATTTCTAGGCGTTTTAATTTGTACAGGACAAACGGTAAATCCAATTGACTTGAAATTTGAAACCTTACAATAATATCACATTACGGATCCGATGAAACTAGTTTCGTCGAAATCCGTGACTTTTTGAAAAATGGCTATTTTAACTCGCCAAATTAAAATTAAAAACAATTCGATGCGTTTCGAGCTGCTACGCTCAAACGATAGCTCCGATTGACACGAAAATTGAAATCCGGTAATAACTAACTATTACGGATTCAATGGAACTGGTTTCATTCAATTCTGAGACTGTTCAAAAATTGACTATTTTCACTAGTCGATTTAAATATTAAAATATTCAATTTTCACAAATTAACTTTTAATTCGATTTTAAAAGTTCTAAAATATCTTTCTAACTCCCATATGATAAAATAAAATTTTACAAATCATTTTCAATCATATTTAACTCAATTTTCAATTATTTCCATAATTTCACATATTAATTTATTGATTTAATTATTCAATTAAATCCAATAATTCAAATAAAAATTTATTTGACTTATAAATTCACTTATTAATATTTAAAATTAATTAAATATTCAAATTTTAATTAATAAAAATCCTGGGTCGTTACATCCTGCATTTGGATTTTGTGGGTATTATCGCTGAAAACACTCATGAGACAATACTCGTCTTACTAGGGACACCCAGAGGTTTAACGGCTTGTTGCGTGCGCTCAATGCAATCGTGCTCCTTACGAAAACGGATTTATCTTAGTTTCCTTTATTCGAGAATGAATAAAAAGATAAGTGTATGGGTATTTGATGTGCACATAAATGTGCATATTTTTACCACCATATTTATTCTAATTAATTTAAATAAATGATCATATTGGGTATTTTAACCAAAATCCATATCAATTCCAAATTGTCACATATTCATCTTCATCCAAGGGCTAAATAGTAATTTTTGTGCATAAATTAACTTGAGAAAATTTAATTAGAAATTTCCATACTATTTTGTAGGAATTTGATTTCAATTACAAGGTGTTTCATGAAGAAGATATGCATGCACAAAAAGAACACAAAGGAATGAAGATAGAAATAATTCAAAGTGAAAATCATGGAGGACCCCACCTACCCACCTACCTTAATGTACAAATTAGATGCTAATGCACATGCTTATGAAATTAATGGCTTCATGTACACTTGAATGATAATTAGTAGAAGCTAATAATTACTTGGCTCCACACTTTCTCATGGGTATTTTGAGCATTCCCTAAAAATATGAATTAGGGTTTAACACCATGTATATATACCCCTTATGTTTCATGTAACCGTCTTCTTACTTAGTCTCTCTTAGTTTTAGTTGAAGCTAAAAAATAAATCAAACTCACTTCTTTCTTTTCATGGCTACTTAGCCATTTGTTTTATTTTCATGTAACTTTCGTTTTCTTATGCAATTTAATTACTCATTCATTTTACTTTCCTTGTTCATTTACTTTAGTGTTGGTAGTGTAGATTTACATTCATGCAAAGTAGATTAGTTTTAATTCTTCTTAATTAGCTTCTCTTTTCCATTAGCTTTCATTTTTCTTTCTTTTTGCTTTCATGTTGCTAGCTACATTTATTAATCAAATGACAAATATGAGAGGCTAAATCCCTTCAATTTAGAGGTAATGAAGCTCTCTAATTATGACGCTTCAACTATTTGTTAATTCACGCTCTCTTTTTGTGCTTAATGATGATCAATGAAGTGTTTTATTTGTTGTTCTTGCTTTGAATTTGATAGCTTATATTGTTGACACCAAATAGGCTATGCATAAACAATCACTAATACAAATGCCTCTTCATCAAAATATGATTATGGCATAAGAAAGTTATTTGAAATTCAAATTTGATGGTCTATATTTCTAATCAATAGTCAATAGGTCATACTTAAAATAGATTTCATTTTCATTTTCATTGTTAAGTTTCATGAAAGTTAGTAAGTGGTCTAAGGGGTGTGTTATAGTTTGATGGCTTATGTTGGCTAATCAACAGCACAAATATGTCATACTTATGATAAGCACATCAATTAAAGCACTAATGACCATAAAAGAGAGATCATGATTTCATGTGTTGAACTATGTGATCTAGAGAGTGGATTTATTTTCTAAATTGTCATTTAACTCTTATATTTGCATCTCTTTTTTTAGTTAGTTAGCTAATTTTCTAATTCTCTAGTTTAACTTCATTCCAAATTGGTATAATTTGACTGAATAGCATTTTTAAAATCATCAATTTCCTACGGATCGATCGGTATTCGCCACATACTACAAGTGTACGGCGTGCACTTGCGGTTATTTTTATTATAAAATTCGTTCGGTTATTTTTACTAGTCGACGCAAACATCTGGCCCGAGCATTGTAAGGGAAGAACGTCCGGATCAGTCAGGTAAACCAGCATGAGAAAAACGCTCTACTGAATTTATTAAATTTCCAAACTTTTCCTTTATCAAAACAAAGGTATCTCGTAAGACATGCCCAAACATAAACACTGACATGTTTTTACCTCACTATAACTAAAACATTTCATATCAAATTTCTTATATTATACTAGTGTCTAGCATACAAATAATACTAATCATAGCCGAAATTGTTACACTGATTAAATTCCAGCATATTGTCCAAAATGGGTAATACAATCAAAATGGTAGGTATGTAGTGGAGTAGGATTTCCATACAACTGACCAGGTGAAGGGACTACCTTTTGGCAGTACATCTTTAGAGGAATGTACTGAGAAACTATCACAAAGTTCCTCTACTAACCCAAGACCGACCTACCTCTGTAACTAGATAGTACCTAATATGTCATTCTCCAGTCGTTACCGATCTTTTTCGAAGGCCCTCAAAGCATAAAAACCACAATAATTAGATACATGAAGTAATAGCATGTAAAGAAATATCTAGAAGAGGATGATCGTATCCTACTTGGAAGCGACCCACTTAGCCTTGCTGCATCTAACCGTGTTTTGGTCATTCCGGTTGATGAGGCCTGAGGTAACGATTACCTTTCACATATCACATATCACATCACTTTAAATGCCACACTCCATTTCCGTTGACTACTAATTGCCTTCCACAAAATTACAACCCTTAAGCTCATACGTCTCAAGAAGGGTGTTAAGCTAAGAGAAGTTGTCTTCTCCGCCACCACTGATGTACGTTTGTAAAAACCAATGTACGTAATCTTTAGAAGTGTAATGTCAGACAAACATCTATACAAGTTGTCCAGGAACAAAACATACCAAAGGTACTTTCCTACCACATCCTGTCGGGAAATCCCTAGGATTAGTAGCGAATAGTCCTTGCACTGGATATTTTATACCGAAGAAACTACTGCTACTGGATGTATATTGGGATTTTAATCCCAAATGATCAACAAGAAATCCTCCACTATGAAAATCTCAAATATCAATATCATCACAACCAACCTGCACAATCGTCACAAAAATGTTGGTCCGAAGTGATTTCAGATAAATCGATCCCGGTCTCTTCACACCAACAGCGCAAAAGCATTTCTCAACCTCACATAGAAACTAAGCCTCATAGACTTATCACATCTCCAACTTTCAACTTGCTATCCTTCGTCCAAGAAGGAAGCTCGATAGATTGTAGTAATACTCGGCACTATACGAATCAACATCCTCAACACAAACGATAATCAAGCCTACACAAAAGGCTATGTACTAGTGTACGACTGCATAGTTCCCACATCAAGTCTAGGAACTAAAAATGGCCAAAATTGATAATCGGTTATTTAACTATCAAAACAATAAACAAATATTTAGCACCATAAGCAATCATAGGCCCTTTTAATTAGTCTTTTATAATTAAATCATTTGCCAAATATTCACTTCAAATTATCTTTGAAAATATATAATCTCAAATCATTCCAATTTTTCCATATTGGAAAACATTTCCATATACTTATTTAATAATAAGTATATCACAAATCGCTTTATTTTCAACACTTAGAAAATATTACATATAGTTAGATCACGATTAAGTTTATATTTATTCTTTAAGGAAAATATTCTCTTATAACATATTTATTTGGGTCAAAGCAAATGTTGCGTAAAACATCGTTACGACAACCCAAAATCACTAGTATAGGGATTCGAAAATTAGATAGATATATAAATCCCATATAACATACAAAACATTTCCATTTGACAATCATTTACTATAACAACAGTGTTATAGCCCATCATTTCCTTATTTCTCGAAAACATTTATTTCAACAATGAATGTTGAAATCTATGCTTTCGATACTTAACATATTTTAAACATCTTCAAACCATTTAAATCCATTTAAAATATTGCATTTCAAATATCCATTTAACTTAAAAGATTATTCACCATCCAAAATCCTGAATATAATTCTCTACCCAAATTTATTATTATTGCAACATTTAATTTAAAGGATAATTCACTGTCCAAAATCACGAATATATCTGCTTTACCAAATTCATTACTTCTACATATTTATCAAAGGATTATCCATTGTTCAAAATCGTGGATGATATCCCTTTAATAAGTTTTCATATCTAACTTATCAAATTCAGTTGATTTCACATTTATAAAACAATGTTTATAAATTCACATTTCTATTTTATAAAAAATTCAACACACAAAATTCCTTTGTTTAACAATTCAATATATATCTCACTTACATGCCAAAATCCGATTATAAGTTAATTACTTATAATTCTTTTTATTTACAAATTCATTCCTTTTTTATAACTTCATCAATTTATAATTCTTATTCACTTATAAGAATCAATTGTAACTCCATTTTTAACACTTATAAAAACTCCTTTATAATTTCATTATTCAAATTTATAAAAATTCAATTTTATAAATCTTATATATATAAACCGTTTATATTACTTTCAAAAATATCAATTTGATACTATTTACAAAATAGTTAACTCCATATTTCAAAAATCTAATTTCAATTATATTTCACGAAAATCATATTTTTTATAACATAAAAATCATAACCTTCATTTATTTAAAATAAATTCACTTCTTAACAATTCAAAATTCAGCAAAGCGTTTATTTTCAAAATCACTTAAAAATCTTTTTTAAATCGAAATCACCACTTTAACATTTTTAAAATTCCAAAATATGGCCTAATGCTACATCAGTACTAAGTACATCAATCATGGCATCCAAAACATCAAAAACATCATATATCATATGATAACAGCATATATCACAATATCTGTAAATAAAACCAATACTGGTGAGGAATCCAGTTGGATTCCTCCAACCTGTCACCTTCAACAAATATACATATTTGAATATGTATACAATGTCCGCTTCGAGGCAGATGCACGTACAAAGGATCATCCGCTCATGCAGAAAATGTATAGGCTCTCATCTGCTCCAATAGGTAGGAATATATCAAAATATCAATCAATATATATACAATATATCATATATCATCCAAACAACCATCAATCATCATAAAATAAATTTTCTTCACTTATATAAAAATATTAGTGAGTCGGAAAGAGTGAGTTGTACTCACATTGGTTCCAATAGCGGTTGCAGTGTTTTATTCCGAATAAAATTAAATAAGAATTTAATTTTACCCAAGATTTATAGTAGCTCCAATCAACTCCAAACTAGCTCTAAAAAGTAGTGCTCGTCAATACAACCCAACACAATTGTTTTGAAAAAAACGAACGTCGTTTGAGAAAGATATGGCATTTTAAACTTTACATGATTTAAATATATATCATTTACTATTCTATTTTATTTTAAAACTTAGATCGCATCTCGGCCGTTGATTGCATCTTCTTCCCAGGGCTACTATCGCGCACGAACTCATCTTGCCGCCTTTAATCCTAATTGCCACGGCCTCCAATTATCACTTCGATGACGATCCACTACTGCCAAATGAAAGCACAACCACTACTCCATCAACGCCTGAAATCCGGTCATGCTCGGTCAGCAATCTCGCTCGAAAAACACGATTGAACATCGAACGTTCATCATCATTTTGCCGTTTATCCACCGCGTAATACCCGACTATGACCGTTGATCTCGAAGATCTCACGATGCTCTTCGACTTTATACCTGAACGTTTTTGAAAATTATTGATGGATTGGAATATATTAGAGGAGAAATGAAATGAAATTCTGGCCATTGGAAATAGATATGGCGGCTAGCCCTAGCTTCATAAGGGTTTGTGAAAATATGAAGAAAACGTGGCCTTATATAGAAAATTTACGCGCACTATTCATCCGGAAATTTTTCAAACTCCAAGCGAAACGTGCCACTTGGCGTTTATATTGTTTTACCCCTATTTCGAATGAATACATATCGAGAGCCGATTCAGTCGTATTTGAAAGATAGGTTTCTGTTTCGAATTATTTAAATTCAAAATTTACTTAAACAATTTTCTATGCGTTTCAGCTTGCCACGACTAAACCGTAAATCCGATTGACATGAAATTTGAAATCTACAATAACATATTATTGCGGATCCAATGAAACTAGTTTCGTCGAAATCCGAGACCGTATGAAAAATGGCTATTTTTACACGTTAATTAAATATTAAAATATTCAATTTCTAGAAATTATCTTTTAATCCAATTTTAAAAGTTCTCTAACACCATTCTATCAAATAGAATTTATTTCAACATTATAATCATTTTAATTCACATTAAATCCAATTTTCAATTATTTCTGCAATTTCAAATATTAAATTAACAATTTAATTATCTAATTAAATCACTATATTCGAAATATAAATTATTCGGCTTATAAAATTTACTTATGAATATTTAAAATCTCTTAAATATCTGAATTTCAAATGACTAAAATTCTGGGTTGTTATAAGTACGGATCATAAGGCGAAGAACCTGCTTCGGGGTCTTGAAGTATTACGTGTTGTTTTAGGGCCCGTCTCTTTTCCTTGAATGAAGTATTAAATGGTCCAGGGATTACGTTAAGTGGTTTCTAGAACCCTCTTCTGGAAATAGGTATTAAATGACAGGGTCTGCCTTAATTAAGGTATTAAATGACTAGAGCCAGTCTATTTTCACAAAGAAGTATTAAGTGGCCTAAGAGATTCCATATAATGTCAGCTAGATAGTACTACGCCTTGAAAATATGTATTAAATGATGAGGTTTGCCTTAATTAAGGTATTAAATGACTAGAGTCTGCCTATTTTCCAATAAAAGGTATTAAGTGGCTTGAGTACCATCTCTCACATTATTAGCTGTTTATAACGTATGATTAGGATATAAGATTCTAGAAACCTGCTTCTAGAATGGAAGGTATTAAGCGATTGGACCCGTCTATTTTCCTAATAAAGAAGTATTAAATGGTTTAATGGTCTATTTTCATATGCATATTCTTATTTTGAGCTATATTGCCTAAGTACTTGAAAAGGCAAGACTCAAGGTTTTTATTCACCGGACACTTGTTGTTCTGACTCTCTCATTATTACAATTAAGGACGGAGTGACGATGGTGCCAATGTTTAGAGATGAAGAAGAAGCTTGGCTTGTGGCAGTTTTTGTTATTACTACTTGCTTTTATGTGTACCCATGCATTTAGGCAATTGTTTTAACGGTTATCGTGTTACGATTTTTATGGAATTTTGTATTATGACATTTTTATGATTTCGAAATAAACGGGTGCACTTTGCTTTTATATTTTGTTCCATCCGCTATGGGTTCTAAAAGTTTAGTTTTGGCTCTATAAAGCAACTCTTATTGTTTGGGACTGTTTAGATTGCAATTCTTATTGTTTAGGATATTCCATTGAATTGGTGTAATAAATTGAGTTTCTGTTTTATTTACAAGTTGTTATTGCAGTTTTCAGCATGAGTATTTATAATCTGTTTTGGGTATTAGAATCATTTATTTTGGTATGTCGAAATCTTAATAATTTGAAGAAAAAGGACTTGTAATAGTATTGGTTAGGGAGTTGACATTTAATGCTAGTTTAGAGCGTAAATTCCATGCGTTTAAACTTGTTAGGTGCAAGTATTTATTTATACCTATTTGCGTAATTAATGTATAATTATTGCATATATATCGTAGTTAATTAGGCATTTATTTTCATTTATTTTCCCCTATTAGAAAGGTAATTGATTTGTAGGCAGAAATAAGAGGAAACTCTTATATAGCCTAACTACTATAAGCCGTAGTGAGAAAGACTCCTTATAAACCCTTATTTATGAAATGGTGAGATGAGTATATACATATATATGGAGAGTAATTGATGTATGGCTAAGTCACAGGGATGCGAGGTCAATAGAGTTACATGAAGGAAATTTGTCCTTCACTTTGAGGCTACCAGCAGATGTGTATACTTTGATTGATATGAGATATCCTTATGATAAATATTTGTAATGATGCGAGGTTAGTCTCAAATTTTGTAGGGAAATCTTCTCAGCTAATCTGGCTACCAGTTCCTATAATAGGACTAATGTGAGACGTTATTATGAGTATGGACCATAAGACGAAGGACCTGCTTTGGGGTCTTGAAGTATCAAGTGGTTGTTTTAGGGCCCGCCTCTTTTCCTCGGATGAAGTATTAAATGGTCAAGGGATTACGTTAGGTGGTTTCTCAATGGGGGCCCACTTTTGGAAATAGGTATTAAATGATAGGGTCTGCCTTAATTAAGGTATTAAATGACCAGAGTCCGTCTATTTTCCACAAGGTAGTATTAAGTAGCCTAAGAGATTCCATATGATGTCAGCTAGATAGTACCAGTGGGTAGCACGCCTTGGAAATAGGTATTAAATGATGAGGTCTACCTTAATTAAGGTATTAAATGACCAGAGTCTGCTTATTTTCCAATAAAAGGTATTAAGTGGCTTGAGTACCATCTCTCACATTATTAGTTATTTATGACTAATGATTAGGATATAGGATTCTAGAAACCTGCTTCTGGAATGGAAGGTCTTAAGCAGTTGGGCACGCCTCTTTTCGTTATAAAGAAGTATTAAATGGTTTAATGGTCTATTTTCGTAGACATATTCTTATTTTGAGATATACTGCCTAAGTACTTGAAAAAGGTAAGACTCGAGGTTTTTATTCATCGGACACTTGTTGGTCTGACTCCCTCCTTACTACAATTAAGGAAGGAGAGATGGTGATGTCGATGCTTAGAGATGGAGAAGCTTGGCTTGTGGCAGTATTTGTTATTATTACTTGCTTTTATGTATACCCATTTATTTAGACAATTGTTGTAACAGATATTATGTTACGATTTTTATGGAATTTTGTATTATGACATTTTTATGGTTTTGAAATAAATGGGTGCACTTTAATTTTATATTTTGTTCCATCCACTGTGAGTTCTAAAAGTTAAGTTGTGGTTTTATAATGTTATCTCTTTTTACTACCAAAACCTTACCTTAGAATGGATCTAAGTTTCAATAGGGCTTTTCTGGGTCGAAATTTAGGCCAGTTTCGGGGTAGATTGTTAATTACAAAATACATACCTAATACTAATTCCTTAGAGCAAACCTTGTAATGATGAATTCTACTTTATGCGAAATCTTCTTGATTCAGTAGATTGTTAATCCTTGAACTGTAGACCTTTAGCTATCTAATAGCTATCGCCTTTTGAATTGATTTGAGATGAATTTTTTGGAGCTCCTTGTTGATGAGGTCGATCAAAAATGATGGAGAAATGGCACAAATATTCCTTTTTGCATTAGGATTAGGGGTTCTTTTGTAATGGAATAAAAAGAGAGAAATATATATCACATCTCATACCATTCCTCATCAAATCTCAACCATCCATCTCCATACCCCTCTTGTCCTTTTAGCCGCCACTTAAAAGCCCTATTTCCATCGAAATATATTTTAAAATCATGGGCTAACAATCCATTTAAGCCCAAATAAATATTATTAATTAAATCTAATTTAATTACTTGTCGATATCGCATATTAATTGATATATTTATAACTATTATAAATATATACAATATTATTTATTCCTCAAATCATATTAAATTTTTTATAATTAATATTTCATAAATATGAATTAATTTATAACAATTATAAACTAATTAAATTATTTGATATAAACAGAATTCTTCATTCCGGTTGTATGACTCGTCAGGCGTAAATTCGGTCAATGATTAACATCAAACTATTTGAATGTCAATATTCACACATCATTTTGCAGGAAGTGTGATATTTTATCCAAATTCATCGCCTACTTAGTTTCGGAAAAATCCAATTTTATATTATTAAGCGTTATCCGGTTGTAACGTTTATTTACGACAATTATCTTCGTTGCTTCGGACTTATGAAATTTGATAGTGGTCAAAATTCCAATATCATCCATATTCTACTCCATAGTCCAAACACAAAGTCCTTGGTTCAATAATAACAATTATTTTTAATCAAACTACCATGGCCAGAGACTTTGACTTTGTGTTGACTTAAGTTGACTGTAATACTAATCTCATATAACCAAGGAGACAAATCCTCTCTTTAATGGTGCTTCACTTCCAATACTTTCACTCGATCCAAATGTAGTAATTCGATGGACGCTTTGCCATAATTTGACTATAATTAAAGCAGGGCTTTCATATTGAGGATCCATAGTATTCTTAAGTCAAGAGAACTGCATAAATCAGTCACATCAATATTTTTTGTTTGACCTAAGTTATATTAACCAATAGAATACTATCGAGTGAATCATTCCATAGTTAGCCAATAACTATCAGTACGTTACCTTGGGTGTTCCCGGCGGTCATAAGTAATACATTGCCAAAATTTGAAGAGCATTGCGTACTCTAGTCTCAATGGATACATCGATATCCAATTTCAATCCATCTTAAGTAAGAACATTTAATATGATATATTTGTTTTCATTGTCATAAGCTACTCACGATCACAGCATTTTATAACTATTATCACAAAACATACCATTTGTGGATTTTCTATTAAATATACTCTTAACTAATTAGTACAAGACATTATATCAAGTATATAATAGAAATAAAACATATTTTATTATGAAAAAGATTGGTTACTGAGTAAGATCTATGTAACAAATTACATAATTGACCCTAGGGCATATCACTAGCTCCATCAATCTCCTACTTGCACTCGGGGTCTTCCAACTTCTCCAATCGGTTTTCTCAAAACCAATTTGGTCAGTCTCATAGTGAATGGGTATGCTATTATGTTTCAATCATCTACTCTGTCAAGCAACTCCCTTCGGCACTGATAAATTATCTTTATCATGTGGAAAAATTCAGAATATGTATCTTGACTTCTAGTGAGCTCTAAATTCTGTTACGAACTTTATCGACTTTGTTATCATATAACAATGTCGTGGGATTCTCAACAGTTGGAATCACCTTTTGCTCAATTATGAATTTATACACTTATATTTATATACATTGCTTTTTATTATGGCGCTATTCAAGGCGATGTACTTTGCATTTTCATTGAATCAGTCACAATCTCTTCTATTGGGAACATTTCCAATTTAAAGATCTTTAACTTCAGTTTTATTATTGACATATTATACTTAATACCACTTATGAAAGATTAAGTTCGAACATTTCAGCGATTGAATTCTTAGATTTATACTGTAGTTTTGGTCTTGTATTACATTTAACACAATACGATCCTTTTGTAATCAATCAAACTGAACACTCGATCTCAGAGTACTGTTTATTGGCTTAATTCAAATGAGCTAACTTCGTCGAAGTATCATACATTATGAAATGTGATCGTTCCGTAATTAACACTTATATGTGATACTATATGGAACAAATATCCACGGTTTTGTATTGCTTTTGGAGTTCAAAACTCATATAATGTAATATATAGTTCCAACCAAATAAACGCGTAAGAAACCAAATTACAAATGTATTCAATAGTTGTAAAATCAGGCGCTTGCATGGGTATTGAAACATTAACATACAAGAAGCATTTATTAGTATGTATATGTTATATTTTTATTTATCAACCTTTAATTCAGTTCATTTGTATATCTCAATTGACAAAGGTTTTATCAATCATATTAAATGCACAAATTTATAAATATAGATTATTATAACATTATATAACATACGTTCTTACAATATTAGAAAGGTTAAATGTTATCATTTCATTTTTTAAATAAAGCTCCCACTGTTATTTTATGTTTCACCAAATCCTAAATGAAACATAGAAGTCTTTCGACTTCATTAATGAGTGTTAGGACTCGCCTGCCTTGGAATTATAATTTTGAGTCTGCTCAACAAGTCATAGCTCCACTGATGATGCATATATAACTCCTAACCCTTTGGTACCTTTTCCTACTTCCGCTTCGACCTTGCTTATGCTCAACAAATCGAAACGAAATTATTTACTAGTACCTAACATATTGCAACGACCTAAGAGTAGTATATGTACCTTGAGTCAACTCAACAAATACATATAAATGTCTTACCTCATATATTCAGTATATTAACAATACTACACATAACATCCACAGCTTGAGTCCGCTCAACAACCAAGGAATATGTAAGTAATTTACTAATATATACATATGGTATAGGACAAAATTATATTAAAGATTCATAACCTTTAATATTGAGTAATATCGACATATAGAATAATATAATTCTTATGAATTAATCTCATGATTTAACTGTCAAACACATCTTAAATCACGGTATACATACATTTACATATGTATTTATTCCTTAAGTACATTTAGGGTTTCTTGATGTTCCACCTTTTGTTATACGTTTATATTATATAAGTTTTATTATTATATAACTTTTATATTTCATATTACTTCTATAATAGTCCTATGTATAATATTATATTATTTAAGTCTAATTTAATTAATTTTAACTAATTAACATTTCAATTAATTTTATATTATTTTAAAATAACATTTATACTGAATATTTATAATATTTTATAACCTTTGGAGTATGACACTTATATCACATATATGTGTGCATTATATTACTACATTTATAATTAATATTTAGTTAATTTATTTTATTAATTAAACTTTTGTTAATTTATTTAATTAATTAACCTTTTATTTATTTATTTTACTTTAGTTAATTTATTTAATTATACAATTTTAATTAAATTATATCTATTCCAAATTCAATTCATATACGTGCATGTATACTTATGTTATTTTAAAAATTTTATAATATCATAACATATATCATAATAATAATACATATAAATATATTTTTATTAATTAACTTATTTAATTAAATCATTCTATTAATCTAATTAATAAATTTTAAATTTTTTGAAATTAATATATTTTAAAAAATTTAATTTTTTTATTATATTGTAACTTTGTAATATATTCATATCTTATTTTTTATTTAACCTTTGAATTTAAAATCTTATATTTTCAATTTTCAAACAATTTTGAAAATTAGCCCAAGGCCCAATTCAAATTTGGGCCTTTTCTATTAAAGAGAATCTTTGGGCTGTAAGCTTAATAGTGTTAATCCTTATATAGCTAATTTAGACCACATAGACTATTAGACTTAAGTACCATTGTTGGAACTAGGATAGCCTACAGTGGAGGTTATGGGCAAATTTCAAAAAAAATTCCCTTATTAGATCTATATTGGCCTACGAAGTATAATTTATTTAGAACATTCTAAATTTAATTTAAATAAAATCTCTTATTTTATTTAAATTTACAAATTATAGATAGAATTTTATTTAATTTATATTCAATCAAGTATAATAGTACAAATATGTATCTTATACATATATGTATGTAGTGTACGAGTAATATAATAATACATGCAAGGTATAACATGCTTGTGTATAAATGTTGGGATTTACATCACAAATGACATGTTAGCTCATCATATATATATATATATATTAAATGTTGTCCAAATATATGTATGTATGTAACTTTTATTATTTATATAAAATTTAAAAACTATGTATATATATATATAACTTATATGTAAAAATATTAAAGATTTATATATATACCATTGCATTAAGTATGTGTGTGCACACATATATATTTATATATACATATTTGTATATGTGTATATACGTATTATAAAAAAATTAAATCATTTTAAACATATAAATATATATATGTATGAATTACGGTAACAAGATTATTATTATTATTATATTTAAATATATATATATATATTTTAAAAATGAATATATATATATAAGTATATATATAATATCTAATTATGTATATATGTGTGTATATATATGTATATTAATTATGTATTTAAATAAATAAATAAATAAATATAATCCTTTCCAGTTCGAATGCACAACAAAATAATTTACTAATATTTTTTCACATTGAAAAATATATGTAAATTTAGTAGTCGAGGCATTCTGCTTTGCTCCTGCATTAACTGTTGATTTATTGGTAATAAAAGTGGACGGCTCACAAGAAATCAGATGGCCATGCCAAAAAATATATATGTATATATACTAATTAATTATTCAAAATATAATAAAATAATAATTTTTTCATGATATATTATTCAAATTTTTATAAATCAAGCATGATATTAATTTTTCCATAATTTTCTAAGTCAAATTAATATTTTCAATAAATTAAATGATTTTGATCGTTTATTGAATTGATATTTAGAAAAATATGAAAAATGATTTTTAAATTCTGATTTAAAATTTAATTTTGAAACAATTTTTTTTGCATGACTGATTTAGTTAGTATATTGATTTAAATAATATTAAATAATAGTAAATAAATATTAAGAATAAATTTGCAGCCACTGAAAATATAAACTATGTTGATATGCATTTATAAAATATAGGTTCAACTATTAACATGGTATGATGATATAATTAAATACAAGTCATATAATTAAAATTAAGTAGTATATTAATACATACATACGTATATATATATATTAACTAATAAAATAGAAATTATTAAAATAAAATTTATTTGGTTGTGTTCATATCCGTATATAAAAAATGTGTTCTATTTTAAATATATTAAAACATATATGTTGCCAATTTAATATGTGACAACATTAATGAGACATTTAAGAATCTCATATAACTAGCAATATAATAATGAGATATATATGTGTGTGTGTGCGTGTGTGTGTGTCTATATATGAATAATATAATGTTATCCATAAATTATAAATCATATAGTATACTAAATACATACCTAATACTAATTCCATAGAGAACACCGTGTAATGATAAATTCTCCCTAATTGAAATCTTATCAATTTGGTAGATTGTTAATTCTTGAACCGTAGAGGTTTACTATCCAATGACTATCACTCTTTGAATTGATTTGAGATGAATTTGTTGAAGCTCTTTATCGATGAGGTCGACTAGCAATAATGGGGAAATGGTGGCCAAAAAGTCCTTTTTGTAGGGTTTTGAGTTGACCATGATACACTTTCAATACTCCCCATATATCCGAGGAGACGAATACTCACTTGAATAGTGCCTCACTTTCAATACTTGCACTCGACCCAAATATAGTTCCATGATAGATGTTGTGCCATGATTAGACTATAATCAAAGTGGAGCTTTCATAATGAAGATCCATAGTATTCTTAAGTCGAGAGAACTGTGTAAATCGGTCAAATCGATATTCTTCGTTTGATCTATGATATATTAACCAATAGAAAATTATCGAATGAGTCAGACAATAATTATCCAATAACCGTCTGTACGTAACCCCTAGTGGCCCCAACAGTCATGAGTAATACACTGCTCAACATTCGGAGAGCGTTATGTACTTTAGTCTCAACAGATACATCAATATCCATCTCGAGACATCTTGACTAAAAATATTTAAAATGGTATATTTATTATCATTGTGATAAATTACTCATGGTTACAACACTTTGTAACTACTATCACAAAACATATCATTTATGGATTTTCTATCAAATACACTTTTAATTAAATTAATTAATACAACACATTATATCAAATATATAATAGTATGAAAAAAACTTTTATTTGAATAAAATTGGTTATCGAGTTAGATACCTATATGGCACAACATCTATTATGGGACTATAGTTGGGTCGAGTGCTAGTATTGGAAGTGAAACACTATTCAAGTGAGTATTTGTTTCCTCGGTTATATGGGGAATATTGAAAGTGTATCATGGTCAACTCAAAACCCTACAAAAAGGACTTTTTGGCTACTATTTCCTTATTATTGCTGGTCAACTCTAAGAAGTAAGTTTGTTTTTAAAAGAAATTTCTCATTATTTAAAACTATGAAATTTCATAGATAGGATTGAAATACTTCAGTAAGTAGGTTTTCAAGTAGTAAGTATTTATTTTAGTAAATTCTAACTTTTATAATCTGCTTCGGAAATTTATTGGGTTGTCTAAAAATGAGTTATTGATGGTATTAAAGTGTTTTCGATATTTTTAAAAACTATTTGAATTTTGTTTTCAAAATAAATTATTGTTCTTTAAATACTTATTTTATATAAATATAAGAGTTTGAAATGATTTTTACTTTTTTCTGTCGAGATTTGTAGGTGGGTTTATTTAACGGGAAGGTTTTTTAAAAGAGGAGTTTTATAATGGTATGCTGGGAACTTAAGACATTTTCTAAGTGTTGGAATGCCAAAACTTGAAAAAAAAAATGAATTTAAGTTTAATAAAGAAGTTATAAATGGTTAGATGGGATTATAAGTAAATATAATCGGTTTTGTAAATTGTGAGAAGAAATTTATTAATAGTTTTTGCAAATGTAGGAGATAAGCTAAGAAAATTCCAAAGTTTTGATACTTGAGATGGTTTTGGAAAATGGACTTAGAATATTTTCCTAAGTGTTGAAAAGTTGCGGGATATCCTGTTGTGATTTAAATATTGAAAATTGTTTTCAAATATTTGAATATGGAAAGGGATTTGAAATATACACCTTGTAAAGGTATTTGGGAAATAATTTTTTGAAAATGTATAATATGGCCTAGTGTCTTGTAACGAGCTACCTTTTTGGACGGTTAAAAATCGACAACAAGCTTCACATGTCAAACTCAAACCATTCAAAAGGAAGGATTGCTATGGTGTAAGTAAGAAAAAGCAGGGAAAGAAAGAAAGCAAATGCAGAATCTCGTAGCGGAATGATGAAATATAATAATCAAATAAACAGTTCATGAAGCTATTTACGAATAACATTTGATGATACTTTTATAATATAGAATCTGAGTTACATTCAACAAAAATAAATAACAATGCAGCGGAACAACATGATGCAGTGGAAATAATATAATAAATAATAATAATATAAAAATCTTCGTCTTCGTCCTCTAAAAAGCAGCCTTCGATATACTGAAAAGCTCAGGCTCACCCGAGCGAATTGAAAGGACAAAACACTCGAGTCAGAACTAAAAGATCTTATATAAGTTAAATCAAAAGTAAATAAATATGAGTGTATGGCGTCGGAGATGTTTACAGGTTTTGACATCTCCTATCTAGTGTCTAGCGCGAGTGCAATAACTTAAGAGATGTTCGGGATTACCATCTCCTAAGGATCCGTTAAACTATCTACTATGTAGTACAATACGCTATTATAATAGCGTTTATAGTAAAGTAAAGTACTAAAATAGTGCTAAGTCGTTACCCATATTCACATTTATATAATGTCGTAGTCTATACAGATACTGTAAACTCCACCGTAAACTAGTGGACTATCAAGGAGCACTCCATTGGTACGATACAAAACAAACTCGTAAAAGAAGTGATAGGGCATATGAACATAGCACTCGAGGCAATGGCAGGGTTGGTATACCAATTGCGGATTCGGACTGGTGGTAACGCATAGCAGCTACTACCGCCCGCCTTGGAACATACTCCCATAATCAAAATCAAGGGGTGGCTGCCAAATTATCACAAAGTCATAATATGGTATCGAAAAAATGTGTCAGATCGGAGTAATGACCTCACTTGGCTCGACATGGCTCCTTTTTTAGTCACATCTAAGCTGACTCACGGGAGTCAGGGTCACGTAAATACCTCATACAAAATCGTTCTCCAAACCATCCTACTTCATTTCTGGAATCTCCACCACGTAAGCAGTTGTTAAAGTGGTTTTCGGTATTGGCAGAGAGTATGACAATATCCGATCCCGGTCCCTTTAACACCCAAATGCTTATTTCACACCGGATAGTTCCTTTACATTTCCAAAACTGATTTATAATTTATATCAAAATATCGTATTATCAAAACCATGTCATTTTCGAAATCATATTAACTTTCGAAATTATATCACATTTGAAATCATATCACCTTCAAATTTATATTTCCAAAAATAATTTTAAACCCTCATTTGATTCATCATATTCCTCAAATATGATTTAATTCCCTACTTATGTTATAACATCATTTAATCGTATTCTACTTAAAAATCAAGGATTTAAATATAAAACTTCCACTTTAAAAAACCTAAAATTCAGAAAATAGTTTAGATAGTTTAAAGTAGTTTTAAAAATGGTTTAAGATTGGTTAATAGATTAAAATAGGTTAATATAGTTTAAATAGATTAAAATGGATTAATATAGTATAAACAAATTAAAATAGATTAATATAATTTTAAAATAGATTAATATAATTTAAAATAGATTAAATAGATTTAAAATAGATTAAAATGGGTTAAAATACTTTAAATTGATTAAAGTACGTTAGAATTTCGATTTAAACCAATTTCCAATACCAACCTTTAAACTTGGATTTTCAAAGTAATTAAATTTATATAAATCAATTTCCTTCAAAATATCATTTAATCCAATTCAAGATTTAAGATTTTTAAATCGTTTAATTTAAATAATCCGGTGTCCGTATATAATTTTCTACCCTATGGTCAAGTGGTACGGATATTGATCATTTCAATCCATAAATCTTAAATTAATGTGTATATATTATTTCAACCCGCAATCCCAAATTCCAAATCAATGAAAACCACTTGGGTTTATCTTTTCAACCCATAACAATTTTTTCCTATTCTATACGATCGTTCGGGTATGTATCATTTTAACCCATAGGGATTTTCTAACAATAACTAAGGGAACTTGCAGCATTATAACGATATAAATATAACATCAAATCATCCAATATCAACAATTAAACATACATCATAATCATCACCCAAATCAACAAATAAACATCAATAGATAACTGATTATCATTAACAGGTATTAAGTTGACAGTTAAATTCAATACTAAATTAAACAATGATTAAATGCAATAAAACTAGAATGACAATCTAAATATACCAAACATCAACCAATTAATTCAAAATCACATCATAAATTCAATTTAACTAGCATAAGATAATTTAGTAGTTGTGAGTGAGTTAAAACTCTCACTTTATGGATTTTCCTTTTCTAGTGGGATTTGAATCTCCTACTACTACCTCCTTTTGATTTGTTTTCTTGCTATCTTAATCTTCTATTTTTTTTAGAAAGTTTTGAAAGAGACAAAGAAGTTTGTATAGATTTGGATTTGAAGAAAAGAATTTGAAAAAAGAAGAATGTTTGGAAAAAAAGAAGAAAATTTAAAGAAGATGAAGAATTGAAAAATAAAAAGAAGCTTTGAAAAAGAAGAAGAAGATTTGAAGAACAAGAATAAGAAAAGAGAAGCTTTGAAAGGAAAAAAGAAGAAGGAGATTTGAGGAAGAAAATAATGAAGGAGGAGGAAAATGAAGAGAGAGAGAGAGAGAGAAATGAGATGGAAGTTTGTTTGGAGGAATGAAGCTACAGAAGATGAGATTTGAAGAATAAAATGAGGATACAGTGATGAAGATGGAAACAAATGAAAAGCTAATAAAGTATATGCAAACAAACTAGTAATTGAAATGAAGTAAGAATAATGAAAAGCCTTAAATTGTTAGTATTGAAAGAGGTAAGGTAAAGAATAAGTATATGAGTAAAGATAAAAGTAAATCTTTCATTCTTTAATATGAAGCTTTAGAAGAAGAGTTGCTAATGAAAGGAAACTATAAGAACCAATAATGCATGAACGAAATAAACTTTAGAAACGGAGAATAGTAAATGCTAATTAGATGGCATGAAAATTAATTTGAATGTTCACATTAAAAATGGAATTTAGGTAAAGCACTGAAATTAGCAAACGAACAAATGAGAAACAAATGAAAAGAATGAGGCATTTATTAATTAATAAGAAATGAATGAGTAGCCTAATAATTAAATGGATGCTCAAATGAAACCTACACGGAGTACTTGAAAATGAAAAGAAAGAGAGCATGGATGTGATAATAAATGCAAAGTAAATGAAGGGCCTACTTATACACTATAAACAAACCTTTAGGATCCAAATTTCAAAACTTATTCCTGTTAATTCACTTCAACAAACCCAAATATACACATATTTATCATTTAATTCTTTATTAAAACATTCGTTTTACGTTAATATATGTGCACACTCCATTAGCCCAATCAATCAATTAACAATCAATCAATCAATCAATTTATTCATTTGTTTATGTTACTCGAAACAATTTTATTAATTAATGAATATATATCTATCTATGCATTATAAAATGATTTACTTTACTATTTTCCATTATTGTAACTGTCACATTAATGCAAGAAATTTACAAGTTTTAACCATATATAAAATGGAAAAATAAATATACGTGAACATGTGTAATTATTGTACAATTGTTAATTAAAGGTAACTCTAATTGATTCCACAATATTTACACAACCATAAACCCTCTGATATATTTAGAAATTTGGATATTAATGTGTGTGTGCATATATTATCATAAAATTCAATTTTTTTTCCAAAATCATACTTATTCAAAATGAAATTTTTATTTTTATACATCTCAAAACATGCAATTATTGTAATCAAAATGTTCATTTCCTATTGATAGAAAATGCAAGTTTCTATATTAACTCATTCATTACAATTTCATTTATGTTTCCTTTTAATTGAAAACATTTCAATTAATCTAATTCAAATTCATTTCATTACTAATTTCAACAAATTCTAATTACAAACACTGTTTTATTTTCATTTATGCCAATTCAAACATGTTTTATAAAATTTCATATACAACGAAATCTACACACTATTTACAAAGTAAATTTTTTTATGTTATTGAAAATCAACTTCTCCAAGATGCATTTTAAATAACAAATTATGTTATTCTTTCATTAAAACATTCACTCTCCTTTGTTCAAATTGAACATTTGTTATTTCGGTTAGAAGAAAACATACAATTTAATCTTTTCATGCAAAAATTTAAATTTTGTTAAAATCTTTATCTTAATTTAATTTAAAATGCAAGTTTTTATGTTGAACTTATTAATTACAATGCACTTGTATTTTCTTTTCAACTAAAGGATTCCAACAACTATTATTGCAGTTTATATTCAATATTAGATTTCAAACGAATTCTCATTAGGGGTTTTAGTGTAACATCCCGCCTTTTCAGACGCTTTAAATCGACACACTTGCCAATTCAAACCATACGGAAGGGCGGATTGTTATGGGGTAAATAAAAAAACAGAGAAGAAAAAAACTAAACAGAATCTCACAGCGGAAGGATAAAATATACTAATCAATATACAGTTCATAAAACTGTTTACAAAACATTTGATTCTTCTTTATACAATAAATATCAGAGTTCACATACCAATAAATATCAATGCAGCGGAATACAGTGTAGTGGAACCATATAATATATATTAATAATAATGATGAAAACTTCGTCTTCTTCCTCCAGAAATAAAGTCTTCGATCCTGAAATGCTCGGACAGACCCAAGCGAATTGATAAAAAACAAAACACTCGACTCAGAACTAAAAGATCTTATGTAAGTAAAATTAACAGGAATAAATATGAGTGCAGTAACTTAAGAGATGCTCGGGATTCACATCTCCTAAGGATCCGTTAAACTATTTACTATGTAGTAATATTTCGCTATTATAATAATGTCTATTAGTAAAATAAACTTACTTTTAAATAGCGTTAAGAATTTACATTTTCCATCTTAACATTTATATATTCCCATAGTCTATACAATACCGTAATCTACCCCGTACTGGGTGTCGTCAGAGGGCACTCCATAGGTATGGTACAAAACCAAAATCGTATAAGGCGCGCTAGGGTAGGTGACACGGCACAACTAGGCAATGCCAGGGTAGATATACCAATTACACTTTCAGGTCGGTGATAATGCGTAGACGCAGCTACCGCCCACCTCGAGCCACACCCCCAAATAAAAAAATCAAAAGTGGCCACCGAATCAATCCAAGAGTCAAAGTATAATATCGAAGGGATGTGTCCGATCAAAGGTGCTACCTCAATTAACCCGTCAATCGCTCCTGTTTTAGCCACCTTATGCCAACTCACGGGAGTTGGGTCCATGTATTTACCTCAAAGGAAACGCTGCCACCATCCTACTTCATTCTGGAATCTCCACCACATACACGGTTGTTAAAGTGGTTTTCGAGGTTGGCAGAGAGTATGACAACTTCCGATCCCGGTCTCTTCAACAACCAATCATTATTATAACAACGCGGTTATTTCCAAATAATTTATACTTTAAAAGCAGAATATAATATCCCTTTCAGAACCATATAAATATGATATCATTTATATTTTAAACCCCAAATCAATATGATATCATTTTTATTTATTAATATCCCGTTTCCCAAAATCATAATAATTTCAAATATATATATCTTAAACCCCATAGCTTTGAAACAAAATTTCTAATACTTAAATGGTTTAACTATTAAACCACTTTGCATAACCAAATAGCTTTTTAAATTTCACAAATAAATTCCAAATATAGGTTTAAATTCCCAAATAAACCATTTCAATTTTCATATATTTCAAAGCTTAAATTATTCCACCATTTCAAAACCTGTTCTTTGATAATTCCATATACATCAAATTCAATTACTATTATTTAGATTTGAAATGTTTACTTAATAAATCAAATATCATTTAAGTAAGACCTTTAAACTTCATATAACAGGATATTCTCTCAATTAAATTAAATTGATAACATTCATTTGAATCGACTTGATATTCATTTAAGTCCTCTAAACCAAAAATCAAGTAATAAAGATCATACCCTTTTAAAACCCCAAATTAATTTATATTTCAATAAATTTTATTCGAGGATAATTCTTAAATACCTTAATTCAAAGTAGATTCATATTTATCTTCCAACATTTATTTTATTTAGGACATTATAAACTCCATCAATAAATTTAAATAAATACTTAACCGTATTTTATCTAAGTAAAATTTAACTTTTATTTTTAAACTTCTTTTATTCTTTAAACCAAATTTATACATAGCTTAAATTCAAGCGTTTAATTATATATAAAAATAATATTTAAAAATATCAAAATCCATATTCATTAAACCATATTCTTTCCAAACCATAGAAAATCATTTCAAAAATAATTATATATATATATATATATATATATATATATATATATATATATATACCGCGGTGCCTGTATAAAATTTTCTATCCTATGGTCAAGTGATACAGATATTTATCATTTCAATCCGTAATTTAAAAATAAAAATTACGGTTATATATCATTTCAAACCGCAATCCCGAATGAAATGACAATACATATTAACTTGCAGTTTATAACAATATAAGTATAGCATCCATTCATCTGATATCAACCATCAACCATTTATCACAATCATCATCCAAATTCAACAATACAACAATATATAACAGGTGATAATAACAGATATCAACTATCAGTTTATATTCAAAAATAAATTGTAACTGTTTAACTGGCAATTTGTATGCAATAAAATAAATAACAATTTAACTGGCATTTAATATGCAATAATGAATTAAATAACAAGTTAATTAAATAAATGCAAATTAACTGAGATAATGATGAAATATATGCCAAACAGCTATAAACAAATTTCAAATCACATCATAAATGAATTTAACAAACATAAGAAATCTTAGAAGTTGTGAGTGGGTTAAAACACTCACCTTTTGAATTCAGATTGAATTTTAAATCCTATTTAAACCCAAAATTTTGACAGTCTTAGAATTCATCCAAACCCGAGTCATCCAGTCCAGAATTTAAAAACGATCCTAACAAAAAAAATCGCGTGTAAATACGACTTCGTATGCGAAAGATATAGCGAAAAATGGGTTTGAATTTCAAATAAAATAAAATAAAAGGGAACATATTAGTACCCTACCACGTCACTGCATATCTCTTTCCCCACGTCACTGCATATTTCTTCCCCCCTACAGGTACGCGTTCGAACGGACTTCATCACGTTTGACCGAAACTTTGACCACCATTTCCTCCTCGCCTACGGCCATCAGAGGCCGGCCGACCTCACCATCACCACGCCCACTCCAAGCCGCACGCACGGTGCCCCCCCATGGCCACCACGCCGCTGAACTAAAGCACGGCCGCCCCCTATTTTAAACCCTTAATCGAAATTTTGCCGCAGATCTAACCGTTAAATCTGAAATTAAATTGCATGGATGAGCTCCGCTCGAGAATCTCTACAAAACCCAAAAGGGAATTTCCGATCCGACGAAGTTTGTCGTCGAGCGATGAACGGCCGAAACTTCCTCGATTTTTACTGATCAGAGATAAGCCAAAACAAAAACGAATACCACCAGTGAATTACGCTAGTCAAGAACTTCAACATATATTTTTTTCAAATTTTTCTAAGGACTTTGAATTTTAGGCTTTGGATTTGATTTTGCAATTGGATCTGGAAATATAGAATTTTGTCTGTAATGAAGGAAGAGAAGGAATAGAATAAATTTACGTTTGAGAATTAGGGAGGTTAGGGTTTATAGCAAGATATTTATAGAGAAAGTTGGAATAGAATAAATGGATCGGTTTGAATACGCGCTAATGACAAAGTGGCCCAAAAAGCCCGTTCTGACCCCGGAACGAAATTGGATAAACCCATATATCAAAATAGATGTTTAAAAATATTTTAAACGCAATGGAAAAGGTTTCAGCTTCAAATTGCATTGTATGAAGAAGTTATGCTTAAAACAATATTTTCCAAATTGATTTCAATTGCATAAATTTTAAGGCGTTTCGAGTCCGTACGATCAAACGACAAGTCCTATCGCTACAAAACTTGAAACCCTATAATAATTTACCGTTATGGATCCAACGAAACTATTTTCGTCGAAATCCGAGTCAGTGGCCAAAATGGCTATTTTTCATTAATTAAATAAATAAAATTTAGTCAATTTAATCAATTTTTCAATTTAAATTCAATAATTACCAATTCTTATCATTTTAAATTTTCCAATCATTTACAATGATTTAAACCAAATTTAACTGTCAAATTAGAGTTGATAAATTTATAAATTTCAGTATTAACCTTAATTTCATTAAATTCGAAAATTATAAATTTAATTTCCAAAATTTCTATTAAATTTACTTTTCATTTTATTATTCAATTCATTTATGTCAATTGGGTGAAGTAAACATTGGCTCCATACCTATGCATTAAAAATCTCCAATTTAAGCTAAATTTTCAATTTACGTAATAATTGAATATTTAATTCCATTCATTTGCAATTAATCCAATTGTTATAAATTAAATAAATTAAACCACTATTTAAATTCAAATTCTATAGTTCATAAATTTTATCATCTTGTATTACTTAAGAAATTTGGACATCCTTTAAAAACAATTCCCGTATCAATTTAAAGCAAATAAATCCACCAATTATAGTATTAACATTCAATTTAACAAATCCAGTTATTTATAATTACTTACAGTACCTTGCTTTAAACCTGATTTCAATCCTTCCATTAATTACATTAATAATCACTAAAGTAACATTTATTTTCAACCATAAATATAAAAAATTTACTGACGGACATTGATTGTATAATTTTACTACTTATTACGTATTCTTCATCAGTTAACATAACTCTAAATTCATTTCCCAATTTACTAATTTCAATCAATCCTACTTTATAATCTGTTTCAAATAATACGGTGTGCACTAATTTAGTTATTGCATTCATTCTTATTAATGTAACATTAAGGTTCCTTTACTCTAATTGATTTCCAATTTTATTATTAAACGAAATAAACAGGTAACTTATACTAGTATTACTATGCCTTTAATTTCACTCATGAATTCCTTATTATCAAGCAACCATTACAGTTCTTAAATACTTATGCTTCTATTTAATTACCAAAATTAGCCTTATCGTAGTATTAGATTAAAAATTTCATTGGTCACATCCTATTGAATTAACATTCTCCAATTACCAAATTAATCTACATTAATTTGCACTAATTAAGTAAATTAACTGCAATTGATTTCAAACTAAATTTTATGAACTAAATAAATAGGTAACTCATAACAATTGTTACCCTTAACTTTTAATACATTCAAAAGTTCATTAATTAAAACAAATGTTCAAATCAGCTATATAATTCTAATTTCCTCTTTTATATGTGTTAACTATTTTATTTCCATTATGCTGAGATTTAGTCCCTTATACCCGCTTAATATCCCAATTCATTTATTTATATTGGTTTCAAAATTTAAATAAATTGCCATCTTATGCATACAATTTACATTTCTATTGATTTTACATTCAAAATTTTCAGTTATTATCTTAACTTACATAAGGTAATGTTTAATTACATTTAATTGCTATTGATTTAATACATTGGTAACGAACAATAGTTGTCACCATTATACATTTTATACATTTGTAAGTTTGTTCTTTACAACCAATTATTACACATTACCTTATTACATTTTACATCCCACTAAAATCAGTGCACACAATAACCAAGCATAGTAGGTTTAAATACAATGGATTGGAGTTTCATTAAAATTATTTTGAAATTAACTTGTATTAACCTTATTTCATTTTACTTTAGCTATTATTCCATTATTAAATTGAAAATTTTTATTCCCTTCAATATTAACTCATAAAATATTATTAAATTAACAAAATTTAAACATTGAAAATTTATGGGTCGTTACACTCTCTCCCACTCAAAATTTTTCGTCCCCGAAAAGGAAAAAAGAAGGGGAAAAGAAGAAATTTAGAAATCAATATATCTTATTCAAAACATTTACTTTATAAACAATTAAATTTACAAAATTAATTAATTTAGATAAAATATACCAATTTATAACCATTAAATCTTTTTATACTCAAATTAATAATGTTTGGAATACATTTTCAAAAATTTACGAAAAATTTCGACAGAGTCTACTTTGTACGGAGAGGCTCGGGGAAAAATATAATATAAATATATCAATACACAACAAATATTTTCCAAAATAATATATATAAAATGAATATTTAAGTTGTTCAACCACAACAATCAATCAATTTAACAACCAATTACAATAAACAGCATACAACCTTCATACAGAATAAACACAATTCAATCATTCATTCAAACAAAACAAACAGTTGTTTGGGTTCAAAACTTTATATTGTATAGAATGAAAATAAACTATCAAGTGCACCATTTATTCAACAGTCTTTGATGGAACTAAATAGATTATTTATTCATCCAAACAATTTTAGATTATCTTTGCCCAAACAACCATAAACCAAACAAATAACAATTTCAACCAATAGATTACATTCATTTTTTTATCAATTTCATTTCATACATTAGTTGTTTGATTTCTTTTCTTTCATATAATGATTTATCTTTTTAGTTTCATTTATTTCTTGCAAATTTTCATATATTTTTTTCATTTCTAACAAAGTCTCATTTTCCCTTATACATATCATGAAATTTTCTTTTTGTTTTATTACATTCATTTATTCACTACTTCATTCATTTTATTTACAGTATTCATCTTTCTGCTTAATTTCAAAAGTAAATAACTTCACATTTAATCAAATCTATTATCATTTATTTATAACACTTACCTTTCTTTTCTATTCTATTAGCAGCATTTCAATGATTTACTTAAGTTCAAAATCATTTATTTATAATCCTCATCTTTCTATTATATTTACTCATAATCACATTTACAATTATACTTAAGACAATAATAACTACAACCTCCAATTCTTATTTGTTAAAGAGTTTCATTGAATACTTTCATTTTTTCAAATTTTTTTTTACTTGTATAATTCTCTATTACAATTTCTTATTAAAAACTGTAACTTTTATTGTTGGGTAAGTTATATATATATATATGCTTTTAAGAATGTAATTGAAAGTTATCCAAGTTTCCTCATTCCTTTTAATTAATTTAATGTTCAATAATTATATCCTTTATTCATAGGTTACAATTTCATATTTCATTTAATACCATTAATAACCTAGCATTAAATCTCTTATTTCATTTAGTGTTTCAATTATTAGTTAAATTCCGTTTCACTACATAATTAAAACTATTAATTAATGGAAACTTAAGAATTAAATACTGGGTTTAATTTCAAATTAATTTAAAATAATAGATAAATGTACTTACAACTTACCTATATCCTAGTATTTTTAAAACAAATTGAAAATTCATTTTTGTTTATCAAAATAAATCTGTAGTAAAATGACTACAGTGGCCTTCCCACTTCGAAACTCGAAAATGAATGTCGATGATGCGTGCACTCATCACCGAAATTATTTTCCAGCGACAAAGAGGGTAGTACAGAAATTTTTCTTTTCGAAATTCCTTTTTAAAACAATCCTTTCAATTTATATTGAAATATTCACATCAGAAAATACTTATAAATAATACTATTATATTCCAAAATTATTCGAAAGAAATTTTCAAAAATCCCGGAACTAAAGCTTTAAATTTCCAATTTCATTTATCTTATTTTCAATCTTATTTCACTGTTATTTAAAATTTTCATTACGTAACAACCAAATATATTACAACCAATTGTAATCTTTATAAAATTTACCTTTTATATATGGAAAATATAATAGGCAAAATTATTTCATTCGCCTATATTAATAACAAATATTATGTCGGTCTGTCCTATTAAGTGTTTAGAAATCCCTGTTGATGTCATAGCGTCCCATGCACCAACCAAAATTTATAAATACAAGACGGAATAGATCAACACAATATTAAAACCTTTTATAACACTAATAAATACGCTCTCTCATATATACACTCAGCGACTCCCATAGGGTATTACTACCCTATTAATAAAGAGTCAAACCCCACAAAGCTATGGTTTGTCTCTAAACCAAAGCTCTGGTACCAGATGTAACATCCCGCCTTTTCGCATGCTTTAAATCGACATACATGCCAATTCAAACCATACGGAAGGGCGGATTGTTATGGGGTAAATAAAAAAACCGAGAAGAAAAAAACTAAACAGAATCTCACAGCGGAAGGATAAAATATAATAATCAATATACAGTTCATAAAACTGTTTACAAAACATTTGATTCTTCTTTATACAATAAATATCAGAGTTCACATACTAATAAATATCAATGCAGCGGAATATAGTGTAGTGGAACCATATAATATACAATAATAATAATAATAATAATAATAATAATAATAATGAAAACTTCGTCTTCGTCCTCCAGAAATAAAGTCTTCGATCCTGAAATGCTCGGACTGACCCGAGCGAATTGAAAAAAAACAAAACACTCGAGTCAGAACTAAAAGATCTTATGAAAGTTAAATTAACAGGAGTAAATATGAGTGCAGTTACTTAAGAGATGCTCAGGATTCACATCTCCTAAGGACCCATTAAACTATTCACTATGTAGTAATATTTCGCTATTATAATAATGTCTATTAGAAAAATAAACTTACTTTTAAATAGCGTTAAGGCTTTACATTTTCCACCTTAACACATTTATATATTCCCATAGTCTATACAGTACCGTTATCTCCCCCGTACTGGCGTCGTCAGTGGGCACTCCATAGGTATGGTACAAAACCAAAATCGTATAAGGCGCGCTAGGGTAGGTGTCACGGTACAACTAGGCAATGCCAGGGTAGATATATCAATTACGCTTCCGGGTCGGTGGTAACGCGTAGCCGCAGCTACCGCCCACCTCGAGCCACACCTCCAAATAAAAAAAATCAAAAGTGGCCACCGAATCAATCCAAGAGTCAAAGTATAATATCGAAGGGATGTGTCCGATCAAAGGTGCTACCTCAATTAACCCGTCAATCGCTCTTGTTTTAGCCACCTTATGCCAACTCATGGGAGTTGGGTCCACGTATTTACCTCAAAGGAAACGCCGCCACCATCCTACTTCATTCTGGAATCTCCACCGCGTACACGGTTGTTAAAGTGGTTTTCGGTGTTGGCAGAGAGTATGACAACTTCTGATCCCGGTCTCTTCAACAACCAATCGTTATTATAACACCGCAGTTATTTCAAAATAATTTATACTTTAAAAGCAGAATATAATATCCCTTTCAAAACCATATAAATACGATATCATTTAAATTTTAAAACCAAAATCAATATGATATCATTTTTATTTATAAATATCCCTTTTCCCAAAATCATAATAATTTCAAATATATATATCTTAAACCCCATAGCTTTGAAAAAAAAATTCTAATACTTAAATGGTTTAATTATTAAATCGCTTTGCATAACAAAATAGCATTTTAAATTTCACAAATAAATTCCAAATAAAGGTTTAAATTCCCAAATAAACCATTTCAATTTCCATATATTTCAAAGCTTAAATTATTCCACCATTTCAAAACTTGTTCTTTGATAATTCCATATATATCAATTCAATTACTATTATTTAGATTTGAAATGTTTACTTAATAAATCAAATATCATTTAAGTAAAACCTTTAAACTTCATATAACAGGATATTCTCTCAATTAAATTAAATTGATAATATTCATTTTAATCGACTTGATATTCATTTAAGCCCTCTAAACCAAAAATCAAGTTATAAAGATCATACCCTTTTAAAACCCCAAATTAATTTATATTTCAAATAAATTTTATTCGAGGATAATTCTTAAATACCTTAGTTCAAAGCAGATTCATATTTATGTTCCAACATTTATTTTATTTAAGACATTATAAACTCCATCAATAAATTTAAATAAATACTTAACCGTATTTTATCTAAATAAAATTTAACTTTTACTTTTAAACTTCTTTTATTCTTTAAACCAAATTTATACATAGCTTAAATTCAAGCGTTTAACAATATATAAAAATAATATTTAAAAATATCAAAATCCATATTCATTAAACCATATTCTTTCCGAAACCATAGAAAATCATTTCAAAAATAATTATATATATATATATATATACCGCGGTGCTTGTATAAAATTTTCTATCCTATGGTCAAGTGATACGGATATTTATCATTTCAATCCGTAATTTAAAAATAAAAATTACGGTTATATATCATTTCAAAGCGCAATCCCAAATGAATTGACAATGCATATTAACTTGCAGTTTATAACAATATAAGTACATCATCCATTCATCCGATATCAACCATCAACCATTTATCACAATCATCATCCAAATTCAACAATACATCAATATATAACAGGTGATAATAACAGATATCAACTATCAGTTTATATTCAAAAATAAATTGTAACTGTTTAAATGGCAGTTTGTATGCAATAATATAAATAACAATTTAACTGGCAATTAATATGCAATAATGAATTAAATAACAAGTTAATTAAATAAATGCAAATTAACTGAGATAATGATGAAATATATGCCAAACAGCTATAAACAAATTTCAAATCACATCATAAATGAATTTAACAAACATAAGAAATCTTAGAAGTTGTGAGTGGGTTAAAACACTCACCTTTTGGATTCAAATTGAATTTTAAATCCAATTTAAACCTAAAATTTTGACAGTCTTAGAATTTGTCCAAACCAACGTCATCCAGTCCGGAATTTAAAAACGATCCTAACAAAAAAATCACGTGTAAATACGACTTCGTATGTGAAAGATATAGCGAAAAATGGGTTTGAATTTCAAATAAAAAATAATAAAAGGGAACATATTAGTACCCTGCCACGTCACTGCATATCTCTTTCCCCCACGTCACTGCATATTTCTTTCCCCCTATAGGCACGCGTTCGAACAGACTTCATCACGTTTGACCGAAACTTTGACCATCGTTTCCTCCTTGCCTACGGCCGTCAGAGGCCGGCCGACCTCACCATCACCACGCCCACTCCAAGCCGCACGCACGGTGCCCCCTCATGGCCACCACGTCGCCGAATTAAAGCACGGCCGCCACCTATTTTAAATCCTAGATCGAAATTTTTCCGCAGATCTAGCCGTTAAATCTCAAATTAAATTGCATGGATGAGCTCCGCTCGAGAATCTCTACAAAAGGCAGAAGGGAATTTCCGATCCGACGAAGTTCGTCGTCGAGCGATGAACGGCCGAAACTTCCTCGATTTTTACTGATCGGATGATAAACCAAAACGAAAAACGAACACCACCAGTGAATTACGCTAGTCGAGAACTTCAACATATACACTTTTCAGATTTTTCTGAGGACTTTGAATTTTAGGCTTTGGATTTGATTTTGCAATTGGATCTGGAAATATAAAATTTTGTCTGCCATGGAGGAAGAGAAGGAATAGAATAAATTTACGTATGAGAATTAGGGAGGTTAGGATTTATAGAAGGATATTTACAGAGAAAGTTGGAATAGAATAAATGGATCGGTTTGAATACGCGGTAATGACAAAGTGGCCCAAAAGCCCGTTCTGACCCCGGAACGAAATTGGGTAAACCCATATATCAAAATAGATGTTTAAAAATATTTTAAACACAATGGAAAAGGTTTCAGGTTCAAATTGTATCGTATGAAGAAGTTATGCTTAAAACAATATTTTCCAAATTGATTTCAATTGCATAAATTTTAAGGCATTTCGAGTCCGTACGATCAAATGACAAGTCCGATCCCTACGAAACTTGAAACCCTATAATAATTCACCGTTACGGATCCGATAAAACTGGTTTCGTCGATATCTGAGTTAGTGGCCAAAATGGCTATTTTTCATTGATTAAATAAATAAAATTTAGTCAATTTAATCAATTTTTCAATTTCAATTCGATAATTACTAATTCTTATCATTTTAAATTTTCCAATCATTTATAATGATTTAAACCAAAGTTAACTGTCAAATTAGAGTTGATAAATTTATAAATTTCAGTATTAACCTCAACTTCATTAAATTCGAAAATTATAAATTTGATTTTCAAAATTTCTATTAAATTTACTTTTCATTTTATTATTCAATTCATTTATGTCAATTGGATGAAGTAAATA
Source organism: Allium cepa (assembly GCA_030765085.1). Lineage (NCBI taxonomy): Eukaryota > Viridiplantae > Streptophyta > Magnoliopsida > Asparagales > Amaryllidaceae > Allium > Allium cepa. The sequence goes on along the minus strand of CM060945.1, from coordinate 789,609,642 downwards.
TTGGCTCCATACCTATGCATTAAAAATCTCCAATTTAAGCTAAATTTTCAATTTACGTAATAACTGAATATTTAATTTCATTCGTTTGCAATTAATCCAATTATTATAAATTAAATAAATTAAACCACTATTTAAATTCAAATTCTATAGTTCATAAATTTTATCATCTTGTATTACTTAAGAAATTTGGACATCCTTTAAAACCAATTCCCATATCAATTTAAAGTAAATAAATCCACCAATTATAGTATTAACATTCAATTTAACAAATCCAATTATTTATAATTACTTACAATATCTTGCTTTAAACCTGATTTCAATCCTTCCATTAATTACATTAATAATCACTAAATTAACATTTATTTTCAACCATAAATATTATAATTTTACTGACGGACATTGATTGTATAATTTTACTATTTATTACGTATTCTTCATCAGTTAACATAACTCTAAATTCATTTCCCAATTTACTAATTTCAATCAATCCTACTTTACAATCTGTTTCAAATAATAGGGTGTGCACTAATTTAGTTATTGCATTCATTCTTATTAATGTAACATTAAGGTTCCTTTACTCTAATTGATTTCCAATTTTATTATTAAACGAAATAAACAGGTAACTTATACTAGTGTTACCATGCCTTTAATTTCACTCATGAATTCCCTATTATCAAGCAACCGTTACAGTTCTTAAATACTTATGCTTTTATTTAATTACCAAAATTAACCTTATCGTAGTATTAGATTAAAATTTTCATTGGTCACATCCTATTGAATTAACATTCTCCAATTACCAAATTAATCTACATTAATTTGCACTAATTAAGTAAATTAACTGCAATTGATTTCAAACTAAATTTTATGAACTAAATAAATAGGTAACTCATAACAATTGTTACCCTTAACTTTTAATACATTCAAAAGTTCATTAATTACAACAAATGTTCAAATCAGCTATATAATTCTAATTTCCTCTTTTATTTGTGCTAACTATTTTATTTCCATTATGCTGAGATTTAGTCCCTTATAGCCGCTTAATATCCCAATTCATTTATTTATATTGGTTTCAAAATTTAAATCAATTGCCATCTTATGCATACAATTTACATTTCTATTGATTTTACATTCAAAATTTTCAGTTATTATCTTAACTTACATATGGTAATGTTTAATTACATTTAATTGCTATTGATTTAATACATTAGTAACGAACAATAGTTGTCACCATTATACATTTTATACATTTATAAGTTTGTTCTTTACAACCAATTATTACACATTACCTTATTACCTTTTACATCCCATTAAAATCAGTGCACACAATAACCAAGCATAGCAAGTTTAAATACAATGGATTGGAGTTTCATTAAAATTATTTTGAAATTAACTTGTATTAATCTTGTTTCATTTTACTTTAGCTATTATTCCATTATTAAATTGTAAATTTTTATTCCTTTCATATTAACTCATAAAATATTACTAAATTAACAAAATTTAAACATTGAAAATTTATGGGTCGTTACGTTTAGGCTCAAGGAAAAAGTTGAGAAAAATTTAGTTTTAAGGATAAAAGGTTTGCTTTTAGGGCTCAAGGACTTTTTTTAGTATAAATCACATAATGATAGTTGTAACTATCATTTTCAATTTACATTAGAAATTGTCCTTCATACTAAAAAGCAAACTTGCCATCCCTGAGACTAATTTTTTTCAGCTTCTTCCTTGTGTCTATTTTCTTGTTCTCATTATGCCACAACTATTTACTGTTTATTTCATATTCCAAAATTTATTTCTTAAATTATTCCATTCTTAAATTAATATCTATTTTTACAATCAATCATTACCCTATGGGCATGGTTAGCATTGGTTTATATCTTATTAAATCGATATTCTCCAATTTCATCTTAATTTACATTAACATAATATTTAATTACATTTACTCACAATTTATTCCAAATTAAATTCAACAGATTGATTAAATAGGTAACATATAACTATTGTCACCTTTTCCTACTTTAATAACACTTATAAGTTTATTATCTTCAAATAAATGTTATAACTACTTACACCACCCTAATTTTTCCCAATTATAGTGAATTAGTTTCACCAAGTAATTATAACATTTAATGTATTCCCTTACTTACTATTTATAACTAATTAAATTTCAATGGATTAGTTAACTATTGTTACAATTTGCCAATTCAAACACATTTCCAAGTTTATTGTTAGCTAACAAAACAAAAACTTCATATTGATTTCATCTTCTTATTTAATATTTCTAACCAATGTAACTTTACAATTTATTACAGTTATTTGATATTTCATTCAGTTAGTCCTTTATTATATTAAATATACATTATTCAACTCTATTTCTTTATTTACAACCTATAACTAATTTTAAATTTACAATCATTTCAATTAATTGGACATACATTAAAGTAGTTATCAATTGTCTTGAATTAACATTTTTAACATTACATTCTAATCATTTCTTATTAATAAACCACAAATTTTAATTCTTCCAATATTAAATTACAAAAAATCTTATTTAATTCAAAATTTTAATTATCGGAAAAATGCGGGTCATTACATGTCTGCTTATGGATGTTTTATTGATAGTTAAAGAACCGACTATCAATATTGACCGATTTTGTTAATCATTTCAAAGAGACTAGGATCGGATTTAATTATCCTATAACCACTTCAATCCGGTTTTAACGAATGAATACCATGGAGATGATGAAGACGATGATTCGGTTTGTCCAGACCCAGGACAATTTGTATGGACGAATGCAATCAAAACATCGTCATTGAAGGACGATGAGCATTCTAAGTAGAATTGTTTCTTAAAAGGTAACGCTTAGCCTTAAGCCTCATTAACCGACAATGATTAAAATAGAGGAGATGCAACAAGGCTAAGTAGGTTGCACCCAACTAGGGTATGTTATCACTTTTCTAAATGTCCTCAGAAACCTATATATTATGGATATTGTTGTGCATGAAAGGAGCGCCCAATGGTAAGGGTGGGAACACCCGGGATAATAACATATTCGGTCTATCCAGGTTAGGGGTAGGTCGGTCTTGTGTAGAAGGGGATCTCGACGTGGTCCTCGGTACATTGTTCTAGAGGTGTACTATAATGGACGGTACCCCAGTGGTCCAGTCATTCATATGGAATCCATTCTCTAATAAGCGCTATATGGTATTGATTGTGCCCAACTATGCTGAAACGTAAGATGCAAGCATTTTAGCTATTTTCTATTTACTTTCTATAGACACTATTATAATATCAGACAATTTTGATAAAAATTGTTTTGGTTATCATAAGGTGAAAACCCGTCATGTTTATGTGTGACGTGGTCTTATGAGATACCATTGTTTTCAATGGATTTTGAGAAAAGTCAATAATTCAAATTGAGTGTGTTTTCTCATGCTGGTTTTCCGGACTAACTCGGGTGTTATTTTATTATAATGCTCGGGTCAGACCGAGTGTTACAGATTATGGATAGAATGCTATAGAGCGCAGGATACGAGCTGGATGACAGAAATGTATCTCTGTACTAGGCTTATATTTCGCTGTGTAAGGAAAAGTTATATAACCGTCCAATTTGATGCGTTGATTGTTGTACTCTGATGATTGTAAGTATAAAACAGTTACAGATTCTTTTGTGTGAAAATATGTCGTTATATATTATATTTTTTCCACTACGATTGAGATTATGTGTTTTGTTGTTCTATTTTCTTCTATCCCTCTCTTCTTCTTTACCTTAGTTATTCGCTCTTTCGTACAATTTGGGTTGAACATGAGTGAATTATTATCAACTTAAAGGGTACGGAACTGGGGTTGCTACATTTGGTATCAAAGCTGAAGGTTAAGCGAGAACCTTGGCTTTAGTGGGGATTACTCATTAGAGATATAATCAGTAGTACTCTAGAAAGAGTTGAGTGCAATAATGGACATGAGCGCGCATTTGTTAGTGAATACAAAACGGTTTTATATCGTGTTGAATTATCTATTGAGTGGCATATAAATTCTGTTCGAGTAGTGGGATGCCACTAAATCGATAGGGATTTTTAAACACTTAAACACAGTAAATCGACACAATATTGATTGGAAGCGGGTAAATGAAATAATTTACCCAAACTATATTTTGATATAAAAGAGAATAATTTTCTGAAAATTATTATAATGGTGTGTTTGGTTGTTATTATATAATCAAAATAATATTATAAAACTAGATGTGGTTATATATAACCAAGGGAAGACGACGTAAGTATGAATTATATAAATGACTAAAAACTGAAAATTTATTAAAACCAGAATTTGGGAAAATTTTAAATCCTAGAGATTTTTAGAAGTATTTTCTAAAGTGTTTGAAGATAAATTATAGTATTACTATTTTGGAGATATTTTTGAAAAGAAAAATGGTTTAATGGATTTTGGAAGTGATATAGCACTGAACTCGCTACAGTCATTGGAAAATAATTCCGATGATGACCGCGACATCATCGGTGTTCATTTTCGACTTTTTAAGTGACGAATTGCTATCATGGTTGTTGTCTTTGGATTGTTTTGAGAAAAACGTGTTTTGTTTTGGAAACTCCAAGAGAATCTATTTTGGATAAAACTAAGTTTGAGTTTGAAATTCCAAGGAATGGTTTATTGAAACAAAGGGTTATATAAATATATATTTGATTTCAAAGTGATTTGAAATAAATACTGAGTGTTTGAATTCTGGAATTTTAATATAAATATTGGGAAAAACCTCAAGAAATGAGCTATGAACTTACAAATTGAGGATGACTTTAATAATAAAAAACAACGTAATATGGAAATTGAATGTTGGAAATAAATTTTAACTTGAGTAAGTTAAAATGAGTAAAATTTAACTTGAGCTAAGGTATATAAAATTGGATTGGAAATGGTATCGATTGGGATTGAGATATAAAAATTAAATGGAATTCAACCTAAGTTAAGTTGGATAAACTAAATTTTAGAAATTGAATTGATTAGGTTTGAATTGAATTAATATAGTGTACTAATGGATTGGGAGTTAACCTAAGCAACGTGATTGAAATATGTAATGAAACTGAATGGATTAAAAATAAAATGGTTTGGAGTATGATTTAATTCAAATATGAATAACTCAAATTTGGTTTTGAGATGTTAGTGAAAAGGAATTTAAATTTAAATAAAGAAGATGAATTGGATTTGAATCATATGTAATTGAATTGAATACGTAAATGCAAATTATAAAGTGACTATATAACTGTAAATTATAAAAATCGGATTGAATTTAAGTAATATCGAATTGAAGTAAATATTAATTTTGAGTGGTAAAGAAGTTATATAACCATAAGTGATAAAATTTTGAATGAGATAAAATTTAAGTGAAAATTGGAATTGTTAATAAATAAATTGGAATAACTTGTAAAAATTGAAGTTAATGGAATAAAATTATACTTAGGCTATAAATAAATGTATAATCTCGAGTTAAAAATAAAATGTGAATATATTCGAGTATAGAATTAATGGAAATGTGAAAAATAAGTTGAGTGACTTATAAAATTGAAAAGTGAAATAGAAAACCCAAAATAAAAATGGATTGGTATTTTGATGAAGGAAATAAAATCAAAACTTGAGTTATAAAATAAATTTGAACTCAAGAAAATTAAATGAAGTGATTTTTGAAGTAAAATCGGATATGGAATTATAAAATGGCAGTAAACTAATTGGATAATTAATTAGTTAATTAAATTTAAAAAGGGAACTTAGCTTGGTTGAATAAAATTGGATTGTGGATTAAAGTGAATACTGAGTATGCGACTTGAGTTATAAATAATAAATTTGACTAAATGGTAAGCGAATTAAATAAAACTGGAAGTGTGTCAAGTAAAATGGAAATAGTTGAAATGATGATAATTCAAGTTATAAATAAATTCAATATGGTGTAAATAAATTGAATATGGCGTTGATATTATGGATCCGAGAATAAATTGGAATATGGAATTAAAATTTAAAGTGGATTAAATGAATGAACTAATTAAATTAATTAGCAAATAAAATGAGATTTGATTGAATAGGAATCAAAATAGAATGAAAGGAATTTTTTTTTGCAAATGGGAATGATCTTAAGTTGTGTGATTGAAATGATTGAAGTAAAATGAATTAACTTGAGTTAATAATCTTGGATAAAAGTTGGCTTAATAAATTTATGAAATGATTCATATGTAAATTAGCATGGAATCAATTTAAATAAAATGGATACGAATGCAATGCGAGTAGATATGGATGGAATGCAATTGAATTGATTGAGAATCGATTTGAAATGGAATAAAATTAAATATAAATTGATCAGAATCAATTTAGAATAGTTATAAGCTAAAATGATTATTCTATTGAAAACCGCCGAATTTACATAAATGAATCGTTCTTCGGCATAAAGGAAAGTAAATAAAATTCTATGAATTAATAGAAGCGAAATAAATTGATTTTTAAATCAATTTGGAATGGATATGAGTTGTTTGGTATAAAAATAAATTAAATGCGTGTAAAGTGAGTGTAAATTATTTAAATTGAATGAAATGGTATATGGATTGTTTGAAAGTAATTAAATTAGTATTGAGACCTTTTAATTGCTCATAAATAAATGTTTAGCATGTATTGGTTATGAAGTTTAGGTGATTTAACTATTTAAATAAGTGAAATGTTAGTGAATTTGATATTTTGATACTTATGTGTTTAAATTGAGTAAGCACCAGTACCCGAAGGCTGTTGGGCTAGATGTGGGTTGCGTAATTGTGTATGAAGTAAACTTGCTTGCTTAATAATGCTTAAAAATGCTGAAATAAAGTGCGTTCTCGGATTAAATACCGCAAAATATAAATATTGATATATATTTTGTTTTCCGACCGTGTAGGGCGATGTATATATATTTGTCTCTCTTGTCATACAGAAGGTCCTTCATACATGGGAGGCTCTGCCAAAAAAATTCGAAAATTTAGAGTGTTAGAAAAATTTTGAATTTTTTTGTTAACGATAAATTGATTTCGAATTAAAATTAAAATAGGAGTTTTTGAAATTGTAATTGAAGTTAATTGTTTTGGATGGAACTAAAAGATAAGTAACGTGGAATATCGACCTTTCACTAAGTGGTTTTTGGATAAGTTAATGGGTTTGGAGCATCTTCCTGCCTTAGCAATTTCGAGGACGAAATTCTTTTAAAGGAATGTAATGACCTGGATTTTTGGTCGTTAATTTTGAACATTTAATTCATTTTAAATGTTGAATTTTGGAATGTGAATGGGTTTTCAATATGAAGTTTATCGATCAAAAATAGTGTAATAAAAACTCAATTTCCAAATATAGTGATTTAATTTGTAAATTTAATTGTTGAGTTAATAATTAGAAATCAACAAAATATTTGAATTGGGGTTGAATATGAAATCAAAATGATTTCTAATGTCAATATAAATTCTATTTGAATTATAATTTAGTTAGTAAGATTTAAAATGGAAATTTAAACGAGTTCGGAATTTTTGAAATCATCGATTTAATCGACGTATTAAAATAGCGATCTAGGGCACAGTCTTGAAATTCGATGAAACCATTCCCACAGATCCATAATATTGTATCAGATTTCAAATTTTGTAGCATTTGGACTTACTGATTGATCGTATGGGATATAAATGCCTTGAAACTAATATCGAAATTCAATATAATAATTGGATCCAAAAAGCTATCTTCTCCATACGATCGAATTAGGAATTGGAATCTTTTCCATTGCATTCATAATAGGAGTATAATATTATACACGCCTAGCGGCACGCTTCCATAGGGATTTAAGATTTTGAGTTGCGGAAATCGAGACATTTTGAAAATAAATTAATTTTATTGTTAAGCAATTTATTTTCAGCTGTCCTTCTAACTTACCATCAACCACCCTTCTCCAGTCAAACATGCCACAATCACGTATGAAGGAACCCTCACCACTTTAAAGTCGCATCCCCCTCCTTTCTATAGTTAAAACACGACATTCCTCTTCGTTTTAAAATCGTGATTTTCATTTTCTTTTCCCTCTCTCCAGATTCACGAAATTGAAAAGAGGGGAACAATTGAATACGAAATCGAATAGAGGGGATAACAGTATCGAACAAAACGAAATTTAAATCATGAGCTTTTCCTCTTCCTGCCTAAGTTCAGAAATCGAATTCAAAGAAGAAAAGAAAAAAAATTAATCTCACGATCGAATCGATTGTCGCAACCTAATTGAGAAATCATGCGCGTGCGTTGGGAGCGAGCGATTATGACTAGGCTGCACTTTTGTGCTAGAGCTGAGGTTGCCGCTAGTTATCAAGAGGGATGTTTTCATGATTTCTGGTGATGGCTTTGATAGCGACGATGAGGTGACATCGACCTAAGGTTTAGCTTTGCGATGGTGAGGATTTCTAGGACTTGGTCGTTCGTCTAGTTGAGGATGGGCATTGCAGGCAAGGGTGACATAACACAGGGAGCAGACTGGAGGCGAAGGCAGTGGTTCGTTGATGGAGGCGGTTGTCTGCTTGCCTAGGCAGAGAGGAACGAATGAAAGCCGAACGAGGAGGGTAAGGTTTAAAATTTTAACTTTAATTTATTGTAGTTAATTAAATTTAAGTATAATCAAATGCTTATAAAGTATATAGCATGTTCATTCGAGGTCCAAAAATCATGGAAACAAGTCATGTGGGATTCGAGATAACACAATCTATAGTTTGGAAGCGATGCGGTGTCGCTCGATGATAACTGGAATTTTTAAATTAAATCGAACATCGTTCGATTTAATTTAAAATCTGTATGTTGGCAAATAAAAATCAAGGTGAGTAAATCTCACTCACCTTGGATTACTATTTTAATTATAGTGTTAAATTAATTATTGAATGATTGGATGAATTTATAAATTATTATCTATTGGATGTGATATATATATATATATATATATATAGTAGTATATATATTAGTAGTTGGATTGTTATTCCCACATGTTTTAGCGAATGACACCATATGCGTCCTACATAATAGTAGATGACCCTATATCCCACGATATCCTCCTCAAAGTGGGATTGGTATTTTTATATTGTATTAACATCTGTGGATGCAGGGAAACAGGTTGGATGGATCCAATTGGATTCTTCAAAATGTTGAATTTAATTTCATATATTGTGATATATGGATTGTGTAGAATAATCTACTATAGATTATTGTAGTGTTTGGAATTATTGGATGCCAACGTAGCACTGGCCTGAATTTTGATATTTTAAATACCATAAATATATTTTTAAAATTGAAGGAATAAAAGGAATTTTGATATAAAATATTTATATTGGAATCGGGGTTATTTGAAAGAACTTGAGTTAGAAAAAAAAATATTGATTTTTTTGATATACTTAACTTTTATGAATTTTAAAAAAAGGAGTTTTAAGAATGAATTTTATAAAAAAGAAATTTATAAATGATAGTCGGGGAAAAAAATGTAAAATGTAGTTGAAGTCGATATTAAAATAGATTGAAAAGTTATAAATGAGACTTATAAAGAAATGGATTTACAGAATGGAATTTTATAAATAAGATTGCTTTTATAAACAAGTAAAACTCACGGGAGTATGAGAATTTATAAGCGATGTTTTTAAATAAGGTAAGCGATACCAGTTGCTAAATTGGGAATATAACACTCATAAAGTGAATTTATATTAAAAATCGAAATAGGGTGAGAAAAATAGTGGATGATATTTTTGAAAATAGAAAATGGTTAAGGAGATCAGAATGAAAGTGATGTGATGAGATTCGAGGGGAATTTATAAAATGAATTCATTATTAAGGTTTTAAAAATATATTTTTATAAGAAGTAAGTTTGTTTTAAAAAGAAAATTTTTGTTATTTAAAACTATGAAATTTTAAACTGGTTAGGATCGAAATACTTGGGTAAGTAGATTTTCAAGTAGTAAGTATTTATTTTAGCAAATTCTAACTTTTAAAATCAGCTTCGGAAATTTATCGGGTTACCTACAAATGAGTATTGATGGTTATGAAAGTGTTTTCGATATTTTAAATAATTATTTGAACATGTTTTAAAAATAAATTATTGTTTTTTAAATACTTATTTTATATAAATATAAGAGTTTGAAATGAGTTGTACTTTATTCTCTCGAGACTTGTAGGTGGGTTTATTTAAGGGGAAGGTTTTTATAAGAGGAGTTTTATAATGGTATGTTGGGAACTTAAGATATTTTCTAAGTGTTGGAATATCGAAACTTGAAAAAAAAGAATTCGAGTTTAATAAAGAAGTTACAAATGGTTAGACGAGATTATAAATAAATATAATCGGTTTTGAAAATTAAGAGAAGAAATTTATTAATAGTTTTCGGAAATGTAGTAGATAAGCTAAGAAAATTCCTATGTTTTGATACTTGAGATGGCTTTGGAAAATGGACTTAGAATATTTTCCTAAGTGTTGAAAAGTTGTGGGATATCCTGTTGTGGATTTAAATATTGAAAGTTGTTCTCAAATATTTGAATATGGAAAGGGATTTGAAATATACACCTTGCAAAATTATTTTGGGAAAGAATATTTTTTTGAAAATGTATAATAAAACCTAGTGTCTGCTTATGGATGTTTTATTGATAGTTAAATAACCGACTATCAATATTGTCCAATTTCATTAACCGTTCCGAAGAGATTAGTAGCGACTAGCCCTTGCACTTCATTGCATCATCTTCGACTCTAAATTCGTTTCCCATGAAAACATACAAACGGGATCGAAGTGGTTTTCGAGAAAGCAATCCTGATCCTGGTCTCTTCGAAACGATCAACGCATTTGGTCAATATTGATAGTCGGTTATTTAACTATCAATTAACATTCACAAACAACCATCAAACAATAAATAATTTCCTAAATTATTTATTTATCTCACAATATCTTTGCAAGATATATTTCCATTTTCAACCCTTTTGAAAATAGTTTCAAACTACCTTCCTCTTGCAGAATAAATTTCTCAAATATTTTCTATTTCCACTGAAATCACCAAGCACAAAACTTTAGATTTTAAAATAATTTAAACACTGTATTGTAAAATATACTTTAACATTTAAATTTAGAAAAAAAACTACTTTAATACTTTATTAAAATAATACTTTAGAAATAATTAAAATAAGGTTACTTTATAAAATATAAAACTAGATTTTCTCTTTCAATAAAAAATACCAAGTCACTTTTAAATAATTACTACCATAATAGATTTGAAAATATTTACTTTAGAATTTAAACATTTAGAAAAAGAATAAGTTTTATATAACATACTTTAAAACAACTCAAAACTTTTAACTTTACCTTCAAATTTGTTTTAAAAACGCACTTGGCTGTCCAGGGAAATATGCTTTTCTTTCACATCCTTTAAAAATAAATCACTATTTATTTTTAAACAAATTTACCCATTCTTTTAATAAATTCCCATCGTGAATTTATTCTTCCAAATATCCATGATATATTACTTTGCTTTTATAAACACAGTTTATAAACTTCAAAGTCACATTCTCCTTTAAATTTCCAATTTCAAACACTTAAATCAATTTTCAATTTACTCAATTTGAAATAAATTTCATTACTTAAACAATTCATGTCAAAACCCATTGACTTCAGATTTTTATTCCTTCTTTATTCTTTTAAATAGATTTAAAATTTAAATTTTAAGGTAAATTCTTTATTCCTTTAAATAATATCACTTAGGTTTTACAATTCATTATTTTCTGTTTATTCAAAATCTCCTTTTCCCATACTCAGAATTATTTATTAGAATTTTAAAATCACTTTATTCTTATCCAGTTCATTTTTAAATTTATTCAGATGCTCTATAAATATTTTACTTAAAAATTCACTCTTTTATTTCTTTCCAAAAATCCAGTTCTATGTATTTTACTAACTCAGTGAACAGAATATTTTCAAGCAAACCATAGCATTCAATATTCCAATTATCAATATGATTCATCACAGAATATCAAATAATCATAACAGAGAACATTAAATATCTAAATAAATGTTGAGGAATCCAGTTGGATCCCTCCAACCTGTTTCCCTGCGTCCACAGATGTTAGCACAATATAAAATACCAATTCCATTTCGAGGTGGAATATCGCGGTATATGGGTTTTAAATAAAATATCATCCGCTATTATGCAGTGTATAGGGTCTCATCAACTATATAATGCGGGAAATCAATCATTCAAGATGTATCATATACTATAGTATAGCATATCCGAAACAATTCAATCATTCAACCAAATATTTAAATTTAACTATTTAAATTTAAATATCAACTAGATGAGTGAGATTAACTCACCTTTGCTTTTTTTGCAGTCCATTACCGTCTTGACTCGTTTTCATGTCTTTTGACCTTGTATAAACATTTATACGATTTACTAATATTTGAAATAATCGAATAATTTATTTTCATTTAATAAATTTAATTTACAAATGACTTAGTTTTAAACTAAAAATTTCCCTTAAAAATCTTTTTAGCTGCTAAAATAATTAAAATATGTTAGTTAAACGCGTCAATCACCATAATTCATTATTTTAAAATGACCTTGTAATATTTAAAATGTAGAGATGCATATTTATTTATTTTGAAACTATACCTATAAAAATAATCTATAATCTATATAGGTTAAAATCTGTTTTTTATATAACTTTCAACATTTTAAAATCCCTATTTTTTTTTCAAATCTGCATAAATATATATATAATTAAAAACTAATATAAGTTTTAAACCTTACTGTAATAATTTTCCTGCCTATATACATACATACATATATATATATATATATATATAAATTAAATAAACTTTAAATCGGTATACCTCTCTGCCACCGTGAAGCTATCGCTTGCCGCCTCCATACGCGGTGATGAACACGTCGCTAGCCTCCGGCGAAGCCCTCTGCCTTGCTCGCGTGCGTCCTTCCAGGCTCATAGATTTTCACGACTTCAAGATGACAAAACCAACTTGCAACCCACACGAATCCCCAAATCGAATGCGAACGATGCCCAAATCGAACGTCGCCCAACCCATTGCCTCGCGACATCCCTTCCTCTACGCGAAATCAACCGCGGCCTTGCTCGCGAGCTCGAGCGTCCTCGACTCCTCGATTTTGTTTCGATTAGATTACGGTCACCATTTTTTTATTATTTATTACTGCGTAAATTCGCAAATGAAGTTGAGGGGAGGAAGTATTTGCGGTCAAAATCCATTTTTATTTTTTTCGTGAAATTGGAAGGGAAAAAAGAATATGATTTCGATTGTTGAATGAATTGAAGAGAAAAAGTTCGACCACTATTTTGTTTTTGAACGAAGGGAGAGAGGTTTCGGGTTTGTTTTCCTGAACGAAGAAAATATCTACTATTTTTAATTATTTAATCAAACGAAGAAGTGTATGAGAGAAGCTAAGGAAATGTATTCACTTTGGCTTGCAGGAAGGCGGCTATGAATTTGATCCTGATGTGAAATTCAGACTAGTCAAAATATCATATTCAAAATTTAAATTTTAAATTTTAAATCGACTTGAATTAGGAACTTCAAATCTTGACCTCCTATCGAGGCATGCCGCTAGGCGTTCATAATGTTATACCCTTATTTCGAACGCAACGGGAAAGATTTCGAGTCCTATTTCGATCCTAAGGAGAAGATAGCCTTTTGAATCGAATTAAAGTATTAAATTTTCGATATTAATTCTAGCACGTTTATATATCGTACGCTCACACAACAACTTCGATCAATATGAAATTTGAAATCCGATAATAGTATAATATTACGAATCCAATGGAACTGGTTTCGTCGAATTCCATGATTGTGCCTCCGAAGGCTATTTTTAAATATCGAGTTAAACGATATAATTTAAAAACATAACAAAACACTTCCAAATTCGAGTTTAATGCTTTTACTATCCTCAGTGCTATCAGTATGAATTTTACAAATCTTTAAATTATATTTAATAGGCTTTAAACTGAAGATTCAACATTTTACCCAATTCACCTTATTAGTTTAGTAATTAAATTAAAGAATAAATGGTGCTATTTGAATTCAAGTTAATTTTTTTTAAATATTTAAAAATCAATTTAAATATCCCGATTTTAAATGTTCAAAAATTCCGGGTCATCACATTCCTCCCCCTTTAAAAGAATTCCGTCCCCGAAATTACTAAGTAAGAAGAATGATCCCATACCATTACTCTTTTCCAAAACAAAACAGTTTTATCAACTTGTGATAACATATCATTTATTAAAGACCCAATATTACTTCAATCAACTTCCCAAAACCTTCCATACTTTCCAACAACATTATTTACTTTATGTATTCAAATTTAAATTTATATTCAAATTTAATATATCAAAACTTTCTCAAAAAATTTCTTACTCTCTAAATTTCCAAAAAAATTCGTCAGCGTCTCCTTTGCGCGGCTAGCTCGGTACAGCTACAAAAGGCCTCTACGGGCTTTCAAATTCCAAAAGAAAACAAAACGGCAAGTTGCTAGATCAAAAACCCAACCAAATTTTATATAGAAATTTAAACACATACCTTTTTGTCGAGCATTTCAAATTTATTTTTTGAAATCAAAACCAATTTTTTTTCCCTTTATAATACCTGCATATATCCTATTTACCAATAATATCCAATCATAGTTTTTAAATTCACTTTATACATTTTCTTATAGAAGTTTTCGTATCTACTTCTATTCAATTTAGCTTTTCCATTTCCATATGAATTCAATTTATTCTTAATTCTGAATATAAAATTTCATCTTCCATTCATAACTGATTCATATTATTATTTTAAATTAGTTTCATTTACTAATTTATTTCAATTTCCAATTTGAAATCGTTTTGTCGTTAACAAAATTTTCCAAAAAATTTCAAAAATTTTCTAACTCTCAAATTTTTTTGGCAGAGTTTCCTTTATACGGAGGAGCTTTTGAAATTTGACAAGAGATATAAATATATGTACATCGACCACCCGGTCGGAAAAACAAAAACAGTTCATATTTCCTTTTTTTATTGCGTAGGCGTACCTTTATTTAGCATTTTTAAGCAAGCGGCTTATTTAGTTAGCAGTTAGCGAAATCAAATCCAGCCCAATGACTTCTCTGAACCTGTATTTACTCAACTAAAACATGTATGTAATATGTATGAAGTTTAACAAAATTTCACTTATATGCAATAGTTAAACACATGAATTCTAACAGCAATGCACATTAAACACTTTCCGTAAGCAATTTATATAGTTTTAATACTAATTCTGCTGTTTTCAATTAATTCATATACCATTTTCATTCAACTTGCATGGTTTACAACCCACTTGCTTATATTCCATTCATTTTTAATTTTAAACTAACCCATATTATTCCAATTGATTTTAAAAATCAATTCTATTCACCTCTGTTAATACATTTACTTTCATTCACGATAAAATGACTAATTTTCTGCGCAAATTTGATGTTATTCATGCAAATAACAATTACTTAAGCTTATAAATATTTTAAATTGATTCCAACTCAATTTATTTTTATTTCCTTCTATTTTAATTCATTCACAACCATTTTATTTAGCTCGACACATTCCATTTCAATTTTATTCACGACCCATTCATTTGCGTTTCATTTCTTATCCGCATTCATTTACTTGCAATGATTCATAGAATTTTAATTACCTTCGTTTACGTCAAACGACAATTCATTCTATGTAATTTGATGATGTCCATGTGAATAAATAATTGCTTAAGTTTTATAACCAATTTAAATTTACACAAGCTTTTATTTAATGGACCTTTACCCTTCCTCGAAGCCAAGCTTCCACTAATTTTAACTTAAATTAATTTACTTCAAATTATTCAAATTTTATACTTAAGCTCATTTTCATTTTACAAATAAATTTTTCTCTTCAATTTAACTTAATTCTATTTCAATCAAATCTCATTTCAGTCTACAAATTCAGTTGATTAGTTCTATAAATTTGAATTTTTAGATTCCATTCATTCAATTGATTACAAGACCATTTTCAATTTATTCCCAAATTCATATGGGTTTTATTTACAACTAAAACCATCCCTATCACAATCCTATTTCTTTTTAATTGGCAACATTTCCAATTATATTTACTCCACTAACGATTCAAGTCAATTTGATTTATAACTTGAGTTTTATTTTCAAACTTCAATATTAAATCACAAATTCAGCTTCTATTTAACTACATTAGGTTCCAATTACATATTTCATTAACTAATTTATTATCTAATTAGTTTTCCCCTATTTATAATTCAATACTTGCATTTTAATTCCAAAAACCACTTCATTTAATTTCCTTGAGTTCAATTTATTTTATAATTCAATTTTGGATTTTTATTCCATTTTCCACAACATCAAACAATATTAATTTTGGGTTTTCTATTGCACTTTTCAATTTTATAAGTCACAACTTATTACTTTACATATTTCCATTCATTCTAGGCTTGAATATATTCATCTTTTACTTTTAACTCAAGATTTACGCTTATTTATAACCCAAGCATATTTTTATTCCATGGATTTTTTTATTCTTTTATAAGATATTCTAATTCATTTATTCCAATCCAATTCTTATCCAACTTATTTCCGATTTATTTAAGTAAGGATCTAATTCCATTCAACATTACCCATAAGTCAACTGAATTTTATTCCAATTCAATTCTATTTTAACTCAGATTTATTTAATTCAATTCGATTCAATTTTCTTCCCCAATCCAAGTTAATTTATTTCTAACTTTTCACTTTAAATTTAAATTCCAACATTCAAATCTCATATTTCCATTCTGATTTAAAAATCATCTCAATTTATAAGCTTACAACCTATCTCATCAGAATTTTTAAACACCCGGCTTTTGGTTTAAAATCATTTTGAAATCTCCAACATCTCAAAATCACCCTTCTCAAAAAATTTAAACCAATCCTTGTTTTTTATTCCCAACAAATTTCCTTTGAAATTTTCAAAAACAGCTAGCTTTTCTGAACAAATCAATTCGACAGCAATCCGTCACTTAGAAACTCGAAAATGAACATCGATGATGTTGCAGTCATCGCCGAAGTTATTTCTAGTGACTGAAGTGAACTCAATGCTATTATTTATCTTCAAAACACTTCGAAAACACTTCCAAAATCTCCGGGGTTTTAAATTTTCAAATTATGGCTTAAATCAAATTTTAACTATAATTCATTTATATACTTTATGCTCATACAAATTCCCATTCGATTTTATTTCAATTTATAAGTCACGTTTATAATTCACATTTATAATTTTCATTTTATAATTAAATTTATTTCCTTAACCTTTGGTTATATTTTCAATTTCTAGTTAAATTTTCACATAATAATGATGATTATTTAGCATTATCATTCCTAACATCCAAGCAACCGTATGTTAGCTAAAATAGCTTACAAAAACTTTCCTTTTATATCAAAAATATATTTTTGGGTAAAATTATTTCATTCACCCACATTTAAAACAATACCGTGTCAATTTATCATGTCAGGTGTTTATAAACTCTTCTCTAATAGCGGCCAACCTACTCGGTCAGAATTCATATGCCACTCAACCAATAAGCCAACACAATATTAAAAACAATTTATATTCACTAAAAAATTCGCGCTCATATCTATTAATACGCTCAAACCCATACTAGAGTACTACGGACTCTATTTTCAATGAGTAATCCTCACTAGAGCCAAAGTTATCACCAACCTAAGCTCTGATACCAAGTGTAACGACCCGCAATTCCATACCCCTTGAGTCAACACTATTCTACATCAATCAACTCAAGATGAACGGAAATACGAACCATTTGGGTTAAAGAAGAAGAGGTAGAACAAGGAAGTAGGAAACAATATCAGAATCTAACCATCGCAGCGGAATAAAATATAATAGATAATAAATGATCTTTACACAAAAACAAATACTATATCTGTTTATACATACATCATCAGAGTACAATAATCAAATAACACAATTGGACAGTAGTCATAACCTGTCCTCACACAACTGATTACACAACGGAATGTAAATCAAGTACGGAAGTACGTCTCGCCATCCAGCTCGCCTCCTGAGCTCCACAGCATCATATCCTGTATTATATAATACTTGGTCTGACCCGTGCATTATAGTTAAATAACACCCGAGTAAGTCTGGAATACAAGCGTGAGAAATCACACTCAAATTTACTATTAAAATTTCAAAATCCTTTGTAAAACAAAAGCATCTCGTAGAACCACGCCACAAATAAACATGTCGGGATTTTACCTTACGATAGCTAAAACACTTTTTATTAAAATTCTTTGATATTATAATAGTGTCTACAGAAAGTAAATAGAATCTAGCTGAAATGCTTGCATTTCACGTTTCAGCAATAGTTGGGCACAATCAAAACCGTACGGGAGCGTAGGGAAAATGGATTTCAAACTAATGACTAGGCACTGGGGTACCACCTGTCACAGTACCTGGTCTAGATCAGTGTACCGAGGATCACTCACGACCCCCTGCAACACAAGGCCCAGACTACCCCTTACTGGATAATCCCGAGTAAGATCACCCCACGGTTGGGATCAACAACTGCACCACTAAGCCGAAATAAAAGGGACATCTAGACATGGATGACCTCACCGAAAATGGGTACTACCCACCAAGCCTTGCTGCATAACCCCTGATTTTCAGTCATTCCCAGTTGATGAGGCTTGAGGCTAAGCGTTACCTTTGTAGAACATATCCCTTAGAATTCTCATCGCCCACCTAACAATATTCTGAAAGCATTCATCCATACAAGTCTGTCCCGGGTTTGAACAGAACCGAAGACATTATTCCTACTACATCCATTTAGAATTATACTCAGGATTAGTAGCAACTAGCCCTTGCACTTCATCGCATCATCTTCGACTCTGAATTCATTTCCCAGAAAACGTACAAACCGGATCGAAGTGGTTTTCGAGAAATTAATCCCGATCCCGGTCTCTTCGAAATGATCAGCTCATTTGGCCAATATTGATAGTCGGTTATTTAACTATCAATTAACACTCACAAACAACCATCAAACAACAAATAATTTCCCAAATTATTTATTTATCTCAAAATATCTTCGCAGGATATATTTCCATTTTCAACCCTATTGAAAACTGTTTCAAACTGCCTTCCTCTTACAGAATAAATTTCCCAAATATTTTCTATTTCCACTGAAATCACCAAGCACAAAACTTTAGATTTTTAAAATAATTTAAACACTTTATTGTAAAATATACTTTAACATTTAAATTTAGAAAAAAAACTACTTTAATACTTTATTAAAAATAATACTTTAGAAATAATTAAAATAAGGTTACCTTATAAAATATAAAACTAGATTTTCTCTTTTAATAAAAAATACCAAGTCACTTTTAAATAATTACTACCATAATATATTTGAAAATATTTACTTTAGAATTTGAACATTTAGAAAAAAAATAAGTTTTATATAATATACTTTAAAACAACTTAAAATTTTTAAATTTACCTTCAAATTTGTTTTAAAAACGTACTTGGCTGTCCAGGGAAATATGCTTTTCTTTCACATCCTTTAAAAATAAATCACTATTTATTTTTAAACAAATTTACCCATTCTTTTAATAAATTCCCATCGTGAATTTATTCTTCCAAATATCCATGATATATTACTTTGCTTTTATGAACACAGTTTATAAATTTCATAGTCACATTCTCCTTTAAATTTCCAATTTCAAACACTTAAATCAATTCCCAAATTGATTTTCAATTTACTCCATTTGAAATAAATTTCTTTACTTACACAGTTCATTTCAAAACCCATTGACTTCAGATTTTTATTCCTTCTTTATTCTTTTAAATAGATTTAAACTTTAAATTTTAAGGTAAATTCTTTATTCCTTTAAATATTATAACTTAAGTTTTACAGTTCATTATTTTCTATTTATTCAAAATCTCCTTTTCCCATACTCGGAATTATTTATTAGAATATTAAAATCACTTTATTCTTATCTAGTTCATTTTTAAATTTATTCCGATGCTCTATAAATATTTTACTTAAAAATCCACTCTTTTATTTCTTTCCAAAAATCCAATTCTATATATTTTAATAACTCAGTGAACTAAAATATTTTCAAGCAAACCATAGCATTCAATATTCCAATTGTCAATATGATTCATCACAGAATATCAAATAAGCATAATAGAGAATATTAAATATCTAAATAAATGTTGAGGAATCCAGTTGGATCCCTCCAACCTGTTTTCCTGCATCCACAGATGTTAGCACAATATAAAATACCAATTCCACTTCGAGGTGGAATATCGCGGTATATGGGTTTTAAATAAAATATCATCCGCTATTATGCGGCGCATAGGGTCTCATCCGCTATATAATGCGGGAAATCAATCATTTCAAGATGTATCATATACTATAGTATAGCATATCCAAAACAATTCAATCATTTAACCAAATATTTAAATTTAACTATTTAAATTTAAATATCAACCAGATGAGTGAGATTAACTCACTTTTGCTTTTTTTGTTTGCAGTTCATTACCGTCTCGACTTGTTTTCATGACTTTTGACCTTGTATAAACATTTATACAATTTATTAATATTTGAAATAATCGAACAATTTATTTTCTTTTAATAAATTTAATTTACAAATGACTTAGTTTTAAACTAAAAATTTCCCTTAAAAATCTTTTTAGTTGCTAAAATAATTAAAATTTGTTAGTTAAACGCGTCAATCATCATAATTCATTATTTTAAAATGAACTAGTAATATTTAAAATGTAGAGATGTATATTTGTTTTATTTTGAAACTATACCTATAAAAATAATCTATATTCTATATGGGTTAAAATCTGATTTTTATATAACTTTCAACATTTTAAAATCCCTATTTTTTTTTCAAATCTGCATATATATATATATATATATATATATATAAAAATTAAAAACTAATATAAGTTTTAAACCTTACTGTAATAATTTTCCTGCCTATATACATATATATATATAAATTAAATAAACTTTAAATCGTTATACCTCCCTGCCACCGTGAAGATATCGCTTGCCGCCTCCATACGCGGCGATGAACACGTCGCTAGCCTCCCACGAAGCCCTCGGCCTTGCTCGCGAGCATCCCTTTAGGGCTCATAGATTGTCTCGACTTCAAGATGACAAAACCAACTCGCGACCCATGCGAATCCCCGAATCGAACGCGAACGATGCCCAAATCGAACGTCGCCCAACCCACTACCTCGCGACATCCCTTCCTCTACGCGAAATGAATCGTGGCCTTGCTCGCGAGCTCGAGCTGCCGCGGCTATGATTTTGACCCTGATGTGAAATTCAGACTAGTCAAAATATCATATTCAAATTTTAAATTTAAATTTTAGATCGACTTGAATTAGAAACTTAAAATCTTGACCTCCTATCGAGGCATGCCGCTAGGCATTCATAATGTTCTACCCTATTTCGAACGCAACGGAAAAGGTTTCGAGTCCTAATTTGTTCGTAAGGAGAAGATAGCTTTTTGAATCAAATTAAAGTATTAAATTTTCGATATTAATTCTAACACGTTTAGATATCGTACGCTCACACAACAACTTTGATCAATACAAAATTTGAAATTCGATAATAACATAATATTACGAATCCAATGGAACTGGTTTTGTCAAATTCCGAGACTGTGCCTCGGAAGGCTATTTTTAAATATTAAATTAAACGATATAATTTCAAAACATAACAAAACGCTTCCAAATTTGTGTTTAACGCTTTTACTATCATCAGTGCTATCAATATGAATTTTACAAACCTTTAAATTATATTTAATAGGCTTAAAACTGAAGAATCAACATTTTACCCAACTTCAACTTATTTAATTTAATAATTAAATTACCGAACAAATGGTGCTATTTGAATTCAAGTTAAAAATTAATTTTTTAAATATTTAAAATCAATTTAAATATTTCGATTTTAAATGTTCAAAAATTCTGGGTCGTCACATTACTTTTCTAGATGTCCTCAGAAACCTATATATTATGGATATGGTTGTGCAGGAAAGGAGCGCTCGATGGTAAGGTTGGGAACACCCGGGTTGATAACATATTCGGTCTATCCAAGTTAGGGTAGGCCGATCTTGTGTAGCAGGGGATCCTGGCATGGTCCTTGGTACATTGTTCTAGAGGTGTACTGTAATGGACGGTACCCCAGTGGCCCAACCATTCGTATGGAATCCATTCCCCAATAAGCGCTGTACGGTTTTGATTATGCCCAACTATTCTGAAACGTGAGATGCAAGTATTTCAGCTATTTTCTATTTACTTTCTATAGACACTATTATAATATCAGACGATTTTGATAAAAATTACTTTGGTTATTGTAAGGTAAAAACCCATCATGTTTATTGTGACGTGGTCTTACGAGATACCTTTGTTTTTGAAGGATTTTGAGAAAAGTTAATAATTCAAATTGAGTGTGTTTTCTCACGCTGGTTTTCCAGTCTGACTTGGGTGTTATTTTATTATAATGCTCGGTCAGACTGAGTATTATAGATTCAGTATAGAATTTTATGGAGCTCGGGAGACGAGCTGGATGACAGAGACATATCTTCGTACTTGTCTCATATTCTGTAGTGTAAGGAAAAGTTATATAACCATCTATTTTGATGTATGTATTGTTGTACTTTGATAATTATAAGTATAAAACAGTTACAGATTCTTTTGAGTAAAAATCTGTTGTTATATTTATATTTTGTTCTGCTGCGATTGTTAGATCCTGTGTTTGCTATTCTATTTTCTTCCATCTCTCTCTTCTTCTTTACCCTAGTTATTCGCTCTTTCGTACAATTTAGGTTGAACATGAGTGAATTATTATCAACTCAAAGGGTATGGAATTACGGGTCGCTACAATCAACCATGTAAACTTTGCGTGTATATATACTTGTAAACATTCACGCATAAGAGAGGGAGGGCATAAAAACATGCACACCGTTTACATTTTTCCTTCTCTGCAAAATGAATTACACAGCAACTCTTCTCCTTTATTTCATTTTATAAAATAATACTTCATCCCTTTCGAAAAACCACCATTGTTTTGTATACCTAACCCTATCATCTAGACAACAAACAACTGTGTTTATTAGAGCCGGGTCGTTGTTTTGGTATTACATCATGCCAGATTTGGAGCCAGTTGTAGGGCAGGATGAGCTAGAGAGTGGTCGGAGGTCGAATAGGTGATAAAACCAAACTCGGAGTTTGATGAGGAGTTGAACGGTGGGGTTCAAGGAGCCAGATGGCATTGTCGAAGGGTGCAACAATTCAGAGCAATGCACTACAAGAACTGCTTGAAATGCTGATGTCCCTTGGCGACGGCTTCCAATAGCAGTTTTCAATGGCTTTCAACAGGCCGCCAACGGTCGTTGGAAGCCATCAGAAATTTACATTATACAGGTCTCGGCCGAGACCTTTCTTCCTCACTCTATCTGAACGAATGTTTTTTTTATATCCTTAAAAACCATTTTCGAGCTTTCGAACCCTAAATTCATGCTTCCGGATCTTGCGTGGCTCCTTAATCACTCTCTATTGCTTCCAATCTTAGGTATAGCACCTAATTTTTACGAAAACCCTAAATTTTAACCTAAACCTAGATTTGCCTAATTTGATAAATTAGGGCTAATTAGTGATTCTAATTGTTTCTAATAGCCTAATGATGGTTTATAGTATCCCATGGAATATCCATTTCATTTGTTCGCTTTAAATTGTGAAAAGTAGGTATAGTTTGTGAATTTTTTTATGTGTAAACCATTATATGTGTGTTATTTTTTGTATTTTCTTATGTTAATTGGGGTGTTTATGTGTTCATATGTGTGTGTATGTGTTATTATATATATCTACTCACGCGCGCGCATACTAATAATTAAATAAATTGTTTTCCATCGAAAACGTCGTAAAAATAATTTACATATCTATTATAATACGCTGAATTAACCTTGTTCTATAAAATATGTGGAATATGGTAAATTAATACTTTTTCAAAATAATATAAAATTAGTAAATTTTCAATAGTTTACAAACAATAATATATTATATAATAAATAAGAAGTCAAGCCATAAAACTTCAAATTTTTGTATAAACTACTTTTTTATTACGTCCCTTAAAGAGTTTTTGGCCTCGTCGACAAGTATTGTACGTGATTGTTATATAGATATTCATTTTTGTCATAAAATGGATATTTATATTCATCTGGTACAATACTTGCTGGATTTGTCCCTCTATTGCGCATGTTATAAATGCATTAAACGATTACATTTCGTACATTATCGTCATTTACGTAATTTATGTCATTTATGTCATTCACGTCATTTATACTATTTATGTCATTTATTTAGCAATTTATGTTAAGAATGCTATATTATGCTTATCGTCGAAATATGAGACGCAATCTGAATGGGGTATATTTTGCATTTTATGTACTTTATGTCATTATTATATAATATATGTTATTGTTATGCTATTATTTTCTTATAAAATGATGTGTCTGTGATAGATATTTTTTGGAAATCAATTCTATGGTTTCGATGATAACAACTATACAATGGAAATCGAATATGCATATATATATATATATATATATATATATATATTTATATTCACAGGTAATTGTTAGAATAACATCACCAAAGAGACAAGAACAAGACTCAAAGAAAGTATCAAAAAGCTACAAGTCGATAGAATCAAAAGAGCAATGACATAGAAACAAGAAAAGCAACATGCACAAGTTCAGACATCTGGGTGCACTAGCCAGACGTCTGATCAATTCCTCTGGTTCGCAAATCGGACAGATTCGGATGTCTGGTTAATGTACTCAGACGTCTGAAAAGCAACCATATATAAAAAATATATAAGAGCCATACGTCCGAAACATTTTCCAGACGTCTGGTTTGAACTCGGGTGTTGATATTCAAAGTACAACTGTCACAATTGAAAAGACACGTTCACTCCTCTTCACTAAAACTCTTCATCACCATCAGAAGCGACCTTAGAACACTTGCTAATGGATGCAACTACACAAGGAATCTCTGTACCGCTATAAATAGCATCAAGAATCTAAGAGAAGATCTCACCTAACTTACTTATGCTCTTTACTCTTATACTCTGATGTATACTTGATCTCTAGCAATCCAATACATGTATTTCAGTCTTCTATATATTCAGAACTCTTCAATCAATATTCTCTAGATATATAGATTGGAAGCATTTATACTTAATAGTCAATATTCATGTTATATAACACACACTTGACAAGAACAAGCTTTTGTAACCAAGCCTATTCCTCCGGACAAAGTGAGGGTATTTGATAGTCGAATTCTAATGTGCACGTAAATGTGCATATTTTTACCACCATATTTATTCTATTTAAATTAAATAAATTATTATATTGGGTATTTTAACTTGTTTTAACCAAAATTCATATTAATTTCAAATTTTCACATATTCATCTTCATATAAGGGCAAAATGGCCATTTGTACGCGTATATTAATTTGAAAGAATTTAATTGGAAATTTCTATAATATTTTGTAGGAATTTAGCTTCTCATATTAGTGGGTTCATGAAGAAACATGGATGCATAAAATGGATATAAAGGAATGAAGATGGAAATAATTCAAAGTGAAGATCATGGAGAACACCACCTACCCACCTACCTTAATGTACAAATTAAATGCTAATGCACATGCTTTTGGACTTAATGGCTTCATGTACACTTAATGGGGGATTAAGACATGTTAATGATTACTTGGCCTCCACACTTCCTAAGGGGCATTTTGGGCATTCCCTAAAAAAATGAATTAGGGTTTTAACACTTGTATAAATAGCCCTTATGTTTCATGTAGCCATCTTCCTATTAGTTAGTTAGTTTTAGTTTAGAAAATAAATCAAAGCTCTCTTTCTTTCCATGGCTACTTAGCCATTTTATTTCATGCAATTTTCTTTTCTTTCATGCAATGTTAATTCTCTTTTATTTACATGCTTCTTCTCTTCTTATGTAATAGTGTAGATTTACCTTTATGCAATTAGATTAGTTGTCTTTTCCATTAGCTTTCATTTTCCTTTCTTTTTGCTTTCATATTGCTTTCTACATTTGTTGATTTGATAACAAATATGAGAGCTTAATCCCTGCAATTTAGGGGTAATGAAGCTCTCTAGTATGTAGATGCAACATTTTGATGTTTATACTCTCTTTTTGTGCTTTAATGGAAACACTTGAAGTGGTTTAATGATGTTGTTTAGCTTTGAATTTGGTAGTCTATGTTGTTCATAACAAATAGGATATGCTTAAACAAACATAACACAAATTGCCTCTTCATCTAAATATGATTATGGCAAAGAAGTGAATGTTGAAATTGAAATTTGATAGCCTACATTTCTAAACAATAGTTAATAGGCTATGCTTAAAATAGATTTTTATTTCAACTTTGTTGTCATATTTCATAAGAGTTAAATGTGTATTAGTGGTTGTGTTATAGTTTGATGGTTTATATTGGGCTAATTAATAGCACAAATATACCATACTTATGATAAACACATCAACTAATTACACTAATGAAAAGAAAAGAGAGATCATAACTTCATTTTGTTGATTTATATGATCTAGAGAGTGGATTTATCTCTAAATTGTTCTTTTAACTCTCATATTTTTTTATCATTTTCTTTTGCTAGTTTTTGTTAGTTTCTTACATTTCTAGCTATTCACTCTCGACTTCGGTATAATTTGATTGAATAGAATTTTAAAATCATCAACTCCCTGTGGATCGACCCGTATTCTCCGCGTGCTACATTCGTACACCGTGCGCTTGCGGTAAATTTTATTTCAAAATTCGTTCGACGGCTTTTTAAACCGATAGAATTTCCGTCGACGAACAAATTCCGAAGAGGAGCTTCGGGACTGGACGTAAGACGGGACGTCCGAACCGGTATAAAATCCTGGTGTGATTATTTCCATTTATTTTGCTATTATCATATATTAAGTTTATATTAGATACATCATATAGTTAGTCACTAATACTTGCATATACATACATTACACGATCCATCATATACACTTTTAATTGGTATCAGAGCAAGGTTTGATCAAAGAACAGTAACACGTTTTTGAATCACTCTAATATGGCAAGTATTTTTCAAGAAGGACAATCCACGGCACGACCCCCACTTTTTAGTGGTTCTAACTATGCATATTGGTCAACATGTATGAGAATTTTTATGGAAGCTAATGGTTTAGAAATTTGGTCAGCCACTCAAGTTAAATATGAAGCACCTACTACTGCTATGAACACATGGACCGATGCACAAAAGACCTTTTAAGTTTCCTTTCAAAAAAAAACCAAAAAAAAAATTGTATATATCTTAGTTTTTAATTTTCAGGTTGCCAAAGCAGGAAATAAAAGAAGAATAGCTTGCTGAAAATTGCTTCCTTAGCTAGCCAAAAGAAATTGCTTTGCTTGCTAAAAAATTCTGCTTTCATTTCTAGTTTTATTTGAATTGAATTGTTGGTTGCTTGCATTTGCATTTTAAAAAATAAAAAAAATTCGTTCGTAGTTGCATTGTTAATACACGTTTAGTTTCTGTTCTGCATTTCATCTTAGATTTTGATTAATAATAACGGTTAGACATCGATAACACTTAATTATATATTGACAATTTGTCTTTTTTTAAACAATTTAATTTCTTGGTGTCTAGGCTACGGTAGAGTAATAAACATTTATAAATATTACGGTGATTCGTAAATATTATAGTGGTTGTTCCTCTGAAGGTACTTAAACCTTCGGCTGCATTGCTACGGTGATTCGTGGTGCACCGATAAATCCTGCCCGTTACCTGGCTGGGAACTATCTTGTTTATCTAAGACAATTTGTGAATATACAATTTTGGGTTAACTTAGGATAAATCATTTATAATTAACCCTTGCATTCATTTAGTTGCATTTGTTCATGCAAATTTTAAAAAAAAACAAAAAAAAATTTCAAAATCCAAAACTAATTTTTTTAAATATTCCTTTTCTTTTTCTTTGAAATTTTTAAATGCTTTTCCTTTGAAATTTCAAAAATCCAGAAAAATTAGAAAAACAAAAATCCAAAAAAAAATTATAAAATCTTTTCAAAAGCCAAAAAAAAATTGAAAATTCAAAAACAAAACAAAAATCAATTTTCCATTTTGAAAAATAAATTCTACTTGTAAATATTTTCTTTATAAAAAATAAAACCAAAAAAAGGGAAATCTTGAAAATGTCCGAGTTTCCTTTTTCTTACTCACTTGAATTTAACGGTGAAAATCAATATAATCCATATGAGTTTACTCCAAATTCGTATGGATATTTTAACAACAAATTTTGTGTAAATAATTCAAATTTCGAACAACAAAATTTTCAAAACGATGACCAACCTTCGACTCTTGAAAATAGCATTGAAATGATTTCATCTTTACTCGAACTTTCTACATGAAAAAATCAAGAGATAAATGATTTATGTAATTCTTATTTGTGTAATAACTCGAGTAAAGGATTTCAAAATTTGAATTCAATTCAAAATTCAAACGATTACGATTATAACTCATGCCAATTTAATTTCGAACTCCAAAATGAATTTCAAACTCAACATGAAAATGGGAACAACTTTTCAAACGAATTTGGCAATGGGAATAGTTTCAATTGCGATACGATTGAAAACTTTGGTTATCAACAAATTCAAAGTGAAAATTTTCAAATTAATAATCATGAATTTGATTTTGTTGACGAAATGGAAAAAGATAACGGGGATTTATTACTTGAAAAATACAAAACTTATCGTGAAAATCATAATCAAATCTCAACCCACGAAGAATCAAATAATAATCTACCGTTTATCGAAATTGACAATTCTTGTTCTCAACAAGTTCAAATCGAAAATTTTCAAGTTAATAATTACAAATTTGACTTTGTTGAGCAAATGAATGAAATTTACGATGATTACACGAATTTGTTGATTAAAACATTGGAAAATTTTCGTGAGAAACAAAATCAAGTTTCAATGTGTGACGAGTCAAACGATAATCCATCTTTTACCCAAACCGATGATTTTCAAATAACAACTTTTGAAACTGAAAATGATGATCTTAACGAAGTTGTTGAAAAGACGGTAATTGTGTTGGATTTCAATTCTTTTGAGGGTGAGAAACTCGATTTAAATTTCGATCTTCCTTTTTCTGAAAATTTGAATACACCAACTTTGAATTTTGAACTTGCGACATGTAATAAAGTTATTGATAATCCAATAAAGGAAGACGAGTTTAATAAACATGAATTTTTTGGACTTTTGGATGACGAATTGTTAAATTACGAAGGGGAAGATAAAAATCACCATTTTGATTTTGAAATCAATAATTGTGAAAATGTTTTCAATGATAAGCTTGAATTTCAAATTGGTGAAAATAAACTTGAACTTCAATCAATTGTTTTGTCGACCCTAAAAATCATCGAAAATAAAACAACTCCTACGATTTTTAATAAAACGACATTCGTTTTTCCAAATCGACAATCAACTTCAAATTCTTTTACGATTTGGTTTTTCGTGCTTAAGCCGTGTCTCACACATTTGACGAGACAAATGAATTGGTCTTTGGAAGACCGTTTCATTTACTTTTTGACTACATACTTTCTCATCTCTTGTAAATAGTAATCTTTCATGTAAATATAAAATTTTTATTTTAATTTTCTCCTTTCATTTGGGTTGACTGTGGGGGCACAGTCAAAATCAAGTGTTGGGGGGGACTCATCTTCATTTTTTTTCATGGTTTATTTTTGCTTTAAAATCAAAAAAAAAATTAAAAAAAAATTATTTTTAAAAGAAACACTATAAGATAAATATATGGCTTTGCTTTATTAAATTGAATTTTTTTGAAAATTTATTGGTCTTAACAAAAATAAAAATGAAGTTTGATTACAAATAATAATGGTTTAACTAGTATCTAGGAAGATTCATATGTGTTAATTATGAAGTATATCCTAACTGAAAATCTTTGTTTTAAAAAGTGGTTGATTTAAAGTAAAGGATATAACATTTTTTTTGTCTTCTAAGTTAAATGGTGCTAAGATGATTTTGCAAAACTCCCTCTCAAAAAATATAAAAATAAAAAATAATAACATCCAAGTATTCACTCTCATTTAAAAGTCCTCACGGTTATGCATGGGTGATTACTTGGAATTTTTGATTATGTGATTTCATACTCATTTAAAAGTCCTCACGGTTATGATGTATGGAACACATGTAAAAAAAAAGACATAATGTGACGCCCCACCTCTATACCCACGCTAGCCAAGAACACTACAGTGTAATGCTGTCAACTAGCATGGAGAATAAGGCTGTTGAGGAGCGACCAACCGTGTAATTGCTTTGCGCGAGCACCGATATGTCAGATAGTATAACATGCATTTTATTTCAAAAGGAAATCCGACATACCGATACAAACACAAAGCTACTACACAGTGGCTATATATAATCTTCGGAAACAAATATAGAAATAAACATAACACAAATCAGTCACAGATAATTCATATCACAAAGGCGGAAGGAAATATGAATATATATATAACACATAAAAGTGTTCATCAGAGTAGTAGTCAAGAAGATCCACAATAATACAAAAGAATAGCAATACGTGCTATACAAAAGAATACAACTATGAGTCTATATCTCAAGTGTATACAACAAAATAAACTACTAATCTAAGTAGTTAACCAAAAGTCAAGGAGGTAATCCCAGATGTAAAGTCAAGCAGAAGCACCTGTAACATCTCGGTCTGACCCGAGTATTATTTAATAAGAAAATAATAAACGGATCAGTCTAACTATAAATATCAGATGAAACGATATAGAGTAGGAGATATGACTAAACACATAATAATCACAATGCCAAGCTGTGATATATATAAGTAATTGAAAATCAACAAGAGATTAATCAATATCACCAAATCTACACAAGAATCAAAGGAAATGTCATACTCCTTATTTCGTTCACCAAACCATAAATATTGGCGATTATATCAATGTCAATCACAAAAGTCAATGACACACAAATTCACCAATGCACACATATTGATAAAACTTATCAATGGAAATCACGAAAATTGGTGAAGCACAAATTCTAGAAATCATCTCAAGAAATCCAGTCAATGACACACGAATTCACCTATGCACAAAAATTGATAAATCATATCAATAGAAATCACAAAAATAGGTGAAGAAGAAAATTCTAGAATTCGACACACGAAATCCAGAAATCACACAAAATGGGGGGGAGGCCTATCACACGAACGGGAGCATGAAAACTCACCAACATATGTATCACACGAACGAGACGCTATCTCATGGTAGCTAGCCATTAACTTTTGACACACGAACGGCCCGAAGACCATGGGGCGCTACCCCATCAATTTGAGTCGAAACTCCACAAAATGGGGTTTAGTCTCCCTCGCAGACAAAGAGACATCGCACATTGCTAGTCTAAATCACAAAAATGATCGTCATGATCATTAAGAAAGCGTCAATTGCACTAAGCTAGTAAATATATAAATTTAGCTTCATGTCCCATAACCACTAGCTTAACTTAAATATTTACGAACAAATTGTAGATCTCCACTAGAAAATTGTCACAAGAGGTTCAATCGAACAAGTCCAAGAATTAACCGACGAAGTAAACGCAAGCGTTTTATACCACTTGTTTTACTAAGTCGTTTAATTAGATTTCTCATACGAGTGAGGTAAAGGTTTGTATATACTAATGGATTAGAAGTCGGTTTGAGAAAACGAGCTTTGTAATAAAATAGTGTTGAAATCATTTGAAGAAAGAGTTTTGATATTTACTACTAGTATAGAAAACCTTTATATTTTTAAAGTGACAAATCACAAAGAAGATTGTAGGAACAATCAATCACTAAAATTCACATACGAAGATGTGAATAAAATCCAAAGAAACCGATAAAGAATCCATCGAAATGGATATTCAAAAATCCCTAAAAAGGAGTCATCAAAGGCATAATAAATGATAACAACAAGTAGGATCATCACGAGTCGATTTAAATTGGAATTCTCAAGCGAATAGGCAAATAGGCAAAAAGAGTGCAGATTCAGACGTCTGAAATCAAGGATTCAGACGTCTGAATCTGGAAAATAAATATTTTCCAAAGACAGAATTCAGACGTCTGAATCCTTGAATTCAGACGTATGAAATAGGCACTTTTTAGCCTATTTCCTCTCTGGTTCCAAATGAACCAATTCAGACGTCTGAAGCCTTATATTCAGACGTCTGAATCTGGGAAGAGAAATCTTCCTAGAACAATATTCAGACGTCTGAATATTATGTTTCAGACTTCTGAATGAAGGGTTCAGGGCATTCCCTGAACCTAGGCAAAAAATGGCTAAATGAATATCGGAAACGATCGAACGAGCAAATGACAATGACTAAGGAATTACGTTGAACGACAACCCAGCCTAAACGACTCTTCGATACGCCTCAAATATCAATGTCCAAATATCCATAATAGGATTTTCATAAATTACCAAAACACCAAAAATTGGAATATACACCAAATCAATCCAAACCAAAATCAATTGCACAAGAATAAATGTTAGGAATTCATACCTCACAATCCAAGATAATTATAGACTAAGATGTGAGATAAAAATCTCACCTTTGAACCCAAACGATTGAAGAAGAAGCTTGAAAGCAAAGAAGAATCAACCACTCTCCAAATCCAACTCAAGAAGCTTGATTCTAAGCTTAAAAGAAGAACATTCCCAAAGTTAGGTTTAGGAATTTCTGAAATTGATAAGAGATTGAGTTGGAGAAGAAGAAGAGAAGCTTACCAATGGGTTCTTCTATTAGTTTGGAGCTAGAACTTGATTTGCAAAAGAAAACTAGGGCTTGCGTTTTAATTTCTCATCTCTCACACCATTGTTGCTAAAGCTTGAGAAAAAAAGGAAAATAGAAAGGAAGTGAATGAGGAGGAGAGGGGTTGGGACTGAATACATAAGTGGGCTCAGCCCAAATCAAAACCCTAAGTGAAAAAGTAGCAAAAATCAACTCTCTCCAAACATATGTAAGCTTATACTCAAAAAGGTCGCAAACGGCATTTTAAACTCAATGGGAGTGGTCTCGAGTCCTAATTCGACCGTATGCAAAAAGTAGCTTTTCGGACTAAATTCCGAGTATCGATAAAATATTCAAATAAAATATTTGAATATAAAATCGACAAATATGCGGGTTGTTACAGACTCCCCTCCTTAAAGAAATTGCGTCCTCGCAATATTTAAGAAGAAGATATATAGTAACTACCGTAAAAGCATATTCAACACAAAAGAAGTTTGAAAATAAAAGGTTCACCTTAAAGAGCACGGGAAAGTAAGTCCGGATGTAATCGCTCGATGAACTCTCTAGCCTCCCAAGAACAATCCTTAGCATTTGAAGACCATTGAACTTTCACAAGTGGAACATCTTTATTTCGAAGACGTTTGACCTCCGAAGCAATAATTCGAATAGGATGCTGCTCATAAGTTAAATTAGGCGAAACTTCAATTTCTTCCACAACACCGGGCTCAAGAATAGAATCGGAATCTCGAAGACATTTCCGAAGTTGAGAAACGTGAAACACGTCATGGATAGCAGAAAATTGAGCTGGTAATAAAAGGCGATAAGCCATGGAACCAATACGTTCAGTGATAGGAAATGGCCCAATATATCGAGGCGCTAATTTTCCCGATCGACTGAAACGTACAACACCCTTCATAGGTGACACACGAATGGACAAAAGATCTCCCACAGAAAATTCTAACTTCCTTCTTCGGTTATCGGCATAGGATTTTTGTCTACTCTGGGCTTCTTTCATCCTATGACGAATAAGATCAATCTTTTCTGTGGAATCCCGAATAAAATCTGGACCTAAAACCAGCTTCTCACTGGCCTCAAGCCAACAAGAAGGAGATCGACATGGCCTTCCATAGAGTGCCTCGAAAGGTGCCATACCTGTGACGACCCGGAATTTTCAAGCAATTAAAATCGGAATATTTAATCGATTTTAAGTATTCAACAGAGTAATTTTAACTTGAATTAAGAATATCACAATTTATTTGACAATTAAATTATCGAATTAAATAACTGGAAGTTGAATAAAAATGTCGAATCTAGAATTTTACGCCTGTTAAAAACAATTTGAAAGCTTATGAAATTTTTATTGATAATACTGAAGATGGTAAAAGTGATAAAATTTAATTTGGAAGTGTTTTGTTCAATTTTTAAATTTATATCGTTTAAATTGAATTTAAAAATAGCTTTCCGAGGAACAGTCTCGGAATTCGTCGAAACCAGTTCCATGGGATCCGTAATATTGTATTATTATCGGATTCCAAATTTTGTATAGATCAGAATTGTGGAGTGAGCGTACGATATTTAAACGCGCTGACACTTTATATCGGAAATTCAAATCGATTTCGTTCTTCTTAACGGAAAAAAAATAAAAAAAATAAAATAATAACAAAATTTTATATATAATAAAATATGTATTACTCGTGTCTTCCTCTGGAAGCCAAGCCGAAATGTTATTTTTCTTTATAGAATCATGCAACTCTGTTTTCCCCTCTTTTATAAAACCAAGCTTCATCTCTCTCTTCAGAATAAACGAAAGAAAATTATAATAAATAAATAATGGCCGAAGCCCAAAACCTTCAATCCAATCGTTCCTCCTTTCTGTTCGAGTTCGAATCAATCTAATCGAAGGAAACTTGAAGCATCGTGCGAAGTAAATCGCGATGGCGGCCAAGCTTATCGTCGAACCGATCTTGAGGAAAAGCAACTAGGGCGCGGTCGCGTTTGAGTCGCATCATACTTCGCGAGGCGAGGAGGGTCGGCGATGCGACTTTGGGTGGCCGCGAGATCGATATGGACTTTCAATTCGTGGCGTGAGCTCGACGAACTCGATTGGCATGGAAGCAACCTGGGTTGGAGTACGATGGTGACACGGTTTTGCTTAGGTCGCGAGCTTGGTGGGTGATGCGATTGTCGAGTTCTTCTTAGGC
Organism: Allium cepa; assembly: GCA_030765085.1. Classification (NCBI taxonomy): domain Eukaryota; kingdom Viridiplantae; phylum Streptophyta; class Magnoliopsida; order Asparagales; family Amaryllidaceae; genus Allium; species Allium cepa. The sequence continues at coordinate 789,574,453 of CM060945.1, read as the reverse complement.
TACTGCAGTAGGATTTCCGCTGAGGTATCGACTTTGTTTTAATAATTTAGGTCAATTCGAATTTGAAATTGCAGTTATTCATGTGGATTTAAATGTATGATATAGATATGAATATATATATATATATATATATATATATATTACAGAAAAGAAAAGGGTAAAACAAAAAAAAATTATATTCTAATGATAGTATATTAAGGAGAATCAAATTAAATTTATTAAATGGAAATTTTATTTTTGGAAACGGATTTGTGTAACAAACTATTAAATTTATGGTGTTGCTAAAATATTTTTATTAATTTAATCATTAGTTTGAAATAAATCATGGGTTAATTAAATTGTTTAATTAGGAATTAATTGTAAGACTGATTCAGATATTAATAATTAAATTGTATAATGTTTATTCAAGGTTTGGGATCTGAAAAGGAAACATGCCGGATTGGAATGGGTGTATGCGTAGTCAAAGGTGAGTTAATCTCACTCAGTTAGACTTAAATTTAAACTTAAATGATTAAATTTAAACAATTGGTTGAATGGATGAATTGATTGATTTTATTATAGTATATACTACATCTTGGGATGTTTGATTTATATTATGCTATAGAATGGTATATTTTGGAATTGGCTTATTATATTGTGCTAATATCTGTGGATGCAGGAAAAACAGGTTGGAGGGATCCAACTGGATCCCTCAACATTTATTTAAATTATTTAAATTACCCTGTTATGATGATTTGATATTTTATGATGGATTATGATGAAATATTGAATGCTATGGTTTGATTGGATAATTGGGAATATTGAATTTCCAGAAAAATAGATAACTTGGATGTTGGAAAGAAAAGAAAGGAAATGAATTTGTAAGTAAAATAATTATGGAAATTGGAATAAATTTAAGAATGAAATAAAATAAAATAAAGTGACATAAGAATTCTAATTAATAAATCTTGAATATAGAAAGGAGATTTTTGAATTAATAGGAAGTTAATGAATTGTAAACTCCAATGCTAAAATCTAAAAGGACAGAACATTTATTTTAAATTTAAGATTTTAAATTTTGGAAGGAATAAAGAAGAAAATGGGAAAAGCCTGAAATTTGTATATCTCAGTTAAAAGATTTAAAATCAAACAGCAAATAATAATAATAAAAAAAATAAAGTCCATAATTAATGAATTTTGAAATGGACCGAGTAAGTAAAGAATTTATTTCAAATAGAATGAAATGGAAATCAATTCGGGAAATTGATTTAAGTGCTTGAAGTTGGAATTCTCTCTGGATGGCCAAGTACACGTTTTTAAAAGTAATTTTATAAATATAAATTAAATGCTATTAAGTTGTTTTTAAAAAAAAGCAAGTTTGTAAAATTATAATTTCTAATATTTAATTTCTAAAGCAAGTATTTCCTTTTAATATATTAGAGCATTAATTATCTAAATTGACTTAGTATTTGTTTAAAAAGTGAAACCTGGTTTTATATTTTATAAAGTAACCTTATTTTCTCAAATTCATATAGTATGTATTTTTAACAAATTATTTAAGTAGTTTTATCCTAAATGTTTTAAAGTATATATTTCAAAGTAAAGTGTTTTAAATTATTTTAAAAATCTATTTTTGTGTGCTTGGTCATTTCATAGGAGATAATAAAAATTTGGGAAAGTTAATTCTGAAAAGAAAGATGGTTTTGAAACTGTTTTCAAAGGATTGAAAATAGAAATATATCCTGTGAAGATATTTCTGGAGAAATAAATAATTTGGAAAATTATTTATTGGTTGATGGTTGTTTTGTGAATATTAATTGATAGTTAAATAACCGACTATCAATATTGGCCAAATACGTTGATCGTTTCGAAGAGACCGGGATCAAGATTTATTTCTCGAAAACCACTTCGATCCGGTTTTTACGTTTCGTGAAAACGATTTTGGACTCGAAGATGGAGCAGTGAAGTGCAAGGGCTAGTCGCTGCTAATCCTGAGGATATTTCCAAAATGGATGTAGTAGGAATAATGCCTTCAGTTCCGTTCGAACCCGGGACGGACTTGTATGGATGAATGCTTGCGAAACATCGTCAGGTGGACGATGGGCATTCTAAGAGATATTGTTCTAAAAAGGTAACGGTTAGCCTCAAGCATCATCAAATGGGAATGACTGAAAATCAGGGGTTATGCAGCAAGGCTAGGTGGGTAGCACCCAAGCAGGGTGAGGTCATTCCAGTCTAGATATCCCATTTTATTTCGGCTTAGTGGGCGGTTGCTGATCCCAACCGTGGAGTGATCTCACTCGGGATTATCCAGTAAGGGATAGTCCCGGCCTTGTGTTGCAGGGGAGCGGGCGTACTCCTCGGTACGGTGATCTAGGCCCCGTACTATGACAGGTGGTACCCTAGTGCCTAGTCATTAGTTGGAAATCCATTCTCCCTACGAGCCTTGTACGAGTTTTGTTTGTATTACCCACTCTGTGGCTAGTAGCTGGAATTTAATGAATGTAACAATTTCGGCTATTTTATAAGTATTTGTATATAGACCCTATTATAATATCAGAGGATTTCTATAAAAATTGTTTTAGCTATCGTAAGGTAAAAACCCGACATGTTTATTTGTGGCGCGGTCTTACGAGATGCTTTTGTTTTTCAAAGGATTTTTGAAACTTTAATAATCAATTGGGTGTGATTTTCTCACGCTAGTATTCCAGACTGACTCGGGTGTTATTTAACTGTAATGCTCGGGTCAGACCGAGTATTATAGAATACAGGATATGATGGCCGTGGAGCTCAGGAGACGAGCAGGATGGCGATACGTACTCCCGTACTTGTATATATATACATATTCCGCTGTGTTGAGTTGTTGTGTACCCATTTGTATGATATTGATGTTGAGTTGTGATTGATGTACTCTGATTGATGTAATATATAAACAGAGATATATTTGATTGAGTGAAGATTACTTATTATCTATTATATTTTATTCCGCTGCGATGGTTAGATTCTGATGTTGATTTTGTTTTCTCTTCTTCTACCTCTTCTTCTTAAACCCAAATGGTTCGTATTTCTGTACAACTTGAGTTGATTTTTGTAGAATAGTGAACTCAAGGGGTACGGATTTACGGGCTGTTACAATACCAACACTAGATTGGAAGCTATTATTATAGGAAAATTCAACAAGGGAAATATGATCTTCCCAACTTCCACCGAAATCAAGCACACAAGAATGAAGAAGATCTTCAAGAGTTTGATTCACACGCTCAGTCTGTCCATCGGACTGGGGATGATAAGCGGTGCTAAATTTAAGCTTCGTTCCTAAAGCTTTTTGAAGACTCTTCCAAAATCCACTAGTAAACAATGGATCACGATTACTAACAATAGAAGTAGGAACTCCATGTAATTTAACAATCTCTTTAACAAAGAGTTTGGCCAAAAGGGGAACGGTTCGGTTAGACCGAACAAGAATAAAATAGGCAGATTTAGTAAGCCTATCAACAATCACCCATAAGCTATCATGACCCGAACGAGAACGGGGAAGGCCATCAATAAAATCCATGGAAATCTGGTACCACTTCCAAATTGGAATTTCTAAAGGTTGCAATAACCATCCGGGCCTTGATGCTCGGCCTTAACGAGTTGGCAAGTCATGCAACGCTTAACGAAGTTAGCGATGTCAAGTTTCATTCCCTCCCAATAATAAAGTCGCTTCATATCCACGTACATTTTTCTACTACCGGGATGAATGGTAAATTTAGAGCGATGAGAATCTTCTAAAATATATTTATGAAGATCACTAATATTTGGTACGATAAGTCTACCAAATTTCCGAATGCCGCCACGAGAATCGATATCAAAGTCTTTCAAACCTTCAATATCAATTTTATCCTTAATATTTTGGCCAAGAAAATCCAATTCAGGATCTAGCCTTTGAGCTTCAAGAATGCGGTCTAAAAGAGAAGGATGAGCCTCAAGGCTACATAAAACAAGAGATGAACATAAATCGGGAACACAGTCTCGAATTTCGCAAGTGGATAAAATCTTGAGATCGTTCCATTCGGATATCATCATAGAAACAACAGCTTGTTGTTTACGGCTAAGAGCATCAGCGACACGATTACCCTTTCCGGGAGTATAAAGAATATCAAGATCATATGGTGCAAGAAATTCGAGCCAACGCTGTTGACGGAATTAAGTTCCTTTTGAGAGAATAAATACTTCAAGGATTTATGATCGGTATAAAGAACAAATTTCTCTCCCAAAAGATAATGACGCCAAATCCGAAGAGCAAAAACAATAGCCGCGAGCTCTAAATCATGAGTGGCATATCTAGTCTCAGCAGGCTTCAATTGCCTAGAAGCATAAGCAATAACACGTTCTCTTTGCATAAGAACGACACCCAAACCAACGCGACTAGCATTGGTATAAACAACGAAATCCTGATTCCCCTCGGGAATAACAAGAATAGGAGCATCAGAAAGAAGTTCTTTTAGTTTCTGAAAAGAAGTTTCACATTTGTCCGACCAAATGTATTTAACACCTTCCTTCGTTAAGCTAGTGAGAGGCACGACAATCTTAGAAAAGTCTTTGATAAAACGGCGGTAATAACCCGCCAATCCAAGAAAACTACGAATCTCCGTCACACTCTCCGGTCTCTTCCAATCTTGAATCGCTTCAATCTTTGAAGGATCCACGGAAATTTCGGATTCGGAAATAATATGACCGAGAAACTTCACACGAGATTGCCAAAAATGGCATTTAGAAAATTTTGCTTTCAAACGATTACTCCTAAGAGTTTCCAACACAATCCGAAGATGCTTCTCATGCTCCTCCACGGTTTTTGAATACACAAGAATATCATCAATAAAGATGAGGACAAACCGGTCGAGGGAGTCTTTGAAAACTCTATTCATAAGGTCAACGAAATAAGCCGGAGCATTCGTTAGACCAAATGGCATAACAAGCCATTCATAAGATCCATAACGAGTACGGAACGATGTCAAAGGAATGCTATCCTCTGCAATACGAAGCTGATGAAAACCAGTAGCCAAGTCTAATTGTGAAAAGACTCTAGCACCATGAAGTTGATCGAATAGATCATCAATCCGAGGTAAAGGATATTTGATTTTGATAGCAAAATCATTAAGCTTGCGGTAGTCAACGCAAAGCCTAAGTGTTCCATCGGATTTCTTTACAAAAATAGCTGAAGCTCCCCAAGGCGAGGAAATAGAGCGAATATATTGCTTCGTCTCCAATTCAGATAATTGTTTACGCATCTCCTCGTTTTCTTTATTGGACATACGATAAGGAGGGCGAGTGATAGGTCGAGCTCCAGGAATGAGATTAATCCTGAACTCAATTGCTCGCTTAGGTGGTAATCCTAAAACGGGCTCGAATATGTCGGAAAATTCACGAACGACGTGAATAAGAGAAATAATATCACCCTCATCATCATCATCGTCATCACGAGGATTTAAAGAATATAAAGATGCAACCAAGCTGGAATCTGAATCTTTAAGATTAATGGAAATCTGCTTAACAGACTGAGGATGTCGAAGATGAATAGTCTGCTCAGGACATAGGATATGAGCTTCATAACGGTTAAGCCAATCCATTCCCAAAATCATTCCAAAGCCTAAATAACGCATGACATGGAAATCGGCTCGGAAAGAAAAATCACACAAAATAATCTCGACATCTTTACACAATAAACTGATTGTCGCGGATCCACCAACCAGATTCGCAATTCTCAAAGAAGTCATTAAACACAAAACATCCAAAGAAAAAGTATCAGCAAGTTCTTTTGATATAAAAGAATGGGACGCACCCGTATCAAAAAGAACTCGAATAGGACGATCACGAAATAAAATAATTCCATCCAGAATAGAATGAGAAATACCTTGGCCACGCGATGTGTTGCCAGGGGCTTGAGCAACATTAAGCTTTCCCTCCTTCCTATTTTGAAGTTTGGGACATACATGCATAAAATGGTCCGGGCTTTTACAATAGCGACAAGTACGAGGCTTTGAACACTTGTTCGCAAAATGGTCTCGGGAACCACAGTTAAAGCATTTCCCTTCAGTAGAGGAAAAGGTCTTTGCGGCAGGAGTTGCTTGCCTCCCTTTCTTATTGGGATAAGGACCTTTGAATTTGTTTGGCCTCTTCTTGTTGTTGAAGTTTGGTTTGGAGCCCACCACTTCAACATCATTCTCCCTATCCGCCTCTTCTAGACGAAGAGAGATATCTATGAGTTGGTCGAAAGAAACTTCTAATTTTAGAAGTAATGGCTTCTTGAGATTTTTGTTTAAGCCATAGACGAACCTCTGATTCTTCTTTAAAGGGGTGTTGATGTATTCAACCCCATATTTGGAAAGCGACTCGAAGGAGGCGACATAATCAGTCACGGAGGACTCATCTTGAACAAGGTCTATAAATCGTCGAGCCAATATCACTTTCTCTGCTTCTGGTACAAATTTCAACTCGAAGCGTTCCCGAAATTGCTCCCAGGTGAGATCCGCTTCATTAATCTCAGAAATAAGAAGCTCATACCAGTCCAATGCTCTTTCTCGAAGCATACTAGAGGCCACTTGAACTCGGTGAAGGTCAATAAGATTCATGCGAGAAAAGATTCGATCGCATGACCTTAGCCAAGCTTGTACTTCAATAATAGTTTCGGAACCTTTGAACGGCTCCCCACTCAAATTTGTGTAATCGCTGCACAAGCGTTCAAACCCCGACTTTGGGTGAGTAGGTTCTGGGTTAGCTCCAACTGCTTGAGCATTCGTCACTAAATCAAGAAGCTGTTGAGCAGTCATAAAAACTCCATCCTGGGGTGGAGTGCTAGATGGTACGGCTCTGGGGCGGCCTGGTCTAAACATTTCTCTTCCTTTAGAAAGAAAGAAGAAGAAGAAAAAGGTTATTCACCAAATTGAATATCAAGCAATCTTGATAGATAAACAAGGAATCATAAGGAAAATAGGATGAATCGGTACGAAGACTCGAATTAAATCCTAAAACACGACTCCTAAGAAAGACTTAGGACGATGATCCTTGTTATAATATTCCATATTGTTTCGAAGTTTGGATCTGATACCAAGCTGTGACGCCCCACCTCTATACCCACGCTAGTCAAGAACACTACAGTGTAATCTGTCAACTAGCACGGAGAATAAGGCTGTTGAGGAGCGACCATCCGTATAATTGCTTTGCGCGAGCACCGATATGTCAGATAGTATAACATGCATTTTATTTCAAGAGGAAATCCGACATACCGATACAAACACAAAGCTACTACACAGTGGCTATATATTATCTTCGGAAACAAATATAGAAATAAACATAACACAAATCAGTCACAGATAATTCATATCACAAAGGCGGAAGGAGATATGAATATATATATATAACACATAAAAGTGTTCATCAGAGTAGTAGTCAAGAAGATCCACAATAATACAAAAGAATAGCAATACGTGCTATACAAAAGAATACAAATATGAGTCTATATCTCAAGTGTATACAACAAAATAAACTACTAATCTAAGTAGTTAACCAAAAGTCAAGGAGGTAATCCCGGATGTAAAGTCAAGCAGAAGCACCTGTAACATCTCGGTCTGACCCGAGTATTATTTAATAAGAAAATAATAAACGGATCAGTCTAACTATAAATATCAGATGAAACGATATAGAGTAGGAGATATGACTAAACACATAATAATCACAATGCCAAGCTGTGATATATATAAGTAATTGAAAATCAACAAGAGATTAATCAATATCACCAAATCTACACAAGAATCAAAGGAAATGTCATACTCCTTATTTTGTTCACCAAACCATAAATATTGACGATTATATCAATGTCAATCACAAAAGTCAATGACACACAAATTCACCAATGCACACATATTGATAAAACTTATCAATGGAAATCACGAAAATTGGTGAAGCACAAATTCTAGAAATCATCTCAAGAAATCCAGTCAATGACACACGAATTCACCTATGCACAAAAATTGATAAATCATATCAATAGAAATCACAAAAATAGGTGAAGAAGAAAATTCCAGAATTCGACACACGAAATCCAGAAATCACACAAAATGGGGGGAGGCCTATCACACGAACGGGAGCATGAAAACTCACCAACATATGTATCACACGAACGAGACGCTATCTCATGGTAGCTAGCCATTAATTTTTGACACACGAACGGCCTGAAGACCATGGGGCGCTACCCCATCAATTTGAGTCGAAACTCCACAAAATGGGGTTTAGTCTCCCTCGCAGACAAAGAGACATCGCACATTGCTAGTCTAAATCACAAAAATGATCGTCATGATCATTAAGAAAGCGTCAATTGCACTAAGCTAGTAAATATATAAATTTAGCTTCATGTCCCATAACCACTAGCTTAACTTAAATATTTACGAACAAATTGTAGATCTCCACTAGAAAATTGTCACAAGAGGTTCAATCGAACAAGTCCAAGAATTAACCGACGAAGTAAACGCAAGCATTTCATACCACTTGTTTTACTAAGTCGTTTAATTAGATTTCTCATACGAGTGAGGTAAAAGTTTGTATATACTAATAGATTAGAAGTCGGTTTGAGAAAACGAGCTTTGTAATAAAATAGTGTTGAAATCATTTGAAGAAAGAGTTTTGATATTTACTACTAGTATAGAAAACCTTTATATTTTTAAAGTGACAAATCACAAAGAAGATTGTAGGAACAATCAATCACTAAAATTCACATACGAAGATGTGAATAAAATCCAAAGAAACCGATAAAGAATCCATCAAAATGGATATTCAAAAATCCCTAAAAAGGAGTCATCAAAGGCATAATAAATGATAACAACAAATAGGATCATCACGAACCGATTTAAATTGGAATTCTCAAGCGAATAGGCAAATAGGCAAAAAGAGTGCAGATTCAGACGTCTGAAATCAAGGATTCAGACATCTGAATCTGGAAAATAAATATTTTCCAAAGACAGAATTCAGACGTCTGAATCCTTGAATTCAGACGTCTGAAATAGGCACTTTTTAGCCTATTTCCTCTCTGGTTCCAAATGAACCAATTCAAACGTCTGAAGCCTTATATTCAGACGTCTGAATCTGGGAATAGAAATCTTCCCAGAACAATATTCAGATGTCTGAATATTACGTTTCAGACGTCTGAATGAATGGTTCAGCGCATTCCCTGAACCTAGGCCAAAAATGGCCAAACGAATATCGGAAACGATCGAACGAGCAAATGACGACGACTAAGGAATTACGTCGAACGACAACCCAGCCTAAACGGCTCTTCGAAACGCCTCAAATATCAATGTCCAAATATCCATAATAGGATTTTGATAAATTAGACCAAAACACCAAAAATTGGAATATACACCAAATCAATCCAAACCAAAATCAATTGCACAAGAATAAATGTTAGGAATTCATACCTAACAATCCAAGATAATTATAGACTAAGATGTGAGATAAAAATCTCACCTTTGAACCCAAACGATTGAAGAAGAAGCTTGAAAGCAAAGAAGAATCAACCACTCTCCAAATCCAACTCAAGAAGCTTGATTCTAAGCTTAAAAGAAGAACATTCCCAAAGTTAGGTTTAGGAATTTCTGAAATTGATAAGAGATTGAGTTGGAGAAGAAGAAGAGAAACTTACCAATGGGTTCTTCTATTAGTTTGGAGCTAGAACTTGATTTGCAAAAGAAAACTAGGGCTTGAGTTTTAATTTCTCATCTCTCCCACCATTGTTGCTAAAGCTTGAGAAAAAAAGGAAAATAGAAAGGAAGTGAATGAGGAGAAGAGGGGTTGGGACTGAATACATAAGTGGGCTCAGCCCAAATCAAAACCCTAAGTGAAAAAGTAGCAAAAATCAACTCTCTCCAAAGATATCGAAGCTTATACTCAAAAAGGTCGCAAACAGCATTTTAAACTCAATGGGAGTGGTCCCGAGTCCTAATTCGGCCGTATGCAAAAAGTAGCTTTTTGGACTAAATTCCGAGTATCGATATAATATTCAAATAAAATATTTGAATATAAAATAGACAAATATGCGGGTTGTTACACTTAATAAAAACCACCTACGGTCGATAGTGTATGCATGAAAGTGTGTGCACTCGCCATGCTCTGTACTCCCCTCACATAAGCCCGAAAGGCAGTGCGTGGGTGGTATATCTGGCCTCAGTTTATCTGAGCTAGGTGAGTAATTTTTCTTGCAAATAATGAGAGAGCAAGCAATTGAAATCCTAGCACTATTTTTACTTAGTTGACTTGATTTGTTATTGAAAAGAAATGAAAATACCACTTTGATAAACTTTGATAATCAACTAAGGATCCATTTCATAGTTACACTTTGTTATTAACCAAAACAACGAGTTAAACTATAGTCTATTTGATATGATAACTTGATTTTTGTTGGAAATTTTGATGAGTAAATGACATAAATTTTCAAGATAATAACCAAAACCTATATTTAACTTATTCGTGTCAATTTAAAAAAAATCCTTCATTTGTAAATATTTTCAAAAATTTGCATTCATCTCTTTGTAAATATATCTTGCATTTTGTAAATATTTTCATCCTGCATTTGGATTTTGTGGGTAGTATCCGCTGAAAACCCTCACGAGACAACACTCGTCCTACTGGGGACACCCAGAGGTTTAACGGCTTGTTGCATACGCTCAATGCAATCGTGCTTCCTACGAAAACGGATTTATCTTAGTTTTAGTTTATTCGAGGACGAATAAAAAGATAAGTGTGGGGGTATTTGATGTGCACGTAAATGTGCATATTTTTACCACCATATTTATTCTATTTAAATTAAATAAATGATCATATTGGGTATTTTAACTTGTTTTAACCAAAATTCATATTAATTCCAAATTTTCACATATTCATCTTCATATAAGGGCAAAATGGCCATTTGTGCGCGTATATTAATTTGAAAGAATTTATTTGGAAATTTCTATAATATTTTGTAGGAATTTAGCTTCCCATATTAGTGGGTTCATGAAGAAACATGCATGCACAAAATGGATATAAAGGAATGAAGATAGAAATTATTCAAAGTGAAGATCATGGAGGACCCTACCTACCCACCTACCTTAATGTACAAATTAAAGGCCAATGCACATGCTTTTAGACTTAATGGCTTCATGTACACTTAATGGGGGATTAAGACATGTTAATGATTACTTGGCCTCCACACTTCCTAAGGGGCATTTTGGGCATTCCCCAAAAAAATGAATTAGGGTTTTAACACTTGTATAAATACCCCTTATGTTTCATGTAGCCATCTTTCTCTTAGTTAGTTAGTTTTAGTTTAGAAAATAAATCAAAGCTCTCTTTCTTTCCATGGCTACTTAGCCATTTTATTTCATGTAATTTTCTTTTCTTTTATGCAATGTTAATTGTCTTTTATTTACATGCTTCTTCTCTTCTTATGTAATAGTGTAGATTTACCTTTATGCAATTAGATTAGTTGTCTTTTCCATTAGCTTTCATTTTCCTTTCTTTTTGCTTTCATATTGCTTTCTACATTTGTTGATTTGATAACAAATATGAGAGCTTAATCCCTACAATTTAGGGGTAATGAAGCTCTATAGTATGTAGATGCAACATTTTGATGCTTATACTCTCTTTTTGTGCTTTAATGGAAACACTTGAAGTGGTTTAATGATGTTGTTTAGCTTTGAATTTGATAGTCTATGTTGTTCATAACAAATAGGCTATGCTTAAACAAACAAAACACAAATTGCCTCTTCATCTAAATATGATTATGGCAAAGAAGTGAATGTTGAAATTGAAATTTGATAGCCTATATTTCTAAACAATAGTTAATAGGCTATGCTTAAAATAGATTTTTATTTCAACTTTGTTGTCATATTTCATGAGAGTTAAATGTGTATTAGTGGTTGTGTTATAGTTTGATGGTTTATATTGGGCTAATTAATAGCACAAATATATCATAATTATGATAAAAACATCAACTAATTACACTAATGAAAAGAAAAGAGAGATCATAACTTCATTTTGTTGATTTATATGATCTAGAGAGTGGATTTATCTCTAAATTGTTCTTTTAACTCTCATATTTTTTTATCATTTTCTTTTGCTAATTTTTGTTAGTTTCTTACATTTCTAGCTATTCACTCTCGACTTGGGTATAATTTAATTAAATAGAATTTTAAAATCATCAATTCCCTGTGGATCGATCCGTATTCGCCGTGTGCTACATTCGTACACCTTGCGCTTGCGGTAAATTTTATTCCAAAATTCGTTCGACGGCTTTCTAAACCGATAGAATTTCCGTCGACGAACATATTCCGAAGAGGAGCTTTGGGACTGGACGTAAGACGGGACGTCCGAACCAGTATAAAATCCTGGTGTGATTATTTCCATTTATTTTGCTATTATCATATATTAAGTTTATATTAGATACATCATATAGTTAGTCACTAATACTTGCATATACATACATTACACGATCCATCATATACACTTTTAATTGGTATCAGAACAAGGTTTGATCAAAGAACAGCAACACGTTTTTGAATCACTCTAATATGGCAAGTATTTTTCAAGAAGGACAATCCAAGGCACGACCCCCACTTTTTAATGTTTCTAACTATGTATATTGGTCAAGACGTATGAGAATTTTTATGGAAGCTAATGGTTTAGAAATTTGGTCAGCCACTCAAGTTAAATATGAAGCACCTACTACTGCTATGAACACATGGACTGATGCACAAAAGACCTTAGCATCAAACAATGCTAAAGCTATGAATGTTTTATTTTGCTCTCTAGATAAAAATGAATTTTCACGTGTCATGTTATGCACAACTGCATTTGACATTTGGCGTACCCTACAAATTACACACGAAGGTACAACAAAGGTCAAACAAACTAAGATATCAATTTTGCAAAATCAATTTTCGTTGTTCAAAATGAAGCAAAATGAAACTATTGTTGACATGTATTCTAGATTTCAAACTATCCAACATGATCTTATGGCATTAGGAGTTAAGTTTACTGATTTTGATTTAGTTTCTCAAATACTCTACTCTTTAACATCGGATCGGGAAAGGAAGGTATTAGCTATTGAAGAAACTAATGATCTCTCTACTCTCAAAGTTGAAGAGTTGAGGAAATTTAATGTCCTATGAAGCTAATTTGCAGGCACGAAAAGAACTAAATTCGAAGAAGAAGTACATAGCATTCCCAACAACAAAAAGTTACGACTCTGATTTAGATGAAGAAGAGATAGTCTTCATTACCAAGAATTATAATAGATTTAAGAAATTTAGAAAGATGAACGAACTCCAAAAAGAAGGGAAATCCAACACAATAAACCTATCTCAAATCAAGTGCTATGAATGCGATCAATAAGGACATATGAAGAAGGATTTCCCTAAACTCAATAATGACAAAAAGAAGAATAAGTTCGAAAAATTCAAAAAGAAGAAGGCTTTCAAAGTAACATGGATGACTTGGATTCTTCATCGTCTTAAAGTGATAGCGATAGTGACGCAGAACAAGCTAATGTGTGTTTTATGGCACAAACTGATGAGGTATATTCAGAACTTAGCTATGACGAATTATTAGAACTTAGCATGGAATTAGATGATAAATTTAGACAAGTTCAAAAATAGAACAAAGAATATATATTCAAAATAAATAGATTAGAACTTGAAGTAGGAATGTTAAAAGATGAAAAAATTATCTTAGAAGAAGAAATAGAATTATCTCAAGAGAAAATTAAAAATAATTTGATAAAAAGTTAGGCTATTTCTATGGATCTTGAAAACACTAAAATAGTGAAGGATAATTTGTTAAAATAAAATGCTAATTTGAAAATAATATTGAATTATTGAAAATTGAAAATTTAGAATTAAGAGAAAAATTAGATAAAATTAAAAATATTGTGTCAACATTTAATAAAGGAAAACCAGATTTAGAAAATATTATCAAAACTTCAAATCCATCAAGCAATAGAAATGGAATAGAATTTAAAAATATTTCTAAACAAAAAGGGAATGATGCTAAAAATTCTAGTTATAAAAAAACTAGAAATTTACCAACGTCTAATATAAATACCAAAAAATGAAAATTTGTATTTCTAAGACAAATAATAATTTGATTAGACAAAAATATATTAATAATTTCTTAGAGAATGTAGTCTATAACAAATTTTATTTTATAAAGGTAACAAACCATCTTGGGTATGGCTACCTTTGCCTAGCAATTAGGACCCTAACAAAATATATGGATACCAATTAAAACATCTTTTATTTTGCAGGTACCCAAAATAAAAAATAAGGAGAAATAGATACTAGATAGCGGATGCTCCAAGCATATGATCGGAAATTCAAAAATGTTATCAAATATAACATACATCGATGGTGGAACGGTAACCTTTGGAGATAATTCAAAAGGATATGTCGTGGGCATTGAAGAAGTCATCGACTCTAGTATATCTAACTCTCCTATTATTACAAATGTTTTATTAGTAGAAAATCTAAAACACAACCTACTAAGTATTGCGATAAAGGTTTTCAAATAAATTTTGAAAAAGATAAGATGTAATATTTTAGATAATAACAAACAACTTGTTTTTGAAGGTTTTAGAAATAAAAATATTTATGTAATATAAATAAAAATTCAAATTTGTGTTTAACCGCCAAACATGATGTTCCATGGTTATGACATAAACGATTTTGTCATATCAATTTTAAGAATATTAATATATTGACAAAATATGAAGTAGTTAGAGGTTTACCTAAAATAAATTACAAAGTAGAAAATTTATATGACGATTGTCAAATTGGAAAACTAAAGAAAAGCTCTTTTAAATATAAAAATAATATTTCTAGGAAACAATCATTAGAATTATTACATTTAGATTTATTTGGACCAACACAAATACGATATATAAATCACAACAAATATGTTTTCATAATAGTTGATGATTTTTCAAGATATACATGGACTTTGTTTTTAAAACATAAAAGCGATACTTTTCGTATGTTTAAGATATTTGCTAAAAGAATTAAAACACAAATGGACTTAAAAAATAAAAATATTCGAAGTGATCACGGAGGAGAATTCGAAAACGATCTATTTACTAATTTTTGTAATAAAAAAGGAATAAGTCATAATTTTTCTTTTCCTCGCACATCTCAACAAAATGGTGTCGTAAAAAGAAAAAATCGAACGTTACAAGAATGCGCATGAATATTATTAAATAGTAGTGGTTTACCATTACACTTTTGGGCAGAAGGTATTGCTACAGCTTGTTATGTATTGAATCAAGTAACTATACGTCCTATGACTAAAAAAACTTGTTTTGAAATATATTTTTTGAAGAAAACCTTAAGTATCATATTTTAAGACTTTTGGTTCAAAATGTTTTATATTAAATACAAAAGATAACTTAGGAAAATTTGACACAAAGGCCGATGAAGGTATCATTGTTGGATATTCGGATCGTAGCAAAGAATATAGAATTTTTAATAAATGAAATAATACCATTGAAGAAAGTTTACATGTTTCGTTCGACGAGAATCTTTTTAATCACCATACTAATGATGAAGAAGAAATTATTCCACCAACTAATTCTGTTAATAATGAGACAAATGTGCAAAATAACACTTTGATAACATCCCCTAGAATTCTTAAGAATCATCCAAGAGATAATATCATTGGAGATCTCAATACTAAAGTAACTAGAAATCAACTTAACCAAATAAGCCATATAGCATTCGTATCAAATTTTGACCCAAAAAATTATAAAGAAGCTTCAAATGATAATTTTTGGATAATCACTATGCAAGAAGAATTAAATCGATTTGAATGTAATAATGTCTGAGAATTAGTACCAAGATCTGAAGAACAATCGTTATAGGAACAAAATGGGTATTTAAAAACAAAGCAGACGAGAATGGAAATATTGTTAGAAATAAAGCACGTTTAGTTGCTCAAGGGTATAATCAAGAAGAAGGTGTCGATTATGACGAAACCTTTGCTCCAGTAGCTAGATTAGAGGCCATTCGTACATTACTTGCCTTTGCAACTCATCACTATATTGAATTATTTCAAATGGATGTCAAAAGTGCTTTTTTAAACGGTTTTATTAAAGAAAATGTATATGCAGAACAACCGCCATTATTTGTTCACGAAAAATATCCCGATCATGTTTTTAAATTACACAAAGCATTATATGGAATAAAACAAGCCCCACGAGCATGGTATGAACGGCTTGAAAATCATTACATTTGGTTTTCATATAGGCAAAATAAATACAACTTTATTTATTAAAAAAGATAATAATGATATTTTAGTTGTACAAATTTATGTTGACGATATCATTTTTGGTTCAACCAATGAAAATCTATGTAATCAATTTTCAAATATTATGAAAAATGAATTTGAGATGTCAAATATGAGAGAATTAAATTTCTTCTTAGGTTTACAAATAAAACAACCTGAAAATGGAATTTTTATTTATCAAGAAAAATATTGTCATGATCTATTACGTCGCTTTGAAATGGATAAAACTTCGAGCAAACGAACACCAATGAGTACCACTGTTCACTTAGAAAAGGATGATAATAGAAAAGATTTCGATGAAAAATTATATCGTAGCATGATTGGTTCTTTACTTTGTTTGATGGCTAGTCGACCGGATATTATGATGAGTGTATGTCTTTGTGCTCAATTTCAAGCAAAACCAAAAGAATCTCATCTAAGAGCTGTTAAGTGTATTTTACGTTATCTATCTTGTACTAGAGATTATGGTTTGTTTACCCTAGAGGATTATCGTTTGAACTAGTTTCATATAGCGATGCAGATTTCGGTGGATGTAGAACAGATCGTAAGAGTATAAGTGGAACTTGTCACTTCATCGGACAATCATTAGTTTCATGGTTTAGAAAAAGAAAAATTGTGTTTCTTTACCTACTTACGAAGCCGAATATATCTCTGCAGCTCTAGCGTGTGCACAAGTGATATACATGCAACAAACACTTACGGATTTCGACAAAATTGTTAACAAATTTCCAATATATTGTGATAATACAAGTGCTATAAATTTATCAAAAAACCCTGTTAATCATTCACGAACTAAGCATATAGATATACGACATCATTTTTTACGAGACAATGTTGAAAAAGGAACTATTTCATTAGAATACGTAAATACCGAAAATCAAGTAGCAGACATCTTTACAAAACCACTGAATGAACAAACTTTTATTAAATTCCGACGAAATTTAGGGATTTGCTCACTTAATGATCTTCTTCCTTAAAAATAATCATTGCTTCATTTTAGGCTATGGTTAGTCATTTATTTTACTACCACAAATTATACTTAATAATTTCTAAACCTTTAATTTTTTAGATAGTTAGTTTGTCTATAAATAATTTTTTTTCAACTTAAATATAACCATTTATATAAAAAAAACCATAAACACACAATTCATATTCTCTTCAAGAAACCAAATATAGTCATGTCTTCTGAGAACTCTTATATATCCATCTCGACACCTACGATAGATAGCTCAGCTTATACACCACAATGACTTCTTACACCTACACCAAAGCAGGAACCGACGTATAGGTGGTCCTCATATCACATGGGAGTTACCCCCGATAGCAAGAAGACCAAAATATCTCTGTTTGTTTCTCCTAACACAAAGGAGAAAATTGATGAAATTCATCACTATCAGAAACAACAGATAGATCTACAACGAGAACTATATTTTGAACAAAAAGTTACAACATGACGACTAAGCTTTTTGGAGCAAGTAGCGATGAACTTTTGTACGTCAAGGAAGAAAGATGTCCATGAACCACTTCCAAACCTTGTAGCTCTTTGGATCCCTCGTCTTCGTATCGTGCTCCTTCAGACCCTTCACCAAGACAATTTTTTGACTCCTCGAAAACTCACGAACGAGGAAATATATGGTCTCCACTTAAACCATGGAAGGATAACAAGTCCGGATATCATAAAACTCCATCGCCTTCTAAATAAATTATATTTGTTATTCCTTATATCTATGTTTATTTGATTTCACATAAAAATATGTTTTATTCATAAATTATACAATCGAAAAATAAACAAAACCATCAAATTTTAGGCTATTTTTAGACAACCTGCCTATTCCAGACGTCTAGTTATGGCCTTCGTACGTCTAACACTCTGATATCCGTCTAATTTTTAAGCACTGTGCATATATCAGACGTCCGATATACCCGCCAAACATCTGAAAATTTGCTCTGTCTCCTCGAAATATAAATCAGACAATTTCAGACGTCTGAAACTCGACCCAGACGTCTGAATTAGTTCTCTACAACAATTTTTTTTCAAATTTGACCTAATCCAGACGTCTAAGTTTCAAACCCTGACGTCTGATAAAACTCCCCGCCTATCCAATTTTACAAAATCGATCAAACCAGACGTCTAACCCAAAACATAGACGTTTGAATTTATATGCTGTACTAAATTTGGGGAAAATCAGACGTCTGATTTATGATCCAGATGTCTAAAATCCAATCGACTCTTTAAATTTACCCAGATAACGTCATTTTTCACTCTTATCTCAAATTTTTAATCTCTGATTTCACCACTGGCGATTTCTCTCTCAAACAATTCATCTTTTTACATGAAGATCAAATCACAATGCCTCCTAGAACAAAAAATCCTAAAATGTAAAAACGAAAACAAGACCAACCGACCTCATCTTCAAATCATCAAGTGTGCCTGATGATCAGATTGAAAGGTGGATGAATAGAGCGCCACATTCCATCAAAAGGTATGAAGATATACAAAAGAAAAGGCTCCACATAGGTCCATTCTATAATCTCCTTAAGTATCCAATGTATGATTTGGATGAACTATGTGAGAATGCCGGGTTAGAAACCTTGATTTCATTCACTTCTAATGACATCCAAATCGACTAATTAGCAATATTTCTATTTTACGCGAATTTGGATAGCACTTCGGTATGGAACACTGAAGATGAAGATAACTGGCTCTGGTCTAGCGTGTATGGCAACACGATTAGATTAACTCCGGGCATAATAGGTAGAACGCTAGGATGCTCTGACACAGGGCAAGATTTATACAACATTCCCAATATGCACTTCAAGCCACGGAACAATATTACTCATCAAATTTGGGAGGACGAAATGCCAAAATTTGCCTCCAAATATCTACGTCCAAAAGCACGACTCCTAACTCGAATGATAATCTATACAAATGTTCCACGTATAGGGAGCCACAAGCAAATTACCGAGTTAGAGCACAAAGCCCTATATGCTGTATTTAGTGGAACAAGGGTAAATTGGGCCAAATTGATCTTCGACGAGGTCAAGCATTTTTGGACTCGATCACGACCATCAATTATTTATCCAACTTATATTATGAGACTTCTTTGTGCACATAACATTCCATCATATCTATCGACCTTCGAAGTAATCTCACCTAAATATGCTTCCACCAAATTCTTCTCCCTTATGCACCTACCCGAAATTCCCCCAGAATTCATATCCTTTGAAAATTAGATGCACAATCGTCAATCTAGACGAGTTGAGCCTCCTCCTCAACCACACATTGAACCATCCCAAGAGGAGGAACAACATCGAGAAGCAACTCCACCTCCTCCTGCACCATGTGATTATCTGGGACAAGATGAGATTATGGAGACTCGAACGGATACAAATCCAAATGAAAGCGTTCGAGATCTCACCCTTCGAAACCAACATATACTATCTCAAAATCAAAAACTTTTGGCCAAGCGAATTGACAACTTCGAAACATCATTTGCTGCACGCTTAGCCACAGTTGAAGAATCTCTTTCGACTGTTTTATCGGTTCTCAAAGAAGTGCTACAACTAGTTCGTGGACCAACACCACCTTCTGAAGATTGGCCAAACCCACTACCTTATCCTCCCGTAAAACACTCTAAACTTTCTGAGGACGAACCTCTCAACCAAGCTTTGACATCTCCTACAAAGGCCAGCACTTCTGAAAAAGAAGAAACAAAGGAATATGATCAAGATAAAGCTTCTCCAAAAGAATCATAAATTATGGGAATCATAGATTTTTGGTTTTTGGGATATCAACTCTTGTAAATTTGACAAAATCTATGTATGCAATCACTTTCGAATTATTAATTAAATTTTCTTTTTTGTTTGACGATTGGTTATATTTTCTTTAATTCTTTTTTTGATAATGCCAAAGGGGGAGAAATATAAGTGTAATTATAAAATATTAAGAATAAGCACATATTCAGGGGGAGATTTATAATTTATATATAAGTACATTGAATAGTTGTCATCATAAAAAAGGGGGAGATTGTTAGGAAATCAATTCTATAGTTTCGATGATAACAACTATACAATGGAAATCGAATATGCATATATATTTCTATTCATAGGTAATTGTTAGAATAACATCACAAAAGAGACAAGAACAAGACTCAAAGAAAGTATCAAGAAACTATAAGTCGATAGAATTAGAAGAGCAATGACATAGACATAAGAAAAGCAACATGCATAAGTTCACACATCTGGGGGCACTAGCCAGACGTCTAATTGATTCCTTGGTTCGCAAATTAGACAGATTCAGACGTCTGTATAGTGTACTCAAACACCTGAAAAGAAACCATATACAAAAAATATATAAGAGCCATACGTCTGAAACATTTTCCAGATGTCTGATTTTGAACTCGGATGTTGATATTCAAAGTACAACTGTCACAATTGAAAAGACACGTTCGCTCCTCTTCACTACAACTCTTCATCGCCATCAGAAGCGACCATGGAATATTTGCTAATGGATGCAACAACACAAGGAATCTCTCTACCGCTATAAATAGCATCAAAAATCTAAGAGAAGATCTCACCTTACTTACTTATGCTCTTTACTCTTATACTCTGATTTATACTTGATCTCTTGCAATCAAATACCTGTATTTCAGTCTTTCATTTATTCAGAACTCTCCAATCAATATTCTCTAGATATATAGATTGGAAGCATTTGTACTTAATAGTCAATATTTGTGTTATAGAACACACACTTGATAAGAACAAGCTTTTGCAACCAAGCCCATTCCTCCGGACAAAGTGAGGATGTTTGATAGTCGAATTCCGAAGAGGAGCTTTGGGACTGGACATAGGACGGGAGGTCCGAACCAATATAAAATCCTGGTGTGATTATTTCCATTTACTTTGCTATTATCATCTATTAAGTTTATATTAGATACATCATATAGTTAGTCCCATATACTTGCATATATATACAGTACACAATCCATCATATAGACTTTTAGATATCATGTCGTCTAGAAGGAGGAGCTTATTCCATTCATCCAGAGGCGATGACAGCGGCCCATCATAGCTGCCACATCATCCAGCTGTGTATCTAGTTTATTTCAAATGTATTTTATATGTTCATCCAGGCACGATTTATGGAACAAAGGCATAAACTCTTGGAGGAAATAGGTCGAAAGCAGCTGACTACGGATGAGGAGGATGTCATTTTTGATTCAGTCATGGACTCACTTCACAGAACAGGCGTTACGGTTTTGGCAATCAAGTGGTAGTGAATAATATATTTAGATATAATAATTTAGTAATCTTTCAGTTATAAAGAACTTCACGGAATGGGTGTTACAGAGGAGAGCAAGCCAAAGCAAAGCTCAGATCGATCTAGCATAGATCGTGGAATTGAGAGCTAGGGTGGCGCAGTTGGAGGAGAAGAACCGTCGGTAGGCCATTGAGTGGACACAGCTGCTGGACCAGCATATTACTAAGTACATGCAACAGTATGGTGGCCGCTTTCCATCCTCAGCTGGTTTCGGTGTTTCTGAAGGTGATTGAAAGGAGTAATAGGTATGTTTTTTTGTTATGTGACATTGTTTTGTATTGTTTGATGATACACTAAGATGGTGCAGTTGGATACTTTGAGATGTTTTGTATGTTATTTCATGGTACATTTAGTGATGGTCAGTTTGACATTTATGAGTTGATGGTGGTGAGTTGTTGATAATGGCATTTGAGTTGTTGATGGTGTGAGATTTGTTGATGTTTCACAGTGTATATATTGTATGATGAAAAGTATGCATATTATGTTAACGAAGTGTTGGTCGGTTTGATGTTATATGAGTTATGATTAGTTTGATTTTCTTTATGTGATTTGAGTACAATTGTATGATTTGAGATTATATCAATATCATAGTTCGATATTTGCTTGTGTGTGACTACATTATATTTCTGAATTGTGTATGTGATGCTTGCATGTAGCAGAAATCTAGGCTGGAAAAATGATTCAGGTATTCTGACGGTTGGCGACGGCTTACAGGTCAACATTTTCCGATGGCTTTTGATGGCTAGTGGCGGTTTTGTTGCTTCCTTTCGATCGGCCATGCATCATCAATGGCCGTCTTGAGCCATCGAGTTTTCTAACAACATCCATCAGAAAATTTATGACTAAGGCTATTAGAAGCCATCGAAAGAACTGTGCGACGACGGGAAAAATTATGATGGTTTTTGCGTCGGTTTTCGATGGCTACCAACGGCTGTCGATGGTTTTCAGCCATCGAAAATCGTACATTTTCTTGTAGTGATGGAGGCGCTGCTAGCTCAAGTTTCAACTGAGTTGGTTAGAGGGAGTGACGATAGTGGCGTCGTGATGAGACTTTAAAGGCGGATTTGCAGGCGGTCTCCGATGGACGATCAGTGGCTAAGGTTGGTAGAGCACGTGCACGAAGTGCATGATGATTTAGGTTTCGGTGGGTTCCCCTTTTTGAATTGAATGGTGAGAAAATGTAATTTTTTTGTTTTAATTATATGTATTAAACATGTTAATTTTGAAAATCCATATCTCATTCATATTAAATTCGTTTAACCCACGGATTTTTGCATTGGGTTCATATTAACGAGCACAACGCTTTAACATAAATTGTTGTTCATTTTAGAGTAGTATAATTTCATGATAAATTAATACTACCTGATAATAATTATGTAAATTTTGATAATAACGTAGGTTAATTAATTATAGGTAATGAGTGTTATATATTTGGTCGAATAAACACCGTTCTATTAAAGTATATTGAATAGGATAATTTGGACACCGGTTTAGTAGAATAAAATATCGTTTCGCCAAATAAATTAATTGGTCATTTAATTAGCAGAATAAATCCCTGTTGTGCTATTTTATAGATTGGACATCTAATTATATGCCATTAATTGATATAATAATTTGAATAAGTTATACGTTATGTAGTGATGGTTAATTGTTTACATAGATGTTGATTATGCAAATGCCAATAACCAACTTGAAAAGTTAAATCGAGTCATATGACAACTTGTTTAAGTACCATTGTGATTGTTAAGCCTCTTTCAAATTTGAAAGGTTAATTACTGATTTGAAAGTTATTTTGAGAATACTTATTATCTATTATAAGGTTTAAAAGATAATTACTATTTAGTAATTATCTTTTAAGGGTAATGACTATTTATTAATAATATTTTTAAAGATAATTAATAATTATTTTCAATAATGATTTAAAGTCAATTGCTTTATTAACACGATTCTTGAAGGTTATTTCTCAAAGTTATTTAAAATATTAATTATTATTTAAATTTATTTATAATAATTTGTTTTAAAGTTGATGATTATTTTAAAATTAATTATTATATTAAAGTTTAATTATTATTCAAAGCTAATTATTTAAAATTAATTATTTTATATTTATAGCTGATTATTTTATTTTAAAGTTATTTGTTGTATTATTAATATTTTAAAAGTTTATTTATTCTCATAATAATATTGTTTAAAAATTTATTACTACAATAATATAGTTTTATAGTATATTTATTATCATTATATTAACATTGTTTTAAAGTTAATTTATTATTATGTTAACGTTGTTCAAAAGTGAATTTATTAATATACTAATATTGTTTAAAGGTATTTTTGAGTAATAAATTGTTTTACAAAAAATGTTTAGAAGTAATAAACTGTTCATTTAAAAAGAAATTATTTTTAAAAGAAAAGGTTTATAATAAAGAATTTTATTCAATAAAAGAATTTATTAAAGAAATTTATAAATGTGGGAATGGATTTTAAAAGTTGAAAAGAAGTTGGCTTTTAATGATTTGGGAATTGGAAAAAGGAATTTGGGTTTAAATGATTCTAAAATGGGATTTATAAATGGGTTTTAGAGATCTAAAAAGGGAAATTTTTATAAATGGGGTTTTGAGATTTATAAAAATTATTTTATAAATAAATTGGAAATTTATAAATAAATTGGAAATTTGTAAATGAGGTAAAATAAAAGAGATTTACGAAAAGAATTGTGTTTTAGGTTATCTCCATTTCAAAGACATTTGGGTTTGATCATTTTAATAGAAATTTGAAATAGAAAATCTCTCTAAATGTTGGTGAATATACTTATACTATTTTGTAAGTATGTGGAAATTGTTTTTCCAAGTTTTGTAAGGAATGGTTTGTGAATATGATTATTTTGATGAGATAAGTATATGTATATTTTAATAAATATTTGAAATATAATTTTGAATTAATGAAAGATTAATTTAAGAGGCTTAGTGATTTCCGTAGGAAATATAATCTTTGTTTGGAATGTTTGTTATTTGATAGTTAAATAACCGACTATCAAATCTTGTCCCTAAATATGTAATCTTTCTTAATTTTAGTGGTACAAAAATATTCACTACTTAACACCGAAGGATTTTAACTCTAAAAATATCTAGGGGAAACATGGAAATTATATGGTATAGTTACCGTCAGCGGTGCTATACTGTACGCATAAACTCGTTTAGTTCCTCTAAGACAAATGATAAGGACATTCGTCCGCTTAAATGGTTAGAGGTGATCCCGGCTCTTATATATTGTCTGGTTATTTCCTAAAGAACCGATATTGAGCGTTCCAAAAAATCGACGATTGGTTTGTGGAGCACCCAGTAAACCAGCGAGTGTACTTATAAGAGATAACTCGTATAGTAACCACTCCAAAAACCATATACGGTTCTATGGAGAAGTTCCATGATATATTAAGATGTTGGAATACATTTGTGGTTTCAAGACCTGTTAGGGGTATGGGAATCGATGTGTGATTCCAAGATCTATTTGAGATATGGAAATCCATGTGACGACCCGGATTCTTGGACGTCAGTTAATCGGGAAATTAACTGATTTTATTATTGGAATATTAATATTAACTAATCAAACAAAAAAAATTCTGATAATTAAAAAAATATCTGAATTTTATAAGTGATTTGGGAGCCAAAATAAATATTGAATCATAAAATCTCTGGATGTGATAAATTTTATAGGAAATAAATATTTTATTTAGCTATTGACTGTTTATATATATGTGTTGTGTATTTGTGAAGAAAACTATGATTTGAAAATTTCAAAATAAAATCTCTCAAAAAAATATTTAAAATAAAATCTATCTTATTCACATTAAATATAAGTATAATATATATATATATGAGTATAAACTAAGGGTTTGACAGTTTAAGCTTAAAATAGAAATAAAAAATAAGGATTTTTGTTAGAAATAGAAATAAGTATATAAGGTAAATTATATGGTTATATGAAAACATAAAGTAAACACATAAGACAACCCTGGTAATACATAAACTATAGACATACATGTGGATATATGCAAGGCAGTACGACAAAAAAAATGTATATACATATCAATGGGATATGCATGTAAACATGAAAGGAGACACATGCATTAAATGCTATCAACTCAAGCTCATAAAAAGTAATTTCTCACCTTTAATAAATCACTCCATTTTTCAATAAGTCATGTCTGGTCAATAGGTACTGACCAAAGAATTAGAAATGTACCAGAAAATACATATCACATGTAATGCCTTTTCTCTATATATGTATACCTTTCTTGTTTCAGTCTCGTTCTCCAAAAAAAAACTAAGCATACCAGAAAATGAATAAGCATTACCATCTTACAGGTGAAGCCTAAATAACATCTTGACTAAACAAACAAGAAGATCAAAGGGGATCAAGCTAGCAGCTTTTCAAAACAGGAGTTTGTTCTCTGTTCAAACTTTTTACACGTGAGTAAACATATTTTAAATAAAAAACAGTTATCTGGTTTTAACTAAAGTGCATGTGATGATATTGATTTGTATTGAATTCTTCAGTTTCAATTTATCTGGATTTGCATATATATGTATGTGAGATGTCTGATTTTATATGTATTCTGTTCTCTGGTGATCCAGACTGTGATTTTTGTCTTCAAAAAATTCAAATCACCCAATCGAACCAATGTTAGACCCCGATGTATAAATGACAGTTGTCTGTTAATGAATGAGGATGTTTTTAAAGGTAATTCCAGGATTTTAATTTTAGCAAATAAGTTTAAAAATGGGAATAATAGTGCAAAATACTTATATATGTTAAAATCAAATATCTTAATTTCTAATTCGAATTATGGAAATGGATTCGTGATTGAAAAACACGAATTTTGATATACATTTCATGATTTTTAGGTTGTTAATTCTTGTGAATTCTTGGGTTGTTCGAATTGGGTATTTTGGTGGTTTGTCGTTGATCGGCATGGAAGAGTTGGTCGAATTTTGGGCTGGAGGATAGAGGTTGATGGAAAAATAGTAGTAGATTTTTCAGATGGCTGGAGTGGGACGACGAAGGCGAACTAGGGTTTTGGGAGGTGGCTCTGTCGTGTGTAATGGCGAGGTTTTCTCGACAGGATCGAAGCATCGAGTTCAATCGCAAGGCATGGGATGGGATCTGGATGATGCGACGTAGCTTGGGTGAGGAGCGTCGATGATCTCGTGGTCGGAATCGATGTGGATGAATGATTTTTCGATGTGGGTTGCTTCCAGTTCTGAGTTGATGGGTTCGATTTTTGTTTTGAGCTTAGAATCGTCGAACTGGGTTCTCGTTCGGGGTCGTGGGGGTTCAAGTGGTCATCGAGGATTGTCGCGATGATGATCGGAGGTCGGCGGCGTTTGTGAACATGCACGGCGTGCACGTCGTATCTAGAGGATGAAGGCTCGAGTTTTTCTTGAGACATTTTCGTGTGGGTCTTGAAGCTGATGTAGAACATGGGTGACTCGAGGCAGGTGCGTGTTACCCTTGGGTTCGACTCGAGTATTGCTGTGGTGATTATCTTATGTCAAGAAAGAATTTGTTGTAAGGTAATCAAGTCTACAAAAAAATTTAAAGGCAAGTTTTACAAAAGAGATCAAGTTTAAAATTTTGGAAGCAAGTCTCTTTCAAAATAAATGCTAAATCAAGATTTTAATGATGTTTTAATTTAATATAATTTCAAATTCAAATGTATAAGATTGTTGATTTTAAAGTGGTTAATTAAATTGATGTTGAATTTTGAATTTTTAAATAATATTTAAAATCAGTGTTAAATAAAACCCAAGTTTAGAGTTATTTCAAATGGTAAGTGTTTATGTAATGTATTAAATCAAGTTTAAAATGTTAATGAAAATTTTGTCATTTTAAGGAAATGGTTTACCTTAAAAGTTAATTAAGGTTTTTAATGGTTTGATATTAATTAAGCAAATTAAGTAACTAAGTTAATTAATTAGATATTAATTAATTTATAAATTAATCTATAATTAAGGATAAATTGATTTGTAATCAGAGATTAATTACCTAAGTTAAAGGACAAATTTATCAAGGATTGATTTAATTTAATTAGTAATCAAAGGTTAAGTAAATTAGTAATTAAAGGTTAATTAAGAGAGGATAATTAACCAATGGAATAATTACTTGATGAAAGTAATTAAATTTAGATTACTTAAGGGAAGTAATTAAGGATTAATTGCTCACTGTAATTAATTAAAGAATTGATTAATTGAAGAAATTTATGAAGGGATAGTAAATCAACGAGTATGGTTAATTAAAGGATAATTAATCAATTTAAGTGATTATAAGGTGATTAATTTGTGTAATTAATTAAAAGTTAATTAATTTTTGTAATTAAAGAATAATTAATCGAGGAGGATTAATTAATATGGATGATTAATTAATTGATTTGAAATTAATTAATATGCAGGATTTAAAAGTAATTAAAGTAATGATTTAATTTAATTATGGTTAATTAAATTGATTAGAGATGGTATGGATGATTAATCTTGCTCACGAATGATTGAATGATACTATGTGCCTTAGATTAGTCGATAACTCTGGTATGATGTGTGATGCTATGTGATTTAAAATGTTGGGTTAAAACAGTGACATCCTGTATTTAAGTGGAAGGGTATTTCATTTGAATAATTTGGGTGAAGATGACATGGAATTCGAAGAGACCGGAGTCGGGAATTTGCAAATACCCGAAACCACTTCGATTTGTAAATCTTCTATAAATTCCTTATAGAGTTGATATATGAAATAAATAGGCTGAATGGAATGATTTAAGTAATTAGACCATTTTAACTTTGTAGAGTACATAAATGAAGATATATGAATAAGCGTTGACTATAATAAGTTGAGAACTCGTTATGAAGTACGAGTTACCCGGGTTTTGAATGAATTTATGCATTAGTATTCCTTGTGAGATGGGTTTACTCACGCTGGTTTCCAGCCTGACCAGGGTGTTACTTTGATGAAATGCTCGGGTCAGACCGAGTATTACAGATTTTCAGGTAAGGACATTCTGCAGCTCTGGAGACGAGCTGGATGGTAGGAACTTATGGAGTGTTTCCGCTGTGATATATTTCTTTTTATCTGAGATATGTTAATTTGTATATTTCTAGTGGTTGTGCATGTGTGTAACTCTGATGTATTAATCTGAAATTTGACAGATATCGCATTCTTTTGTAAATTGTTATTATTCAATATTATATTTTGATCCGCTGCGAATGTGAGATTATGTGCTATGGTTTTATGTTCTTCTTCTATCTCTTTCCTTCTTTTTCCTAACTATCTGGAATTTTCGGCATCGAAAAATCTGGGTCATTACAATCCACGAGTGATTTCGAGACACATTGCGGGTATTGAAATGCATATGGGATTCCATGATCTGTTTTGATGGTTGTGCATGAGCTAAAACGCTGGACGTAGCCTCATCGGCAGTAATAATTAAAACCAGAGGTAGGAGGCATGACCAGTAGGGTTGACAAACCCATAAGGTGCAGTCGGCTCCATCTAGACATTACCTATAATTGTTATGCATGCATGGGGTGATCCACTCGATCTTTGAAACGACCCAGATTTTTCGTTGTTCGATTTTTGAATATTTAAATGTTTTTAGATATTGAATTTGAATTATAGATTGATTTTGAATATGAAAAATTGGGTTTATTTATAAAATAAATTAAAAATTAAGTATAGTAATTTATTAAATATTTAATTATTGAAGTTTATAATTGAATATTAGTTAAATATTTCTATCTTGAGCTTTAGGCCCGATAAAAAATAATTTAAAGGCTTATAAAATTTATATTAATAATACTAAAGATAATGCAACTTTTAAAATCGAATTTAAAGGTGATTTGTTCAAAATTAAAATATAACGTTTAAATTGACATTTAAATATAGCCTTTCTGGACACAGTCTCGGAATTCGACGATACTAGTTCCATTGGATCCGTAATATTGTATTATTATTGGGTTTCAAATTTCGTAGCTTTTGGAGTTATCGTTTGGTCGTATGGGATATAAACGTGTTGAAATAAATATCGAATTCAATTTAATAGTTGGGTACAACAGGCTATCTTCTCCCTATGATCGAATTAAGACTCGAAACCTTTTCCATTGCGTTTGAAATAGGGGTATAACATTATAGATACCTAGTGGCACGCCTCGATAGAAGGTCAATATTTTTGGTTGCGAATCGAGGTAAACTGAGATTTAAATTATATATATACATATATATATATATATCATTTGTTCACATCAACTTGCTTTCTATCTTCTTAGCCACACTATGATATGATCGTTCCTTCCATAGCACACTTCCCTCCCTTTTTGAAACATGGCCGAGCCTTTCTTTTCAAAAAAATATATAGAAGAAGCCGTCTTTGAATTAGAAATCAAAACAAGTTTTTACCATTCATTTCGTTGTTCTCTCCCCACATCCTTCTATTCTTATCTGCTCTGAAGCCCAAAAAAAATTTAAGTTCTCTTCGATTCACGTTCAACTTATATATATATATATATATATATATATATATATATATATCGTGAGTGCGAGCCATCTAATCGTAAGGAGAGGGGGCAGCGCAACGCTTGGTTTGGAGGTGGTCGCCGTGTGCTTGCGAGTTGGAGGGAGAGTTGATTGCAACATGTTAAGGCGGGGTCGCGATGGTCGTTGGGAAAAAAGGGTTTGCCGACGTTCGATGGTGGAAGGGAGTTCGTGATCGAAGGACCAAGTTGGAGCAGGGAGTTTGACAGTGTTGGCGAGGGAGAGCGGTTGGATTTGTGTGGAGTTTTCAAGAATTTGGGAATTTATAGCATGTGGCCATGAATTTCGAGGCAGTGGAGGAGTAGTGCGATCGACAGAGGGTTGCACGAACTTGATGAAGGCTGCTCGATTTAAAAAAAAACAGCCTTGTTAGGCTCGCGTGAATGAGATGAAAGAGGTATATTACTGTTATTAATTCAATTTTATAATTGATTTATTTAATTAAGAATTTGAAACCACCAATAAATTTTTATACGAGGTCGAAAATCGTGAAGAAACAAGTCGAGACGGAAATGGATTACAAATAAAAACCAAGATGAGAATTTCTCACTCATTTGGATTACCATTTTTAAATTTAAATGCTTAAATTTAAATTATTGGATGCTTAATTGATTTATAAATTTATAATCATCTGTTGGATGACAGTGTATATAGAAGTGTGTATATATATACACTAGTATTTGGAGTGATATTCCCGCACATCATAACGAATGAGACCCTATGCTCCCCGCATAATAGCGAATGACCCTATATACCGCGATATCCCCCTCGAAGCGGGATTGATATTTTACTGTTGTCTAACATCTGTGGATGCATGGAAACTGGTAGGAGGGATCCAACTGGATTCCTCAAAATATATTTAGCGATTTCCATATATATAAATATATGATGTGAATGAATAATCTACTAGACTATTGTGTGATGAAATTTCATAAATGCTAGAATAGCAAGGAAATATAAATTGGTACATTAAATACCATAAATATCATTTTGAAATTTTTAAGAGTTAAAAGAGATTTTTAATGCAAAAATATGGATTATTTTAAAAGGAATTAAACTGAATAAACAATAATTGGATTTGATCGTATTAAATAATGCCAAGAAAATATTTTAAATAGAGAATTTAAAATAAATTATATAAAGGAATTTTTAAAGACTGGATTTAAAAACGATATTCGAAAAAAAGGGGAAAAAGGTTGAAATCAATATAGAAAATAGATTGATAAAAATAAATGGATTTTTAAAGGAATTGAATTTATAGAATGAAATTTTATAAATGAGATTATTTTAATGAAACTCAAAAGAGTTATAAAATTTATAAACATTGTTTATAAATAAAGAAAAATGAATATCTGGTGTTAAATTGGAAATATAAATTTACATGAAGAATTTGTAGTGAATATGGAAGTGGGGGGAGAGAAAAATAGTAGAAACTCTTTTTGAAGTGGAAATGGTTAAGGAGTTCGAAATGGAAGTGATGTGATAGAAATCGAGAGTATAAATTGAAAATTTGGTTATCCAGATTTAAAAATATTTATTTTAATAATAAGTTAAGTTTTAAATTTTAAAAAGGGAATTTTTATTTATTAAACTATGTAACTTTACAGAGTTAGTATTGAAATATTTCAAAAGTGAATTTTTAAATACTTAATATTTATTTTAGTAAAATCCAAAATTTAAACCTGCTTTGGAAGTGATGTTATAAAAAGGCGTTTTCAATATTTTAAATGATTATTTGAATACGTCTTAAAAATAAATTATTATTATTTTCTTTTAAATACTTATTTTTATTTACATATGTATACATATACAGAGTTTTGAAAGGGTTTTAAAATTTATTATAAATCTTCTCGAGAGTTGGAAAGGGTTACTTAATAGATGAGACTTATACGAGATTCTCAAAGTGAAGTTTGGGAAATTTTTTGAAAATTCCGAAGTAGTTAGATAAAAGTAAGCTTCGAAAAATGAAATAGAATTCATTAAAATAAGTAGAAGAGAAATTGGGATTATAAGCAAGTATAATTGGTTTTGAAAATATTAAGGGAATTAATTAAGGAATTCTGGAATTTATAGAATTTTTTGTAAACTAGTCAAGGAGTTTGCAAATAAAAATTGTAAATGATTTTGAGAAAAGAAAAAGGAAATAAAAGGAATATTTTCCAAGTGTTGAATATCAAATGAAGTGGGGGAAATATTCTAAGTATTGAGAATGGTTGGGAATGTTCCGTTGAAGATAAAAGGGATTTGAAAACTATTTTCAAAATGTTGAAGTATGGGAAGTAATATCTTATAAAAGATAATTTGAAATAAAATTTTGGAAAATTTATAATAAGGCCTAATGATTGTTTTTGGATGTTTATTGATATTAAAATAACTGACTCTCAATTTTGGCCAATTTCCCTAATCGTTTTGAAGAGATCGGGATCAGATTTAATTATCCAAAAACCACTTTGATCCAGTTTGGACATTATGAATGAATACCGTGAAGACGATGAAGACGATAATTTGGTTTGTCTAGACCCAGGACAATTTGTATGGACGAATGGTATCAGAACATTATCATTGGAGGATAATGAGCATTCTAAGTAAAAATTTATTCTTGAAAGGTAACGCTTAGCCTCAAGCCTCATTAATCACTGAATGACTAAAACAAGGGAGATGCAGCAAGGCTAAGTGGGTCGCACCCAAGTAGGGTATGCTATCACCTTTCTAGATGTCCTCGGAAACCTTTATATTATGGATATGGTTGTGCATGGTAGGGGCGCTCGGTGGTAATGGTGGGAACACCTGGGGTGATAACATATTCGGTCTATCTAGGTCAGGGGTACGCTGGTCTTGTGTAGCAGGGGATCCCGACGTGGTTCTCGGTACATTGTTCTAGAGGTGTACTGTGGTAGGCAGTACCCCAGTGGTCCAGTCATTCGATGGAATCCATTCTTCAATAAGCGTGTACGGTTTTGATTGTGCCCAACTATGCTGGAACGTGAGATGAAAGCATTTCAACTATTTTCTATTTACTTTCTATAGGCACAATTATAATATCAGACGGATTTGATAAAAAATGTTTTGGTTATCGTAAGGAAAAAACCCGTCGTGTTTATTTATGACATGGTCTTACGAGATACCTTTGTTTTCAAAGGATTTTGAAAAGTTAATAATTCAAATTTAGTGTGTTTTCTCACACTTGTTTTCTAGACTGACTCGGGTATTATTTTACTATAATGCTCGGGTCAGACCGAGTATTACGAATTTAGGTTGAATGCCTTGGAGCTCAGGAGACGAGCTGGAGGAGTTCAGACGTATATCACATACTTGGTTATTTCTACTGTGTAAGGACAAGTTGTTCCATTTGTCCGTTTGATGTATTGAATTGTTGTACTCTGATAATGGTATGTATATCAACAGTACAGTTCTTGCATTTAAAATCTGTTATTATATATTGTATTTTGTTCCGCTGCGATTTTGAGATTTTGTGTTGTTCTGTTTCTTTTCTTCTACATTTTTCTTCTTCACTCCTAATGAACTGGTATTTTCGGCATTCGACTGCTCGACATTTATACAGTGGACGTATTAATGTCGATTTTCGAGGGTCGAAAATCCCCATCCGTTACAGTCTTAACAAGACCAACTATGCTTTTCCTATGGTACATCACTTGGGATGTATGCTACTTTGGAACGATATCTCTGATCCTTGTATAGAAGGACCATTCTCGAAGTACCTAGGGCACCTCCATGGAATCCTACACTATTAGTGAACGCGCCTTAGCAGTTTTTGATTATATACCTATTATTTTGTGATGTACACTCACAAGCATCACAACTACTTGATTATTATTATTTTCACACTTAGACATTATTATAATATTACTAGATTTTCTAATATAAATGTTTTGGTTATTGTATGGTAAAAGCCTGTCCATGTTTATGTGCGGCGTGGTCTTACGAAATACCTTTGATTTTAAAGAATTTACAAGTTATAATTAATAAATTCCTTGTGATTTAAGTTTCTCACACTGTTTTTACCAGACCAACCCGGGCATTGTTTTCCTATAATGGTCGGGTCAGCCTAAGAATATTTTCCATATTTAGCTGGACATTTTGGAGCATTCAGGAGTCGAGCTGGATTCTCCAATACGTATTCACGTATCTTATATTTTTCGTTGTTTTATGGTTCTTGATTTCTTCATGTATTCATCAGCAATTGTAAGACAGGTTGTTATAATTGTCCAAACTGACATAGGTTAGTGTGCTCCGATATGTGTTATGTATGTGTATATATATAAGATGATTTCTTTTTGTAAAAATTCTTGTGTTTATTATATATTTATCTCATCGCGATGTGAGATTCTGTTATTTGTTTTCTCTCTTTCACCCTAACAATCTATCTTTCTAGCGCTTGAATATTCGTCACGTGAATACCATTAATGTATCAGTATCGATTTCTAAAGGTTGCAAAGGTGGGTTGCTACATGTGGTATTAGAGCTTAGGTTGAGCGAACACCTTGGCCTTGGTGGGGTAAACTCATCAGAGATCGGATTAGTAACGTCCTAGAATGAGTAACTCATTAGAGATAGAATTAGAAATATCCTAGAATAAGTTTAAGCATATATTTATGTATGTATATACATAAAGCCGTGTATTTTCACAAAAAGGTTATTTATTATGTTGTTTGATCGGTTGAGTGGTTTGTAAATCCTGATCAATGCGTTTGGCCAATGTTATCGATATGGTTTCCTAAGCACTCGAATAAGGCCAAACTGATATAATATTATTTTAAAATAGGTAAATGAAATAATTTTACCTAGGAATATATTTTATATACATAAAAGAATAGTTTTTCAAAAATTTAATATTGTTATTCTTGGTTGTGCTTGTTTGTCAGAAAATGATAATATTTTATCATTATCACCTAGGATTTGATTAGTCATGCTCGTCCAGTTTTGGACATTGAATATTGTTTGTTGATTTATTTGGAATTTTCCATTTTGAAACTTGTTTTGAGTAGATAGGAAATTTGGGAACATTGAAAACGAACACTTATGAATTAAGTTTCGCAATTTGACTATAAGGCATTCGTTGACAACGTTGGGTTAAAATTTGGCTTCAATATAAACTGTTAATTTTAAGTAAATTTAAATATTTTAAACTAAATATTTAGGAATGATTTTATATAAAGTTGATTTTATAAAAAATAGTGTTTAATAAATCTTGTTTTGTTAAAAAAGGAAGCTAAAATACTTTCAAAATAAATATTTGAGAATTGATTTCCTTTAAAGGAGTAATTTTATTTAAAAAAATGTGTTTTATAAATAAAAGGAATTTGAGAACTTAAATTCTTGTGCTTTTGGAAAATGGTTTTCAAAGTTTTAAGAAGCTAATAATAATATCATCTGAAGATATCTTACAAATATAGGTATTTTTAAAAAGGAATTTTGTTATAGATTTGTTTGGGTAAAACTAGATTTTGATTAAATCCCAAAAGCATGATTTGGTAAACAAAAGGAAAGATGTATATTATTATTTTTAATGCTTTATGGGAAAAGAAGTATTAGTTTTATCTTGAAGTATGAACCTTTTTGGAAATAGTGGAAATAGTTTACTTGAAAACATTTTCAAGTATAAATACTTTTGGAAGAGAAAATTTTAAAGAAAAGGTATATTTTCGTAGGATTGGTTCGGGGAAATGGGTCCTGATTTGTTTTGTAGTGATCGGAATAATCTTCTAAGTAACGATCGGATGTTTGTTTAGATGAATGGTATTATGCACTTAGCAAATTATTCTCTTTGTCATTGTAGGTCGAAACGAGATCAAATCCGAACGAATCCAAAGCATATTGGAATTAGATATTTCTTTGAAATTATTTAGCTAGAAATATATATATATATATATATATATATATGGTATTGTTTCAAAAAGGTATTTGAAAATAAGAAAGGTGTTTTTGAATTAACTAGTTCAAGTGGCTTGAAAATAACTAACAATGGGCAGGAGATGTATCGGGATGGTACACTTAAATATTACCCTTCTTAGTAATGGAAAATAAAATACTGTTTGGTAGTACCCAGTTCCTTGGTTTCATTTTAGGGTTGCTCGGACTATATATATGTATGCATGTATATGATCATTTTAAAAGTTTATTTCTCAAAATAAATATTTAGGCATTTTACTCTTAAGTTTCTAAAATAAAGGTACTTGATTTAAAATGAATTAATGTAGTTTTAATTGGTTTATATTTAATAATGAGGTTTAATAAACTTTATTTATTAAACCGTGTCTTTTGATTTTAATATCTAGGAAGTTAAGAAATTTACTTGATGTAATTGGGCTGGTTAATAAAATTTTTACCTTGAAGGGTCTAAGGAAAAGTAGATTCTATGATGGGTTTTGGATACTAGCATCTCATTCTTCTTAGCTACTTACCAGACCGAACGAGTAAAAAGATGGTATTGGTCGACTCAGTTATAAGACCCAAATTATTTTGGGTCTACATATGAATAGTTAAACGTGAATAGAATTAAAATTAGATTTTTCTTATATACTCATAAGATTTAAGAGAGTACTATAAAAATTAATAAATTAAAATGATTTTGTGAAAAAGATTTCATAATAAAGTTGTATCGTCTAAAATGTTTGAACCTAAGTTGAAATTTTTATGAAATGTTTTCATAAATAATTTTAGCAGAAATTATATTGGTATTGGTGAGAACCAATAATGTAAGTATGTTGGTTGTACATAGATCATTTCCCTTTCTCAAATAGCTCTCGATCCAAGATTAGAGTATGTGACTTGAGGTGTTTCACACCGTTCCGAATAAGCATCTATCTCCCGATTTTGATGTTGAACACTTGGTGATTGTTCTCAGTATGGAATCAAAAAATTTCTATCAAAGTTTATGACTATGTAAGAAGAACAAAGTTTCTAATTAAGAAGTCTGATTGGACTTTGCACTAGTAAATCGGGCAAGCGATACTAGTTGAAAGTGGAGTTATGTATTCGAGTAGTGATCGAATCAAATTTTGTATATAGATGATCTATGAACATCATGCAAACTTATGAATAGTATTGTGTGTTCATGTGGTGAAATTTTGAGGATGAAATTTCTTTCAAGGGGGGAAGAGTGTGACGACCAAGAATTTTATCACTTTGATTTTTGGAACATTTAATTAGTTTTAGATATTCAATTTGGGGTATTTATTATTAAAGCTATGTTTCAAATAATTATTCGATTTTTTTGACGACGTAATTTTAGTTTGATTTATAGAAATTTTCCATTATTTTTATTTTGGAAAATAATTGAATTTTCATTTGACATATTTTATGGCAAAAGTTGACATTTAAAATTTCATTGAATTAGATAACCAGACTATTTTATTATTGTTTTGCGACCATGTCACATTGCTTTACATGATCGTATTTTTATTCATGTCGTTCGCGGCTCGTACGCGAATGGGATATTCTGTAGCATCGCACTCGAAAGCTTCTAAAATAATATCTACACAAGCATTAAAATATTTTCACACGTATTTTTCTTCTATTCTTTGCTTATGATTTTGGCTTGCATAAATGTTTGCATTAATTGTTTTGTAGGTTAGCTCCTTAGCACTAAAACATTTCCGGCTATATATGCACAAACGACACGTACAAGAGGGGATGCACTTCATTTCTTTTTACACAGCAGCATAAACATAATTTAATACTTCAACCACATAAATTTTGCCTATATATATGCACATTCATGCATAAGGGGGGAGGGCACAAAAACATGAACACTGTTTACATTTTTCCTTCTCTGCAAAATGAATTACACAGTAACTCTTCTCCATTCGTTTTCATTTTATAAAATTATACTTCATCCCTTTCGACAAACCGCCATTATTTTGTTTACCCAACCATATTATCATCAAGAGAGAAAATAGTAGTGTTTGGTGGAGCTAGGTCGTTGTTTGGGTGTTGTGTCGTGCCAGATCAGTGGAGCAAGTTGTATGGCGGTATGCGCTAGAAAGCGGTCAGAGGTCAAATAGGTGATAAAATCAGACATGGAGTTCGATGAGGAGTTGAGTGGTGAGGTTTGGAGGAGCCAGATGGCGTTCTGGAAGGGTGCGATAATTCACAACTCGAGTTTCGACAAGTTAATCTGAGGGGGTGATGATAGTGGCAACGTGATGAGACTGCAAAGACGAATTTGTAGGTGGTCTCTGTTGGATGAACAATGGCCGAGGTTAGTAGTGCACGTGCACGAAATGCACGGTTATTTGGGTTTTGATTGGTTCCTGTTTTTAAATTGAAGATGTAGGAGAAGGAACCGCAGATGATGGATTGGGGTTTATTTCATTTGCTTAATCGTTTATGTTACGGGCCTCTGGGCCATGGTGAGAAATTTTTTTTTTTAAAATTATATATATTAAACATGTTAAATTTGAAAATCCATATCTCGTTCATATTAAATCCGTTTAACCCGCGGATTTTTGCATTGGGTT
Organism: Allium cepa; assembly: GCA_030765085.1. NCBI lineage: Eukaryota > Viridiplantae > Streptophyta > Magnoliopsida > Asparagales > Amaryllidaceae > Allium > Allium cepa. The sequence goes on along the minus strand of CM060945.1, from coordinate 789,535,756 downwards.
CAAATTAATGAGAAGAATGCTTTAACTTAAATTGTTATTAGTTTTGGCACAGTATAATTTCAAGATAAATTAATACTACCTGATAATAATTACATTGATTTTGATGATAACGTAGTTTAATTAATTATAGGTAATGAGTGTTATATATCTGGCCAAATAATAACCTTTTTGTTAAAGTAAATTGAATTGAGTAATTTGGACACCCGTTTAGCGGAATAAAATACTATTCTACTAAATAAATAAATTTCCAATTTAATTGCTAGAATAAAACCTCGTTCTGCTATTTTACAGATTTAGACAACTAATCATATGCCGTTAAATGATATGCCAATTGAATAAGTAATATGTCAAGCGGTGATGGTTAATTGTTTACATAGATGTTGATTATGTAAATGCAAGTAATTAACTTGGAAAGTTAAACTAAATGATATGGCAGCTTGTTTAAGTAACAATGTGATGGTTAAGCCTCTTTTAAATTTGAAAGGTTAATTATTGACTTGAAAGTTATTTTGAGAATAATTATTATCTATTATAAGGTTTAAAAGATAACTATTATTTAGTAATAAATAAGATTTAAAAGGTAATAAATATTTATTAATATATTTTTCTACAGATAATTAATGATTATTATTAATAATTATTTAAAGTTAATTATTTCATGAATATGACGCTTCAAGGTTATTTCTCAAAGTTATTTAAAAATTTTTAATTATTATTTAAAGTTATTTATAATAATTTGTTTTAAAGTTAATTATTATTTCAAAGTTAATTACTATATGAAATTCAAATTATTATTTAAAATTAATCATTTTATATTTTAAAGTTGATTATTTTATTTTAAAGTTAGTTGTTATATCGTTAATATTTTATAAGTTTATTTATTATTATAATAACACTGTTTTAAAATATATTTATCTTTATTATCATTATATTAACATTGTTTAAAGTTAATTTATTATTATGTTAACATTGTTTAGAAGTGAATTTATTAATATAATAATATTACTTAAAGGTATTTCTAAATAATAAATTATTTTACAAAAGAAGTTTAGAAATAGTGAATTGTTCATTTAAAAATAATTATTTTTAAAAGAAAAGGTTTATATAAAAGGGTTTTATTCAGTAAAAGAATTTATTAAAGAAACTTATAAATATGGGAATGGATTTTGAAAGTAGGAAAGTAGTTAGTTTTTAATGATTTTGGAATTGGAAGAAGGAGTTCAGGTTTAATGATTTCTAAAAAGAGATTTATAAATGTGTTTTAGAGATCTAAAATGGGGAAGTTTTATAAATAAGGTTTTGAGATTTATAAAGATTGCTTTATAAATAGATTGGAGATTTATAAAGAAATTTTATAAATAAATTTGGAAATTTATAAAGGAGGTATTTATTTACAAGAAAAATAGATTTATGAAAAGGATTGGTGTTTTAGGTTATCTCCTTTTAAAGACAATTGGGTTAATATACATATACTAAGTATGTGGAAAATGTTTTTCCAAAGTTTTAAAAGTAACGGTTTGTGAATATGCTTATTCTGATGAGATAATTATATGTATATTAAATTTATGAAAGATTAATTTAAAAGGCTTACCGATTTCCATGGGAAATATAATCTCTATTTGGAATGTTTGTTGTTTGATTGTTAAATAACCGACTATTTAATCTTAGCCCTAAATCTATAATCATTTTTAATTTTGGTGGTAGGGTAATATTCCCTACTTAACACCGAAGGATTTTAACTCTAGAAATATCTAGGGGTAACACGGGAATTATATGGTACAGTTACCTTCGGTCGTGTTATACTGTATGTATAAACTCGTTTTGTTCTTCTAAGACAAATGATAAGGACATCCGTCCACTTAAATGGTTAGAGGGTGATCCCCGCTCTTATGTATTGTTTGATTATTTCCTAAAGAACCGGTATTGAGCATTCCGGAAAATCTCGACGATTGATTTATGGAAAATCTAGTAAGCGAAAGGGTGTACTCGTAGAAGATGACTTATACTGTAACCACTCCAGAAACCATACATGGTTCTATGGAGGAGTTTCATGATATATTGAGACGTTTGAATCCTTGCGTGGTTCTGAGACCCGTTGGGGTATGGAAATCCATGTGTGATTCCAAGATCTATTTCAAATATGGGAATCCATGAGTGATTCCGAGATCCATTAAGGTATTAGGATCGATGTGGAATTTCATGATCTGTTTTGATGAAGGTGCATGTAACGGAACGTAGGATGTAGCCTCATCAGCGGTGACTAAAACTAGAGATAGGAGGCATTGCCAATATGGTTGTAGTCAGCTCCACTTAGACGTTACCTATAGTTGTTATGCATGCGTAGGGCGATGCACTCGGTCTTAGCGAGACCATCTATGTTTTTCCTATGGTACATCACTTGGGATGTAGGTCGCTTCAAAAGGATATCTCTGATCCTTGTGTAGGAGGACTGTTTTCGAAGTACCGTGGGAACCTCCATGGAGTCCTACACAATTAGCGAACGCACCTTAGTGGTTTTTGGTTATAGACCTACTATTATTGTGATGTGCACTCACAAGCATCACAACTACTTAATTATTATTATGTTCACCCTCAGACATTATTATAATATCACTGAATTTTTCGATATACTTAAGGTAAAAACCCTTCCATGTTTATGTGCAGCGTAATCTTACAAGATACCTTTGAATTTAAAGGATTTTACAAGTTATAATAAATAAATTCCTTGTTATTTGAGTTCCTCACACTGGTTTTACCAGAATAACCCAGGCGTTATTTTTCCTATAACACCCGGGTTAGGTCGACCATATTTTGCAGATTTAGCAGGATACTTTGGAGTTTTCAGGGACGAGCTAGATTCTCCATGACATATTCATGTATCTTATATTTTCTGCTATTTTTTTGTTTTCATTTCTGCATGTGTTCATCAGCAATTGTAAGGACAAGCTATTATAACTGTCCAAGCTGACATAGGTTAGTGTGCTCTGATCTATGTTATGTATGTATGTATAAGATGATTTCTTTTTGTAAAGGTTCTTGAGTAGTTAAATATTTATCTGATTATGATGCAAGATTCTATTCTTTCTTTCACCCCAACAATCTGTCTTTTCAACACTTGGATATTCAGCACATGAATACCATGGATGTATTAGTGTCGGTTTCTAAGGGTTGAAAAGGTACGTTGCTACTGTTATCTTAGATGATACTACCATACATATAAACGCGTATGTTCTATTGTGAAAAATGATAAAGAGATTCATCCTCTTAAATGAATAGGGGGTGATCTCTACTCTTATGCATTGTCTGTTTATTTCCAAAAGAACCGGAGTTGAGTTTTACCAAAAAATATCGAATGTTGGTTCAAAGAGACCGGGATCAGATAAGTATGAATTACCCAAAAACCACTTCGAACCAACTCAATCGTTCGAATTGAAGACATCTTGAAGATGATGGAATCACAGACGAAGCTCTTTAAAGTGTAAAGACTACTTACTACTGATCTTGAGGGTAATTCTAAAATGAATGTAGTAGAAGTAGTGCCTTCGGTTTGTTCATATCCTGAATAACTTGTATGGATGAATGATAACATTGCATTATCGCCTGGAAGGCAATGTTAGCATTCCAAGTGGGATTGCTATCTAAAAGTAAATTGTAGCCTAATGCCTCATCAACTAGGAATAACTAAATCATAGGATATGCCACAAGGCTATGTGGGTCACACCCATTAGGGTATTGTCATCACCCTTTCTAGATTACTATTTATGAATTTGGGTGTGCATGAGAGCTCTCGGGATAAGGTTGAAAAACAATCGGGGTGGTGAAATATTTGATACTATCCAGTAAGGAGTAGGCCAGTCTTGCCATGCAGGGGTCGATAGGTTTGACCTAGGTACATTTTATATAGAGGTGTACTGTGACGGACGGTACCCTAATAGCTCTGTCATTGATGGACTCCATTCTAAAATAAGCATCATATAGATTTAGTTGCGCCCAGCTATGCTGGAATGTGAGATGCAAGCATTCCAACTATATTCATAATTTACTTTAAACCTTAGACATAATTATAATATCACTGGATTTTCTATCGAAATGTCTTGGTTATCATAAGGTAGAAAGCCTTTCATTTTTGTATTCGGTGTGTCTTATGTGATACCTTTATTTTGAAAGGTTTTATAACATTTAAAACTCTTTTGAGGTGTGTTTCTCACGTTGGTTTTCCTAGACTGATCCAAATGTTATTTTTCTTAAACGCTCGGGTCAGACCTGAGCGTTTTTTCCGGAGATAGCTTTGGATGTTTGGAGCTTCAGGAGTCAAGTTGGATGCCCAAGACATATTCTCGTATTTATTTTTTTGCTGTGTTTTTCTTGTGTGTATTCATCAGCATTTGTTAGGGCAGTCTACTATAACTATTCAGGCTAATGATAAATTAGATTCTGATGTTGTTTGTGTATTAAAATATTTTTTTATAAAGATGAATTTGGAATATTATATATTTTTCATCGTGTTGTGAGATTTAGTTCTGTTTTTTATCCGTCTTTCCAGCACTTGGTTTCTTGGCACGTGAATACCGTTGATGTATTAGTATTGACTTCCAAGGATCAAAAAGATGGATCGTTACAGAGACCCCTAAGGATGTCTTTAAAAATCATATTAAAAATTACCGAATACAAGATAATTTGAAAGTGCTCACATAGCGACCAATCTCGCTATAACAGTTGCAACTTTGTTCTATAAATTCTATAATTTTCAGACCACTTCCTCGCTGTTCCATAGATTATTACAAGTGTAGAGCATAACTGAAATATATACATTCACAATATATTCATATATTACCATTTTGGGGAGTTTAAACATAAGGGATTTCAAAATGCACTAATAGTGAGTATTCTTGCTTCAAACACTTTCAAAAACACTTCAATGCCATACATAACCGAACCAAATATGTAAACATAAAGTCATGATAATGCTACATGTTTTAGAGGGTAATAGACATGAAAATATTATATATAAAATTATCACTTGCTTTTCAAAGCGAGGGGTTTAAAAGTGATATAACTTGCATTGTTCTTTACTTTAACATTATATTTCAAGCTTACAACATATGTGCACACAATATGTATCATTCACTGGTGAGTTAACTCATAATGAAACCAAGCTAACATAAGCACATGCCACTAGAATCACATGAACACTTTCAACCATCACCAAACATCCAAAAGATCCAACCTTTGCTTCTATTTTGCACTCGACCACCTTCTTTCATCCTTTACTGCTCACAATCCATATTTTTAGGGGTGTTATGCTCCTTTTTTCAAGCTTCATGCTACTATTCCATGTTATTATGATGTGTTAGGCCTATAGATTGAGTTTGGAGAAGTTTGATGTTGATTTGTTTTGATTAAATATTGATTAGTGAAGATAGAAATGGGTCAATGCTAAGTTGTTTCTACCTTTGAAAATTATCAAATATTTTACATGAAGGGCCTTATGTAGAAGTGGCCATGAGGTAATCACTCACCTCTTACGCACCATGGGAGGTCATCATGCATGCCCTCTTCCATGTGCCTCACTTTCCACCTCATACCTTTAGGAAAATATCTTCTACTATTCACCAAAATATCTTCTCCTTAATCCGCTTGCAAATCTTTTTACTATTCACATTTAGTTAGCCATAAACACTAAAATATTTTTAGTTGTTAATTAATTACACATTAATATATTAGACATACCCAAAGCTGTTTACCGATAAAAGAATTTTTAGTCACATTATCAAAATCTTTTCCATTTTCGTCTTTATCCAAATGCAAACTAGTGCTCATTGACGTTTGTTTACTAGATGTATTATCCATTCCAAACCGTTTTAACAATTCTCTACAATATTTTTCTTGATTTATAAAAATTTCATTTTCTAATTGTTTTATTTGCAAACTTAAGAAGAAATTAAATTCTCCCATTTGAGACATCTCTAATTCGATTTTCATTATGGCAGAAAAATCACTATATAGTTTCTTGTTAGCTGATCCAAACATGATATCATCAACATATATTTGTACAATTAGTATATCATCGTTTTCTCCTTTTATAAATAATATTGTATCAATTTTACCAAATTGAAAACCAAAATTATTAAATGTGTCTTTAATCTCTCATACAAAGCACGAGGTGCTTGTTTTAGTCCGCATAATGCATTTTAAGTTTGAAAACGTGATCCGGATATTTTTTTTGTTAACTAACAAGGGCCGTTGTTCAATGTAAACTTTTTCTTTTATAAAACCATTTAAAAATGCACTTTTACCACCCATTTGAAATAATTTGGAATTATGATGGCATGCAAATGCAATAACGTTATTATAGCCTCAAGACATGCTATAAGGAAAAAGGTTTCGCCATAATTAATTCCTTCTTCTTGGTTGTATCCCTGAGCAGCTATTCTTGCTTTATTTTGAACTATGTTTCCTTTTTCATCTGCTTTATTTTTAAAAATCCATTTTGTTCCTATTACGTATTGATCATTTGGTCTTGATACGAGTTCTCATGCATCATTTCCTTCAAATTGATTAAGTTCCTCTTGCATTGCTCTAATCCAAAAATCATCTTTTGATGCTTCTTTATAATTTTTAGGTTCTAAATTAGATATGAAAGCTACATGACTCATTTGATTAGTTGATTTTTCATTGAAACTCTTGTATTTAAGTTACCAATTATATTATTAATCGTATAATCCTTTAAGGTTCGAGGTAGAGATCTTAAAAGGTTATCATTATTGTTATATTTATTTATGATATTATTATTTTCATTTACAATAGTATTATCATTATTATCACTATTATCGAAAACTTCTTTATCATCATCATTTTTGTTATTTTCACGATCTTCGTCAAAGGAAACATGAAAATTTTCTTTTATAGTTTTAGTTTGTTTACTAAAAATTCTATGAGCTTTACTTCGATCTGAATAACTAATAAAAATTCCTTCATCGGCTCTTAGATCAAACTTTCCAAGATTATCTTTAGTATACAAGATAAAACATTTAGAACCAAAAACACGTAAACATGATATTTTAGTTTATTATTGAAATATATTTCATAGCATGTATTTTAGTCGTTGGTCTAAGTGCGACATGATTTAATACATTACATGCGGTAGCAACGGCTTTTGCCAAAAAATTCTTTGGTAAACCAATGCTACTTAGCAATGTTCCTACGCATTCTTGTAATGTTCGAATTTTTTCTTCGTATTACATCACTTTGTTGTGGTATTCGTGGAAATGAAAAATTATGACTAATCCCTTTTTTATTGCAAAAATTTCATTTTCAATTCTCCACCATGATCGCTTCTTATACTTTTATCATATAATTCATTAAATTCTTTATTCTTTTAGCAAAAAATTTAAACATTTTAAATGTGTCACTTTTATGTTTCAAAAATAGTGTCCAAGCGTATCTTGAAAAATCATCGACAATCACAAAAACATATTTATTATGTTTTATTGATCGTACTTGAATTGGGCCAAATAAATCCAAATAGGGTAGTTCTATTGGTTGTTTTGTAGAAATTTCCATTTTAGGTTTAAATGAACTTTTCTTTAATTTTTCAAGCTGACATGCATCACATAAATTTAAATTTATAATTTATTTTGGGTAATCCTCTTACTAAACCATTTTTTGCTATTTATTTATATGTTTAAAATTTATATGACAAAAGCATTTATGTCATAGCCATGGGTCATTATGATTTGTGGTTAAACATAAATCACTTTTATTTTTATTATTCATATTTAAAACATAAATATTTCAATTTCTCAATTCTTCAAATATTAAAATTTTATTTTGATCAAATATACTGCATTTATCTTTTTCAAAATCGACTCTAAATCCTTTATCACATAATTAATTTATACTTAATAAGTTTTGTATTAAATTTTCTACTAACAAAACATTATTAATAAGGGAAGAAGTAGATATACCAACTTTTATGACATCTCCAATGCTGATGACAAATCCTTTTGAATTATCTCCAAATGTCACAATGCCGCCATCGATATACGTTATATTTGATATGTGTATTTATTGCCATATGCTTGGAGCATCCACTATCGAGTATCCATTTCTCCTTGCTTTTAATTTTGTTTCTAGGTACCTGCAAAACAATAAGAGTTTAATTGGTACCCGCTTCTTCCGTTAGGGTCCTATGTGTTAGTGGAGGAAGGTAACTATACTCAAGAGGGTCTGGGACCTTTAAGAATATAATTATCATTATAAACAATATTTCTCAAGTATTCATCTATGTGTTTTTTCCCAATCAACTAGTTATTTGATTTAGGAATCCATATTTTAACAATATGCGTGTTAGAAGTATTAATCTTAATTTTAGACATAAGCTTCTTGAACTTAGTATAAAGTGTACTACAGTTCCTATGCGTTTGTTTGTCTTTAAATCCTAATCCATTTCGATTTTCCGTTGGTTTCGATGTCATGATCAAATCTTTTAGGCTTATTCTCCTTTATTAAACTTTGATATGTTATTGCTAAATTGATGTAACATAGTCATAAGATCAGAGATTTCAACATTGGTATAATCTAAACTTGTTTTTAGTTCATGTTTTTCTTTTTCAAGATTATTTTTTACTAATTTGTTATATTCTAAATCATTTAATAAAGCATTATTTTGAGAAGATAATCTTTATAACACTCATCTATTTGGAGGCCCAAAACTAACGGCTACGGAGCTACAGTCATCCATAATCATTAATCCTCGATGACTAAACACCGCGATATTAGAAACAATGATAGACAGAAATACAAGAATATGGAAAAAAAAATAAACAACAAACAAATTCCACATTCCATTTCAAAATAGTCCAAATTGATTACATAATCCTAGTTCGCAACCACGTTCAAATAACATATGATTATTATAAAATATGCCAAGAGCGACAGATGAAGATGCCTCTTGGTTGATCAGAGTATATAGATAGGCAAGAAAACAAATTTGCCTTTTCCAGACAAAACACACAGCGAAAATAAAAGAACTCTAATAACAAGCTTGCCTCATGCATGTTCTCGGAAGCCTTATTCATCTAAAAGAATACTTCAAAATGTTAGCTCTCAACCTACTCAAAATCGATCGAGTACCCAAGAGTTTAAAGGAAAAACAAAAACTTCAAGTCAGACATAAAGCCTGGTATGAATAATAATTTACCATCTCAAACCATTTAGATATCTAGTAAGACCATGTCGCTTAGCGGAACAGATTTTTCCCTCACTAGTATCCTAAAAGATTTATAAAACCATATATTGTGTTCCTGCATCCATAATGGTTAAAACATAGTATTTCAAAAAACATTATGATGATATATGCAAAACAAGTAAATCAAATATGGATTACCCATCCCCATTTATTCTGACTATCTGTGTCAATTATAGTTTTTAGAATTACTATTAACCTGTTAAATGTTTATGGACTATCTGTCCAATAACATAGTTTCCATGGGATCACTAAGAACCTATTGGTAACTCCAATATCATATCTCTTATCCTAGTTTTCATGGGATAAATAGAAACCTATTGACCGACTGTCAATATCTTAATCCAGATATAGTTTTCATGGACTAACTATAAACCTACTGGCCCTTGCCAATGTCAAATCATAGTTTTCATGGGCAGACTATGAACCGATTAGCCTCTGCCAATATCATTAGTTATATACCGTTTTCATGGGCTTATTGTAAACCTATTGGCCCCTGCCAATATCTTTAGTTTTAAGGTTTTAACATTCCTTAATTTATGTTCACTACTGGGTCAACCTATCTGGATAGTCTGCCTTTCCCCAACATACATTTATGGGTTAATAACAATGTGAATAATATTTCCAAAATCTTTATTAATGCCATGGTATTTCCTTTAAAAATGAGAATGGGCCATTTGTTTGAGATCTTAAAACATCACTTTCGAAACCACTGGATGACCTCCTTCGAAAGCATAGAAAAACTTCTTTCACAACTCTAAGTATATACCTTTTCGAAGCTGTATAAATCGATCCTTTCAAAATCAAATCATACCTTTCAAATGTATCAAAACCCCACTTATTAATATTTAGGAAAATAGCTTCAAAACTAATGAAAGTACCCCTTTCGAAAGTATTGGTTTTACCCTTTAAAACTTCTATTGGGTCAAAATGGTTATATACGAAAGTATCTCTTTAGAAAAAAATTATAAAACTGTTTTGGAGAAAAGTTGATGGTGTTGGAACCATCTAGTCGAAAGCAACAACCTTTTAAATTAAAACATTGAAGGATAATGTCGCAACCCCTTTTCGACACCATGGCCTTCGAAACCCTTAACCCCTTTCAAAAGCATTTAGGAAGTGGCTTAACTTTGGTTAAAATAGAAATAACCTTTCGACAGCATGGATGGCTTCAATGTAGTCGAAAGGTAAATTAGCAGCTTGGTCTCAACATGGTCGAAACCAATCCATTTGAAAGCTCTTATGTAAGAAAAGAATACATATTCGAAAGCTATTTATGAAGTCCCTTTCAAAAGCATGTCTTTCGAATATGTTGAAAGCTTTAAATAAAACAAGGCAGGAGCTTAACTTTAGAAAACAAACTAAAGGTTTCGACTTCATAGGGTATCGACTCAGTCGAAAGCCCTTCAAAAACTAGGTTGGCACTTATCATTTTAAAAGTGAACCTTGGTTTCGATCATGGCGAAAGCATAGCTTTCGACACCCTACCTTCTGCTACTTACCAATTCACTTTGTACTAATTCTATTGATATCATGTGCCTTGGTCCCGACTATGTGGGTTTCGACTGAGATGGTGCAGAGGGATAGGAGTCGAAAGGTGCCTCCGAAATAGGCGAAACCACCTTTTTCTGAAACGCTGCTTTATAGCTAAACAGGGCAATTGCTTTATAATTAACATGCCAGTTGTAACTCCTTGATTGGCTACTTTCAAACTTTTCAATTAATATTTTCCGCATTAATTAGATCTAAATCAAAGCATTATAACGTTAAACCCTCAGTATGACAAAACTAATATTTGCAGAAAAGTCCCTCATTTAAAATAATTTATTTTCCTTAATAAATCATTTGGGAAAAATCCCTAAAAAGCGTAGAAAATCTCTTTCATCATATAATTCAACATATCAAAATTTCGGACCCAATTTCCTCCTGAAATTCTCGAAATAAATTTTTAAACCCAATTATATCATATTTTCCTTTAGAAATTTAAAATAAATTTCCTATAGCTCGTAAAATTCTGAAAATCAAAACTCATCTCCAAAATCATGTATTATTTATCATAAATTTTTTATATGGCATTCGAAAATCATAAACCCTTGGTTTTCCCTTAAAACCGAGCAAATTCATATGCATACGAATTAAAATAATTCTATAATAACATAATTCAAGCATATCATCATCTATATCGTTATAAAATAAATTTAAACATAAATCCAAAAACATGTAATCATAGAATAAAATAGAGATGGTATAAAATTATTATTCACCTTGGATTTTGATAAGGAATTTGAGATTTGTTGTTGCTTAATCCTCGCAAGCTTTGATCCTTAGTTTAAGATAGTAATCTTCCTCTTTTCCTTCTTGTTAATGGTCGGCTCTTAGGGATTTTGCGTTTGCTTTTGATTTAAGAAAAATGAACGTGAATGGACTATAGTGAGAAATGTATGACCATGTAAAATAAAGAGGCTATTTTACTAATATGTCCATGTGTGAACTAATTATCCTTTAAACCAATTAAAGCCCATTTTTCAATTATTAAGCATGACCCTTTACATGATTTATTCAAATCTCAATCCCCTTATCATCATTATTCTATGTAATTTATCCAATTAAATTTCCCTGAATAACGTTATCATAAATTAGGGATGTTACAGGCTCCCCCTTAAAGAATTTCGTTCTTGAAATTCAGTAAGAACTAAATACTAAACATAGCATATATATGTAACAACACCTAACAACCATACAAGTCTAATTGACTAGCAACTATCTATATAAATATAATATAAACATACCCACAAAGCAAATCACGATAAGTATCTCTAGTCCTGTTCTCTGTCTCCAAAGCATAGTCCTTCTCGTTGTCGCTCCACTAAAATTTCACCAACCTGACTGTCTTATTCCTTAATCTTTTCTCATCTCTAGCTACAACCCGAACTAGTTGTCTAATAAAAGTCAAATTAGGCTTTACTGTTAAGTCTGCCAACTCTGTTGAAGGAATAGTAGTCTCTGGATCATGCACATACTTGCGAAGATGAGACACGTGAAATACATTGTGGACACCTGCCAAACTGCTCGTCCGCAAATCTTAGGGCCAACTTCCTTGACTTTACAAATTGCACCACACCCTTCATAGTTGACACCTTGATGAAAACCTTATCTCCAATTGAGAATTCTATGTTCTTACGCTTCTTATCCATGTAACTTTTCTGTCTTGACTGAGCTTCCTTCATCCTTTCTTGGATCAACTCAATCATCTTCGATGCCTCTCTAACCTAATCAGGACCTAAAACTAATCTGCCTCTAGTCTCCAACCAACATGCTGGTGATTTGCAGGGTCTTCCATACAAAGCCTCAAAATGCGCCATTACTATACTTGTATGATAACCGTTGTTATAGGAAACTCAACCAAATGTAGGTGATCCTCCCAAGATCCACCAAAGTCTAATATGCAAGCTGTTAGTAGATCCTCGAGTACTTTGTTGACTCTCTCTGTCTGACCATCTATTTAAGGGTGATACGCGATACTCATATTAAGCTTGGTACCTATCACTTCCTATAGACTCTTCCAGAATTCACTAGTGAACAAAGCATCTCTGTCACAGACTATACTACTAGGAACTCCATGTAGTCTAACTATGTTCTTTAGGAATGACAGCTAAAACAGGTGTCGTTCTGCTTGACCTAACTGGAATGAAATGGGCACTCTTGGTCAATCTGTCCACTATAACCGATATACTTTCATTACTTCTATTTGACCTTGGCAAGCCGTCTATAAAATCCATATATATCCAATCCCATTTCCAAACTAGAATCTCTAAAGGCCAAAGCAAACCACTCGTTTTCTGATGTTTAGCTTTCACTTGTTGACAGTTTGCACACTGCTTAACCCTCAAGCCAACATCCCTTTTCATTCCTTCTCAATAGAAGCTCCTTTTCATATCCTGATACATCTTGGTCCCTCCTGGATGAATCAAAAACTTGGACTAATGACATTCTCCAAGAACTTCTTTCTTAAAGTCCTCCATATTCGGAACACACAACCATCCCTTCTTTCTTAACCATCCTCTCTAGTCATAGCTAAAATCCTTTAGATCATCGATCTTAGTTCCAACCTCAAGCTTTCTAATTCTCTCAGCCAACATTGGATCCTCCTTCTGCTTAAAAGCAATTTTCTCAATCAATACTGGTCGAACTTCTAAACAAGACAATCTAGCAGAATTCTTACTAGAACCAGCATTCGTTCTTAACTATACATCACAATTGGCTAAAGCTTCTAAATCTTTCCACTCTTCCAACATAACTAACACCACGTTCTGATGATTTTTGCTAAGAGCATTTGCCACCTTATTACCTTTCCCGGTGTATACTCTATACCAAAATAATAAGCAGCTAAAAACTCCTACCATCTATGCTGCCCCATATTCAACTCCTTTTGAGAGAATAAATACCATAAAGACTTATGATTGGTATAAAGCTCAAATACTCCCCTAGGAGATAATGTCTCCAAATCTTTAATGCAAATATCACAGCTGCCAACTCCAAATCATGAGTAGGATATCAAACTTCATGTGGTCTAAGCTGCCTAGATGCATAGGCAATAACTTTACCATCCTGCATCAACACTACTCCTAATCCAGATCCACATGCATCAGTATATACCACTAGTCCCTGGTTTTCGTCTGGAACTACTAACACGGATGCATTGGTCAACAAATGCTTTAACTTAAGGAATGCTTCCTCATATTTGTCGGATCAAACAAATTTCACCTCCTTCCTTGTTAGCTTAGTTAAGGGTGCTACTATCCGCAAGAAATCCTTAATGAATCTTTGGTAGTAGCCAGCAAGTCCAAGAAAACTTCTGATCTCAATCACTGTCTCTCGTATCTTCCAATTATTTACGGCTTCGATCTTATCTAGATCGACTGACAATCCTTTCTCTAAAATCATTTGACCAAGAAACTTCACCTCTTTCTTTCAGAAATGACATTTGGTAAACTTTGCCTTTAACTGATTTTGCCTTAACGTCTCAAGTACCTATCCAAATACTCTCGGAAAACTAGGTCCATCAAATTCACAAAGAAAGCATGTGAATTTTTTAATCCAAATGGCATCACCAACCACTCATACGAACCATACCTAGTTCGAAATGCTGTCAAAGGAATACTGTCCTCCACCACTCTTAACTGATGGAAACCTATCACCAAGTCAAACTAGGAAAACACTATGGCTTTGCACAACTAGTTAAACAGATCATCTATTCTTGGCAAATGATACTTATTCTTAATTGTCCTTTTGTTTAATTTACGATAGTCAATGCACATCCTTAACAACCCATTCGGTTTTTTTATGAAAACTGCGGCCGCTCTCCAAGGTGAACTGCATGGTCTAATAAAATTCCTTCCTTGTAGATCCACTAGCTGCACCTTCAATTCCTTCATCTCAGTTGGTGTCATCCTGCTAGGTGGTCTACTCATAGGTTCAGCTCCAGGCACGAGATCTATTCTAAACTCAAAAGATCTCTCCGAGGGTAGTCCAGTGACTAGCTCAAAGGCATCTGTAAACTCTCTTACTACCTGAACCTGACTTAACTCATTTCCTACCTCCATAGCACTAAGCGTAGTACTAACACTCCGGTGAGTATTCTCTACTGAGAATATCACTCAGTTATGACTATCAGGGTGTCTCGGTGATATTTTCCTATCTTGGCAAAATATTCTAGCCTCATACCCACCTAACCAATCCATACCCAAAATGATTCTGATATCTATGAAATCGGTAACATACAAACTGCATGCAAACTTACGACCTAACAAATCAAGTTCTAACTGGTCACATCTTAAACCTAGAGTTGCATACCCTCCTATTGGATTCGCAACCCTTAAGGAAGTAACAAGGTAGGTGGGTTATAAACATAATCTATCAACCAAACACTGAGATATAAATGAATGTGATGCATCAGTATCAAAAAGTAGGAATACTTTGAATCAAAAGCGTACCTTCCATCACAGCCTTTCCTTTATCAGCTGCGGTAGGCCTAGCTGGTCCAATAGCAAAAACTTTTCCTTTGTCCTCCCTAACTGGCCTAGGACACTGATTCTTGTAATGCCTAACTTGATCACGGTTGAAGTACTTCACATTCGTCTTATTTTTAGCTTTCTTCATGTTTCCTGACCGGCATCCATTAGCAAAGTGACCTTTCTTGTCACACTTTTAGTAAAGTACCTCAATTTTTGACTTCTTAATAGTATCTCCCTTCTAGCCTCCCTTCTTTTTAAAGAACTTCCTCTTCTTTTCCTGAGATCCCTGAGTTTCCATTGGCTTCTCTTTAGCTAAATCAGCAAATAACTCCTCATGGAGAATGACCATCTCCACCACTGTATTACAAGGATCACAGACATATGTCATGGTCATTCTAGAAAGCCCGGGCCTCAATCCTCGAATGAACTTCCCATTCCTTTTGATGTTAGTATCTATAACAGCATATCCATATTGAGATAGCTCTTCAAATTTAGCAGCATACTCGACTACTCACATCTCTCCTTGCACTAAATCCATGAACTTCCTCATCAGCTCAGACTTAGCAAACTCAGATTCAAACTTCTGCTTAAATCTCCTTTTAAAATCGGCCCAGGTTAACTGCTCTTCCGAAACTCTGGCAGTGACACTATTCCGCCAATGTAGTGCTGACCCCTACAACTGTCCAGAGGCCAATCTTCTCTTTTTCCCATCATTCAGGCCTAAATCAGTAAATATACGCCCACAATGCAACAGCCAATTTTGAACCTCTATAGCACTCTTCGTTCCCAAGAATGGCTTCCCAGCCAAACTAGTGTAATCTTTACTCATTAAAGCATAATTATTTTCAACTGGAGCCACCGGATCAGCTGCTCCTACATTTCCAGCAACACCAGCATCAGTTCCAGCTTGCATCAAACCAACCAAGAATGGATACATCGCCCCCATATCTGCTGGTGAATTTCTAGCACTCATATTAACATCATCATTTTGATTACTAGCATTAGCCTGTTGACCTGGGTTTCTCCTGATAGGGGGTCGAGCATTTCCATTTGTTGTGGTGCTTACTCCACTGAGATTTCCTCCTCCATTTCCTGCTTCCATATCTCCCTTCTCGTAAATTTGCATACAAGCCATAGTAAGATATAGAAGAATAGTCTAAGAGAGTGAAGGATAAATACTTACATACATATAACTATATATAGAAAATACAAGCACGTTACTATAGCGTTTACCCAAACCCCAATCTTAATATCTGATTCATTGGATTATGTTTAGAAAATCTTTTAGGTTTAAGTTTCTTTAAAAGTTTCATTTGAAGGCCCAAAACTAACGGCTACAGATGCAGCAGTCATCCATAGTTATTAATCCTCGATGACCAAACATGGCGATATTAGATACATTGATACACAGAAACACTAGAATATGGAAACATTCAAACAACAAACAAATTCCACATTCCATTCCAAAATATTCCAAATTGATTACATCATCCTAGTTCACAAACCACATTTAGATAACATATAATTATTACAAAATATGCCAAGAGCGACATATGAAGATGCCCTCTTGGTTGATCAGAGTATATAGATATGCAAGAAAACAAATTTTCCTTTTTCAAACAAAACAGACAACGGAAACAAAAGAACTCTAATAACAAGCTTGCCTCCTGCACGTCCTTGGAAGCTTAATTTGTTGAAAAGAACACCTGAAAACCTTAACTCTTAACCTACTCAAAATAGATTGAGTACCCGAGAGTTTAAGGGGAAAACAAAAACTCCGAGTCAGAATTAAAGCCTGGTATGAATAATAATTTACCATCTCTAACCATTTAGATATCTAGTGAGACCACGCCGCTTAGCTGAAAGGGTTTTCCCCTCACTAGTATCCTAAAACATTTATAAAACCATATATTGTGCTCTTACATCCACAATGGTTAAAACATAGTATTTCGAAAACATTATGATGATATGCAAAACAAGTAAATCAAATCTGGATTACCCATCCCCATTCATTCTGGCTATCTGTCTCAATTATAATTTCTAGTATTACTATTAACCTGTTGAATGTTTATGGACTGTATGTCCAATAACATAGTTTTCATGGGATCACTAAGAACCAATTGGTAACTCCAATATCATATCTCTTATCCTTGTTTTCATGGGCTAACTAGGTACCTATTGACTGACTCGATATCTTAATTTGGATATAGTTTTTATGGGCTAACTACTAACCTACTGGCCCATGCCAGTATCAAATCATAGTTTTCATAGGCAGACTATGAACCTATTAGCCCCTACCAATATCGTTACTTATATACAGTTTCATAGGCTTAATGTAAACCTATTTGCTCCTGCCAATATCTTTAGTTTTAAGGTTTTAACATTCCTTAATTTATGTTCACTACTAGGTCAACCTATCAGGTTATTCTTCCCTTCGTCAACGTACATTTGTGGGTTAATAACAATGTGAATAATATTCCCTAAATCTATATTTATTCCATGGTATTTCCTTTAAAAATGAGAATGGCCATTTGTTTTGAGATATTAAAACATCACTTTCGAAACCACTGGATGACCTCCTTCGAAAGCATAGAAAACCTCCTTTCAAAACTCTAAGTACATACCTTTTCGAAGCTGTATAAGTAAATCCTTTTGAAACCTTTTAAATGTATCAAAACCCCACTTACTAATATTTATGAAAATAGCTTCAAAACCAATGAAAGTACCCTTTTTGAAAGTATTAGGTTTACTCTTTAAAACAACTATTGGGTCAAAATGATTATATACGAAAGTATTTCTTTCAAAACCAATTATAAAATTTTTTTGGGGAAAAGTTGATGGTGTCGGAACCATCTATTCGAAAGCAACAACCTTTTAAATTAAAACATCAAAGGATAATGTCGAAATACCCTTTCGACACCATGGCCTTCGAAACCCAATACCCCTTTCGAAAGCATTTAGCAAGTGGTTTAACTTTGGTTAAAACAGAAATAACCTTTCAATGGCATAGATGGCTTCAATGCAAACGAAAGGTAAATAAGCGGCTTGGTCTCGACATTGTCGAAACAAATCCATTCAAAAGCTCTTATGTAAGAAAAGAATACCCCTTCGAATGCGTTTTTGAAGTCCCTTTCGAAAGCATGGCTTTCGATTATGTTGAATGCTTTAAGTAAAACAAGGAAGGAGCTTAAGTTTAGGAAACAAACCAAAGGTTTCGATTTTATAGAGTATCGACTCAGTCAAAGGCCCTTCAAAAACTAGGCAGGCGCGTAACTTTTTAAAAGTGAACCTTGGTTTCTACCATGGAAAAAGTATAACTTTTGACTCCCTACCTTCCGCTACTTACAAATTCACTTTGTACCAATTCTATTGATACCACGTGCCTTGGTACCGACTATGTGGGTTTCGACAGAGTTGGTTTCGACTGAGATGGTGCGGTGGTAAAGGAGTCGAAAGGTGCCTCCGAAATAGACGGAACCACCTTTTTCTGAAACGCTGCGTTATAGGTAAACATGGCAATTGCTTTATAACTAACTTGCCAATTGTAACTCCTTGATTGGCTACTTTAAAACTTTTCAAATACTTTAGAATTAAAAACTACCACAATAATTAGATCTAAATCAAAGCATTATGACGTTAAACCCTCCCATATGACAAAACCAATATTTGCAGAAAAGTCTCTCCTCTAAAAGAATTTGTTTTTCTTTATAAATCATAGGAAAAAATCCTCAAAAATCACAAAAAATCTGTAACAACCGTGGTATTTTCAACCATTCGCATCCATTATAAGTGTATAGGTAGACACTCATGCCGGAATTAAATTGCTCAAAATACCGCGTTGTAAATAAAAATTTGGCAAATCTCAGAATATACAGTAAATAAAAATCATAGAATCACAGACACAGAGTAATAATAGTGCAGCGGAAGCAAAAGAAATAGTAGTTCATGAAGCTACTATATAAAAATATCAGAGTTACATAAAATACAATAGAGGAAATAAGGTACAAAAGAAGTCTCACTTCGTAGAAGTCAACTAATACAAGCGCTGAAAGGAACAACAGGTTTCAAAAGATAAACATGACAAGTAGATAATCTCCAGCGATTCCAATCTCCAGAAAGTGGAAATCCAAATCTGTGAATAACTCAGGCTGACCCGAGCGTAAATAAAAATACAAACACTCGAGTCAGGACATACATACTTATACAATGTAAACCAACTCAAGTGAACTGTAGTAAAGGTACAAGTAACTTAGAAGATGCTTGGGACCGCCCATCCTCTAAGGATCCGTTAAACTATTTACTATGTAGTATATTGCGCTATATACAGTAGTGTCTAATCAGTAAAGTATAATCATATAGAAAATAGCGTTAAGGGGATGGTGAACCTTAACGCTGTCGGATCTTTAAAACCAAAATCGTAGTGGGCTCGATATAAGGATATGACACGGCACGCGAGGCAATGCCAGGGTGGATACACCGTTTGCACTCCCGGACCGGTGGTGACGCAAGCCAGCAGCTTCCGCCCACCTCGAACAATACCCCCGATCAAATGTGGCGCCACCGAATCGAATCACAAAAGTAATAGAATGGTTTCCGATGGAGCATGCTCGATGAAAGGGTGCGACCCTTTGTGTAGCCCGGTATAGCTCCTGTTTTAGTCATATATGCCAACTCACGGGAGATGGGTCCACGTAATATACCTCGAGAACGTCGCCACCATCCTACTTCATTCTGAAATCTCCACCGCGTACACAGTTGTTAAAGTGGTTTTCGGTATTGGCCGGCTATAAGACAATATCCGATCCCGGTCTCTTTAACAACCAATCGTTATTATAACCCGTAGTTATAACTTTAAAACATATTTTATACTTCAAAATAAAATATCATTTCAACCCAAATCTTTATCAAAATAAAGATTAAATTATTTCCAAACCATTTCAATATATCATCATACCATATCTTTCAATTCAAATATTTATCAAAGTAATTATCAAGTCATTTCAAATCATTTTTAATACATAAACATCACATCTTCCAAATTCAATATTTATCAAAATAATTATCAAGTCATTTCAAATCATTTTTAATACATAAACATCACATCTTTCAAATTCAATATTTATCAAAATAATTATCAAGTCATTTCAAATCATTTTTAATACATAAACATCATATCTTCCAAACTTCATTTTCAAATCGTCTTAATTTCAAAATATCATAACTTTCAAAACTTCATCTTCGAATCATTTAATATATACCAGAATATCATATCTTTCAAAACTTCATTTCAAATCATTTCAATATATCATATCTTTTCGAAACCACATTTCAATCATTTAATATATCAAAATATCATCTCTTTTCACAACCACATTCATTTCAATATCATTATTCATTTTATTCAATTTAAAATACCATTTCAATTCATATTTCAAAACAGTTTATATTCCAAAAATCATTTTTAATCACTAAAATGAAGTTATTATGTTTAATAATTAAATTATTAAACTTCCAAAATTTTCAACTTTCAATGTTCATTTATTCACTTAAGTTTATTAAAACAGTAAAGATTCACTTTTCGTGGCATTTAGAAAATGCTACGGAAAAATACATTCAAAACAGTTCACTTTAACAAAAGGCAACATTTTAAAATGTTGTAATAGGGTTTACTTAAATTTCAAATAAACTTAGTTAAATTCAAAAATTATAGCACTTACAAAATTTTTCTATAATAGCTTTTAATTCAATTTAGCTTTTTAGTTCATTATCGTCAACTACAGCATTTACAATGCTGTAATATCATTCACATTGTAATTAATAGAATTTCAAAAATGCAGTAAATTAACTTCAAATATTCAATAAAATTTCTCAACCAATTATATTTTTATTTAAAACATTTTTTAACTTATAAAATCATACATTTCACATTTATAAACATCATTTAATTTTCCTCAAGTTCATGATTTTATAAAGTTAAATTTCCATTCAAAAATCAAGTTTTAATAATAATTCACTTATCAAAATGCAATGTTCAATTTTAGATTCACTACATTAAATTTCAACTTAACATTTATGTTAAAATTCTCAAATATAACTTATTTTTATTTTTATTTACTTAACTAAAATTTCCCTTTCAAGTCAATTTCATAAATTTTCAATTTTAGTTATATTTCAAAATTTCAACTTAAAATATTCATTCATTTCACATTTCAGCTTTATTAAAAATCATTAATATGATATAAAATCACTTTAAATTCAATTTATATTCAAATTATCATAAATTCATATTCAATTAAATTTCCAATTATAATTAAATCAATTTTTCCAAAATAACTTACGTTCAAAATTTCTAACTATTCCATTAATTCAATTCACTTACAATTATTCATAAAATCAATAATATTTTACAAAAATCCTTTTTAATTATATTTAAATCAAAATAATATAATATTTACATTTCTAAAATAACTTTAAAGATTTTAGGAAAACATATATTAACTACGGGTCTATATATAATTTTCTACGCTAGGTAAAGTGATACGGATATGTATCATTTCAATCCGCAGTTTAAAAAGAAAAATCCGGGTTTTATCATTTCAAACCCGCAATCCCAAGTTAAATAAATGATTTGAAAATCATTCAGGCCTATCATTTCAGCCCATAACAATTTTCCCTTATTCCAAAGTCCGTTCGGGTATATATCATTTCAACCCATAGTGATTCTAATCAAAAGGGAACTTGCAGTGTGATAAACTGATATAAATAAACAGAATAGCATAATAAACAGTAACAAGTGATATAACAGGTGTAATAACAGGTGTAAACATCATATGATCATAATATAGCAGTTATAACATGATGCAATACATTTACAGATTCAAATGGTGTCGGTTTATCAGTTATATAGGTACAGATTGTCTGGTGAGAATAACTCACCGGTTTGAGCTGGAGACACAACAACGAATTTCACGAACAGAATCTACACATGCACAAAAGCACGACACAGATACGAATGGAGGAGCCAAGGATTAATTCCCTTGAATACAAATCAAACAAACAATAACAAACATGAATTATAAACCAAGATATTACAAAACAATGCTAGGAATAAGTACACAATTCAAAGCTAGAATTTTTGCACTTGCATTCACCTTTGTATGCTTCAGCTATGGACTGGAAAAGCACTGTAATGGAAAGGTTTTGGATCAGGTTTGGATGCAACAGGTCAGCGTATCATGGATTTGATGATTGTGCAAAGGTATGTGTACATGAAACTATGACTACAAGGCATAAACAAGGATTTTGGTCCATATTTGGCTCGACCTATGGCACACTTGGGCTGGCTATACTTACTCCAGATCTAGTGGTATAGCAGCACCCAAAGGTCATGTGGTTGCTGGTGGTGGTGGTTCTAGGGGTGGCCAAGAGGAGTATGTGAAAGGATATTGGCATTAAGGCTCGGCTAGGCTAGTTTTAAGGGTTTGCTTGCAATTTTTGTGGAGTTTTCAACATGGGGAGGCCACGGCCTGATCTGGTTCAGGTCTGGACAGTGGGTAGGTGGAGGGTCAAAGGTTGTATCGTGGTGGTGGTGGAACAATAGGAGGTGGCCAAGGCAAGATATGAAGGAGATAGTGGAGTATATGGCTAGGCTAGGCAATTTCAAGGGGTTTGGTGCAAAGTTTGTGATGCTAACCTCAATGGATGGGCAAAACTTGGTTAATGTCAGAGGAGGGGGAGGAGGAGCTGCTGTAGATGGTGGAGGAGATGGTGGAGCTGATGGTGGAGAGGTTAGGCTGAGCAAAGCATGAAGAAGCAGGGCAAAAATCAAGGCAAACAAATGGAAAAAGGAAGAAGATGAGAGGAGAATGAAAGCCATATTTTTCTTTGAAGTGCCGTGATTTTTTAGGAGATGAAGGAGGACATTTGTTTACGTGCAAATGATATGTGATCAGCTGAAAGAAATGAGATATGGTTGGCCTCAATTGAATGCAAGAGTTAGAAAATGAAAAGGTGGGAAAACAAAGAGACTTAAGCAACTAAAGAGTCACAAAACCTTTCAAATTTCCAATAAATTCTTTTTAATTTTAAATAACTGAAATATATA
Organism: Allium cepa; assembly: GCA_030765085.1. Taxonomy (NCBI): domain Eukaryota; kingdom Viridiplantae; phylum Streptophyta; class Magnoliopsida; order Asparagales; family Amaryllidaceae; genus Allium; species Allium cepa. Next base: position 789,512,391 of record CM060945.1, on the reverse strand, counting down.
TATAAATCCAGATAAAAATACGAAAATTTAGTAAATAAACAATAATAAGTAAATAAATTATTAATTATATATAGTTTAATTAAATAAAACAGCAAAATTTACAACTAGTCCTGAAAATATGAAAAATAAGTGCAATGAACTTGGAAAAAATTTTATGTACTTAAAAATATTTATAAATAAAGATAAGAACACAAAATAAAATGAATTCACAAAATAAATAAATAAATTTTAATTAAAATATAGTTTAGACGAAGAAAATAGCAGAAAAAGGAAACAGCCTTTTAAAAATAGGAAATCATCATAGTAAATTTTAGAAAAATCCTATTATTATTTTTAAAATATTTAGAGATGAAAATATACATAAATTAACATATCTACCCATATTAAAAGAAATATAAGAAAGAAAAATATGATTTATAAAATTTAAAATAGGCAAAATTGCACAATAAAACAAATTATACTAGAAATTGAAATGTACATAACTTTTACATTTTAACTCCGTTTTCAACGAAACGAAAAGTGGTGTTCTTAGAATTTTATGTAATTTCATAATAAAAGATAAAATTTATAATTTTAAACTTTTAAAATTTTAAGTCAAAAGTCAAAGTTTGACTATTTTGACCAAAATCAACATTTCAGGAACATATTCAAATTACACAAGTTTGGAATTATAATTTCATATAAAATCAAGATTTATATTTAAGTAATAAAATTTAATCATTTAAAATAAGTAAAATAAGTTTTTTTTTTAAATCAAAATAATTAAAATATAAAAAAAAAATACAGGGTTGTCACACTCTCCCCCACTCAAATCTTTTCGTCCTCGAAAAGGAACGAGGTACGGAAAAGCACAGCAAAAAGATAGAGTGAAATAGGATTAAGATAAGATGACAAGAAGATTGAAATTATACCTGAGAACTGTTGTTATAGGTAAGTTTAACAAGGTGGAGATGATCTTTCCAAGATTCTCCAAAATTAAGAACACAGGCACGAAAAGGTAGATTCAAAATGATTACCAAAGATCTATCAAAGATTATAGAAAGATTTCTAACATAAAGATTGTAGAAAGATGCCTATACCAATCTATATCAAGATAAGGATGATAAGGACAACCAAAATATAGTTTGGAAAGCAAAATAAGGAAACAGATTTGAAAGCATGGAAATTTCAACTTAAATTGATAATTAATATTTTTACACAAGTTAAATAAATCTTAACTATATCAAGTTTCATTATCTTATTATCCAATCATCTTAAACTAACAAAAAATTTCTTATAATTGAAAATATTCTTTAAAAATAAAATTTAAGAATTAAATTTTCGATTACATTCAAACCATTTAGAGATAAGTCATAATATATATAATATGTCAAATCAAATTTCAATCATATATCTATATTACTATAAATCAAATCATATTTTAGAAATTCAAATCAATTCCCCAAAACAAAGCTGTAGCAAGACTACATAACAGTCTCTTAACTTCGAACTCGAAAATGAACGTCGATGATGCCGCGATCATCACCGAAGTTATTTTCCAGCGACAAAGAGAAGAGCACTAATTTTAAACCTTTAAATTCTTTGAAAACAAATTCTATTCAAAATACTTTTAAATAATATAACCCTTTTAAAACTTTTAAACCAAAGTTCGAGATCATCGGAAAATAAATTCTCAGATTTCTTTTCTAAATTCATTTAAGTTCCCAAATCAATTTATAAACAATTATTTATAAATTCATTTATAGAACAATAAATGATAAATCAAGTATTATCATTTCAAATTATCAATTTGAATCATTTCATTAAGTTCCATAGATATATATATCAAAATTTTATTTCATTAACCAAATTTTTAAAATAATATTGTGTCAGTTTGTTCTATCAAAGTGTTTTAGAAATCCTATCGATAGCGCTGATCAGACGAATCGATCGGAAACCCAAATCAACATCAACAACTCAAACAACACAATATATAAAAAAATATAGATTGACAAATACAATTCAAAATGTTTGAAAATATGTTGGAAACAAAAGACAAGATGATTAAATATAGAGTAGGGAGGTGGATTAGCTAATATAAATCACGGGCAACCTTAATCGGGTCAACCGTGACTTAAAGTATAAGGTCGAAGTGGATTTTCTGGGGTAAATCTACATTCAACCTCATAAGATAGAGTTTTGGATAATAGGAGATACTAGCATCTAAACTGAGGATATAAAATCTTTGGTGAATCGATGCTGTTGTAAAGGAGTTTCACCCCTTTTACAAGAAATTTTTTGAGATTGGCGAGACCGCCAATTCACTATAAAGATCATTCGAAGTGGAGTTATGGGATACTCCAGAATCAAATGAAGATGAATAGCGGGGAATAAGAATGGATTTTGGAACCACAGGGAACGTTCCAAAATTCAAAGGAATCGAGTCAAAAGAAAGAGATTCAACTCGAATGAAAGGGATTCTGTAAATACATATACTCCATATGCTGAGTTTTGCCTAGAGCTACCAAAGCTCTGATACCAACTGTAACAACCGTGGTATTTTCAACCATTCGCATCCATTATTAGTGTATAGGTAGACACTCATGCCGGAATTAAATTGCTCCAAATACCGCGTTGTAAATAAAAATTTGGCAAATCTCAGAATATACAGTAAATAAAAATCATAGAATCACAGACACAGAGTAATAATAGTGCAGCGGAAGCAAAAGAAATAGTAGTTCATGAAGCTACTATATAAAAATATCAGAGTTACATAAAATACAATAGAGGAAATAAGGTACAAAAGAAGTCTCACTTCGTAGAAGTCAACTAATACAAGCGCTGAAAGGAACAACAGGTTTCAAAAGATAAACATGACAAGTAGATAATCTCCAGCGATTCCAATCTCCAGAAAGTGGAAATCCAAATCTGTGAATAACTCAGGCTGACCCGAGCGTAAATAAAAATACAAACACTCGAGTCAGGACATACATACTTATACAATGTAAACCAACTCAAGTGAACTGTAGTAAAGGTACAAGTAACTTAGAAGATGCTTGGGACCGCCCATCCTCTAAGGATCCGTTAAACTATTTACTATGTAGTATATTGCGCTATATACAGTAGTGTCTAATCAGTAAAGTATAATCATATAGAAAATAGCGTTAAGGGGATGGTGAACCTTAACGCTGTCGGATCTTTAAAACCAAAATCGTAGTGGGCTCGATATAAGGATATGACACGGCACGCGAGGCAATGCCAGGGTGGATACACCGTTTGCACTCCCGGACCGGTGGTGACGGCAAGCCAGCAGCTTTCGCCCACCTCGAACAATACCCCCGATCAAATGTGGCGCCACCGAATCGAATCACAAAAGTAATAGAATGGTTTCTGATGGAGCATGCTCGATGAAAGGGTGCGACCCTTTGTGTAGCCCGGTATAGCTCCTGTTTTAGTCATATATGCCAACTCACGGGAGTTGGGTCCACGTAATATACCTCGAGAACGTCGCCACCATCCTACTTCATTCTGAAATCTCCACCGCGTACACAGTTGTTAAAGTGGTTTTCGGTATTGGCCGGCTATAAGACAATATCCGATCCCGGTCTCTTTAACAACCAATCGTTATTATAACCCGTAGTTATAACTTTAAAACATATTTTATACTTCAAAATAAAATATCATTTCAACCCAAATCTTTATCAAAATAAAGATTAAATCATTTCCAAACCATTTCAATATATCATCATACCATATCTTTCAATTCAAATATTTATCAAAGTAATTATCAAGTCATTTCAAATCATTTTTAATACATAAACATCACATCTTCCAAATTCAATATTTATCAAAATAATTATCAAGTCATTTCAAATCATTTTTAATACATAAACATCACATCTTTCAAATTCAATATTTATCAAAATAATTATCAAGTCATTTCAAATCATTTTTAATACATAAACATCATATCTTCCAAACTTCATTTTCAAATCGTCTTAATTTCAAAATATCATAACTTTCAAAACTTCATCTTCGAATCATTTAATATATACCAGAATATCATATCTTTCAGAACTTCATTTCAAATCATTTCAATATATCATATCTTTTCGAAACCACATTTCAATCATTTAATATATCAAAATATCATCTCTTTTCACAACCACATTCATTTCAATATCATTATTCATTTTATTCAATTTAAAATACCATTTCAATTCATATTTCAAAACAGTTTATATTCCAAAAATCATTTTTAATCACTAAAATGAAGTTATTATGTTTAATAATTAAATTATTAAACTTCCAAAATTTTCAACTTTCAATGTTCATTTATTCACTTAAGTTTATTAAAACAGTAAAGATTCACTTTTCGTGGCATTTAGAAAATGCTACGGAAAAATACATTCAAAACAGTTCACTTTAACAAAAGGCAACATTTTAAAATGTTGTAATAGGGTTTACTTAAATTTCAAATAAACTTAGTTAAATTCAAAAATTATAGCACTTACAAAAATTTTCTATAATAGCTTTTAATTCAATTTAGCTTTTTAGTTCATTATCGTCAACTACAGCATTTACAATGCTGTAATATCATTCACATTGTAATTAATAGAATTTCAAAAATGCAGTAAATTAACTTCAAATATTCAATAAAATTTCTCAACCAATTATATTTTTATTTAAAACATTTTTTAACTTATAAAATCATACATTTCACATTTATAAACATCATTTAATTTTCCTCAAGTTCATGATTTTATAAAGTTAAATTTCCATTCAAAAATCAAGTTTTAATAATAATTCACTTATCAAAATGCAATGTTCAATTTTAGATTCACTACATTAAATTTCAACTTAACATTTATGTTAAAATTCTCAAATATAACTTATTTTTATTTTTATTTACTTAACTAAAATTTCCCTTTCAAGTCAATTTCATAAATTTCCAATTTTAGTTATATTTCAAAATTTCAACTTAAAATATTCATTCATTTCACATTTCAGCTTTATTAAAAATCATTAATATGATATAAAATCACTTTAAATTCAATTTATATTCAAATTATCATAAATTCATATTCAATTAAATTTCCAATTATAATTAAATCAATTTTTCCAAAATAACTTACGTTCAAAATTTCTAACTTTTCCATTAATTCAGTTCACTTACAATTATTCATAAAATCAATAATATTTTACAAAAATCCTTTTTAATTATATTTAAATCAAAATAATATAATATTTACATTTCTAAAATAACTTTAAAGATTTTAGGAAAACATATATTAACTACGGGTCTATATATAATTTTCTACGCTAGGTAAAGTGATACGGATATGTATCATTTCAATCCGCAGTTTAAAAAGAAAAATCCGGGTTTTATCATTTCAAACCCGCAATCCCAAGTTAAATAAATGATTTGAAAATCATTCAGGCCTATCATTTCAGCCCATAACAATTTTCCCTTATTCCAAAGTCCGTTCGGGTATATATCATTTCAACCCATAGTGATTCTAATCAAAAGGGAACTTGCAGTGTGATAAACTGATATAAATAAACAGAATAGCATAATAAACAGTAACAAGTGATATAACAGGTGTAATAACAGGTGTAAACATCATATGATCATAATATAGCAGTTATAACATGATGCAATACATTTACAGATTCAAATGGTGTCGGTTTATCAGTTATATAGGTACAGATTGTCTGGTGAGAATAACTCACCGGTTTGAGCTGGAGACACAACAACGAATTTCACGAACAGAATCTACACATGCACAAAAGCACGACACAGATACGAATGGAGGAGCCAAGGATTAATTCCCTTGAATACAAATCAAACAAACAATAACAAACATGAATTATAAACCAAGATATTACAAAACAATGCTAGGAATAAGTACACAATTCAAAGCTAGAACTTTTGCACTTGCATTCACCTTTGTATGCTTCAGCTATGGACTGGAAAAGCACTGTAATGGAATGGTTTTGGATCAGGTTTGGATGCAACAGGTCAGCGTATCATGGATTTGATGATGGTGCAAAGGTATGTGTACATGAAACTATGACTACAAGGCATAAACAAGGATTTTGGTCCATATTTGGCTCGACCTATGGCACACTTGGGCTGGCTATACTTACTCCAGATCTAGACAGTGGAGAGTGATGGTATAGCAGCACCCAAAGGTCATGTGGTTGCTGGTGGTGGTGGTTCTAGGGGTGGCCAAGAGGAGTATGTGAAAGGATATTGGCATTAAGGCTCGGCTAGGCTAGTTTTAAGGGTTTGCTTGCAATTTTTGTGGAGTTTTCAACATGGGGAGGCCACGGCCTGATCTGGTTCAGGTCTGGACAGTGGGTAGGTGGAGGGTCAAAGGTTGTATCGTGGTGGTGGTGGAACAATAGGAGGTGGCCAAGGCAAGATATGAAGGAGATAGTGGAGTATATGGTTAGGCTAGGCAATTTCAAGGGGTTTGGTGCAAAGTTTGTGATGCTAACCTCAATGGATGGGCAAAACTTGGTTAATGTCAGAGGAGGGGGAGGAGGAGCTGCTGTAGATGGTGGAGCTGATGGTGGAGAGGTTAGGCTGAGCAAAGCATGAAGAAGCAGGGCAAAAATCAAGGCAAACAAATGGAAAAGGGAAGAAGATGAGAGGAGAATGAAAGCCATATTTTTCTTTGAAGTGCCGTGAGTTTTTAGGAGATGAAGGAGGACATTTGTTTACGTGCAAATGATATGTGATCAGCTGAAAGAAATGAGATATGGTTGGCCTCAATTGAATGCAAGAGTTAGAAAATGAAAAGGTGGGAAAACAAAGAGACTTAAGCAACTAAAGAGTCACAAAACCTTTCAAATTTCCACTAAATTCTTTTTAATTTTAAATAACTGAAATATATATATAAATCCAGATAAAAATACGAAAATTTAGTAAATAAACAATAATAAATAAATAAATTATTAATTATATATAGTTTAATTAAATAAAACAGCAAAATTTACAACTAGTCCTGAAAATATGAAAAATAAGTGCAATGAACTTGGAAAATTTTTTATGTACTTAAAAATATTTATAAATAAAGATAAGAACACAAAATAAAATGAATTCACAAAATAAATAAATAAATTTTAATTAAAATATAGTTTAGACGAAGAAAATAGCAGAAAAAGGAAACAGCCTTTTAAAAATAGGAAATCATCATAGTAAATTTTAGAAAAATCCTATTATTATTTTTAAAATATTTAGAGATGAAAATATACATAAATTAACATATCTACCCATATTAAAAGAAATATAAGAAAGAAAAATATGATTTATAAAATTTAAAATAGGCAAAATTGCACAATAAAACAAATTATACTAGAAATTGAAATGTACATAACTTTTACATTTTAACTCCGTTTTCAACGAAACGAAAAGTGGTGTTCTTAGAATTTTATGTAATTTCATAATAAAAGATAAAATTTATAATTTTAAACTTTTAAAATTTTAAGTCAAAAGTCAAAGTTTGACTATTTTGACCAAAATCAACATTTCAGGAACATATTCAAATTACACAAGTTTGGAATTATAATTTCATATAAAATCAAGATTTATATTTAAGTAATAAAATTTAATCATTTAAAATAAGTAAAATAAGTTTTTTTTTAAATCAAAATAATTAAAATATAAAAAAAAATACAGGGTTGTCACAAAATCTCTTTCATCATATTATTCAACATATCAAAATCTCGGACCCAATTTCTTCATGAAAATCTAGAAATAAATTTTTAAACCCAATTATATCACATTTTCCTTTAGAAATTTATAATAAATTTCCTACAGATTGGAAAATTATGAAAATTAAAAATCATCTCCAAAATCATGTATTATTTATCGTAAAAAAATTCCATGGCATTCGAAAATCATAAACCCTTGGATTTCCCTTAAAACCATGCAAATTCGTATGCATACGAATTAAAATAATTCTATCATAACATAATTCAAGCATATCATCATCCATATTATTATAAAATAAATTTAAACATAAATCCAAAAACACGTAATCGTAGAATAAAATAGAGATGGTATAAAAAAATTGTTCGCCTTAGATTTTGACAAGGAATTTGAGATTTTTTATTGCTTAATCCTCCCTAGCTTTGATCCTTAGTTTAAGATTGTAACCATCCTCTTTTCCTTCTTGTTAATGACCGGCTCTTAGGGTTTTGCATTTGTTTTTGATTTGACAAAAATGGACGTGAATGGACAATAGTGAGAAATATATAGCTGTGTAAAATAAAGAGACCGTTTTACTAATATGCCCATGTGTGAACTAATTATCCTTTAAACCAATTAAAGCCCATTTATCTAATTATTATGCACGACCCGTTACATAATTTATTCAATATCAGTCCCCTTATCATCATTATTCTATTTAATTTATCTAATTATATTTCTCTAAATAACATTATAAAAAAGTAGGGATGTTGCAATCTTTTACATTCCTTTTGTGCTATTTCTAATTTCTCTTCTAAAATTGTTTTCTCATCTTTTAATAACCCAATTTCTAGCTCTACTCTATTCAATTTATCTATATATTCCTTATTTAGTTCCTTAGATTCTCTACACTTATTGTCTAATTCTATGCTAATTTCCAAATTTCATTCTATGTTAGTTCAGGACATATCTCATCATGCTAGCCACAAACAAACATTCGCTTGTCCTGAGTCGCTTTCACTATCGCTATCAAAAGAAATGGATGAATTAGAGTCATCCCAAGTTACTTAAAAGGCTCTTAAATTTTTCTGGAATTTCTCAAATTTGCTTTTCTTTTTTCCATTATTGAGTTGTGAACAATCTTTCTTCATATGGCCGAACTTGTAACATCCGTAACATTTTATTGATGTTTGATTGATGAATTCGAATTGCCATCATGCTGAAATTATGTCCTTTTCTTGAATTTCTTAAATTTGTTGTAATTCTTGGTGATAAACATATTTTCTTCCTCGTCCAAATCGGAACCATCGTTATTTGTTCGAAAGGTAATATTCTTCTTTTCTTGATTTTGCTCCTTTCTCGCCTGCAAATTAGCTTCATACGACATCAAATTTCCTATTAATTCTTTAACTTTGAGTTAAGAAAGATCATTAGCTTGTTCGATAGATAAACTTTTTTTTCCCGTTCGATGGTCAGAGTACTTAAGATTCGTGTAAATAGATCAAAATCAATGAATTTGATCCTAAATGCCATGAGATCATGTTGTATATGTAACATCCCCCTACCTGGAGGCCTAAAACTAACGGCTACGGATGCTGCAGTCTTCCATAGTTATTAATCCTCGATGACAAAATACGACGATATTAGATGCATTGATATATAGAAACATAAGAATATGGAAAACAATTAGCAGTAAATAAACTCCACATTCCATTTTAAAATATTTCAAATTGATTACATAATCCCAGTTTGCAGATTACATTCAGATAACATATAATAATTACAAAATATGCCAAGAGCGACATATGAAGATGCCCTCTTGGTTGATCAGAGTGTATATAATAAGGCATTAAACAGTTTGCCTTTACAACCAAACACACAACATAAATAAAATAACTCAAATAACAAGCTTGCCTCCTGCACGTCTTCGGAAGCTTTATTTGTTTAAAAGATCACCTGAGAACCTTAACTCTCAACCTACTCAAAATCAATTAAGTACCCGAGAGTTAAGGGGAAAAAACTTCGAGTCGGATATAAAACCCAGTATGAATAATAATCTACCATCCTAAACCATTTAGATATCTAGTGAGAGTACGCCGCTAAGTGGAACAGGTTTCCCCTTACTAGTATCCCAAAACGTTTACAAAACCATATAGTGTGCTCCTGCATCCACAATGGTTAAAAGCATAGTATTTCAAAATCTTATGATGATATGCAAAACAAGTAAAACAAATCTAGATTACCCATCCCCATTTATTCTGATTGTATGTCTCAATTACAGTTTTAAGGTTTACTATTAACCTTTTAAATGTTTATGAATAATCTGTCCAGTTTCATAGTTTTCATAGGATCACTAAGAACCTATTGGTAACTCCAATATTATTTTACTTATCCTAGTTTTCATGGGCTAACTAGGAATCTATTGACTATATGTCAATATCATAATCCAGATATAGTTTTCATGGGCAAACTACAAACCTATTGACCTCCGCCAATATCATACAGTTTTAATGGGCTTACTGTAAACCAATTGGCCCTGCCAATATTTTTAATTAAAATTTTGACATCTGTTAAGTTATATTTACTACTAGGTATACCTATTTGGTTATTCTGCCCCATATCCCAAAATACATTTTTGGGTTAATAACAATGTGAATAAATATATGAAGAAGTAAACATAGCAACAAAATAATACCAAACCTACGGTTCATTATCCTTGAAATCCTCTTTACCTATATATATCCTGGTTAAACCCTTTAACCGTTTAAAATCAAGGAAAACTTCTTCATTTCAAACCAGTTTGTTTATTTATGCCATGGTTATTACTTTAAATAGAGATTAGGTTAATGTTTTTGAAACCTCTGGATGACCTCCTTCAAAAGCTAACTTCTTTTCAAAACATAACATATATACACACACACTTTTCGAAGCCCTTGATAAATATTGTCTTTCTAAACCAATTATATCTTTCAAAGGTATCAAATCATCTTTTAAAATATAGTGCTTCAAAAAAAATGAAAATACCCTTTTCGAAAGCATTAGGTTTACTCCTTAAACCAACACTTGGGTCAAAATGGTTATATATGAAAGTCTCTTTCGAAACCAACTAAAAATTTATTTAGGGAAAAGTTGATGGTGTCGGGACCATCTAGTCGAAAGCAAAGGCCTTTAAAAATTAGAACTTTGAATAATAGAGTCAAAACTCTCTTCCGACTCCATCACCTTCAAAACACTCGACCCCTTCAAAATCAATTAGGAAAAAGGCTTAGTTTAAGGTAAAAATAAGGCTAACCTTTCAAAAGCATTGCTGGTCAATATAGTCGAATGGTAGAGTAGTGGCTAGGCTTCGACTAGATCGAAACCAATCCATTCGAAAGCCTTGGTTTTTAAGAAAAAGGTACCCCTTTGAAAGAAATTATAAAACCTTTTCGAAAGCATATGTTTCGACTATGTCGAAAGCTTTAGGTAATACAAGGCAAGAACTTAGCTTTTGAAAATGAAGCAGGGTTTCAACTCCATCAAAAGATTACCTTTCAACACCAAGGCTTCTGCCTTCCTTCCAATCCAGTACGTACCATTTATGTGATACCATGTGCATTGGGTTTCGACTATGCAGGTTTCAACTGGAATAAGGCAGAATCAAAGGATTCCAAAGGTACTAACTATCTGAGGTGGAACATCTTTTACTGGGTTAAAGGATGAATTGTTGCAACTTTTAGCGATTACTTTATAACAACTTGCCTATTTGTAAAACATTGATTGGCTACCATAAAAACTTTTCAAATACTTTACATTTAAAACTGTCGCATTTATATCAGATCAAAACCATAAAATGTAACAATTAATCCCTTCCATATACTAAAACCAATTGTTTTAGAAAATTCCTACTTCTAAAATAACTTAATTTCCCTAGTAAACCGACTAGAAAAATCCCCAAAAATAATAAAAATTCAATTTCATCATGTAATCAAACATATTAAAATTTTAGACCCAATTTCTTCTCGAAATATTCCAAATAAATTTTTAAACCCAATTAAATCATGTTTTTCATCAAAAAATCATAATAAATTTCCATAGCTTGTTCTGAAAATTAAAACTCATATCCAAAATCATGTTTTGCTTAAAAAATTTCCATGGCAATCTGAAATCATAAATTCTCGGATTTACATCAAAACCGTGCAAATTTTTATGCATATGAATTAAAATAAATCAACGTAATATAACTCAAGCATATAAACATCCATTTTATCACAAAAACAATTTTAAATCATAAATCCAAAACCATATATTCATAGAATAAAAATAGAGATGGTATGAGATTATTATTCACCTTAGACTAGATATGGAATTTGAGATTTGTTGTTGATTAATCTTCTCTGGCTTTAGATCCTTAGCTTTAGATAAATTTCTTCCTTTCTTCCTTGGTAATGGCCGGCTTTGGTTTAGGTTTTAAAATTTTCATTTGTGAAAGTGGAAAATAAAATGTGAATGGAAAATTACAAAAGATATAGCCGTGTACAATAAATTGGCTAATTTACTAATATGCCCATGTGTAGCTGAATTTACCAATAAACCAATTTAAAGCCCATTTATCCTGTTAATAAGCAAGGCCCTATGTATATAATTTATTCAAATCTTGATATTCCTATCATCATTATTTTATTTATCTAATTAAATTTTCTGTGTAATGTTGTAAAAAATTAGGGATGTTACAGGCTCCCCCTTTAAAGAATCCTATCCTCAAAATTTAGTTAGGACTAAATACTAAACATACCAATCATATGTAACAACTCCTAACAAACATACTAGTCTAGCTAACTAGCAACTATCTATATAAAACTAATATAGACATAGCCTCAAAGCAGATCAGGATAAGTATATCTAATCATGTCCTCTATCTCCCAATTATAGTCCTCTTCGTCGCTCCACTGAACTTTCACCAACCTGGCTGTTTTGTTCCTTAATCTTTTCTCATCTGTAGCTACAACCCGAACTGGTTATCCAACAAAAATCAAGTTAGGCTTTACCACTAAGTCACCCAACCCTGTCGGAGGTATAGCAGTCTCTGTATCATGCACATACGTACGAAGATGAGATACATGAAATACATTATGGACACCTGTCATATTGCTCGGCGACTCTACTCTACATGCAACCATTCCAATCCTCTCTATAATCTGAGATGGACCTACATATCTTGGGGCTAACTTCCCTTACTTTCCGAATCGTATCATACCCTTCATAGATGATACCTTAATGAAAGCCTTATCTCCAACTGAGAATTCTGTAGGATCGTTTTCACCGTAGAGGGGGGTGAGTGGGGTGTACTAATAAAAATTAATGCGGAAATAAAAACAGAAAGTAATGCAGTAGATATCACATACAGATTTACCCAGCTTCGGCAAAAACCTGCCTATGCGCTGCTCCTAAGATTTCTACTAGTAATTAGGTAATCAACGCTTACAAAAACATGTAAACTCATGACACCTGCTAACTCGATTAGCCTAACTCTAAGCTCAAAACCCTGCCATAACTCGGCCACCGAGTTGCGAATTCTCAAACTACGCCCCGTAGTTTGTACCTAGTTACACAACTAGAAATTTACAAATTTTTTAAATATATGGTAACAAATAAAATTAAAACTAGAAAAATACCCTATTTTAAAACTTAAGCCAAAAACAAATAAACAAAGACCGGCCCAATTATAATTAAAAGACACTCTCCCTTTTTCGTTTCTACTCGTGTATTCTCTTTTGGCCGATCCTTTTATTCTTCTTATGAAAGTAGAATTTTGATTAATTGAAGCCGCCACTTGAGTTAGAAGTATTGAAGTGATGATTTCAACTCTGGTGTGCTTCATCAATCGATCCCTGGCTTGATTTGCTCTCGGTAGCTTCAATTGAGTTGAGATTGAACGATGCTTTGAACTGGTATGTGAATTTCCCCTTTTCGATTTTGATTATACTCGACTTGATTCGAGTTTTGGATTTATGCTAAGTATGCTCTCTGTTTTACTCGAACTCGAACTTGGATGGTTTTTAATGCCGATGATGATATTGGGTTTAAATAGGGAAAAAATCCTTAAATTTTTGATTCATTTATTTGGGTTGAATGTTTCTGTTGCTTTGCTTAGCCGTTTGATTATTAATTGAATGCTTGTGATGATTCTAACTTGTTCATTGTTGAACTTGCTTGAATTTCTTTGAGTCGGTTCCGTTATGTGCTCCTATGACTTCGGCATTACGATAATCTGGACTTGACGAATTTTGATCTGTTCCATTATCTGAGACTCGGACTCTTCTTCACTTGTTCAATTCGTGTTACCCTCTGTGACTTTTTCGGCTTGATCATTTCTTTTTTAAAATTTCTCCTTTACTTTGAACTGCGACTTGCAACTATTTTTACTATAGATATATAAACTGGTTTAATATATGTATATATATGTGTTTGTGTGTACGATTATAGTGCCTATCCATTTAGTTGGCTTGATGTCTCCACTGCTCATTGCTGTTGCATTACATTTATGTTGTCATGTTGCCCTTTGTTTTTGTACATTTGGAGTGGTCTGGTGGTCATATAGTTTTAGTTATAATGTCTTAACTCCATTGGCTTGTTTTCATCTTGCCTGCTAGACTTGCTGTGTCGAAACTGAAATGTTGCTTGTCTTGATTCCTTGTATTCCTCCATGTTGAACTGCACTATGAAGTTAGGTTGCCTTTGAAACTGAACTTCATTTTTATTCATTTTTCTTGGTTATTTTGTTGGGTTAAATGAAACTGCATTGATTTGCTTTGAGTTAAATTGCTTTTGCGTCTTTGGTTATTGAATCTGGTGTGTTTCCATGTTGTTTTCCTTTTGCCTTTGTGCCATTTGAGGTCTGGCGTACTTTATACATTTGGTGGTCTGCACTTGATTCTTGAGACTCATGTGTACATGTGTACATGCCTGGTTCTTGCTTCTTGATTAATTTTTCACTACATCCACACTTGTCTTTTGAACTACTGGTTGCCGTTGTAACTGAATTTTATATGCATGTTGAAACTGACTGTGTTGTTGCCTTGCACTCATGTTAATGATGACTGGTCTATGGTTCCTTGTACGCATATATGCATTGTTCTCTTTGTCTGAACTGTAGATTGGTCATAATGATTTTAAAGTCTTTTTTGCTTTTGCACTTGTGTTGAATCCAGTCTAGGTTTGGGTTTGACCTTGTGCTCAACTGTCCTTTCTATTTTAACATGCAAGTGTATCTCGGTGTGCACGACCTTGTGGCATGTACAGTAATACACTATGCATGTCACAAGTTGTTCGTGTAAGATGAATTAAAAGAAATGATGACGAACAACCCAAATAACCGAGGCAAATAATATTTTCAAAACATACACTTCATTGTAAACTGCAAAATATTTCCTTTTCAATTTTACTGCATTAGTGTTTATTTTGCAGACAGTTCAAATGCTGGATACAGGCTGTAACAAAGTTGAAGATCAAAATACGAGTGAAGAGTGAATGTGTAGCGAGGTGAAATATATGTGAAAATTGTATATCGAAAATTGTGTTGTAATTGAAATTGTATTGTAATTGAAAATGTATAAATGTAGTGAGAGCTCAAATTTGTACTATTTGAATTTGTAATAAAATATTTGTTTGAATGAAATATTTGTTTAAATATGAATTCCGAGTTATTTATTTTATTCAACAAATATTTATTTAATTATGTGGAAAAATAAAATAGTACAATAAAAAGTACATTCAAACGAATATATATACATGTTTATTATCATCAAACAAAAATCATAGGCTATTGTATTCTACAATCTCTTCTTTTGATGACAACAAACATATATTAAGATTTTGACTCTATTAAATGTGTTTGGTCTTGATGGATTCTATTAGCTCCCCCTATTTGAATACTCCCCCTACAGCAAAACTCCCCATACACAGATGCGTGCAGTTAAAAGTGAAAAAATTAATTAAAAATTACTTTGAATAAAAACACTCTTGAATATTAGTAAGGATATCGCTCAAAAATCAAAACCTTAGCCTCTCTCCCCCTTTGTTATCATCAAAAATAATAATAATAGTAATTGAAATAGCAACGATTTTGATTAAAAATATAAAATCAAATCAAGAGGGAAATATTAATTTTAAATTCCAGTTAATCAAACAAAAATCATAATATTTTATTAATTAGAAAAAAACTCCACTTTAGAGAAATGGTAGGATTATAAAAAAAAAATTATATAGTGACAAGAGTTTGATATTTTCAATAATAATTTGTGCATTTTCCCTTTTCAAATATTATACAAAAAATGTAACACACTTGCTAACCATGCATAACCATTAGGACTTTTAAATGAGGTTAGTAGTTACCCCCTTTTTTCAAAAAAAATATGTCAATTATTTTCTATCCATGCATAACCGTGAGGACTTTAAAATGAGATTAGAATATACTTGATATTTATCCCTTTCTTATATGCACCCCATCCATGCATAACCGCGAGGACGTTTAAATGAGCTTCATAGAATTCAAGTAATTCACCCATGCATAACCGCGAGGACTTTTAAATGAGAATGAATACTTTAGGATATAGTTATTTACAAAAAAATATTTTCTCATTTTGAAATACCAAATTCTGCACACTATGTTATGATGTATGGATTGACAGAAAGGTGAAAGTGATAGAAATGATCGTGGAATAAGTACTAATCTAAAAATATTGTAATTTTTTTTAATTTTCATGAAATTATAAAATTATACTTCCTCTTGTTATGAAATATAATTTAATCACTATCCATCACTTTTCAAGCACTATAATAATTTTGATAAGTTCCAAAAGATTCAATTAGTCAATGGTTATCTTTTCTAGAGTAAATCTCTTACCGAAATAAATTGGAATATTTTTAACATGATGAAAACCCAAGTTTCAAAATTTAAAATAAGTGAAAATCAATATTCTGTTAGGGGGTTTTGTGAAAATGACTTCTAGTTGAAAATCAATACAAATAATTAAACAATTGCAAAAATGATTTCAAGTTCACATCATATACCACTTATATTTGAGGTATTCATGGTGATCTATAGTGGTATATAAGAAAAACGTGCACTCAACAACAATTGAATTATTTTTTGAAATTTTCAGCACGTCCATTTATACTAAGCACAAGTAAAGTAATCTATATTGAACCAAAACACACATTCAAAAAATTCATCAAATCAATTTTGAAAATTGATTTGACAACATGAAGAGAGTCAATAATGATTGTTGTTTCAAAGTAGTTGACAATCTTTGTTTCGAAGACTCACTCAATTTGAAACCTTTGTTTGGCTGATAAAAGTTTAAAGTTTTATTTGGCTTATAACATGAGAGTTTTAGATGTTCAAAAATGCTACTTTCCAAAATTGGTTTCAAGTCAATTTGTAAAGTCAATCAAAAATTATACTTGAAATATCACAACTTGTTTGTGTAAAACAGATATGCTTTCTGAGTTATATATTAAATTTATTATAGTTTTTCATGACATTCCAAAGTGAATCGATAAAAACTTAAAACACAAAAGTTGTACGTTATTGGTTAGCTTTCCAGAATTTCAAGAATTTCAAAAATCAGAGTTGAAATGTTCAAGATATGATCAAATTACTACAACTACGTTAAGAAAGTTTTGAAATTGTTTCAAAGGATACTCCAAATGATTTATAGTTTTTCACCCATTTAAGTTTTAGCATTTTAAATCTATTTTCCAGAACATCTTGAACTTTTCAAATCGGAGTTAAGAAGCTCAAGATATGGCCGAAATACTTCAACAATGTCGATGAAAACATAATTAACAATATGTGAACAAAATTGAGTTAAGGGATCATACCTCACTTTCCTTCGATGCTGTGATATCGAAAATGTGATGATCTCCATATAATCTTTATAGGATAAGGAACCTTTGAATTTTAGTTTATCAATCATGTAGAACAACTCGAAACCTATCTCCATCAAATTTGTTCCTTAGCCCACTTATGTGTCTAAATTTTGGAGAAGTCAAGTGATCTAACTAAGGTGTATGACCATTATTGTCTATTGAAATCTTTGTTATCCAAATTTTGTCTATATAACAAATTATTAGCATTTACAATTGTACCATTAGGAATCCAAATTTGTTTAAATTTCAAACCATTCATATTCGTACTTTTTGGAATCCATATTTGTTTAACGGTTTTATGTTTGTATATATTTCGACAATTATTCTTGCCATGTCCAATATTTCCACACTTTAAGCATTTTGGTATAACACTTTTCCCCTTAACAGTGTTATTAGTCATTTGTTCGTATTTTGACACTTTCTAAAATCCTTTCATTTTATTTATGAAGAGTTAATATTCTAAGAGCATATTAAATGATTTTTCTCTAGTGAATTTTTTTCGAGCAATCAACTCAAGTTTATTAATTTTGGATTTTAAAAGTTTATTTTCATTTATTAGCTTCGAACAACAACTAATGGTACTATCTCTCTTTTCAAAATTATTCATTTTCAAGCCTATATTTTCATTTTCAAGCTCTCTAATTTTAGAATCAATTTCTAGCATCTTAGTTCCAAAGAGTTGGAGTTTTTTAAATTCAATTTTTTCAACATCCTTGATCTTTTCAATCTCCTTTTCAAACTCATGATTTAATCGAATAATTTTAGATTTTCTCAAAATAACATTTTCTTTTTCAAGGGTTTTGAAATTTTCGTTGACCTCATTTAATTTCTTTTCAAAAATCGCACATTTAGAACTTTCCGACCTCTTAAAACTATCCAACTCTTTATGAAATATATTATTTTTACAAATCAACTCAGTTTTATTCTTCTCCCGAATTAAATTTTCTTTTTCTAACTTTTGAAAGTTTTCATGAAAATAGGCAAATTCTTATTCATATACCAAACACCTTTTGCAACTATGATTTTTATTTTTCTTAAAACATGTAAGCTCATTTTCCAAATCATTATTTTTCTGACGCAGTTTAGATTGTTCCATTTTCAACTTATTATTTTTCATCTCAAGAGCTTCATTATTTTCAATTGATTTTCTGCATAAGAGAACTAAATCATTGAAAGAAAAATCACTTATCTCATCGGCTATTGAATCTTCATCACTACTGTCTTTTGCAAATCCTGTCAAGTACGTTTCTTTAACTAAGTCGATTGTGGAGGATTTCTCACCATTGTTGACTTTTGCACTATATATTGCATCAACAGTATTCCTGATTTCTTGTGCACTTTCACAACGAGAGATATGGTTAAAATTATCTCGATTAATATGAGAATATAGTATATGTATAGCAAGAGCATCAATCGAAGTATTTTTCTTGTCTACTATATCACGTCCATTTTCAATAATTTTCCAACATTTAGAATTAACGGATTTTAAATAAAATTCCATTTCTATTTCCAATTTAAAAAATCTTTTCCATCAAAAATAAGGTGCGACGACCCGAAATTTTCGAGCATTTAAAATCATAATATTTAATTGATTTTAATATTTAAAAGTATATTTTTTTAACTTGAATTCAAATATCACTAATTAATTGTTAATTAAAGTTTTAAATTTAATAATTTGAAATTGGATAAATTATTGAATCTTCAGTTTTAAGCCGGTTGAAAATAATTTGAAGGCTTGTAAAATTTATATTGATAACACTGAAAATAATAGAAGTTGTAAAATTGAAATTAACAGTGGTTTGTTCAGTTTTAAAATTTTATAGTTTAAATTGAATTTAAAAAATAGCCTTCCAAGATACAGTCTCGGAATTTGACAAAACCAGTTCCATTGGATCTGTAATATTTTATTATTACTGGATTTCAAATTTTGTAGCTTTCGGAATTAACGTGTAATCGTACGAGGTGTAAACGATTAGACGATAATTATCGATCTAATTTAAATATCCTTTTCTGAAAGAAATCAAATCAGCAGTCACCCTGTATTTCCTTTAGCCAACCTATCTCTATTGTAGCCGACACGTAGAAACAATCTTCACGCCAAACATCTTTTCCTGTTCCCTCTATTCTTTCTGTAAAATGCAAGCTCGTTCAATAATATCTCGTTCAAAGCTTTTCGAAGAAAATTAAATTAATGGCCGAAAGATTATCTT
Source organism: Allium cepa (assembly GCA_030765085.1). Taxonomy (NCBI): domain Eukaryota; kingdom Viridiplantae; phylum Streptophyta; class Magnoliopsida; order Asparagales; family Amaryllidaceae; genus Allium; species Allium cepa. Next base: position 789,492,591 of record CM060945.1, on the reverse strand, counting down.
TTTCTCCTCTTTAAAAATTATGGCCGAACGTCTTCCTCCATTTTCTTTTCCTAAATCGAATCGTTCCTCAATAAAATAAATCGCGTTCGAGGTGAAGACACGATCATCTTGAGATCGACGAAGTTCAGAGAGGGTGCATCGATACAAGGTATCGAGTCGCGATTAAATCCTCTCGGCAGCTCGAAGGTGGAAACTAAGGTGAATGAACAATAGAGGCATCTAGATCGAGGCAACGACGTGGTGTACGTCTTCTCTTGCATGCGCAGCGGTGGGAAGCGGCGACAGCAATGGTGAGACGCGGCATGATCTGGGTTGATCGGCGACAAAGGCGTGTTCTCAAGTGAAGGCTAGAGCTTGGGTTCGATTTTGGGAAGCTGTGTTCGCTAAGCTCGGCAAGGCTCGTGATCGGTCAAGGCGTGCTGTTGGGGTGAGGATCTTTATTTGTTTAGCGTATCAGTTTATATGTTATAAATAGCTATTTTAAAATGCAAATTTAGGAACGGTAAAGGTAGGTATGATATAAACAGTAAAAATATATAGGTTGTTTTTAGAACTTGCTAGTTATTTTAAATAATGAATTATGGTAGATCTGTAGTTTAATTCTAAAGGAAACGAACTTGTTTAAATATATATATATATATATATATATGATTTTAAAATGTTATAGAATTTTATAAAAAAAAAATAGATCTAAAATCTGTATGGGTTATGTTATCAGTATTTTTGTAATTTCAAAAGGGAATTAAAGAAATTTGTAAAAATTTAATTATTAGTTGATTTATTTATTTAATGATAATAGATTATTGAGAAGTTAAAATATTAATAAATACACATAATACCTATTTTCATTTACTAGCGAAATTTTTAAATAATGAATTATGGAAATTAATTTGTTCTTAGTCACTTAAAGAAAATTTATAAAAGGAAATTAGTTAAAATTAAATTAATAGATGATAATAGGCTGATCGATTGGTTCAAATGTTAATAAAATCATCTAATGTCTGTACAAGGTGTAAATCGTGGAGAATCAGGACGGTGTGGATCGGAATACGACAATAAAAGCAAAGGTGAGTTAATCTCACTCGGCTGAATTAAAATTAAATTTAAATGATTAAATTTAAATAGTTGTTTGAATGGGTGAATTGATTGATGTGCTATAGTATGATATATTTTGGAATTGGCATACTATATTGTGCAAACATCTTTGGATGCTGGGAAAACTGGTTGGAGGGTTCCAACAGGATTCCTCAAAATAATTTAGAATTGTTCGATATTCTGTGTTATGGATATTTGATATTCTGTGATGAATATTATTGTTAATTGGAAATATTGATTGCTATGATTTGCTTGAATATTTCGGTGCACTGAGTTATCGAAATATATAGAATTGGATTTTTGAAAAGAAAATAAAAGTGTAAATTTTAAGTAAAATAATTATAGTGAATTTGAATAAATTAAGAATGAATTGGAAGGAATGGAAATGAAATTAAAATACTAATAAATAATTTCGAGTGTGGAGGATAAAGGATTTGAATAAGCAGAAATTAATAAATAGTAAACTTAAGTGATATCAAATAAAGGAATAAAGAATTATTTTAAATTTCAAAGTTTAAATTTATTTAGAAAGGATTAAGAAGTAATTTAAGGAACCTAAAATTGGAATTTTCAGTTAAAAGTATTTTAAATCATAAGTAAGGAATGAAATATGAAATTAAAGGATTTTGGAATAAATGAAGTAAATTGGAAATCAATTTGGAAATTTAATTTAAGTGTTTGAAATTAGATATCTGGAAGAATAAATTCAAGGTGGGAATTTATGTAGAGGAAATGAGAAAATTTGTTTAAAGATAAATAGTGATTTATTTTTAAAGGATGTGAAGAGAAGTATATTTTCCTGGATGGCCAAGTACGTTTTCAAAGTAAATTTTAAAATATAAGATAAAAGTTTAATATTGTTTAAAAAGCATGTTTTAGAAATTTTATTATTTATGAATGTTTAAAATTTGAAAGTAAATATTTTTCAAATCTATTACTGTAATAATTATTAAAGGTGACTTAGTATTTGTTTTAAAAGTGGAAACCTAGTTTTATATTTATAAAGTAACCTTATTTTCAAATATTCGCATAGTATGTATCTTTAATAAATTATCGAAGTAGTGTAAACTTAAATATTTTAAAGTATATTTCAAAGTAAAGCGTTTTAAATTATTTTAAAAATCTTAAATTTTATGCTTGGTGATTTCAGTGGAAATAGAAAATACTTAGAATTTATTCTGAGAAAAGGAAGATACTTTTGAAACTGTTTCCAAAAGGATTGAAAAGCAGAAATATATCTTATGAAAATATCTTTGAGATTAATAAATAATTTGGAAAATTATTTATTGCTGGATGGTTGTTTGTGAATACTAATTGATAGTTAAATAACCGACTATCAATATTGGACAAATTGCGTTGATCATTTCGAAGAGACCGGGATCGAGATTTATTTCTCGAAAACCACTTCGATTCGGTTTGTACGCTTTCGTGAAAAACGAGTTTGGATTCGAAGATGGAGCAGTGAAGTGCAAGGGCTAATCGCTACTAATCCGGAGGATATTTCCAAAATGGATGTAGTAGGAATAGTGCTTTCGGTTCCGTTCGAACCGAGGACGGACTTGTATGGATGAATGCTTTCAGAACATCGTTAGGTGGACGATGGGAATTTTAAGGGATATGTTCTAAAAAGGTAACGCTTAGCCTTAAGCCTCATCAAATGGGAATGATTGAAAATCAGGGGTTATCCAGCAGGCTAAGTGGGTAGCACCCAAGCAGGGTGAGGTCATCCCTGTCTAGATGTCCCCTTTTTTCGGCTTAGTGGGCGGTTGCTGATCCCAACCGCGGTGTGATCTCACTCGGGATTATCCAGTAAGGGGTAGTCCCGGTCTTGTGTTGCAGGGGAGCGGGCGTACTCCTCAGTACTGTGATCTAGGCCACGTACTGTGACAGGTGGTACCCCAGTGCCTAGTCATTAGTTGGAAATCCATTCTCCCTACGAGCCTTGTACAAGTTTTGTTCGTATTACCCACTCTGTGGCTACTAGCTGGAATTTAAAAAAGTAACAATTTCGGCCATTTTATAAGTATATGTATATAGACCCTATTATAATATCAGAGGATTTTTATAAAAATTGTTTTAGCTATCGTAAGGTAAAAACCCGACATGTTTATTTGTGGCGTGGTCTTACGAGATGCTTTTCACTACACCAGAATCCTCATTTCGCAACGGCTTTAAGCCGTTGCAAAATAATTTCGCAATGGCTTTGAGCCGTTGCGAAATGGGCAGTGGTAAAAATTTCGCAACGGCTCAAATCCGTTGCGCAATATACTTTTTGCAACGGCTAAGGGCCGTTGCAAAATATACTTTAGCAACGGCTTGTAGCCGTTCCGGATTTTATTTTGCAACGGCTTAAAGCTGTTGCTAAATTTAGATGTATAACTGATATTTTAAATACTAGCAAAGGCTTTAATATGTTGCTAATTAATATTTTATTTTTTAAAAAAAAAATATTCGAAATTTTTCTCTACACCAGCGACAGTCATTCCATTATCATAATTAATACAACAAATTGCAAATTTACAGTATCACAAAAGAAAGATTATTAAATCAAATATTTTTCATAGATTAAACACAAAAACCAAACATAACAAATGTTTGAATTATAATGTTCAACATCAACACATACCACAATATAGTTCAACAAGTATACATAACATACATAGTACAACAACGGCATCATTACATAATACTACATGCATAGTACAATACATACGGTGCATAACATCTTCCTCCAATCGTCTAATGCTTATTGGAGACTAGAATATTGACATAAAATACTTATTTCAAGTATCACTGGTATATCTAGCAGCAATATATCCTGCAAACACAAAATCAAATAATGTATTAGAATATCAACTAGCATATAGAAATTTGAATAAGAAAATTTATTAACCAAAAGATAATAATAAGAAATTTAATGACTTCTACAGGTGCAAAACAATTAAATTCACTGCCCATGTGCACGTACACGTGAGTGTGTATTTTACATTGTTGTATATGTTATATGTGTCTATCTTTTGTGCTTGCATGTGTAGTCATAGAGCCAAGGATTTTAATCAAAATTAAGTCAAAGCTAGCATGTACATTGCTTTCTCTGTAACAACTACAACGAAACTCATGACAAGGATTTATTAACCCCTTTGACACACTTCGTTCATTACAGGAAGACAATGTGGATACTACAACTAATGACAAGGAGGAATTCAGTCCTGGAATTTGTAGAAGCGGAAGATTTTATTGAAAATATTGTGCAACACATTCAGGAGTAAGGTGAAGAATAAAGTACAAACATCAACTTTGAAACTTATGTCTCCAAACAATCCCTAGTACGAACAACAGATCGAAAAATCTACTAAAAATGCACACAATGAAGTTAAGCCCCCTAAAATAGTTACAAGGGCTAGCGGGACAAGTAAATGACATTTGTTGCATGGAATATAAGGGGGATAAATACTGATCTTAAACTAAATCAAGTATCATCCCTCCTCGCATCCAGTAAACCAAGCATTATTGGTTTTTTGGAAAACAAATTATCTACTCATAATATGTCTAAAGTACTACGGAAATTGACTAATAATTGGCAATTAGCAATGATTGTGGATATAATGGGAGAATGCTGCTATTATGGGACAAGTTTGTTTGGTCAGTCAACATCATTAAGGCTACTACTCAGCGCATTACTAGTTTAATTACCAATTTGGGAGATTATTCCATGTTTATAACTATTGTATATGTCAGAGAGAGAATCGCATTGGCAAGATTTATCAAATTTTTCAAGTGTTGTAGACAAGGCTTGGTTGCACACAAGGGACTTAACAATGTTCTTAACCCTAAGGATAACAAAGGAGACATCCCCGTGCCTTTTTCTCATATCTGAGGGTTCTTAACTGTCTGCTCACATGTGGCCTTGTAAAGATTAACCTACAGGGTTTTCAATTCACATGGAGACATTGAGGTATTGCTACTCACATCGACAAAGTTCTTATTAACAATACCTACCTACAGCACTTTCCAGATATGATTGCTATTGCCACTACCTTTGTTTTGAGCGACCACAACCCTATCATCATCAAACTGCGTACACAAATTGATCAACAAAGGTGCAAGCCTTTCAAATATAATAACAGCTGGCATTTGGTTACTAACTATGGAGAACAAGTTATATCAGTTTTATCACAACATACATGGGGCACTCCAATTCATAAGTTCATGATTAAATTAAGAAGAATAAACAAAATCTTAAAAACTGGAACAAAATTCGATCAAAAGATGCTACCGGTCTACCAGCTTTGGAAAAAGAATTCAATGATTAACTTCTAGCAGCAGCTAACAATCTAGATAATGTGTTGCTGTATGATGACTTAATACAAGCAAGCAATGTTCTTAAGAAGACAATGCATGGAAAATATATAGAAGCAGTGCAAAAATCTAAAATTTTCTGGCTTACAGAAGGAGACTCAAGCTCAAAGTTCTTCTATCCTAAGATGTCAATGAGAAAATACAAAAACAATATCAAGTCCTTACTTAATGATAAGGGAGAACTGATGTACGATGCAATGCAAATACAATCTCAGGTTACTAATTTCTACACACATTTATTCAATGGAGATCAAAATGACAATTAAAATTTTGAAGACATTCAGTGCAAGAAAGTTGTGAATGACCTCAAATGCAATCATTTACTCCAACCAATTTCTTGCACAGAAGTACACAAGGCAATCTTCTCCATTAAGGATGAGAAATCTCCTGGACCAGATGGAATATCATCTAAATTTTATAAGCTGAAGTGGGCCCTTATCAAAGATGAGTTGACTCAAACAACTAATTCTGTTTATTTCTCCACTGATATACCAGAGGGACTTAACCATGCTTTTCTAACTTTAATCCCTAAAAAAGATAACCCCTCTGATATTTCAGACTATAGACCTATTGGCTGCTGTAATGTGCTTTATAAACTTATATCTAAAGTGATTTGCAACAGGATCAAAGGTTTTCTGCCCCTTTTAATATCTGAATCCCAATGTGCTTATGTTCTAAGGAGAAACATTACTAATAATATTATTAGCACATGGATCTATTAGAAACTTCAACAAAAAGGGCATTAAAAAATTCTGTATTATAGTGGATTTGCAAAAAGCTTATGACAGAATTAATAGAAGATTTATATGCTACATGCTGAACAAAACAGGCTTCCCTTCTCAACTTATTCACACATGTATTACTACTACGTTTTCTGTCTTGATTAATGGAGTTCCACAGGGTCATATATCATCAGATAGAGGGATCAGACAAGGGGATCCCCTTCCCCTTATCTCTTTTGCACTGCTATGGAATATCTATCTCTCAAATTAGTAGATGCACTCCTATTAATAGCAGTCAACCACAAGTATCACATTTTTTATACAGAGATGATGTGATGTTGTTCTCTATAGTATATGCTAAAAGTGCCCAAAATGTTAAATCTATCACACAAAGTTTATAAAGAATGGCAGGACTACACATGAATCAAATGAAGACCAAGATCTATTTTAGTACAAGCTACAACAATAAAAATGAGATGCTATATATTTTACAACTGTAGGAGTCCTCTTCACTAGTTAAGTATTTGGGTGTGCCTATTTCAAGCAACTATTTACACTATTCAGACTGTACAAGTCTATTTCAGAGAGTTATGGACACGTTTGGCAATTAGGACAGCAAAATGTTATCAATGGCAGGTAGAGCAGAGTTATTTCACACAGTCATTGATCTAATAGTCCTCCATTGGCTACTAGTTTATAACATGCCTACATCTACTATTATAAAACTAGACAGGCTATGTGCCAATTTCTTTTGGGCTGGAAAACATCACAAAATATCATGGTCTAAACCACGCAGGGCGAAGACAGAAAATGGTATTGGTTTGAAAAGTTTTAATGAGCTCAAAACCACGGCATGTTTAAAGCTAATCTGGCAGCTACACTTTAAAGACAACATGTGGTCAATTGATGAACAAGTACTGCAATGGAAACTAAAGTACAACAACAATATGTGAAGAACTATGAAAAATATGACCAACCATAGAGTTGACAGTTTAAAATGCATTAAAAAGGTGATAGTCAGTGGTAATAATACTTTAATATGGACCGACCCCTGGATTGATAATAAAGCTCTAGTTGATGTGCTTGGTTGCGACAGATATTTAATCAGTGATCATAAACATGTACCTGTATCTACTGTTATTCAAGACGAGCAATGGAATGCATCAAGCATATCTAAAACAAAGGAAATAGCACAAACCATCCAACAAGTTCAGATTGGTTCAAATGGAGAGAGTGGTTATTGCGAATGGGGTGGCCAGAATTCATTTTCTTTTGCAAACACATAGCAAGTTATTTGGCAAATTCATGAACAATATGACTGCTGCTCAATCATATGGAACAACATTAAAAGTAAAAACATGTCGTGTTGTGCTTATAGGGTTACTATAGGGAGAGTCAATACAACAGACAAACTAAGGCAGTGGGGAGTCAATTGCTCAGAGGAATGTGTTCTATGTAATGAGCAACCTGAAACTATTCATTACATTTTCTTTAATTGCCTCTATAGCAGATATTTATGGACACTTATGAAACTAAAATTGGGAATGGATACAAGTAATAAACCCTGAATTTGGACGATGAAGTTCGACTTCTCAAAACCAAGTTTCAGGAAGAGGACCAGATCAAGCAGCTCGCGGCATAAACCCTTGTCACCACCACCTATCACCTATGGGATGAACACAACAAACATATATTCCAGAATAAACATTCGAACAATATTGAAAGAGCAAAGCTTATCCAACAAGATATTACTTATCTGATAGGAAAATCCGCAGCCAAAACCTGACGCGGTCGCACACTTTTTCCCTATTACATTAAGTCAAGGGTTCAAAAAAATGAAGGCAACTAAAATGGAAATAAATGCTCGTTGAAAACTAAATCCAATTTCAACAACTCTTGCAACAACCAGAGACAAGAAAATGACTTAAATTACCAATAGTTGTCTCTTAACCTAAAATATGAGAATCTTCAAACACAATACAGAGAAGGAGTACAAGCTCAATGAGTTAATTCAAATAAAATTGACGCAAAATCTTTAGAAAAACAAATTCAGATGTTTAACTGAAGGAGATAAATAAATAAAAAATCACTCAAGGTTTTCAAAAATCTCACCAGGTATTAAATCTATTCAGCTAGTTAATTAAGAAGGTAATGCTTCAGATTCCATTGAAACCATCACTAGTGAATCTATTACCTTCTTCAAGGAATTATTTAATGGTGAATAAATAAATAGCAACTTTTCTATTATTACCTATAGAAAAATAATAATATGGTATTTGAGAACTTACAGGCGCGACTTTGATTTTGATGGTTTAAACACGGCAACAGGCGCGACTTTGATTCCAGCACTAGAGTTTAGTATTGGGGAGGAGGAAGGTAGCGATGAAGAGAAGTGGAAAGAACGTGGAGCTAGGGTTTTGAGGGATTTGGCGAAATCGCCTGTTGCGAGAAGAAATTAGGAAGGAGGCGCGGGAGAAAAAAAATTGAAGGGTACGGGGCGTTGATTTAAGGGCGTGCTATTATTGGAAGACCACACGTAAAGCCCTAACCCATTCTAATATAGCAACGGCTCAAAGCCGTTGCCAAAGGGTTCGCAACGGATCAAAACCGTTGGAATATTGCAACGGCCTAAGTCCGTTGTGAATTTGCCGCACTATGGGGTTGCAAAATTGCTTATATGGTGTAGTGTTTGTTTTCAAAGAATTTTTGAAACTTCAATAATCAATTGAGTGTGATTTTCTCATGCTGGAATTCCAGACTGGCTCGGGTATTATTTAACCGTAATGCTCGGGTCGGACCGAGTATTATAGAATACAAGATATGATGTTGTGGAGCTCAGGAGACGAGCTGGATGATGATACGTACTCCCGTACTTGTTTATATATATATATATTCCGCTGTGTTGTTTATTTGTGTATCCAATTGTATGTTATTGATGTTGAGCCGTGATTAATGTACTTTGATATATATAGACAGAGATATTTGATTGTTGAGTAAAGATTATTTATTGTCTATTATATTTTATTCTGCTGGAAGGTTAGATTCTGTTGTTGTTTTCTATTTTTCTTCTTCTACCTCTTCTTCTTTAACCCAAATGGTTCGTATTTCTATACAACTTGAGTTGATTTAGGTAGAATAGTGCTGACTCAAGGGTACAGATTTGCGGGCTGTTACATAAGGGGAATAATACTGGACTGGTTCTCTCTAGATTTGCAACTAGGGTGATATATCTATGCTATTAACCTTGCTCTGATACCAATTGTAGGATCGTTTTCACCCTAAAGGGGGGTGAATAGGGTGTACTAATAAAAATTAATACGGAAATAAAACAGAAAGTAATGCAGTAGATATCACTCACAGATTTACCTAGCTTCGGCAAAAACCTACCCACGTGCTGCCCCTAAGGTTTCTACTGGAAATTAGGTAATCAAATGCCTACAAAACACGTAAACTCGCAACACCCGCTAACTCGATTAACTTAACTCAAAGCTCAAAACCCTATCATAACTCAGCCACTGAGTTGCGAATTCTCAAAGTATGCCCCGTAGTTTATACCTAGTTACACAACTAGAAATTTACAAAGTTTTAAAATAAAAGGTTACAAATAAAATTAAAAATAGAACAGCAAAACCCTATTTTAAAACTTAAGCCCAAAACAAATAAAAAAAGACTGGCCCAATTATAATTAAAAGAAACTCTCCCCTTTCCATTTTTGCTTATGTATTCTCTTTCGACCGATCCTTTTATTCTTCTTCTGAAATTAGGGTTTTGATTAATTGAAGTCGCCGCTTGAGTTAGAAGGATTGAAGTGATGATTTCAACCCTGGTTTGCTTCGTCAGTCGATCCCTAGCTTGATTTGTTCTCGGTAGCTTCAATTGAGTCGAGGTCAAACGATGCTTTGAATTGGTACATGAATTTCGCCTTTTCGATTTTGATTATACTCGACTTAATTCGAGTTGTGGATTTGTTCTAATTATGCTCTCTATTTTGCTTGAACTCGACTCAAATGGTTTTTAATGTCGATGATGATATTGGGTTTACATGGGGATAAAATCCCTAAATTTTCGATTCGTATATTTGGATTGAATGTTTCTGTTGCTTTGCTTGGCCATTCGATTATTGATTGAATGCATGTGATGATTCTGACTTGCTCGTTGTTGAATTTTCTTAACTTTCTTTGAGTGGGTTCCATTTTGTGCTCCTATGGCTTTGGCATTTTGAATTTTATGATAATCTGGACTTAACGAATTTTGATCTGTTCTATTATCTGAGACTCAAACTCTTCTTGAATTTTAATTCATGTTATCCTCTGTGACTTTTTAGGCTTGATTGTTTCTTTTTAAAACTGCTCCTTTACTTTGAACTGCGACTTGCAACTCTTTTTACTACAGATATATAAACTGCTTCAATATATGTATGTATATATGTGGCGATTGTTATGTCTATCCACTTGGTTGGCTTGATGTCTCCGCTGCTCATTGCTGTTGCATTACATTTATGTTGTCATGTTGCCTTGTGTCTTCGTACATTTGGAGTGGTCTGGTGATCATATTGTTTGAGTTATAATGTCTTTACTCCATTGGCTTGTTTTCATGTTGCCTGCTAGACTTGCTATGTCGAAACTGAAATGTTGCTTGTCTTGATTCCTTGTATTAGTCCATGTTGAATTGCACTATGACGTCACGTTGCATTTGAAACTGAACTTCATTGCTATTCATTTTTCTTGGTCATTTTGCTGGGTTGAATGAAACTGCATCGATTTTCTTTGAGTAAAATTGATTTTATGTCTTTGGTTATTGAATCTGGTGTGTTTCCATGTTGTCATGTTGTTTTCCTTTTGCCCTTGTGCCATTTGAGGTCTGGTGCACTTTGTACATTTGGTGGTCAACACTTAGTTCTCGAGACTCATGTGTACATGTGTACATGCCTGGTTCTTGCTTCTTGATTAATTTTGCACTACATCCACACGTGTATTTTGAACTACTGGTTGCCTTTGTAACTGAATTTCATATGCATGTTGAAACTGGCTATGTTGTTGCCTTGCACTCATGTTAATGATGACTGGTCTATGGTTCCTTGTATGCACATATGCACTGTTCTGTTTGTCTGGACTATACACTGGTCATGATGATTTTGAAGTCTTTTTCTTCTTTTGCCCTTGACTTGAATCCAGTCTAGGATTGGGTTTGACCTTGTGCTCACATTTCCCTACTATTTTAACAAGCAAGTGTATATCGGTGTGTACAACCTTGAGGCATGTACAGCGATACACTGTGCATGTCACAAGTTGTTCGTGTAAGATGAATTAAAAGAAATAATGACGAACAACCCAAATAACTGAGGAAAATAATATTTTCAAAACACACACTTCATTGTGAACTGCAAAATATTTCTTTTTCAATTTTACCGAATCAGTGTTTATTTTGCAGATAGTTCAGATGCTGGATACAGGCTTAAAAAATGTTGAAGATCAAAGTACGAGTGAAGAATGAATATGTGTGAAAAAATTTATACTGAAAATTATGTTGTAATTGAAATTGTATTGTAATTGAAAATGTGCAAATGTAGTGAGAGCTCAAATTTGTACTATTTGAATTTGTAATAAAATATTTATTCGAATAAAACATTTATTCGAATAAAATATTTGTTTAAATATGAATTCGGAGTTATTTATTTTATTCAACAAATATTTATTTAATTATGCGGAAAAATAAAATAGTACAATAACAAATACATTTAAACAAATATATATGTATATATGTTTATTATCATCAAACAAAAATCATCGGCTGTCGTATTCTATAAATTCTAGGTCCTTGTGCCTCTTATCTACGTAACTCTTCTGTCTTGAATGAGCTTCCTTCATCATCGGTGGATTAACTCAATCTTCTCTGACGCCTCTCTAACCAAATCTAGACCTAAGACTAATCTATCTTTAGTCTCCAACTAACATGCTGGTGATTTGCATACCCTTCCATACAAAGCTTCAAACGACGCCATTTCCATATTGGTCTGGTAACTATTATTATACGAAAACTCAACCAAATGTAGGTGATCCTCCCAAGATCCACCAATATCTAAAACACAAGTTCTCAGTAGGTCCTCGAGTACTTTTTTGACTCTCTCTGTCTGCTCATCCGTCTAAGGGTGATATGTAGTACTCATATTAAGTTTGGTTCCCATCACTTTCTGTAGATTCTTCTAGAATTCACTAGTGAACAAAGCATCTCTGTCACTGACTATACCACTAGGAACTCCATGCAGTCTAACTATGTTCTTCGGGAACAACTTAGCTGAAACATGTGTCGTTCTGGTTTACTTAACCGGAATGAAATGGGAACTCTTGGTTAATCTTTCCACTATAAACTATATACTTTCATTACCTCTATTTGACATTGACAACGCGTTTATAAAATCCATAAATATCGAATCCCATTTCCAAACTGGAATCTCTAAGGGTTGAAGTAACCCACTTGGTTTCTGATGTTTAGCTTGACAGTTTGCACGTTGTCTAACCCATAAGCCAACATCCCTCTTCTTGCCTTCCCAATAGAAGTTCATCTTCATATCCTAATACATCTTGGTTCCCCCAGGATGAATTGTAAACATAGATCGATGACATTCTGCAAGAACTTCTTTCCTCAAGTCCTCCATATTCGGAACACACAATCGTCTCTTCTTTCTTAGCCATCCTTTCTGGTCAAGGCTAAAATTCTTTTGATAATCGATCTCTGTTCCAACCTCAAGCCTTCTGATCCTTTCAGCTAATATTGGGTCCTCCTTTTGCTTAAAAGCAATTTTCTCAATCAATACTGGTCAAGCTTCTAAACAAGACAACCTGGTGGTACTCTGGCTAGACCCAGCAGTCAATCTTAACTTCACATCGCAACTGACTAAAGCTTCTAAATCTTTCCATTCTGCCAACATAGCTAACACCTCATTCTGATGTTTCTTGCTAAGAGCATCAGCCATTTTATTACCTTTTCTTGGGTTATATTCAATACCAAAATCATATGCAGCCAAAAACTCCAGCCACCTCTACTGTCTCATATTCAACTCCTTCTGAGAGAATAAATACCGTAAAGACTTATGATCGGTATATAAGTCAAATCTCTCCCCTAAGAGATAATGTCTCCAAATCTTCAATGAGAAGATCACAACTGCCAACTCCAAATCATGAGTAGGATGTGACGACCCGAATTTTTAACATCTGTTAATTGGGTAATTAACTAGTTTAAATCATTGAAACATTAATTTTATTAGTCGGACAAATAAATTTTTGATAATGGAAATATTTGAACGAATATAAATTGATTTAAAAACCATAACAAATGTTGAATTATAAATCTCTGGAAATGTTAAATCTTATAATAAATAAATAAATAATATATTTCACCATTTAAATCCAAGAACAAAATATCCATAATTATATAAATAGATATATACAATTTATATCTATTTATAGTTATAAATGTGCAGTATGTATTTATGCCCATATAAAATAAAATATAAGAGGATATGTATAAAACGTATGTATATATATATATATGGAATCAAGGATATAAAAACTTGTGATCTTCAATGGATATATAAATATATATATAAATATATGTATATATACACCCTTGTCTACATACTTCTAATATAATTATTAATTAATTAAACATTTGGAAAAACTTAATTAAATAATCTTCTAATATAATCATTTAAATTTGCAAACTTATCTTTTTAAACAAATAAAAAAATGCTTTCTAATTACTATAGTTCATATACATATATAGATTGTGAAGAGGAACTTGGCCATTTGTAAGATGGGAAGAGGTCTTGTGTACAAGTGTCAAATTTATTGGTTTTCTTCATTTAAAAAAAATAGATAAAATGATTTAAAGAAAAAAAGGTGCTGTACAAATTTATACACCTATATATATGTCTCAGCTCCTTTCTTTCTTTCATTTTCCAAACAAAGACCAGAAAAATAAAAGAAAAACAAACAACTCTTTCAAGTTTCAAACTGAAGCAAAGCAAGATTCAGTTCAAGTTCATCTCAACATAAAGTACAAATTCAAGCTTAAACAAAGTAGATCAAGTTCCAGTTTCAAAATCAAGTGTAGTTTCAAATTTTCAAACTCTAGTTTCCTCTGTTCAACTAAATACTGTGAGTAAACCTTAACTTATAAAGCTAAATCATATTCATATCTCTATGCATGTAATGATTTATTGTAAAAATAGCTTGAATGTGATTTGCATGGATGTAGAAATGCATTTTTGTTGGAATGTAAGATGAATGACTGTGTGCATGCCTGTGTTTTGATATGCATGCCTCTATTCTTGCCTAGCGGACTCAAAATCAATTCAAATTTAAATTGATCTTCATATAAACCATTGTAGGTGGTGAAGTTCAAAGGAAATGTGTTTTTATTAACTAAATCTTATTTTTTTAAATGATTATAAGTGTATTAGTAAGGGTTTTACTGGGAAGAAGGATTTACAGTGGGAAGTGGATCATATCAAGGAAATCGACCATCTTAGTTTCAAGTTTCACCTTTATAATCAGATTTGATTTTGAAAACTATGATTTTTGATAATAATTTCAAGATCTTTAAGTAGGTATTTTTGGAGATTTTGTGAGTTGAACGGGATTTGGGATTTCATTGATTCTCGACGATCAGAGGACGGTGGAAGGTCGAGGTCGTGGCTGGTGCAGGCTCGTGGGTCAAGGGTTGTAGGAAAAATGGTCGGAGGGTTCTTAGTTTTTCGTGGTGGCGCGGTGAGGAGGACGTAGGGTTTAAGGCTTGGTTCAAGTCGATGGAGTAGTTGAGGTGAATGCAGTGGCATGACGGCGTCGGGTTGGATCGGAGTAGGGGAACAGCAGCATGGTCGAGTGGCAAAGGTCTGGACGCGGTGGGGAGGCTTCTAGTGGTCGGAGATGAGCGAGCGAGATGATTTGGTGATTAGGTTTTCGTTTCTGGTATGGCAGGGATGTTCGAATATGAATTCGAGCAAAATCGAGGGGAATTGGGTGGCCGAAGGGGTCAGTGGGTTCGTCATCGACTTGCTAGCAATGGAAATAATGGTCGGAGATGCTCCGATGATGCATGCACGATGCACAGATGTATCAGTGGGTTTTGGGTCATTGTTCTAGGATATAGAAGAGAAGAGAGAGAGTCGGGGAGAAGAAGGGATTACATCGGGTTAGGCTCGAGTTGCTTAAGTGTATTGGTAGGTTTTAAAAAGTAAAGAAAGAATTAAAGGGAGAGAGAAGTTCCATGGGTTTCGGGTTGGGCTTTGGCCCTTAATTTAATATATATATATATATATATATATATATATATATATATATATATTAACAAAGTTTTTAAAAAAAAATCAAGCTTTTCCAAAAATAAATTCTCTAACCATTTCATTTTAATATTAAATGTTTGCTTAGGTCCCTAGTTTAAATAAAGGAATTTAAAAACCTTGTTTACTTAAATATTATTTGGTTTAAAGGTTACAAATAAATTATTTTAACTTAAATTAGTTAAGCATAGAATAATTATATAATTTAGTTTAATTCCTAAGTTTATTTAAATAAAATTAAATGGTGTAATTTAGTATATGGTTAAGGAAAATAAAATGTTTTAAACTTATGATTAATCAAATATTTTATATATTATCTAATCCCAAATGTTTAATAAAAAAAACAAAACAAACGACTTATGACTAGTTAATGTCAATTATGCATGATTTTAAGTAATTTATTTTTAAATTAGTATGATGATTGTGAGCTAGTTAATCTAGCCTAGGAGTGATTAATTTGAATTGAATGCTTGAATTGTTTAGTATCTCTAGTATGTTAATTTGTGATGTTTTGCGATATGAAATGACCTGAATCGAACTGTTGATAAAATGTGAGACAATTATTTGAACATATATTGTGATGGAATTTTTGTGAATGTTGGCATTTGAAATTGAATTGTTTTGGCTTAAAAGATGGGATTTGGATTCGAAGGAACAAGGATCGGATATCAGCAATGTCCAGAACAACTTCGATTTAATAAGCGCTATAATTCTTTATAGATTTGATTTTGAAAATCAAATAGGCTGGAACGAAATAAATTAAGTAAACTTGGCCATTTAAACTAAGTAACGGTACTTAGGTATTATTTTGTAATATAAGTGTTTGGCTATAGCAAGATAAGAACTCGTAGTGATGAATGATTTACCTGGGTTTTCAAAGAAGCTTTACAACTTAAGTATTTCATATTAAATGGGTTTACTCGCGCTGGTTTCTAGCCTGACTCGGGCGTTACTTTATAGTAATGGTCAGGTCAGATCGAGTATTGCAGATTTTCAGGTTAGGACGTTCTGGAGCTCAGGAGGCGAGCTGGATGGCAGAGACGTATTGTATAGATTCCGCTGTGTATTTATGGGCGTTGTAGGCAGTATTCGAGGGCAAGATATTAATATTGTCCAGTTTACTTGTGAATGATTATACTCTGATATATTGTATGTAAATTGACATTTGCAGCTTTCTTTGTGTAAATACTATTATTTGTACATTATATTTGATCCACCGCGATTGTGAGATTCTGTGCTGTTGTTTTCTGTTTCTTATTCTACCTCCTTTTCTTCTTAAACCTTACAGTCTGGAATTTTTGGCACTTGATTGCTCGGCACTCTATACTGTGAACGTATTAGTGTCGATTTTCGAGGTCGAAAATTATGGGCCGTTACATTTGGTATCAGAGCTGAAGGTTAAGCGAGAACCTTGGCTCTAGTGGGGATTACTCATTAGAGATAGGGTCATTAGTACCCTAGAATGAGTTGAGTGTATTATATATGAGGGCGTACTTGTTATTTTCTTATATAATGATTTTAAAAACAGTTTTAAAAGTAGTTTTTATATAACCTACATTTTGGTATATAAAGTAATAATTTTTCTAATTATTATAATATATTAAAGTAATTGGGTGTTGCTTATTGAAATTAAATAAGATCATAAAAAAATTAAATATAACCAAATAGAAATTTGGGTAAGAATAAATTTGCAAGTAAGTTAAGCTTAAAATGGATCCAAAACTGAATTTAAATCCTAGAAAATTCAAAAGAATTTTCAAAGTATTGAAATAAGTTACCTTGATTTGATTTTCCAGCAAATGATTATGGAATATATGGTGTGTATGATTTCTAGACATGATCATTTTCATAAAATTGGGTATTGCATCTTAATAAAGGGATGTTTATTTTTATAAATAAACAATAATGATAAAGCAGAATGAAATGTTTTAAGGAAGTTACAATTTAGATAATTATGACTTGTAAATTGGAATGGATTTTAATCGTGAAGTTTTAAATTCTAAATCCATAAAATTTGAAATTATTTCAAAGTGTTAAAAAGTATAATAAATAATATTATTCAGAATATTTTTGAATGTTTAAATCTTATTTTAAAACAAGAGTTGTTTTAAAAATTTAAAGGAATTTATTTTGAATTAAAAACCAAGAATGGTTTAAAATTGAAAGTATGACTTGGTGTGGAAATGAAATAAACATGTATATATAAGTGGATATACACAATAACAAAGTTGATTGGAAGTAAACACTAAGTGTTGAGTTTTGATTTTCTCCCTGAAGTGAGAGTATAACCCAAAGAGAAATAAGTTTTAAACTTATAAGTGGGAAGTAATATTGATGGAACATTTAAATTTGAATGGAGAATTTAAATTGAGGAAGGTTGGGTGGATTAAAATTTAACTTAGGGGAAGTTAAATAAGTTTAGAACGAACAACTTGAATTAGAAATTTCTAGGTGGATTGAGATAATATATATTCATTATTGAAATTAAATGGAAATAAAACTTTATTTTTAAATGATTTTGATTTTTAGAGATAAGGATTGAAATTATGAAAATGGAATCACTTTGAACTTAAGATGTGAATGTAAAAAATGAACTTGTCAACTGA
This sequence comes from Allium cepa, assembly GCA_030765085.1. Lineage (NCBI taxonomy): Eukaryota > Viridiplantae > Streptophyta > Magnoliopsida > Asparagales > Amaryllidaceae > Allium > Allium cepa. The sequence goes on along the minus strand of CM060945.1, from coordinate 789,474,469 downwards.
AATTGTTTAAAGACTTAGATTGTTAAATTAAAAGTAAAGGTTAATTTGATTTAGGGGATTAAATCAACATTTGAAAATTTAACTCGAATTTGTATAAATTGTGATGATTTAAAATTTGAACATGGAATTGGAATTAATTCAAAGGTGAAACTGAAATGAATTAATTGGAATTTGAAATTGAATTAAATTAATTGGGAGTGTAATCGAAGTTGAATAAGTTTAAATGCAAATGGAAATTGATTTGAGTTTGGAATGGGAATCGAAGTTAATTCAAATTGAATTGGAATTGAATCGATTTAAAAGCAAGTGGAAATTGAAAACTGATTGGAATAGGAGATTGGGAAATTGAACCAGTTTGACTGTGAAACTATTTTAATAAATCGTTTTAATATAAACTATCTTAAATCTATTTCTCCTAGCTATTTACAATACAACCTTTCTTTTTAAAACCCAAACTATCTTATACTTATTTTACAACTATTTTGAAAACTAATTACTATTTTACAACTATTTTGCAACTATCTAACTATTCTACAACTATTTAACCATTTTACAACTATTTTATAATTACTTAACTATTCTACAGCTATTTTGCAACTAATAACTATTTTACAACTACCTAACTATTTTAAACTTTTCAAGTTATTTACTAAATTCCAACTGGTTAAAGTAGAAACTGTTTATAATTAAATACCAAATGAGATAAGAACTGAAGTGATAACCTAAATGGATTTTGAAGCAATTATGAATAAGTGAATAGAAATCAAAATGAATGTGAATAAAAAGAAAATTGATTTAGCTAATTATCAATGAAGATAAATAGGTAAGATGTACGTATATTATTCTATTTGCATAATGATTTGACCCAGATTCGAGTACAGAATTTCGAGATAGTATATCGATGCGGGTTGGGATTTTTTCACTTGATTTCCGACGGCGAATCCTAGACATGGATTTTTGATTGATTCTGGAAATTCTCTATCATAGTTATGGCTATGCGAGGAGAATGATGGTTTCTGATCAAGAAACCAGTTCTGAGTCCGCACTAGGAAGTCGGGTGGACGATACTAGTTCAGAAGTGAAATTGTGTGACCGAGTAAGTGATCAGATTTGATATTGCATACAGATGATATATGTACATCATACGTGCTTGAATGAAATAAATATTGAAAATCTTAAAAAGAAATGTAAAAATGATTTTTGAAATGGAAAAGTATATTTTGAGAAATATATAATGAATAAGAGTGGAAGTTGGATATCACTATGACTGAAACTCATTTTATAAAAAGTAAGTAATGTGTCAAATAACTTTATAAAGGAAATTGAATTTGAATGTTGATTTGGCATAAATAAAGTTATATGTATATATATATATATGATAAACTACCCTTGTTGAATCTATAACCAGAAGAAAAGATCTTTGAAAAATATTTGAAGTATAAAAAGGAATTTATATAAGTAGGAAGTGATCTAAAAATATTTTGTTCTAGTTAAAAGAATTAAACTTATATATATATATATATATATATATATCTATATATATATAAATGATTTCATGAAATTGGGAAAAAGGTTTTTTGAACCCATTGATTTTGAAAGGATTTTGATTTTTGGGAAAAATCAATTTTGGGAATTTGGAAAGCCAAGTTTGGAAACTATCGATTTTGAGATATCAATTTTGTGTAAATAGGATCTATATGTGATACATATAAGAGTATGATTTGAAAGATACTATATGTGTATAGTATAAAATATTTTGAGAATGCTGTGGGGAAAAAGGAGCTCCCATTTAGAGTTGAAACTTATAGTAGGAGATCCATGGGGTGGTTCGGCCTTGAGCCCTAAGGGGGTTCATAATTTTGATCCCATAGGATGTCCGGACTAAACTGTAGTTCCTGAGGATTGTGGTTGGGGTAGCGAAAGTCGAGGGCGCTGATGCCTATAGAGACATCAGGGTTATGCTGTGACGGCAGTGTAACTCGGTGTAACTATGATCTACCGTGTTCCATAGCGTAAGTCGAGGGGCAGTGATTGCCTAAAGTCTACGTTTGATTTCGCTGGGAGAACGACGTAACATTGGTAGACTGCGATCTATGAAGACATAGCGAAAGTCGTGTGGTAGTGAGTGCCTACAGGCCGCATTGGGACTCGACTGATGTAGTCATGTGGTATGTGTGTTGAAGTTTCATTTGGCAGCGAAATTCCAGGGCGCTGATGCCTACAGTTACATGGTTTTTTCCATGATGGCAACGTAACCCTAGGTGTAGCTGCGATCTGTGGCGGTTCCATGGTGAATCAAGGGGTGCACAGATGCCTACAATTTTCTATGGATTTCGCCGGAATGGCGACGTAATCAATGGGCTAACTGCGACCATGGAGGGGATGATGATTTCCAGAGCATTCACACCAAAATTGTTTTTTACATTTTCACAAAAAAAATTCTATGTATTTTCACTGGGTGTTGAAAACGAGTCTGTTAAGTACTTATAGATTTTCAGTTCTACGCCTGATCAACGTATGACCGAATTTCTGTGAGAACAAGAATGGACTTGTTGAAACATCGAGTTATAAAAAGTATTTTTATAAAACTATTTTGATAATATTATGTATATTTTTAAAGCTAAGAGCTAAAAAATGTTTAAAGAGTAATTTAACTGATAATAAACATTGTAATAAAATTCTTGCTTCATTCTTTTTCGAGGACGAAAAGTTCTAAAAGGGAAAGTAATGTGTCGACTCGGATTTTTAACGTCTTTTAATTGGGTAATTAACTGGTTTAAATCATTGAAACATTAATTTTATTAGTCGGACAAATAAATTTTTGATAATGGAAATATTTGAACAAATATAAATTGATTTGAAAACCATAACAAATGTTGAATTATAAATCTCTGGAAATGTTAAATCTTATAATAAATAAATAAATAATATACTTCACCATTTAAATCCAAGAATAAAATATCAAAATTATATAAATAGATATATACAAGCTATATAGTATATATAGGTATAAATGTGCATGTATGTATTTATTCCCATATGAAATAAAATATAAGAGTATATGTATAAAATGTATGTGTGTGTACATATATATATGGAATCAAGGATATACAAACTTATGATGTTCAATGGATATATAAATATATATATAAATATATGTATATATACATCCTTATCTACATACTTCTAATATAATTATTAATTAATTAAATATTTGGCAAAATTTAATTTAATAGTCTTCTAATATAATTGTTTAAATTTGCAAACTTATCTTTTCAAACAAATAAAAAGATGCTTTCCAATTACTATTGTTCATATACATATATAGATTGTGAAAAGGAACTTGGCCATTTATAAGACTAGGAAGAGGTCTTATGTACAAGTGTCAAATTTATTGGTTTTCTTCATTTAAAAAAAATAGATAAAATAATATAAAGAAAAAAAACAAGGTGCCGTACAAATTTACACACACACACACACACACACACACACACACACATATATATGTCTCAGCTCCATTCTTTCTTTCATTTGCCAAACTAAGACCAGAAAATAAAAGAAAAACAAACAACTCTTTCAAGTTTCAAACTGAAGCAAAGCAAGATTCAATTCAAGTTCATCTCAACACCAAGTACAAATTCAATCTTAAACAAAGTAGATCAAGTTTCAGTTTCAAAATCAAGTGCAGTTTCAAATTTTCAAACTCCGGTTTCCTCTTTTCAACTAAATACTGTGAGTAAACCTTAACATATAAAGCTAAATCATATTTATATCTTTGTGCATGTAATGATTAATTATAAAAATAGCTTGAATGTGATTTGCATGGATGTAGAAATGAATTTATTTGGAATGTAAGATGAATGACTGTGTGCATGCCTGTGTTTTGATATGCACGCCTTTGTTCTTATCTAGCAGACTCAAAATCAATTCAAAATTAAATTGATCTTCATATAAAACATTGTAGGTGGTGAAGTTCACAGGAAATGTGTTTTTATTAACTAAATCTTATTTTTTGAAAATAGTTATAAATGTAATTAGTAAGGAATTTACTGGGAAGAAGGATTTACAGTGGGAAGTGGATCATATCAAGGAAATCGACCCTAATTTCAAGTTTCACCTTTATAATCAGATTTGATTTTGAAAACTATGATTTTTAATAATAATTTCAAGATATTTAAGTAGGTATTTTTGGAAATTTTATGAGTTGAACGAGATTTGGGATTTCATTGATTCTCAGCGATCAGAGGATGGTGGAAGGTCGAGGTCATGGCTGGTGCAGGCTCGTGGGTCAAAGGTTGTAGGAAAAATGGTCGGAGGGTATTTAGTTCGCCATGGTGGCGTGGCTAAGACGATGTAGGGTTCAAGGCTTGGTTCTAGTCGACGGAATTGTCGAGGTGAATGCAGTGGCGTGGCGATGCCGGGTTGGACCGAAGTAGGGGAAAAGGAGCATGGTCGAGTGGTGAAGGTCTAGACGCGATGGCAAGGCTTCTAGTGGTTGCAGATGGGAGGAGCGAGATGATTTGGTGATTAGGTTTTCGTTTCTGGTATGGCAGGGATGTTCAAATTTGAATTCGAGCAAAATTGAGGGGAGTTAGGTAGCCAAAGGGGTCAGTAGGATCGTCGTCGACTTGCTAGCGATGGCAACGATGAACGGAGATGCTCCGATGATGCGTGCACGTTCACAGTGCACATATGTATCAGTGGGTTTTGGGTTGTTGCTGTAGGATATAGAAGAGAAGAGAGAGAGTCGGAGAGAAGAAGGGATTGCATCGGGTTGGGCTCGAGTTGCTTCAGTGTATTAGCAGGTTTTAAAAAGTAAAGAAAGAATGAAAGGAAGGGAGAAGTTCCATGGGTTTCGGGTTGGGCTTTGGGCCTGAATTTAATATATATATATATATATATTAACGAAGTTTTAAAAAAATCAAGCTTTTCCAAAAATAAATTCTCTAACCATTTCATTGTAATATTAAATGTTTACTTAGGTCCCTAGTTTAAATAAAGGAATTTAAAAACCTTGTTTACTTAAATATTATTCGGTTTAAAGGTTATAGTAAATTGTTTTAACTTAAATTAGTTAAAATTGTTTTAACTTAAATTAGTTAATCTTAGAATAATTATATTATTGTCCTTCATTTAGTTTATTCCTAAGTTTATTTAAATAAAATTAAATTGTGTAATTAAGTATATAGTTAAGGAAAATAAAATGTTTTAAACTTATGATTAATCAAAGGTTTTATGTATTTTATATATGATCTAATCCCAATTGTTTAATGAAAAAAATAAAACAAATGAGTTTTAACTAATTAATGTCAATTAAGCATGATTTTAAGCAATTTATTTTAAAATTAATTTGATGATTTTGGGCTAGTTAATCTAGCACACGAGTGATTAATTTGAATTGAATGCTTGAATTGTTTAGTATCTCTAGTATGTTAATTTGTGATGTTCTATGATATGAAATGACCTGAATTGAACTATTGATAAAATGTGAGACATTTATTTGAACAAATATTGTGGTGGAATTTTTGTGAATGTTGGCATTTGAAATTGAATTGTTTTGGCTTAAAAGATGGCATTTGGATTCGAAGGAACCGGGATCGGATATCAGCAATATCCGAAACTACTTCGGTTTAATAAGCGTTGTAATTCTTTATAGATTTGATTTTTAAAATCAAATAGGCTAGAATGGAATAAGTTAAGTAAACTTGGTCATTTAAACTAAGTAACGTTACTTAGATATTGTTTCGTAATATAAGTTTTTGGGTATAACATGATAAGAACTCGTAGTGATGAACGAGTTACCTGGGTTTTCAAAGAAGCTTTACAACTTAAGTATTTCATATTAAATGGGTTTACTCACACTGGTTTCCAGCCTGCCTCGGGTGTTACTTTATTGTAATGCTCGGATCAGACCGGGTATTACAAATTTTCAGGTTAGGACGTTCTAGAGCTCAGGAGGCGAGCCGGATGGCAGAGACGTATTGTATAGATTCTGTTGTGTATTTATGGGCGGTGTAGGCAGTATTCAAGGGCAAGCTATTAATACTATCCAGTTTACTTGTGAATGATTGTACTCTGATATATTGTATGTAAATTGACATTTATAGCTTTCTTTGTGTAAATGTTGTTATTTGTATATTATATTTGATCCGCCGCAATTGTGAGATTTTGTGCTATTGTTTTCTGTTTCTTCTTCTATCTCCTTTTCTTCTTAACCCTAACAGTCTGGAATTTCCAGCATTCGATTGCTCGGCGCTCTATACTGTGAACGAATTAGTGTCGATTTTCGAGGTCGAAAATTCTGGGCTATTACATAGGATATCTAACTTCATGCGTTCTAAGCTGCCTAGATGTGTAGGCAATGACTTTACCACTCTACATCAACACGCATCTAATCTAGCTCCACATGCATCAGTATACACAACCAATATTTGGTTTCCATCTGGAACTACTAACATGGGCGCGTTGGTCAACAAATGCTTTAACTTAAGGAATGCTTGCTCACATTTGTTGGACCAAATAAATCTCACTTCCTTCCTGGTTAGCTTAGTTAAGGGTACTGATATCTGCAAGAAATACTTAATGAATCTCTAGCAGTAGCCAATAAGTCCAAGAAAACTCCTGATCTCAGTCATTGCTACTAGTCTCTTTCAATTATTCACTACTTCGATCTTGTCTGGATCGACCGACAATCCTTTCTATGAAACCATGTGACCAAGAAATTTTACCTCTTTCTTCCAGAAATGACACTCGGTAAACTTTGCCTTTAGCTGATTCTGTCTCAGCGTCTCAAACACTACTCTAAGATGAACTTCATGCTCTCTCTCACATCCTTAGAGTATACTAGAGTGTCATCTATAAACACTAGTACAAACCTATTCAAGTACTCTCGAAAAACTCGGTTCATCAAATCTATAAAGAAAGCAGGTGCCTTTGTCAATTCAAATGGCATCACCAACCACTCATATGAACCATATCTAGTCTAGAAATACTGTCCTCCGCCACTCCCAAGCGGTGGAATCCTGTTGCCAAATCCAACTGGGAGAACACTCTGGCTCCACTCAACTGATGAAACAGATCATATATTCTTGGCAAAGGATACTTATTCTTAATTATCCTTTCGTTTAACTTACGATAGTCAACGCACATCCTTAATGGCCCATCTAGTTTTTTCACGAACACCGCGGCCGCTCCCTAAGGCGAACTGCTTGGTCTAATAAAATTCCTTCCTTCTAGATCTACTTGCTACTTCTTCAATTCCTTCATCTCAGTAGGTGTCATCTACTAGGTGGTCTGCCTACGAGTTCAGCTCCGGGCATAAAATCAATTCTAAACTCAACAGCTCTTTTCGAGGGTAGTCCAATGATTGGCTCAAAAACATCTACAAACTCTCTTGCTACCAAACCTGACTCAACTAGTTTCCAACCTCCATAGCATTAAGCATAGCACTATTACTCCGGTCAGTATTCTTTACTGGTAATATAACTCGATTATGACTATTAGGGTGCTTCAGTGATATTTCCTAATCCTGGAAAAATATTCTAGCCTCATACCTACCCAACCAATCCATCCCTAAAATGATCCCGAAATCTACGAAATCAATAACATACAAACTGCAGTCAAATTTATGACCTACCAACTCAAGTTTTAACTGGTCATATCTTAACCGTAGAGTTACATACCCTCCTATAGGATTCGGAATCCTTAAGGAAGTAACAAGATAAGTGGGCTCTAAGCATAATCGATTAAACAAACACTGAGATATAAATGAGTGTGATGCACCGGTATCAAAAAGTAATCTAACTGGAATACTCTGAATCAAAAACATACCATCCATCACATTCTTTCCCTTATCAGTCTTAGTAGGCCTAGCAGATCCAATAGCAAAGACCTTTCCTTTGTCCTCCCTGACTGGCTATGGACACTGATTCTTGTAATGCCCCCACTTGATCACAGTTGAAGCATTTCACATTCTTCTTACTTGCAACTTTATTCCCATTTCTTGATCGGCATTCATTAATGAAGTGACCCTTCTTTTCACACTTATATAAAACTACCTTAACCTTTGACTTCTTGGCGGTATCGCCCTTCTAGGCTCCCTTATTTTTAAAGAACTTCCTCTTCTCCCCCTGAGAACCCTAGGTTTTCACTGTCTTCTCTCTAGCTAAATCAGCAAGCAACTCCTTATGGCGAATGGCCATCTCCACTACAATATTACAAGGATCATGGACATGTGTCGTGGTCATTCTAGGAAGCTCGAACCTCAATCCCCGAATGAACTTCTCATTCCTTTTGATGTCAGTATCTATAATAGCATATCCATATCTAGACAGCTCTTCAAACTTAGTAGCATACTCGACTACTGACATCTCTCCATGCACTAAATCCATAAACTTCCTCACTAGCTCAAATATGATTTTAAAACCAACCTAAGTTAACTGCTCTTTCGACACTTCGGCAGTGACACAATTCCACCAATGTAGTGCTGAACCCTACACGTGTCTAGAGGCTAACCTTCTCTTTTTCCCATCATTCAGACCCAAATCAGTAAATATACGCTCACAATGCAACAGCCAATTCTAAACTTCTACGACACTCTCCATTCCCCAGAATGGCTTCCCACCTAAACTGGTGCAATCTATACTTAGCAAATCAATATTCCCAACTGGAGCGACAGGATTAGCTCCTCCTGCATTTCCAGCAACTCCAACAGCAGCTCCAGCTTGCATCAAACTGGCAAAGAACTGATATATCACCTTCATATCTACTAGTGGATTTCTAGCACCTATATTGGCATCAGCATTTTGATTACTAGCATTAGCCCATCGATCCGAATTCCTCCTGGTAGTGGGTCAAACATTTCCATTAGTTATGGTGCTTCCTCCATCGAGATTTCCTCTTCCGTTTCCTGCTTCCATATCTACTTTTTGATAAATCTACATACGAGCCTTAGTAAGATACATAAGAACGGTCTAAGAGATATTAGATGCATTGATACCCAGAAATACAAGAATATGGAAAAAAATCAACAGCAAGTAAACTCCGCATTACATTTTAAAATATTTCAAATTGATTAAATAATCCTAGTTCACAGACCATGTTCAGATAACATATAATAATTTCAAAATACGCCACGAGCGACATATGAAGATGCCCTCTTGGTTTATCAGAGTATATATAATATGGCATTAAATAATTTGCCTTTAGAACCAAACACACAACGAAAATAAAATAACTCTAATAACAAGCTTGCCTCCTGCACGTCTTCGGAAGATTTATTCATCTAAAAGATCACCTAAGAACCTTAACTCTTAACCTACTCAAAATCAATTGAGTACCCTAGAGTTTGAAGGGAAAAAAATTCGAGTCGGACATAAAGCCAGGTATGAATAATAATCTACCATCTCAAACCATTTGGATATATGGTGAGACCATGTCACTTAGCGGAATGGGTTTCCCCTTACTAGTATCCCAAAACATTTATAAAACCATATATTGTGCTCCTGCATCCAAAATGGTTAAAAACAAAGTATTTCAAAATATTATGATGATATGCAAAACAAGTAAAACAAATCTGGGTTACCCATCCCCATTTATTCTGACTATCTGTCTCAATAATAGTTTAAGGGTTACTATTAACCTTTTAAATGTTTATGGACTATCTATTTAGTTTCATAGTTTTCATGGGATTGCTAAGAACCTACTGGTAACTCCAATATCATTTTACATATTCTAGTTTTCATGAGCTAACTAGGAACCTATTGACAATCTATCAATATCATAATCTGGATATAGTTTTCATGGGCTAACTACAAAGCTATTGGCCCCCACCAATATCATACTGTTTTCATGGGATTACTGCAAACCTAATGGCCTCTACCAATATCTTTAATTAAAATTTCAATATCTGTTAAGTTATATTTACTATTGGGTCAATCTATCTGGTTATTCAGCCCCTTTACCCAGAATACAGTTATGGGTTAATAACAATGTGAATAAATACATGAAGAAGTAAACATAACAAAAAAATAATAATACCAACACCTGTGGTTCATTATCTTTGAAAACCTCTTTATCTGTATATATCCTAGTTAAACCCTTTAACCTTTTCAAATCAAGGAAAACTTCTTCATTTCAAAACACTGTGTTTATTTATGCCATGGTTATTACTTTAAGTTGAAATTGGGTTTATGTTTTGAAATCTTAAAAACATCTCTTTCAAAACCTTTGGATGACCTCCTTCAAAAGCAAACTTCTTTTCTAAACATAATATATATATATATATATATATATATATATATATATTCACTTTTTGAAGCCCTAGATAAATAATCTCTTTCAAAATCAATTATACCTTTTGAAGGTTTCAATTCATCTTTTAAAATATAGTTCTTCGAAACAAATGAAAATACCCCTTCGAAAGTAATGGGTTTACTCCTTAAAATGACACTTGGGTCAAAATGGTTATATACGAAAGTATCTCTTTCGAAACCAACTAAAACTTTATTGGGGGAAAAGTTGATGGTGTTGAAAGCAAAGGCCTTTAAAAATTAAAACTATGAAAAATTGAGTCGAAACCCAATTTTGACTCCATCACCTTACCCTCGACCTTCAAAAAAATTTAGGAGAAAGGCTTAGTTTAAAGTAAAAATAAGGATAACCTTTCGAAAGCATTTCAAGTTAATATAGTCGAAAGGCAGAGTAGAGGCTAGGCTTCAACTATGTTGAAAATAATCCATTCGAATGCTCCGGTTTTTACGAAAAAGGTACCCCTTCGAAAGCAATTATAAAACCTTTTTGAAAGCATATGCTTCGACTGTGTTGAAAGCTTTAGATAAAACAAAGCAAGAACTTAATCTAAGAAAATGAAGTAGGGTTTCGACTTTGTCAAAAGCTTACCTTTCGACACTAAGGCTTCCGCCTTCCTTTCAATCCACTACGTACCATCTAGGTGATACCATGTGCATTGCTTTCGACTATGTAGGATTCGACTATGCAGGTTTTGACTCGGACGAGGCGGAGTCAAGGTAGTCGAAAAGTACTTACTATCTGAGGTGGAACACCTTTTTCACGGTTAAAGGGTGAATTGTTGCAACTTTTAGTGATTACTTTATAACAACTTACTATTTGTAAAACATTGATTCGCTGCCATAAAAACTTTTCAAATGCTTTACATTTAAAACTACGACATTTATATTAGATCAAACAATAAAAATGTAATATTTAATCCCTTCCATACACTCAAATCAATTATTACAAAAAAGTCTTTCTTTTAAAATAATTTAGTTTCCCTAGTAAATCAACTAGGAAAAATCTCCAAACATCACAAAAATTAAATTTCATCATGTAATCAAACATATTAAAATTTTAGATCCAATTTCTTCCTGAAATATTCAAAATAAATTTTTAAACCTAATTACATAATGTATTCCATCAAAAATTCATAACAAAATTTCCATAGCTTGGAAAATTCTGATATTAAAATCCATCTCCAAAATCATGTTTTGCTTAACATAAAAATTTTCCATGGCAATTTGAAATCATAGATTATCGGTTTAACCCTGCAAATTCTTATGCGTATAAATTTAAATAAATCAACATAATATATTCAAGCATATCATTGTCCATTTTATCACAAAAACGAATTTAAATCGTAAATCCAAAACCATATAATCATTGAATAAAATTAGAGATGGTACGAAATTATTATTCACCTTAGACTTGATAAGGAATTTGAGATTCATTGTTGATTAATCTTATCTAGCTTTAGATCCTTAGCTTAGATAAATTTCTTCCTTTCTTCCATGGTAATTGCTGGCTTTGGTTTAGGTTTTAGACTTTTCCTTTATGAAAGTGGAAAATGAAACGTGAACAGACAATTACAAAATTATATAGCCGTGTATAATAAATTGGCTAATTTACTAATATGTATATGTGTAGTTTAATTAACCAACAAACCAATTTAAATCCCATTTATCTTGTTAATAAGCACGACCCTATAATATAATTTATTCAAATCCCAATCTTCTTATCATCATTATCTATTTAATTTATCTAAATAAACTTCCTGAATAATGTTGTCAGTATAGTTTGTAATCTAGCATACACGTCAATAATAGATATATTTGCTTTCATTTTAAAAGATGGAAATTGGTTTTGCAAAATAGAGATTTTTGTTTTGCTTGACTTTTGTTGTGCCTTCATGAGTTGTAAAGTGTGCCATATATCATATGCAGTTGCACAAAGCATGACTCGTGAATATTAATTTTTATCAAATGAACAAAATAATACATTCATGGCTTTGGAATTATTAGTTGTTGTGTTCTTTTATGAATCGGTTCAAGTGCTTATGTCAGTGGTAGGTGCTTCATATTTAGTCTGTATAGTTTGCCAAGTTTATAAACCATTAACTTTTGTAAAAATTCGCATACTTGTTGACCAGTAAGCATAATTAGACCCGGTAAATAGTGGAGGACGAGAAGTTGATTGACCTTCCTGAAATGTACTTTCCATATTAAATTATTTTTCAATCATTTTACAGTAAATTGAAATATCCTCGCTCGGATGCCAAATGAAAGTCTAGTGGATCTTATATAAAATGGCTTCTGTATGAGACAAGTGTGTGTATAGTAATATAAACAAATGTGTTAGCAGAGTATAAAAGTAACTAATAAAAACGAGCACATCAGAGTTTTTATACTGGTTTCGGACCCCCATCTTAAGTCCAGTCCCGAAGCTCCCCTTCGATATTTCAATAACCAACAATCCTCCCTTCGTCTAGAGGAATAGGCTTGTACAAAAGTGTTTTTTTGACAAGCTTGTGTTCTATACAACATGAATATTGACTGCTAATATAATTCTTCCTATAATCTCCCCTGAGGATTTGTAAGTGTGGGTTCTCGGATTTGTAGGAAGTAAGTTCGCCAAAAATACAAATTTTGGTTGTAATTGATTGAGAGTATGAAATCAATAATAGCACAAGAGAGTTTAAGTACTTACAGAAAATAGAGAGTGATAGTTGTTGTAAGTGAGCTCAATCTCAATCGTTTGATATATTTATAGTAAAAAAGAGTTGTATTTCAAAGAGTATGTCTTCTCGAAGAACTATCTTTTAATTAGGAGTTTCAACTATGGGAGAAGACACAAACATTTAAAATGAAGAGAAGTGACTGTTATAAATATGATGGTTAGAACAGTGTCGGACGTCCGATATATATTGTCAAATGTTTGAGATATTTTAAGGTTTTAATCCGAAATTTCTATCAGACGTATGGCATTATGTCCTAGACGTCTTAGACAATATTGGTTATAAAATCTGAGTTTGTTTTCTAAAATTCGTTACGTGTTTTGATGATATGCTTTCATGTGTGCTTATGATAAGTCAAGGAGATTGTACAAGATATTCTAAGACCATGGTATAAATATATGACCTTACTTCAATAGTATGATATATTATTCTTCATGATTGTCTTCATGCCATGATATCGATGAGTGGAGTGATTTCTTCCATCATATACCGGTAAATAGATAAAGTATTTCTTGTATATATGATTGTATAGCTATTGTCATTAAATCCCAAAACAGAGGTTCTAACAATCATATTTGGGTATATATTAGTAAGATATAGTAATTCATCCCTTATTATCGTAAATCATATTATAAATGATGTAACTGAAGATTAAAAAGTGATTTTTTTAATATACGCCTAACTAGGATATAGTATGCCATAGCTGGATGATTTTAAACAATCGAATATTTATCGATTGTGATTAAGGAAGTAACCACTATCTAATTAAAAAGTGTAAAACACAAAGTTGTTCTGAATTAGATATATTATATATAATAGTTTTTGATAATGCAAACCAACCGGTGGTGTTCGTTTGTCAATTGATAACTAGAAAACATGTTGAAATATTTAATAAACATGGACTTTCCATTTCCATCCAAGGTGGTATGACTATGATACAACGATGGGGGACATGGGTGTGTACAGGAGATCGAGCAGATTGTCACATTATGTATCATGGATCTTTGGATGTAAGGGTTCACCAGATCCAGGTGTTTCAAGCGGCGACCACATTTTGGGTGAGGATTTGAATGAAGGAGGTGAGGCTAATAGCAATGGGAAGCACATTGCTTGCGAAGTTCGAGGCTACTGCCGAATTCATCATCGAAGGACGATAGTGCCTACGATGGGGACAAGAAAAGACGGTGCTGAACATGGGAACAAGGGGTACCGAGCTGCTGTAGTAAGCATGTGGAAGAAAATGTATGATATAAATAAATAAATAAAAATTATTATAATTAAATTAACTCCTCATCTTTAAATGTGCATAATTCTCTGATAGAGTTAGGAGTATTCCTTAGGGGCAATTCTGTAGTTTATTGTAAATTAGTTAATTCTTTACTCAACTCTCATTCTTAATAAAGGTGTTTTTCTTTCTGTTACATATTTTTTATAACGTGTTATAAATAATAAATGCTTACTTCATATATATTTAACAAAAAATTCATAAACTGATGTTTGTAATAGTAATTAAAAATAGTTGTAATCATGAGCATTTTATCACAATATTATAAAACACATCATTTTAAATGTTCTGAGTCAAGATGCATCGAGACCGGATATAGATGTATTCGTTGAGATCAGAGTACGTACTCATGATTGTTGGGGGTACCAAGAGGTTGCGTGCTAATAGTTATTGGATAACTATGAAACGACACGCTATATAATTTTTTGGTGGTTTATATAACTAAAGTCAAACAGAAATTTCAATGTGACTGATTTACACAGTTCTCTCGACTTGAAAATATTATGAATCTTTAATATGAAAACTCTGCTTCACATATGGTCAACTCAAAGTCAAAATCTCTTAGTTGTTCGGTTAATAATAATTGTTATTATTGAATCAAGAACTTTGCGCTTGAACTATAGAGTTGACTATGGATGATATTGTAATTTTAACCGTTACCAAATTCTATAAGTCTAGAGTGATATAGTTCCGACGAAGAGAATTTATGTAAATTATAGTCACAACCGGGTAAAGCTTAATAAAGTAAAATTGGATTTTACTAAAACCAAATAAGCGACTAATTTGACCAAAATATCACACAACCTGCTAAGTGACGTGTGAACATTAATATTCAAATAGTCTGATATTAAATGCTGACCAATCTTACACCTGACGAGTCACACAACCGAAAACGATGAATTATCCTTTGACCAAATTGTTTAATTAATTTATAATTGTTTTAAATTAATTAAATTAAATTATATTTATGAAATATTATTTTAGAAAATTTGATTATGATTTGATGAATAAATATTATTAATTATATTTATAATAGCTATAAATATATCAATCGATATATGATATCGATAAGCGTTAAGTTAGATTTAATTGCATAATATTTTTTCTTGGGCTTAAATTTGTTTAAATCCCATCATAAGGGCTAGTATTTTTGGCAGCAACAGAGGCTAGAGGTGGCTCAAATTTTCATATGAGGGCTTGATTTTGGATGGCTGAGTTTGAAAAAGAATGTGTAAGAAATGAGATCCATATTTCTCTCCTTTTCATCCATTGTATAAGCATCTCTACCCTCATATGATTGGATCTTTTTATAGCCTCCATGTCATTCCTTTGTTGGCTATCTTTCATCCTTAATTTCTCTTGTCTCCCAAGTTCAAATCAAATCCATTCAACTGCTACCCGATAGCTAATGGTCGACGGTTCAAGGACTAGCTCTATGTTGGATCATAAATCATTTCTAGGAACATATAACATCAGTTCAAGGTGTGGTTTAGCACTTTGGCTGCAAAGTATATTTCTATTCTAATTACAAACATAAGTTTATAATTATAATGTTCATTTATCTGTATATAATATTGTTTCTTAGGTGACGATAAAAATATGTAGAAATATTGTGACAAATTTAGTTGGTTGTATGTATCTATGATTATAAAAAATAATTTTTGATTTTTCATCTCTATATTTCAGGTCCCAAAAATACATTTTTATTATTTAATTAATTTAATATATAATATATAAATATGTTTATAGAGTTCATAATTTAAATACTATATTATATATGTGTAAAATATGAAAATAAAATTTCATATATAATGTTTAACAAATACAATATTTCCGGTAGAGAGAATTTTTTTTATATATTATTTTTAAATAATATTTAAAATAATTTATCATATAAATAATTATATAAATACATATACCTACTATAAAATATGTTTTATATTTTATAAAATTTTATTAATGCATATTAAGCGCATGGTGGAATGTAAAAAACATTTTTTATTTAAATATTTAAATTAAGTATCAACAATTTATAATTGAATTTTAAAATCGTTTTAAATTATAAATTGTATATTAAATTTTCAAATTATAAAATTTTGTGCAAAATTTTCTAGAAAATTTTCAACTTAAATTTAGTTTTAAAAAATAATATTTTTTATTTTAAACAATTTTATGCAATTTTATTAATATATATATATATATATATTTAAAATTTAAAATCGAATAAACCTGGTTTATGCGCAAGACCATTTCAATAATTGTATAATAATAAAAAATAATTTTATAATTTTATTTATATTAATATATATATATATATATATATTATTATACATATTTATATTTCATTATATTTATCTATATGTATATAAATATCAAAAAAAATTATGTATTTGTATAAGTATTATTTTCGACATTAAACCAAAAAATTAGTTATTATGTTTTAAATAATATAAACATATTTATATAGTAATTAATATACAAACACATACACACAGACATATATATTGTTAATACTATACATTTATATTCATATTTTTCAAAAAAAATTGTTTCATATATAAATATTTATATGTTTGCACGAAATTATAAATAAATTTTAAATCCTATATATATATTTAAATATTTTATCATAAAAGCAAAAGTGTGTGTGTATAACATACATTAACATATTGGATAAGCTAACGGGTCTGTTGCGATGTAAATCCCCACATCTATATACGAGCATGTTATACCTTATACGGATTGATATGTTATACATGCACATACTTAGATATGTGTATGTGATACACATATATTGTAACAACCCATCTCGAAACAGGTCTAAATTTCAACCTAGAAAAGGATCGTCGAGACTTAGATCTATCTAAGGTGGGCTATTGGTAGAACTAAGAAAATAACAGTATAGAGCCATCACCGAACTTTTAGAACTCACAGTGGATGGAACAAAATATAATAGCAAAGTGTACCCATTTACTTCAGGACCATAAAAATGCCATAATACAAAACTTCATAAAAACCATAAAATTATGTCTATTGCAACCACTATTTAAATGCATGAGTATACATAAAATCAAGTAATAATAACAAATACTGCCACAAACTAAGCTTCTTCATCTCTAAGCATCGTCACTGCCATCACTCCCGCCTTAACCTATGTTGTAATGAGAAGGGAGTTAGAACAATAATATATGGTGAACAAAAACCTCGAGTCTTACCTTTTAAGTACTTGGGAAGTATATTTCCAATAAGAATATGTCTACGAAAAATAAACCATCAAACCATTTAATACTTCTTTATAAGAAAAAGAGGCGGGTCCAACCACTTAATACCTTCCATTCTAGAAGTAGGTTTTTAGAATCCCCCAATCATACATCATAAATAGCTAATAATGTGGGAGACGGTACCCGAGCCATTTAATATCTTTTATTGGAAAATAGGTAGACTCTGGTCATTTAATACCTTAATAAGGCAGACCCTATCATTTAATACCAATTTCCAAGGCATGCTCCTCAATGGTACTATCTTGTTGACATTATATGGAACTCCTAGGCTACTTAATACTTCCTTTTAAAAAAGGGTAGACTATAGTCTTTTAATACCTTGATTAAGGCAAACCCCATCATTTAATACCTATTTCCAGAAGCGGACCCCCATTGAGATAGCACCTAACGTAATTCCTTGACCATTTAATACTTCATCTAAGGAAAAGAGACGCGACCTTAAACAACCAATTAATATCTTAATACCCCAAAGCATGTCCTTTGTCTTATGGCCCATACTCATGACGATGTGTCACATTAATCCGACTATTCGTAGGAACCGGTGCTAGATTAGCTAGGCAGGTTTCTCCTACAGAATTCGGGACTAATCTCATGTCATTACAAATATTTATCATAAGGATATCTCGCAACAATCAAACTATACACAACTGTTGGTAGCCTCAAGGTAGGCATATATCTGTCATGTAACTCTATTAATCTTTCATCCTTATGACTTAGCCATCAATCAAATACACTTTACACACACACACGCACACACTCTCATCTCACTATTTCATAAATCGTGTAATATCCTCCTACTTGGAGGCCCAAAACTAACGATTACGGATTCTGCAGTCGTCCATAATTATTAATCCTCGACGACCATATACGGCGGTGTTTAAAACATTGATACACAAATCACAAGAATATGGAAAAATATTTTACAAATCAAAAACGCATTCCATATTCCATTCAAAAAAATTCATGTTCGTTACATAATCCCAAAAACATTAACCACGTTCAGCAAAACATAATTATTTTACATACGCCAAGAGCGACATTTGAAGATTCCCCCTTGGTTGATTAGAGTATATATAGTAAGGCTAATAAATATGCCTTTACATCCAGAATAAACAGTGGCAAAAGATAAATCTAATAGCTAACTACCTCCTGCATGCCTCCGAAAGCTTTATTCGTCTAAGAAGAGAATTTGTAACCCTTAAATCTCAAACCGCTCAAAATCAATTGAGTACCCGACAGTTTAAGGGGAAAACAAAAACTTCGACTCAGACATAAAGCATGGTATAAATAATAATCTAACATCTCAATCTTTTAAATATCTAGTGATACCACGCCGCTTAGTGGAACGGGTTTTCCCCTCACTGGTACCCTAAAACCTTTATAAAACCATATGATGTGCTCCTGCATCCACAATGGTTAAAACATACATTTCAAAATATTATGATGGTATGCATATACGAAAACATTTCGGATTTCCCATCCCCAATTTAAATTGACAACCTGTCATAATTATAGTTTCTAGGGTTACTATTAACCTTAGTTTTCATGGGTTTACTAATAACCTTTTTTATTATACATGGACACCCTTTCCAATTTCATAGTTTTCATGGGATCACTAAGAACCCCTGTTAGTTAACTTAATTAATTCATGGGTCCCCCTGAACCTGTTAGTTAATCCAATAACTAATCCCTTACCTTAGTTTTCATGGGTTGAATAGGAACCTATGGATTTATCCAGTAGTTCACTTCTTATCCTAGTTTGAATCCTAAGCTTTACTTTGATTTTAAATAAAATTATAAATCAATCATATCATCATCTAATATATCATAAAAAAGAATTTACCCTTAAATTCGAAATCATATGATTATAAAACCAAATAGAGATGTAATGATTATTATTCATCTTAGATTGGATAAGGAAATTGAAGATTGACTGAAACTGATTTCTTCTAGCTTGAATCCTAAGCTTTACTTTGATTTTCTCTTCTCTTCTTTCTTCCTAATGGTCGACCTAGCTCTTTCTTTTTCTTACATTTTTTAATGATATAATGAACTTGTATGACTAAGGAAATAGTATAAGGGTGGAAATGGGATAAATGACTCTAATGCCCTTATGATCAATTAGCTAACCTTTAGCCATTTATTAAGTTCATTTGATTTAAATAAGCACGGCCACTACATATTTATTCATCAACTTCAATGTCCTTATCTACGTTATTCTATATAATTTATTCTAATTAAATCTTCTGAATAATGTTATTAAAAATTATGGGTGTTACATGCTCCCCTATTTAAAAAATTTCATCCTCGAAATTCAATAAGGACTAACTACATACATAGCAATCGTTTGTAACATCTCCTAACAACCATACTAGCCTACCCGACTAGCAACTAATCTATATAAATTTAATATAGACATACCATCAAAGCAGATTAGGATAAGCATTTCGAATCATGTCCTCTATCTCCCAAGTACAGTCCTTCTTATTGTCGCTCCACTGAACCTTCACCAACTTGACTGTCTTGGTCCTCAATCTTTTCTCATCTCTCACTACAACCCGAACTGGTTGTCTAACAAAAGTCAAACCAGGCTCCGCTACCAAGTCCTCCAACTCCGTTCGAGGAATAGTAGTCTCTGGATCATGCACATACTTGTGAAGTTGAGACACGACGAACACATTATGGACACTTGCCAAACTACGCAGCAACTCTACACTGTAAGAGAGCTTTCCAATCCTTTATACAATATGGACTGGTCCTACGTATCTCAAGGCTAACTTTTCTAACTTTCCAAACCGTACCACACCCTTCATCGGTGATACCTTAATGAAAATCCTGTCTCCCACTGAGAACTCTAGGCCTTTACGCCTCTTATCTGCGTAACAAATCTGTCTCCTATCCACAACAACATGCTGGCGATTTGCATGGCCTTCCATACAAAGCTTTAAAAGGATCCATTCCTATACAAGTCTAATAACTATTATTATAGGAAAACTCAACCAGATGTAGGTGATCTTTCCAAGATCCACCGAAGTCCAATACACAAGCTCTTGATCCTCGAGTACCTTACTGACTTTCTCAGTGTGCCTATCCATCCGTGAATGATAAGTTGTACTCATCTTGAGCTTGGTACCTAATACCACTTGTAGACTCCTCCAAAATTGGCTAATGAATAATGCATCTCTGTCGTTAACTATGCTGCTAGGAACTCCATGAAAACTAACTATGTTCTTCATGAAAAACTTTGTCAAAACTGGTGCCGTCCTGGACAACTTTACTGGAATGAAATGGGCACTCTTGGTCAACCTGTGCAAAATAACCCATATAGTCTTATTTCCTTTGCTTGACCTTGGTAACCCATCTATGAAATCAATGGATATCGAATCCCATTTCCATACGGGAATCTCTAAAGGATGAAGTAATCCACTCGGCTTCTGATGTTCGACCTTCACTTATTGACAGTTTACACACTACTTAACCTATAAGCCAATATCTCTCTTCATGCCTTCCCAATAGAAACTTCTCTTCATATCTTGATACATCTTGGTCCCTTCAAGATGAATCATAAAGTTCGATCGATGACATTCCTCCATAACTTCCCTTCTTAAGTTCTCTACATTCGAACGCATAATCATCCCTTCTTTTTCAACCATCCCCTTTGGTCAAGATTAAAATCCTTTAGGCCATCAACCTCTAACCCTACCTCAAGCCTTCTAACCCGCTCGTCTAAAGCTGGATCCTCTCTCTGCTTAGAGGCTATCCTCTCGATCAGCACTAGTCGAACTTCTAAACAGGATAACATGGTCCTACCCTGACTAGAACTTGCAGTAGATCTCATCTGTACACCACAACTAGCCAAGGCTTCTAGATCCTTCCATTCTTCCAGCATTGCTAATCCCACATCTGATGTTTTCTACTAAGAGCATGTGCTATTTTATTTCCTTTCCCTGGGGTATACTCTATACCGAAATCATAAGCAGCCAAAACTTCAGCCACCTCTGCCACCTCATATTCAACTACTTCTGAAAGAATAAATATATTAAAGACTTATGATGGGTAAATAACTCGAATCTCTCTCCTAAGGGATAATGCCTCCAAATCTTCAAGGAAAAAATCACTTCAGCTAACTCTAAGTCATGAGTAGGATATCTTACTCCGTGTGGTCTAAGCTGTCTGGATGCATAAGCAATAACTTTACCCTTCTGCATCAATAATGCTCCCAATTCAGTTCCATATGCATCAGTGTATACCACCAACCCTTGGTTACCATTTGGAACTACTAACACTGGCGCATTGGTCAACAAATTCTTTAACTTAAGGAACCTTCCTCACATTGGTCGGACCAAACAAACTTCACATCTTTTCTGGTCAACTTAGTCAAAGGTGTTGTTATCCACGAGAAATCCTTAATGAATCTCCGGTAATAGCCAATAAGTTCAAGAAAAATACTGATCTCGGTTACCGTCTCTGGTCTCTTCCAATTGTTGACTGCTTCAATTTAATTGGATCAACTGAAAATCCTTCCTCTGAAACCACATGACCAAGAAACTTAAACTCTTTCTTTCAAAAATGACACTTGGAAAACTTCGCCTTCAGCTGATTCTATCTCAACGTTTCCACCACCACTCTAAGATGAATCTCATGCTCTCATTCATCCTTCGATTACACTAAAATGTCATCTATGAATACCAACACGAAGCTATCCAAGTGCTCTCGAAAAACCTGGTTCATCAAATCAACGAAGAAAGCAGGTGCATTTTTTTAATCCAAATGGCATCACCAACCACTCCTATGAACCATACCTAGTCTAAAATGCTATCAAAGGAATGTGGTCCTCCGCCATTCTCAACTGATGGAACCCCATCACCAAATCCAATTGGGAGAACACTCTAGCCTACTCAACTGATCAAACAGATCATCTATCCTTGGTAGAAGGTACCTATTTTTGATCGTCTTTTCGTTTAACTTAGGATAGTCGATGCACATTCTTAACG
Organism: Allium cepa; assembly: GCA_030765085.1. Classification (NCBI taxonomy): domain Eukaryota; kingdom Viridiplantae; phylum Streptophyta; class Magnoliopsida; order Asparagales; family Amaryllidaceae; genus Allium; species Allium cepa. The sequence continues at coordinate 789,451,882 of CM060945.1, read as the reverse complement.
ACCCATCTGGCTTCTTCCCGAAAACCGCGACCGCTCCCTAAGGCAAACTGCTTGGTCTGATAAAATTCCTTTCCTCAAGATCCACTAATTGCACCTTCAATTCCTTCATCTCTGCCAGTGACATCCTGCTAGGTGGTCTACTAATAGGTTGAACTCTTAGTACAAGATCTATTCGAAACTCAACAGCTCGTTTCGGTGGTAGCCCTGTAACCGGCTCAAAGACAACTGCAAATTCTCTTGCTACCCAAACCCGACTAAGCTCATCTCTAACCTCCAAGGCAACAAAGCATGAACACTTTTATTGGAATCCTCCATCGAGAAGATGATTCAGTTATGACTATTTGGATGTCTCAATGATATTTCCTTATCCTGGCAAAACATCCTATCCCTATACCTATCAAACCAATCCATACCCAAAATGATTCTAAAATCTACGAAATCAAAAACATACAGACTACATGCAAACTTATGACCTAACAAATCAAGTTCTAACCGATCACATCTCATCCCTAGAGTTGCATACCCTCCTATTGGATTCGCAACCCTTAATGAAGTAACAAGGTATATGGGTTATATGCATAACCTGTTAACCAAATAATGTGATATAGATGAGTGTGATGCACCAATATCAAATAGTACCTAACTGGTATACTCTGAATCAAAAGCGTACCTTCCAACACAGTCTTTCCATTTTCTGCAGCAGTAGGCATAAAAGAAGACGGTGGTCCAATAGCAAACACCTTCCCTCTGTCTTCCCCAATTGGCTCTGGACACTGGTTCTTATAATACCCAACTTGGCCGCAGTTGAAGCATTTCACATTCTTCTTCTCTGTAGGCTTCTTCCCTTTGCCTGTCCTACACTTGTGAGCATAATGATGCTTCTTATCACACTTGAAGCACACCAAATCAGCCTTTTCCTTCTTGGCAGCCTCCCTTTTCTAGGATCCCTTCTTCTTAAAGAATTTCCTTTTCTTTCCCTAAGGACCCGGGGATTCAACTGGCTTCTCCCTAGCAGAAACCGCAAGCATCTCTTCATGGCGAATAGCTATCTCCACCACCACATTACAAGGTTCTCTGACTTGTGTCATAGTCATTCTGCTTAGCTCTGGCCTTAGTCCATGAATAAATCTCTCATTCCTCCTGATCGGTGTCTACCAAAGCATAACCATATCGAGACATCTCATCAAACTTAGCAGCGTACTCAACCATTGACATATCTCTCTGAATAAGATCCTTGAACTTCCTCATCAATGCTGATTTGGCAACCTCGGATAAGAACCTCTGCTCAAACCTTTAAAAATCAGCCCAAGATTCTTCCTCTAGAACTCCGGCGTCACACTATTCCACCAATGGAGCATTGCCCCTTGTAACTGTCTAGAGGCCAACCTCCTCTTTTCCCCATCTTCTAAGCCTAAATAAGTGAAGATCCTTTCACAGCTCAGCAGCTAATTCACTACTTCAACAGCATCCTCCATTCCTACAACGACTCTCTACGCAGATTGATGTAATCAGCCTAACATAATTATATCCAGCTGGAGCTACAAGATTAGCTCCTCCAACGTTACCAGCAACTTCTGCTTACAAAAGATTTGCTAACAACTTATACACCATCCCCACATCTACTAGAGGATTTCCAGTAGCTACATTGGCTTCAGTGTTTTGGTTAGCATTAGTCTGCCGACCTTGGTTTCTCTAGGTGTTAGGTCGAGCATTTCCGTTGGTTGTGGTGCTTCCTCCACCAAGATTTCCTTTTCCATTTCCTACTTTCGTATCTTTTTCTTATAAACCTGCATACGAGCCTTAGTAAGATACAAAAGAACGGTCTAAGAAAGAGGGAAATGCATACATAAATATATATATATATATATATATATATATATATATATATATCAAATACAAGTACGTTACTACAACATTAACCCAAACCCTGATCATATTTTCAAATTCATTGGATTATGTTTGAAAATATTTTAGGTTTAGCTTTCTTTTAAAGTTTCATAAACCTATGCTTTGACACCAACTTGTAACACCCCCTACTTGGAGGTCCAAAATTAATGGCTATGGATGTTGTAGTCATTTATAGTTATAATCCTCGACGACCAAATACGGCGTGTTAGATACATTGATACACAGATCCAAGAATATAGACAAATTTTTTACAAATCATAAACACATTCCACATTCCATTCAAAATATTTCATGTTCATTACATAGTCCCAAAAATGTTAACCACGCTCAGCAAAATATAATTATTATACATACACTAAGAGCGACATATGAAGATGCCCCCTTGGTTGATCAGAGTATATATAATAAGGTTAATAAATTTGCCTTTACATCCAAAATATACAGCAAAAAAGACAAATCTAATAACTAACTGCCTCCTACACGTCTCCAGAAGCTTTATTCATCTAAGAAGAAAACCTGTAACCCTTAAATCTCAAACTACTCAAAATCAATTGAGTACCAGAGTGTTGAAGGGGAAAACAAAAACTTCGAGTCAGACATAAAGCCTTGCATGAATAATAATCTAACATCTCAATCTTTTTAGATATCTAGTGAGACATGACCCCTAGTGGAACAAGGTTTCCCCTTACTAGTACCCTAAAACCTTTATAAAACCATATACTGTGCTCCTACATCCACGATGGTTAAAACATACATTTAAAAATATTATGATGGTATGCATATACAAAAACATTTATGATTTCCCATCCCCAGTTTAAACTGACACCCTGTCATAATTATAGTTTCTAGGTCACAATTAACTTATTAGTTTTCATGGGTTTACTAGTAACCTTTTTCATTATACATGGACACACTATCATATTTCATAGTTTTAATGCTATCACTAAGAACCTATAGGCCCTTTCCAGTTAACTTAATTAATTCATGGGTCCTCCTGAACCTGTTAGTCGTTCTAATAACTAATCCCTTACGCTAGATTTCATGGGTTGAATAAGAACCTATGGATTTATCCAGTAGCTCACTTCTCATCCTAGATTTCATGGGTTGACTAGGAACCTACTGATGCTTCCATGAACTTCTTTCTTATCCTAGTTTCTATGGGTTGACTATGAACCTAATGACCGATGTCAATTCTTAATCCGAATATAGTTTTCATGGGTTTACTACAAACCAGTTTGCTCCTGCCAACTTACCTTAATGCATAGTTTTCATAGGTTTACTATGAACCTCTTGGTTATCCCCACTAAAAACATAATAATAGTTTTCTTGGGTTTACTATGAACCTATCTCCTGGACAACTTCAAGGTCTAGGCATCCTATACTTTGGTCTCCCTGACTCACTAGATGCAATCTTACTCATTCAGGAGTTTAATCAAAATATATTCACTACTAGATCAACCAAGCCGGTCTTCTACCCCTTTATCCCCAAAATATAGTTATAGGTTCTTTATCATGTGAATATACTCATATTTGAAACATAACAATTCAACAATACCACTCTTTTGGGTTTAAGGTCCTCGAAATACATTTGATATATACATAGTTAATCCCTTTATCAAGGCAACACTTCTTCAAATTTACACACTTAAAGTCATTTAAAAACACTTTATTTAGCCACGGATTTTTTCTTTAAAATTTTGAGTTTAGGCTTTAAAACCTTTCGACACCTTCAAAACCTTGCTTTCGACCTCATAGAATGACCTCCTTCGAAAGCATAAAAATCTACCTTTAAAACATTAGGATCATGCCTTTCGAATATTTTAAAAAATCGCTTTCGAAACTTTTCGACCATGTTAAAGTATTATCCTATAAGTATAGAAGCATAGATTTGAAACCATTTGAAAGTACCCTTTCAAAACCAATGAAGATTACCCTTCGAAACCACTGAAAGTGCTCCTTTCGAAAGCATTGGGTTTATACTTAAAACATCATCTTGGGTCAAAGTGAACATAGGCGAAAGCATCTCTTTCGAAACCATTCTTTAATTCAGAAAGTATTGGGAAAGTTTGATGGTGTCGAAACCATCCTTTCGAAAGCATTAAAACATCTGGGTAATATAACTGAAGGTTGGCTTCGAAACCCCTTTCGAAACCATGACCTTCGAAACCACTAACTCCTTTCGAAAGCATTCAGAACCGGCTTTTTTTATAAAAACAATAATACCTTTCGACAGCATTGATATCTTCAATACCATCGAAAGGTCATCAATTCATGGAAGGGTTCCGACTTGGTCGAAACTACCCCTTTCAAAAGCTTTAATAAAACCCTAAGTAACTCCTTCGAAAGCTACATCTTTTAAACATACGCGACTGCGATCTTTCGAAAGCCTCCTTTGAAAATACCTTTCACAACCATGGGTTCGACTATGTCAAAACCCCTTTATAAACATGAAAGCACTTTTCCTTTAAAACAGAATAAAACAAAGGAACCAACCCCTTCAAAAACTACCTTTCAACACCCTACCTTCCACCTTTCTCCAATCCACTACGTGCCATCAGAATGATTCCATGTGTATTGGTTTATTGGTTTCGACCTAGAAGGTTTCAACTAGGTTGGAGGTGAAAGGTCTTGGTTGAAAGGTCCTTCTAAAGAAGGCAGAACCCCTTTTTCTAGGAAAAAGGCCGTTTTAACCAAATAAAGTAAACTTTTCGTAACAGACTTGCCTACTTGTATACATTTTGATTGGTTGTCTTAAACTTTCAAATAATTTGGTTAGTATTTGACACATTTCTCAAATCTAAAAACATGATAACTTTTAACAATTAAACCCTTCCTATTAACAAAACTATTCAATCATTTAGGTCCTCCTTTCAAAATATTAAATTTCCTACTAAATCACTTAGTAAAAATCCTCAAAAATTCCTGAAATTCACTTTAATCATGTTATCTAACATATCAACATTTTAGATCCAAATTCTCAATATATTTTCCAAAATAAATTTATAAACCCAAATAACCATAATTTCCTTTGAAAATTCATAATTAATTTTCCACGGCTTGGAAAATTATAAAAATTAAAACCTAACTCCAAAATCATGTTATAATTTTTCCATGGCATTTAAAAATCATTTAATCTCAGTTTTTCCCTAAAACCGTGCATATCTCCTCTAAAACAATATTGTTTAATCTAAAAATATTATAAATCAATCATATCATCATCCAATATATCATAAAAATGAGTTTACCCTTAAATTCGAAATCATATGATTATAAAACCAAATAGAGATGTAATGATTATTATTCATCTTAGATTGGATAAGGAAATTGAAGGTTGATTGAGGTTGATTTCTTCTAGCTTGAAACCTAAGCTTTACTTTGATTTTCTCTTCTATTATTTCTTCTTAACAGTCGGCCTTGCTCTTTCTTTTTCTTATGTTTTTGTTTAGGATAAAATTAATGTGTATTCTAAGGAAATAGTATATGGGTTGAAATGGGTTGAATGACCCTAATTACCTTATGATCAATTAGCTAACCTTTAAACATTTATAAGTTCATTTGATTTAAATAAGCACGACGACTACATATTTATTCATCAACGTCAAGGTCCTCATCTACATTATTCTATTTAATTTATTCTAATTAAATCCCTAAATAATATTAATAAAAATTAAGGGTGTAACATAAGGTCTTATAAGGAACCTTCCTTATCATGCCTTAAAATAATAATCAGGCTATATAAGAGCTTCCTCTTATTTTTGCCGAACAATCAATTACATTCCCAATGGAGAAAATAAATAACTAATTAACTACGCCATATATGCAATAATTAAGCATTAATTACACTAATAGGGATTAATAAATATTCGTTCCTAATAAGTTCTAAATGCATGGACTTTACGCTCTAAACTAGCATTAAATGTCAATTCCCTAACAAATATTATTACAAGTCATTTTTCTACAAATTCCCAAGATTTCAACATACCAAAATAAGTGATTATAATATCCAAAATAGGGAATAAATATTCATAACCAAAACTGCGATAAGAAACTTGTAAATAAATAAAATTGAATTTATTTCACCAACCAATGAAATATCCTAATAATAGGAATAGCAATCTAAACTCCATATTCTATTCAACTCCTCTTTTGCAAAAAAAAATAGATAAGAATAAGTGGTGTGAACTACGAATAGAATTCGTAATCTAAACCTCATATTTCATTGATGAATCACAATTAACCAAAGAAGAAGTGGAAGTGGAATAGACTATGAAATTATCAAAATTGCATAAATGAAATAAATTCCACCAATTGAGAATCTCAACATAGAATTGACATTTCAAAACAGAAAGGAATTTTCGGGGATTTTACCTAACGAATTTTTGCAATTCCAGAATCCCTAACACATATTTAAATCCATAGAGACACACTACACAATTACTGAAAAGCAAAACCAAGGTTTTCACTCAAAAATTAGCCTTAGCTTCACTTCAATGGATTATAGCATTTCAATCCCTTTTAGAATCTCTCCCTTTTGATATACACACACAATATGAACGAGGTATATATATTCATTAGATTCGGAATAATTAGAGAAGAATATGATAAGAATGGATTGGAGGAAGAAGAAATAAATAAGAAATGGGTTGAGTTCTTACTTGAATCCTCTATAAAGTTTCTGAATCTTAATAAGGAGATAGCAATGGCAGAGCTTCATTATATTTTCCAAAATAATATGAATAAAAAGTGGAGATGATAGGGTTCTATTTATAGGGATTGAAACGCACAAGAACCGCGGGATAGAAGTAGGTAAGAAACAAATTAATATGGAGTGTTAAAATTATAACAAACCCCTTCAAACCCTTGCCGCCCCTGCCAAAATCTAGCACTAACCGGTCGACCTCCCCTATTCAATCGGTCGACCGCTAGAGGTCTACTGGTCGTGACTAGGGTGTTGACCAGTTGATTATTTCGGGAAATATTTGATTTCATTACTTTATTAGTTAATTTCTTTCTCCAAATAAACTTTAAACGTTAACCAAACATTAATTAATGTTTACTTAGCTCCCAAGCTAATTTTTAAAATTCATATCCTAAATTTAAATTCTTATTTGAATTAGATTTAATTTAAATCTAAAAACTTCGAAGGCTCATAAGTACTTCGTTTGAGCTTTGTCTTCAGCATATTATATATGAAACAGATTAGAACTTCGTCACGAACGCAACAGAATAAGTTCCGTGGTCAAATTCCACCTCATATAAAATTTCCATATTCAACTTTACCTTATTTAATTCATTTAATTAAGGTTTATTTTACGGGATGTTACGATATTCCACCCTTAAAAAGGATTTCGCCCTAAAATCTTTTAAGGGACAAATAGCGTAACACGCAATAACATCCGTATTATACAACCAAGTTATCTACACAACCATCTACTCAGCCAATAGTGCAATGTGATTATGTACTGCAGACATACTAAAATAAGCTTAATCCTAGCGTGAGTATGTAATTGTGTCACAAAAGTATGCATGCACATACTCTAAACATGCATAAAATTTCTACATGATTGCAAAGTGGTTGTGAAAAGTTTAACAACCATCTCCAACCATACAATCTAGCGACCACGATGCAACCAAAATCCTAATTTTGGAGAGAAAATTTTCTAGAGAAAAGCTTAGGACAAGATGTCCTTATGCCTCCCACCAGATTTTCTCCCTATTGTATTCGGACCAATCTAGTTCTTTGTTGCAAAGTTTCCAAGTTCCATGCTCTACGATGAATAAAGTGGCATGGGACGCCATTGGCTCTGTCTTAAAATCCCTAATTGATTAGGCTTTACAACAATTGTTATGCTACGAAGGTATTTCCTCAAATGCAAAAACATTATGGACTCCAGCCAACATAAAAGTTTTCTTGTTTTTCCCCATATTGGGAAAGGTCCAATAAATTTAATGCCTACTTTTCAACTATCCAAACCTACGATCTTCACAAGCTGCCTAATCAATTCTGACTTTTCAAAATTCTTGCAATACAAATTATTCCGAGTAGAATTTGTTGATGGTTTCCCTTCCAAAATTTGGGGATTTGCATGGCTCCTTAAAAAAATGCTTCTAGGGTGCCATACCGATCATTTATTGATGACTACAATCCTACGCAAATTCTACCGTAACGACCCAGAATTTCTATTAATTAAAATTCGTATATTAAATTGATTTTAAATATTAATAAGTGAAATTTATAAGTCGAATAATTTTATTTCGAATAATTGGATTTAATTGGATAATTAAATCAATAATTTAATAGTTAAAATTACAAAAATAATTGGAAATTGGGTTAAATATGATTAAAATTGATTTGTAAAATTTATTTAATCATGTTGATTTTATAATGATGTTATAGAACTTTTAAAATCGAATTAAAAGTTAATTTGTGAAAATTGAATATTCTAATATTTAATCGATTAGTGGAATTAGCCATTTTTCAAACAGTCTCGGATTTCAACGAAACTAATTTCATCGGATCCGTAATGTGATATTATTGTATGGTTTCAAATTTCGTGTCAATCGGATATACCGTTTGTCCGGGGCAAACTAAAACGCCTAGAAATTTGATTAACCGATTTAATTTTAAATCGATCGCTTATTGTCGTAACTCGCACAAATGATCGAATTAGCTTTCAAAACCTATTCCATTTTGTCCGGAACGTGGGGTAAACCTTAGAAACGCCAGCCGACATGCTTCGTTTGGAGTTCGGAAAATTCGAGATGTATAGTGTTTTTGGATATTTTCTATAAAAGGACCTCCCTCTTCACAAAAATTGCAAAACCCTAAACCTAATAGCCAGCCGCCGCCTCCAATAAATTCAATGGTCGAAACACAATTATCTTCCCCTCCAATTATCTTCTAATCCAAGCATCCATTCAAGAATTTTTCAACTAGAAGATTGTAGAGGGGAGTGAGATCTATGATCTCAACGGTAGAGATCGTAAACGAAGCTACGGTTCATTGGCAATTCGTTCGTGAAGGCACAATGTTCATGCACATTTTTTGAGCTATATGGTCGACCGAGTTGGATCGGTCTTGGGGCGTTGGCGCGTGAGGCTCTGGGCTTCAACTTGAAGGTGTTCGATCGAGCTGGAACGTGGAGATGAGGTCGCAAAATTCAACCCTAATGGTCGGCTATGGGTTCGGCATTCACTGGTCTTCACGCGATTGGAGAAGAAAAGAAACTCGCGGCCATGATCCAGTGAAGCCCAATGCACGGTCCAGATGTAGGGTTTGCAATTTAAAATATAAGAAATTTAAATTTATGTATATTAAAATTTGTGTTAATTTTATAAAATGTATAACTTGTTGATACGAGGTCGGAAACGCACGAAACGAGTTGCATTGGAACCGTATTGTCGAGCACTACGCTATGGAACTGGATTGGAATCGTTTGGAGCTAGTGAAAATTTCGGATAAAATTAAACGCTCGTTTAATTTTATTCGAAATAAAAGCTGAAAACGAAATTGAAATCAAGGTGAGAACTTCTCACTCAATCGAATAGTTTCGATTTAAATTTTAAATAGTTGTATTTAAAATTTGCTTGAATGTATGTTTGAATGATGATTGTTATCTATGTATTGTTAAAATAGACATTATACGCCGTTAGTAAGCAGAGGTTATTTATTAAAAACATATATCGCGAATATTTCACAGTACGGTGAAATTGGTATTGTTTATGTACTTGGAGTTGATTTTCCCGCATTATATAGCGGATGAGACCCTATTGCGTCGTCTATTAAGCGGATAATATTTTTATAAATCCCATATACCGCGATAATTCCATACTGGAACGGAATTGGTATTGTGCTAATGTTTGTGGATGCAGGGAAACAGGTTGGAGGGATCCAACTAGATTCCTCACCAGTATTTAATTTATTTCAGATATTGTGATATTTGATTGATTATCATATCGATATATGATGTTTGGATGTCACTGATTGACTATTTGGTGTGTTGCATCATTGGATCCATTTTTGGAGTTTTAAAAATATTAAAATAACGATTTTGAATTTAAAAGGGTTTTAAAGAGATTTTTGAAGTATACATTTTATTAAAATTTTAAATTGATTCATCTTAAATAAAATAAACGTTAAAATTAAAAAGTTATAAAACTTATGATTTTTGTAAAATATAACCAAATTAAATTTTTTGAAATAAATAGTGATTAATTTACAAAAATGGTTTAATTTGGAATTTTGAATCATTATAAAGGATGTATATAAAAGATTTTTAAAAAATTGATATTTATAAATTAAAAATATTGGAATATTAAAACAAGTTTTTTTAAGTGTTAAAAAAATGAAATAAAAATTGGATTTCATAAGTGAACGAAATTTATAATTTATAAATTGTGAAGTTATAAAATGAATAAAATTTCGTAAAATAAAAGATTTATAAGTAATTATCTTATAAATCGGACCTTGGCATTTAAATGGGATATTAATAGAAATTGTTAATAAAGGAGATTTATAAATCGAAGTTTATAAATAGAAATGGAATTTATAAACATTGTTTATAAATTCGAAATCAATGGAATTGGATAAATTGAATATAGAAATTTATTAAAAGAAGTATATTCGCGATTTTGGATAGCGAACTATTCTTTATATAAAATATGTAGAAATATTGAAATGTGGTTAGTAAAGTATATTCACGATTTTGGATAGTGAATATATTATTAAATAAAATGGTTATTTTTGGGAAAGCTATATTATAAAATGAAGTTAATTATTTTAAAAAGATGTTTTAAAATGTATTATGAATCGAATACATAGATTTCAACATTTATTGTTGAAATAGACGTTTTCGAGAAATAGAAGGAAATGATGGACTATAACACTGTTGTTATAGTAAATGATTTCCGAAAGGAAATATTTTATATAGTATTGGGATTTATATATTTATTTTAAGTTCGAATCCCTATACTAGTGATTTTGGGTTGTCGTAACGATGTTTTACGCAACATTCATTTTGCCCCAAATAAATGTGTTTAAGTGAATGTTTTCCTTAAAGAATGAAATATATACTTAATTTTGATTTAAGTATATTAAATATTTTCCAAGTGTTGAAAATAAATGGATTTGTGAATTACTTATTGTTATTAAATAAGTATGGAAATGTTTTCCAATATGAAGTGAATATTTTGAGATTTTTATCTTTTGAAGATAAATTAAAAATGAATATTAGAAATCGATTTGGAAATCCTATATTCATAGATATTTTGGAATTGTAAATTCACTATGGAATTTATAAAAAGAAGGGAAATTTGTTTAAAAATAAACGTTGATTTATTTTTGAAGTGTGGGAATTAATTTACGGATTTGGAACGTAAATATAAAGTAAATCGTTAAGGATTTATTTAATTAGTTTAAATGAACCATGTTGAAATGAAAGTATTTCCGCATAAGGAAAATGTTTGAAATTTGTTTTCAAATGTTGAAGTGTGGAAAATATATATCTTGTAAAGATATTTTGGAAAATAAATAATTTAGGAAATTATTTGGAATCTGATGATGTTGCGCATCTCTATTGATAGTTAAATAACCGACTATCAATATTTACCTTTAAATAGGTATTTGTTGTGATTGCTTGAATTTGAATGCTACACTTATTTTTGAAATAAGCGCTCACTATTCAGGTTAGCTGGGAAAGGACCCTGGGGTCGTATAACCCATTCCTAATATGTGATACGTCGTTAGGAATTGCATTTGAAGACCGCTATTGAAGACCAGATGTTTGTGAAAACGGAAGGATCACCGTCGAATGTTTCTGCATCGGCTGATCTCCGATATAGAAATTTATTACCCTTTGTGATGGGAATCCGGTCGTGATTAGTGAATATCTGGATTGCAAGGACTTCTTTGTAAGTGCCTTCGGTTCCGTTCGATCCCGGAACGGACTTGTATGGATGTGTGTCTGACGTTACAGTCTGATATGTAAAGCTGGTTTCTATCAAATATATTTTCGTTGGTGGCGGAGAATTTATTCTCTTAGCTTAACACCCTTAGAGGTTATGTAGTTGATGGTTACTAGTGATACATTCCCTGATTGGTAATGTGGCATACAAAGTGCTGTTGATCATTTGTTGAATTAAAGCACAACTTTTGTATAAAGCTTTGTGAACGAGACTTCGTCGAGCCTCACAACCCGGAAATGGTCGAAACAGGAATGTTGCGGCAAGATTTTTAGGGGTCGCGCCCCTAAGGTATGTCCATTTTCTTCTGGATAGAGGTTGTATCATGGTATGGAGCCCATATATTTAACCTATGTGGTTGCTGCAAATTTATTACTTTATGATTGTTGGTATTGAGGATCCTCGGATAAAGGTCGGTAACGACCGGGGGATGGCATACTTTTTTTGTGTGGAGTTATCAAGTTACAGCTTCATTGCACCCAGAAGCGTGTGGTAACTCGGCCTTGTGTCAGCAGAGATCCGGTTAGGTTCTCGGGGCGTCTTTCCAGAGGCGTACCCATTTCGGTGTAGGAAGTTCCTTTGCCTGACCATTTGTTGGAAATCCAAAGAAACAATACGAACCCTGTACGATTTTAGTTGTATAACTTGCCATGGACTGTGGCGGTAACCTGCTATTGAACATGGTAGCTATAGTAGGCATACGATAATTGTCGTATGTTGGCTAAGATTTATATTATACTTTCAAAATGTTTTCTACATTATGCACTAAAAATAATAAAAAATCAAAGGATTCTGCGTAGTAAGCATATTTCACTATCATAAGGAGAAATCTCCTCCAATTCTGCGTTTGCATTGTGTGTGTGGCGGGAGTCCTTATGGTAGTTTCATTTTTCAAAAGCATAACGAAATTCTTTTGATTTTCTTTGTGAAAATAACTATTTTAGTTCTCACACCAGTCCCATGACTAACCTGGAGTTTATTGTTTCCTTCCTAAACTCTGGGTGCCCACCAATTTCCACACGGGCAGTCTAGTGTTAGGTTTATCAGGATATTCTGGAATTCAGGAGTTGCTGGAGGCAAGATGGATGGCATGGCGTATTTCTAGTATATAGTATTTCTTTTCCGCTGTTTGTTGTTGTTTTTTGTTGTATACTCTGATGATGTAATATGATGTAATGTAATAACTGATATAATTCTTTGTTTAAAGATTATTCATTTTATTTATTATATGTTGTTCCGCTGCGATATGTGAGATTCTGTTATGGTTTCTGTTGTTTTCTTTTTCTTTCTCTCTTCTTCTATCTTCTACCTCTTCTTTAACCCTAACGGTACGGTTTTCCAGCCTTCGATTACTTGGCAGTTGATACAGTGGACGTATTGATGTCGGCTTTCGAGCGTCGAAAAGTCGCGTTCGTTACATTCTATGGGTAAGCGCTACTGCTAAGGTCTTCCAAAGTCTAAGATGCAAGTCTCAACAATTCCTCCAAGTTCCCATCCATTCCTTTGATTTGTCCGTCGGTCTTCAGTTAGTAAGCGATGCTCCGATTCAACGAAGTTCCTAAAGCTGGTTACTAAAGCTACTAGTAAACTCCTCCAAAATTAGGTAGTATACTAAGGGTCCCTATCACTAATGATGCAAAGCTCAACTCCATAAAGCGGTGTTGTAATACTACAGTTCCACTATTTCTGAAGGAAAATTTCTGCTACCTTCTTTTTATCCTTGATCTATGGGAAATTCTATTCTCATTCCTTTACATTTTCTCTTTTCCTTGCATGATGGTATTTTGTAAGCTAAATCCCTTGTGTCTCCCAAAATCTAAAGTTGTGGGATTAAAACATTTACTCACTTTAGGCTGTTAACCTAATTTCATCATTAACTTCCAGCTTTACCTATGGTCTCTCTCTAGTTAAGTGCTTCCATTAAATTTCCTTATATACTTTGCTTTCCAACATATATCAAGTGGCTTAAATTCCATTCATAAAGTCTACACAGGAATAAAATGGGGATATGTCTTATACTGCATCATCCACTTTTCCATTAACCAAGGAAGACAACAAGCAGCTATAATACAAAAACTCCAAAACAAAATTTTACTGGAAGTTTCCATTTATTATCAACTGATATAAATGGTGTTGAGGTCTTGACACTCCTTTCTAAATTAAGATGGGTATTTCTAAACTATCATTCCATCATTACCCATTTTCCTTAGTTTTCACTTTTTGGTCTCTAATAAATATGATCTATTCATTGCTTCAATTAATATATCCATTGTAGTTGATCATTACTCGTCAAAATTGGACCATTCGCAATTAATCCTTCTTCAGGTTACCAAAATCCATCCATTACACGAATTTTTTTCTTCCACAAATTCCATATCAAGTTTCCTTAACTAGCCCCGATTAGATTACTTTTTCTCTCATTAGTTACAAATTTATTGCCTGTTAAATTTGTAATTAACATACATAAATCCTAATCCATTAATTACTAATTAATACACATATAGTCGTAATCTATGCTATCTATATATTCCAGTCATTTAGCGTAGCTGTACGATATATATATCTAACCACTAATTCTACAACTAGAATACTCATTTCCATATTTTAATTTATCGAGGCTTTCCTTTCAAAAAGATTACCGTAATAAATTAACCATGATTGAGATTTTTACTCTGTTTGAAATTGCACGGATTATTTCTTTTCTTGTTATTGAAATGGATACTGTAAACTATGGAAAAGAATATCCATTTTTTACCCATCTCTTTTCTTTTTGGTATATTCCTTATTACTTCAAACAATGCACTTTTATACAAATTTTTGGAAATTGGATAATTTATGAAAATTACATGAAAACTGCTCCAAAACTAAAATACGTAAACTCATATTCTATGGGCAACCTAGTCCATAACACAATTATAGAACTAGAATATCTTTACACTTTACCAAATTCTTCAAATAGAGATTTGGGAATGACTTCAAATTTTCAGATCAGGTTGTACATTCTATTTCTATTTCGTTCATATCCTAAAAACCCTTGTCCATACTACCACTTAGGTCATGATCCACACCTACTCCATAAATTATTTTTTATAAACTCATTACTTTCGTACAAAATAAAATATCTTCATACAAATAAACTTATTTAAAAATATGCATTTATTACTTCATTTCTTAAAATACTTAAAACATAAAGTATCAAATTTAATATCTCCATCTTAAAAATGTGTTCTTTTAAAAAAAGCCTTTATCAAAGATTTAAAGTTCCATTATTTCCAAAGAGGAATAAAATAATCTCCCTTTTAAAATCTTTCCTTTGCAAAACTTTTTCCCTTAAAAGTTAGATTTTCTAATTTTTGGCATTCAAAATTTTCATGGTTTTTCAAAAAGGAACTTATGAAAAAATTTCCTTTCAATAGCTTGCTAAAATAAGGATTTCCTTCTTTATGAAAATAGAATCTTTAACATAAAAGATTCAAAACTTTATCTTTCCAATATGTTATAACATTTTTGTTTCAAAATGTTTTCTAGCTACAAGAATTATCGTCTACAAAATTGTAAATTTTCCATAATTATCATTTCAAAATAACATTTATTTCCTTCTATAGATAGAATAATATTTATTACCTTATCACCCAAAATATACTATTATTTGACAAAATATAAACTTTTCTCAATTACTCTTAAAGTCTCTTGCAATACTTTTCTTTATCAAATCCAATAATATTACTATTCAAATAATTTTTGCATCAAATTAGGGAAAACATATAAAATTTTCATCTTTACATAAATGCTTTTCCTATGAAAAAGCATCTAACTATTTGTCAATCATCATTTAAATCCGATCAATGATCAAAGATACCTTTTATAACGATAGAAAAATAGATGGAGTAGACAAATATAACTCCTATATTATTCTATTATATCTTTCAATATCTCATCTACTTGAATTCACAATCCTATTATTACCTCAATTCCGGCCATTACCTTATATGGGAATGTCCCTTCTATCTATCTTATCAAACATTCCGCTCTTTCTACTTTCAATTTCTCTATTCCAAAATAGGTGTTATTTCTATTTATAAACCCCTAAAAAGAGTTCTAAAGGAAAAACTTTTAGGTTTATAAACAAGGAAAAATCGCATGAGAAAAATAGAAGGATCAAAGAATCAAAAATTGAAATCTTTTTAACCAAAAAAGTATAATAAATGAATTCTTTTCAAGTCATTAATTTACAACTAAAACCATCTACCATTTTGTCTTTAAAGAAATTCATCGCTTTCAAAAATTGCATTACCTTTCTTTTCTAAAACTAATGGTGGTATATCTCCAAAGTTGTCTAAGACTATATTTATATTTTCAAAATGTCCAACTTACACAGCTTCTAAGAAGTTATAGAGGAAAGACCTTTCAAATTTATTGCATACAAAATATAACAAAGAAAAATAAAAGAATACAAAAATAAGCAATAAAAAGTTGAAAGATTTTTTAATTTAATTAACAATTTTTAAAATCGAGAAGTTAATAAATGGTAATTTCTCTTTTTTTGTTCAACTTCTCAAATCACTAAAAAAAATTAAACTGAAATACATACCAAAAATGTTTCGCTACCCTTTTTAAATTTACAATAATTTTTCCAACCTTTTACAGAACAAACGGTGGTATAATTTAAAAGTCATCTAAAATCACTATTAGAATTTCTAACTCGGAAAATTTTCATTATAAATCTTTTTGAAAAGCTTAAAATTTTCAAGGGATTTCCAAAGAAAACCTTTTATCAAATTATGTTCCAAGAGGTAGGATTAAAATTTGTTCTTTCTTTTAAACTTTTCCATCTATGGTTACCCCTATTATTAAATATATCTATAAGGTCCACAATGATAAGGAGGATTAGGTCCTATCAAGGGGTCAATTACTATGCAGCTTCTGGGGTACTTCCATAAGTTGAGGTCATGCTCTCTCTAGTTTTCTCCTAAAGATATGATCTTCGCTCCACGAGTAATCAGAGTAAGAGTAGAAATTATCTCTATTTATTCTTTCAACTCATAGTCGCCTTGTCCATCCTTTCGTAATATGGTCATAACTATTTTTATAGTTAGAATATACAGAGTTAGATGTAAATTCAAAAAAATAAAAATAAATATATATCGTAAGATTTTTGAAAGATGCTTTTCAAAAATAAAAAACACGCCACTTGTATGTATACTTTACCCCATTCATCGAGTAACCTAGGCTCTGATACCAAATGTAACAACCCAACCCGGAAGAAACCTAAATTTCGACCCAGAAAAGGTCGTTCGAAATTAGATCCATTCCAGGGTAAGCTGTTGGTAGAACTAAGAAAATAATAGTATAAAGCCATAACTAAACTTTCAAAACTCAAAGCAGATAGAACAAAATATAATAGCAAAGTGTTCCAATTTATTTCCAAACCATAAAATGCCATAATACATAATTTCATAAAAATTGTAACATAATATCCATTACAAGCATTGTCTAAATATATGAGTACACATAAAAAATAAATAATAACAAATACTACCACAAGCCAAGCATCTTTATCTCTAAGCATCATCACAGCCATCACTCATCATTAACCTGTGTTGTAATAAGGAGGGAGTCGGAACAACAATGTCTAGCGAATAAAAATCTCACGTCTTACTTTTCAATACTTGGAAAATATATTTCAAATAAGAACATGTCTACGAAAAATAAACCACTAAACAGTTTAATACTTTTTTATAAGTAAAGGAGGCAGGTCCAACCACTTAATACCTTCCATTCCAGAAGCAGGTTTCTTGAATCCCATATCCAAATTATAAGTCATAAATAGCTAATAATGTGGGAGGTGGTACTCAAGCCACTTAATACCTTTTATTGGAAAATAGGCAGACTCTGGTCATTTAATACCTTAAATAAGATAGACCCCATCATTTAATACCTATTTCCAAGGCGTGCCTCTCAATGGTAGTATCTAGCTGACATCATATGGAATCTCTTAGGCCACTTAATACTTCCTTGTGAAAAATAGGCAGACTCTGGTAATTTAATACCTTAATTAAGGTAGAACCCATCATTTAATACCATTTTCTAGAAGCGGACCTCATTGAGATACCACCTAATGTAACCCCTTGACCATTTAATACTTCATCTGGGTAAAGAGGCGGGCCCTTAAACAAACACTTAATACCTCAAGACCCTAGAGCAAGTCCTTTTCTTATGACCCATACACGTAATGATATCTCACATTAGTCCGACTATTCATAGGAGCTAATAGCCAGATTAGATAGGCAGGTTTCCCCTATAGAATTTGAGACTAACCCTGTGTCATTAAAAATATTCATCATAAGAATATCTCACATCAATCAAAGTGTACACAACTGCTGGTAGCCTCAAAATAAAGGGCAAACTTCCATTATGTAACTCTATCAACCTCGCATCCTTATGACTTAGCCATAAATCAAATACTCTCCACACACTCACACTCTCATCTCACTATTTCATAAATAAGGCCTTATAAGGAACCTTCCTTGTTATGCCTTAAAATAATTATTAGGCTATATAAGAGTTTCCTTTTATTTCCCCTAAGAATCAATTACGTTCCTGATGGAGAAAATAATACCTAATTATCTATGCCATATACGCAATAATTATATGCTAACTATGCTAATAGAGAAAAATAAATATTCAAGCCCAATAAATTATAAATGAATCGATTTTACGCCATAAACTGGCGTTAAATGTCAATTCCCTAACCAAATACTATTACAAGTCACTTTTCTTCAAATTTCCAAGATTTCAACATACCAAAATAAGAGATTCTAATATCCAAGCAGGAAATGAATATCCATAACCCAAAACTGCAATAACAGACTTGTAAATAAAATAGAAACTCAATTTATTTCACCATTTCAATAAAATATTCTACCCTTTTACAAAGAAATAGATAAGAATAAGTGGTGTGAACTACGAGTAGAATTTGTAATCTAAACCCTTTATTTCATTGAAGAATCACAATTTGAACCAAAGAAGAAGGAGAAGTAGAATAGATTATGAAACTATCAAAAATTGCATAAACGAAAGAAATTCCATCAAATTAATGTGAATAATTGAGAATCTCAACATAGAATTGACATTTCGAAAGATGAAATTTTGGAGGATTTTGCCTATTGTATATTCATAATCCCAAAACCCCTTAGGCGTATTCAAATCCATAGAGATACACTAAATAATTACTTAAAAAGAAATACCAAGGTTTCCACTCACATATTAGTCTTAGCTTCACTTCAATGGATTTGTAGCCTTTCAGTCCCTTCTAAAATCTCTCTCTTTTGATATATACACACATAATAGGGAAGATATATATATATATATATATATATATATATATATTCATTAGATTTAGAATAATTGGACAAGAATAGGATAATAATAGAATGGAGGAAGAAGAGATAAATACGAAATAGGTTGAATTCTTACCTAAATCCTCTATGGAGTTTCTGAATCTTGTTAGAGAGATAGCAATGGTTGAGTTTCATTTTATTCCCAAAATAATATGAATAAAAAATGGAGAGAATAGGGTTCTATTTATAGGGGTTGAAACCCACAAGACCATAGGATGGAAGTAGGGAGGAACGAATAAATCTGGAGTGTTAAAATAATAACATACGCCTTCAAATCCTAGCCGCCACTACCAAAATCTGGCACCGACCGGTCGACCGCCCCTATTCAACCGATCGACCGCTAGGGGTCGAATGGTCATGATTAGCATGTTGGCTGGTTGATTATTTCGAGAAATATTTGATTCCATTGCTTTATTAATTAATTTCTTTCCCCTGATCAACTTTAACGTTAAACGTTAATCAAACATTTACTTAACCTCCAAGCTAATTTTTAAAATTAAAATCCCAAATTTAAATTCTTGTATAAATTTGAATTCAAACTTAATTTAAATACGAAAACTTCAAACACTCATAACTTCGTCGTTTGAGCTCCGTTTTCAACATATTATATATGGAAATAGATCGGAATTTCACTATAACTGCAATAGAATAATTTCCGTGGTCAAATTCCAACTTTTATAATATTTCCATATTTAACTTTATCTTATGTAATTCAATTTAATTCATTTAATTAAGGTTCATTTTACAGGGTGTTACACATATATATAGTTAATATAATATAAAATTAAATAATACAGTATCGTTTTATAAATTTAAATAAAAAATAATAATTAAATAAAATTTAGAAATCTTCTAAATAAATTTGACTTCTCAGGCCGAATAAAAACTCAATAAGGAATTTTTTTATATTCATCCATAACTTCTGCTGTAGGCTAGCCCAATTCAAACAACGGTATCAGAGCCCAATAGCCTATACACTCTAATTAGTCATACTAGGGTTAACTAATTAAGCTCATAGCTCAGTTAATAGGGTTTCTATAAAGGTAATGTATAGGATTGAGTTTGGGTAATCAAGTACTATACCCTATCTGGCTACCATCCTAGCCCGAACAGATATATGAACCCAAAAGGTTGCCTCTAATAGAAGAGGCCCAATTTGAATTGGGGCTTGGGCTAATTTTAAAAATTATTTGAAAATTAAAATAAAAGATTTAAAATTTAAAATAAAATATACATATATTATAAAAGCTATTATAATATAATAAAATTCTCAAATTATTTTCAAAATATAATAAACTTTAATTTTGAAAATTAATAATTTATCAATAAGATTAATAAAATAAATTAATTAAATAAGTTAATTAATTAATAAATGTATACATGTACTATATATTAATATATACATTATGTTGTTTTAAAATGTTTAAAATAACATAAGTATACATATGTATATATGATATGAATTTTGAAATAAATATAATTTAATTAAAATAGTTTAATTAAATTAATTAATTAAAAAGTAAATTAATTATTAATGTACATATATATTATATATGTGTCGTACTATAAAGATTACAATATATAATAAATACTGAATATTAATGTCATATTAGTGTAATATAAAATTAATTAAAATGTTAATAAATTAAAATTAATTAAATAAGATTTAATTAATATAATATTTTACATAAGACTATAATATAAGTAGTATGAAATATAAAAGTTATATAACATTAACACTTATATAATATGAATATATAAATTAAGGTGGAACACTAAAAAACCTTAAATTGACTTAAGGAATAAATACATACATAAATGTACAGATACCACGATTTCTGATGTGTCCGACACTTGAATCATGAGAGTAATTCATAAGAATACATTATTGCATAAGTCAATATCATTCAATATAATATACTGAAGATTATGAATCTTCAATATAATATGGTCCTTTACCATTTATATATTAAAAGATTACTTGCACACTCTTTACTTGTTGAGCTTTCCTCAAGCTAAGGATGTTATGTATAGTACTTTTAATATACTGAATAGATAAGGTAAGATAACTGCACATATTTATTGAGCTTTCCTCAAGGAATGCGCATTATACTTGGCCCTCATGAAATTGTAGATTCAAATGAATAATCCTACTTTATTTATTAAGCTCTCCTCAAGATTAAGATCAGGATTAGGACAAAGTATCATTGGTAAGGAGTTGTATATGATACAACTGATAAGGAGTTATCCATCATATGTGGGAGTATGATTTGTTGAAATTTCCTTAAGGTCGGAATCCCAAGACATATGAGTCCTAACATATCCTAGTAAAGCCAATAGACTTTTATGTTTTGACTTAGGTTTTGGCGAAATATAAAAGACTAGTGGGAACTTATTAGTAAAATGAACATAAAGTTTAACCTTACTAATATTATAAGAATATCTAATATGATTTGTCCTAATAATCTACCACTTAAGCTTGTAAAATATGACAACTCCAAAACTGTTTTCTAACAACGAAAAGTTTGTTAGACCAAACTACACTGATTGGCAAAGAACAATTAAATAGCATTAACTTACAAGCGTCTATGGTCAACTATTACACGTGAACCTAAAGAACAACTCGTTGATGATGCGAATCCTGAACTAGGACTTGCTTATGAAAAATGGATGTCAAACCTAAAGATCACCCCAGTTTTTTTTTTGTCTACATTAGACAAGCCATTGCAGAGGTAGCATGAAAATATATTTTTTCCATGATATATTTGATAGTCCTAAAGCTCTTTTTGGTAAACAGTCACGTTTCACAAGATTCGGGCTAACAAAAAAGCTGTTCAATAACACGACCAAAGGAGAGAAAGTGGATGATTACTTGGTAATGATGAAGGGCTATATCGATAGGCATTCATAGTTAGACGTACAAATAAGCAACCAATTGCAAGTAGATTTGATCCTTTGTTCTCTTACTCTTTAGTATGAATCGTTCAAACTGAATTATAACATGAACCAATTAAATGCGAATCTCGTGGAGCTCCTCAACATATTGAGGTCGGTTGAGTTTACATCTATGGATCAAGGGACTATACTTGCTGTAAAGGGTAGTACATCATCTTGGAAGAGTTTGAAGAAGTATAAAAGAGAAGGTAAGAAAAATAAAAGTAAGAAGACTGATGAAAAGGGTGAGTGCCACTATTGTCACAAGAAAGGTCATTGGAAAAGAAATTGTCCTGACTGCTTGAAGATTGTTAGGAAAAAGAAGCAGAATGGTTTCGCGGCTCCGTTAGGTACATTTTTGGTTCAAATTAAAATCTATAAAGTGTCTTAGGTGTTAAATAGTGGATCTGGTGCTCGTATATATAACTCGTTATATAGGCTTAGGAATTGGCACCGCGTGGCAAAAGGAGAGATAAGGCTCTAAGTGACTAATGGATCTATCGTAGATGCAACTGCAGTAGGAGATTATCATTTAAATTTTCCTAGTGGATTAGTATTAGCATTGAATAATTGATATGTTTTAAAAGACTTTATTTGTGGGATATTTCTGTTTCTAGATTATCTAAGACTAGATATATATTTCATTAGGCAAATAATGTTAAAAACATTAGTCTGGATGAAAATAAAGTCTACGATGGTATTCTTTAAAATGGCATTTATGTGATTAATACTAATTATGTGTGTGTTCTATGAATAAGTTTTCTAATATAAATGATAGTTATCTTTGGCATTGTAGGTTAGGTCATATAAAATAGAAATAATTACAAAAAGTGAAAGTGAAGGTTTTCTACCATCAATTGATTCTGAATCATTTGATATGTGTAAGTCATTTCACAAAGTTAAACTCATGTCTCAAAGGTAAAATGATCAACCGCCACTTCAGTGGAAGCAATGGAAGAATTGATGAACTTTTAGGGTTAATACATAATGATGCATGTTGCCCGATGCCTATAATTACCAAATATAATAGTCCTTACTTTGTTACCTTGACTGATGATTTCTCGAGACTATTATATGTGTATCTTATGGAGAATAAATTTGATGTCTATGAGAAATTTGTTGAATATAAAAATGTAGTAAAAAACCAAATGGGCAGTAAGATTAAGACTCTTCGATCAGATTGAGGAGGTGAGTATGTTGCACATGATTTCCAATAGTATATAAAAGATAATGGGATTATCTCTTAGGTTACTCCACCATATACTCAGCAATACAATGGTGTGTCGAAATGAAGGAACCGAACCCTATTAGATATGGTTTGTTCCATAATGAGTAAGGCTGAGTTACCTCTGTCCCTTTGGGGATATTCCCTAGAAACCATGGTGCATATATTGAACTTGTTGCCCACTAAATTGATGCCTAAGGTGCCATATGAGATATGGCAAGGGAAGAAACCCCATTTCAATTATTTTAAGGTGTGGGATTGACCGGCCTATGTTAAGAACATCGGGCTTAATAAACTTGGGGAAAGGTTAACTTTGTGTAAGTTTATAGGATATCATAATAATTCTAGAGGATATATTTTCTACAACACTGAGGAACAAAAAGTAGTTGTTACACATGCTATCTTTTAAAAAAAAGAATTTCTATCGAAAGAAATTAACATCGAAGTTGTGGACTTGGATGAGATCTGAGAAACTAACACTAACACTAAAATAGTAGGAGAATCAAGTTCATCCACATATGAAAACACGCAATCTATTAGAAGATCTACTAGGGAATCTCACGCACCAAAGAGGTACTACAGTTTTCTCATGGATGGTGAGAAGAAGGACCTCGTCTTAGATGGTGACACTCCTCTATCATTCTAACATGCATTGTGAGTAAAGACACTGCACTCTGGCTTAGAGCAATACAATTCGAGATAGATTCCATGTATGAAAACCAATGGACTTTGTCAGACGTATCCCAAGGGATAAAACCCATCGGTTGCAAATGGATTTTCAAGAAAAAACTAAATGCAGATGGGGAAGTAGAGACTTATATGGAAAGGCTAATTGCAAAATGATTTTGTCAAATTCAAGGTTTTGATTATGAAAATACCTTTTTGCCTATAGCCATGCTCAAGACCATTTGGATTGTGCTGGCCATCACTGCATTCTATGACTATAAAATATGCAAAATGGATGTAAAGGCAGCTTTTCTAAATGGCGATTTAAAAGAAACCATTTATATGTCAAAGCCCGTGTGTTTTATAGTCGGTAGGAGTGAGCGTATGGCTTGCAAGTTGTTAAAGTCCATAAATTAGATTTAAACAAGCTTCAAGGAGTTAGAATAAGTGTTTTGATAAGGTAATCAAACAGTTGGATTTTTATCAGAACACAAAGAAAGCATGCATATGCAGAAAGGAACAGGGCAATGCTATCGTTTTCTTAGCTCTATGTCGATGATCTATTATTGATTGGCAATGACACCTCATTGTTGCAATCGGTGTAAGCTTGGCTTTCTAAGAACTTCTCTATGAAGGATTTGGGAGAAGAAGCCTATATACTTGGTATAAAAATCTATAGAGAGAGATCTAAGAGGCTGTTGTGATTGTCCCAATCCCTATACATAGATACCATACTGAAACGGTTATGTATGGAAAATTCCAAGCGTGGAAACATTCTTACATAGTTTGGAATTGTCTTTTCTAAGAAGGACGCTGCTCATATCAATAATAAAAAAGAGCATATGTAGAGGTTTCTTATGCTTTAGCCATAGGATCCATAATGTATGCACTGTTATGTACTAGACATAATATGGTATATACATAGGATGCATAATGTAACGATCCGTAAAATTCAATAATCAAATTGGTTGAATTAATAAGATTTTTGTAATTAAATTTAGAAAGGAATAAAAAATTTATAATGTATATTGAAGTAAATGTTAAGAATGAATTGTAGCTATGGTTATTAAAACTAATTGATGAAAATTGAAGTGAAATCCTAGTAAAGAAATAGTGTTAATTGTTGCACTTGGATATAAAATTTAAAATAAATAATTACAGGTAAGCATTTAATTAACTAATGCAATAATATATTGATTAATAGTAACTGCATGTAAATTTAGGCAATAATGTTAATGCAAGGTAAACAATACTAATTAAAGCTGAATTGTGTAAATTGAATGGAATTGCAATAAATGAAATAATGTAAAATGGTATAACTTGGTTATAGGATGATGTAAGCTAATAAATAATTAATTCAATGCAATACCTATTGATTGAAACAATTACAGGGTTATAATTGATTGTAAATAGAAATATTTAGTAATAAATTAATATAAGAAAAATTAATGTAAATATTGGATTAATCAATGAATTTATAATAAATAAATAGTTATTGAATAAAATCAATGTTCTGCGAGTAATTATAATATATGTTTGAAAGCAATAAACTTAAAGTTAATTAAAGTTTAATGGTTACAATTGTTATAAATTACCTATTTGTTTAGTTCATAGAATTTCATTTGAAAGCAATTGTGGTAATTGACTTAATTAGTGCAATCCCAATTAATTGAAGTAATTGGTTGGATAAGAAGAATGGAAGTCAAGATTTATCAATGTATTGGGATTTGAACTATGATAATAATTGGAGCAATTGCAATTTAACGAAATTAAATCTCTAACTTTTGCATTAATTGAAATCAACATGGAATGTAAGAATATTAAGGTAATAGTTTGTAAATCCAATGTTAATTTTATCCGTTTGATAATAATGAATTGAATAATAGAATGAAACGTGAATTTAACAGAATTATTGAAAATTAAATTTATAATTTTGAATTTAATGAAATTGAGGATTAATATTGAAATTTATAAATTTATCATCTCTAAATTGACATTTAAATTTGTTTAAACCATTATAAATGATAGAGGAATCATAAGTGATGAAATTTGTCAATTTTCGAATTGAAATTAAAATTTTGATTTAATTAATTATTAATTTATTTAATTAATGTAAAAATAGCCATTTTGGCTACAGACTCGGATTCCGACGATACCAGTTTCATCGGATCCATAACGATAAATTTTTGTAGGTTTTCAAGTTTCGTAGAGATCGGAGTCGTTTGATCGTACGAATGCGAAACGCCTTGAAATCGATTTAATTGAAATCAATTTGGAAAATTTCGATTTTAGCATAACTTCTTTATATGATGAAATTTGGACATGAAACTTGTTCTATCGAGTTTAAAATATTTTAAAACATCTATTTTGATATATGGGTTGACCCAATTTCGTTCTAGAGTCGAAACGGGCTTTTCGGGCCATCTATCGTCCAGCGCGTACATCCAATCGATCCAATCCATTCTATTTCAACCCTACCTATAAATACCCTGTTATAAACCCTAGCCTCTCTAATTCTCATTTGTCTGTACGTACAATTTAGCTATTCCTCCTCCTCAATGACAAACAAAAAAATTCCAGATCCAATTGAAATTCCAAATCAAATCCAAAGCCAAATTTTCAAACTCCTCAAACAATATCAAATTTTATATTGATTTGAAGCTCTTGACGAGCGCAAGTCAATTTTGCTATCCATTTTTCGATTGGAGTTTTTTGTGGCCAGATCGAGGTAAATTTGTCTCGGCCGTTCGTATGGGAGGGTTAGTTTAACGGTGGATCTTTGTCTATGTGGCGATCGAGTGGCACAGTAGTGGAGAGGGTGTCGAGAGGATTCGATCTGTATGGTTGATTTGGACAGAAGGCGATTGGAATCGCAAGATTTTGACCGAGTTTGTGGCGACGACGGCCACGGTAGCACAAACCGGAGGTGGCCGTGTTCGGCAAGGTGGGGCGGCTCGTGATGGGCTATGCGGTGGCGCAGTGCGATCGACGAAGGTGTGGCTGTGGAAGCAGCAAAAATTGGGAAGGGATTTGACGATGGTGGCAGCCGAAACCCTAGGTCGTGCGTGCTGTGTTCGTTTGGGAAGAAAAGTCGCGTGCGTGGGAGTGTTGACGTGGCTCCAATTGTTTGGTAGGGGGTTTTTCTTTTATTTTATTTGATTTCAAATTTCAAGCATTCAAATTTGAATGACTTCCACATACGATATCTGATTTATGCACGGTTTTTTTGTTAGGATCGTATTTAAATTTCTGACAGCATGGCACTGGTGTGGACAGATTCTGAGGTCGTTCAATCTTTAGGTTTAAATTGGATTTAAATTTAATTTAAATTCAAAATGCAAGTGTTTTGAACCACTCACAACTTCTAAAATTTCTTATGTTATTAACTTAATTTTTGGTGTGATTTGAAATTTATTTATTGCTATTTGGTATATTTTTATCATCATTCCGGTTAAAATTTAATTTATTGAATTAAATGGTTATTTAATTTATTATTGCATATAAACTACCAGTTAGATAGATTGTTTAATTTATTATGGAACATAGACTGTCAGTAATTACCTGTTATTTATTATATGTTCTATATTGATTGTAACGACCCAGAATTTTTAATAATTTAAATTTGAATATTTAATTAATTTTAAATATTTATAAGTGAATTTTTAAGTCAAATAAATTTTTATTTGAATTATTGGATTTAATTGGATAATTAAATCGATAATTTAATATGTTAAATTATGGAAATAATTAAAAATTGAGTTAAAAATGATTGAAAATAATTTGGAAAATTTTATTTTATCATATGGAAGTTATAGAAATATTTTAGAACTTTTAAAATCGAATTAGAAGTTAATTTGTGAAAATTGAATATTTTAATATTTAATAATCGACTGTAAAATAGCCAATTTTTGAACAGTCTCAGAATTGAACGAAACCAGTTTCATTGGATCCGTAATAGTTAGTTATTACCGGATTTCAATTTTCGTGTCAATCGGAGTTATCGTTTGATCGTGGCAGCTCGAAACGCATCGAATTATTTTTAATTTAAATTTGGCGAGTCAAAATAGCCATTTTTCAAAAAGTCTCGGATTTCGACGAAACCAGTTTCATCGGATCCGTAATGTGATATTATTGTAAGGTTTCAAATTTCAAGTCAATTGGATTTACCGTTTGTCCGGTACAAATTAAAACGCCTAGAAATCGGTTTAAATCGGTTTAATTCAAATTGAACGTTTTCAGCCATAACTCGCACATACTTCCGAATTAGCTTCCGAAATCTGTTCCATTGTGTCCGGAACGCGGGATAAACCCTAGGTACGCTGGTTACGGCGTCTAAATCGGAGTTGGGAATTTCCGGGTGAATAGTGTCGAGCGAAACTCTATAAATAGACCACCATCTTCATAAATTTGATAAAAATATAAACCCTAACCCTAATTCATTCATGTAGCCGCCACTTTCTAATTCAATGGCCAGAAATGCTCAACACTCATCTCTCAATCTCTCTCAATCCATCAAGAATTAGCCAAAGTGCTCAACTACAAAGTCGAAGAACACGAAGAGAGCTTCGATTCCATACGGTGATGATCGGAAACGGAGCAACGTGGAGCGAGATATGTGGGGCCGACAGTGGTGGCCTGCGCACGTTTTTCTATGAGAGAGGGAGGGCCGAGCTTGGGGTCCTTGGGGCCAGGGGTAGAGGAGGTCGAGAGCTAAGTGATGGTGGTAGTTTGATGGAGTGTAGTTGTGTGATCGAGGAGAAAATGCAAACCCTAGTTTTGCATAGTGGGTTCGACCTTGAACGTGCACGGCCTGGAGATGGAACGCAAGGGGGAAGAAGCTATGCACGGTGGTGATGAGGTTGGAGCAAGATCTGAGGGCCTGGATTGCTTTAGGTTATAAATTAGTTAGTTTATGTTGATATTAGTTTATTTAAATCGTGTACGAACTTTAAAAATTCATAACTTTTTCATACGAGGTCGAAAAAATGCAAACTCAGTTGCGTTGGAATCGTATGGACGAGCACTACGCGATGGAGTTGGTTTGGAGTCGTTTGGAGTTAGTGAGAATTTCGGGTAAAATTAAACGCGCGTTTAATTTTATTCGAAATAAAAGCTAAAACGGAATTTAAAACCAAGGTGAGAATTTCTCACTCAATCGAATAGATTTCGATTTTATTTTAAATAGTTAGATTTAAAATATTTGAATGCATGTTTGAATGATGACTGTAAATTATTGATTGTTAAAATAGACATTATGCGCCGTTATTAAGCGGATGTTATTTAATACAAACATATACCGCGAATATTTCATAAACAGTGAAATTGGTATTATATATAATATCAATATATATATATTGGCATATGTATATATTGCAGTTGTTGATTTCCCGCATTTTTTGTTTAGCGGATGAGACCCTATTACGCCGTTATTAAGCGGATAATATTTAATAAGAACATATACCGCGATAATTTCGTACTGGAGCGAAATTGGTATTGTGCTAATGTTTTTTGGATGCAGGAAACAGGTTGGAGGGATCCAACAGGATTCCTCAACAGTTTTTATTTGATTTCAGATATTTTGATATTTGATGGATTTTCATATTGATATATGATATCGTTATTAGTCGTGATTGACTATTTGGTGTGTAGCATCATTGGACCCAGATTTTGGGATTTTAAAATGTTTTTAAAGTGATTGTTGAAATTATTCTATATTTTTGGAAGTGATCCATTATAAATAAATGAACGTTATAATTTTTAAAGTTATAAAAATTATAGTTTTTGAGAAATACGGTTGAAAGCTGATTTTTGAGAAATATGAATTAATGACTTTATAAAATAGTTTAAACTGGATTTTTGAGTTTATTATTAAAGTTTAAATATAGGATTTATAAAATTTGATTATTTTATAAATCAGAATGATGAAATTATAAAGGAATTTAAAGACGTTTTAAAAGAATAATATAAACTGATTTGTATTAAGAGATTTATAAATGGATATTTATAAATTGAATTATGGACATTATAAAACGAGTTTTTATAAGTGTTTGAATGTAGTGGAAATGAATTTCCTAAATGAATGAAATTTATAGTATTATAAACTGTGAAGTTATAAATGAAATCTTATAAGTAATAGGTTTATAAAATTTATAAAGTTATCGAAAGAATGAATTTTGGATAAATAAACAATCTTATAAGTTAAGATTAATAATTTGGGAAGTTAAATGAACGATTTTGTAAAATAATCGTTTTATAAGTAATTAACTTATAATATGAACTTGTAGTTTATAATTGAGTTATAAACTGGAATAGGTTAATAAAGGAATTTATAAAAAGGAAGTTTTTATAAATGAATAGAAATGGAATTTATAAACGTTGTTTATGAATTCGCAAACGACTTATATTGATAAGTTAATTGTTATAACCTATAAATAGAGTTATATTCATGTTTTAGACTGTGAATAATCCTTTGAAATAAAAATGAATAAAAGGATGAGATTTGTTAACGAAGTTTATTCACGTTTTTGAATAGTGAATAACACGTTAAATAAAATGTTTTTGAATGTGATGTTTTAAATAGAATTAAAACGATCTAACGATGTTTTTAAACATGTTGAGATTCGAAACCATAGATTTCAACATTTATTGTTGAAATAGATGTTTCGAGAAATAAAAGGAAATGGTAGACTATAACACTGTTGTTATAGTAAATGATTTCCGAAAGGAAATGTTTTATATAGTATTGGGATTTATATATCTATTTTAATTTCGAATCCCTATACTAGTGATTTTGGGTTGTCGTAACGATGTTTTACGCAACATTCGTTTTAGCCCAAATAAATATGTTTAAGTGAATGATTTCCTTAAAGAATGAAATATATACTTAATTCGGTTTAAGTATATTGAATATTTTCTAAGTGATTGAAAATAAAAGATTGTGAATTACTTATTTAATAAGTATGGAAATGTTTCCAGTATAAAGTAAATATATTGAATTTATCTTTTTGAAGATAAATTGAAAATGAATAATTGAAATCGTATATGCACGAATATTTTGAAATATAAATTCATTATGGAATTTATATGTGAAAAGTGAAATTGGTTAAAAATAAATATTGATTTATTTTTGACGTATTGAAATTATATATCTTGTAAAGATATTTTGAAAGTAAATAATTTGGAAATTTATTTGGAATCTGGTGATGTGTGCATATCCATTGATAGTTCAATAGCCGACTATCAGTATTTCCATTTTGAATGGGTATTTAATGTGAATTGTTTGAATATGAATGCACACTTATTTTTGAATAAGCGCTCACTATTCGGGTTAACCGGGAAAGGACCATGGGGTCGTATAACCCATTCCGAATATGTGATACGTCGTTGTGAATTGCATTTGAAGATCGGTGTTGAAGACCGGTATTTGCGAGAGCGATAGGATGACCTATCGATTGTCTCTGCACTGGGTCGCTCCTGGTATAGAGATTCCATAAGTGATGGGAAATTCGATCAGGATTGTGAATATCCGGATTGCAAGGACTTCTTTGTAAGTGCCTTCGGTTCTGTTCGAGCCCGGAACAGACTTGTAGGGATTGTATGCCTGACATTACAAGTTGAGATATAAATCCGATTTCTTTCAAATATATTTCTGTTGGTGGCGGAGAATTTATTCTTTGCTTAACACCCTTCTTTGAGACGTACGAGCTCAAAGGTTATATAGTTGAAGTTATCAGCGATATATTCCCATTTTGGTAATGTGACATGCTGAGTGATGCTGAAATGATCATTGTGTTGATTATTTGTGATAGGATCATTTATTTGATCGTCTATCTTAGTGATCATTGTGTTGATCATTTGTTGACCCAAAGCACGGCTTTTTGTACAAAGTGTGTTTTTGTGGACGTGACTTCGTCGAGCCTCACATCCCGGAAATGGTCAAAACAGGAAAGATGCGGCAAGGTTATTAGGGGTTGCTGTAGCTCCCCTTAGGGTATGTGCATTTCCTTCTGGAAAGGGGTGGTATCATGGTATGGAGCCCAGATACTTACTCATGTTGAAAACACTTTATGATTGTGTGAATTGGATATCGAGCGCTCGGTTGAAAAGGTCCTAAAGGACCGGGGAATGGCGTGCTCGTGTCAGTAGTTACCCAGTTAGGGGTAACCCGGCCTTGTGTTGGCAGAGATCCGGTTTGGTTCTCGGGGATGTCTTTCCAGAGGCATTCTCATGTGGCAATAGGAAGTTCCTTGGCCTGACCATTTGTTGGAAATCCAAAGAAACAATACGAAACTTGTACGGTTTTAGTTGTATAACCTGCTATGGAATGTGGCGGTAACCTGCTATTGAACATAGTTAGCTATAGTAGGCATACGATAATGGTCGTATGTTGGCTAAGATTTATATTCTACTTTCGAAAGGATTTGTTATACATTATGCACTAGTAATAATATCAAATGTTATTTTAAATGCGTATCAAGCATCTTTGACTATCATATGGAGAAATCTCCTCCGATTCTGCGTTTGCATGTGTGTGTGTGCGGGAGGCCTTATGGTAGTCTCATTTTTTAAAAGCATTGCGAATTGATCTAAAAATATTCTTCGATTTTGATTTTTAAAGTAAATAAACTGTTTTGAGTTCTCACACCAGTCACATGACTGACTCGGAGTTTATTGTTTTCCTTCCTAAACTCTGGGTGCCCACAAATTTCCACACGGGCAGTTAAGAGTTAGGTTTATCAGGATATTCTGGATATTCTGGAGTTGCTGGAGGCAAGCTGGATGGCATGGCGTATTACTAGTTTATATAGTATTTCTTTTTCCGCTGCACTGTTTATGTTGTATGTTGTTGTACACTCTGATGATATGATGTAATGAAATGAAATGAAATGTAATAACTGATATAGTTCTTTGTTTAAAGATTATTCATTTATTATTATATGTTGTTCCGCTGCGAATTGTGAGATTCTGATATTGTTGTTCTGTTGTTTCCTTTCTGTCCGTTCTATTTTTAAAATTCTTCTATCTTCTATTTTTCAAATCCTCTGTTTCTTTCTCTGTTTTCTAAAAATTGTCTATCTTCTTTCCTCTCTATTTTCTATTTCTTTTCTCTCTTTCTTTTCTTTCTTTTCTTTTTAAAACCCATAACATCTCGGTTTTCGGCCTTTGATTTCTCGGCAGTCGATAAAGTGAGTGTCGATGTCGAATTTTCGAAAGTCGAAAATTCCCGGGCGTTACATTTGGTATCAGAGCTGATGGTTAAGCGAGAACCATGGTTCTGTTGGGTATAATTCATTAGAGATAGAGTCAGCAGTACTCTAGAATGAGTTTGAGTGTAATAATAGCTATGAGTGCGTATTTGTTAGTGAATATAAAATTTGTTTTATATTGTGATGATTGGTTTGTTGAGTGGCATATGAACTTTCGTCAGCACAGCCTCGAAACTGAGCCGAAAGGGTTTCTAAACACTTGAATAGAACAATTCGGCATAATATTGATTTTAAATTGGGTAAATGAAATAATTTTGCCTTGATTATATTTTTATATATGAAGGAATAATTTTTCTAAATTATTAAAGTGTATATAAGTTGATTGTTAGGTTGTTTGAATAATCTAAATTAAAGAATAATTGTATAAGCAAAAGAATTATAAGAATTGAGTTATAATTAAAGTGAATTACAATTGTGAATAAACTTATATATATAAAAGTGAAATTATATGAATATGAGTTGTAAATAAAAATGAATTTAAAGTTAAATGAAAATTTACTTTAGAATTGGAATCTGAATTTATTTACAAGTGGGAATTTAAGTTATGTAAAACTAAGTGATGTTTAAATGAAGTATAACTTAAGTGATATTGAATGGAATTGATATTGGTATCGAAGTAAATAATCAAGTGGATTAAAAGAAGTGTGAACTTAAGTTATGTAAATGGAATTCAACTTAAGATGGTTAAATGAATTACCAATTGAATTGAATAAAATTAGAATTGAATGTTAATCAATTAAATGTAAATTAAGTTGATATGGAATAATGAATATAAGTGTTAATTCATTTAAAATCTAATGTTATTAGAAGTTGAATAAATTGAATGAGAATGAATATAAGCAAAGAAATTTGGTTGTAATTGATATACATTGGTTGTTATATGATTGTAGTTGATTGTATATAATTCATTAAGTATTAATGAAATTGAAAGCTATGTAATTGAATTCAAATTAAAAGTAAATAAATTTGAATAGGATTGAAAGTGAATTAGATTTAATTAGTAAATGCAAACTAATTAAAATTGAGAATGAATGTTAGTAAATCCAATGTAAATGAATCAAATGTGATTTGAAAGTGAAAACCAATTCATTGAATATAATGAGAATAAGAATGAATGTTTATTGGATATAGATTATAGTTGGTTGATGTTTGCATTTGTTGTTTGGTTGCATTTGCTATGTGACATATATAGTTGTTATGTTGCTATATGTTGTATATTGAGATTATTTGCATATATGCATGATTCTCATGTTGTTTGTTGAGTATTTAGTAGGTGCGGATCGCGTTGCTTCGCATTTGGAGTTCGCATTTGCGCTATATTAGCCGTATATGCTTGCTAATAAAATATAAGGTACATATCTCGGATTAAATATCGCACTTTTATACTTTTTTCCCTTCGGGATGCCTCATTACTTGATGAGATGTATATTTGTGATATATATACTGTCATTTTTTTTTTCGGATCGAGCCGCGCAAAGGAGACCATGGCGAATTTTTTCGAAAATTTAAGGCGTTAGAAAAATTTGAGAAAATTTGGGAAAATTTTGAAACTTTAAACTTTGTTTTAGAGTTGAAAGTTAAATGATATAATTGTTTTTGAAAAGATAACTAAGTATGATATGAAAATTTAGTAAAGGATTTATAAGAAGTTTAATTATAAATTTTGGAAAGTTAATAAATTCTGTAACCTTTCTTACTTATAATTTCGAGGACGAAATTCTTTTAAGGGGGAAAGATTGTAACGACCCAGAATTTTTAATAATTTAAATTTGAATATTTAATTAATTTTAAATATTTATAAGTGAATTTTTAAGTCAAATAAATTTTTATTTGAATTATTGGATTTAATTGGATAATTAAATCGATAATTTAATATGTTAAATTATGGAAATAATTAAAAATTGAGTTAAAAATGATTGAAAATAATTTGGAAAATTTTATTTTATCATATGGAAGTTATAGAAATATTTTAGAACTTTTAAAATCGAATTAGAAGTTAATTTGTGAAAATTGAATATTTTAATATTTAATAATCGACTGTAAAATAGCCAATTTTTGAACAGTCTCAGAATTGAACGAAACCAGTTTCATTGGATCCATAATAGTTAGTTATTACCGGATTTCAATTTTCGTGTCAATCGGAGTTATCGTTTGATCGTGGCAGCTCGAAACGCATCGAATTATTTTTAATTTAAATTTGGCGAGTCAAAATAGCCATTTTTCAAAAAGTCTCGGATTTCGACGAAACCAGTTTCATCGGATCCGTAATGTGATATTATTGTAAGGTTTCAAATTTCAAGTCAATTGGATTTACCGTTTGTCCGGTACAAATTAAAACGCCTAGAAATCGGTTTAAATCGGTTTAATTCAAATTGAACGTTTTCAGCCATAACTCGCACATACTTCCGAATTAGCTTCCGAAACCTGTTCCATTGTGTCCGGAACGCGGGATAAACCCTAGGTACGCTGGTTACGGCGTCTAAATCGGAGTTGGGAATTTCCGGGTGAATAGTGTCGAGCGAAACTCTATAAATAGACCACCATCTTCATAAATTTGATAAAAATATAAACCCTAACCCTAATTCATTCATGTAGCCGCCACTTTCTAATTCAATGGCCAGAAATGCTCAACACTCATCTCTCAATCTCTCTCAATCCATCAAGAATTAGCCAAAGTGCTCAACTACAAAGTCGAAGAACACGAAGAGAGCTTCGATTCCATACGGTGATGATCGGAAACGGAGCAACGTGGAGCGAGATATGTGGGGCCGACAGTGGTGGCCTGCGCACGTTTTTCTATGAGAGAGGGAGGGCCGAGCTTGGGGTCCTTGGGGCCAGGGGTAGAGGAGGTCGAGAGCTAAGTGATGGTGGTAGTTTGATGGAGTGTAGTTGTGTGATCGAGGAGAAAATGCAAACCCTAGTTTTGCATAGTGGGTTCGGCCTTGAACGTGCACGGCCTGGAGATGGAACGCAAGGGGGAAGAAGCTATGCACGGTGGTGATGAGGTTGGAGCAAGATCTGAGGGCCTGGATTGCTTTAGGTTATAAATTAGTTAGTTTATGTTGATATTAGTTTATTTAAATCGTGTACGAACTTTAAAAATTCATAACTTTTTCATACGAGGTCGAAAAAATGCAAACTCAGTTGCGTTGGAATCGTATGGACGAGCACTACGCGATGGAGTTGGTTTGGAGTCGTTTGGAGTTAGTGAGAATTTCGGGTAAAATTAAACGCGCGTTTAATTTTATTCGAAATAAAAGCTAAAACGGAATTTAAAACCAAGGTGAGAATTTCTCACTCAATCGAATAGATTTCGATTTTATTTTAAATAGTTAGATTTAAAATATTTGAATGCATGTTTGAATGATGACTGTAAATTATTGATTGTTAAAATAGACATTATGCGCCGTTATTAAGCGGATGTTATTTAATACAAACATATACCGCGAATATTTCATAAACAGTGAAATTGGTATTATATATAATATCAATATATATATATATTGGCATATGTATATATTGCAGTTGTTGATTTCCCGCATTTTTTGTTTAGCGGATGAGACCCTATTACGCCGTTATTAAGCGGATAATATTTAATAAGAACATATACCGTGATAATTTCGTACTGGAGCGAAATTGGTATTGTGCTAATGTTTTTTGGATGCAGGAAACAGGTTGGAGGGATCCAACAGGATTCCTCAACAGTTTTTATTTGATTTCAGATATTTTGATATTTGATGGATTTTCATATTGATATATGATATCGTTATTAGTCGTGATTGACTATTTGGTGTGTAGCATCATTGGACCCAGATTTTGGGATTTTAAAATGTTTTTAAAGTGATTGTTGAAATTATTCTATATTTTTGGAAGTGATCCATTATAAATAAATGAACGTTATAATTTTTAAAGTTATAAAAATTATAGTTTTTGAGAAATACGGTTGAAAGCTGATTTTTGAGAAATATGAATTAATGACTTTATAAAATAGTTTAAACTGGATTTTTGAGTTTATTATTAAAGTTTAAATATAGGATTTATAAAATTTGATTATTTTATAAATCAGAATGATGAAATTATAAAGGAATTTAAAGACGTTTTAAAAGAATAATATAAACTGATTTGTATTAAGAGATTTATAAATGGATATTTATAAATTGAATTATGGACATTATAAAACGAGTTTTTATAAGTGTTTGAATGTAGTGGAAATGAATTTCCTAAATGAATGAAATTTATAGTATTATAAACTGTGAAGTTATAAATGAAATCTTATAAGTAATAGGTTTATAAAATTTATAAAGTTATCGAAAGAATGAATTTTGGATAAATAAACAATCTTATAAGTTAAGATTAATAATTTGGGAAGTTAAATGAACGATTTTGTAAAATAATCGTTTTATAAGTAATTAACTTATAATATGAACTTGTAGTTTATAATTGAGTTATAAACTGGAATAGGTTAATAAAGGAATTTATAAAAAGGAAGTTTTTATAAATGAATAGAAATGGAATTTATAAACGTTGTTTATGAATTCGCAAACGACTTATTTTGATAAGTTAATTGTTATAACCTATAAATAGAGTTATATTCATGTTTTAGACTGTGAATAATCCTTTGAAATAAAAATGAATAAAAGGATGAGATTTGTTAACGAAGTTTATTCACGTTTTTGAATAGTGAATAACACGTTAAATAAAATGTTTTTGAATGTGATGTTTTAAATAGAATTAAAACGATCTAACGATGTTTTTAAACATGTTGAGATTCGAAACCATAGATTTCAACATTTATTGTTGAAATAGATGTTTCGAGAAATAAAAGGAAATGGTAGACTATAACACTGTTGTTATAGTAAATGATTTCCGAAAGGAAATGTTTTATATAGTATTGGGATTTATATATCTATTTTAATTTCGAATCCCTATACTAGTGATTTTGGGTTGTCGTAACGATGTTTTACGCAACATTCGTTTTAGCCCAAATAAATATGTTTAAGTGAATGATTTCCTTAAAGAATGAAATATATACTTAATTCGGTTTAAGTATATTGAATATTTTCTAAGTGATTGAAAATAAAAGATTGTGAATTACTTATTTAATAAGTATGGAAATGTTTCCAGTATAAAGTAAATATATTGAATTTATCTTTTTGAAGATAAATTGAAAATGAATAATTGAAATCGTATATGCACGAATATTTTGAAATATAAATTCATTATGGAATTTATATGTGAAAAGTGAAATTGGTTAAAAATAAATATTGATTTATTTTTGACGTATTGAAATTATATATCTTGTAAAGATATTTTGAAAGTAAATAATTTGGAAATTTATTTGGAATCTGGTGATGTGTGCATATCCATTGATAGTTCAATAGCCGACTATCAGTATTTCCATTTTGAATGGGTATTTAATGTGAATTGTTTGAATATGAATGCACACTTATTTTTGAATAAGCGCTCACTATTCGGGTTAACCGGGAAAGGACCATGGGGTCGTATAACCCATTCCGAATATGTGATACGTCGTTGTGAATTGCATTTGAAGATCGGTGTTGAAGACCGGTATTTGCGAGAGCGATAGGATGACCTATCGATTGTCTCTGCACTGGGTCGCTCCTGGTATAGAGATTCCATAAGTGATGGGAAATTCGATCAGGATTGTGAATATCCGGATTGCAAGGACTTCTTTGTAAGTGCCTTCGGTTCTGTTCGAGCCCGGAACAGACTTGTAGGGATTGTATGCCTGACATTACAAGTTGAGATATAAAGCCGATTTCTTTCAAATATATTTCTGTTGGTGGCGGAGAATTTATTCTTTGCTTAACACCCTTCTTTGAGACGTACGAGCTCAAAGGTTATATAGTTGAAGTTATCAGCGATATATTCCCATTTTGGTAATGTGACATGCTGAGTGATGCTGAAATGATCATTGTGTTGATTATTTGTGATAGGATCATTTATTTGATCGTCTATCTTAGTGATCATTGTGTTGATCATTTGTTGACCCAAAGCACGGCTTTTTGTACAAAGTGTGTTTTTGTGGACGTGACTTCGTCGAGCCTCACATCCCGGAAATGGTCAAAACAGGAAAGATGCGGCAAGGTATTAGGGGTTGTTGTAGCTCCCCTTAGGGTATGTGCATTTCCTTCTGGAAAGGGGTGGTATCATGGTATGGAGCCCAGATACTTACTCATGTTGAAAACACTTTATGATTGTGTGAATTGGATATCGAGCGCTCGGTTGAAAAGGTCCTAAAGGACCGGGGAATGGCGTGCTCGTGTCAGTAGTTACCCAGTTAGGGGTAACCCGGCCTTGTGTTGGCAGAGATCCGGTTTGGTTCTCGGGGATGTCTTTCCAGAGGCATTCTCATGTGGCAATAGGAAGTTCCTTGGCCTGACCATTTGTTGGAAATCCAAAGAAACAATACGAAACTTGTACGGTTTTAGTTGTATAACCTGCTATGGAATGTGGCGGTAACCTGCTATTGAACATAGTTAGCTATAGTAGGCATACGATAATGGTCGTATGTTGGCTAAGATTTATATTCTACTTTCGAAAGGATTTGTTATACATTATGCACTAGTAATAATATCAAATGTTATTTTAAATGCGTATCAAGCATCTTTGACTATCATAAGGAGAAATCTCCTCCGATTCTGCGTTTGCATGTGTGTGTGTGCGGGAGGCCTTATGGTAGTCTCATTTTTTAAAAGCATTGCGAATTGATCTAAAAATATTCTTCGATTTTGATTTTTAAAGTAAATAAACTGTTTTGAGTTCTCACACCAGTCACATGACTGACTCGGAGTTTATTGTTTTCCTTCCTAAACTCTGGGTGCCCACAAATTTCCACACGGGCAGTTAAGAGTTAGGTTTATCAGGATATTCTGGATATTCTGGAGTTGCTGGAGGCAAGCTGGATGGCATGGCGTATTACTAGTTTATATAGTATTTCTTTTTCCGCTGCACTGTTTATGTTGTATGTTGTTGTACACTCTGATGATATGATGTAATGAAATGAAATGAAATGTAATAACTGATATAGTTCTTTGTTTAAAGATTATTCATTTATTATTATATGTTGTTCCGCTGCGAATTGTGAGATTCTGATATTGTTGTTCTGTTGTTTCCTTTCTGTCCGTTCTATTTTTAAAATTCTTCTATCTTCTATTTTTCAAATCCTCTGTTTCTTTCTCTGTTTTCTAAAAATTGTCTATCTTCTTTCCTCTCTATTTTCTATTTCTTTTCTCTCTTTCTTTTCTTTCTTTTCTTTTTAAAACCCATAACATCTCGGTTTTCGGCCTTTGATTTCTCGGCAGTCGATAAAGTGAGTGTCGATGTCGAATTTTCGAAAGTCGAAAATTCCCGGGCGTTACATTGATGCTATTTTTTAATAATAAATGGTTGATGATTGATATTGGGTGAATGGATTTTGTATTTTATATTGCTTTAAACTGCAAATTTTTCATGCACTTTATTTCATTCGGGATTGTGGTTTGAATGATATATAACCGTATTTTTATTTTAAATTACGGATTGAAATAATAAATCTCTGTATCATTTGACCATAGGGTAGAAAATTATATACAGACACCGTGGTCTATATATAAAAATATTTTGAAACGATTTTCTATGGTTTGTAAAGAAATATATGATTTTTGGAGATATTGATTTGGATATTTTATAAAGGTTCTTTTATATATAGTTAAATCCTTGATTTAAGCTATGAATAAAATTTGTTTAAAGTATGAAATAAGTTTAATAATAAAGTTTGGTTTTATTAAAATATAATATGGATAAGGATTTACTTAAATTATATTGCAATATAGAGTTTATATTGATTTTACAAATCAAGATTGAGAAGATAGCTTGAAATTGATTGAGATTTTATCTAATTAAGAACTATATTTAATAAGAATCCATTTAGAACTTAATTTAAAAGAATATGGTTTTATAACTTAATTCGGGTCTAAGGTGATTAAGTGAATAAATTGAGGAATATTCAGTTTTGAAATTTGAAGTTTTATTTAAAGGATACTGGTTTTAGTAAGCAAATATTTCAAAAATAAATAATAGTAAAAGTGAAATTTGTATATAAATGAATTATAAAATTTAGTCTTGAAATATTGAGTATTTAAGCTTTGAAATATATTAAATTTAGAAATCTAGAAATTCGGGTTGTATTGGAATTGATTTGTGAAAACTAAAGAAGCTATTTTGGTTATATAAAGTATTTTTAATATTTAAACCACATCAGTGTTGGAAGTTGTGAGTTTCGAGGTAATATAAATTGAAAGGGTTATATTTCTAGCATTTTAATTTCGAAGTTGCAATGTTGAAAATGTTATGATCTTTGAAAAGGATATATTTGAATAAAATGATATTATTTTGATTAGGGTTTTTATAAAATAATATCGTATGGGTTTGGTTTTAAATGGAAATGATATCGTATTTATATGGTTTTGAAATGGATATTATATTCTGGTTTTGAAGTATAAATTATTTTGAAATGACCGCGGTGTTATAATAACGTTTGGCTGTTGAAGAGACCGGGATCGGAAGTTGTCATACTCTCTGTCAACTTCGAGAACCACTTTAACAACCGTGTACGCAGTGGTGATTTCAGAATGAAGTAGGATGGTGGCGCGTTTCCTTGAGGTAAATACGTGGACCCGACTCCCTTGAGTTGGTATAAGGTGGCTAAAATAGGAGCGATCGACGGGCTAATGAGGTAGCACTTTTGATCGTACACATCCCTTTGATATTATACTTTGACTTTTGGATTTATTCGCTGGCCACTTTTGATTTCTTTGATTTTGGGGTGTGGCTCGAGGTGGGCGGTAGCTGCGGCTATGCGTTACCACCGCCGGAAGCGTAATTGGTATATCTACCCTGGCATTGCCTAGTTGTGCCGTGTCACCTACCCTAGCGCGCCTTCTACGAGTTTCTATTTGTGTCATACCTATGGAGTATCCTCTGGTAGCCTCCCGATCAGGAGGTATTACGGTACTGTATAAACTATTGGCATTATTTGTGTTAAGTGCTATATGGGTAACCCCTTAACGCTATTTAAAAGTAAGTTTACTTTACTATTAGACATTATTATAATAGCGAAATATTACTACATAGTAAATAGTTTAACGGATCCTTAGGAGATGTGAATCCCGAGCATCTCTAAGTTACTGCACTCATATTATTTATTGTTGATTTAACTTACATAAGATCTTTTAATTCTGACTCGAGTGTTTTGTCTTTTCAATTCGCTCGGGACAGCCTGAGCATTTCAGGATTTGGAAGACCGTATTCTGGAGGACGAAGACGAAGATTTATTATTATCTATTATATTATTCCACTACACCATTTTATTCTGCTGCATGTTATCTATTATTCTCTGGTATGTGTAACTCTGATATGTATTGTATAAGTATAATCAAATGTTTTGTAAAACAGCTTCATGAACTGTATATTTGATTATTATATTTTATCGTTTCGCTGCAAGATTCTGTTTTGTTCTTCTTCTTTCTCTGCTTTTTCTTATTTACCCCATAACAATCCGCCCTTCTGTATGGTTTAAGTCTGACGTGTGTGGTTTATTATCGATTAAAGCATATGAAAGGTGGAGCGTTACATCTGGTATCAGAGCGAGGTTTAGCGATAAACCTTAGCTTTGTGGGGTCTGACTCTTTATTAATAGGGTAGTAATACCCTATGATGAGTCGCTGAGCATATATATGAGAGTGTGTATTTGTTAGTGTTATAAAAAGGTTTTGATATTGTGTTGCTTTGTTTCGTTTTGTATTTATAAATTCTGGTTGATGCATGGGACGCTATGACATCAATAGGGATTTCTAAACACTTAATAGGACGGACTGACACAATATTTGTTTTTGAATATAGGTGAATGGAATAATTTTGCCTATTATATTTTCTATATATATAAAATAAACTTTTTATTAATGATATATATTTGGTTGCAGTATATTGGTTGTTAGGTAATGAAATTTATAAATAATAGTTGAAATAAGATTTAAAATAAAATAATGGAAATTGGAAATTTAGAACTTAAGTTCCGGGGTTTTGAAGATTTCTTTCAAATGATTTTCAAATATAGTAATAATATTGTTAGAAGTATTTTCTGATATAAATATTTCA
Source organism: Allium cepa (assembly GCA_030765085.1). NCBI lineage: Eukaryota > Viridiplantae > Streptophyta > Magnoliopsida > Asparagales > Amaryllidaceae > Allium > Allium cepa. The sequence continues at coordinate 789,408,365 of CM060945.1, read as the reverse complement.
ATATGATTTGAAAGAATTGTTTTAAAGAAATTTTGAAAAGAAATAAGCTATGTACTCCCCTCTCTATCGTTGGAAAATAATTTCGGTGATGAGTGCACGCATCGTCGACATTCATTTTCGGGTTTCAAAGTGGGAAGGCCACTTTATTAGTTTTGCTACATGTTTATTTCGATAAACAAATATAAATTTCAAATTGTTTTAAATATAATTGGATATATAAGTTGTAAGTATATATTTATCTATTATTTTAAAATGATTTGAGATTAAACCCAGTATTTAGTTCTTAAGTTTCCGTTTATTAATAGTTCAATTATTGTAGTGAAATGGAAAGTAACTAATTAATAATTGGAACCTCTAATTAAAATAAGAGTTAAGTTAATGTTTAAAGTTATTTATAACTAAATAAGTAGAAAAGATGGATTAGTAAGTAAAACCTCTTGAGTTTAAGATGAGTATTTGAAACCAGTGATAAATAAGAAGATTTAATGCTAGGTTATAAAGGAAATTAAAAGAAATTGATATGTGTAACCTATAAGACAAAGCATATTATTATTGAACATTAAATTAATTAAGGAAATAGAATAAACTTGTATAACTTTCAAATTACATCCTTAAAAACATATATATAACTTACCGAATATTAAAAGTTGAAATGTTTAATAAGAAAATGTAATAGAAATTATACAAGTAAAAGTAGGTAATGAAAGTGTTCAATAAGTTGCTTTTATTTGTAAGAATTGATGTTATAGAGCTATAAACTTAAGTTGTAATTGAAATGTTACTATAATTAAATATAATAGAAATGTAAGCGCTAAATAAATAAATGAAATTGAGAAATGAATGAATGTAATGCAAATAAATAAATAAATGAAAACGGAAATTTGCAAGAAATAAATGTGAATTAAAATAAATCATTATTTGAATAAAAAGGAAATCAAACAACAAAGGTTATGAAATGAAATTAATATGGATGAACTTAATTTATTGGTTGGATTTGTCGTTTGTTTTGGTTTATGGTTGTTTGGGTAAGGATACTTTAAAATTGTTTGGATGTATGAATAATCTATTTAGCTTCATCAGAGAATGTTGAGTAAATGATGCGCTTAGTAGTTTATTTTTCATTCTGTACAATTTGAAGTTTTGAACCCAAACAATTATTTGTTTTGTTTGATATGAACGAATGATTGATATGTGTTGATTCTATGTGATGGTTGTATGCTTTGTAGCAAGTGATTGATGTTTGTATTGATTTGTTTGTTTATAGTTGAAATTACTTAAATATTTCATTTTATATAATTATTAACTCTTTTAGATTATACAAGTGAAATACAGGTTATGGAAGCAATTGCTACTGCATTTAGTTTCATAATATAAGCGTTGTTTACCCGACAAATAGGTACGTTTTCGGATTACGGTTTATAGCATTATTATATTGTTTTTCCGTGTTGGGCTATATATTATTTTGGAAGATATATGTTATATATTGTTATATTTGATATTATATTTTCTCTTGAGCCTCCCCGTACAAAGGAGACTCTGCCGAATTTTCCCGTAAATTTTGGACTTAGAAAATATTTTGAAAAATGTTTTTCAAACTTTATTAATTTGAGTATAAAAATAATTAATAGTATAAATTGATATATTTATTTAAATTATTAAATTGTGTAAATCTATTTGTCTATAAAGTTAATATTTTGAATAGGATGTATTGACCACTTAATCCTTTCTTTTCCCTTCTTTTCCTTTTCGGGGACGAAAAGTTTTGAGTAGGGGAGAGTGTAACGATCCGTAAAATTCAATAATTAAATTGGTTGGAAAGGAATAAAAATTTATAATGTATATTGAAGTAAATGTTAAGAATGAATTGTAGCAATGGTTATTAAAACTAATTGTTGAAAATTGAAGTGAAATCCCAATAAAGAAATAGTGTTAATTGTTGCACTTGGATATAAAATTTAAAATAAATAATTAAAGGTAAGCATTTAATTAACCAATGCAATAATATATTGATTAATAGTAACTGCATGTAAATTTAGGCAATAATGTCAATGCAAGGTAAACAATACTAACTAAAGCTGAATTGTGTAAATTGAATGGAATTGCAATAAATGAAATAATGTAAAATGGTATAACTTGGTCATAGGATGATGTAAGCTAATAAATAATTAATTCAATGTAATACCTATTGATTAAAACAATTGCAGGGTTATAATTGATTGTAAATAGAAATATTTGGTAATAAATTAATATTAGAAAAACTAATGTAAATATTGGATTAATCAGTGAATTTATAATGAATAAATAGTAAATGAATAAAATCAATGTTCTGCGAGTAATTATAATATATGTTTGAAAGCAATAAACTTAAAGTTAATTAAAGTTTAGTGGTTACAATTGTTATAAATCACCTATTTGTTTAGTTCATAGAATTTAATTTGAAAGCAATTGTGGCAATTGACTTAATTAGTGCAATCCCAATTAATTAAAGTAATTGGTTGGATAAGAAGAATGGAAGTCAAGATTTTTCAATTTATTGGGATTTGAACTATGATAATAATTGGAGCAATTGCAATTTAACGAAATTAAATCTCTAACTTTTGCATTAATTGAAATCAATATGGAATGTAAGAATATTAAGGTAATAGTTTGTAAATCCAATGTTAATTTTATCCGTTTGATAATAATGAATTGAATAATAGAATGAACGTAAATTTAACAGAATTATTGAAAATTAAATTTATAATTTTGAATTTAATGAAATTGAGGATTAATATTGAAATTTATAAATTTATCATCTCTAAATTGACATTTAAATTTGTTTAAACCATTATAAATGATAGAGGAATCATAAGTGATGAAATTTGTCAATTTTCGAATTGAAATCAAAATTAGATTTAATTAATTATTAATTTATTTAATTAATGTAAAAATAGCCATTTTGGCTACAGACTCGGATTCCGATGAAACCAGTTTCATCGGATCCATAACGATGAATTTTTGTAGGTTTTCAAGTTTCGTAGCGATCGGAGCCGTCGTTTGATCGTACGAACGCGAAACGCCTTGAAATCGACTTGATTGAAATCAATTTGGGAAATTTTGATTTTAGCATAACTTCTTCATACGATGGAATTTGGACTTGAAACTTGTTCCATCGAGTTTAAAATATTTTAAAACATCTATTTGATTATGGGTTGACCCAATTTCGTTCCGTAATTGAAAACGGGCTTTTCGGGCCATGTATCGTCCAGCGCGTACATCCAATCGATCCGATCCATTCTATTTCAACCCTGCCTAAAAATACCCTGTTATAAACCCTAGCCTCTCTAATTCTCATTTGTCTGTATGTACAATTTGGCTATTCCTCCTCCTTAATGGCAGACAATAAAATTCCAGATCCAATTGAAATTCCAAATCAAATCCAAAGCCAAATTTTCAAATTCCTCAAACAATATCAATTTTTATATTGTTTTGAAGCTCTCAACGAGCGCAAGTCAATTTTGCTATTCGTTTTTCGATTGGAGTTTCTATGTGGCCAGATTGAGGCGAATTTGTCTCGGCCATTCGCATGGGAGAGTGTAGTTTAACGGTGGATCTTTGTCTTTGTGGCGATCGAGTGGCACAGTAGTGGAGAGGGTGTCGAGGGGGTTCGATCTGTATGGTTGATTTGGGCAGAAGGTAATCAGAATCTCTAGATTTTGACCGAGTTTATGGCGACGAAGGCCACTGTAGCGCGAACCGGAGGTGGCCGCGTTCGGCAAGGTGGAGTGGCTCGTGATGGGCTTCGCGGCGGCGCAGTGCGATCGACGTAGGTGTGGCTGTGGAAGCGGCGAAAATTGGGAAGGGATTTGACGATGGTGGCGGCCGAAACCCTGGGTCGTGCGTGCTGTGTTCGTTTGGGAAGAAAATTCGCGTGCGTGGGAGTGTTGACGTGGCTTTAATTGTTTGGTAGGGGGTTTTCTTTTATTTTATTTGATTTCAAATTTCAGGCATTCAAACATGAATAAATTCCACATACGATATCCGATTTACGCGTGGGTTTTTTGTTAGGATTGTATTTAAATTTCTGACAGCTTGGCACCGTTTGGATAGATTCTGAAACCGTTCAATTTTTGGGTTTAAATTGGATTTAAATTCAATTTAAATTCAAAAGGTGAGTGTTTTAACCCACTCACAACTTTTAAAATTTCTTACGTTGTTAAATTAATTTTTCCTGTGATTTGAAATTTATTTATTGTTATTTGGTATATTTTTATCATCATTCCAGTTAAAATTTAATTTATTGAAGTAAATGGTTATTTAATTTATTATTGCATATAAACTGCCAGTTAGATAGATTGTTTAATTTATTATGGAATATAGCCAGTTAGTAATTACCTGTTATTTATTATATATTCTATATTGATGTTAGTATTTAATAATAAATGGTTGATGATTGATATTGGGTGAATGGATGTTGTATTTTAAATTGTTTTAAACTACAAATTTGTTATGCACTTTATTTCATTCGAGATTGCGGTTTGAAATGATATATAACCGTATTTTTATTTTAAATTACATATTGAAATGATAAATGTCCATATCACTTGACCATAGGGTAGAAAATTATATACAGAGACCGTGGTCTATAGATAAAAATATTTTGAAATGATTTTCTATGGTTTGTAAAGAAATATATGATTTTTGGAGATATTGATTTGGATATTTTATAAAGTTTCTTTTATATATAGTTAAATCCTTGGTTTAAACTATGAATAATTTTTTTTAAAGTATGAAATAAGTTTAATAATAAAGTTTGATTTTATTAAAATATAATATGGATAAGGATTTACTTAAATTATATTTTAATATAGAGTTTATATTGACTTTACAAATCAAGGTTGAGAAGATAGTTTGAAATTGATTGAGATTTTATCTAATTAAGAACTATATTTAATAAAAATCCATTTGGAACTTATTTTAAAAGAATATCATTTTATAACTTAATTTGGGTTTAAGGTGATTAAGTGAATAAATTGAGGAATATTCATTTTTGAAATTTGAAGTTTTATTTAAAGGATACTGGTTTTAGTAAGCAAATATTTCAAAACTAAATAATAGTAAAAGTGAAATTTGTGTATAAATGAATTATAAAATTTACTTTTGAAATATTGAGTATTTAAGCTTTGAAATATATTAAATTTAGAAATCTAGAAATTCGGGTTGTATTGGAATTGATTTGTGAAAACTAAAGAAGCTATTTTGATTGTATAAAGTATTTAATATTTAAACCACATCAGTGTTGGAAGTTATGAGTTTCGAGGTAATATAAATTGAAAGGGTTATATTTCTAGCATTTTGATTTCGAAGTGTTGCAATGTTGAAAATGTTATGATTTTTGAAAAGGATATATTGGAAATAAAATGATATTATTTTGATTTGGGTTTTTATAAAATAATATCGTATGGATTTGGTTTTAAAATGGAAATGATATCGTATTTATATGGTTTTGAAATGGATATTATATTCTGGTTTTAAAGTATAAATTATTTTGAAATGACTGCGGTGTTAAAATAAAGTTTGGTTGTTGAAGAGACCGGGATCGGAAGTTGTCATGCTCTCTACCAACTCCGAAAACCACTTTAACAACCGTGTGCGCAGTGGAGATTCCAGAATGAAGTAGGATGGCGGCGGCGTTTCCTTTGAGGTAAATACGTGGCCCCGACTCCCGTGAGTTGGCATAAGGTGGCTAAAACAGGAGTGATCGAGAGGCTAATGAGGTAGCACCTTTGATCGGACACATCCCTTCAATATTATACTTTGACTTTTAGATTTATTCGGTGGCCATTTTTGATTTCTTTGATTTGGGGGTGTGGCTCGAGGTAGGCGGTAGCTGCGGCTATGCGCTACCACCGGCCCAGAAGTATAATTGGTATATCTACCCTGGCATTGCCTAGTTGTGCCGTGCCACCTACCCTAGTGCACCTTCTACGAGTTTCTATTTGTGTCGTACCTATGGAGTATCCTCTGGTAGCCTCCCGATCAGGAGGTATTACGGTACTGTATAAACTATTGGCATTATTTGTGTTAAGGGCTATATGGGTAACCCCTTAACGCTATTTAAAAGTAAGTTTATTTTACTATTAGACATTATTATAATAGCAAAAAATTACTACATAGTAAATATTTTAACGGATCCTTCGGTGATGTGAATCCCGAGCATCTCTACGTTATTGCACTCATATTATTTAGTGTTGATTTAACTTACATAAGATCTTTTAGTTCTGACTCGAGTGTTTTGTGTTTTCAATTCGCTCGGGTCAGCCTGAGCATTTCAGGATTTGGAAGACCGTATTTTGGAGGACGAAGACGAAGATTTATTATTACCTATTATATTATTCCATTACACCATTTTATTCTGCTGCATTGTTATCTATTATTCTCTGGTATGTGTAACTCGGATATGTATTGTATAAGTATAATCAAATGTTTTGTAAAACAGCCTCATGAACTGTATATTTGGTTATTATATTTTATTGTTCCGCTGCAAGATTCTGTTTTGTTCTTCTTCTTTCTCTGATTTTTCTTATTTACCCCATAATAATCCACCCTTCTGTATGGTTTAAGTCTGATATGTGTGGTTTATCGTTGATTTAAAGCGTACGAAAAGGCGGGGCGTTACACATAAACTGATACTTTCGAGAGAAAAACATTGGATGGCTGTAAAATGTATACTTAAGTATTTGAGAAATACTAAGCACTTATTCCTCATATAAGCGAATGAAGACCTACTTATGAAGGGGTATACGGGTTCGAGCTTTCAATGTGATAGATGATAGTAAATCAGTGTTCAGTTATGTTTTACACTTAGCGGTGGAGCCATTGGTTGGAAAAGTTCCAAACGAGAAGTAATTGTTGCTTCCACGACGGAGGCCAAAGATATCACTCTTTATAAAGCAGCTAAAGAGGCATTCTGGATACATAAGTTTTAAGTGAGCTTAATGGCAGAAGCGTCGGCTGGAAAAGTTCCAATCAAGAAACAATTGTTGATTCCACAATTAAGGTCGGATACATCGCCCTTAATGAAGCAGCTAAAGAGGCGGTCTAGATGCGTAAGTTTTTGAATGACCATGTAATGATTCTCGATATGGAGAATCCCGTGGCATTGTTTCGAGGTAACAATGTAGCGATCCAGATCATAAAGGAGCCTAGAGCACACAAAAATTCATGACTTATTCTTTGGAAGTTCTACCTTATTAGAGAATTTGTTAAGAATAAAAAGGTCGTGATACAAAGGGTGGATACCAAGGGAAACAAAGCAGATCCATTCACTAAGAGTCTAGCTCGATCAGCTCTTCGGAAGCTGATTCAAGGGATGGGATTGAGATTCCATAATTGGCTCCAAGTGCAAATGGAAGTTTGATAGAGTTAGGGGTATGCCCTAAGAGAAATTATGTGATTTGTTGTAAATTAATCAACTCTACAATCAATCCTTGTTCGTAATAAACGAGTTTACCTTTCTGTTATATGTTTGTTATAATGTGTTATAAATAATTAAATTCTTCATTAAAATATGTTTAACAGAAAATCTATAAATGATGCGTTTCTAATAGTTATTACGAATAGTTGTAATCATGAGTATAGTATCACAATATTATAAAACACATCATTTTAAATGTCCCTAGTCAAGATGCGTCGAGATTTGATATTGATGTATCCATTAAGACTAGTGCACGTAACGCTCTCTAAATGTTGGGTATTACTCATGACTACTAGGGGTACGTAGGGGTTACATACTGATGTTATTGGATAACTATGTAATGACTCACTTGATAGTTTTCCGTTGGTTAATATAACTAAGGTTAAACAGAAAATTTCGAGTGACTGATTTACATAGTTCTATCGATTTAAGAATATTGTGGATCATCGATATGAAAGCTCCTTTTTGATTAGTCAAATCATGACATGGCGTCCATCGAGTGACTATAGCTGGGTCGAGTTGAAGTATTGGAAGTAAAGCACTATTCAAAAGAGGATTTGTCTCCTCGGTTATATGAGGTTATCGTCACGGTCAACTCAAAGTCGAAATCTCTAGTTAGAGTATTTCGGTTAATAATAATTGTTATTTTTGAACCAGTAACTTTACGTTTGGACTATAGAGTGGAATATTGGTGATATTGGAATTTTGAATATTACCAAATTTTGTAAGTCCAAAGTAATATGGTTTTGATGAAGAGAACTGGTGTAAATTATAATCAAAACTGAATAACGCTTAATAAGTAAAATTGGATTTTACCAAAACCAAGTAAGCGATTAATTTGGCTAAATTTTCACACCACCTGCTAAGCGACGTGTGAACATTAATATTCAGAAGTTCAATGTTAACCGCCAACTAATTTTATACCTGATGAGTTACACAACCGAAAACGATGAATTCTCCTTTGACCAAATGATTTAATCAATTTATAATTGTTATAAATTGATTAAATTAAATAATATTTATGAAATAGTATTTATTAAATTTGATTATGATTTTATGAATATATATTATTAATAATATTTGTAATAGCTATAAATTATTAATCGATATACGATATTGATAAGCATTAAGTTGGATTTAATTGTATAATATTTTTTCTTAGGCTTAAATGGGTTTAAAGCCCATCATAGAGGCTGGTATTTTCGGTAGTAACATAGGCTAGAGGTGGCTCAATTTTGGGTAGGAGGGGCCTGATTTTGGATGGCTGAGATTAAAGGAGAATGAGTAAGAGATGCGGTGCATACTTCTCTCCTTTCCATCCACTATATAAGCTTCTCTACCCTCATATAATTATGATCCTTTCGGAGCCTCTATCTCATTCCTTTGCTAACCAACTTTCATCCTCTATCTCTCTAGTCTTCCAACTTCAAAGCAAATCAATTTAGCTGCTATTTGATAGCTGGTGGTCGACGGTTCAAGGACAACACACTATTGGATCGGAAATCATTTTTAGGGGCATATAACATCATTTCAAGGTCTGCTTTAGGGCTTTAACTACAAGGTACATTTCTATTTAATTACAAACATTAATTTATGACTATAACGTTCATTTATCTGTATTATTATTTTTAGTTAGGTGATGATTCGAATACGTAGATATATTGTCACAAATTTAGTTGGTTGTATGTGTATGTTAATATGATTATAAAAAAATTTGTGATTATTCATCTACGTATATCTCGTCTCAAAGAAAACATTTTATTATTATTTAATTAATTTAATATAATACATACATATATTTATATTGTTCATAATTTAAATACTTTATTATACATGTGTGAAATATGAAAATAAAATTTCACATATGATGTTTAACAAACATAATATTTTTGGTAGAAAGAATTTTTTTCTATATATTATTTAAAATAATATTTAAATCAATTTACCATATAAATAATTATATAAATTCATATATCTATTATAAAATATATTTTATAATTTTATTAATGCATATTAAGCTCATGGTTGAAAGTAAAAAGGAATTTTTTATAAATATTTAAATTAAAAACCGATGATTTAAAATTGAATTTTAAAATTGCTTTAAATTATAGAATTATGTATTAGATTTTCAAATTATAAAATTTCACGTAAAGTTTGCTGGAAATTTTTTAACTTAAATTTAGTTTCTAAAAATAATATTTTTTATTTAATAAAAATATATGTTTTATTAATATATTTATTTATTTAAAATTAAAAATTAAAAAAAACCTGGTCAATGCATAAGATCAGATCAATTAAATATGTTTAAATAAAAAAAATCTTATATATATATATATATTATACATATTTATGTATAAGTATTTGATATATTGATTTATATGTATGCAAATATAATAAAAAACTTATGTATTTGTATAAGTATTATTTTTGAAATTACTAGGAAAAAATATATTTAATTTATTATATTTTAAATAAATATTTACTTAGTAATTAATATATGTGTGTGTGTATTTTTGTCAATACTATATATTTATATTTATATATAAATGTCCATATGTTTACACAAAATTATAAATAAATAAATTTTTACTTATACGTACAAACATACATATATATATATATATATATATATATATATATATATATATATATCTTTTTAAAAAATTTATTATAAAAACAAAAGTGTAAATATATATACATATGGACAATACATTTACGTATCGAAGGAGCTAACGTGTTCATTGCAATGTAAATCCCAACATCTATATTTGAGCATGTTACACCTTGCACGGATTGATATGTTACACATGTATACACTTATATATGTGTGTATGTGATATATATATGTATTTAATATAACTTAAAATTAAATAATATAATATCATTTCATAAATTTAAATAAAAAAATATGTTTTATTTAAATAAAATTTAGAAATGTTGTAAATAAATTAGACTTCATAGGCCCAGTAAAGATCCAATAAGGGAATTTTTTTTTGATATTCACCCATAATTTCAACTCCGGGCTGACCTAGTTCCAGCACTCCCATATATGTCCTCCGTTTTACACGTAGTTCATTGCAATAGGATTCTGTTGAGATGAGGACCATTTTAGTATTTTATTTGCTATGTTTTGGACTACTTCAAAAAGATGTCTTATTTAGTATATTTATTATACAGGTACTCTACTTGGACTTTTCCATTCATGCATAAGGAAAGTAGTCCTTAGTTGTACTGGTGATGTTTCATGATGACAAGTTAGGTATCGATCTAGTTTCTTCATAAATGGTGGGGCAATGAAAAGTTTTCGGCTTAATCCCAATAGTGTCGTAGACTGTTAGGCGAATGTTTAGCAAGGACCTGACCTCAATAGTCATGTACATTTTCAACATATGAGCTAGGACTTTAGGCTCGGTCTTGTTCATACATTTTCGGCATACGAGCTAGAACTTTGGGCTCGGTCGTGTGCATACATTTTTGACATTCGAGCTGGGATTTTAGGCTTGGTCGTGTGCATAAATTTGCAGCGATGACAAGTTGAGACTTTGGGCTCAATCATGTCATGGATCTTTTTAGCATATGATTAGACCAATTAGAGATTTAATAAGACCTTAGCATACATTGTCACTATAGCATCGTATTGTGTTTGGCTAACTTGTTAGGTGCAAGTGACACAAATTAAGATATTGTTTTCGAGCGTAAGTGTTGTTTTACTAGTTTATTAGTATTATACACTTATGTGATGCATTTCATGCACCAGACATGTTCCTGACCCCCTTTACCATTTTCTTCTTTTTAGTTATACCCTGGTAGGTCGATAGAGAGGACTGGTGGTGACTTGAAAGCATGATGGTATGATGAAGACCCGTACATTTATTTATTAGCTACTTACTTTTTCATTTCATTTATTCCCAAACATTATACCATTTTTGTTACCAGTATAGGGAGATGTTGTAGCTAGAATTTATTTAACATTATAATATTTTATTTATTTAGGATTTTATTAGTTAATTATTATATTTTATTCCTTCCATTATGAGTTTCAGAAAGTGTAAAATATTATAGATAGCTCCGTGATATGTTGTAAATATTAGTCAATGGAACGACTCACTTGATAGTTTTCTGTTGGTCAATATAAATAAGGTCAAATAAAAAGTATCGACATTACAAAATTATGCGGCTGCCTTGACTTGAGAATATGGTCAATCTTTAATATGGAAGCTTCACTTCGATTATAGTTAAGTTGTCACACGACATCCATCGAACGAGTATAGTTGGGTTAAGTGGAAGCACTGGAAGTGAAACACTATTCAAGAGCGAATTCGCCTCCTCGATTAAATAAGGTTAATATCAGGATCAACTGAAGTAAACTCAAGATTTAAGTCTTTGGGCAGAGCAATACGATTAATAATAATTGTTATTATTAAAACAAGGACTTTGTATTTGGACAATAGAGTTGAATGTGGAAAATATTGGAATTTTAACCATTACCAAATAAGTCTAAAGTGATATAATTTTGATGAAAACAATTAGTGTAAGTAATTATCACTACGGGTAACACTTAATAAAATAAAATTAGATTTTACTAGAGTCAAGTAAGCGATAAATTTAGCCATAGTGCCACACTACCAGCTAAGTGAAGTGTGAACATTAATATTCAAATTGTTCGATATTAATTGCTGACTAAATTTACACCTAAGAGTCACACAATTGAAATGTTGAATACTCCTTTTACCATCCGATTTAATTAACTTGTAGTTGTTATAAATTAATTTAATTAGTTAATATTTATGAAATATAAATTATAATTTTTTTACTTGATATGTGTTGGACAATATTAAATTGCGTGTATATAATAGTTATAAATACACTTATCACTGAACGATATCGATACGTATCTAAATTGAATTTAAGTGTATTATATATTGACCAGGCTTGAACTAATTTTGAAGCCTATATATTGACTGGTTATTTTCATCAATGAAGAGGCAAAGAGGGGTCAGTCATATGATGGCTAGAGGAGCTTGGATTTTGAATAAAAGATAGGATAATGGGTAAGAGAAAAATAAGGATCTAGATCCTTGTTTTACTCCTTGGTTTCTCCTTATTTAAATGAATCTAACTCTCGCTTTTGGATTTCTTTTTTTTTGGCTTCCATCTCCATGATATTGCTGGTCGAAATATCCACCCCTCCTCTAGTCATTCAAGTATTTCAAATGCAAAATCAAGTAAAATACAGTTATCAATGGTAGCTGCATTCGAGAAGGTAGCATTTTCTGGATATAGAATTCCATTCAAGGAGATCACTTCTTCATTTCAATGTGTAAGCTTTGGGCTTTGGTAAAAGGTACTCTTCTAGTTTACTATTATTTAAAAATATTCATATGATCATTGTTCCATATATTGCTTCGTTAGATATATCAAGAAATCGATATATTGATAGATTATCACATATTAATGGTTATATATACATATATTGAAAAAAGTTATGCATATTGGCTTTCATATGGTTTTGACCTAAAAATAAATAAAAATTATTTACGAAATTTAAAGTAATAATATATTAGTTGATTTTAAACATTAAATCTAATTTGAAAGTTAACGAAATATGACATATGTTTTAAACTTTCACAAAATTTATTCTGCTGGAAAATCCTTTCAGCAATAATAAGTAAAAAGCTTTAATCTTCTTGGATATTTATTATATATATAAATGTTATTATTTAATTCAAAATTGATTATATAAATGAAATGTATGTATATATTTAATTGTAAATAATATAAAATTCTATAAAAAAATTATATAACATAAAATATACATTATGGATTCGAAAAATGAAATTTTTGTAAATTTTTTATTCCGAGCGTTTTAATTAATTATAAGTATTAATTAATAAATTATTTAAAAGCGAAAACTTAAATTAAAATATTATTTTATTCTCTAGTTAAAATAAGCAGTAGAATAAAATTTTAATTATAAATTTTGTTATATATATAATTTTAACTAATTTTATTTTTATATGCAATATGTATTTAAATTTATTGAAAATAAAAAAATTCCAGTTCGAATTTCATATTATAAATATTATAATTTATTTTAAGAACTAATCTTAAAAATAAATTTATAATTTAATTATCTTTTTTTATTTATATATACCTATATGTATTTTAATAAACTCTTTATGTAAATAATTTACAACTAATATTTTATATTAATTATATAATCATATTTATATATGTATGTATGTATGTATGCGTGTGTAGGTATAAACAATTTTATGAACACATTTATAAACACACTTAAAAAATCCATTTATATAGACGAGAGGTAACATGTTCGTTCCATTGTAAATTCTAACATCTGCACAAGGGCATGTCAAACCATATACACATCATCATGCTACACATGTATGCACACACATAAGTATATATGATACACATATATAAACTATTTTATAATTATATAAAACTGAACTTTATTTATAAATTTTACAAAATACTTATTTCATTTAACAGGAAATTTAGAAAAGTTCTAAATGAATTACACTTCATAGGCCTATTATAGATCCAATAATTGATATTTTCTAAAATTTACCTATTTATCCATTTGTGTGCTGGTCCAGTTTCAACAATGTTATAGGAGCAAATAACCTATGTGGTCTAAATTTGCACTATTATGGCTAACTTATTAAAGTCTACACATATAATAAGGTGTCTACAAAAGTAGCGTCTGAGGTTGGGTTTGGCTAATCAGGTACTCTGCCCTCGAAAGGGATGAAGTAAGCCTGAAGGTTGTCCCTAACAAAAAAGGTCCGATTTGAATTGGGCCATGGACTAATTTCAAATTTTTTTGAAATAAAAATAAAAATTTTAAATTTCAAAAATAAATTTAAAATAAGAAAATATTATAAATGTTATAACATAGAATTTGAGATTGGTTTGAAAATTAAAATAAAATTATAAATTTAATGGCTAAATTTAAAATAAAATATATATTATAAAAGTTATAATATAAATTTTCAAAATGTTTGAAAATGTTATATAATAACTTTTAAAATATTATTTATTAATAAGTTTAATAAAATAAATGAATTGCTTAAATAAGTTTATTAATTATACACACACACACACATGTATAATAATATATATAAATATAATTAAGACAATATGAATATACATGTGTGTATAAAATAATTTTCAAAATTAATAAAATTTAAAAAAAAATTATTTAATTTAATTAATTAATTAAAAGTTAATTGATAAATTAAAATACAGATGTATAAGATATATGTATATTACTATAAAGGTTATAGTGTATGTACATATATATTCAATATATTATGCTATATGAATAATATAATAATTAATTAAAGTGTAAATAAGATTTAATTAAGATATTGTTATACGTAAAATGTTGTATAAGTTAAATAAAGAATAAAAGTTATATAACAATAAAACTTATATAATATAAATGAATAAACTAAAGGTGGAACATTAAAGAAACCCTAACTAAGCTGAAGGAATAAATACATACATAAAAGTACATATACTGTGATTTCTGATGTGTCCGACACTTGAATCAAGAGTGTATTTTATAGGAAATACATTATTCCATAATTCGATATCATCCAATTAAATATGTTTAAGATTATAAATCTTTAATATACATGTTGTCCTCTACAATTAATATATTGATAAATTACTTGCATACTATCCGGTTGTTAAGCAAACTCAAGCTAAAGATGTTATGTGTAGTACTATTAATATATTGACTAGACGAGAAAATATAACTATATGTATTTGTTGAGAAAACCTAGGTACATATATTATACGTAGGCCATCGCGAAATTAGAGGTACGAGTGAAGAATTTCTTTTGATTTGTTGAGCAGACCATGGTTGAAATGAGATTAGGACAAGGAACTCTGGCTTAGGGGTTGTATATGATGAGGCTGAAAAGAATTTATCTATCGTTTATGGGGCTATGACTTGTTGAGCAAACTCAAGGTCAGAATCCCAAGACAGATGAGCCCTTACACCCACCAGTGAAGTCGAAAGACTTTTATGTTTCATCATAGGGTTTGGGGAAACATAAAAGAGTATTCATTGCCCTATTAGAATGAAATGGTAACATTTAACTATCTAATATTATAAGAACATTTGCTATATAAAGTTACAATAATCTACATTGATAAATTTGTGCAATTAATATAATTGGTAAAATGTTTATTAATTAAAATACATAAATAAATTGAATTAATATTGACAAAAATAAATATAAAATATATTTACCAATAAATTTTGCATGTTGACCCATGTAAGCGCCTAGTTGTACAACCACTAAATATATTCGTAACTTGGTCACTTACGAGTTTACTTATCCGAGACGTGTATTGCCTTCAACGAGTTTCGAACTCTAAAAGAAATACAAGAGTATGATATTTGATCCATAACGATCATATATATATATATATATATATTGTATGGTGAATGATCATAGTTCGTAATATAGAAAAACTTAATGAAGTTATTTCATTGAAATAAGCAAGTATTGTTGTATGAGATCGTGTATTCAATATGATTGATTACAATAATGATCTTGATGTGTTAAATGTAACACTGGACCGAAAGCTATAAGATATGTCTAAGAATTTGATTACTAAAATATTAGTTTGATTATTTTACATAAAGTGCAATTTATTTGATGTCCTTAAAAGTTCATGACCAAATGCACATTTGTAAAGTGGACTTCATTATGATATTGTAATAAGGATTTCCTTTAATTGCAATGACCTGCCTTTTCAACCGATAAAAGTTTGCCTTGTACATCCACGGTATTCAAACCTCGAGCATCCAAGTGTCGAAAAGGCATATTGTTAGGGTAAAAAGAAAAAGAATAGGGAAAACATAACCTCACAGCGGAACGACAACATATAATATAATAAAGAAAATAAAAGTTGACATTCCAAAATACATGGTATATCGGAGTTAATAACAAACCGCATTTGCCTGGACAGGTATAACTTCCCGATCTTACAATTGTTGATGGGTATATATAATAATATAGTGGAAAAATAAATATACTACGGTAGGTGAACATCCATCTCTACTCCATGAGCTCCATGTCCCACCAATGACAACCTAGAAAAACTTGGTCTGACCAGAGCATTATAGTAAAATGACGCAGCGGATAAATCGAAACAAACTTCAATTGATGGAATGTAGCAATCGGTGAGTTGAGAATACTGCAAGGCCCAAATCCGTTGATCCAAAGATACCGGATTCTAGCTATCTTCGTCTCGTTGATCGCGCACGATGCCGAGAAAGAAGATCTACGATTCTTCGCACGTTGATCTAGCGCACTAGATACCGTGAATCGGCTTCTACGATCGTTGAATCGAGCGCACTCGATTAACCGAAAGAGGAGATAGGAGATCACACTCAACTACCAATTTGTATGAAAGCACAAAGCTAACAAAAGAGAATTTTATTCCAATATCAACCACCAAAAGTTACAACACACTCCCTATTTATAGTGTTTTCGACCCTGACCTTAAGTCGTTGAGCGACCTACGACCTATACAAGGTTGGCAACGACCTACCATTACAACACAACACCACATGTTTACATTACACGCGACTCACGACCTAAAAACAACTCACGCGATCAAACAGACACTCAAACACACGACCTACGACTTACAAAAGGTCGTTAGCGACCTAACACACATATATACAACACATAGCGACTTAAACAAGGTCGTTCGCGACCTAAAGGAGCGGCTTCAGCAATCTTCTTGCGACCTATATGAGTTAGGTCGTTCGCGACCTAGAAATGCGGCAACAGGAATTTCACGCGACCTATCTTCCTCGCGACCTATCTTCTCGCGACCTATCTTCTCGCGACTTATCTTAGGTCGTGAACTTCCTCTTTCAGCATACCCACTAGGTCGTAGGCGACCTAAAATGCTTCTCATAGGTCGTAGCCGACCTAAAACCAAGTCTTCCTCCATCCGACCTAAAGAACCCGAACGACTTAGGCTTCTGTTAGGTTGTTGCTCTTTTCCACACGACCTGTTAGGTCGTTGCTTCTCCCCTCGTGAGCCGTTAGGTCGTGAGCGACCTATAACTTGAGAATTTTCAGAGTTTTCAGAGTTTTCAGACTGCACTGCATCATCCTCTCCGGATTGACAGAAATTCGACCTCGAATTCTCAACACCTTCTTCCACAACAATTTCATTTCCACGATACGGAATTAAATGTTTGACATTGAAAACATCTGAAATATGAACATCGTTTGGTAAATTCAATTGATAAGCATTCTCATTGATTTTCTTCAAAATTTCAATTGGACCAATTTTTCGCGCCTTCAATTTATTATACGTTCCAACCGGAAAGCGATCTTTTGTCAACACTTCATAAACCAAATCACCTTCGTTAAATTCAACACTTCGTCGCTTCAAATCTGCAGATCGTTTATACTTCTCATTGGCCTTCTCCAATCGTTCCCGAACGATTTTATGACATTCAGTTAATTCATCGATAAAATCAGTAGCTCGTTTAACCGTCCCCTTCGGTTGTGGTACCACCGCTAAGTCCAATGGTCTCCTGGGTAAATTTGAATATACAATCTGAAATGGACTGAAACCCGTGCTACGATTCACTGCATGATTATGTGCAAACTCAGCTTGGCATAACTTCATGTCCCAACTCTTCAGATTGTCCTTCACAAGACATCGCAACAAATTTCCCAACGATCTGTTAACAACTTCGGTCTGTCCGTCTGTTTGTGGATGATAAGCACTGCTAAAATTCAACTTCGTTCCCACCATCTTCCACAAACTTAACCAAAAGTGACTCAGAAAACGAGTATCTCTATCCGACACAATAGACTCTGGCAATCCATGAAGTCGATAGATCTCCTTGAAAAATAACTGAGCAACATGAACAGCATCCGCCGTCTTCTTGCAAGCAATAAAATGTGCCATTTTAGAAAATCTGTCAACCACTACATATATAGAATCATTACCACGCTGCGTTCTCGGCAATCCCAATACAAAGTCCATACTCACATCAACCCATGGTTTAGCCGGTACAGGCAACGGCATATACAACCCAGCATTGGTCGCGGTTCCTTTCGAAACTTGGCAAATATGACATCGCTCCACAAACCTTCCCACTTCTTTCCTCATCGACGGCCAAAAGTAAGACTGTGAAATCAATTGCAAAGTACGATCACGGCCCACATGCCCTTCCTCGTGTAACTCCTTGATAATTTTCAATCTCAAACTACAATTTGGAATACATAATTGATTCCCCTTGAACAAGAATCCATCAACCATCACAAATTCATTGGTATTTCCTTCCTTGACTTTCTCTACACATTTCACAAAACAAGGATCTTCTTCAATCAGCTCTGGCAACATTTCAAACCCTGTCACCTCAACCTTCAATGTCGTTAATAAATGACTCCTCCTGCTTAATGCATCTGCTACACGATTCGTCACCCGTGACTTATGTTTCACGACAAAAGTAAACTGTTGTAAATAAGCAATCCATGATGCATGTCTCGCTGAAATCTTGTCTTGCCCCTGTAAATGCTTCAATGCCTCATGATCAGTGTACAGAACAAATTCTTTCTGAAATAGATAGTGCCTCCAGTGCTTAACAGCTTGTACCACAGCATAGAATTCAACGTCATATGTACTGTATCTCATCTTTGCTCCTGATAACTTTTCACTGAAGTAAGCAACTGGCTTCCCATTCTGACTCAAAACTCCTCCAATACCGACCTTCGATGCATCAGTATGCAATTCAAACAATAACTGAAAATTCGGTAAAACAAGAATTGGTGCAGACGTCAACAATTCCTTGATCTTCTCAAAAGCAACCCCCGCTTCCTCTGACCATACAAACTGTTTCCCTTTCATGCAATCAGTAACTGGAGCCATCACGCTACTGAAGTGCGGAATGAATCTTCGGTAGAATGATGCTAGCCCATGAAAACTTCTCACCTCTGTAATCGTCCTCGGCTGTGGCCAATTCCTGACTGCTTCCACTTTATTCTGGTCAACTTGAATTCCTGCTTCCGAAACAATATACCCCAGAAATAAAACACTTCTTTCCATGAACACACATTTCTTCGTAGCAGCATAAAATTGTTCCTCGCGAAGAATAATCAACACTTCCCTCAAATGTAGAACATGCTCCTCCATACTCCTGCTATATATCAGAATATCATCGAAATAAACTACCACGAACTTCCCAATGAATGGTCTAAAGATTTGATTCATCACCCGCATGAATGTACTAGGTGCATTTGATAAACCAAATGGCATAACCAACCATTCGTATAACCCTTCTCTCGTCTTGAACGCTGTCTTCCATTCGTCTCCAGGTCTAATCCGAATCTGGTGGTAACCACTCTTCAAATCAATCTTCGAAAAGATAGTTTCCCCACTCAACTGATCCAGCAAGTCATCCAACCTCGGCATTGGAAATCTATATCTCACGGTAATCTTGTTCAATGCTCGACTGTCAGTGCACATCCTCCATGTCCCGTCCTTTTTGGGTACCAATAAAGCTGGCACCGCACATCGACTCAGACTCTCCTGCACACGTCCCTGTTCAAGCAACTCTTCCACCTGCCTTCTCAACTCTTCATGTTCCTTCGGACTCATTCGATAATGTGGTCTATGCGGTAATACTGCTCCTGGGACAAGATCGATTTGATGTTGAATGTCTCTCAGTGGCGGTAACTCCTTTGGCAACTCTTCTGGAAATACATCTTCAAACTCTTTCAAAACTGGCTTTGCTTCTTCGGCAATTTCAACCTCTTCACTGCTCTCACGCCCAATCAACAAGTATACTTCAGGCTCCTCTTCAACCTCCTTAACAAACTCCTTCAAAGTCAACAGAGTTTTCAATTCCTCAATCTCCTCCAGCTTGCTCTCCTTCTGTTGTTGCTTCTTGGGAACCAAAGTGATTTTAGTACCTTCGAACATGAAACTATAGCTATTGGCCCGACCATCGTGTTGTACTGCTCGATCAAACTGCCATGGCCTGCCCAACAACAGATGACACACATCCATGTCCACTACATCGCACCAGATTTCATCTTTGTATTTCTTCCCAATAGAAAATTTCACGCAAGCTCTTCTCCCAACTTTCACTTCACCACCCTTCCTTAACCAAGCTAACTTGTATGGTTTAGGATGCTTCTCGGTTTTCAACTCCAATTTCCTCACTGACTCTGTAGAGATAATATTATCGCAACTCCCAGCATCAATGACAAATTTACAAACTTTCCCAAGAATAGTGCAAGTAGATTGAAATATGTTATTCCTCAACCAACTATCTTCCTCCTCTTGTTTTGGCGTCAAACAAGACCTCCTCATCATCAGATTACAACCTTCGTCTCCCGACACTTCTTCTTCTTCCTCAACATAAGGTGAATTAGAACATTCAGCTTCTTCCTCCTCATCCTCAGCTTCAACTATCATAGTTCTCTTCTTCGGCTTCGGACATTCATTGCTTTTATGACCCATCTCCTGGCAGTTGTAACATTTGAATCCACTGCCAACCTTCGCCTTCTCACCCTCCTTCACAACTGGTTTGGCAACAGCTTTAGTAACATTAGAACTTCCACCGACACCCTTTGCTTGATTGTTAGAATTAGTAAACACACCACCTCCACGCCTTCCTTGTTTTTCCCAAGCTAACGCCTTTTGATATGCCTCCGCTACAGATCTGGGATCGAACATATTAACCATATCCTGAATTTGCATTCTCAACGCTCCAACAAACCTAGCAGTCAGCTGTTCTTCTGTCTCCATTATATCGTTCCTGGCAATGAGTTGGTAAAATTCATCTGTATAGTCATTTACTGATTTTGTCCCCTGCCGTAGATTCTGCAATCTCTGGTACATAAGTGATTGATAGTTGTATGGTAAGAAAGTAGATCTCATCAATTTCTTCATCTTCTCCCAAGATTCTATCTTTGACTTCCCCATTCGTTCACGAGTAAGTTTAGTTTGCTGCCACCACGCCAAAGCTCTCCCCCTCAGCCTTGTAGCAACTAACTTCACCCTTCGATTCTCCGGAACCTCCTTGAAATCAAAGATTTCCTCTACATTAGATAACCAGTCTAAAATTTCTTCAGCAACCATCCCTCCTTTAAACTCCGGAATTTCCATCCTCATTCCCGATTCCCAACGTCGATCATCATCAATAACCCGATACTGACGTTGTCCCTGATCTCGGTCTCTGAAATGAATACTTCCCCTCTCACCGTCAAACTCCTCATCAAAGTCTGATGTATATCGTTGTCTTTCACGTCCTCCAACATCTCTACCACCACCACCCTTACTACCAACATCCCGTCTATCATGATCATCAACATTCCTACTACTTCGATTGTCAACACTCCTATGCTCTTGACTTTCTCTCCTCTCCCGTTCTGAATGTGATGACACTCTACTACCCCCACGGATGGATTCAGGTGAATTTCTTCTTTTACTTTGATTCATATCAATCATAAGCTTCTCCAACCTACCAATGCCTTCATCAATCTTCTCATGCATACGTTGCTCCATTTGATCGGCTTCTTCTCTTCGATACAAAGCTTCAACGTTTTGATGTCGGTTAGCTCTTCTAGGCGGCATGATTGAACAACAAAATCTTCAAGTCACGGCTTCACAAGCTTCCACACAACTTCACAAGGCTCGGCCTTAAACTTCTCTTGACTCGGCCTATACCACTACACAACTTAGCTCGGCTCAGCTCAAGTACTTCAACACAAATCAAATTCAAACAAATCTCCACTCTAGATCCAAAATGGAATGGATCGGAATCTTCAAACTCGTTGCAACTTCAAGATGAACACGATAAACTCCAAATACTTGGCTCCAAGAATCAACTTAGCCATGATTGGCTAAGTATGGCTCCGATACCAAAACTGACGCAGCGGATAAATCGAAACAAACTTCAATTGATGGAATGTAGCAATCGGTGAGTTGAGAATACTGCAAGGCCCAAATCCGTTGATCCAAAGATACCGGATTCTAGCTATCTTCGTCTCGTTGATCGCGCACGATGCCGAGAAAGAAGATCTACGATTCTTCGCACGTTGATCTAGCGCACTAGATACCGTGAATCGGCTTCTACGATCGTTGAATCGAGCGCACTCGATTAACCGAAAGAGGAGATAGGAGATCACACTCAACTACCAATTTGTATGAAAGCACAAAGCTAACAAAAGAGAATTTTATTCCAATATCAACCACCAAAAGTTACAACACACTCCCTATTTATAGTGTTTTCGACCCTGACCTTAAGTCGTTGAGCGACCTACGACCTATACAAGGTTGGCAACGACCTACCATTACAACACAACACCACATGTTTACATTACACGCGACTCACGACCTAAAAACAACTCACGCGATCAAACAGACACTCAAACACACGACCTACGACTTACAAAAGGTCGTTAGCGACCTAACACACATATATACAACACATAGCGACTTAAACAAGGTCGTTCGCGACCTAAAGGAGCGGCTTCAGCAATCTTCTTGCGACCTATATGAGTTAGGTCGTTCGCGACCTAGAAATGCGGCAACAGGAATTTCACGCGACCTATCTTCCTCGCGACCTATCTTCTCGCGACTTATCTTAGGTCGTGAACTTCCTCTTTCAGCATACCCACTAGGTCGTAGGCGACCTAAAATGCTTCTCATAGGTCGTAGCCGACCTAAAACCAAGTCTTCCTCCATCCGACCTAAAGAACCCGAACGACTTAGGCTTCTGTTAGGTTGCTGCTCTTTTCCACACGACCTGTTAGGTCGTTGCTTCTCCCCTCGTGAGTCGTTAGGTCGTGGGCGACCTATAACTTGAGAATTTTCAGAGTTTTCAGAGTTTTCAGACTGCACTGCATCATAAAATAACACCCGGATCGGTATAGAAATATAGCGTGATAACTCAAGAAATATGATGAACACATAAAAAATTTATGAGACCAAAATGCTAGACATCGAACAGGTTTTACCTCATAAGAACAACATTCATACATGAAAGAATGGAAACAAATTAGAACAAAATCCAAACTTAAAGAGTAGGCATAAACAAGATCAAAATCCAAACTTAAAGATTGGAGACAAATAGTTAAACATCGAGAAGAGCTCCACGCAGTTCTCGATGCAACTAAGAAAACAATTTAAAGGTTTGAAACAAAAACAAGGAAAGAGAAAATTTCCAACAATGGCTAGGAGGGTGTAACGGTCACCCTACACCATTGATTCTCATATAACCGAATAGTACGTTGCTAGCACATCTAGATGATGTAGGGCGATTGTCAAGGTAAAGAAAAAGAAGTAGAGTAAAGGAATAGAAAAGAAGAGAAGGGAATAGAAGAGAAGAGAACGAAATAAAACATCACACAATCACATAACATGTCGTATATCTCATAGCGCATCAGATAAAATATAACAGTCATCATAGAGAGATAATAATACTATATACCACATAATCAGTGTATACATGCTCATATATTTATACAAAAAAGTAATAGAGTTTATACAACTGATAAATAAACTCAATTGATAAACTATCTCTAATTATAATAAGTCAACACTGTCAAGGCTCTACAGTGCCACATGGTGGAATAACCAATAATAAAATCAACATATATGAGAAAGCATGACCTTCTGCTAGTCCATCTGCATAGTTCCACGTGTTGTTTACAACTGGTATCTAGTCTACTCATTTAAGAGTACCCTAGATAATAAGAAGTAAAGCATAAAACCTTGAGTTAGACAACAATCTGGTGTGAGCCATAAATAATCTCAAAATGCTATAAAAATCAGTATAGTATATGGAACAAAGGGTATGGAGAATCATACCTGATCTGTCCCTGCATCCATCGAGTTATCACATAACATAGGACATATGCTACTCTATATCATAGTCATCATAGGTGTACTATACATCAAAGTACTATGGGTAAATAGATATCAACATTGGTAATATCTACATCGTGTGACATCCCTAAGGTGATAAAAACTGTTAAATAAACATGATGTCCATCATCCATCCTTACATTCGCTCATTTAGTGCATTTGGTGTATGACATTCATATTACCCCATCGTCAGGTCAAAGACTACTCAACATCCTGGTTTCTTAGTACTCAAATCCATGCCACACAATAGGTCGAGAACAAGACTGCATACTCCATAACGGTCTAGGGAAATGGATCTCATCACACGTACCCTCACTTCACGAGTATACATTGACACCTACAAATATCAATGCGCCCTTTGTACACGAGTACACGTTATTCATAGCAGAGTTCTTCTTGGAACTTCCCTTATGACTCCCTCTGAAGTCATTGCGGTTGGGAACTATCCTAGACCATCATCGTTTTTCTATAAAATATCATCATGCATCCCATACCCTTCCTCAACAGTTCCTTTCATTCGACTCATAGTCTACTACTCTGCGTCTCAAAGTATAGTTATCCATCATCGAAGCCATCACTTCCCATCATGATGTTGTATAAAACACACATCATATTGATTTTTAGGGTGATGTTAAAAATATTTTTATTATCTTTATAACATCGTTCTTTTACATTGATTTTCAAGGTGATGTTAAAATATAAATTCCAAATTTGTAATAAAGCACGGAAAAACTAAATGTAAATATTTTGATAGAAAATAGGGAATACACCTAAATTTCATCGTCTTTGAGCACAACCGTCGCGAATACTACTACTTGTGTACAATTGTTATTTTCTTAAAATTTTAATTAAAAAAAGGGGAAATTCAGCAATAATCCCCTATCAATAATTAAACTAGACAAAATGCCATTTATCAATAATTATATGTAAATCAGCCTCACATCCGCATGCAAGGTGCAATGCGCTGCAGAAGATAGACAAAATGCCATTTATCAGTAATTATATAAATCAAGTCACGCATCTCGTATACGAGGGCTAATGCACTGTGGCAGGGGCAAAAAAAAATTTTGGAGCAATATTTTTCTACAAACATGTATCAAAAAAAATTTGAACAACATTTTTTTAACAATCGCATCTCCCAATCCACATCTACAGATTCGCTTCCATCCAGTCCATAAGTTTTCATGCATCTCCATCTAGCTATCCACTTCTCACAATCCGCATGCATAGCAACCCGCCAACCATCTTCTGCCATGTCATCGAACTCCCCTCCTTCTCATTATCCAAAAACCTTAAAATTTCACTAAGTGCAAGAAACCAATTTTCATTCCCCTCTTTCCCTTCTAGAATTTATTCACATTCGCACTCCAAAATTCATTCAAGTTTGCTCCAATTTAACAAAAGAGAACACTTAATCCCAACATTCAATTTTAGCATCTCAATCTCAATTCGACTCAATTTCAATATCCCTAAAACCGAAACCCTTATTTCAATTTCAATATCCTGATCTCATTTCAGCATCTCGATTTCAAATATATTTGAATTCAGCATCTTGATTTCAATTCAGTTAAGACGAAGATGCGACAGCATGCTCGATTTCAATTCATCCACATCCAGCTCGGTTACGATTTTTCCAAATATTCTTTTAGTTCTAGTTTTTCCAAACCATGTTGAATTTGTTTTGGAAGAAATTCTACTATTTCTACACAAATTGATTATGCAGACTTATCTAAGGCACTAAATATTCAGGTTTTATTTTAAATTCATAAGGCGAATCCTCAGAATTTTGATTATGTTGTAGATTCGGGAGCAACTCGGAATTATGAGCCATGGCGGGCAACCGATGAGGTGAGAAAGGTTACTTATACTTTAATGGTTTGTTTATATAGAAATAATGTCTAACATATGTAATTTCAGCCAGTAGAAACTGAAAAGAGAAAAGGGAAGCAGAAGAAATGGGAGATGCAATGAAATCAGTAGACAATAGGGCGCAAGATTCAAAACAAGATATGGACATAATGCCTAGCCATAATGAAATGAGATCTTTGAAGGTGAATGTTTTAGTAGATCATAGTGTGAATTTACGTGTTACAATCTGTCTTTTTAAACCTTATGTTATTGTAACTCATTGACATTTTTATTCATCAGTCCAGGCATGCAACTATGAGTATAGATGATGTGCTAGAAAAGTTGCATCATATAAAGCTGGAAAAGGTTGGTATATCTTTATTCATGTTAAAGTAAACATTGTAAGCTTGTTTTCCTTGTGTTCATTCCTCTAAATTTTTAGATGAGGTTGGAATCCAAAGTTAACTTACTAATATCCAATTTGGGTCATGATTTTTTGTACATCATCTTATACATACCAAGTCCATTTATTCCATTTGATGCTTACTTTGGTAATATTTTGGCAGTTAATTGCATCACCTTATACATGCCTATTGTACATAGTATTTGGTACTTACTTTTACAATTTTATTACAAAGATAAAATAGTTCCTCGAAGAACATGTTTGTCCAAGTCCCTTACTGCATTACTTCATTATGGAGGAGTTTCAAAAGATGTTAATGTAGATTTAACAGCTCAAGATATCAATAGTGCAATGGATATTGATTTATAGAAAGTCTGCACTATTGATCTATTATGCTGTTAAATCTACATTAATCTTTCATGCATAGTTTATTCACTCCTTTTTAAGTAAAGCATCTCACTAGTTCATGGGCGAGAAATGAGTTTTATGAGAACTACCTTCCATTGAGGAACACGCTTTGACTTTCGGGTATCAGATCAAGCAGTATATATTTCATCCTGCTACATATTATTTTTGTAATGATTTTATATATCATGTTACAATATACATCAGCCTATACTCTTCTATTTTGCTTAACTTGTTTACTTTAGGGATCACGGTTAAAAATATATGGTTAATTTCTTACAAGATTTTACCACTTTCTAACACTTGTTGAATAGCTTTATGTATGGAGTCCTTGATGTCAATCCGTAATATGAAGAATTATGCGCTCAGAACATCCAAGTTATATACGGTTTCCTTTTAACTCCTCCATCAATCTACTTATCAAATAGCTTCTACCTTTGCATTAATAGTTTCCCTGTAAATTATATTAGAAAATTCAGTATATGTAGAACCATTGTTAAATACGTTGTTGAAGTAGTATTTCCAACTCCTCTTTTGAATTTTATTTAGTACCATCACCTAAAATGATGTTATAGAAATTATTGCGGTATCTCCTTTGGAACATTTCCATATTAAAAAAATTATAGCACTCATCGCCCTCCATTAATCAAAACTCCTTGGTTTTCTGTTTTATAGCATGTGCTTTAATATCCAAATTAGTTTTTTTCACTTGCTTTTCATACAGTTCCAACTTAATGTAGTCACCAGGCTTGTTTAGGCCTGCTTGTTTTTTACTTAAAATTATGTGTGTAGAAATGGATGGGTTTGTGATGCAGTTGCTAGTGCAAATGCTATGGAAGTTCTTGATTGATTTTAAGCAAGTGAGTGATTTAGGAAATATGTTGTGGTTTATCTATATATTACATGAAAACAGTGAATGTTATGCAAGTGTTTCCATCATTTTTGAAGTCTGTTTAGGTGTGTGAACAAAATCAATTCTTTGTGGTATCCAAATATGTACAATGTTGTTTCTTGCTAACATATAATAAAATGTGTTCTAATATCACATTCGTTATTTTTGTATTGCTCTCTTACTTCACGGAATCGCTTGACATATACGAAGGAGAATCTTGATGAAATTCGGATAGAAGTTGTGTGTGTCATTACAGACGTGATCGACCTTCAAAACATGAGAGAAGTGTGTGTGTTTGATGTTTATGAGTATGAGGTATAGTCTATGACTATGAATGTTTAACGTTATGTATCATGTATTAATTTTGTACTATGAAATATTATGTGTTTATACTATTTTTTTGGTATGTATAACCATCTTTAACATTATTAAGTATTATATAATGTGCTTAAAACAAACTAACATCACAATTTACAATTATAAAATTAATTACAATTATAATAAACTAGTGTATATGATATTCAATAGCATCATGTCTGGTAGAATAAGCGATGCATAGTTAAACTGATTTACATCGCTAATAAGTTCAAAACTGATTTTGGATGTACGTATAGACATCGACCATAAAACCGATGTCTAAACTTTTGTTGAATATGCCAATATTTGATTTTTGTTTGATGATAATAAACATATGTATTCATTTAAATGTATTTGTTATTATAATATTTTATTTTTCAAAAATTAAATAAATATCTGCTGAATAAAATAAATAACACAGAATTTAAATTCAAACAAATATTTTTGTAACGAACCGACTTCCAAACACCAGGAAGTCGCATCGCTAATAAGAAAGAAAGGGATAGAGAAGAGAAAGGAAAGAGAAGAAAGAGGAAACAACATCAGAATCTCAACAGCGGAACGAATAAATTATATTAACAACATAAATATTACATAGTATACAACATTAATCAGAGTTACAGAGAAATTACATCACATACTAGACAATTATAAACACCCGTCTAGTTATACAACTCAATACAACTCAACAAAACAATATTAATATAGAGAACACACAGCGGAACTATTATCTACAACGCAGAAGCCTCCTGCTCCATTGCTCCTCCAATATTCGTCAAAGCTAACCTGAATCCCTTGGCTACTCGTAAAAATTTGAGTACCCAAGAGTTTAAGAAAACAGAAGATAAACTCCGGGTCAGACATGGGTCTGGTGTGAGTAACAGGTTAAAGTTGCTTAATTTTGAAAATCCTTTTAAAAGAAAAGGTATCACGTAAGACTTCCCACACATAAACATGGAAAAGTTTTTACCTTACGCTAACCAACATATTTGATAGGAAACCCAGTGATATTATAATAGGTCTAGGGTTTTCAAGTAAATATGAAATAGCCGAAATTGTTACTTTTATTAAATTCCAGCTACTAGCCACAAAAGTGGGTAATACAATAAAAACCGTTGGCACTTATTGGATTTTGGATTCCATCAATGGCAGGGCTACTGGGGTAACGCCCGTCACAGTACGTGGCCTAGATTAACGTACCGAGGAGTACGCCCGCTCCTCTGCAACACAAGACTGGAACCATCCCTTACTGGACAGTCTCGAACAAGACAACCCAGCAGTTGGCGTACGTTCCAACCACCCACACGGCCTAAATAAAAGGGACCTCTAGACAGGGGTAAATCTTGCTTTCCAGTGAGAGCTACCCACGAAGTCTTGCTGCACCTCCCCTGAGGCTTGAGGCTACGATTACCTTTAGAGAGCACATCTCTTAGAATGCTCATCACCCACCTGACGATGTTCTGAAAGCATTTCAATCCATACAAGTTCGTTCCGGGTTCGAATGAAACCGAAGGCATTATCTCAGTACATTCATTTTGAAATCACCCTCAGAGTTAACGACAATAACCCTAGCACTCTAAATCACCATCTCGAACCTATAAGAACTATCTCCGTCAAACTCATCACGGAATCACCCCCAGAGTTATACTGACGTATAGTCCTTACACCTCGAGTCTTCACTCTTCACAAGAGATTCACGGCCTATAGTTAATTTGGATCGATGTGGTTTTCGGATATCCAAATATGGAAACCCGATCCGGTCTCATCGAAATCCAAAGCGTGTCTTTTAAGGCCAAGTTGTTTTAAAGGTTTAAAACAATTCAATTATCTACATATCCAACAGATAAATCACAGATTCACAACAGATAATCAACATTATCATCACATAAGATAAACCATATTATCATTGTCCAAAAAGATAATCTATATCAACATCACAATGCAACTAATGCATCCAAATCACTCAACATTATCTATCTCATATCCTAGATCAAACCATTCATGGCAAACAACATTATCCAACCATATAAGCCATGCTTTAATATCACACCAAATATAATTAATTTAAAATGAATTAAATTAATTACATCATTCAAATAAGTTTAAAGTACTTCATCAATATCAACTTGCTTATATCACTATTGATTAATTATCAATTAATTAATTAATCATCAATCAATTATTTATTTTAATTAATCATCCCTGGTTAATTAATCTTTAATTACATTCAAGTAATTATTCACTAATTAATTCTTTCAAATTAATTATATTTAACCAAATATAGAAATTAATCTTTAATTACTTTCTTATTTAATTAACCATGAATTAATTGCATTACTCGTTAATTAATTACATTAATTAATTAATTCATTGATTAATTAATTATAATTAAATCCATTTTAATTACATCATTAATTATAATAATTAATGATTTCTAATTACATTTTCTTTTGAATTAATTAAATTAAGTAATTAATCTTAATTTAAAAGAATAATTGTTAATCATCCTTAATTAACTTTATTCAGTAATTAACTACACTTAATTACTTTCCCAAAATAAATTAATTACTTCATAATTAATTATCTCAAATTAATCCCTTGATTAATTTTACAAAGTAATTATATTCAAATAACTCAATATCAAATCATTTCCAATTAATTACATATAGTAATATCCATTAATTACTTCTTTAAGTAATTCCTCTTCATTAAATTACATTAAGTAATTATCCTCCACAAATAATCAAATGATTAATTTTAAATTAATTAAACTGAATTAATTTACTTAATCTAATCAAATTAAACTCAATTAATTACAATAAGTAATTAATTCCTTAATTACTTCCATAAGTAATTATACTACTCAAATGATTATCTTAAAATTTATTAATCTAATTAATAATTAAAATTAATCACATAAATTAATTATTAAATAATCCTTAGTTAATGACCATCATTAACTCATCAAAAATTTCCTTAATTATCTTACTTAAGTAATTAATTTAAATTAGTCATTATTAATCACAAATTTATTAATCTTTAAAAATTATTTAATTAATCACTAATTATTTCATTAATTAAGTTTTTAACTTAACAAATCTTAACCTCTTGATAA
Organism: Allium cepa; assembly: GCA_030765085.1. Lineage (NCBI taxonomy): Eukaryota > Viridiplantae > Streptophyta > Magnoliopsida > Asparagales > Amaryllidaceae > Allium > Allium cepa. The sequence goes on along the minus strand of CM060945.1, from coordinate 789,376,936 downwards.
ATTAATTTTTAATCATTAATTAAAACCTTAACTTATTCAATTAATGATCTTATTTCCAAATTAATTAACTCAACCTTAATTAGTTAATTCAAAATCCTTAATTAATTAATTAAATTAATTAATTAATCATCTAATTACCTTACTAATTTAATAAACCAAAATAATTTAAATCTTTGATTTATTATAAGTGAAACATTTCTTATTAATGATTACATTATCATTAACCAAGCAAATTTAAACAACTTACTTTAAAATTTGTTTCTAAATTACATTTAAAATTTAAAATGAAAACCACACTTAACCTTTAACAAAGTTTAAAACATTTTAAAACCTTGTTTAAAAACTTATACTAAATAATTTCTTATTTTATAAAGAAGTTAAAAGGAAATTTAAAACCAATTTAATTTTTAAGATACAAATCATATTTAAAATATGTTCAACGTCAAAATTTGTTTAAACATTTTAAAGTTTTAAAAAAAACTTTCTTCATTTTCAAAACATTGATTCAGATTGAATTTTGATTTCAGATTTAAAACTTAGGTTCAAACTTCTAGTCTTATTTCAAATTTTGCTATTAAATTCAAACTATTAAAACAATTTAAAGTTGTTTAAAATATCTTAAATTTCAAAACTTACATTATGACAAACTAAGATTCAAATTAGACTCTGAATACAGATTTAAAACTTGGTTCAAACTTTGCTTAAACCTTGCTTTATATTTTAAAGTTTTCATTTAAAAGTTACAGAACAAACAGGTTTTGAAAAACCTGTAATCCAACACAGGCTCGAGCATCCCAAATTTACTTCGGGCAAAACCCCTCTTGACTTCGATAAATCCACGAAGCAACCCGAAAGGAAACCCGAGGAAAACACAACCTCCCAAACCCACTTCATTACCAGATACTCTGTACACTTGTGCACCTCCATCGGCGAACCACGCTACTCCGACCATCCCCGATGATCCACACAAGTGTACGTTCAACCTCGCACCCCATTCCAATACTCAGATCACCAAAAGTAGCTCAAGATCGAGCCCTAAAGCCCAAATTGGAACACAAATTGAAACCTGGAATTAATCTCGTCAACTCATGTCCGACCACCATCACCTCTGAAATTTTGACCAAACCATTGTCAACGCTCCAGCTACCACCTCCCTAAATTCTATGGAACTCGATCACCCGAGACATTGGGACGATCACTAATTTCTCAAGCAGCAGAAACTAGGTTTAGAAAATTCCCCTATCAACCACCATCGCCACGATCAACTATACATCGATCCACTATTTTTCCTCTACTCTCAGATCATTCTACCATCACTAGAAACAACCCCTATCTCGCAGATTATAGAGTTCATCAGAATTTTCCAAAAACCCCAAAACAGTGTAAAGCCGACATGCACTTCAATTCAACTTTTAAAAATTTAAATTTAGATCTTAAATATCCTTTTTTTTTTGAATCAGTATTCAATTTATATCTTAAATTAAAGAATTACAGTGTTAAATTTTTTTTTCTAAAGCTTAAACTTTTCTGTTGTTTTGTTTCCAGAGAAAAAATACAATTTATTTTAACTTAACTAAAAATGTTAAAGATTCTTTATAATCAAACAATCAGATATTATCTGAATCTTAAATCCTAACATAAACTTGTTTAAGAGAAAATGGATTTAAATCAAGAATTCTTGCTCCTGGAACTAGGTACAGGTAGAACCAATGCACAACACACAATATATATACAAACATTCTTTATATATTTACAGCAACGCATTTTATACACTCAGGCATACTAATCAACATGCAACTAGATATGCATACATAAACCATACTTATTCCAGCCATCGATCAAGCAACAATTTTAAACTTAAGTTTTAAATAGAAAGTGTTACTCACAAATTTTTTAGGAGTAGAGCAATCTTATTTTCTGGAAAATCTTTCCCTGGTGCATGCTTCCCAGAAAACGCAAGCATTTGAATTTTTGTAGAATGATCATATGGCTTCAGATGATTTTCAGATGCATGCAAGTTCTAGAGAAAAATTTGCAGGCTTCCAGAAAAATGTATGCAGGACTTGAAGTTGCAAATGAATTCCAGGTTTATGAATTTGCAGAATTGAATTTAGTTTTGAAGTTGCAGTTGCAAATTTATTTTCTCAGGTCAATGAATTGCATGTTTTAGATGAATGCAGATTAATGAATTTCAGATAGCTTTTGGATTTCAAGATCATATTGTTTCAGATATAATTTGAGGAAAACAGATTTTGCAGATTTTGATTTTAGTTTAAATTTTGTTTATAGATCTTTGGTTTTGATTTTGAAGAAGAGGATTTCAGATTTTCATGGCTGAAGATCTTAAGTTTTGAAAAAAAAATAGAAAAGAAAAATGAATTTTAAAGGAAATGGATTTATATAAGTATATTTTGATTTTATTAAAAGTACAAGAACAAGAAAAATAAGACACTTGTTCAATTTTTAAACATTTGTCACTTTAATTAGTTTAGGTCTTAACACATGTCTTTTTAAGTCTTAATAAACTTACACATGTATTTTAAGTTTTCTAGTTTTAATTTAAAATTGTTTATAAGCTTTTAAATCTTAATTTACTATTCTTATGTATATATAAATGAGTTTATCTCTTTTTAAATTAAAAAGAAATGAAAACAATCAAATTATAAATATAAGCTTATTCTAATATTTTTAAAATACATATCCTTTATTCAATATTTTAAACATTTATTCTTTAAATTTTCAAAACATTGAATTCAAATTTAAATTAATTTTGAAGCCAAGTTATATATAAGCATATATCACTCTTATTAAATTAAAAATAACAATCTATTTCTAAAAATCTATTTATGTTTTATGAAAAACTAAGTATTATCATTTTTATTTAAAAATAACAAATTAAACAATGTTGAATAATTTATAAAAGAGATTATAAATTTCCTTTATTACTCCATATATTAAAATCATATGTAAGTTTGTATTTTAACTCTTATATAAAATTTTAAGTAATATTTAAAATAAAACAAAACAAAGCTTTAATGTTAATCTAATTCAAATTCATATTTAAGCTAATTAAAAATATAACTTTAAACAAATAAGATTTTCCACAAGTATAAAACCATATAATTATTTATTGAATTGTGTTAAAAAGTTAAATTTCAAATTTTAATCAAATTTCCAATTTACCAAAAATAAATTAAAGTTAGAAAATTAATTTATTTACTAAATTCAAAATCAAAGTTTATTATTTTACAATATATACAAATTGTTATCCCGCCTTTTGGCAAGGCCGTGACACCAAGAACTTGACTAGAGATCAAGGATGGTTTGTCCTAGAGATCGTTAACGCATAGGTCTGCTATGGATGTCGGTAAATTTTTTCCGAGTCTAGATCGATCTACAATTGATATGACCTAACAAGAAAAGCTAATAAAGCCAACATTCCAAATTTCATGTCAATCGGAGTTGGTATGCTCAAGATATTGATCGATCACGGTTGAGAAATCCAAACTTGCATCGATCATAACTCAAGATCTACAAGTCCAAATGCCACAAAATTTTCACAGTATCTTACTGCCAACATGAGGAATGTTCTTGCCAAATTTCATCTCAATCGGATCAAATCCTGATCGATTCGAAGTTGCCTCGTATCGATCACGGACCAACTTGCATCGATCATATCTCACAATCCACATGTCCAAATGCTATGAAATTTTCACAGTATCTTACTGCCAACATGAGGAATGTTCATGCCAAATTTCAGCTCAATCGGATCAAATCTTGATCGATTTGAAATTGAGTTCGAATCGATCCCGGAACGGGCCCCAATTTCCTAAGGCCGGGGATGTGGGCCCCCTCACGTGCCAGAAGCGGTCTTCCCGGATTTTAGGCGAAATATCAGCCTCCGACACTTATAAATAGAGCCCCTGGCCATTCAGAAAAAAGGGATCGGAGAATTTTGAGAGTAAAAGAGCGCCCGGACTCTGCCACGTTCACTCCAGAAGCCATTACTGCCATTGATCTCGAATTTAAGCTTATTATCTGCTGTACTTCGTTATCAAAAACTTGTAATCTTCAAGTATCAAGCAATAAAGTGATAAAACTTCATAGTGGACGTAGGTAACACGCCGAACCACTCTAAAACTCTGTGTTTCTGTGAATTTTCTTATATGTTTGTTGGTGTGTTTGTTAGATCTGCTTCATTTTACACTTATTCTCTTCATTTTATCTCTTCAAACACATCCGAAGAGTGTTGTGCCCAATTTTGGTGCAAACACTTTGGTGCTTTCACTGAGAAAAACCCAGTTTTTCTCCCATTCCTTGGATCTACTTTCGATATCGGATTGCATAAATCTAAGGAGAAGATCCAGATCTATCGTTAATGGTTCCTTCTATTCTATTCAGATTGCTGCAGATCTAAGAGGAACCACAATCATCATGAATTTCGTACCCATATTTTCGTATCCATGAAAATATGATAGTTTTCGTATCCATATTTTCGAACCCAGAGAATATGGTCATTTTCGTATCCATGTTTTCGAACCCAGAGAATATGGTCATTTTCGTATCCACGTTTTCGGACCCAGAGAATATGGTCATTTTCGTATCCATGTTTTCGAACCCAGAGAATATGCTCATTTTCGTATCCATGTTTTCGAACCCAGACAATATGGTCATTTTCGTATCCATGTTTTCGAACCCAGAGAATATGGTCATTTTCTTATCCATGTTTTCGAACCCAGAAAATATGGTCATTTTCGTATCCATGTTTTCGAACCCAGAAAATATGGTCATTTTCATATCCATGTTTTCGAAACCAGAGAATCTGGTCATTTTCATATCCATGTTTTCGAACCCACAAAATACGGTCCTTTTCGTATCCATCCAAAGGTGGCTTCCTTCGCATCGACCTTGTTCGTAGCCCTCAGAAAGCATTCGTTCGAATCGATCAGGATGTACCACTTCGTATCCATCAGAGAGCGCTACTTCGTATCCATCAGGGAGCGCCACTTCGTATTCATCAGAGAGCACTACTTCGTATCAATTAGGGAGCGCCACTTCGTATCCATCCATCTGCTTCCAATTCGTATCGATACGCACATGCAGTTCGTATTCATCCATCTGCCTCCATTTCGCATCGATACGAAGGACTTTTTCAGGTTGC